>OX637405.1:14109588-15404588 GCA_951799425.1 Ilex aquifolium
GTCAACCGGCTTTAGCCGTTAATGGCAGGGAGCTCAAGTTTGGACCACAGTATAGGAGATCATTCCCACTGAAGGATTTGAAAATCAACATCCCTTGCAAAGATCCCACAAGTTGGATTCAAAAGACAGAGACTTTCACAGGCTGGTTTACATTTGACTCTCAAAGGGAGGATACCGTAATTGATGTCCGCAAAAATTATGGACCATTGTATAGAATCACGATGCTTGAAAAAGTGGATGGCAAAGGTCATGAGGATTGTAGGATACCGAATGACAAAGAATTTTATCCGACATTACATAAATTATATAATGAGAAGAAAAATTGGGGCTCAGACTTCAAGTTCAGGGGACTTGCGATATTTCATCCATATTTAATGGAATGGACTGACTGGATTTTAGTTGAATATAAAGAGCTACTTGACCAGGCAAATATTTTTGGTGCCGTGGCTATGTCATGCTACTCATATGAGTGTTGCAAAGATGTTTGGAGGGCTTTTTGTGAGTTATGGAGCCCATTGACCAATACTTTCCACCACGGTGTTGGTGAGTTAGGCATTTCACTATATGACTTGAAAGTCATAGGTGGTTTACCAGTTTTAGGCATTCCTTATGAAGAATTTTTACCTCCCAATCAAGAATTGCTTGATGAGGACCAATATCCTTCTACAATAACCGAACTCTTAAGGATCCATGCCACTTTGTGTGATCACCTTGGGGACTCAATGGTGACTTGGACTCAATGTATTCATTTCTTTTATAGGGGAGAAATGTTGTATGCCGGTTTTGGGGAGAATTCTAATTCTATTTACAAGAAAGGTGAAGAATTTCGTCCCACAATGCATCAATTGCCTTTGGAGGTATCATCAAGAGGGGCATTGGCTGCTTATTTAGCTTTGTGGCTTAGCAAATTCGTTTTTCCTCATGGAAATAGTGTGGTGCGTCCAGAGACTTTTCATATGGCCTCTTTGCTGGCCAAGGGGACTGTTGTTTCACTTGCTCCAAGTGTTTCGGGTTATATCTATCATGGATTGGGAGAAATTGCCACCCACCCTAAAAGTCCCGGAGCAGCGAATCCAAATTTTCCCATTCATTATGTGCTTGGTTGGTTGGGAGAGCATTTCTCAGTTCTGTATCGTTGTCGCCCTCAAGATGAATTTCCTCCAAACTATCCATTGCTAATCAGATATTCAGGTGTTCGAGGAGAAGAAATGAACACTTATGCATCACGAATTGTTTTTAGACATAGTCAGCATCTTTCTTTCCGACCCACATCTTTTGATGAAAACGAATATATTGAGTGCTTGGATGTTGCAGGGATTTCAGATAAACATTTTGAATTTTTGGTTTTCATACGCTCTGCCTTGTTACCTGTACGAGTGGGTACTGATTTGTGCGTCCAACCTTATTACCCAAACAGATTTGCGCGTCAATTTGGGCTTGATCAAGGCATTCCCACAAATAAACTCAAGTTTAATTTTGCACAAAGGTATGACCGCATCAAGGAGGTGGCTAAAGCACAACATTTATTTTTTAGAAGGGACACTAATGCGTTGTTTTGTATCCCTCGGGCAAGCTATACAAGAGTCTGCACCTACTGGTATTGTCGATGGTGGGTAAGAAACTCTGCTCCTTATTTGGGTATATCAGTCCGCAAAATACATCAAACTTTGACGAAACGACAATATAACCAACCAGAGCCAGTTTTTGTGATAAAAAACATTCGAACTCCTATCAGGGGAATAAGGAGGGCCATCAAGCTAACCGAGGTTGCAGGTACAATTCCGACAACTAGTCATGGTAATTGTGGGAGAACTTATTCTGGTGAAAGAATAAAATTTCGAAACCATCGAGAACTTTCTTCGGATGATATAAATCCTAAAAGAGCTCGCTATGAAAGGTCACGTGGGTCAAATGGGGATGCTAGCTATGCTGGAGTACCTTACAAAGATCTTCCAGTGGATGAGTCTTCTGGCACTGGGGTTAACCAAGGTGAAGCACTTGGTAACCTTGAGGGGAGTGATATGAAGAGGCTCGATAACGGATTGGATGATGAGCGTGTTGATTATGATGGTTCAGATGATTTGGTTATGGCTGATCCATCAACTACTCTCCCTTTGGAACCTTGTCAAGCTACTTTCTCATTAGAGAGATTCTTGCCATTGGTAAGTACCGAGCATGGACCAAATATTGATCATCTTACAAGAAATTTCGTTACTGGCCTCACGCAAGAAATAATTAATCAAATCTCAGCATGTTCTTCACCTGAGATCTTATTCGAGTCTCGAGCTAAGGTGATGAAATCGCTTCAAATGATCTGTGGGGTAATTACTGAAACTGATTCAGGGATGGATGAGGTCAATTGGTTTGCCAAAACTGTCACACAGACCTTTGAATTGTCTGCAACAATCACTTGTGATGACATTGTGTTGAAGCAAGGTACTAAATTTGATGTGGCTCATATTAATGACTTAGCTACTCGACATACTGAATGTTTGAGAGTGAAAGAAAGTTTGAGCTTGGAGTTGATGAATGTTCCGAAGCAATCAGATGACCTGAAAGCCAAAGAAGCACAAATTTTGGAAGAAGAATCAAGAATCCGAGCTATGAGAACTCAACTAGAAATTGAGCAATCTGCTTTTAAGGATAAAGTCAAGCAACTTGAATCGTCTCTAGGAGAGCAAGATGCAGTGGATCAAGAGCTTCAAAAATTAATGCTCGAGGCAGGAAATAAGGAATTTCAAGCAATTGAAGCTCATAAGCAAGAATTTCATAAACTTCTTAATTCTTTGCAATTGTTTTGTGGCAAACACTAATTTTTAATTTTTTTTCTTGTAGACCCTTTTATCAGTAGTCATTAATAAACAATTTTGGAGTCTCTTGACTTTCAAATTTATTAGAACATTAATCAGTTTAAAAACTTGAAAATGTCATTGGTGGAAAATTTTGATTGATTTTTTTTTTTGTGTGTGTGACTGCGCCTAGTTAAACTAGACTACCTACGTATCCTTTGCGGGATAAAGCCAACGTAGTTCAATTTTTTTTTGATCTTTTCTTTTTTTTGGGTGGCTGCACCTAGTTAAACTAGACTGCCTACGTACCCTTTGCGGGATTAAGCCAACGTAGTTCAAAATTTTTTGATCTTTTTTTTTTGTTTTTTTTTTGGGTGGCTGCACCTAGTTAAACTAGACTGCCTACGTATCCTTTGCGGGATAAAGCCAACGTAGTTCAATTTTTTTTTGATCTTTTTTTTTTTGGGTGGCTGCACCTAGTTAAACTAGACTGCCTACGTACCCTTTGCGGGATTAAGCCAACGTAGTTCAAAATTTTTTGATCTTTTTTTTTTGTTTTTTTTTGGGTGGCTGCACCTAGTTAAACTAGACTGCCTACGTACCCTTTAATTAATTTATTTTTTTTAAAATCTTTTTTTTTTGGTGGCTGCGCCTAGTTGAACTAGACTGCCTACGTACCCTTCGCAGGATCAAGCCAACGTAGTTCAAATTTTTTTTTTTTTAAGCATAAAACTTTTTAATAAACTTCCCATTCACGCAAGGGTACATGCACTTCCCTTCAGAATTGGAAAGCTCATAAGCTCCTTTGGGAAAAACTTTAGTGATGACATATGGTCCTTCCCATTTTGGTTCAAACTTTCCTTTCATCCTTCTCGCTATAACAACTAGTCGTCTTACGGTCAAAACCAAATCACAAACCGAGAAGGATCGAAATTTGACCTTTTTATTAAAGGCGCCTGCCACTTGAGCTTGGTAGATTTCAAGTCTTTGTTGGGCATCGAGCCTTTTTTCATCTAATGCTTCAAGCTCAGCTAATCTTATTTTTGTATTTTCGTCCGGATTCGTGAGCTGAGCAGCAACTCTTAGAGATGGCAATTGCACTTCAAGTGGGAGCACTGCTTTCGAGCCATAGACTAGGCTATATGGGGTACAACCCGTAGAAGTACGAATTGTTGTCCTGTATGCCCACAAAGCTTCTGGTACTCTGTCATGCCAATCTCTTTTATTTTTGGAAACCATCTTCTTAAGGATTTTGCATAGCACCTTATTGAAAGTTTCGGCTTGTCCATTAGCTGATGGGTTGTAACTTGCAGAACGCCTATGCCGAAACTTGTATTTTTCAATCAATTTCCACATGGATTGATTTTTTAAATACAAGGCATTATCAGAGATGATCTTTGACGGAACCCCATAACGATAAATTATGTGATTCTTAATAAAACTTACAACATCCAATGCCCTTACTTCCTTTAATGGTACAACCTCAGCCCACTTGGAGAAATAATTTGTTCCCGCCAAAATGTATTGATGAGAACGTGAAGATGGGGGCTTAAAAAGGCCAATTACATCTAGACCCCAAGTCTCAAAAGGCCATGACAACATAGTTGGATGGAGTAATTGAGGGGGTTGATGTATAAAATCTCCATGCAGCTGCCAAACTTTGCAAGTTTTTGCAAATTTCATTGAATCTTGTACCATAGTTGGCCAGTAATAGCCCAATCGCTCTAGCTATGCTGCGAGTTTAGGTCCAGCTTGGTGCGCACCGCAAGTACCAGCATGAGTTTCATACAAAGCATTCACCGCTTCTTCTTTTGACAGGCACCTAAGAAGGATTCCTTCAATTGATCTTCTGTATAGGGTGTCGTTTAGGTACGCAAAATACTCTTCGTCTCAAATCAACCTTTCTCTTTGGGTTAGACGGTAGTCTACCATGTAGGAAATACTTAATGAAAGGTTGCCGCCAATCTGTATCTTCTTCAATTTTACAAACAGTTACTACATTTGTGCTTTCTGTTGCTTCCATACGGTCAAGCGATGGAGGTAGTAAATGACGTTCCCCAACTGTGACTTGGATGTCCCTTTGCTCAGGAAGAGTTAAAGACGCAGTTAAATTAGCCAGTGCGTCTGCTTTGTCATTTTCTGACCTAGATGCATGATTGATCTGGATGTCTTGGAATTTAGACATTAAGTATTTACCCCTTTGATAGTAAAGTACCAAATTTTCATTTTTCACTTCTTACTGATCGTTTAATTGTTTGACAATTAATTGAGAATCGCCAAACACTTGCAAACAATCAATATGCATTTCAAGTGCAATTTCTAGGCCAATGATCAATGCTTCATACTCAGCTGCATTATTTGAGCATAACGCCAATAGCGAGAATGAATATGGAATTAATCCTCCAGAAGGTGTCACCAACACAATGCCTGCCCCTACTCCTCGTTTCCTTGATGCTCCATCAAAATAAAGCTACCATGATGATGTTTCAATGGACAAGACATCGTCGTCAGGAAAATCATCAGGTAACTGCATGTTATCAGGAACAGGATGAGCTGCTAAGAAATCTGCAAGTGTTTGCCCTTTTATTGCCTTTTGAGGTACATACGTAATGTCAAACTCTGTTAACAGTACAGACCAATGGGCAACTCTTCCTGACAAGAATGGTTTGGACATCAAGTACTTTAAAGGATCAGCCTTTGATATCAGCTTTATAGGATGGGCAAGTAAGTAATGCCGCAATTTTTGTACTAAAAAGATTAATGCCAGACACATTTTCTCAATAGGGGAGTAGTTGTGTTCTGCTCCCACAAGTGTCCTACTGAGGTAGTACAAGGCATTTTCTTTTCCATCATCATTGTTTTGAGCTAGCATTGCCCCTAGAGAGCGTTCGAGTGCCGCAATGTACAAAATTAGGGGTTTTCCTTTTATAGGAGCCATTAACACAGGGGGTTTTGATAAATACTCCTTAATGCTTTCAAAAGCATTCTGGCATGCTTGATCCCATACAAAAGGCACATCTTTTTTCATTAGCCTTGAGAAAGGTTGACATCTTCCTGACAAATTTGAGATAAACCTCCTTATGTAGGCCAACCTCCCTTGTAAACTGCGTAACTCATGTAACTTTCGAGGAGCAGACATTTATGTGATTGATTTTATTTTGGTGGGATCGATTTCAATGCCTCGGTGCCTGACGACGAAACCAAGGAATTTTCCAGAAGTTACCCCAAATGCACATTTTAAGGGGTTCATTTTGAGTTGATTCTTTCTGAGTCTATCAAAGACTCTTTTGAGGTCACTCAAATGGTACTCCTTTTTTCTAGTTTTAACAACCAAATCGTCCACATAACATTCAACTGTGTTGTGGAGCAAATAATTGAAAATGATTGTCATGGCTCTTTGGTAAGTGGCACCTGCATTTTTCAATCCAAATGACATTACTGTGTAACAATAAATTCCTTTTGGAGTACGGAATGTCGTGAGTTCCTCGTCTTCAGGCGCCATTTTTATTTGATTGTAGCCTGAGAAGCCATCCATAAAAGATAAAAGCACCAAACCCCGTGGTTGCATCCACTAGTAGTTCAGTAATCGGGAGTGGGAACTCATCTTTAGGACATGCATCATTTAGATCCCTGAAATCTATGCAAATGCGCACTTGTCCATTTTTTTTCTTAACAAACACAATATTTGCGAGCCAAGTGGGATATCGAACTTCCCGAATAAAACCAGCACTTATCAGCTTATCCACTTTGACTTCAATTTGTACAGTTAATTCTGGCCGAAAACGACGTTGGCCTTGCTTTACAGGGCATTTATCGTCCGACATAGCCAGTCGATGTACTGCAATTTTTGGATCTAGTCCTGGCATGTCTTGATAGCCCCAAGCAAAGACATCCCGATATTCCCGAAAAAGGTGCCCATAATCATTTAATTCTTGGGTTAATTGCATTAGAGGTCCCCAAAGTATGGGGTCTGTCTCATTTTGGTCCTCAATGTTTCAATTGCATCATTTTAGTCCCTGAAGTATTGAATATGTTTCTATATGGTCCTTCAAGCAAACAACATCCAGATTGCTAACGATTTTTTATCATAAACTTGTCATGTAATAGCTAAATATGGACAAAAAATAATTTTGATAGCTCTTAAACAAAATTTGGGTAGCTATTGACCAAAAAATGTGTAATATTGGTAGCTTTTGACCAAAATTTGGATAGTTCATGATCAAAACTGTGTAATTTAGGTAGGTATTTAACCAAAACTTGAGTAAAAATTTGGTCAAGAGTAATCCAAATTATTTTTTGTCCATATTTAAGTATCATTTGACAAGTTTATGATAAAAAATCGTTAGCAATCTGGATACTGTCTGCTTGGGGTACCATATAGAAACATATTCACTACTTTAGGGACCAAAATGATGCAATTGAAACATTGGGGACCAAAATGAGACAAACTCCATACTTTAGGGACCTCTAGTGCAATTAACCCTTAATTTTTCTAGAGAAAGTTGAGCACTGACAAAGACAGGCTTAGGATCATCGGTTGTACCAAGATTTATTTCTCGAAGCTCATCAACAGTGGCTTGTCCTCCGTCTTCAATTTGAGGAGGTGCTGGTTGAACATTACTTTTGAACTCTGGGTCATCTTCTGGAATGAGATTGTCTTCCTCTTTCGTATCCAAAGAATCTTCTGTTTGATTTTCTTCAAAGGAAGCACAATTGACTTGTACAATCCCCTCTAAAATTTCTTCTACTTTAGCTTCCTCGACATTTTTCAAGACAATTCTCCTTTGAATTTTTTGTTTCAGCTTCCATTTCTTGTTCACATTGGACTTTTGGAATATAGGCTTTGAATAACTTCCAAGTCGTTGAAAAACTGAAACTCGAGGCTTTTTGCCACCCTCCTTTTCATTGAACATAGCTTGTTCTTTATCAGTGAAAACTATTGCCTCTGAAGAGGAAGTCTTGGGAATATCATTTTTCTGGCGAGTTATGACTTTCTTTTGCCCCTTCTTAAAGAAAACTTTACTCTTTTGGGGTCCCAAATTGTATGGAGATGATGATGAAGGAAAATTTGATGTTCTCTCTTTAAAGAAAACAACTCTCTTTGTCTGAATTTCATCCTCTCCAAATGTGGTTGAGATTACAATGTCTTTAGGGATTGATTGATTTATCCTTCGAAGAGGACATGTGTAACTTATAGTAAGTGACGACATTGTATCTCGAACTGAAGTCAAAACTTCTTCTTTTAATTTTCCTTGTTCTTTTGGCACATACTTCAGAATCAATCTTTCCTTCGGTGCAATAGAAACTTGACCTTTTTGGACCCTTTTAGGAGTTGTCTTAACTCGGATAACCTTTGAAGCTTTTGATGATTGAGATGTTGATGGTTTGGAGCTACCCTCATTCCTCGTTATAGCTTATTTATCCTTTCGGCTATTAGCAGAAAAATGAGAATTTGTCATTTTATAGAACTTGGCGTCAGCATAGTTCACCTCTTCACTCCCAAATGGATTTGGGTCTGCCACCACTGTCTTTTCCTCCCCGTCTTTATAAAACTTGAAAACTTGGTGGAGTGTGGATGGAATGACACCATTAACATGCAGTCATGGACGTCCTAACAAGACATTGTATGTCGTATCAGCATCTATGACATGGAAAATGGCCTCCGTGTGAAAATCGTTAATTTCAATCTTCACTTCAATGGTGCCTAGGGCTTTTTTCCCTACTTGATTAAAGCCTTGAATTGTTAGCATGGATGGTGACAAATGTTTTGCTGACATACTGCTTGACGAAAACCGTTGTTATTCCTAACCTCCTAATATCATCCCTTAATGTGTATATGATTTATAGTGTGTAGGGGAGTGTCACTCTCCTTCAGAATGATGTGGGAAATAGGGCAACAGAATGGTGGTGGAAATGAAATGTATGAAATGGAATGTGTGAAATGGACAAAAGTGCTTCCCAAGCGCAAGAAGACTTTTGCAGGTCGTGTTTTACTTGGTGGTATTCCAAGGTCGTCTCCTCATGGAAGGAGTTGTATCATCATGAAGGTGATTTTGGTGCAAGAAAAGTGTAAAATCATTTGTTGTTGGAGTTGGTTTGTGGTTTGTTTTGTGGTGAAATTTGAATGGGCAAAAAATGTTGGCTAGTCCTAGGGGTCACTCCAATGGAAATACCAATTCAACTCAAATCATTCCTCTAATAGAGCATAGGTGAACGATTGATTCATGGGAAGCTAGAGACGAGATTGGGTGAGGATCTAAGCATAAACCGTGACAAGTCTACGGAATATCAAAGACTCACTATCTCATCCACTCTCTACCCAGTCAAACCGAACCACCGTACTCTGAGGGAAGGAGAGAAAAAGAGTTGAAATAGCATTTCCAAATGGAGGTCTCCTTTTGGACTAGCCAACTAAAAAGCTTAGCTACTCATGCTTAAAAGGGAAACAACAATGAAATGGGAAGACATTATGAAGAAATAAAGATTAAAGCTAAGCATAAAAGAAATGCATCAATATAACTTTGACATATTACAAAAAGAGCCGATCTTCGAAAAAGAATGAGTGAATCACGTTCCACCCTTCACGGCTTTGGTAAAGCTCTAGAAAAGTGGAAGAGTTTCACTCCTCTAAGGGAAGAAGGAAGCTCCAACAATGGAAGTAAAAGAAAACAATACTTAAATTAAAAGAAAGCAATAATTACTTGGCGGGTATTCCACAACCAAGAGATGATAATAAATTAAAAGAAAGGAATAATACAAAAGAAAACAATAACTACTTGGTGGGTAATCCACAACCAAGAGATGATAATACCATAAAAGAAAGTAATAACAACTTGGAGGGTATTCCACAACCAAGAGAGATCTAGTAAGCATACAAAGAAAATAACAACTTGGAGGGTTTTCTACAACCAAGAGCTCTAGCAAAAATTTGATGATTTCCTACAAGCCACAAAGGGGTGGTATTTATAGGCAACCAAAAGATAGCCTTTACAAACTTCAAGGGATAACATTCACAAGCCCAAGGGATGACATTCACAAGCTTCCAAAAGTTGTCATTCACAAGCTTCCAAAAGTTGTCATTCACAAACCTCCAAAAGATGACATTTGGATTACTTTAATCTCTCTTTGTTTAGAGCTTTAATAATTGTCATCCTAGAATTTGTAGCTTTGTCACAATTGGCTCCCCGGTAGTTTGTAGTTTTGACGCATAAAACCCTGAAAAGAACAACAATTAATGCATTATCCCTAATTCACACACTAACCCTTAATAGGTCAATTTTGATTAGTTTAACTTTATTTTACTAACACAATTGACATATTAACTTAATTAATTCATGCATTAATTCGGATTAATCACATACCCATGGCATGAAACGTCTTTAGAGGAAGTAGATTTACAGCTGAACCACAGTCAAGCATAATTCAATTCACTTGAGTGTCTCCAATTTTGCCGATGACATAAAGAGGACGGTTGTGATATTCCACCCCTAACTGAAGATCATCATCGGTGAAGGTAATGCAAGCCATACATGAAGCACATACCTTCAGTGAGTGTAGAGCATCTATTGATTCAACATTATCAACGTAGAGATCAGGACTCGTCAATGCTTGAATTAATGCCTTTCTAAGCTCTCTAGACAATTGTAGAGCATCATACACACTTAAAAGTGCTGGATTGCGTTTTAGATGTGCGAGGACATCATATTTAACCTTTACAGGAGATGATGCATTTCCAGACCATTGTTTCACTGGTGCCCCTTGGTTACCTCTAGGCTTAATAGCTTCCCCATTTTCAGATGATTCTTTTGGCACTTGACCTTGAGGACTCAAAGATGAGGGTTCTACAACTTTTTTATTTGGAAGAGCTTTCGGAGGTGACGAAAGATGTCGTCCAGAACGTAAGGTAATCTCGTCGACCTCAGGGTCAAATAGATCACCTTCCTCGCATGTGGCCATGCAACATTGCATCACCATTTCTTCTTCAACATCTTCATCTTTGAAGAATTCCGTGGGTAAATACTCTTCAAGACTAATTGGTACTCTCTCAGGCTGGATGTACTCATCCTCCAAATGGACTTGAGTTTTCTTTTGAGTCTTCTTTTTCTTTTTCTTGTTTTTCTTATCCACATTTTTCCCTCGAAACTTTATTCCAGGGCGGCCTGGAGATTTGACACTAAAGGATAAAGTATTTGTCCCCTTTTTAGTCCTCTTGCTAACATGTGTTTGCCACTTATCTCCACTTTCATCTCCTAATTCACAAGAATCGCTCCAACAATCCAAATTTGGTTATGTCATAAGCTCATAAAGTGTTGGAATTTTCGGATTTTTTGAACGGGGCATGTCCGGATAAGCATACCGATAGGTAACCTCGCCGTCGGCAACAAAAGCAACTCGGATTGCCCCCTTTGGTAGCATGACAGTGGGGATGGACTCGTTTTCAACTAGGGAAATATTATTTGAAGTGACAGTAGCAGAGGACTCTTGTATTTCAATGTCTCCCTTATTCACCATTGCTTGAATAATATTCTTAAGGACATAACAATCCTTCAGAGAATGACTCACAATCCGATGGTACCGACAAAATTTTGGATCATCGGTCTTGTTAACCTCGGACGGTCGTTTAGGCTCTGGTAATTCTATTGCCTTAGTCTTTAGCAATGAGTTGAAAATTTCTTCCACATCATCATCTTCAAAAGTGTACTTCACTTCCTTTCTTTCTTTTAAAGAGGGATTTCTGGAAGTTTCTTTCCCATTTTTAGGGACTTCCTTTCCTTTTCCATTTTCTTTCTTCTTATTGACATTGACAAATGTAGGCATGGCCTCATCTTTCTTTGTTTGCTTCTTATTATCGAACTTCTTCTTTTCAGTCATTCGAGATTTTTGAGGCAAATTCTTTTGTCGGGCTATTTGTCTTTCAACATTGCTAGCTTTGGAAACAAGAGCGTCAAATGACTGGGGCTCTGCTGTGCCTACAAATGTTGCAATCTCTGGAAGCAAATTGTTGGAACACATTTGAAATGCAGATTGTTCACTTAGCTTTTCAGAGCATTGAAGGTTAAGACTTCTCCACCTTGTAATGAAGTCATTAACGCTTTCATTTGTTCTTTGTCGAGCATCTGCAAGGTCAATTATTGAGATTTTCTTCTTTGAACTAACAAATTGGGCTAAGAATGCCCTTTGCATATCATCCCACGTGATGATCGAACTTGGCTGCAATTGAGTGTACCAAGTGAATGCTGACCCTTTTTAGGATTGTTCAAATTGCCTTATTAACAAGGCGTCAGACAAGGCTGACTCCCCACATGCTGAATAAAAGTGAGCGAGATGCTATTGGGGTGACCCATTAATCCCATCAAATTTTTCAAAGTTTGGTTTTTGATAACCATGAGGAAATGGGATGGTATCGTAATGACTAGGATATGGCCTACGATACCCAAGCACTGGTGGAGTCATGGATACTTGGAATTCTCAAATTCCATTAGCAATTAATGTTTTCAAATCTGCCTGAGTGACTGGCGTTGTAGAAGTTTGAGGCTCTTCAGTGGTTTGAACATGTTCTCGTGCTGAGACGCTAACTTGGCTAGCTAGTTGAGCTGCGAGGGCAGCTATCTCAGCGTCTTTCTCTGCCAATTTTCTCTGCATCTCACTTAACTGACGTGCCTGTAACAAAAACTGGCATATCCTTTGACTCAGATTCTTGATCAATTTTTAGCTTTTCTCGGAACTGTTGTCCCAGCTCATCCGGAAAATCCTCTTCTTGGAAGAAAGCTTTAGGATCTCCATAAAGAGGATTATTGAACTTGACATTGAGCTGATGGATTGTTCATGTCGATTTGATGCTATTGATTCCTCCGAGGTAGCTTGTGATGATGAGTAATCCTGTTCAATTGTTAAGGACCCGTCTGCAGTCGCAGATTCCTCGAAAGAAGGCTGATACATTATCCGAGCTCTTGATCGAGTGATAGGTCCTGTGTAAATTTGTGTGCCTTCCCTTGAGAAGTGGTCTACCCCTGATGAAATGTGAGCTTCCCTAGCATACATGTATCCAGAAAGGAAAGCCCATTTTTGAGCTTCCATGTCTGAATGTGCGTTCTTAGATCGCTCAGCACTTATGGTAGTCAATGAAAACAAAGAAGCGTTAGGTATAGATTGGGTCTTTGAGCCCCTTGATTGCTTCTTGGATCCCCTCTTCTTGGAAGGGTTCCTTTTAGAAAGGACCTTGATGGAAATATTCAAATCTGATCCCTGACTTTTGGAATAGGAAAGTTTTGGGCTCTTTCCTTTAGCAGATGCAGATGGTGAACCAAGCTCAACTGCTCTTGGTTTAAATTGTACTAGAGATGTAACCTTTGATTGACTAGTAACAGCAGACTTCGGGGTAGCCTGTCCTTGTGGTAGCCTATCTTGAGAAGCCTTAAGAGCTTTCACCCTTGGCGTAGAAGGAGGAGTACCCTCCTTGCTTTTCACGGAGGTTGCCATCACTGATACAGTATAGGGCAAATTGATTGGTATGGTTCCAATCAGTATTTGAGTAGGCTGATAGACTGGGGTGATTTCTGGAACCTCCATATCAGTAGCATTAGCAATTGTCGGCATGACTTTGATAGCCTTCTTAGGTGTAGCTTTGGTGATTTTCCTCTCTTGGATCCTAGCATTGACTTTTGGAATTGCTCCAGAGATTGTTGTTTGATCAATCTTGAAATATGCACGATAAGTCACCTTCTTTGAATTTTTCCCATGAACTTGCATTGATAAAGGTAGTTTGTGGTAGTCAACAGTTACTTGTGGTGCCATTATGAACCTGCGAAGATAACAAAAATAAAACACTAATTAATTTTTAAAGTTAGAGATGAAAGGGAAAATGGATCTCACTGGGCGTGCCAAAAACCATGTTGGGCAAAATTTTGGATATTTTGCCGAACATGACTTCACCCATATAACGAAGAATTATACGAGTTTTATTAAATGTAGGTTAGACCCATTCCAGATAGTATATATCTGTTAATTATAATCTCTTGCTTCAAGAGAACACCCTTTGATTCTAACTAGAAATTATCACACGCTACCATTTACACCACAAAGGCATTTTATTTGCGATGGTGGCTGGACCTAGGTTAATTGCCTAGGCTGCTCTACGTACCTGTTATCGGGATCAAGACGATTTGTAGTTCGGGGAGATTAAATTATTTTTGGAGTAAGATCAACGGGTAAATGACCCATTAATCTTGAATGGACAAAATATCCATTATGTTTTAAAATGGGTAAATGACCATTTGAATTGATATGGGTTTAAGGATCACTTGATTGTGGAGGAGTTGTGACTGCACCTAGTTTAACTAGACTGCCTACGTATCCGAAAGGGAATCAAGTCAGACGTAGTTCGACATAAGAAATTGGAATTTATTTGAAGGTGATTTGGAATTACGACTGTGCCCAGGGTAGTTGTTGGACTGCCTACGTATCCAAAAATGGAATCAAGTCGGACGTAGTTCGAAAAATAATTTAGAATTTGAGTGGGGTTTTAAATGAGTAAATGACTCATTTAATTTGGTTTGAAATGGGTGAGTGACCCAAAATTTGATATTGAATTTGATTTGGTTTAAAATGGGTGAATGACCCATTATTCTTTGGGATGGGTATTTAAAACAACTTTAACTTATGTGAATTTTAGGATTCACAGAGGTTGTGACTTAAGATGGAATTAAATTCCATGTAAGATTATTGACTTTATGTGGGTTTGAAACTCAAAAATCTATTAAGAGTCCAAGACACTTTTCATAAAGATTGTTGAGTTTTAAACCTCCTGAAAATTAGTAAAGAGTTAGAAACTCTTTAATTTAATTTTTTTTGCACTCTTTAATTTGTAGGAGTTTAAAACTCCAAAAATAGTGAAGGATTTAAATAGCTAAATTATTGTAGCATTTGCAGAAATGGGTCAAAGAGCCCCTTGTTTTGATTTTCATGTGCTTTCGAAAGACCACAAAATTTTGTGTCGTTGCACGTTATCGGAGGAGTTAAAAACTATAAACTTTTTTAGAGTTAAAAACTCTGGTGCTTCCCTATTTCCTTTAAGAACTTTTTTAGAGTTAAAAACTTTTTTTGAACACGAACCCATCATTGACCTCTTAAAATAAAATTTTGCATCGAAAGTTGACAAGTGCTAAATTTTTTCGTTTAACATTATAACAATAAGTCCCTTCAGGTGTTATAAAAGAGGTCTTTTCTTGATCCTGTTCAGCGAGGGGGATTTGATGATAACCCCTGTATGCATCTAAAAAAATCATTCATTCATGGCCAGCAGTTGTGTCAACTAGTTGGTCTATCTTCGGTAGAGGGAAACTATCTTTCGGGTATGCTTTGTTGAGGTCGGTAAAATCAACACAAACCCTCCACTTCCCGTTCTTTTTCTTGACTACCACAGTATTTGACAACCAGGTCGGATATTGGACCTCCCTAATGGTCTGTGATTCCAGCAACCGTGCTACTTCTTCCTTTACCGCTTCCTGGTGTTGTGGTGCTGACCTTCTAAGTTTCCGTTTCACTAGCTTAAAGCTAGAGTCAACATTTAACTGATGACATGCCACCTCGGACGGGACGCCAGGCATTTCATATGTTGTCCATGCGAAAACATTGGCGTATTCCCTCAACAATGAAACAAGCTCATTACGCTACTCGAGGCTCAGAGAAGCGCCCAAAAGAAAATACTTCTCTTCATCCTTGTATAAAGGTACTTTAGACAAGTCTTCTATAGTTCAATCGGTCGATTCCTCTTTGCCTAAGGGTACTTTAGACAAATCATCGACAGTTCGGTCAGGTGGGGCCTTTTTGTCTAAAGGTACTTTAGACAAATCCTTGATAGTTCAGTCGATTGGTACCTCTACTCGGTCTAAAGGTACCCAAGCCAAATTTTATGCGGTTTGGTCGGCCAGTTCCTGTTCCATGCCTAAAGGTACTTTAGGCTCGACCTTGATAGTTCGGTCGGCCATATCCTCATCCGTGTCAACCGACCTAGGTTTGGTTGCTATTTCGAAGTTTCGGGAGCTGCACTCCTGTCTCGCCCATCTCCACCATCTCTTCCTTTTACCGATGCCAACAAACAAGTCCTTGAACTTACCTGGTCTCCACGAATGTTGATTATTCCCTCTGCCGAGGGGAATTTGAGCATCTGGTGGTACGTTGAAGGTACTGCATTCATCTCGTGTAACCAGGTTCGACCCATAATAGCATTGTATGCCGAGGTCGTGTCCACTACAAGAAATTCGGTCATGACCCCAACAGGGCCAGTTTTCACCGGAAGTATGATTTTTCCCTTTGGGAGGACAATTTTTCCGTTGAAACCGACCAATGGGGTATTAGCCGGCTTGAGATCGTCTTGTTTGAGCCCGAGCTTATGAAAGAGGTCCATGTACATGATCTCAGAGGAGCTTCCTGGATCGATCAATACTCTCTTCACATCATAGTTCGCAATTCGGAGGGTAACTACCAGAGCGTCATTGTGCGGCTGATGTATCCCGATCAAATCCTGTTCGAAGAAACAGATAGTTTCAGCTACCTCTTCTAACTTCATGTTGTTGCTCCCGACTTGGGGGGATAATCTCAACTGATAAACTTCCCTCTCTTTGGCCGCTCTCTAGATGTACGCCCTAGCAGCGTTATTTGTTGTCATTTGGGGATTCGTTGCAGCGTGGATCACATCGATCACACTTGCTGCGGTGGTTTGGTCCCCTTGAAGTTCGGTTCTCCCACCATTAGCTCTATCGCCTCCATTCTCTATGAAATGTGCAAGATGCCCCGCTTGGACCAACTCCTCCAAATGCTACTTTAACGACCAGCAGTTCTCAGTCATATACTCCACATCCCGATGATAGGAGCATCTAAAATTAGGGTTCCTTTTGGAAGGGTCTCATGTAAGCTTGTTAGGCCACTTGAAATATGACTTTTCCTCGATCTGAGTCAATATCTTGTATATTGGCTCCTTGAACACCGTGTTTACCCCTACGAAAGGAGATTTCGAGGGAAACCCCTACTTTTCTTTCTTCCTCTCGGCATCTCTATTCGGCTCGTCTTGTTTATTTCGGACGAATTGCTTTCTACCTGACTGCTCCTTCCCCACGTCTCTAGACAGGTCGTCGTCAACTTTGGCGTACTTCTCAATTCTCGCCATTAGCTTCTCCATGTCCACGACAGGTCTTCGGGTAAAGGATTGGTACAAGGGGTTCTCTTTTGGAAATCCTATCTTGAAGGAAGCCACGACAATCTCTGGGTTACAGGCTTCAATTTCGTTTATCGTCTCCCAGTAACGGTGAGCATATTCTCTCAAAGTTTCGGTACTTCTCTTCTTCAGTGTCAGCAGCGCCCCAACATCTTTGGGTTGTCTGCTGCTTGTGATGAACCGAGATATGAACTGCTCAGCGAGCTATGCCTATCCATCTAGCGAGCCCCCCGATAGAATATCGAACCACTTCATGGCTGACTCTCCGAGGCTGCTGGGAAAAATGGTGCAGAGCAATGGCTCATTCTTCCGATGGATGGTCATAAGTTGTCGATAATGTCGGATGTGGGAGGTCGGATCTGTCTTTTCGCCATATAATTTGAAGCTCGGGACTGTAAATTTACTCAGGATCCGACCGCTCTCAATCCAACTGGTGAAGGGGGAGGAATCCGTACCTTCTCCGTATTCCTTCGTGGCTCTTCGGGCTAGGTCCTTAGCCGATTTTTGCTCTGGTCTCCTTAGTCGGTTATTGAGCTCTTCAGTTATGAATTGCTTTCAGGAGTACTCATCCCGGGCCCGATGTCTTTTCTGCTTATATTCCTCTTCCTCGGCGTTCTCCCTTCCACGTCGTTTTTTCTCTGGGTTCTCCCGTCGGTCTTCTTGGCCACATTTCTTTTTCCTGGTCATTTCCCTTAGTTTGCGCTTTAATTCTTCATTTTCCTTCCTCAAATCTCTCTCTCTCTCTAACGTAGGATTTCTTGAACATCCTATCATGCGCGTCTAATTAGTCCTGTAAGGACTGAACCAACTTCACTAGAGCAGGGTTCTCCCCCTCGGTACGGAGGGATTCGCCCTGATTGGCATCAGGTCGGGCCTGGTGCCTATATGACTTGTAGCTTGCTAAGGACAACTCGTCATCCTCACGTAGCTTCTCGAAGCTTTTTCCCTCATCCATCCTGATGTCACTATCGGATGGGAATGATACCTTGTAGTTTGGGTCAGAATCCTGCGGTGCAACATTGCTTATAGGTGACCCGATAGCGCTCTTCAGTTTCGACATTGGCTTCTTGTTCGACTTGACGAGTGGTCTTCCCACAGATGGCGCCAAATGTAAGAGGCAAAAAAAGGAAGTACCTCCTACAGGAGTAAAGGAATTATATATCTTTCGTAAATGAGCTCTGAACTCGATCTCCAAGTTTTTTCCTCCTGCAAAATGAACAAACTGCCTAAGATCGAAGTGTTTCGATCGAAGGCACTTCAATACTTAAGTCAGTAATGGAATTTAGTAAATTGCGAAAAGACAAGAAGAGTTTTTCGTACCTTTCACTTTAGCTCCTTATGCCTTTTATAGAGTCTTTTTTAGGGTTTCCATGATTTTTGATTCACGGTGGTACACCTTCCCTTAATCAGGTGATTCTGTTTAGGAAGTTGCTGAGATCTCTCCAACGATTCCTTCTACCGAGCCTATGATCATGCCCATTCGTTTAACCAGAATGCCTGAATTATAGGCATCCCTTTAGCACCACGTTTACTATTTTAAACAGCTCGGTCATGACGAGGACCGAGCTCATACCTTCCTTTCCGAGCTTTCTGAACAGCTTGGTTGCTATCTAATGACAAAGTCTAGTAATGTCTTTCTCACATGACTGGTCTTGTCACCCTCACGTGAGATCATTTAATGTTATTACATGTGTCGTAAAGGGAGCACCCCCTTCAAAAGTCTAAGTCAAATCAAATTTGATTCATTAACGTTTTGATTAAACTAGAATGAGTCAACCAAATCGAATTGATAGTTTAGCAACTCTACCACACACTAGTTCCAAATACCATTGTGAGTAAAGCTCAATACACAAACTACTGCATTTTCAGAAACAAGTGACTTTTCGTTTAGAACCACAATGAAAACAGGACAAAGATGTGTACACAAGATACAAATGCAACACATACAACCCAATATTTAAATAAATATCATACTTCTTCTGTATGTAGCTGGACAATCTTCTATAATTCATTACAAATGAACTCCATTCAACTACATCATGGGACAAAGAAGGGGAAAAACTATGATAGAACAAGTAGAATAGCCTATCAGGAATATGTGAAACAGAGAACTTGCTGGAAGCAGAAACCCTTAAACATTTTGAAGGAAAAAAGAAAGGTCTACTCGTTAAACCAAGCCATATAACTGGGCACGCAACTGAGGCGTTCAAAAACAGGGTGCCCACCCAATTCTGGCAAAATATTTTACACCATATACATCAACAATATATTCCCCATGCTAAGATGATAAGAATTTGACTATATTGTAGACTAATGCTCGTGCTTAACACGTGCCTTAATGATTCCAGGAAGGGGAGGCGAGGTGGGAGGCCTAACTGGCATGCTAGACATCGAAGGAATAGGAATTTCAGGATGAAAAATGTCAGGCATGCTGGAGCCTTCACCCCCGTCTGCTGAGAAATTGTGTGCCATATCATCACCCTGTGGTCTTTCACAAAATTTCATTGCCTTGAGCACATAATTGTCATCATGTAGCTCAAATGGAGTGCTGCATTAAATTAGAATATAAATGAACAGAGTAAGAGAAGGTAAAAAAAATATCAGTTCAGAAATATTTTAACATGCTTGGCGAATTGTCAGCTAAGGGGAATCACTCAAATCACTCAAGGTAAATGACTCAAGATTGCTGGTATATCAAAACCACCATCCCGTTACCAAGCACATCATTTTACATCATCAGAAAACAATCATTAAATTACTCCATTTTAGATCACACTAGTTACAAAAACATGTCATGAGCATAATAGTTCACGAAAAATGAAAGCTGAAAACGCCACTATCCTGACAGCCAGAATATGAACACGCATAAGGTTCCATACCTATTAAAGTCAAAATGCACCAGTTGCATATCTTCTGATATTTCCACCTCAACAGTTGCATGAGGACGAGTCTGCAGTTTCCAAATGCCAGAAAGGATGAGAAAACTTACTATGAATGCAACAGGAATATCTGCTAAAAGTTCAAATATTTTCTTACCACCTGAACTTAAAATTGCATATTTTAACCAAGACTGATCGTATTAAAGGCTTGTCAAAATAATCATTCCTTCAAAAACATGTTATGATCTTGTGATGGAAAATAACTTTGACCTTCTCATTACTTCATAAGAAGTGATGTCACTATTATCCATAACGGTGGTTTCACGAGTGCTGTTCATCAATGTGTTTCCATGACATATGACTCATCAACTGTAATCTAGGATGGCCATGACACTAACCAAAACCCAGTGCCACCTCAGGTAGAATCCGTCTAAAGTTTGGAAACTATCATCTCTGCTCCAACCAGAGAAGATAGGGGGGGGAGGGGGAGTAGGGGAGGGAAGGGAAAACAACAAAAAGAGGAAAATGTAGCAACTTTGCCAACAAATTGTCAACACAGAAGGAAGTATAACACAAATAAAGAACTTGCCTGCACCAGTATAAAAGGTAAAGCCACGCCCCCGCTAGGAGCATTTCCTGAACTGTATAATTGCTCATTCCGTTGCATGAGGTTCTGAAGACCTATGTACTTGGTGGAAGGAAAGATAGAGTTAGCAAAAATTGATCATGAAGCATATTCTGCTGCAACAAAACAAGTTTATTCCAAATAGAAACAATGTAAGCAATTCACAAATACCAGACTCCAGAGGTACCAAATAAATTTATAATTCTTACTTGTTCCTCCAGTTCTTGCAAATAAGCTGCTTTCTTTTCAATTCTATTTCTCAGTCCAAGACGCTCACTCTGTAATGATTAAAATAACAGAAGGTTGGATTAGCTCATACTAGATCTATAACAGTTGCCATTGAAAATGCAAATTTCCACCTAAGATTCGTAATTATAAAATAAAAAAGGAAAAACAAAAACCAAGAAACTTGAACCTTTAGCTCTTCAACATCATTTATGCTGGTTCGAGGCAGACCCTTCCACTGTATTTCCTTTTTATCTTTAGAAATTATATCCATTGCCATGAGAACATTGAGGGCATCATATACCCTACGCCGAATGTTTTTCTCATCATATTGTTGCTGTCATAAATGGTTCAAACAGAAATGAAAAGCTGGAATCACTAAGTTTTACAGTGAACCTTTTCACTAACAGACACAAGTAATGGAGAGTTAACAATGTTTTCATCGCCATGACTGGAGAGTGACAAACCTGGTCTGGAGATGCAAGACTACTGCTAGGATCTGTAAATTCAGCTACAAGTTCATCTGCAACCTGGAAAATGCAAAACTTCCTCAGATTAAGGCGTTGCATCATGACAAGAATTGCCAAAGTATAGAAGGGATTAAGATCGTTGTTATTTCAAAGACTAAGTATCAACATGAAGCACGAATATTGTATGAAGAAGTCTTCACAAATTAGGGTTGATGCCCATGGATACTCAAGAAGATCAGAAAAACAAACAAAAAGCAGTTCCACCTGTTTAAATTCTAACTTTATACATCTTTTTTTACCCAGTAAGTGACTTTATATAGTTTTACGTCCAAGGAAAATAGTCAAAACTTAAATAGAAGCTCCAAACCAATAAGCCCTTGTATATGGTGGATATGATGCAACATATATAAATGCCGATAAACCGATGAGGCGATAAGAGGTCACTCTTTTTAGAAACTCTCATCAACATATAGAAAAACTTCAACGCAAAGACTAAAGAGGTCAGGATTCAGTTGCGACATTTGTACAACTAAATGTGACTTTTTTTTTTATAGAACAATGAAAAACAAGTAGAACAACATGACTCCAACATTCCACAGATAGCCCACCCGTGTAATTTTATAAACCTTAACCAACTATAGTTGACATGGAAAGGCAGTAGTTTTATATTTAATTACAGCCATAACCTAAAATATAAAAAAAATAAAACCTTCAAACAGGATCAATAATGAAGAATTACCAGGCTTCATCAACAAGGTCTATAATAGCAAAACCTTCAAACTAAGACTTCTAAACTTTCTGTCAAGAATTAAAGATCTTAGGAGTTTGGCTACATTTGATCTGCCTGCCTTCAGGCAAATATTCTTTAAAATTTTCTGGCGTAATTGGATGAACATGGCCGAAAACCAAGCATTCTAACTTCAGTATGTATTACTGCATACTAGGTTTGGCAGCACTTTTAAGTACCACCAGACAATACATAACGTCGACACAATTAACTCAAGGAGAAAACCAAAAGCATCCCACTGAGAATAAATAGGTGGCAGGTCATTCAGTTTATGCAAAGAGAGCACAAAGAATAAAGATCAGAAAATTCAACTAAAACACGAAGATCATTAGATTACCGATCCGAATAAACAAACTGACCTCATTGTAAGTTGTTCTTCCCTTGCTTTCCACTTTCTCACACACTAGACACAACAAGAGGCAAATACATGAGTTGGTAACAAAACTGTTATCGAAACATTAGTTACATGACTCACCCAAAAAAAAAAAAACATCAGTTACATGGTACCAGCATAAAACAACTGTTCTCACAATAAAAAACAATCGAGAAAATGCATTTCAACCTCCACACCATATGCCATCTCAACATAACCTCAATTTACATGTTGCAGAGATAAAACAGTCTTACAGATGGGGAAGACAATATAAAGAAAGAAAGAAGATAATGCACACACACCTTTCATGCTAAACTGGCGGAGACCTCTACCACTCTTATCCCCTCCTACAGCACGTTGACCTCTTTTTTTCTTCTTGTTACTGTTTCGGAACTAATGATCAGTTAACATTGCAGGAATTATAGAGACCAATAGCTATTAGCAAGAAATGAGTATTACAAAATATTATTAGAAGTTTAAAACATCAGAATTGTGAACATTGAGGCTGAAAACAGGAAAACATAATCACAAAAGACACAAGATGGATAGATAGGCATAGCATGAGAAATTCAACTACAGACTATTAACAACAAGCTATGGCAGCTGTGTGTGCGCCAAATTCAACCACAAGAGTAGACTACGACCCACTTCCAAAATTCAGACATCATCATCAAAACACGGTTCATGAATCTTCCTATATTGTCATACAAGAGATATAATGAAATTAATCACCAATTTCAAGAATTCCCACTCAAAAATAAACCACAATGCCTGAAATTTCAATGTGCTAATCCAAAACCCATAACAAATACACCATTAACCAGACGCCCGTTATGATTTCAACAAGAAAAAAGAGCTACAAATCTCACCCAGCAGCCCCTTGAGATCGGGCATCGTCCCCGTGAATGTCGAGGTGGTTTAGCCTCTGAAAGGTGCTCTCACTTACCGTTGTTGCATTAGCCGCCTCGCTACGACTCGATGGGGACCCAACACTGCCGCTAGTCGAAACCGATTGGCCCGAGGCAGTGGTACCCCATGACCTGGTAGCTCCTCCACCTATTGCAATGGCTGATTGGTGGTTGTTCTTGTCCCCGTCTTCTTGATGATTGTTCACCATCCCAATAATACCCACCAAAAATCATCAACAATTTCTGATTTTAAGAGACCCGGATGTCAATTCAACAAATAAACTATGGTCTTTGAAAGAGAACCACGGAAGTTTCCCAATGAAAGAGAATCGGAAAATGGTCTCACTCTTTTTCTTTTTTCTCTATAAAATTTTTCTTTGTGAAGAAACCGTTGACTGGGTTGCGAATTTGGGTTTTTGTATCCAAAGCCGTTAGGTGATTTGGCGGTTGTTATTGTATAGGTGAAAGAAGGGAAGTGCAGGGGTGTCCATGGGCCGGTTACTCACGGGTCCGTTATTCGGCCCCAAAAAAATAAGGGAAATTTGGAGGCCGGTCCCAGACTTGTTTTGACTTAAGTCCGTCAAGGAAACTTATTTGTTATGAAGTCCGTTTTTTGTCAATTTTACCATACTATCCCTTCCCTTTAGAAGTGAAATAAAACTAAAAATTAAAAATTCTTAAATCTTAGGAGTTTGACTAACATTAAAATATTTTCTCTCTCATATCTATTTATATCCATATACAAGTTAAGAGTTTGACTAACATTTAAATTTTGCATCTCTCTTATCTATCTATATCCATATATAGGTTATATATATATAGTAACATTAAAAATAAAAAATAGTAACATTCAAATACAAAAAAAAATTATCATTTGGACACAACAAATAATACATTTAAACACAAAAAAATAGTAACATTTAAACATAAAAAAAATTGAAACATTCAATATTAATATTTTTAAAAAATAACAACAGTAGCATGTTCAACAAAAATATTAACATATTCAACAAAAATAGTAATATGCTTAACAAAAACTGTAACATACTTAACAATAATTATTTCTCTCAAATTCAAACGCAAAAAATAGTATCATTCAAACACAAAAAATAGTAATATTCAAAAACAAAAAAAAATAGTAACATTGAATATTAATATTTAGTAAAATAATAGTAGTAACATGCTCAAAATAATAGTAATATGAACAGTAATATACTCAACAAAAGCAGTAACATAATAATAAAAAAAAATAGTAACATGAATTTGAATATATAGGTTAGGTATGTATATATATATTCGGCTACCACTTTCCTCACCATAGCACTGCCACCATCGCACTATCGTCACCTCCCGAGCAACGTCAACCATCACGTTGTCATCACCTTCACTACAATGCACACCACCATCCCCACCACACAAAAACTCATTCAAGTTCCACTCTCATAGCTCCTTTTTACTCCACCCCACCGCCACCACTATACTTACATCATCTCCATAACAACCCAGCGTATATATATATATATATATATATATATATATATATATATAGAGAGAGAGAGAGAGAGAGAGACCTCTTTGAATTTGAATTTTAAATTTATGATGGAGATTTAATTGACATATTTTAATTGACATTGAATTAAGGGATAATAATTTCCAAAATAGGAATTTAATTTAACTTCCTTTCAAGGAAGGGTATTTTTGAGATAAAAAAAAAAGTGGACTTAAGTCATTACATATAATTTTAAACATGGACTTAGCCCTTTATAAGTTTCCTTGCAGAACTTATCTCCAAACAAGTACATCTAGGGGGACTCACTTTCAATTTTCACAAAAAATAAGTCTGAAACTCAATAGATTCGATAGTCAACCTACCTGAACCCGAGCCTAATATCCTTAAAAATAGGGGTTGGGTTTGCCCCCAAACTTATTATCCTGCCCAAAGCTTGGCCCAAGCCCTCCCAAAAAAACCCGTTAAAACTTGGTCCAAGAGCCCACCTACCAAGTCCAGTCCGCCCACCCTTCCTTTGAAAAAAAGTAATATTTTTAGACTATTAAATTTGAAACTTTGAAATAAGTTTACCAATGTCAGAATTTGAAATTTTAAAAATTTAGATACTATAAATAATGTATTATTTTTTTTTCCATGTATTAAGTATACAAATTTTAAAAGGTAGAGTAATGCAAATGATAGATAAGTGAGTAGGTGTCAACCTAGTTAATATGTCTTCATTCTCATGGATGTAGTTCATCCCTAATTAAAAATAAAATTATTGATTATTTTATTTTTATCTATTTTGACTCTATTTTTGATTCAAAAATATAATTTACACAAATATTAAGTTATAAAAATATTCATTATTTTTAAGTGAACTTGTATTTAAAAAAGCCCGCTCGCTGGTGGGGCTGCCAGTAACCTATCCCTACCTGAAACCCGATTCGCCCAATAACTCACTTGGGTAAAGGCTTGAGCCTATACTATCTAGGCCCCGTCAAAAGAAAAAAAAATTTGTGGGCCTAGCCCGGCCCGACCTAGCCCATGGACACCCCTAGGGCTTGTTTGAATGAATTTTGAAGAGGGGTTTGGATTGACTTCTCCAAAACCTTCCAAACTCAAACCCTTCTTTGCAATGATGTAATTTAACATTCAATCTGATCTATACCCATGTTTGGTATGCAACACATACACATATATGACCCACAAATATATCATAATTATTAACAACTATTTATCATGTAAATGACTATTTTACCCTTGATCAATTCAATTCATACTCATGTTAAGGGGTACAATTGTCTTTTAGATTCTTAACCCCTTATCTATCTTCCCAAACCCACCCCTCCCCTAGGTTTGACGAAACTCATGATCATGAGTTTAATATTTGGGCCAACTAAGGGCTGGGTTTGGAAACCCGGGACTGATTTTTCTATACCAACATGGGATTTAGGGGTCCTTTGAATTATTTTTCTCAAACTAATCTTGCGATGCCCCTCCATACCCCTTTACCAAACAGCCCCTAGGGAAGCGGACAACACTATCGAAACACAAAAATTGGTAACATACCCCTAAGATTTATATATACATGTTTTTGTGTTTATTTATAATAAAAATTTTCCAAATTTTTGACTGATATCACAACTTTTAAGTTTGGAGCTACCAAAAATAATTTATTATTTTTGTGATAACTTCGAGTCAATCCTAATAATTTTAAAATAGATTTCAAATTACCACAAAAAGTTATAAATGATTTCAAAAAATTATAAAAAAAAATTACAAAATTTTTAATGGCAATACTGGACTGAAATTTTTTTTTTTGTTTGGTACCATAATCTTCTCCTTCATGGTGAAGGGAAACATGTTGATCTCCCGAGAAGGGTTGAGAAATGAAGAGCATAGGTTGGACCATAGTCTTCTACCTAATCTAAATTTTTTAACGAACAATGTTATTTAGACTTAAAATGCTAACTTAATTTATTGACTTGATTAATTACTATCATTGAAAGTTCTTTGGACTAGGGATTAGAGACTTTAGTAGCTTTCTTTGACTTTCTTGCTTTTTAATGGTCTACTTATCCGACTTTGAGCTTTCCTTATTCAATTTTTGCTAATCAGCACATTACATTTGTTACTTGTCAGATTTAATCCAAGAGAAAAAAATAGAATATAATTTCATTCAATAATTTGACATTGAAATTGCGGTAGAAAAAGGATAATAGAATTCGATGAAAAATGCTTAGAGAAACTTTCTCTTAGTCTCATTCTCCTGTTCCTACCAAACAATTGAACCTATGCCAATCAATCATGCCAAGGTGAGTTGGGGCTTACCCAAATTCAACCCTAATTTAATTTTTTTGGTTCATCCCAGACTTGAGTTGAGCCTGAGTTATTAAAATCACTTGCATCCTAAATTAATTTATATATACGGGGCTAAACTGAGGTGCCCTAAGAGCTTAATAGAAGCCCAATAGGGGAATAGTCCCCCTCCCTCAAAAAAAAAAAAAAAAAACTTTTCATTCAAAACAGTTAAAATTCTATAGAGGGATAAAGATGTTGGTCTCACAATTAGATGACGTTGAGAACATCGCATGATTGCTCAATACTCTGGTAATTATTTGGGGGTATTTGGCAGTCTTTTCTCCCAAGCATATGGACGATGATTGAAGATTATAATATATCTATTCATATTTATCTATTAATTATAACTCAAGTCTGAAAGTACGATAAAACATAAAATTTGATCGTTTAAAAAATTAATCCCACTATACTAATTAACAATTTTTTATTTTTTCATTTATTTGATTACATCATTTAAAATTAATTTCTATCTATTAATTTTTTAAAAATAACATCAAAATTTTCTCAAAATATATAATCCGACAAATTTTTTTCAACACGTGTTCATTGTCATGTATGGACAATGTATGAAACAATAATTGTGTTAAACTATAAATTAATCAAATATTAAATGATTAAACATGTGATATAATTGGGTAATGTGATAATTTTGAGGGAAAAAATATGTGTGAGATAAAAATTCAAACTCCTATGTGTTTTATTATATACATCTATACTATTATAAAAATGCCAACAAAAATAATTTTTTTTTATTGACTATAATGTTCCTACAAAAAAGATTAAATGCAGTTATATCATTATATATTTAATTATTCAATACCAATAAATATTCAAATGGAGCAATGCTATGTAACATAAATCTGTAACCCAAATTTACATCATAAATGAAGGGAAACTATTGGATCACTGGGTCTTATTTAAAAAAATTGATGGGACCCACACATCTCTATGGTCTCCCTTCATTTGGGATAAAAATTTGGGTTACAATACTTCATTTTCCACATAGACCGTAATTCCATGTATTGTGTGTGTGTCTATATATATATACTACTTTAAAATACCAGCATACATACAAAAAAAAAAAAATTTCCCCTTTGCCCTTTAGTACCAGCCATTACAACTTTGTAAACATTCTTTTGTTACCCACTATAAAATCACTCTTGTAACTGTAATATTCATTGTCCTTTTGTTTCCTCTCTCTCTCTTTTGGCATTCATCATCAGACTCATCTATATTACTTATAATTAGCCTTTTAGACCCTACACATTCCAATATAAATGTTCTTATTGCAGTTAGATATGTTGTATATAACAGCCTCACACTTCTATCCCACTGTTTGCCTGTTGGACCACTTGGTGGGAGAGAAAAGTTACTTGACTATAATATTCTACTCGACAAATTTTTTCAACATCTCCATTGTGTTGTTATATCTCATTCATTCACTCTTTTTTTTTTTTTGGACTGTCGAGCTGGTTGGTGTAATGATTTTTTTTCAATTTTGGAATAAAAATTGAAATGATGGAAATAAATTAATCTTAATGAAACGGATAGATTGAAAGATATTACATAGTTCAAGGGAAAAATTGAGAAAATAAAAAACTCAGGAGGCAATTTTAAAACAAAGTTCATAATTCAAGGGTGTTTATGAAATTTACCCTTTTTGAGCCTGTGTAAATTCCATGATGGGCTTAGGACGAGATAGTAGGGCTGCGTCACATCACATCATGGCTTGGAAGAGTATAAATAATTAGCCCCCAACTTAAGGACAAGTCTACGGTAGATCCATTGGGATTTTCGGTACCATGCCGAAATCCAATGTCCATCATAGATTTATCTAACAAGAAAAGTGAGCCGTTGATTAATGTGTACTTTCAATGTTATTTTATTTTTTTTTCCAAAGAGTAACTAGTTACATGTTGGATACTGGTTGGTAGACAAGAGAAGATATTGAAATGACATGTCAGATAGTACATCATGATTACTAGTAATTTTGTTACATAATGAAAAGAATATTTACAACTTCAATGGATTGTATACCAAATTTGTGGGAATATTTACAACTTCAGTGGTATGTTTACCAAATTTGTGGCAATAATTACAACCTCAGTTGTATGTTTACTAAATTTGTGAGAATATTTACGACTTCAATGAATTTTTTACGAAATTTATGGGAATATTTACAATTTGAGTGGATATTTTACCACATTTGTGTAAATATTTACTATAGTAAATGTTTTGTTACTATAATCAAGGTAGTAATTACGAGAGTTGTCAAATTTTTTTACAAGATTTGTGAATGTTTTTTACGAGAGTTGTTATTAATTTATAAATAATTTACAAGTAATCGAAGAGTATATACCAGTTTTGTGGACAAAATTACTAGTGGGGAGCAGTATTTACTAATTCATTGGTATTTTTTACGATATTTAATAGTCCATGATCGATCATTAAATATGATCGATCGATCAGAACACACAGATTTTAACTTAATTTATGACTAATCCAGGAAGATATACAACTTCAATGGATCATTTACCACTTTTATCGGAATATTTACAACTTTAATGGATTCTTTATGGGAATATTTACAACTGTAGCGGATTCTTTATCAAATTTATGGCAATATTTACAACTTCAATGGCTTCTTTACGACATTTATGGGAATATTACAACTTCAGTGGATTATTTACCACATTTGTGTAAATAATTACTGTAGTAAGGGTTTTGTTACTATAATGAAGGTAGTAATTACGAGAGTTGTCAATTTTTTTTACGAGATTTGTGAATTTTTTTTACGAGAGTTGTACTTAATTTGTAAATAATTTACAAGTAAACGAAGAAGATATACCATTTTTGTGGACAAAATTACTAGCGGGGAGCAGTATTTACTAATTTAATGGTATTTTTGCGATATTTAATAGTCCATGATCGATCATTAAATATGATCGATCGATCAGAACACAGAGATTTTAACTTAATTTATGAGTAATCCAAGAAGATATACAACTTCAATGGATCATTTATCACTTTTATTGAAATATTTACAACTAGTGGGGAGTAGTATTTACTAAATCAATGGTATTTTTTACGATATTTAATAGTCCATGTCGATCATTAAATATGATCGATCGATCATATCACACAGATGTGTGCTTAATTTATGATTAATCCAAGAATATATACAACTTTAATGAATCATTTACCACTTGTATGAGAATATTTGCAACTTTAATGGATTCTTTATGAGAATATTTACAACTGTAGTGGATTCTTTACCAAATTTATGGCAATATTTAAAACTTCAATGTATTCTTTACGACGTTTATGAGAATATTTACAACTTCAGTTTATTATTTACCACATTTGTGTAAATAATTACTATAGTAAAGGTTTTGTTACTATAATGAAGGTGGTAATTACGAGAGTTGTCAATTTTTTTTATGAGATTTGTGAATGTTTTTTACGAGAGTTGTACTTAATTTGTAAATAATTTACAAGTAATCGAAGAAGATATACCAGTTTTGTGGACAAAATTACTAGTGGGGAGCAGTATTTACTAATTAAATGATATTTTTTACGATATTTAATAGTCCATGATTGATCATTAAATATGATCGATCGATCAGATCACACAGATTTTAACTTAATTTATGAGTAATCCAAGAAAATATACAACTTAAATGAATCATTTACCACTTTTATGGGAGTAGTTACAACTAGTGGGAAACAATATTTACTAATTCAATGGTATTTTTTACGATATTTAATAGTCCATGATCGATCATTAAATATGATCGATCGATCAGATTACACAGATGTGTGCTTAATTTATGACTAATTGATGACTAATCCAAGAATATATACAACTTTAATGGATTATTTACCACTTTTATGTGAATATTTACAACTTCAATGGATTCTTTATGGGAATATTTATAACAGTAGTGGATTTTTTACCAAATTTTTGGGAATATTTACAAGTACAATGGATTTCTTACCACATTGATGGCAATATTTACAATTCAATGGATTGTTTTGACATTTATGAGAATATTTACAACTGCAATGAATTCTTTACCAAATTTGTGAGAATATTTACAAGTGCAATGGATTTCTTACCACATTTATGACAATATTTACAACTTCAATGGATTCTCTATGAATCTACAATAACATGATCGATCAATATATATTTTTGATCGATTGAATTCAGTTAATACTTCGATGGATCAAATGTTTTAACGATCGATCATTTCTCCCCAATACTTTTATTACTTTTGATTCACATTTCAAATCTAGAAAAATAGGATTGATCAATATGTATTCTGTGATGGATCAAATTCCAGTTTTGTACTTATTGATATATCATTTTTTTACACGATCGATCAGACCGCCACAATACTTTTATTACTTCTGATTGAAACTACAGACCTGTAATAATATGATCGATCAGCATATAGGTTTGATCGATCGAATTCATTTAATTTTTTTTTTAACACTACACCTTATCACATACTGATCGATCATACATTTATTCGATCGATCATATATTATAATGGATTATTCGATCACTGAATAATGATCGATTGTGTACATATCAACAAGTTAAAGATCGATCAATTATTTATTTGATCGATCGGTCAGGTGTATAAATTGGTCACATTCTGAAAGTTAGCGATTGATCAGTTAGTAATTCGATCTATCATTAACATTTTGTAACTTCATGATCGATCATTTATTTTACGATAGATCAATGTAGAGGTGTTATTGTAGTAGAAGAATGGTTGTTCAATCCCTCATATTAGCGATATAAATGTGGTAGTCTGAAACTATTCGATCGATCGTATAGGAGTTTGATCGATCATTTTTTTTTTTTGCCAGGCTGATCCATGTGACGTTGTTTAGTGTTTATTTCCATACCAACCAATCAGGTTGTGACAACTAGTTACACCAGTTCCCTCCTATTTCCTCTTAATCCCGCCAAAAACCATTACCCAGCTCCCTCCATCCTCTAAACATTGAGCTCACTGGTTTCATCTTTCTATCTTTCAAAAAATCACCACTCCCCTATTCATCCGATTCCATCTTCTTTGTTCCGAATTCGGTGCCTCCCTCTGCATCACAATCTTTTTATTCCTTGGAATATGGGTTTGAGGTCATAAGTATCCCCTTTCATTATTCCAAAAGAGGTTTGTTTTGGTCTACGTAGAAGTGTGTACACTCCTCCTCATTTGTCTTAGTATCGGCTTGTTGTGATTAACGACCAGGAGGAGATACATAATAAGGTATCATAAAATTAGTAGTGAATATATGAAATGTTATTTTTTATAAATCGTATGTTTTTAGTGTTTGACATCTTTATGTGTCATAATTGCAAACATTTACATACTGGTAATTATGTTATAGTTGCGAATGAATGTGTTGGTGAGTGAGTGTGTTTGAGAAGGATTTCTGAATGGTTTAGAGAAGTGTATGTGTAGCATATACTTATTTATTTGACTTATAGACGATGTGTTATTTGCAGGGTAGTAGAAAGCCCCTAGACTTGGGAAGTCCAATTTGGCGATTTTTCTAATGTAAGATATGATTATATTGTTGAATATATTTCAGATTCATCACATTTCAGACTTCATATTATGGTACATATTCCAGGGGAAAGAAGAGGTCCCAGGAGTCAAAGGCCGAAGGCTTGAAATCACAACATCCACCTGGTGCATGGCTATTTTTCTAGTATGAAAAATTTGTGTATTGTAGTGTAAAATTATTTTGTGGTTAATGTTTATTTGATAATGTACGCATTTGTTGTACTTCCATTATAGTAAGGAACAAATGGTGAATATCAAAGGAAACGCTGATAAAAAAGTCACACGCGAGGTATAATTTGTGTTACAAAGAGCGAGTATTGTTTGGAATAGTGAAATTAATAATGTCTTCCAATTGAACTTGTACTCATAAGGTGATTAAACAACTGGATGACCAATGGAGGAAGATGGCAGATAGTGAGAAACAGAAATGCAGAGAAATGTATATACATGCGAAGAGTGAATATGATCGTGTGAAAGATAATTCTGGGAAAATGACAGTACGGGTAAATATATAATGTCGATGTTAATTTTCATGTGCATCATTTACATTTACTGCACCTCTCCAACTGACTTTTCTGTCTATGTTTTGACAAATTATGAAAGGGGATGCTTGGTACAAGGTGTTCGCCTGGGAAAATTGTAAAAATGATACGACTTTTATGTGATGAGCAGAAAGCTGCAATAAAAGAACTTGGTTTTGGGGGGATATTGAACCTCAGATGTAGGGAACTAAAGCGGGGTTTATGTGCATGGTTGATTGAACGGTTTGACACTGTGTCATTGACATTAAATGTGTACGGTAAAGCTATTCAGTTATCAGCCATGGATGTTGAATGTGTCATGGGTTTGAGAAACGAAGGCTTGGACGTGGAGACTACTGGGCCCAGTGAAAGAATTCATGGCATTTGGAATTCATTGTTCAATAGAGTTAAGGATATCCCGTTGAGACACGTGAGTGAGAGACTTTGTGTACTTAAACTGGGTTCGGATGAGTTTAGGATATATTTTGTGCTATTTCTTATTGGACATCTTCTATACCCAACCACGCGTACTTCAATCAGCAGCGGGTATCTTCACAGTGTCGTAGACGTTCCTTCTATAGAAAAGAGAAATTGGGCGAAATTTGTATTTGATGGTATGGTTGAAGGGGTACGAAAATATCAAACACATGATCAGAAAAATGTTAGTGAATGTTTACTTGTTCTTATGATAAGGCATCAATTTATTTTTTTAGTATTTTTATGTTATGCTTGTTTCACAATACTTTTACTGAATTACCTCTTTTATTTTTTTAATGTAGATAGTATATCTAGAGTGGGTCAGACCCAAAGGGGTGTTTGTTAAACAACTGCCGTGTAGGAGCAACCCTCGAATTGCGGCATGGGGGGATGCGGAAATTAAGAAACATGTAAGCATGTTGAAGAAGTCCAAACGACTAGCATGTCCAGAAGTTACTTGCAAAGTGTTTGACGACACCATGAATAGACCCCAACCAGTCGCTACAGTAAACCTTAGTAAACGATCCACCCATGAAGTAAAGCAACCTATTTTGACATCAGATGAAAAACCACCGGTACATATATACCATGATACTGAAATCACATTGATTTATAATAGTTTATGACACGTGATTAATTGTGTAAATGTGTAGGAATGGGAGGTCAGAATGGGTAGGATGGAGAATGCGATTGTTAACCTAACTGGCATGGTGAGGTCAATGGTTTACATGATGCAAATGTTCATGGGTGGATCATTTCCTAAACCATCAAATTACCAAGAGATAGACAATGATGCTGCTGTTGGAGAAGTTGATGAGAAAAAAAAATAAAATTGACTTGAATGAAGGCGTAAATGCCAATTCCCGTAATGAAGTGGATGTGGACTACCGGATTTGGACACCCATTGCCACTGTCTGCACCCCACCACCAAAACCATTCCAGGAGGCACAACGACGGCCAGTGAATACTAACAATGAGGGTTACAAACAGAATGACGTTGGTGACATGCAAGAGGCTTCTTACTCATGCACCCAAACATCGTTCCCACCAATGCAGCTAAGAAGAGATTCTAAACGGAGGTCAAGCAAATATGTGATTTCACCATATGAACAGCCAAAGGTATAACATACATCAAACTTACTGTATTAATTAATTACATTATACATTATCCTCACTTCTATTTTACTCTCTTCAACCACAACATCGTTGGGTGAAGAAGGATGATAACAAAGAGGGCAAGGGGGAGGTGAATAATTCCCCGGATCACATTCAACCAATGGACGATTCCATGCATAAACATTTAATGCCTAAGGTTCTGACATCATTTATTATTATCCAATTTTTTGTACATGTTTATGTTCAAATTCTCTTTGCACAGGGCGGTTACAATATGAATTGTTACGACAACAAGACATCGATCGATGTGTACAAGACTCCACACAATCCTGCTAACAAACTGAAATTGTCTTGTAATAGTGCATCAGTTGCTGAAATTCATAAGGTCTGTTTTTTTCCATTATTGATTATGTAACAAACTTGAATGGTAGTTTAATGTCATAGATTGGGTAAACAGATTTCAGATTTTACTTTGGGTATTCCACAACACGTTGAGGAATATGAAAATGTAGACATACTTTATCCTGAAGATAAGCAATTGATTCTGAATTATATATTTGACAAGAATCTTGACATGAGGTATCTTTATTTTAAATTTAACCATTGATACAATTTAAAAAATGAATTAATATGTGATCGAAAGTATTTGTATGCTTATTTTTTGTGTGTAATATTTAATTTATTTATTTTTTTAAAATAGAAGGATTTAATTAGGTTTGAACATGACCATGCTGGACGCCATTGTCTCATGACACTATTACCAAAGCAGTGGTTACTTGACTCGGTTGGTTAATTAGGAACATTTTTTTTTTTAAATTTTATCCATACGTCGGTACCATAACTTAAACCAATTGCAATTTACTTTTGTATTTTTTCGATGACTGTCACAGGTTGTGGACTTGGCTCACAATTTGTTATCTAATAAAGATAAGACAAATCCAAAAACTGGGTTAGAGAGGTGGTATCTACCCACGTGGTTCTTGGTAATAAAATTGTGTTTATTTGTAGTACCTATTTTTTTTTTTAAAAAAAATACATACAATATGTTGATTATAATTTTGTTTGTTGTATTCAGCAACAGACACTGGCTCGGGCTGGGGCTAACAGTGAAAGTAAAAAAGGTTTGCTTCAATCTATGTGTGTTGTGAATGGGAAGTACATAAAATATTTTACATACTGTGACAAGGTGTGTATTAACCATATAATTAATCCTTTTTGATTTCAAAGACCTAACATTAGTTACATTGATCCACGCTTATCAACAATGTTTGTCTGTGTAAACAAATTTAGATATACATCCCGATCAACGAGAACAACTCCCATTGGTATCTATGCATCATTGACGTAACTGAACATAAAGCTCTTTTGTTGGACCCGCTTCTTGGTGACGATATTTCTATTTGGCTGAATGTTGTGCATAATGTGCTATTTGAATTAGATGATGTGCTTGAAACTACACAGGATAACTACCAACCTTTTTTGGGGAACATTCACTTTGTCCGCCCCGGCTTGGGCCCTACGTTAGGGGAATGCATATGATTGTGGAATGTTTGTTGTCAAGATGATCCTGTCTCCAGTGCTTTGTCCAGGCTTTAGCATTAAGGTGAACTATATAACATGCAACCTACGACATGCCGCGATTGTAATTCTATAATTTGTTTATATCCCTCCTGTAAGCGCATTAAGTTAACCACTTGGTATCATTTGATCGCAGGAAGATTTGAACGAAATGCATACGAACTTCGCTTTTTCATTAGCTACTCACGCTGACAACAAAGTTCGGAACAAACTCATACATAAGACCCAAGAACGAGGGATAGAAATGGGCAAATGTAGAAGTATATTAGCTGGAATGTGATTAGGTACGCGGTATGTATATAGTCGAATACAATGTTGACCTGTGAATGGAATGTGATTAGTCTGTAGAATGCTTTGCTTATGTAATCTATCTCTTAGATAGCATGATTGTATATTGTTTGGCCAAACTGGTATATCTAAGAGTGTCAATTATGGAATCTTCATCAAACATTTTTCTCTTTTTTTTTTTGGGGTGCCAGTTTGAGTTCAGTATAAACGTTGTTGTATGGTGTCTTTTCTACTAGGTATTCTGCTTGCTTAATATTGTGGAGTGTAGTGTCTTCATTACATGTTTTCGTCAAATTTTACCATTGTAAATAATTGATTTTGCTAGGAACGGCTGGAGAGGAGACGGCAAATGCCATACCATATGCACATAAATCTTGAGCTTCTGGAGGCTGTCCATCTTATATGTGCCATGCTGCTTGTGGTTTCCAACATGGCAGCCAACATCCACGATGCAAGACGGAAGGTCATAAGTAAAACCTTGAGTCGATTGCTCGAAGTGAGACTCTAATGACAAGATTGTCGAAATGCTGAAGGCCAAGATTAAGGAAGAGGCTCTAATGACATACCTTTTCACATATTCATCATCGTATGATTCTCTGAGGTTGGACCAGCTTGGGAAGATGTTTGATATCCAGACCCACAACATTGTGAGCAAAATGATGATCACGGAGGAGCTCCATGCAAGTTGGGACCAACCCACCCGGTGCATGGTCTTCCATGACGTTGAGCACACGAGATTGTAGGCTCTAGCATTTCAGTTGACTGAGAAGCTGACTATCCTTGCATAACGACAGAACAACATATGCAAGGATTGGTGGTATGATTGGACGGTCTTTTCCCGTAAGATGTACGCTAGGGTCAGGACTATGCTGCTGCAGCTGCTTCTGCTACTGGTAGTAAATGGCAAGAGTTTTCTTTATCACAGGGAAGGCAAGGCAAGGCAGTAGTGCTGGGTGATCAGGATATGTTGGTGGATCCGATCCAGGGAGACAAGAGACACACACTTAAGGATCCGATCCACGGAGAAAAACACTATTATATGCATCGTTAATAGTGCCTTATATTTCTATTATTTGGTCACTGTTAGTTTCACGATTTTGACTCTGGTAAACTAGAAATCTATTGTGTTGTTTTGTATTAAATTTGACATAATACTCTGCATGTCGTGGGCGGTTATTTATTGTTTTTCGAGGTCATAAATCCTTTTATTTTGTGGGTTTTCTTTTTACTATAATTCAGCGCGAGTTTGTGATGCTTGTTCGGATGCTTTACGAGTCGTTCTAAAAACCACGAGACTCGAGCGTAGCCTTTATCTTTGATATTCCAGGACTCAGTGACTTACTTGGGTTATGATCTAATGTTTTACTATGATTCTGGTTTTGATAAATTTGTTGCAGTACTCAAACTTGAGGTGTGCAGGCTGTTTCTTTATGTAAATCTTCAGTTCTTTCATGTTGGTCTCAAATGAAGAATATTTAATTGACCTTTGATAGGTGGGATCACTTTACACGAAAGAGATGGACTATATTATTGCGTAATGGAACCATCTTTTGCAAATTCTCTTAAGAAAGAGATGGACTTTATTTATGAAATGTATGGTCCTATTCGTGCCCAATACGTATTGGTAACTTCTCTCAGTTAAGAATAATTGTATAATTGGTTTACATGGTTCCTTCCTCGTTGAGGTGATGGGTAAAATAACATTGCAGAAATTTATGATCCAATTCACAGTTCCCCATCAGACAAATTACCATTACAAGAAGCAAAGGAGAAAGACAAACCAATCTCCATAACATATCAAAATACTTAAAAAGTTAAAGCAAAATAAAAAAAACAAATAAATAAATTAAAATCATCCAAGGCACTTCCATGCTTCCATACTCCCCTGAACATCTTTCATGTAATACATATTTCAAACAAATCAACACTACATATAGAGGACATACCATCACAAATCACAGCACAACTTCACATCAACACTGTCATTTACCCTTAATCAACCAAGGAACAATTTCATGCATATACATTTAATGCCTAAGGTTATCATATCATTTTGTATTTTACAATTTTGTTACATGTGTATGGTCAATTTCTATGTGCTTTGAGTGGTGACCACATGCATTACAATAATCAAAAAAATTACAATCAGTGGAGGCAAACTCATCATTTTACAATAAGTTGACTTTAATCCTTTAAACCACCTTGAATGATTAAACATGAATGACAACAGTGCCACAAAATCCAGCACATAACACAGCACAACACAAGGCATGCTCACACCACCAGGTAGCTTCAAGAAACCAAAATAGCAGCATAGCAGCAACACCAAATTAACCGGCCCTCTCCCACTTTGAAATCGTTGCATTCCAGCATTTGACATTCACTAAGTTTAGCATAGCAACAAAGCAACTGGTATATTACACACAGACATAATCTTCATCCCTAATCAACTGCCAACAAATACTTTCCTGTTACGCACAGGCCAGACAATCCAGTTTGATCTTGCATGAGCTCCCACTTAACTGAATTAGGCAATGCTGCACAAACAGTAAGAAATGCTTAGTAAATGGCAACCTGTAGTACCCTTTTAGCCAATATGACATCCACATAATTACAAGACGCCATCAAGAGGAATCAACCAAGCAACAACATTTTTCTATTTTTTTTTTAAATCCAACACAAAACAAACATTGGGAAGAAATTCATTACATACACCATGTACAAGAAGCAAAAGAAAATGCACAAACCACATTTTCCTAAGAAGTTACAACAAAACACAATCCACCCACTATAAATCACTAACAAAAACTACATCAATATTAGGTGCCCATCAGAACCAAGTACAAGACAGTCAGAACAACCTCTCTTACCCTCTTCGTAGTTCAAACAAATCACACTTACCTCATCTCCAAAATACCCAAGCAGCTCGTAGCCCTTATCACAAAAAAAAAAAAAAAAAACCACAATCCATTTATTTCGAAATAATGGCAGACCCATCTCCAGACGAACAATCTGATTGGTCTTTTAAATAACACATGCAAGCACAATAACAATCCCATAATACATCCCCATCTATAACGCATCACACAATGCCCTAATTTCCCCATCCGTATTTCAACAACCCATATAGATCAGTAATGAAGTACAAGACAACCTTACCCAACTCATCACAGCCAACAAACCAATCTCCATATACTAACACATAAATATGTTGACACAGCTAATCTATCTGACACATAAATAGCTTCTCGATATTGGTTCAATATTAAGTAAAAGTCCAAAATACAAAGCAATGATCAGATTCGTCTTAAATAAGTCTGGCAATAACAAGAAGAATCACATAAGCCCTATACATAATTAACAAGAACAAATTAATCAATTCTGATGATGAAACTATAACAAGAAAGTCCATAATCCACAATCATATGCAACGCATCACACAGTTCCCTAAACTCAGCAACCTTATTTGAACAATCCCCATAGAAGTATGATGCGGACAACACCACCTTACCCTTTTAATTCGTGACAGTTGCTCCACCACCATCAGATACAAGACTCTTCCTCAAATTCCCAATGACCCAATACACACGTTAAGGTGTGTGTACAGTGACATATGTATGATTTTATCTCTCAAATTGTTCTCCCCAGCGATGACCAAGTTAATAGCCACGTCCCTTCGAATGTCTTCACTCTTATCCTGCATTTAACAAATGTGAACTATTACAATTAACACTTTTTTTTATTATAGTATTATTAAAGATAGTCGGCAGTGTCGGCACAGACTGTTTATTGTTATTCACCTTTACTGTAAAACCTTGCCCCAACTGTGATGATTGCATCATCTTCACAACGAAAATTCCGCAATCATAACTATTGGCTTGTTTGGACATCCAGGCTGGTTTAACAAGCTTCCATGTGCCCAATTTGTGTTTAAAATCGGGAGCCCTTATTGCAAGAATGTCATCCAAAACCTCAAGCTAAAAAACAAGTTTGGAATGTAATTGGTTAAAATTAAAATTTGTTGACAGGTATCATTTGCTAAATGAAAACAATTGTGTATCTTACAACTCTATTCGCATTTGTGCATCGCATATTGTTTCTTTTTGGATTTGGCAGATGATCGAGTAGGAATGTTTGTTTCTCATCTATATCCACTAATAGTAGATACCAATGTGATTCTTCATCGCTCATTGGGACATAAATCTACACACAAACATACAATTATTCATAAAATACGGTATATGTATCTGCTATGCAACATGGATTAACTTAAAAATAATTAGAAAACAAATATTTCAATATACACTACCTTTGTAGTTGTTGTCAAATTAGGGAGTGGGAGGCGACTAAACTTCTGGTTTTTTTTAGTTACCCTTGTACTCTGACTGCGGATGATGGTGCTTGACATGGCTTGTTGCTGAGTAAAATCACGAACAGACACCCATTAATTTTTAATGTCATTAATTCTCCGAAATTTTTTATTGCATAATGCAACTGAAAATACTATGAAATGAAAACATGTACTTACAGAGAAGACGGTTTGTAAGTACCATCGTCCCGTTTGTGGAGCGATGCATGCACACATATCAATAACCTAATACATATTTGACACGATATTTTAGTTTCATTCTCATAACGTCACAACAATAAAATAAACAAAATTAACATTCACGAACAATTCCACTCAGCCATTGGTGCGGGGCAAGGGTCTGTAACACTTCTCTCGTACCTCGATCATGGTCACCAACTGATACCAGAAGCTCACTATACGTAAACAAAACACATTAATTTTATGCACTGTTGCATTGAAAAATGATAGAATTAGCAGTTGTTAAGCATAAGATATAGCGTCCAGTATAGAGCACACCAGCACATACTCAGATGGCATGTGTTTGTCAAATATGTAAGTGTAAATTGCGCGCTCCACATCAGCATCGATATGGGTTAATCGTGGGAACACCACATCTGCCATCTACCATGCAATTTATCTTATAAGGGGTTCAAAGTGTGCCTCTCACCTGAAAACGCATGTTGAATTTTTAATAAAAAAACAATAAAACATACTTCATCTGGTTGGTGTCCCTCTGTTGCTTATGGATCATCCAATTCAACCTGCAATATAAAGTTCGTATTCGTCAGTTCACGTCAACAAGTCAGCAGTAAGATATGTGGCAATACTTTGAACAACACATTTAAGGTTGCACCAGTACAAAGGATACTATACACACCTTCGTTAGATCAATTTCATCTTCCTCGTTATTTCCCCCCAAGTCATGTGGGACATCCTTGGCAGTCGCCGGTTTACCAACAAATTGAGACACAATCTGTCCAATCTCACCCAGTAATTTCTCCATCACAGACTAAGATGTTGTGCAGTGTGATGCAAAAGTATCAAACTTTTTTTCATTGCGCTCGGCAACAACCTCGAGTCTTCCAATTCTTACCCGCAAGTCCTACGAACCAATATACGTAATAATTGACAGTACAGTAATATATGTGCAGCCACAAATTACAAAAAAATAAATAAATAAATAACTTAATGATACAAAAATTGTGGTAAATGTATTTTCCATGATCTTCTATCAGGCTTCTTTGGGAAATATATATATTATAAATGGTATATTTACATACATCCGACACTGCTTGCTGGGATGCGGTACCAACTGCATCATCAATTAGCTCCTTCTCAACAAAAAACATCCAACTACATACATAAAAATAATGGAATATGCGTGTTAAATACTATGTTAGACATTACCATACCCAGTGCATATGAAAAAAAATAGAATAATAAAATGTATACCTCGTCGTGGTTGAAGCCTCCTAACTTCAAGATAGCATTCATTCGTTTACTGACATCGCTGTCACCCCACTCTACAATTCGTGAGACCTCACGAAAAACCATAGGAATTATGGTTTCCCCTCTTGGGGTAACTCGTTCTAGATATAAAACCTACATACGAAAATAACCATAAGACCATAAGTCAACACAAGCCATTGTATACCACATATACGTTGTTGCAAACATGGTTTTTATAAGTTAATTACCATCAAAACTACCAGGCAGCCACCAATCGATCCCCCTCCGGATGATTGAAATTTTTGCATGCCTTCGATGACTCCATCAAAGACAAACTTGCACCAATTAGTATGTCTTAAAGAAGACACGTCAACAATAGAATGTAATGCAGCAACACTTAGCGTTGTTCGCATTGTGGGACGAAGCATACAACCAATTATATATAAAACAGACAGTCGTATAAATTTGTCAGAGGCATCTGTGATTGAAGTAAGGTGCTCCGCCAACTGTTTCAAATATACCTCTGGTTGTCCGTTAAATATCGACGCACAAAGATCGGTAATGCTGTCTTTTTTTCCAGTTGTCACCACATTGGTCCCAGCGAATTTCAAACCTAGTATATAGGTGACATCTTGGGGGGTGAACTTCGCCCATTTACCATACAAGTTGAACACACTTCTGGGGATCAAATCGTGATGCCAATCATGCACACAAATCATGCCTAATGTATGTGCATCTTATGCTGAGCAATCCCCCCAAGCCAATTTCGTTGATGGCTTGTTTTTATGCGGCATTTAAAGTATTAACAAATTTCACCAGTCTTTTTGGTGAATATCTTGTCGCCACACTTTGCTGTACAAGTAAAGTATTGGAAGTATTAATACGGAACGGTACATATCTAGTTGAACAAACTGATTATTTGTATGAGTACTTTTCAAGATAACTTAATGTAACAATGTATAACATACTTGTCCAGATGTCTCCCCTATAGAATCAGCATGTTTTCGTTGCCGATTCTTCCCTTCCGTGGCAGTAGCAACTAATTGTTTCCTCTTTACCCTGGTTCAAGTTGTTGTCATTTAATACAAACAGTGTAAATATAACATATAACAGTACATAATAACTGATTATTTCCTTACATTGTGTTTGCGTAAGATGTAAATACACTCAACCACTAAAGGCCTTGTACGATGAATCACCGGTACCTATAAACCACCATTTATTGGATTAACTTAGAATCCATAAGTGGAACTAGGGATAACCCGTGCCTGAATGCACGGTGCAACATAAATCAATCGGTTATTTTGACAATTAACAATTCACAATCATACATAACCATAGTCATAGTTCACAATCAAAATCCTCAAGCTACAAATCACCATTGCAAACCCAATTACCAAAACAACTAATGTATAACAATAGTCAACTAATTATGTTCACATCCATTACATCCTGATTATGCAAACTATTTGACCATTCATCTAAATGCAAGTGTGAACTATACTTAAACTAGTGTGGATCCCTCAGGCACTAGTCAATCACTAATTTGTACGATGAACCCCTAAAACACTCAACCAGAAATGAGAATGAGATCCCATGTTTCCCCAAATATCCATAGCACAAAAGTAATAACCAACAACCAACCACTATATAGCTTACCAATCTTTGCACCAAAATCGAACATGAAGTAATTACAATATTCATTTAACATTATCAAATCAAATTCAAATTACATCTAATTAAACTGAGTTCACCTAAAATAATTGTAAAATACGCATCACTTGTATGACATTTATCAAACTGACTTCACGAAATTCAACAGTGTGTGGGTGTGTTATGCGTGTGTGTTGTGTTCTGTGGGTATTGTTTGGGGGGGGGGGGTGGGTTGCGCAGACGGAGAAGAGGGAGAGGATGGTACTGCAAGTGTCTGTGTATGTTGTCATTTGTGGGTACTGTTTGGGAGAGGTTTATGCATACAGGGAAGATGGAGGGGTTTCACAGAAAGAGGAAAGCTTTGTGTTGTAGGATGGGGGTTGCGTGCGTGTGTGAGAGGGGTTGAGTGGGTGTGTGAGAGAGAAACAGAGAAAAGGGATATTTACCTGGGATGGTTGTGGCGGTGGATCTGACTGTGATTGACGGTGAGAGACAAGCTCGAATGTGATAGTTGTGTGGGGCTGTGGTGATGGCAGATCGCAGGTGCCGGAATGGGCAACAACCCGTCGAACTGTTGTGGAGAGAGAGAGGGAAGAGAGAAGAGAGAAAGAAGGAAAGGGAGTTGGGGTTTTGAAAATGGCGGTTCCAAGAGAGAGAGGGAGTAGAATAAGAGAGAAAAAAAGGAGGTTAACGATCGAGGGATTTGGGCGAGCAAATGGCCGGGTTTTTTCAATTTATTTTAATATTGAATATTACACTTATTTTGGGTGTTTTGTATGTTTAAATTTCATAAATGGGGTAATAAATTGGTACAAAAAAATATCAATTATTTTATTTAGCGATTTTAATAATTTAAATAAAATATTACTATACTCCAACTAACATGACATGTAATTTAAATCAGCAAAAAAATAAATAAATTTGGCATTAAAATTAATCAGATTAACTGAAAAAAAAATGATACAAAAATTGGAACCATTAAAAAAAAAATTGCTAACTAATCACATCCATTCGGTACATATATTAAAATTAAGTTGTTAACGGACTTACTACGATGTGCAACACATGTATGACCTGATTAAACGACAAAAATTGAAAACAATGAAGCGGATTTTCATATGAGATCCTAACGAGTTCGTGTGGTAAATGCGTTAACCCGTCATACACGTTTATTAAGCAGTGAATTTTCATGTGATTCATGTCAACCCTGTTAATAGTCGCTTACCCATTTAATAAATTTAATATAATAATACCTTAATAATTACTATTAAATTGTTATCCAACAATTTTTTAATTTTTTTTTAGTGCCACCAAAAAAAAATTTATATATAAATTATAATCAGTGACACCCATAGCATTTACAACATGTACGAGTGTATTTGAACTCAATTGTGGTAAATAGTTTACCAATCTGATGAAAAGCCATAAAACCTTGAGTGAGTGTAATTTATTGCATAGCAATAAACTCTACCCACCAGATACCAGCCTGAATTTAATTACAATTCACCTACTTCTGATAAAAACATTTGGTAGCAAATTTTTTTAGTCTCCGTTAACCAATCTCCAACAACAAATGCTTTCATCAAGGGGAAGACTAATTTTTTTTTTTTGCTGGTGAAGGGGAAGACTACTTGACTCCACATCTACACCTGCATGAGAATAGAGGAAATTCCACAGGTATGTCATACATGATACCCACTATTTTGAATACAATAGCATAATGTTTTATTATGTTTTTTTTACAGTCAATCAATTATTTATCAAGGGATGTCAAACGATTTTTTTGTTATAATTAAAAAATTTAATAATTAAAAAAATTTGTATGTTAGTTTGCACGCATAAAATGGATCGTAGTATCTTTGAGAAAGGAAAGCATGTCGTTATAGACTTGCATGAAGCACCTGAAGATATGATATGTATGAGTTTGGCACATGTAAAGGTGAATATGGGCATCGTCAGGGTAAATCAACTTCGGCTACTTCAAAACCCATCGAAATGAAAAAAAAATTACAAGACTTATCGGCTGAGGAAGTCGTTCACATGAAGTTTAACTCGGAAGATGAAGCGGGTAATTTTTATAACACATACGCTAAGTTTGTAGGTTTCAGCGTAAGGAAAGATGACTTAAAATATGACAAAAACCACGTCCCGGTGTCAAGGAAGTGGGTATGTTCACAACAAGGGTTTCGAGCTGCTAAATACTTAAACCAAGATGACAGGGCACGTGAACCAAGGGGAATAACTCGAGTTGGTTGTTTGGCGGTATTCCGCGTTAAGTATGACAGAAAGTCGAAAAAATGGGAAGTAAAAGAGTTCATGAATGATCATAATCATCCGTTGGTTCCACCGAGTGGAGTGCCGTTCCTTCGGTCACATCGCCGTGTGAAAAGCCCAGACATAGAGCAAGCAATAGCATTTCGCAGTGTTGGAATACGCACTAGCCAAATACGAGATTTTATGTTGCATCAAATTGGCGGCTACCAAAATGTTGGCTTTACGCGAAAGGATTTGTACAACGCGGTTGCAAGCCAAAGAAGAGATGAAATGATCGATGGGGATGCTGAAGGTGCACTAGCATACTTGAGCGCGAAAGAGGAGTTAGACCCATTATTTTATTTCAGGTACAGCGTTGATGATGATAATTCATTGAATTGCCTCTTTTGGGCGGATTCAACTGCTCGAGTTGACTATTCATGTTTCGGTGATGTTTTGGTATTTGATACAACATACCGCACCAATGCGTACAAAAAGCCATTTGTCATACTTGCAGGTGTAAACAACCACAACGCTACTTGCATTTTTGGTTGTGCATTACTTTCATATGAGACCGTGGACACATATGTGTGGGTGTTGGAGACATTTCTGGATGCAATGGATAATAAAAAGCCTATATCAGTTGTCACCGATGGGGACAAGGCCATGGCCGCCACAATCGAAAGAATTTTTCCACATGCAAAACACAGACTATGCAGCTGGCATTTGGAGAGAAATGCGCTTCAAATATTCATGCTGAAAATTTTCTTCACGAGTTTAAGCAATGTATGTGCGCCCGATGTACACCTGAGGAATTTGACGTTATGTGGGAATCAATGGTACATTCATTTGGGCTGGAGGATAACAACTGGATATCAGATGTGTATGCAAAGCGTTGGAAATGGGCTGAAGCATTCTTGCGAGGTCATTTCTATGGCGGCATCAAAAGCACGCAACGATCAGAAAGCTTGAATGGTTACTTGAATCGTTTCCTGAAAACAAGACTTTGTTTGTATGAGTTTGTCAGACAGTATGATAGGGGTGTATCAAGAATCCGAGAGACCAAAACCTTTGACAAGCATTATTCTGAACACAGTACACCAGTGTTGACCACTTCACTACGCTGCTTAGAGCAGCACGCTGCCTCACTATATACCAGGTCAATTTTTTTTAAAGTGCGGGATCATATAAAGGCCGAATGACTCTTCTTCGTGGTCCAAAAAATTCAGCATAGTAGTCATTCGAGTTATTATCTGTCAAAATACACAAAATCAACATCTAGTTGGAATGTGATATATGATTATCAAAATCACACCATCAAATGTAATTGCCTGAAATTACAATCTATTGGACTTCCTTGCTCACACATCATTACAGTTTTCAAAACTGAACACATAACAGAGTTCCCTCCTAGTACTATTCTAAGGCGATGAACAATTACTGCAAAATCAGCTTGCCCACCGACCTCTGTGCCTCAAACGTCAAGAACCATATCAATTTCTTGTCGATATGCTGGATTAATGTCAATGTGTAGCCGGATGTGTTACTACGCAACACAATTGCCTAAAGAAGCACAGTAGCTTCAAACAACAATAACTGTAGTAACCAACCGCATGAAACAACGTCATGATACACGCGAGGCAAGACATGTGTCAGCATCACATGACAAAGACAATGACACTGTGTCGAACATAAAATTTGGTGTCATTGATCCCAAGACAGTGACAACTAAAGACAATCCGGGCCGTGTACGGAAGAACCTACCAATAGCTCCGCGACAATGTAGTAAATGTCGTGGCACTAGACATACTATTCGTAAGTGTCCGCAGCTTACGTGCCATGCAGACGACCCACATGATGACATGCCCTACTCACAACCTGGTGGCTCCCAACATCCCATGCTATCAACTCAAGAAGATGACCATTGGAATCCTACTTACAATTACAATGTCCTCTAAAATCAGGTTTCATACATTATCACATTTTAATTGCTTTGGGAAATTCAGTACATAACAACATGGTTTTGATATCCATTTTTATTTTTTTAACAGTTGAGGTGATCCCTGCTTTTGATTCAAATGTGCACGGGCAGTAGATTAATACTTCTTTAAACATTTTGGAGGTGAGTACAACTACATGTGCTTTGTCATTGCCTTCAGTTATTTGGTACAAACTATTCAACGATTTCATTAGCATACTGCACTGAATACTTCTTGCAGTGTTAACATATACACATTTGGCCACCGGAATATTCTGGGATAATCACCCTTTTGCTCTACGGCAGTTGACCACACAATGCAGCTTTCTTAAGTTGCATGGAAGGTTCAACTTCACTACGTTGTCTTTCCTGTATACATGACAATGGCAAAATGAATGAAGCATGTCTAAACATCTAATTATGTTGTTACAATTAATCCCACCTAATGTGCAGATGTACAATTTATCTGCATCATTTGCATTACTTCATTGTTAAATCAAATAAACATGAAAAAACCCACAAACCTCACATTCACTGTAACAAAACTCAAAAACCATCATACCTTAATTTGTTTATAACTACTACCCAACAATATATTTAAAAATCATGCACCCAACATGTATTGTTACCCTTGCCAAAATGCCTAATATTACTATACAACAAAAGATTCACTAAAAAAACATGAAACCAATGTGTCATTTGTTGATGTACTCTTTAAAGTCCTTATAAAAACAATCTAATTTTGTCTCCAGACGCTAGAACGACCACTTCGTTTCATCCTCGAACTTTTCAAATCGGGCCTCCAACTTTTCAACCATTTGCTGAAGTGTTTGTCCAACCTCACTAATACCAACATCAGCACCACCTTGACTAGCCCCAACTTGACTACCAACAACCGGAGACACCGCTGATGGTTGCTTCACATGCTTCGTTCGTTTCACACCCAAAATGGATCCCACACTTTTATTAAGTGTACCCATACCCATTGCATTCATGGGGCAGATAAAACTGTCATTCTGCTAAAATTCAACCCCACTATGCTTCAAAATCTTGGAAATTAATATTGGAAATGGAAGACATGGCTTGTAATCCTCGACAGTAGATGCTTCACGAACATGGTTGAATATGTAAAGGGGTAGATCAATAATAACCCCACGTTCACCAATAGCATATAATAGTTGGGCTGTATCGTATCCAATCTCAGCGATATGCCCCCTCGGATGTATATTACAGGCAACAATTCAGTTTAACATCCTATACGTTGGAGTAAGGTCAATGTGAGCAATTTTGCTTTTCTCATTCTCCCAAGGGACACTCCCAATACAAATATCTCGAATAACCTTCGCCATTTCGGGCACATGCTCCTTACTTGAATATGGAAACACAATAGAATTCTCAGGAATGTTTGGTCTATCAATTTTTAATATATTTGAAATAAGATCAGGCGAAACCGTGATGGATTTCTTCCTAACCAATGAATTAAATGTCAGCTCAGTCTCCTTGTACTCATGAACATTTGCATAAAAAAACTTAACAAGTTCAACATATGCTTTATCTTCAACATTCACATCAAACAGAGGTTCCCATTTCCTAGCCCGAAGTATTTCAGGGCAATCCACACTGCCTACTAGCTCATCAAGGTAAACATCACGCTCAATTAACAAAGGACGTTTAACAATGAATGAATCATACCTCTTCTTAGCATCTTTATCCACAAAGAGTTTGGCATTGCCAGAACTCCCCCCGCTAACCACCTTCTTCCGTTTCTTCGTCTCGCAGCCCGACATCAACAAATCTCCAAATGGAAATTTCACTATTCTTCAACAAATATTCACAATGAACATTCACGATGGAAATTTCACTCTTCTCCGAATGAAGATTCACAATGGAAGTAGTGTGTGTAGGCGATCGTATTTGTGTACCCGATCGATGAAAGAGATTTGGGGTGGTGGGCGATTTAGGGTTTATGGAATTGGGAGATTTTGAATGGGTTTAGAATGGATTTTGAATGGGTTTTGTAGGCGCGAGTGATTTATGGGTAATTTTGTAGGATTTGGGGATTTATTTGGGTATCATCCGATGTTTATTTACTACAAAGCCCCCCTTAGAACACTTTAATTAATTACTCTTTGCGGGCATTTAAGTAAATACACCATATCTGATCTATCATATATATTTTCGATCGATCGCAATCCCACTTGACCCTTCAACTTCTACATCTATAACTCCATGATCGATCATTATACATAATTGATCAATCAGATGTCCCCTGTATTTATGATCTGCAACAATATGATCGATCACTATATAATTTTGATCGATCGAATTAACTTACTACTTACTGATCTATCATATTCTTTTCACGATCGATCAAATCTCCCTAGTATTTTTTTTTTACTTCTGATTCACTTTAAAAATCTGCAACAATTTGATCGATCAATATAGAGTTTTGATCGATCTAATTCACTTACTACTTAATGACCTATCCTGACTTTTTAACGATCGATCAAATCTCCCCAGTACTTTTACTTCTGATTCACATTACAAATCTGCACTAACATGATCGATCAATTTAAATGTTTGACCGATCGAATTTACTAACTAATTCGATCGATCAAATATTAAACGATTGATCCTCTTTCTCCAGTACTTTTATTACTTCTGATTCACATTTCAAGTCTGCAACAATATGATTGATCAATATGTATTTTTGATCGATCAAATACACTTATTACTTATTGATCTATCATATTTTTACACGTTCGATCAGACCCACACAGTACTTTTATTACTTCTGATTCAAACTACATACCTGTACGAATATGATCGATCACCATATACGTTTGATCGATCGAATTCAATACTTTTCTTTTTTCTTCTTTCACTACACTTTACCACATACTGATTGATCATATATTTATTCGATCGATCAATATGTGTGATCGATTATATATTACACTGATCGATCCATTACGTTCACTACAAGTATATTATCCTCGTAAATTTATCCACTATGGTTGTAAATATATCTTTAATTTTGTACCTATCCCAATTACTTTTGTACATTTCTTACTAATATAGTAAATACTCCATTGCCTTTGTATTTTGTTCCACTGATTTTCAAAATTTCTCACTCTTGTTTTAATTATACCATTCATTTTGTAATTTTACCACTAATATCGTTAACCTCGCAATGATTTTGTAAAAACACCTTATTGAGCCAAATATGATTGATCATTCATATTCGTGATCGGTCAAATTATATATTTTTTTTATTTTTTTCAAAAAATTCCTTTTTCTTACACCACTCCTTACCACATATTGATCTATCATATGTTTATTCGATCGATCAATATATAATGATCGATCATATATTACATTGATTGATCCATTACGTTGACTAGTGACTACAACTATAATATCCTCGTAAATTTATCCACTATGCTTGTAAATATATTTTTACATTTGTACCTATCCTAATTACTATTGTACATTTGTTATTGATGTAGTAAATACTCAATTAAATTTGTACTTGGTTTCACTGAATTTCAAAATTTCTCACTCTTGTTGTAATTATACCATTAATTTTGTACTTTTACCTAGTAATATCGTTAACATCGTAATGATTTTGCAAAAACACCTTATTGGGGCACTATGATCGATCATTCATTTTACTGATCGGTCAAATTATATATTTATTTATTTATTTTCCAAAATTTCATTTTCTTACACAATGCCTTTCCACATAATGATCGATTATGCATTTATTCTATCGATCAATATTTTATGATCGATCATATATTATAATGATCGATCATCCATTACATTGACTATGAGTCGTAAATTTTTCCACTTTTGTCGTAAATATACCTTTACTTTTGTACCTATCCCATTAATATTTTACATTTCTTACTGATGTCGTAAATATACCATTACCGTTGTACTTGGTTCCACTGACTTTGTAAGAATATCATTATCTTTGTTATTGTACTCATTATTGTTGTAAATCTTGCAAGTAATATTGTAAATATTCCATAATCTTTGTAACTCACTCATTGCTGTGGTATCATTGTTGTACATTATAAGTGAGCAACAGGTCAATCCGGTTGCCCTTCTTTTGCGTACACGTGTCCAATTCTGCATGATTATGCAGTGTTTTTTCCAGCTTTTAGCCGCCGAATAATTTCGGTACCATACCGAAAATTCCCTTGGATGTACCGTAGCCGACTCCCCAACTTAAGGAAATTTATGGCATCCCACCTCCATAAAATTAGGTGGTGCACACATGCGTTATATATCAACTATTTTGACATATTTTTTGTGAATAAATCAAAATTATTTATCATCCTTTTAATTGTCTATTACATAACTTTATCCCTATTATTTCATAGTGTGAGACTTATTATTATTACAGTTTCGCGTAAATAATTTTCTCCATCAGATCGTCATTGAAATCTTCTTACAAATAATCCTCGTTACATGTTGGTCAAAGCAAGAGGAAAAAAATTATTTCACAATTGTCAACCAAGAAGATTTTGAGCTTAGTGAGCTAGGGTCCAAAGGGAGTCGAATAAAAAATCCTTAAATCGAAATGGGATGAGAATATCAACGTATTTAATTAATCAATCAATTTATGTTTATTTTCAACATCTACCATAGGACCCACAAATAGGCTCCATTTTTTCATTATTCAAGTTGTATTTGTCATTGAGTACGTACCAAATAATTTTATTAAAGGTTTCAATTATAATACTCATAAAGGAGTTTTAGCTAGAATGGTTCATTACCATTGACACTACAAGAAAAAAAGGTCTTTAAAGGCATTTGACTTTGGAGTTAGGACAAGTGCCAGACATTACAGGTGTTTTATTGAAAACGTTCAGACCCATCCTTTTCTATCTAGCATTTATTAACTTTTAAGACCATTTCGAAAATTATTTTCTTGTAGTGTGACTTCCATTTTTCATTAATCTGAACATATATAATTATATTCAAAAGTATATGAATAATTGATTCTTCTTAGAAAATTTTCAGAAAACTTATATCCATTAATAATGGCTAACGCATGTCAACGCAGTGAGTGATTCAACCATAAAATTGCCTCAAACACTAAAATCGACTATTATGCTACTGAAAAATTTTATCATTTGAGAGAAAAAGATACAATTGATAGATTGCCCTCAGTTATCAAATATTTTCCTAATAAAGTTTATAAAATGTTTAGGAGAAAGTGTCTGAAAAAGCAAAGAACCCTCAATAAACAACCTCTTTAAAGGCTATCTCAAATTAAGTACAACACCCAAAGAGAGGAGGTGGTGCAATATTTTGCTACTGTAAGACTACATAAATGTCCAATGTTCGAAGAGTTTTATCAGTACTTCTGATGATGCACAAATTGGGTTTGTACACTACTTGTCAAATGACCAGTGATAAATGCAATAGTGAAGTTGAGAGAGATAGAAACACAGAGATTTATAGTGGTTCGGTCAACGTGACTTACGTCCACTTTGAATGGCTAGGGTCGTCGAGGTACTTTATTACTTTAAGGTATGCAAGGAGAGCAGAGAGATACAAGCTATGAGAATTACAGAGATGTGCTCGACTATAAGTGTGATGCCCCCCAAGTGTTGGCGGGGCTTACAATTTATAGTCGCCTCATAACAGATCGGAGCGAGTTATTAGTAACTAAGTGGCTAATCTGGTGGAGCTGCCGACCTCTTCTCAACGAATGAGGTAGTTACGGGGCTCTCCATAAGATTCGGTCAAAAGATGACGTGAGGGTTGACTCTTTCCAAGACAGCGTGGATGAGGCTTTCGGAGACCCTACCTACTCCCTTGGCAATCTTGACCGGGTGTGGACCCCTTTGGGCTGGATACTGGATCTTTATAAGTTTGGGCTCTTAATTAAGACTAGACTTTTAACATAAGTTGGGCCATTTGGGCCTGATCCATCATTTCCCCCCAATGTCCTGCGTCCAATGGGACTTGGAGAGGAGGACATTCGGTTTAGTTTTGAATTTCGGCTGAACGCACAACTGGAAAAACTTCGGGAGGCCAAAACATATATTTCTAGGCCTTTTTTTTTTTTGGATTTTAAAAGCATCTGTCACGATCAAAGGCAGTGAGTCTTGTAGGGCTCGCCGAGAGCTTCGATTTAATATATTATGGGCCCCGTTTGGAGAAACGGATCAAAAATTACAGTCAAAATAGCGATCAAACCTTCTTGAACTCAAATTCCTTAGAGACTCCTTTCATTCCTGATATATTCCACCTGCGCAAGACTTCTCAAGACTAGACTGCTCATGCAAGGGAGGTGGGCGACCTGGCCGTGTATGCAAGAGAGACGGCTGCGTTGGCTGGGCGCGCAGGAGGGCCTGCTGCGCTGGCTGGGTGCTCCCATCGTCGAGAGAGCGCCTAGGATAAGGCGCGGCTCAGGGAGGCAGAGGCGCCATGGGTCGACGTTGAGGGCTACGCGTTATAGGCGCCGTCCACTGGCAAGCGAGCGCTAATGGTGAGGTGTCAGGGTCATCGGGCACCACATGCGAGGTACCGTGGTCGTCGGGCGTTGCAAGCGAGGGGCCATGGGCGCCGAGGGAAAGTAGCTCTGTTATTTGCGGTAGAGTGGCGCAGCTGGATGATGGGCACAAGTAGTGGAGCCCGCGGGTAGACTCGCCAGATGTTGAGCGCGGCTAGGCGCACACACCAATGGCATCGCCCAGCTCTGGGCGCTGTCAGGCGGGTGTGCGAGCGGCTCCGTCGAGGCTTGGGTGTGATCAGGCGATGTTGGGTGCAGATTTGTCAATGCTAGGCGAACCAGGGGCGGTGGTTGAGATTGAGCATGGAGTTATGAGGCCCGATTGTTGACATTTAATCTAATGTAGTCCCGGGGGTTACAGACGACCTGAGTTTCAAAAGTGTGCCTAGATATGACAAAAATAATGTTATTCCAACATCAAAACATCTAACATGATTACTGGGAGAGAAAGGCGGGCTGCTTGCGTGAGAACAAAGACAGAGTCTGAGGATTGCTCATGAGAGAGCTACACCTCTTCAGATCGAGCTTTTGGTGACCCGTGAGAGAGTTGGTAAACTGGAGGTAAGCTGACTGTGAGGCTGCCTGCATGAGAATAGAAGCAGAATTTTAGGGTTGCTTGTGAGAGAGCTGCACCTTTTGAGACCAAGCTTTTGGCGACGTATGAGAGAGCCGCTAAGCTAGAGGTATAGGCTGCCTACTTGAGAGCAGAGCAGAGGCCAAGGTTTTGGCTACCCACGAGAGAGCCACTCAACTGGAGATATAGGCTGGTTGCTTGAGAGTATAGCATAGAGATATGTCAAGCTTTTGGCGACCCGCGAGAAAGCCGTTCAGCTGGAGATATAGGCTGCCTCCTTCAGAGCAGAGCAGAGTTAGGCCAAGATTTTGGCGACTTGCAAGAGAGCCGCTTAGCTGGAGATATAGGCTCCCTGCTTGAGAGCAGAGCAGAGATATGCCAAGCTTTTGGCGACCCACGATAGAGCCGCTCTGTTGGAGATATAGGTTGTCTGCTTCAGAGCAGAACAGAGGCTAAGCTTTTGGCGACCTGCGAGAGAGCTACTCAACTAGAGATATAGGCTGCCTGCTTGAGAACAAAGTAGAGATGGCCAAGCTTTTGGCGACCCGCGAGAGAGCTGCTCAGCTGGAGATATAGGTTGCCTGCTTCAGAGTAGAACAGATGTAGGCCAACTTTTTGGCGACCCGCGAGAGAGCCGCTCAACTGGAGATATAGGTTTCCTACTTGAGAGCAGAGAAGAGATAGGCTAAGCTTTTGGCGACTCGCGAGAGAGCCGCTAAACTAGAAACATAGGCTGCCTGCTTACGAGTAGAGCAGCGATAGGTCAAGCTTTTGGCGACCTGCGAGATGATTCACCTCGCCTAGCCCTGTTGATGTCTTCAGCATTAATATATTTTTGAGTTGTTGCCAATAGTTCTGGCATGCTCTTTGGTGGGCGCTTCATCATTGAAAAGAGGAAGCTTGATGAACGAAGACCTCCCAAGAAGGCGGTCATGGTGACCTTATCATCGGGCTCCTTAATCTAGAGGACGTCTTCGTTAAAACGAGTGAGGTAACTCCTTAGACTCTCGTCTCGATCCTACTTTATTCTGGGCAGATGGGTGGCAGGCTTCTGGTGACAGTGTCTACCAATGAAATGCGCCACAAAGGATCTGCTTAGTTCGACGAAGGAGCCTATGGAGGCCGGGGTGAGCTTGGCGAACCACTATCGGGCAAATCCCTTTAGGGTAGTTGGGAGGGCTCTACACATGATTTCGTTAGGAACATTGTGCAGCTACATCAAAGACTTATAGGTGTCGAGGTGATCCAGTGAGTCTTTTGTGCCATCAAATGTTTCCACCGATGGCATTCAGAATTTCTGGGGAAGTGGGTAATTTGCCACATCGGCAACGAAAGGTGTGTCAATGCGCCTTACGAGGTACTCAACAGTTTCTGGTCCTTGCATCTTCATGGTGTTGAAGATGTCACCCAATTGATTCTTTAGTTCCTTGATTTTCTTGTCCCAATGATTTGGGGCTCCTTTGGAATTGTTATGGAAATGGCTCCCATGCTCCACACTTTGATCCTTGCCCTCATTCTCTTAGAAATGAGGGTATCCACCATGGGAAGAGTGAGCTGGAGGAGGAGGTGGAGCTCCCTCATGGTTTTGACGAGGGGCTCCCCTGTATGGGGCGCCCAAGTGAGGAGCTCCTTGACGCCCAGGGCGTGGAGCTCCTGCTTGATGCCCTCCGGGCTGTGCTCCTCCTTGTTGTCCAGCGAGCATCAGTTGCAGAATCTGCTGATTTTGAGTCACGAGCTGCTGCATTGTTTCTGGCATCTGCTGTGCATTCGGAACAAAATTGGTTAGTGGAGGGGCAACCTCCTCCTCTCGTGGTGGATTGCCTTCGGTCTGATTCATGGATTTGGTGGTGATCGCCATGAGTACAACAAGAAAAAGTGATTAGGTGAAAATTTTGTTGATTCCCACAAACGGCGTAAAATTGATGATGCACAAATTGGGTTTGTATACCACATGTCAAATGAGTAGTGATAAATGCAGTGGTCGCCGGGGTACTTTATTACTTTAAGGTATGCAAGGAGAGGAGGGAGATACAAGCTATGAGAATTACAGAGATGTGCTCGACTGAGTGTGATGTCCCCCAAGTGTTGGCGGAACTTACAATTTATAGTCGTCTCATAACAGATTGTGGCGAGTTATTAGTAACTAAGTGGTTAATCTAGTGGAGTTGGCGACCTCTTCTCAACGGATGAGATAGTTACGGTGCTCTCCATAAGATTCGATCAAATTATGACTTGGGGTTGACTCTTTCCAAGGCGGCGTGGATGAGGCTCTTGGAGACCCTGCTTATTCTCTTGGCAAGCTTGATCGGGGTGTGGACCCCTTTGGGCTAGATACTGGATCTTTATAAGTTTGGGCTCTTAATTAAGACTGGGCTTTTAACATAAGTTAGGCCATTTGGGCCTGGTCCATCAACTTCTAACAATAATCTTACTTTCACTTAATATATATACCTTTATCTGAAAATATGTCATTGATCTATGCATCAACAAAATGTGTGTGTGTGTGGTGATAGAGAGATCAAAGAAAGAGAGAGAGAGAGAGATCAGAGAGGGAGAGCTGAACTGGCCTAGCATTGTAAGATATGCAGTCCAAAACTTGCAATAACCAGTCATACCCTGAAGTATTCTTACTAAACTTTTAATGATCAAGACTTTTATTATTTATAATAGATGAATACCAATCTAAATGTAATACAAACATTTGGCCTGGGGCCCATCCAAATCGTAAGTTTGAAGGGTCCTAGGAGTGAGAATATTTGGACATTTTTATAGGACCCAAAAACTTGGCCGTCTAACTTCTCACCTGTTTTATTATGAATTAGAATTATGAAACTCCAAAAATTGTACAACAGTCATGCTTCCTCAGTTGGTAGTAACTCCCAATAATTACCATTGTATTTTGGAATTAAATATTCAATGTAACGTAAATGTTCAATAAAACAATTAAAAAATAGATAAATTAGACCAGTTTTCTTTATATGGAGATGGTTATATATTATATGATGATTATTGAATTTTATGGGGTTCACTTGTCCACTTGTTTCCTTAGTAGTGGCTAGTTACACAAAGCGGCGTTGCAGATGTGGGGTAATTGTTACGCTAAAGATTTTTCTTGTATTTTGGGTTGTATGAACTGAATTACATTACATTTAAAAATTATAATGTTTAACTTTAGTAAGTGATTAATAGATGGATGACTATTGATTTCTTAGACCAATAAGAAGTTACTACAATAGGTTATTATTGTCTTTTTATCTTTTTAAGGATAATATTATCAATTAAGTTTTTTTTGACAAGTATCGAAAGTAGTATATGTATTATTAGATCTATTCAAATATTTGGTTTTTAGAGAATTTTGATATGCACTACGTACCTACAAACATATTCAAAGATATGATGTAATTTGGTGATTATTTAATAAAATTGAGTAGAAATCCATGTGTTAAATGTTAAAATCGCATTTAATCAACTTATTCAGATCAGAATAAATATCTATTTTAACGAATTCATATATGCACTGTGAAAAAAAAAATTCGTTAGATAATTGAATCGGATTCAGATCACATTGTTCAAATCAAATTTGGATCGAATTTATATTGTTTGAAAAGAATATAATCAAAAGTCAAACAAAGAATTTATTAGTTGAATTAATGCAACTAAAAAAAAATAAAAAATTCCTCAAAAAAGGATAAAGTAGATATTATAGAATTTTTGAAGAATAAATAAAGAAATCAAAAATTTCTCTTAAGTCATTTTTATTAGTAGTATAGATATAGATTAATAAGTTAAAAAAAAGTTTATATTTGGTCTAAAATTATTTAAAAATAGGTTCGTTCAGAGGAGTAATGAACGCGATCAGAAGTCTTATGATCCCACCAAAAATCTGTTGGGGTAATCTCTTGACGCTCTCCTTTTCCCTCACCCCTTTTTTCTCTAGCTAAAAAAAAAACCAAAACCTGTCCGAACCAATGTTAATTGGATTTGATTTTTCAAAACGAAATTAGAAGTTTATCAAATCTAAGTCAAATCAAATTTGATTCATTAACGTTTTGATTAAATTAGAATGAGTCAACCAAATCGAATCGATAGTTTAGCAACTCTTACCACACACTAGTTCCAAATACCATTGTGAGTAAAGCTCAATACACAAACTACGACACTTTCAGAAACAATTGGCTCTGAACCTGCACCTGGGTTACTGAAGAGTAGAATTTATTGGAAAGTTTGTTCCACCCTATACTATGTACATCTAATCCTCTCAAATCCTGCAGTGATGGTAGCGGCCCTTGTAGACCATTGAAAGTGACTTTTCGTTTAGACCCAGAAGGAAAACAGGACAAAAACGCATACACAAGATACAAATGCAACACATACAACCTAATATTTAAATAAATATCATACTTCTGTATGTAGCTGGACAATCTTCTATAATTCATTACAAATGAACTCCATTCAACTACATCATGGGACAAAGAAGGGGAAAAACCATGATAGAACAAGTAGAATAGCCTATCAGGAATATGTGAAACAGAGAACTTGCTGGAAGCAGAACCCGTTAAACGTTTTGAAGGAAAAAAGAAAGGTCTACTCGTTAAACCAAGCCATATAACTGGGCACGCAACTGAGGCGTTCAAAAACAGGGAGCCCACCCACTTCCAGCAAAATATTTTACACAATAAACATCGACAATATATTCCCCATGCTAAGATGATTAGAATTTGACTATATTGTAGACTAATGCTCGTGCTTAACACGTGCCTTAATGATTCCAGGAAGGGGAGGCGAGGTGGGAGGCCTAACTGGTATGCTAGACATCGAAGGAATAGGAATTTCAGAATGAAAAATATCAGTCATGCTGGAGCCTTCACCCCCGTCTGCGGAGAAATTGTGTGCCATATCATCACCCTGTGGTCTTTCACAAAATTTCATTGCCTTGAGCACATAATTGTCATCATGTAGCTCAAATGGAGTGCTGCATTAAATTAGCATATAAATGAACAGAGTAAGAGAAGGTTAAAAAAAATAACACTTCAGAAATATTTTAACATGCTTGGCGAATTGTCAGCCAAGGCGAATCACTCAAATCTTACAAGGTAAATGACTAAAGATTGCTGGTATATAAAAACCACATCATTTTCCATCATCAGAAAACAATCATTAAATTACTCCATTTTAGATCACACAAGTTACAAAAACATGTCATGAGCATAATTGTTCACGTAAAATGAAAGCAGAAAACGCCACTATCCCGACAGCCAGAATATGAACACACAAAATATGGTATAAGGTTCCATACCTATTAAAGTCAAAATGCACCAGTTGCATATCTTCTGATATTTCCACCTCAACAGTTGCATGAGGACGAGTCTGCAGTTTCCAAATGCCAGAAAGGATGAGAAAACTTACTATGAATGCAACAGGAATATCTGCTAAAAGTTCAAATATTTTCTTACCAACTGAACTTAAAATTGCATATTTTCACCAAAACTGCTCGTATTAAAGGCTAGTAAAAATAATCATTCCTTCAAAAACATGTTATGATCTTGTGATGGAAAATAACTTTGACATTGTCATGCTTTCATAAGAAGTGGTGTCACTATTACCCATAACGGCGGTTTCACGAGTGCTGTTCATCAATGTGTTTCCATGACATATGACTCATCAACTGTAATCTAGGACGGCCATGACACTAACCAAAACCCAGTGCCACCTCAGGTAGAATCCGTCTAAAGTTTGGAAACTATCATCTCTACTCCAACCGGAGAAGATGGGGGGGAGGGGAAGTAGGGGAGGGAAAACAACAAAAAAGAGGAAAATGTAGCAACTTTGCCAACAAATTGTCAACACAGAAGGAACTATAACACAAATAAAGAACTTGCCTGCACCAGTATAAAAGGTAAAGCCACGCCCCCGCTAGGAGCATTTCCTGAGCTGTATAATGGCTCATTCCGTTGCATGAGATTCTGAAGACCTATGTACTTGGTGGAAGGAAAGATAGAGTTAGCAAAAACTGATCATGAAACATATTCTGCTGCAACAAAACAAGTTTATTCCAAATTGGAAAAATGTAAGCAATTCACAAAGACCGGACTCCAGAGGTACTAAATAAATTCATAATTCTTACTTGTTCCTCCAGTTCTTGCAAATAAGCTGCTTTCTTTTCAATTCTATTTCTCAGTCCAAGACGCTCACTCTGTAATGATTAAAATAACAGAAGGTTGGATTAGCTCATACTAGATCTATAACAGTTGCCATTGAAAATGAAAATTTCCACCTAAGATTCGTAATTATAAAATAAAAAAGGAAAAACAAGAACCAAGAAACTTGAACCTTTAGCTCTTCAACATCATTTACGCTGGTTCGAGGCAGACCCTTCCACTGTATTTCCTTTTTATCTTTAGAAATTATATCCATTGCCATGAGAACATTGAGGGCATCATATACCCTACGCCGAATGTTTTTCTCATCATATTGTTGCTGTCATAAATGGTTCAAACAGAAATGAAAAGCTCGAATCACTAAGTTTTACAGTGAACCTTTTCACTAACAGACACAAGTAATGGAGAGTTAACAATGTTTTCATCGCCATGACTGGAGAGTGACAAACCTGGTCTGGAGATGCAAGACTACTGCTAGGATCTGCAAATTCAGCTACAAGTTCATCTGCAACCTGGAAAATGAAAAACTTCCTAAGATTAACGCGTTGCATCATAAAAAGAATTGCTAAAGTATAGAACAGATTAAGATCGTTGTTATTTCAAAGACTAAGTATCTACATGAAGCATGAATATTGTATGAAGAAGTCTTCAATAATTAGGGTTGATGCCCATGGATACTGAAGAAGATCACAAAAACAAACAAAAAGCAGTTCCACCTGTTTAAATTCTAACTCTATATAATGTAAATCGTATTAGCTCTGATACCAAATTGATGTACACTAGGAATGTAAGAATTAGGGATGAGAAGAGAACAAGAAATGGATGAGAAAAGAGAGAGAATTTGATAAGGAAGCAATATCAGTATTCAATAATAATCAAAGTCTAATCTAAATAAAACATTTATATGCATCCCTTTATATAGGAAAACTAAAACCCTAAAACAAATAAATAATGACAAATAAACCCCCAAAAGTTAAAAGAAATTACTTAAAAGATAAATATTAAAAGTATCTAAATAACCAGTGTTATTAAAACCGGACCAGACCGGCCGGTTCGACCTTGAACCGGTAGTTGAAACGGTCCGGTTCTCTAGTTAGATCGCATAAGGAAACAAACCGCTTGGAAACCGGTGAACCTGCCAGTTTTGGATCAAACCCGTGATCCGGACGGTTTGGAAAAACCGGCCGGTTGGAATTTCAAGCGCATATTAAAAAAAAAAAAACCTTTTTTTGGGTTATTTGCCCTAAATCCATCGCAGATCCCATCCCCTTTTCACACTTCAAGCGACCAGCCACCACTCACTCTCAGCGATCAGCCACCAGCCACAACTCAGGCGATCAGCCACCAGCCACCAACTAGTCTCTCTTTTCCAACCACTCTGTCTAGTTCTTCTATGGCTTTTTCAATGGTCTGGGGCTGATTTATCATCTCTGCTCTTCGTCTCCTCGCGAGGCTTGAACCAGTGATATTATGTGCTGAAGCTACAAACCGCCTGATTGATCAAACCCTTGAAATGAATTAACTGAAGATTGAAAGTTGTGTAATTGTGAAAGAGAGGGATGTGCAAGGTGTTGTTCAAGCTGCTCCCGTTTATGATGCAAACATAAATGCACAGTCAGTGCACCTAACAAGGGTTAGAAAGTAAGTAATTATCAAACACACCCCCAAATTGAATAAAATCTCTAAATTAGGAATTTAGAATACTATTTTGTGAATTTTATTTTTATTGTGATTGTGGATTTTATGGTTGATAGGAAAAATTGTATGTATTGTGAACATATTTTATATTTTTTGGTTAAATTATTATATTTTATAATTTTTTTATTTTTTTTATTATGTGACTGGTCTGACCAGTTGAACCAATGAACCATTGACCCGGTCCCTTTGCCGGTTCAATGTCCGGTCCGGTTCTGATAACATTGTAAATAACTCTCATAACTAATCTATAATATCTATCCAATTTCTACACGATCCCCATCATTCTCCCCTGGTTAAGTAAAATCTATTCCGGAGAGTCTTCAAAATAGAAGTACCCTAAGAGAGCAGAATGAAGATGACATAATGACTCATCTAGAATGAAAGAACCATCAACATCTTTCCATCAACCAGGATAATAATCAAATCTTCTGATATCAAATTGATGTAGATCGTATTATCTCTGATACCAAATTGATGTAGATCGTATTAGTTCTAATACCAAATTGATGTAGACTAGGAAGAAAAAGAATTAAGGATGAGAAGAGAAGAAGAAGAAGAGATGAGAAAAGAAAAAGAATTTGATAAGGAAGTAATGTCAATATTAAATAATAATCAAAGTCTAATCTAAATAAAACTCTTACATGCATCCCTTTATATAGGGAAACTAAAACCCTAAAACAAATAAATAATGACAAATATACCCTCAAAAGTTAAAAAAAATTACTTAAAAGATAAATATTAAAAGTATCCAAATTACTCTCATAATTAATCTAAAATATCTATCAAATTCCTACACGGTCCCCATCATTCTCCCCCGATTGAGAAAAACTCTCATTCGGAGAGTCTTCAAAGCAAAAGTACCATAAGAGAGCAGCATGAAGATGACAGAACGCCTCATCTAGAATGATAGAACCATCAACATCTTTCCATCGATCAGGATAAATGCAAGAATCTCCATCTGTAGAAACACCGGCTAACAAAATAGGAGGCTCTGTAGTACCTCGATTAAGTAGCATATTCTCCAAATAAAAATTCGGACTAATACCAACATTCAATGAAAAATTAAGCAAATAAGCATTAGATCCAAACTCGATAATAGCAAAACAATTCTCATTAGGTTTCAACAAAAAATATTCAATGAGATTAAACATCGATGACAAATGAGTAACAATAACGCCTTGGTGGTGAAAATATTTAAGTACCAACTCAAGTGAAATCTTGATAGTAGGAATAAAGTCAATTATTTCAGAGGGAAAAGATTTGGGAACAAAATTAGATTGACTTGAAATAGGAGATACAAAACAATCACCAAAAGATTCTGAAATAGGTAACTCAATATGCTTGACATCTTTCATAAGTGTGGACTCGATAGACTTTTCAGCAAGTTCTATTACAAGTGGTGACTCAACATTTGACTCCGGCAAAGTAATTAGGAAAATATGTAGAAACAACATGGACATCATTCAAGTAATCATAATACTCATATGTGATGAAATTAAAATTGGAAGGTGTCCTATCAGTAGGCTGTGATTGAGAACCCATCAAGCTATAGTTGAATTTCTTATGAAATCTCTCAACCTTTAGAGCATATTGATAGGCTGCCACTAACGTATTAAAAGTGTATAGCTTGACCTCCCTACTAATTTTTTGTCTCAACCCAAGAATAAACTGATCAATTGTCTAAGGTTCATCAACAATGTCACATAAGTACATGAGATAATCGAACTGGACAAAATAGTCAGAGACACTAGAAGAATGTTGTCTAAGATTGAACCATTAATCATAAAATTGATTCGTGTAGGAAGTAGGCAAATACTTATCTTTCAATTTATATCTCATTTCAACCCAAGTGATAGGTGATTCTCCTAAGCTGTCTAAGCTTTTTTGGATTGCTTGTCAATACTGCTTGGCGGAACCCTCTAACATCAATTTAGCAAAACGAACGCAATGAGAATCCGACATGCCATGCCAATCAAAATATTCTTCTAAATTAGCTAACCAATCTAAGAATTCAAAAGGATCTAAAGTCCCACTAAATATAGAAGGATCTTTGACTAGTTTGGTCATATGAGTTGACTCCATGTAACCATCCCTAGACTTCCTATGATGATGACCTCGATGAGAGATTCTTGAAACATGTGTATTAGAGGAACTTATGAGTGACTCTTGAAAGATGAGAATGGTATAAGAACAAGTTCAAGAATGCAACTGACAATTTCAAGAAGTGAGAAAGTTTAAATAGAAGAAAATATGTTTTGGACCCTTTGCAAATTCTCTAATTTCCCAATGAATAAAAATATTAGTCTCAAATTCTATGGGAGTATGCATACCATAATCAAAAGAAAATTCTGAAACTTTTTGGGGATAATTCTGCAATTTTTGAAACTTCTAGGGTGATGTTTCTGTAATTTTTTGAAATTTCTGGGGGTGATTCTGCAATTTTCTAGATCTACTGGGATGTTTATGCAATTTTGAAACTTATGGATGATATTTCTGTGATTTCTGAAACTTTGGGAGGGTGATTTTGCAATTTCTGAAATTTTTGGGGGTGATTTTGAAATTTTCTAATTTTACTGGGGATATTTCTGCAATTCTGGAATGTCTGGCAGTAGTTTTCTTCTCCACGTCTCGTTCCTGAACAACGCCCTAACTACCCAGACTCCGACAAATTCCAACAGCGAAGATGACTTCCAACCTCGCGATGAACAGTGGTAGATTGAGGCGTTACAATGATTCTGATTTGGATTTCTTCGTGGTGTTCGACTAAAGGGGCTGAACAATGATTCTGATTTGGATTGGGTGTATGCTCATAGCAACTGGGTGAAGATGGTCACTGCTTATGGCGATGAACAGCAGCGATGAACAATAACTGGGTGAAGAGGTTCACTACTTATGGCGACGAACAGTGTCGTAATGAACAGTGTTTTTTGATGAATAGTGATGATGTGATTTACACGAATCGAAGTTAGGCTCTGATACAAAATTGATGTAGATCGTATTAGCTCTAATACCAAATTGATGTAGACTAGGAAGGTAAGAATTAGGGATCAGAAGAGAAGAAGAAATAGATGAGAAAAGAGAGAGAATTTGAGAAAGAAGCAATATCAGTATTCAATAATAATCAAAATCTAATCTAAATAAAACCCTTACATGCATTCCTTTATATAGGAAAACTAAATCCCTAAATAAATAAATAATGACAAATAAACCCTCAAAAGTTAAAAGAAATTACTTAAAAGATAAATATTAAAAGTATCTAAATAACTCTCATAACTAATCTATAATATCTATCCAATTCCTACACGATCCCCATCACTATGCATCTTTTTTTTATCCAGTAAGTGACTTTATATACTTATAATTATTTAGGACGTCCAAGGAAAATAGTCAAACTTTAATTAGAAGCTCCAAACCAATAAGCCCTTGTATATGGTAGATATGATGCAACAAAAATAAATGCCGATAAACCGATGAGGTGATAAGAAATCACTCTTTTTGGAAACTCTCCTCTACATATAGAAAAATGTGGTCAACTTCAACACAGAGACTAAAGAGGTCAGGATTCAATTGCGACATTTGTACAACTAAATGTGACTTTTTTTTGATAGAACAATGAAAAACAAGTAGAACAACATGACTCCAACATTCCACAGATAGCCCACCCGTGTAATTTTATAAACCTTAACCAACTATAGTTGACGTGGAAAGGCAGTAGTTTTATATTTAATTACAGCCATAACCTAAAAAATAAAAAAAATAAAACCTTCAAACAGGATCAATAATGAAGAATTACCAGGCTTCATCAACAAGGTCTATAATAGCAAAACCTTCAAACTAAGACTTCTAAACTTTCTGTCAAGAATTAAAGATCTTAGGAGTTTGGTTACATTTGATCTGCCTGCCTTCAAGCAAATATTCGTTAAAATTTTCTGGTGTAATTGGATGAACATGGCCGAAAACCAAGCATTCTAAGTTCAGTATGTATTACTGCATACTAGGTTTGGCAGCACTTTTAAGTACCACCAGACAATACATAACGTCGACACAATTAACTCAAGGAGAAAACCAAAAGCATCCCACTGAGAATAAATAGGTGCCAGGTCATTCAGTTTATGCAAAGAGAGCACAAAGAATAAAGAACAGAAAATTCAACTAAAACACGAAGATCATTAGATTACCGATCAGAATAAACAAACTGACCTCATTGTAAGTTGTTCTTCCCTTGCTTTCCACTTTCTCGCACACTAGACGCAACAAGAGGCAAATACATGAGTTGGTAACAAAACTGTTATCGAAACATCAGTTACATGACTCACCCAAAAAAAAATAGTTACATGGTACCAGCATAAAACAAATGTTCTCACAATAAAAAAACAATCGAGAAAATGCAATTCAACCTCCATACCATATGTCATCTCAACATAACCACAATATAATGTTGCAGAGATAAAACAAAAGTCTTACAGATGGGTAAGACAATATAAAGAAAGAAAGACGATAATGCACACGCACCTTTCATGCTAAACTGGCGGAGTCCTCTACCACTCTTATCTCCTCCTACTGCACGTTGACCTCTTTTTTTCTTCTTGTTACTGTTTCGGAACTAATGATCAGTTACCATTGCCGGAATTATAGAAACCAATAGCTATTAGCAAGCAATGAGTATTACAAAATACTATTAGAAGTTTAAAACATCGCAATTGTGAACATTGTGGCTGAACACAGGAAAACATAATCACAAAAAACACAAGATGGAAAGATAGCCATAGCATGAGAAATTCAACTACAGACTATTAACAAGAAGCTAAGGCAGCTGTGTGTGCGCCAAATTCAACCATAAGAGTAGACTAGGACCCACTTCCAAAATTCAGACATCATCATCAAAACACGGTTCATGAATCTTCCAATATTGTCATACAAGAGATATAATGAAATTAATCACCAATTTCAAGAATTCCCACTCAAAAATAAAGCACAATGCCTAAAATTTCAATGTGCTAATCCAAAACCCATAACAAATACACCATTAACCAGACGCCCGTTATGATTTCAACAAGAAGAAAGAGCTAAAAAAACTCACCCAGCAGCCCCTTGAGATCCGGCATCGTCCCCGTGAATGTCAAGGTGGTTTAGCCTCTGAAAAGTGCTCTCACTTGCCGGTGTGGCATTAGCCGTCTCGCTGCGACTCGATGGGGACCCAACACTGCCGCTAGTCGAAACCGATTGGCCCGAGGCGGTGGTGCCCCATGACCTGGTAGCTCCTCCACCTATCGCAATGGCTGATTGGTGGTTGTTCCTGTCCCTATCTTCTTGATGATTGTTCACCATCCCAATAATACCCACCAAAAATCATCAACAATTTCTGATTTTAAGAGAGACCCAGATGCCAATTCAACAAATAAACTATGGTCTTTGAAAGAGAACCCAATGAAAGAGAATCGGAGACTGGTCTCACTCCTTTTCTTTTCTCTCTCTCGTTTTCTTTTTTCTCTGTAAAATTTTTCTTTGTGAAGAAACCGATGACTGGGTTGTGGATTTGAGTTTTGTATGGTTATTGTATAGGTGAAGAAGGGAAGTGGACAACACTATCGAAACCCAAAAATTATTAACATAGACCCCTAAGATTTATAAATACATGTTTTTGTGTTTATTTATTATAAAAATTTTCTAAAATTTTGAGTGATATTACAATTTTTAAGTTTCAAGCTACCAAAAATAATTTATAATTTTTGTGATAAGTTCGAATCAATCCTAATAATTTTAAAATAGATCTCAAATTACCACAAAGTTTTAAATGATCCCAAAAAATTATAAAAAAAATAAAAAATTTTTAATGGTGATACTAGACTGAATTTTTTAATTTTTTTTTCCTTTTGGTACCATAATCTTCTCCTTCATGGTGAAGGGAAATGTTTTGATCTCTCCGAGAAAGGTTGAGAAAATGAAGAGCATAGGTTGAACCGTAGTCTTCTACCCAACTTGGATTCTTTAACAAATAATATTATTTATACTTAAAATGTTGACTTAATTTGTTGATTTGATCAATCACTGTCATTGAAGGTGGTTTGGACTAGAGATTAGAGACTTCAGTTGCTTTCTTTGACTTGCTTGCTTTTTAATGGTCTACTTCTCCAACTTTGAACTTTCCTTATTCAATCTTTGTTAATTTGCACATTACATTTGTTACTTGTTAGATTTAATCCAAGGAAAAAAAAGGATATAATTTGCAGGAAAATGCTTAGAGAAGCTTTCTCTTGGTATTATTCTCCCGTTCCTACCAAACAATGGAACCTATGCCAATCAATCATACCAAGCTGAGCTGGGGTTTGCCCAAACTCAACCCTAATTGAATTTTTTTTTCATCCCACTCACAAGTTGAGCCTGAGTTATTAAAATCACTTGTATCCCAAATTAATTTATTCTTTTATTTGAACTCACAAAATATATATTTTTTTATCCAATTATGCATATTTGATGAAAAGCGTGTTTAAACTCTGCCCTAACCAAATGAAATTAGGAATGTGAAAGAGTTCATGACATCATATATGGGGGGCTAAACTAAGGTGCCCTAAGAGCTTAATAGAAGCCCAATAGGGGAATATCCACCTCCCCCTAAAAAAAAAAAGTGAAAATTGGAAGTAAGTCCCCATAGATGTACTTGTTTGGAGATAAGTCCTGCAAAAAAACTCATAAGGGGCTAATATGTAATGACTTAAGTCCACTTTTTTTTTTGTTATCTCAAAAATACCCTTGCTTGAAAGGAAGTTAAATTAATTTCCTATTTTGGAAATTGTTATCCCTTAATTCAATGTCAATTAAAATATGTCAATAAAATTTCCATCATAAATTTAAAGTTCAAATTCAAAGCTCTATCTCTCTCTCTCTCTATATATATATCAAATTCAAAACTCTCTCTCTCTCTCTCTCTCTCTATATATATATATATATATATATATATATATATATATATGCTGGGTTGTTATGGAGATGATGGAAGTATAGTGGTGACGGTGGTGTGGAGTAAAAAGGAGTTATCGGAGTGGAACTTGAATGGACTTTTGTGTGGTGGTAATCGTTGTTGTGAAGTTGATGATTACGTGATGGTTGGCGTTGCTCGGGAGGTGACGATGGTGGCAGTGCTATGGTGAGGAAAGTGGTAGCCGAATATATATATATATACCTAACCTATATATTCAAATTCATGTTACTATTTTTTTATTATTATGTTATTGTTCATGTTACTATTATTTTGATTATGTTACTGTTTTTGTTGAGCATGTTACTACTATTATTTTACTAAATATTAATATTCAATGTTACTATTTTTATTTTTATTTTGAATATTACTATTTTTTGTGTTTGAATGGTACTATTTTTTACGTTTGAATTTAAATGTTAGTCAAACTCTTAACCTATATATGGATATAGATAGATATGAGAGAGAAAAGATTTTAATGTTAGTCAAACTCCTAAGATTTATGAGTTTTTAATTTTTAGTTTTATTTCACTTCTAAATGGAAAGGATAGTATGGTAAAATTGATAAAAAACGGACTTCATAACAAATAAGTTTCATTGACGGACTTAAGTCCAAACAAGTCCATATAGGAAGACCGGCCTCCAAATTTCCAAAAAAAAACCCCTAAATGCTTTCATTCAAAATAGTTGAAATTATATAGAGGCGTAAAGATGTTGGCCCCACAATTAGATGATGTTGAGAACATCACATGATTGTCTAACTACTCTGGTAAATATTTTGGGGTATTTGGCAGTCTTCTCTCCCAAGCAATGAACGATAATTGAAGATTATAACATATCTATATATCTATCTGTACTACTAATAAAGGTACATTAACATAAATAAAAATTAATTCTTTATTTTACCCTTGATGATTATTGTTGGAGTAAAAAATGTGTCCAACTATTCTGAAATTTGTTTGCGGTTGATTTGGTTCTGACTACACCTTTTTTCAAGCTATGAGGTTTCTAGTGGGTGTGTTACTTGAAAAGAAAGTCGAAGACCGGATGGGTGCTCCGAGGGTCGACCCTCCAATGCTCAAGTCAGTATTTGAGAAATTAAAGTGCTGCAATTGAATTGGGCTCAGTGTGCTCTCCTGGGTCTTACCCCGGAGGTCCTCTTTTATAGTATTTTGATAGGTGTTCCAGGGTGAGTGGACTATAGGTTTTCCTGGTAGTTTGAATTTGTTCGATCTCCTTTCGGTTAAGGAGTCTTGGCTTCTGTGAACTTTATCCTTTGTTGGGATAGCTATCCAGAGTCCTAATTGTGCTAGGAGTTTGTTTGATCATGCTGATAAGGCTTGTCGATGGTGGGATCTTATCCATATCCATTGGCTGTTTTATCTTCTTCACAGTATTTAAACAAATCCCGTCATTTGAACGAGTCTTTGGTAGATGAGGTTCCTATTTTAAAATTGGGGATACAATTTGTCATCCTTCTAGTTTCCTTATCCCAACAGACTGGGGAAAGCTGATTATCTGAGCTCATTATTCCTCCAACTTTCCTTTCTCTCTAACAGGCCAGTCAACGGTTGCATTTTTAAAGGTAGCGCCAACTAGGACTGTAAAACCCGAATATATATGACAACCACATAAATAATTATTATGAGTATGAGTATGCATGACGACCACGTAAATAATTATTACGAGCATGATCATGCGATATGACTGTGCTCGATAGGTACCTACTAATTAAAAATGGAACATTGATTGGGTGTAGGATAATTAAATGGGTATATTGCATGTGACATAATTAATTTATTTGATATATGTTAGTGCACATGGGATTAAGTGGGGGGTGGTGAGCATGTGATATTAATTTGAGTGTTACCAATAAAAATAAATAAATAAATAAGTAAATAAATAAATTAGTGTGTACAAGAGATGGGTCAAAGCTTAGCAATTCATACATACATATATATATATATATATATATATATTGCATAAAAGCACATGGGGGCTTTGTTTCAAGGAAAATGGGTGGCTAGGAAGAGGAGGGGGAAGAGTGATGGTTTGGGAGAGAGAAGAAGTGGGAGTGTCATCATTGTGCATGTGTAGGGAAATATAAAAGGAATACGAAAAAAAAAAAAAAAAGAACTCTTCAAAGCAAAGCCATTCTCGGCTAAGGCAAGGAAGACCAAGAAAGGAAAAGAAAAAAAAAAAAAAAGAAGAAGAAAGGAAAGAGAAAAAAATAGTTTGGGTGGTGGTCTTGTGGTGGTGCAAGAGGTAAGTTATGAGGAACCATTTTTTTTTTATATTTTCTTTGTTTCTGGGAAAAAAAAAACATAGTATGAAATTATTGTTTGAGATTTGAGAATTTAAGCATGCATATTGGGTGTTGTTTAAGATTTGGGAATTATGTTGATGAAATGGTATAAAAATTAGTTAAGCATGCATGTTGGGAAATTGTTTAAGATTTGAGAATTTTGTTTATGTATATAATAGTATGGTGCATGAGGATATTAAAATGATGTTTGATTATGTGTGTATAATACCATGATTTTTGGTAAGGAAATTGATATAAGGTGTAGGTGGGTATGTAGCATAAAGTGTTGTTAAAAAAAAATTCAAGAAAGTGAAATTGTTGTATAGAAGTAGAATTTAAATTAAGGGAGGTAATGATTTAGTGAGTAATCTAGCAATGGTGTAGAAATATTTCTTGAAAGGTATGAACTCATGGGTGTATGAAATTACAAGAAAATATGTATACTTTATAATGTTCTAGGGAATTATGTAGATTCAAGTATATTTTATGGGAAATGGTAATATAGTGGGAAATATATATTTTGGGTGTTTTGAGTTCGTACAAATAGTACGATAATGAATTCGAAGAGGTTAGCTTAATTTAATGTAAAAGAATTTTGCTCGATGTACCGGGTAATCTACATATTTTTTAACAATATTATCGACTCGAAAAATCGATTTGATTAGATAATATTACTTGATGCGAATGAATTATATGAATCAATGTGATGCAAATATTAAACTTGGTTCGAGTAAATTATCTCAAACTCAATTGATGTTATGTGTTTGAATGAAATTATGGACATTGGGTGTGTCAGGTCCAGAGACGAACACCGCAAGAAACGTCGTACAAAAGGCTCCAGCGGAAGGATCGTTCACACGGTAGAGCTTTCCACGAGGTAGGTGAATTATCCTAAAATCTTTTTATATTCCGATAATTAAGTTGTTAGACTGAAAATATTACAAATTTGGTTTGTAATTTTTAATGCATAAATGTGATGATTTAGTTAGGCTGTGGAAGAATGTAGTGAGCCTTTGTGGTTTAGTTAGTTGGAATCCGTCCGTACGACGAAAAAAAATGGAATTAAGAGTATAGATTAAAACACAGGCTGTTTTGGGATTAACATTGGTTGCTAGGTGACGGTTCGCTTGTGTGACAAGTATCTACATGATGAAGTTCGGTTATGTGATTGAGATGTCTGAGTGACGGGCGTCTGCATGATGAGGTTCACATACGTAGTGGAGTTGCTTGGGTGACGGGCGTCTACATAATGGGAATTAATTTTTCACGCAATACTTCTGTCTAAAATGACGAGATATGAAACCGCCTAAATGACGAGACATAAAACCGTCTAAATGACGAGACATTAAACCGTCTAAATGACGAGACATGAGTCTTCGTGACATAAGAACATACACGCAATAAGATCGTCTAACTGACAAAAATTAATTATTGAGAGGAACGATCTAAGTGACCAGAAGTAGTTCGAGTATTTAAAATATCTAAGTAACGAATAAAGTTTTACAGCCAAATCGTTTAGGTGACGAGAACGAAAATCGTCGACAGTCACAACTTGTTCAAAATATGGAAGTTAGTGACGGGGAATAAAATGTCTAGAAGTCGGATTGCATCCTTAAACCGATTGTATTTTGTGGGTATGTTGCCTGAGTGGCAAAACAAGACCTTCCATTGTGAGACCGTTGAGTTTTCGAGACAGATTCTCGTAAGAGAAATTACGAGGCTGTAGTTAGTGTATTTCTGTGGTTAAGTTAATATATTATAATATTTGTTGACTATTTTTTTTGTTTGATACAACTGAGTACTCACTGGAGTTTTCTTTAAACTTGCCTAGGTAATTTTGGTTCACCAACTTGATGTCCACTGCCGAAGTCAGAGATCGAGTCGGAAGAGGTCATGAGTGAATGTGAGTGTGGTTAACTTTTTGGACTGTATACTTAACTTTTAAATGTTATGGATGTACCTTAACTACTATAACTATATTTTGAGTTGTATTTACTTCGTATGGTATTGAGCCGGTGTGCTCGCTTTTGGTGTAATTCTTATGTTTATATTTAGTAAGTGTTGGACTAACGTACTTTTATGTTTGAACTTTTGTATAAAAAGTCAATGGTGTCGTTTTTCCATGGATGGCCTATAAATATCAAAGACAAATTTTCACAACAAGTAGATGGTGTATTTATTTCATATTATCGAAATAAGTCTGGGTCGGGGTGTTACAATTTTTGGTATCAGAGCCTAGGTTTATAGGTTCTGTAGACAAGATTGTCGAAGTCGGCAGTGGACAAGCTAAGGTGTTTGAGTCAATGAGTAGGTATGGGTTTGAGGTACTAATAAAAAGTGTACACGTGTTTGCTTATGTTGTGAATTACAGCTGACTTGTTGGAAGTGGAATGGATCCTCCCGAGGGTCAAAATCAAGGGGAAGGTAAAGGTTCTCATGCACCAGCTATGACTGAGGTGAGTAAATCGGCAACAACAGGAGGGTAGGGAAGGTGAACAAAACCCACCTGCTATGGTTCAGAGGGCATTTGAAATGGTGGTGTAGATGGCATCATCAACAAATAGGCTTGTTGAGTTGCAAACGAAAATTCAAGCAGCGGTACGGGCAAGACCACCTGCACCTGTTGGGGAACCGCGATCGAAAATACATGAGAAATTTATGAAGTTAGATCCTCCAATGTTTGAGGGATCAATTAACCTGTCAGAGGCAGAGGATTGGCTGAAACGTATGGAGTCGATCTTTGAAGTCATGAAACTTTTTACTGATGAGGGGTTACTTTAGCAACTTTTATGCTCAAGGAGGAAGCACAGTTCTGGTGGGAAACTGCCAGACGATTGTTGATTGTGCATGTGGGGGAAGTTGAGGGACAGGCAGGTGATAATGATGTATATGTACTTGAACACATTACCTGAGGGTATGCTATGTGTTTACATTTTTTTTGCCTACTAAATGTTTGATAAAATGCTTAGAAATTCAAATATGTTATTTGGATTGAAATCACCTATTTCCGATATAATCAACAAAGGCATGATAGGCTGAGAGCCAACCCATTCCCAAGATTACATCAAAGTCATACATGTCAAGTGGAAGCAAATCTACCAATAACTCTCGCGTGTCAATTTTAATTTCACATGCTTTGTACACTACACCAACTTCCACCACCTCACCCATCGGGGTGACTATGGACAACTGATTAATCAAAGGTGTAGTAGGATATTTCCAATGCATGCTAGAAGTACGTGCAACAAAAGAGTGTGTGGAACCGGGATCAATTAAAATTCTGGCATCATTACCCCAGACAGAAAGTATACCTGTTACCATATTTGACGAGGCATGAGCATCCTGCTGCGCCATGGCATAAATCCGATCTTGAGTCCCAGTTGTATTAGCTGGCCATTTTCCAGCTCCCTGCACCCCTACTGACATTGATGTATTCATTCTTCCCGAATTCACACTACCCATAGAAGGTGACATGGCAGACTTGGTTGGACACTCTCGTGCTAAGTGCCCCACTTGGCCGCACTCATAACAACGTCGAGCTCCACCGGTAGACTCTATTTCACAATTTCGAGCGATATGCCCTTCCTTTCCACATTTAAAACATGTAACACCTGCCACTCGTCCACTTGATTGTCCTTTACCCTGCGATCCTGTTTGGGGTTTAGGGGAGTTGTAACCCCGTGGACCACCGAACCTGCGAGAGTTCCCAACACTTATTGTCTACATAGATCTCGACCCCTGTCCTTTCTATCCTGAGGTCTGACCCTCAGATAAATACCTCGAACTGGTTATGGCATCAAACTTCCTCTTCTTAAATTGCTCCCGCCGCCCCTCAGATTCTTTCACGTCTTTTTCAACAACTAAAGCTTTGTTCACCAAGGCAATATAACTAGTCAGCTCCAAGGCTAAGAGTTGATTCCATATCTAGTAAGATAACCCCCAATGAAACTTCTTGCACCGAGCCTCATCAGTTTGAACAAAAGCCTTGGCGAAACGTGACAAAGTAGTAAATTGTTTCTCATACTCCGCCACTGTCATTCGACCCTGAGTCCAAGTCATGAATGCTATCTCTTGCCCGTACCGGTAAGATTCAGGAATATATTTATCATTGAACACCTGTACAAATCAAACAAGTCATTTCATCAAACACAAATCAAGAAAGAAATGGTTTTAGCATGTTCTTATCCCCATTTTTCATATCCTAGATACACTAGGTGTGAGCTAACACATGAGATTACATCTCTATAGCCCTACCAATTTTATATCGCAACCCTAGATTGAAAATAAACCTAAATAGGAGGGAATCCTACCTCTTGTAGCTTGAGCCCGCGTAGTAGAAATCCCAAATACCCAAATCAAGCCTTCCAATACTTAACCATTTTGGTATGGTTGTGTAGCCCGTATTGCGTAGAGCATCTTTAATTCTTGGTCCGAAGTGATCCGATAGTTGGATCTAGTGGATCTAAGAAAGAAGGTGAAAAGGAGATTTTCTCTCTCCTTTCTCTCTCTGTTTCTCTCTTGGCTGATCTTTGGAGAAAAATGGGTGGAAGACCAAATTTCCCCCTTTTTATACTCCTTTAAATGATTGGCCCTCGTTGCACCACACGTCCCAATTTAACTAGTTTAATTTTATTTCGAATCAATTAAATCTCACCCCGCTTTAAGTTTAGTATATTATTTTATTGAACTAATTTAATTTATTTTTCGGGTCTTGCGAATAAAATCTGATCGCGATAATTTTAGTCGTGCGACACCCAATTGCATCATAAAACGCAAAAAATCCGTTCATCTCGGAATTGAAAAAAAATTGACTGGGTAACTAGACTTTGCGATACAAATATAACAGTGAGGTCTGTTTCGTCATCCGAGTTCTAGAAAAATTTAGGTTCTCAACTCACGATTAATTATCGTTTTACCCTTTTTAATTAAATTTTAATTTTTCTGGGTTTCACATTCTTCCCCCTTAAGGAAATTTCGTCTCCAAAATTACACACACGTGTACATATAATAAAATGTATATGCAACAAATCATATACTACTCTATGACTACAAGAAATATACCTCCATCCATAAATCGGAATGGATAGGTAGTGCGGATAATGTCCTCACGCTCCTATGTCGCCTCTTCCATACCACGGTGTTGCCTCAGCAACTTCACCAGCCTCACAGTCTTGCCACGTAAAACCAGATCTCGACTGTCCATGATACACACTAGTCCCTCCTTGAAGGTCCCATATGTATCTACAACTAGCTCACTCCAATCCACCGCATGTATAGGATTTGGAGTGTACTTCTGGAGCATAGAGACATGAAACAACACGTGAACACCCGATAGATTTGGTGGTAATGCAAATCGATAAGCAACTATATCAACCCTTTCGAGTACCTCGAAGGGCCCAATATACCTCAACGAAAACTTTTCCTACTTCCCGAACCTGATTACTCCCCTTTTAGGCATGACCTTCAAGAAAATGTGATCTCCAACCTCGAACTCTAGAGGTCTCCGCCGCCTGTTAGCGTAGCTCTTCTGTCGACTCTGAGCCGTAAGAAGACGCTTTCGTATTATGTCCACCTTCTCTGAGATGTCCCTGATTAAGTCAAAACCTGTGGAAGGTCCCTCTCCAACCTTCGTTCAACATATCAAAGAATGACATGGTCTCCCATATAGTGCCTCATGGGGTGACATCTATATGCTCGCCTGGTAACTATTGTTGTAGGCGAATTTCACTAAGGGTAAGTGTTCCTCCCAGTTACCCTTGAGGTCAAGGATGCATGTCTCAAGCATGTCCTTTAAAATTTGGATGGTCTTCTCCGACTGACCGTCTGTCTGGGATGAAAAGTTGTACTCATCATCAAATGTGTCCCCATAGCTCACTGAAAGCTCTCCCATAAGTGAGCCATGAACCTAAGATCCCGATCTGATACTATAAATACGGGTACCCCGTGTAACCGGACTATCTCCCATATATATAATCTATAGAATTCCTCAAATGTGAAGGTTATCCACATAGCCAAAAAGTATGCCGACTTCGTAAACCGGTTCACTATCACTCATACCGGGTCGTGCCCACGTGAATTCTGTGGTAGGTGGGTCACAAAATCCATAGTGACATGTTCCCACTTTCATTCAGCCACCTCCAAAGGTTAGAGCAACCCTGTTAGTCTCTGGTGCTCGATCTTAACCTACTAACATATGAGACATCTACTAACAAAGTGCACAATAAAACAGGAGCAATGAAACTCCCTGAGGATTTCCTCTCTCAGATACGTAGACTGTGGAACCACAACCTTTTTCCTGAATCGAAGACTTTCATCAACATGAATGGCCCAAAAATCGTCACATGTACCCAACTGTACCCAATCCCTGATGGACAATATCTCTATGCCTTGTCCCTGGAACTCGATCACCCTGCTCAATAAGGAAGGCATAGCACTAGACTGCCCAAAATGCCCTGAACCTGATCTATGTAGTGTAGCCCTAACTGTCTCACAATCTCGAGTATCTGCTACTCTTGGGAAGTTATACTAGTCCAGACTCCTCGTGACTTTCAGCTAAGTGCATCAGCCACCACATTTGCCTTACTAGGATGGTAATGCAAAGTGAAGTCATAATCCTCCAAGTACTCCATCCACTTGCGCTGCCTCATGTTGAGGTCCCACTGTGTGAAGATGTACTTCAAACACCTCAAACTGTCCTCCCTACAAATAGTGGTGCCTTGCCTTCAAGGCAAAAACAATGGTCGCCTACTTCATGTCGTGCGTCAGATACTTTTTCTCGTGGTTCTTAAGCTGTCGAGAACCATAAGCTACCACCCTCCCGGATTGTATTAAAACACAATCTAGTCTGTCCTTAGAGGCATCACAGTAGACTGTGCATCGATGTACCCTATCCGACACGATCAGAATAGAAGTTGAAGTCAGTCTCCTCTTCAACTCTAGGAATGCCCTCTCACATGAGTCATCCCACTGAAATTGGACTTCCTTTCTCGTAAGTCTCGTCATTGGTGCCGCTAATCGGAAGAAGTCTTCGATGAATCTCCGATAGTACCCCGCCAATCCCAAGAAATTACGTATCTCGAGACTGACTTCAGCCTCTCCTAATCTATTACCTCCTCAACCTTTTTTGGGTCAATTGATACACCCGTAGCGGACACAAAGTGGCCCAAAAATTTGAATTCCTTTAGCCAAAACTCACACTTACTGAATTTAGCGTACAACTAGTGATCTCTTAAGGCTTGTAAAACAATCCTCAAGTGATGTTCGTGCTCCTCCTCCATGTTGGAGTATACAAGAATGTCGTCTACAAACACTAGGATAAACTGATCAAGATAGGGCTTGAACACCCTATGCAGGAGGTCTATGAATTCTGTTGGGGCATTCGTCAAGCCGAACGACATAACTGTGAACTCAAAGTGGCCATATCGAGTCCTAAATGCCGTCTTAGGAATGTCGGCTTCCCGTGTCTTCAACTGATGGTACCCCGTGCACAAATCTATCTTAGAGTAGACCCGAGCCCCTCTCAATTGGTCAAACAAGTCATCTATGTGCGGCAATGGGTTTTGATCTTAATGGTGACCCGATTCAACTACCTATAGTCTATACAAAGTCTAAAGGCTCCATCATTCTTCTTGGCAGATAGTAATGGAGCGCCCCAATGTGAAGTACTCGGTTTAATAAAATCATTGTCCAACAACTCTTGCAATTGGACTTTGAGTTCTTGTAGCTCTGTTGGCGCCATCCTATGTGGTGCCATCGAGATAGGTGGTACACCGGGTTGTAACTCAATGGAGAAGTTAATATCCCAAAATGGAGGCAATCCCAATAACTCATCTGGAAAAACATCAATATACTCGCAAACTACCTGAGGTAGACCCAACTCCTATCTCGCCTCATCCTCAAGTGTAAGGCTCGCAAGTCAACTCATCAACTGCCCGTGTCAACGGGAGTCATACACGGCTTAGGGTAAAGCATTATGCTTTTCTCCTTGAAACTTGAAATAATTCCCATCAGAAATATAGGCGATGACTCGTTTCAATCACAATTAATAACTACCCGATGCGATGTCAACCAATCTATCCCAAGGATGATGTCAAACTCTGACATGTCCATGACCCTAAGGTCCACCGTGAGTTCAATCCCTGAGATCTCTAACTCACAACCCCGACATATCTTATCAATGCAAACCCTAGCTTGTAGGGGAGAATTCACTTGCAATGCCTCCTTAGGGTAAAGCATTATGCTTTTCTCCTTGAAACTTGAAATAATTCCCATCAGAAATATAGGCGATGACTCGTTTCAATCACAATTAATAACTACCCGATGCTGTCACGCCCCGAATTTCCACAAACCCGGGGAGTGAGTGAAAAAAAAGAAGAAAAGTAAATGAAAGGTCATTAGGTTGGAGAAATTGATTTCTCATTCATTTCCCACGTTTTCCCAAAGTTTTTCAAGCCATTTTTATTCCATTGTTAGCCTATTCCTTCAAGGTTTCTAAACCCCCCTTTTGACACCACTCCCACCTATCTAAAAGGTGTTTTACACACTTAACAAGTCTTTTAATTTTTCATAAAATTTCGACATAACCTCCTTTGTTTTCCAAGCCTTTTTCCCACCTAATATTCACAATTTTCATATGCATAAATATATCACAACCCACCCTCACTCGGTGACCACAATCCATGTAAATTAAACCTACATCCCTTGTTCTCAACATACACATCTAATTGTCCCAATATACACATATGATACTCATTAAATAAAGACATCCAACATATCAATTGGGTTTACACCCTTACACTTTAAAATAACCCAAGGTCTATAATCTATTACTTTTCCAAATTGAAATACAAGTCATTTGGGCTTATGCCCATACATACAAAATATGCCTCAAGGGCCAAATATCAATTCAAGCCCCTTTTCTCTCATTCCTTTAAGACTTACTCAAGTCTCAAGTACCGGGAGCCTCATCTGTAATATGATATCCCACGAATGGGTCAACTCAACCGCTGGTATGACAAAATACTAATGCTAGGAACAAATTTAAGGCGTGGCATGTGCAAGTGTACATTTTAAAAGCTACAACCCCGTAATCCCTCAATGTTATGCAATGTCAATATGCATGACACATCCATGCAACTCTATGCCACCCATGTCTCGCTTCACGGTCCGCCCCCGTCAGCCCGCGAGTACTGTCATTGGCCAGATTTTGGGTTTTTCACCACAGGATCTACACCCTCATAATGCATAGCACCAAGTGCTCAACCCACACTATGTTCCAAGGATTCATGTATGCCAATATGCCATGGTTTTTCTCAATGTAAATTCTATGGAACATTTCATCAAACACATGGTGTGCAACTTAAAATATGCCTCATTCATAAAGTAAAACATAACTTCAAATTCACAACACTTTACCAACTCATGGAATAAATCATAACTCTCAAACCACAAGAGTTTCTCTACATGAATATAAGCTAGAATATGATAATCCAACATATATGCAAGGTACACATTTATCATAACAATAAATTGTCAAGAAACTCAAAGAACACAAAAGTACTTAAACCATTAACTCTAAGTTTTCAAAGCAACTACCAACTAAATAATTTTCTAACATCAAATAAACACCTAAATCATTCAATCAATACATAGAAAGACAAGAAAACTTAAATCTATTCCCAACTTAGTAAAATATCATACCTAGAATGGTTTTTCTCAAACCAAGAGAGTTGTGTTCTCTTTATAGCCGAACTGATAGGTGAGAATCTAGCTCTTGTTGAGAGGAACAACTTCTTAGAAGGAAGTCTTGCAAGAATCTTGACCTAAGATTGAGTTTTGGTGGCTTGAAGCTTGAAGAACTTAGAGTTTTTCTTTTCTTTTCCTCCAAAAACGTGCACTGCTCTATCTCCAGGCCAAATACTGATATTTTTACACTAAAAGGTCTGTATTTATAGTGGAGGGCAAAGGGGCAAAATGACCCTTTTGCCCTTGATGAATCCGGGACCCCATTACACTGCAACTCATCCCGAAACGCCTCAATTCGACATTTTATTTTAGCCAAAGTTCTTAAAATTATTTTAAATGAAAATTTTCAAAAAAATATATTTTTGATAGTGGCCGAGTTTGGCCGGTCCCACCTAGGCCACCCGAGATACCCTTTTTGTCCAAATTTTGAAACTGTTTCCGTTTAGGCTCAAATTCGTACAGTAGCTGTATTTTAATATTCTAATCATGTTTCTCTTCTATGACATACTCAAATTATGCTTGTAAACATGACTTATGCTTAAATGATGCATATGTAGTGCCCTACCGACAAATAATGCATGAATAGTGCCCTACCGACAAAACTGACAAATTTATCCTCACTTTTCAGATCTCTACAGATGCGATGTCAACCAATCTATCCCTAGGATGATGTCAAACTCTGACATGTCCATGACCCTAAGGTCCACCGTGAGTTCAATCCCTGAGATCTCTAACTCACAACCCCGACATATCTTATCAATGCAAACCCTAGCTTGTAGGGGAGAATTCACATGCAATGCCTCCTCTAAGGTCTCAACCTCTAAGCCCAAATCCTTCACACAAGATGCAGAGATGAATGAATGAGATGGACCCGAATCAAATAACACCATTGCCCATAAGCGAGAGAGTAAAAATTTACTCTGAATCTCTGATTGATCCACCGGTTTAGCTTGAGAAATGACGACGAAGGCTCTCCCCTAGGTCTCTAATGTCCCTACTAGAAATTCCTGTCCTCGGCCTCGACCTACACCCTGACCCATCTGACCTGATTACGGAGTCCCCGCACGTGAAGTAGTAGTGGATTGTGTAGCAACCTAGAACTGGAACTGACTTCCCTGGCCTATGGTGGGATAAAGAGGAATGAAAAATGTCTATGGGGGCCCCACTGATGACTGAGATTGAGATATCCCATAACTCTAAGATCCCTGTCTCTGAGGACAATTCCGTTTCAAGTGGCCTAATTGGTGATATATGTAGCAAGTCTTTTGGCCAGCCTGATAGGGGGTCTTGAAATTTCTTCCACCTTGGGAGGATTGACCTTGGCTTGGTTTGATAGCCTCGGACCTATCCTTGTGATCCCTGTGGGGTAGATATCCTTTGCTTCTTCCTCGAACTAGTAGAAGAGGATTGGCCCTCCTTAATTCTTGTCCTTGGCTCTGGCCTCCCGAATACTCTTGGCATCACCGTCCTCTCTCTTAATGGCCATGGTTGTCTCGACCATCGAGTCTAGGTCTTGTAATCTGTAGCCCATGATCTTTCCCCAGATGGAAAACTTTAAGCCATCCTCAAACCTTCTTACTTTGGCCAAGTTTGTGGCCACGTAATCATCAGTAAAACGGGCTACCTCAGTGAACCCCGCCACGTATTGCATCACCATCATTGTTCCTTGCTTTAGGTTTAGGAATTCCCAGGCTTTCACTTGCCGAAGAGCCGACGGGAAATACTTTCCCATTAAGAGCTCACAGAAGTCTTCCCAAGTCATTGTCTTGATATCCCTTGAGGTTCTTGCCCAAGTCCACCATAGATGGGCCTCTCCCTCAAGCTGGAACGTTTCCAACCTTATTTTAGTGGCATCTGATGTGATCTCCATAGTTCCCAAGATCTTATCCACTTATTGGAGTCAATGGTTGGCTACCATCGAATCCGCCCCTCCCACAAAAGTTGGTGGCTTATGTGCCTTAAACTTCTGGAGGTGATTTGAGCCTCTTTAGCCCACATTGACGCTAGCTTGTAAGAAAGTAGTCGCCATAGCAGTCATGGCATCCATGAATACCCCTTGATCGTAGACGGGTGGCGGCGGTGGTTGGTTGTTCCGACCATCCCTTCGACTAGGTCGACGTCCCCGTCCTCTAGTTGCCATCTAAAACATAAGATAACAATGGCCCTAACTTAGTGTCCTGGACTGTTAACAACCTCAAAACATCATAAAATATAGCACAAGGGTACAATAATGCATAAGAGAACATGCGAGTTGGTTTCAAACCTCAATTAAAATTTTTAACCAACAGATAGACACGTTCAAACGAACCTTTCCTGTTCGAACGTACGAAGGTCACAATATCTTAGTCTCTGCAGAGTTTCTGAGATTCTGCAAAAGTACTGGGAGCTAGTCACCTACGAACGTGGTATGGCATTCGAACGGGCTGAAGTCCTAGTATCTTACTCCCTGTGGATTTTCTGAGTTTTTTGCAGAAGTATTGGGAGCAAGTCATGTTTTGAACGTGGGTGGCGTTCGAACGTAGCCCCCCCTTCTTTCCCTTCTATTTCAGTTTCTTCTTTCTTCCTTTTTCCAATCCTAAGGCTATAAGCCCACTTAGGTTTTTTCACATTCCTCATGTTCAAGCATACATATATTCATACACTTAACACATAACAAAGAACATGTAATGTATATGAATGCAATGCTCTAACCCGATCTTCCCGTAACGAAAAATGATAGACTCATTTCCCACGAGACCCATGTAAGATCTAAAGCCTAGACTCTGATACCAAGCTGTGGCGCCCCAATTTCTAGGAGTCCTGATTAACCCGTTGATCACCCATCAACCCGCGGAATAACCTGTGATATCGCTTAACCTGATAACACATAGTAATATCCCATTCACTGTGGTCCATATCTTAAACAAAATTGGAGTTGAGTCTCCTTTGTACAAGTAGCTCAACCCAAAACACAACTTGTGTATTCTAATACTCTTATGACTAGTCCATGGCCTAACATCAATATTCAAACATTTCATACATTGCATATCCATCCACAACCATTGTTATACAACATCCATTCATAAAAGAACAAATGTCCATATATTAAGTCCCAATTACATGCCTTTGTTCCAAAAGAACATACAAGTTTTAGTTTTTCAAAATATACAAGGCCAAAATGTGAATTTTCACAAGGGACTACAAAACTCCAACTCAAGAGCCACAACCTGGCTATCTCCTTAAAGTGGGCCCATAGGAGGGCCTCCTGCAAATGTCTATCCGGTACTTGAAATGTATTCCCATAAAGGGTGAGCCATACTCAATAGGGTATCTCCTATTGGAGATTATCTCCCAACCCAGATTCATATGAAATGTCACATGCAAATCATCATGTCAAGCATCAATTCAAATACATAAATTTTATAAGTGAATGCTACAATTCCATGTCATGTCATGCCATGAGATGAGAATTCATGCATGCAATTCAAACCGAGCCCCACCAGCTCCACTAACACATACTATGTCATGCGTATGCATCTGGTCATTCCAAGCCCCCGCCATTGATGTTAGACATCTAATGACTATTTTATAAAAACGTGTCTTTCTTGGGATAGGTATTTATGGACTTTCATCAACGGTCACCTAATTGACACAACATCTATGGACTTTCACCAACAGTTCCGCATACACTAACACACTTTATGGACTCAATATTAACGGGAGCACGTATTTGAAATTTTCAGGTCTTGTACCCGAGGGAGAATCTAGCCCTTCTTGCTAAGAATCTTGATACATTTTTCAATTTAAACCCTTGCGACTCAACTAGACCTAGGTCCAACTTTCCCGAGCCCACGTATCAATCCACCAAGAATGGTGTATGATTAAAAACATGCACACACACCCCACTCATGTCAGATGCCCACGAATACGATAATACCCATGCATATGCTAATATAATATATAGTTGTAATTTATATCATCATGCCTATCATATCATAAAGCATATAATAAACATTTCCATTTTCTGCAAACATTCCCAAGCATGTCACATGTGATTTCAATCCAAATAATATATTTGAATTTCTAAGCATTTTATCAAACACTTAGTAGGCAAGAAAATGTAAACAGATAGCATACCAAAACAAGTCATTTCATCAAATCCAAATCAAGTAAGAAATGGTTTTAGCATGTTCTCATACCCATTTTCCATATCCTAAATACACTAGGTGTGAGCTAACACATGTGATTATATCTCTATAGCCCTACCAATTTCATATCGCAACCCTAAGTTGGAAATAAACCTAGATAGGAGGGAACTCTACCTCTTGGTAGCTTGAGCCTGCATAGTAGAAATCCCAAACACCCCAAATCAATCCTTCCAAGCCTTAGGCCTAGATTCTCATCTTTGAGATTTTTGGAGAAAGGCGTGATATTTGGTATGATTGTGTAGCCCGTGTTGCGTAGAACAACTTTTGTTTTTGGCTCGAAGCGATCCGACGGTTGGATCTTCGTGGATCTAAGAAAGAAGGTGAAGAGGAGACTTTTCTCTCCCTCTCCTCTCTCTCTTTCTCTCTCTCGGATGATCTTTGGAGCAAAATGGGTGGAAGACCCAATTTCCCCCTTTTTATACTCTTTTAAATGTTTGGCCCTCGTTGCGTCACACGTCCCGTTTTAACTGGTTTAATTTTATTCCGAATCAATTAAATCTCATCTTGTGTTAAGTTTAGTATATTTTTTTATTGAACTAATCCCGAGAATAAAATCTGATCTCGATAATTTTAGTCCCCCGACCCACGATCGAATCGTAAAACGCAAAAAATTCGATTATCTCGGTAACTAGACTTCACGATACGAATTCAATGGTGAGGTCCGTTTCGTCGTCTGAGTTATAGAAAAATTTGGATTCTCAACCCGTATCGTAACGGCTAATTATTGTTTTTACCTTTTTAATTAAGTTTTAATTTTTTCGGGTTTCACTAGTATCCTGTGGGCATATAGGACTACCGTAAGGGTGCCAACGGGGGAAACACCGTTGTCTTTAGCCTTCAGAACAGAAGTAGTCATACCAGCGGAGATAGGGATGGCAACCCATTAGGCCAAGGATTTGGATCTCAGCGTGAATGACCAGCTGGTCGCAAATAACCTTGATTGGCTCGAGGAAAAAAGTCCCAAATAAGGATGATGACATATCAAAATAAAGTCTCCAAATACTATAACGCTCGGATAAAGTCAAGATAGAAATCAACTTCCCCCTAAAACCCATATGATACCTTATTTCATTGAACACGTTATATGAACATCAGAACATCAATGACCTTTGCGAAGATACATTCATAGTAAATGAACTGACAATGGCCTCTAAGAACCACATGTATCTAGTGAGGATACATTCACAGTAGCACTTAATATTTCCTACATATAGAGATTTTGTACTTGCACTCTTTGTTTCACCTTTGAAAATGATGGAATTAAAACTATTAAATGGCCATGTAGTCAATCGGAAGCAAACAAGCCCACATCACTGACACAACACTGAAGGGTGTATTCAGAAAATAGTATAAAGATTACCTCCACAGTGTAAAACTTGTTTCTTATCCAAAGAAGACGCGCAAACTTAGACTAAACATCCAAAAAACAATTTTAAAAAAAATAAACACATTGAAAGGCTCATCTAGATACAAGCAGATAGTAACAACTCTGAGTTCTAATCTCTTATGTCTCTTTAGAAGTACCAAGGACATTTTACATTTACATGCAGAAGCAAAATTGATAGAAGACCTATTCTCATTCTTAGAAATAGCATATTGGATCGCACATTAAAATTGGGAATTGGAATCATCTCTCCCTTGGTAATGGCATATACTGAATGACCACAGATTACATCGATCTTCCTTCTTTTTGTTATAAGCAGCATGTAATACGGTCCCAAAGACTTTATGAACCCTAAAATCAGAGAAAAGGCATGATTTCTATACTGAACAAAACAACAACTTATTTCTGTAGCTAAAACTTTAAGTTATATGACATACCAACGATTCCATAACAAGTGATGACAAATTTAACGCCACTGGTAGACTTGTTGCCTTCATGTATTCTTTTCATCAGGTCATAACAATCTCTTTCTGAATATGTTGTTGATTAAAGTTGAAATGTTGCTGCCACTATGAGATGGAGGGATCTGCTGCTATGAATAACAATTCATTTATTGTATGAATTCTTGAACTAAATGTAAATTAGTTACTGCATTGATTTGGAACAGCTACATCATATTCCACTTCTTATAACTTGTAGACTCTACATATTTTAGAAATTAATGATTGAAACTTTCATGTATATATCTCCAGAATTTTAGGTCTTACATGGCTTTCTTCACAGCCAATGCAAAAAACCCACTTGGTATCTCTCTTAATCTTAAAAAGATAAGATCTGTTTTATTTGTTTCTTATCTCCGTTTTTTCAATTTGGGCACATTTATGTGCAATGCAAGCTTCTACATTGTGTGGACAGATCTCAGTTTTCAATTTGATATTTTTAAAGAAGATTGGACGAATTCGAATTAACCGGTGCAACAAAAATCTTCATATGCGCTAATTGCGTACTTTAAGGTTGCAATGCCACCACAAAAAAATCATTACTATTTCAAAATTTTAAGATGAAATTATATCTATTTGATGTGCTTGGGTAATACACATTTGTGTTTTGATTTGAAAATTGGGGTTTTGTTTTTGTAGCTATGGAAAATAAGTACGTTATGCTGGCGAAATGACCAATAGGCCAAACGCTAATATATGGAGGGGCCGACTGAAAGTGTGCAAGTATCATGATTGGTAACTTGCAGTTATGAGAATGATTTTAGGAAGATGATCATAGACCTTTTTGAGCATCCAATGTGTATAGGAGGATTTATCATTGCCTTTGATTCGCTCCAATTTCGTTGATACGTATTTTAATATGGTACCATGATGTGGAGACCAAGTTGATGCAACAATGGGGATGGACCACTTCTCACTCTCAAAACACCCTAGCCCCCATGGGTTCCACCTTCTTGATGAAGGTGTTCTTATACAATATTGCTCGATTTAACTTTATCACAAGTTTCAGAGGAAGAAATTAAAGAGCAGCTATAAAATAGTCCATGTACCAAAAATAGGAGAAATTGAATAAAAACATCTATTTCAGAAGATTTTGGTTTCTTGCACAATCAGATTCTCAGTTCAAAGAATACTGTATTGACAAAAATCTTTAGAAGATTAATCCAGAGACCATATCTCTTTTCTCTTCCAATAAATGTGCTTCTACCGTCTTTACATCTTATGTTCCTAAAGAACTCGAAGTCCTTCATCATGATTTTTCTTCAAAAATATCTTTATTTGACATTCGAAATCAATTAAATACTTGTATATGCATAAATAGACGAGACTTGCAAAAAACAAATCTAGATTGGCAAGGTTGGGTCATTGACTATAGCACCATCATCTGCATTTCCTCATTTGTATGTATCAATGTTTATATATATATATCTCAAAAATTATTATTTACAATAGTTCACGTGTAACACATGTGTACACAAACTATTATTTATGGGTTGTGTACATAGAATCCACACAACCCATCCCTGTAAATAGTCATGCATCCAAGTTTAGAATAACCCATAAGAACAGTGAAATTCTCTTTTAGGGTTCATACTTATGTATAATTATTTAGCGAACCAAGCCTAGTACATACTCTTCGTGACCGGTTACATGAATCATAATACTACATCAGGATACATATCTTTAGTTGGGGTAACAAGACATCAATAAGCACACGTCAAGGATATTTGTTTCCTCAAGAAGGCACGCACGTGTATGTCTGAAGCTCATTATACACCTCATTAATTTGCTCTAACGCTCAGTGTAGCTCATTCAATTTTTATCAAATCAATTTACTAGAGCATTAATTAGGCATGTCCATGTTGAGACGGATTTGTGTCAAAAAAACACTTCAGTTATATCTGATTCGTTTATTAATTTGTGTATAATAAATTATTGTCATATCAAGTTCGTATTATGTATAAATAGAATATAATTAATATATAAACGAATTGTGTCGTATATTTTTTTTGATTGACTTCACATATATTCAATTTGTTTATTAATTATATCGTGTCGGATCCACTCGATTACGAAGCAGGTGACTTAACGAAGACGCAAACTCTTTAATTTCGTGTTATGTTCGTATCGTGTTAACGAGTCGTACCATATTTTGACACCCTTAACTTTAATGTCATACCTAGAATAGGCAATTCTAGACGCAATCCAATGAACCTGTCACAAAATTGATACAAAATAACAAGATTTAAATTTAGCCAAAGCGGGTTTGAATGGTAAACACGTTTTATTTTTTTTTTTGAGAGGAAGGGAAGGGGGAAGGGGGAAAGGGGACTTGAACTCTTAACTTTAAGAAGACAAAGTCTTCACAAGGCAAATAATACTATTGGACCAAAGACCTGTTGATTTGAATGGTAAACAAGTGAACATCATAGAAAGTGATTAATATGAACCCGTCAAACACGACTTATACATAACACAAATCTAACACAACACGAACCCGACCATACATACACATATAAGTCGAGCAAATTTTAATACAATACAAAACCAACCCATTGCCAACCATAATCCTATCCATAGGATCAATCGTTTTCCCCGTCACAATAGTATATGCAATTGCCACCTCAAGCAACAAAAAAACATCATCTATCAGCATGAAAATCTTCATTCGACAGAACTAGTCACATACATTGAGCTAAAATTTATATCACTTTTACCAATTGCAATGAACTTAGAGGGGAATAAATAGTTATGAACATAAATCAAATACCAGAAGAATAAGATACAACAGTAACTCTCCTAGTACGGTAGGGAAAACAACAGATTATGCCATTGGATTTCAATATGAAGACTACCAAAGAATAAATAAGCATCACTGTGGTCAAGACAACCTTAAAAATACAGGTTGAATCTTATGTGCTCAAAGCAAACTCATTCTAGTCAATACACCATAATCGAAGGAAAACAAATCATAAACAGGGTTATGCTATTTCCATGCCACCACTACAATTGCATATAATGTTTGCTTGCCCTCCAAACGGGTTGTATTTTCACTAAAGCTCCCAAGCATAAGAGAAAGATATCGTGTAGTAACTTGAACAAAAGTCCAAGGTCGTCTGCTCAGGAAAAGAATTCGAATTCAAAGTGATGAAAAATAAAATGAAAAAGTTCTTTGAGTTCAAGAATTTTGAGAGTTAACTACTAATAAAATTAAAATTCAATAAATATAAAAACTGGACAATTTTCGGAATTCGTCCCACCTATGAATAAGAGTTTCTACCTTAAATTTATAACTCATTTGCTTTCATATTTAAACTACTACAGACAGATGATTTTTAAATAAAAACTTTGAAAGAACTAATGCAACAATTGAAAGATGATTTATAATGAAAGAATCGGTACTCTAAAGGTTATAGAAAACACCACAATTATTTGTACTAAGCCTAATTGTATACAAATAACAAGGACGTACGCAAACCAATTAGGTTGTCGAAAGCATAACATGTTCAATCAATCACATAAACGTTAAAACCCTAATTTAAGGCATACGCCATACTTCATAAGTTTGGGACTCTTTCCTCAGATCATCTAGAAGAAGACTATTCACTCATGATAATGAAAATAACGTAAAACTTTAAAAAAGACATAATTGAATACATAAAAATAAAGACATAATTGAAATTGATTGCTTGTATTAAAAAGTTGATGTAAATAAAAAAAAATTGAAAGTAAAGACAATTGAAATTGAATGTTGCTTGAACCAATAAATGAAAAGAACTTAACTTTAAATAAATTCTGTAACGTAACCCTAAAACTCTTTAATAAGAAAAGTAAAAAAAAAAAAACTCCTAAAGACGTATATCCTTCAACCTCTCAAAGGTTCTCTATTTATCATAGTTGGAAGGAAAATCTTCAGTTCTTTGAAAGATATCAATCCCAAAATTATCTCCCTCTTCTATTGGTTAAGAATCCCCAAAAAATTTGACAAAATCTAATCTTTAATTAAGCTTCTCGAGAATATTTGTCTCGACCTACCGGTAGCAAGGTAGACCTACCAGTAGTTCTCTGCCTGTTAGGAACTTTTGAAGCTTCTCCTACCGGTAGTTAATCCGGTAGGACTCTTCTGATAAAAGTACTGCGGCTTCAGCTACCGGTAGAACTTCTCTGATGAAAACTTGTAAACTCCTGTGAGCTCAACTATCGGTAGAACGGACTTCCTACCGATAGAACCCTATCTTTCTGTCTTCCTACTGGTAGAACACTTACCGATAGTTCTTCTCTCTTCTTCAATTGATTTCGCATGGCCCGGCTTCATCTAATCCCGAACAAACTCACTGCCACCTTGTTCCTTGCCCTTATATCCATGCTAAAACTCCATGTTTATACCTCGAATACCTGCAACACCAAAATCAAGGCTTAAGCTACAAAATGCACTAAGTGAAACAAATTAGTTAGTTGACAAGCCTAAATTGGATGTGAAAGACTACGAAATAATGCAATATTGAGTGTTCATCAATGTCGAACCATAAGAAATTCACCACAGATTAGAAGCACCAATCAATGCACAGAATAGTTGCAAAAAAAACAAAATCTGGCAGATCAAAATCATTAATGAACCGTGCCAATTATGTGACGTTTATGACATTAAATATAAAAATGCAATCAACATGAAGCTTACATCAAATACGAAGATCAAGTGTTGAAGACTACTTTCTATCTTGAATGGGGTCAAAGCATATTACTTCATGCATACAAGACAACTCAGTCTGTATTTTGAGAAACAATTCTACTAAAACATACACATTCTTCTCCCTTACGATAATTTCTCTTCATTTTAAGGTGAAATTATCTATCACATTTACTTCCCAAAAAACTGTCAAATCATTAATGTCTATATATACTCCAAACAGTAATCACATCGTTGAGTGTGACTGGAAAATCCAACTGACCATCATAAAAGTGTTCTTGTGTTCTAAATGTTTATCATGTAAAACATTTTCCCTAAGAAGCCATTTTCCCTAAGATGCCATTATAATAACTTCTACAATAAATATGGAATAATCTATTGAAATTAGGAAAGTTCAATCGCAACTATAAAATTATATCCTGAAAACAAAGACTATATCATTAAGAAGACTAAATCCCTTTGCAGGGAGATAGTACCTGCAAAAAGATTGATGATAAAATGGAACCCATAAATGAAACTGTTAAAACGTGCATCAGAGATATATTTTTCGAATTCCAACCAGGAAGGGAACTAAAAGAATGACACATTGAAGAGGCAAAGTGATGTTTTCTGGATTCAGGAACATTACATGTCAAATCATGATAACGCATACTATCACATGAAATTTCATAAAGCAAAAGGGTAAGATAAACCAAAGGCATTGTAGTACAACAGTAATGGCTGGCACAATTTCAAAGAAGGAGAATGGTTGGGTTTGCATCTTTGAAAAAAGAAAATGAAAGCAGTATAAAAAGACATGATGAGCAACAACAAATATAATAAGGGAAAAAAAGAAGAAAAAATTAGGAAGAAAATCTACAATCAGGAGACATCTTTTCAAATGCTGCGTGTCCATCACTCCATTCCCCTGAAGTCAGGATGTGATTGAAACATGTGATTGTGCAAGTTCATCCGCACGCGCGCGTGTGTATGAGAGAGAGAGAGAGACACACAGAGAGAGACAGAGACAGAGGTGGTGCAACATTAAGACTTCAGATGCCCAAACTTCTTCCGTGAATAATTTCATTTTTGCAGCTAAGAAACAGATGTAAAGAAAGGAAGTAAAAGTTAGAAAGGCAATTCAACGATACAAGTTAAAAACCACCTAAATGAAGTACAAGAGTTCCTACTAGCGACCAATACTTCACATATGTGCTAAAATTGTATGATCAATGTCATTACGAAATCTTGAAACCTAAGTCACACTCACCGAACTTGCTATCTTTTCTATCAGTTAATGGTTGAACCTAGATATTGGCCATTAAAATTAAATATGAGTTGAACTTGATCATAAATCCTTATCAATAAGATAAGATTCGGTACTAAGAACAATAATTACTAAATGTCTCTTCCAATAACGAATTTACCCTTTCAAACCTGTTCAAAATGAACAAGCTCAAACAATGAGTTACTAAAACATATAGAAGGTTCAAACCACCTAATTACGTGTTAATCATAACTTCGAACACCAACTTGATTCATTCGGAAACCGACAACTTAGCTGAGATGTCAAAGCTAGATGTTATCATTTAATGTCGACGCATGCAAAACATGTCGCATTCACACGTTAACACAATTCCAAAACATAAATGTTTTCTTCCAAGAGTGTGACGTCTGTAAGGTCATTCTTAATCACTTGAGTTAGATGAAGCATGGTTGTCAACAGTAATAAACTTCAATATGCCAGCTTACAGTTTTTCTTCAACAGCTCCTTCAGTCAAAATATAGTGTCAACAAAAAATAAGCAATATCACCAGTTGCTACAAATAGTAATAATTTCATTACCCAAACAAAATTGACAAAATTACAAAAAAAAATTTATATTGAAAAGAAAAATACGATAATTATTGGAAAAAAGCAATAACATGCATCTGGAGGGCAAACAAGCAGTATCGGCAAGTTTTGTTGTACATACCTTTCTTTTTTTCGCTGGAAGTATCATGCTTCACTAATGCACAAGCTACTTCCCTGCGTATTTTTTTTTTGTTTTCTTCAATATGTCTTGATCCGGAATCATTTGACTTTAATGCTTGCAATAGCAATGTCGGCAGGAGAGACCAGAATTCCAGCTAACAAGTTGATACGTTGCAACATCTTTACTTGCATGTAGACCGTGTGTCTTTCGTGATCAAAAACTCTTATAGCGGTTCACTCATTGTATTACGCTCTTCCACCTAAGCCTCATCCAATGTTCACATCTTCACCCTTATTTCACCCTATCTCTATTAAAGCAATGCTTGCATACCCAAAGACACTGTGCCCACCAAATGAGTATCCTGTCATAATTCATTATCCTCTTCTCTTAAGTGCTGCACCCTTTTTCAGCTCCATTTTGTGTTCTTTCTCTCATAAAGTTAGTTATCAACTATGAGAAATTTAGTTCTTAGAAAGCCAGAGGTGAGAGTGAACAATGATATTACAAGTAGTCTCAGTTATGCTTGGCAGCGTATAAGAGTTCCTGTAATTGTGCCACTTCTAACCATTGCAATCCACATATGTGCGGTGATGTCTATTATGCTTTTTGTTGAACGAGTTTACATGGCGATTGTCATCATATGTGTAAAGTTGTTGGGGAAGAAAAGATACACCAAGTATAAGTTGGATGCCCTGAAGGAAGACCTAGAGCACAACAAAAGCTATCCCATGGTGTTGATTCAAATACCCATGTATAACGAAAAAGAGGTACAAGTTACATATATAGTTTTAGATGTTAAACGTACACCCTTAATGCATCATATTCTGTACTTGGCTGTACAAACTATAATTAATTACAATAAACAAACTCTGCATGGATATCATTTGCATATGCAGGAATAGAAAGTTAAAAACAATTGTTCAGAGAGTGGATGCATTTATCACGGAAAAAAGAAAAGCTTTACATCAATAATCATTCATCGATTGAATCTGATGCCAGCATGTCAATATACATATACCTTAAGGATAAATCAGTATGTTTCTTCAAAAGGAAAAGTTTTAGTTTTACAATTGCTAGGAGTAGCTTATATTAATAAAGAAAGAAAGGTTTACAGATCCGAGCAAAATGTGGACAAGTTGTCCATCTCAACAGCATAAAAAGTCAAAATAGATGAGGCAGTAGAGAACATAGAAAGATGGAAAATAGGTTCTTACATATATCCAACATTTTCCGCACAAGAATTTGCTGCCACATTATCTAAGTTAATAGTAGTTGGTCAATGCACAATTTAATTTCCATTAGCATGGACTTCCCTTCTTCAGTGCACTCTCACTTAACTTTCATATAGCCAAATTTCTCTCCCTAGTTTGATAAGATAGTAAAGACTGATTTATGGAAGTGCATTCATGCCAAGTTTTACCTGGAAAGAAACTAAATTGTCTTGGAAATTTTCTCATTACGTGCAAATCATTTATATAGAGAAATTTTGACATTTTTGAAGCAATATAGTGATAAGGGTCGTCATAAACACAGACATAAAAAGCTTATAACTTTCCATCTCTGGGATATGGTTTGGAATTATAAGACACCAGGAAGCATAAACAGGTAGATAACTCCATTAAAGACCGCCCAATTTACAATTGTCACCCACTAATGTTTGGCTCTACGCACATATATATTAAACATACTATCAATGCAAAAACAGCCAAAACACAAAACGCCTATTTGAAATGACATGAGACGTAAACATCTAAAAACTTCAGCCTAGTTAGTATACAAAAGCAATAAAACTGTGAGTCGGTGAAGAATTTTCCATCACAAACTCCATAAGGCTGTCTGCTCCTTATGTCAAAGTGTCAAACAAATGAACATGGTGCCAACCTGATCAAGTGGACTGTCATTCGTGTGATTTGATTGTATTAGAGGTCAAGCACAACCACCTGATTGTGTAACATACAGGGAGGAATTTGTAGAGAAGAGAGAAGCGTGAAGAGAAGTGAAAATAAAAAAAAAGCCGGAGAGAAGATAAAAGGATAAACTCATGAATGTCTAATTAATTTTACATAGTTTCTTCTAGTTTATACATAAATGAGTGGAACATCTTAAAAGTTTGCGTGATAGGAGACCAAAGGTGAAGACCAAACTTGTTCCTGGTTCAAGATAAAAGTATTACACAGTTGTGAGCATACCTATGATAACATTAATCAAAAAGGTAAGTTGTGGCAGGGAAAGCATAAATCAATCTAAAGTAAATATATTCCACTAAACTTCTTCTTCTTGTTTAGGTTTACAAGCTCTCTATAGGAGCCTCATGTGGACTTTCATGGCCTTCAGATCGCCTCATTGTTCAAGTTCTTGATGACTCCACAAATGAAGTCCTAAGGGTATATTTTTCAGCCCAAACCTCAAATGAAAGCTCTATTAAAGATGTGAGAATTTGCAACATTTTAATGAGTAGTGCATGCAGGCATTGGTGGAACTGGAGTGCAGGAAATGGATAGAGAAAGGGGTGAACGTGAAGTATGAAACGAGGAACAACAGGAATGGGTACAAAGCCGGTGCTCTTCGAGAAGGCTTACAGAAACAGTATGTGAAAGATTGTGAATTTGTAGTCATCTTTGATGCAGACTTCCAGCCTGAAGAAGATTTTCTCTGGAGGACCATTCCTTATCTTCTCGAAAACCCGGAATTGGGTTTGGTTCAGGCCAGATGGAAATTTGGTAATGCCTATGACGATGTAATGTTCATGTTACAACTATCTGATGACCAAATTGGTTATCATGAGTGTCTAACTTTTGTGTCAGATAATTACACTTGGTCAACCAAGTTAGCTTTATTGTGTAAAACATGAATAGACAAACAGTTCACACATAAGAATAACAAAAGCTTAGTGGTATTAGTGATTTCAGGTATTTTCAAGGAATCTGAAAATAAATTCAATTTTTGTAGTGAATGCAGATGAATGTCTGATGACGCGGCTCCAGGAGATGTCACTAGACTATCACTTTAGTGTTGAGCAGGAAGTGGGCTCCTCAACATGTCAATTCTTTGGATTCAATGGTAATCCAAAAATTACGTCTTTACCACCAACTAATAAAAAACCACTACAAGCCAACAAAATCTAAATACCTCTATTGTGCAAGCATGAAGGCATAATTTAGAGAATGTTTCATGACTGCATTGTAGGAACTGCTGGTGTTTGGCGAATTCAAGCAGTGAATGATGCTGGTGGATGGAAAGATCGGACCACTGTAGAAGACATGGATCTCGCAGTCAGGGCTAGCCTCAAGGGTTGGAGATTTGTCTTCGTGGGGGACTTAGCAGTGAGTTTTGTGTTTTACCTCTAGAATTTACTTCTTTCGATGTCTTGATGTCTCAGTAAATTAAAAAACTAAAACAGATCTTTGTAGGTCAAAAATGAACTCCCGAGTACTTTCAAGGCTTATCGATTTCAGCAGCATCGATGGTCATGTGGCCCAGCTAACCTCTTTAGAAAAATGATGAAGGAAATTATCCTTTGTGAGGTAAGAAAACTTGAATCTTTTGCATCAGTATCAGTCATTTGGAAAAATTAATGTCCAGATTTTAATGAAAAGTTTATATCCCATAGATATCTAACAGGGCCTCTGTTACCTCATGCAGCGAGTGTCTGTCTGGAAGAAATTCCAAGTCATCTATGCATTCTTCTTTGTCAGGAAGATAATTGCACACTGGGTCACTTTCTTCTTTTACTGCGTGGTTATTCCAGCAAGTATCTTGGTTCCTGAAGTGCAACTTCCAAAGCCAATAGCCATATACATTCCAGCAGCAATTACCACGCTGAATGCACTTTGCACTCCAAGGTGGTACCATTCCACATACAACAAAAAGAAGTTCTGTTAACAAAATGACATAAATTTATAGCTAAGATCCCCCCCCCCAAAAACCCCTCTCTCTTGGGCACAGGTCTCTGCATCTTCTTGTCTTCTGGATCTTGTTTGAGAATGTCATGTCTCTTCATCGATCCAAGGCAACAATTATAGGACTCTTAGAAGCCAACCGAGTTAATGAGTGGGTCGTGACTGAGAAGCTAGGGAACACAACAAAGCAGAAGTACAATGCCAAAGTATCAAAGAAACCACGATCACGCATTGGAGAAAGGTAAATTTCTATTGCAGTTACTTAATTACCTTTGACTAAAAACTCCTTAGTCAGCAAAAAGCTGGTTTGGTGACATGCAACAGTACGGCTCTTATTTACTACAACATCTTGCTGAACCATTCTAAGTGTGTAAATTAAACATTGTGATTTTACAAGCAGGTTCCATGTTTTGGAGCTGATAATGGGAATGTTTATGCTGCACTGTGCTATTTATGACCTGCTTTTTGGGAAAGATCACTTCTTCATATATCTGTTACTGCAAGCAGGGGCTTTCTTCATAATTGGATTTGGGTATGTTGGAACATTCGTCCCAAACTAGAGGTATACACCCCATATTCAATTCATCAGGAGAAGTATTGTACATAGTGTAAGCATTGTATTGTAGATGGTCAGATCTTCCTGGTAGAATATAAGTGTACTAAGGGAGCTTTTAGAGACTATGCAAGGAATTGTAGTTTGTACTACAAAATAGGCAACTGCACAGCAAGGCTACATGACCTTGAAATAAATGTCTCAACCTTGTTCTTTGAAGTGAATCTTATCTTATATAACAAGTGCTTGATTGGTGTTTGATAAAGCTAAAAACTTTAGTTTGGAAACTGGACACTGAATTTCAAGCGTTAAATGCTGAATTTTTAATTCGTAGACTATTTAGTACCCACTGAAATTTAAGTACTGAATTGAACCAAACTGTTATATATCTACACAGAGTTAACGTCTGAAAATAAATTAATTCTCAGTTTGCGTGTGTGCAGAAACTGTGTGTGTGTGTGTGTGTGTGCAGTGTGTGTGATCGCTGAAGAAAATGATGGGAAGAAGGAACAGTGAAGACTAAAGAGGATAGATAGATTGGGGGGTTTTGGAAAGAAGACTAATTAAAGTTTGAATAGGATTGTAAAATATTTCGGGGTAAATTTGTCATATTGTAAATTTTATTAAAGATGTTTTTGTTGAGCGCTTTTAGCTTTCAAAATTAAGTAAATGATCTCCTACTTAATAGTTTAGCATATTTTTAAGAAGTACTAAACATATTAAGATATTTTAATTTTAGTTATCAAATAGGCTTAATTAATAAGTGCAGAATATATTCTTTTTAAGTGCTAAATTTAGGTTAACAAACACACCCAATTCTCCAAACTTTTTCAACAACTAGGGAAGAAGAACATATTGTTCTTTGCTAAAGGGATGTTCCAATTTCGAAGTGTTCAGATTATGGAGCCGCCTCCATGAATGAAGAGTGCTTTGGATGTGGAGCTACAGTTAAGATCTGACGGTATTGGTAACAGGAAGGCTAGTACAGGACAATCAGTGAGTACTCAATCAAAAAATAAATGGTTCTTGCAATTCATGCCATAAGGCAATAAGCATTCAAATCTAGGCCTACTGAACATTATCCCTTCCATTTCACTATCTCGGGCCATCTTTTGATAAATGATTAATTTTCAACCTCATGGTGCTACCATCGATCCGCACTACTGCCAATGGATTATAAACCTAAACTCATTCTCAATGATCCGGTCATCTATTAACCTGATGAAGCTCAAATGAATGAGGCACTCACTTCTACCTCTGTCCTCTATTCAGATGTTACTACTGACAATCCACATGAACATCCTTTTGAAAACATGTTTTCTCAACCGCAGGCAAGTCTAGACCAAAAAGGAAACCAAAACAATATGACATTATGAATGTGACCTGGCTCCTAAAACTCAAACCGTGACTATCCCACACTCTTAAATGGTTCATTGATTTAAAGTATAAATAGGTGTAGTTTTAAACCAAGGGAGCAGACATTAAGACTCACATCTAGTGGCTTAACACTACACCATTCACCTGTTGGGCAAGCCAGCATTGTAAAACTAGTAAGTAGAATAATATTTTCTCGATAAACAAAGCACAACAACAACGGCATATAGCATCGCCACAAAACAGCAATTTTATCAAAGAGTTGGTGTTGACCAACAACATTCTGTGCTTGGTCAACAATCACCAAAAAGACTATGATGCCAATCCTCAAACCAGGGAGATTGGCTTAAGCTAGAAGATAGGGTACCTACGTTAGACAAAGTAGGCTAAGAGTCAAAGGCACTAGCAGAAAACAAAGTCACTCAAAACTAAGAAGCATGCCACTCAATTCTAGCCACAACGGGATTGTCTACAATGTTTTGTAGGCATACCAAGACCCCTCTCAAGGACTTCTCTCTCTATTTGGTTTGAGATTAGTGCCTCACTCTTCTAACTCGTTTACTACAAGCAAAGAGTTGCATCGTACTCTAGACTCTGGACGTGGCGGTCCAATATTATCATAATTCATAACAAGAATTTGAACCGGATATAGGAGTTCAAGATTGGATTGCAACGGTAAGGAAGAGAAAAGATGGCTGATCGCTCACTTCAAAAAGATGAAAGGCTAGAGTCCAAGCCTCCCAGGCTCACATACATCATAGTAGAAAAAGTACTAACAATTATAATAATGGATTTTCTAGTTGTGCACAGATTTGCGTTCGGAAAGCAGATCCACAAGTTGAAAGTGTCTATTGAGTCCATCCTCCCAGGTCGACCTAATAGGGAAATCAAGCATCAACCTACTAAACTCAAAGATCATTGATTCAAACTCATAATTTTGAGGAGAAGATAAGGAACTAGCAAAGATTTTGACCTATCCGTTATTAAAAACAATAAGAATCATATAAACTAGGACAATGTGAAGCAAAATAAGATAACTCCCTTGGATCAGATGTCAAATATAAATTTTTTAGAGATCTACAACACCTAATTGACTTTATTTACAATAAGATCATTGGAAAAAGTACTACAAACATACAAAATGGAAACAAAAAATATGTCTCTCAAAAATCAACAGTTTAAAAGGAACCACAAAACAATCTTTTCAATCTAGCTCGTTAATTTTGATTTCATATTGTTCACCAGATGAAAATACCATACCTTTTCCCCACTCAGCACTTCCCACAAACATCAGCCTGGGCGCATTTACGCGTGCAGCCAGTTTGAACACCCTACGAAAGGAGGAACTGACCATGTATCAGACAGTATGTTATATAGACGAGGAACCTTTAAACACTGTAAAGGTGAATGATGTACCATTTAAGTGGTTTATTCTCAAACACCAAATCAACGCTTTGACCTTTTTCCCTGAGAATGGTAGCAACAGCAGCAGATACACCGCAGAGGTCATGATCCAACTAGCAACACAATGGTCTGTTGGTGACCAACTTCTGGTATAAGCCCTTTCTCCCTGAGCAGCTAACCATTCACAAAACAGGACAAATATTATAGAAAAATTAGAAATTAGACCAAACTATCTTAAGAAATAACAAGATGGTAGGTATCCTTGAAAAGGCAGAATGCATCAGTGCAAGTAACAGAATCCCATTTGCTGATTGTGCAGCCATCAGCAACACAAAAGTATATTGCTTATGTCATACATTTTCAACTCCATGCCCATGTAGGAAAAAGATCGGTGAACAAGAGAGCCAAAAGAGTGAGCTATCATAGACACATGACCTTCAGTAATTCAAATTAGTTATATGGCTGCCCACTGAAGAGTCTCCCTATTCCCTGGTTCAGACTCTCCACAGAATGCAAATTTTCCCCTAAAATCTTAAAATCAAAACAATATAGAAAACATAAATGGTGATCATCAAAGATAATTCATGCGGCATAAATTTCCTCACAATAAACATCTAGGTTACTAGTTTTGCAGCTCTATATGTGAAGATATGTATGAGAAATGGGTGAGCAGTCGCTTACCTTTTTCTTCTCTTACAACATAGTTGACATGATCATACATCATGGAGAGATAATCTTAACCAAGATCAGAAGCTGATAATATATGAAGATAAATATGCAGAGTGCTGTTCATTACAACTATTATGAAGTTTTTTATTTTTCCATATATTCATTGCTACTACAATGGAAGAAATGCTACATATTACCAAATAAACAATACGGCTATGATTGTAACATCAATCAGAAAGCACAATGCATTAACCAAGATTGCTTCGCAAAAAATGCACAAGAATACTAGGACCATCCAGAGATTAAACAATTATTTTAAAATAAGAAAACCACAATGAAGTTAGCACAATACATAAAAACAACGCAATTATGACAAAGTATGCAAATTGATAGTGAGGTATAAGTTGACATACAGTTGAAGTATAAGTTGACATACAGTTGAAGTATAAGTTGACATATAGTTACATCAGGCACAACAGTGATCTCCATATTCTACTGGTAATGCTCTCGACACCGTCCCCTAGTCATTCTTTCATAACGCCAACACTGACAAAAGTCATAAATAATAACAAATTAATAGATAGCAAATCAAAAGTTTAGCCAATCCAAATCCTGGATCAACCAATGTAACAAAAATAAGGAATATTTTTTAAAAGCAAAGACTATATGTTCTTCCTGAAAAATGGAAAAAGAACAGGAAAAAAGACGGAAAAATAAATTAGAGTTTTACCCTTTTTGTACTACAAGCCTCGCCAGATATGGAGTAAGTTCAGGCCTCAATGCAACTCGATGATTTCCCTGATCCTCAAAACAATATAACTGGACAAGAAAGAAAAGGAAACACAATCTTATCACGTTTATGTATATAAAAAAACTGTATAAAGCTTGAGTTCCCTTTGAATGCATTCATTATACAAACTTTTGGTGTCTCAAAAAATTCAAACATTATTTGCCAGAAAAAAAAAAAAGCATTGCAATTTTTTTTCACTTTTTTACCTAGAGTTCCAGTGGTACCATAGGACATCTATATTGACTCTTAGAATTTTAAGATGCTCAAAAAGAGGATGAGTCATCAAGATGAAGAAATTTTGAGAGGCTTGTTAATAACAATTTATAACAAGAAACACAAACCTGGTCTCTGATCTCCTCCCCAGCTTTCCTAAAGAAGAGCAACTCTGAATCCAATACTGGGAAATCAATCTCTTCAAATGCAAAAATTTGTGAAACCTAAATTATCCAACAACCAATCGGTCCAAATAACTACTAGCATTATGCACACATGCACACTTACATAAATACACGAAAGCACATGCATATATGGCAGAAGCTCAAGAATCATATGGAATGATGTCGTCTCTATGGACCTATTGCAAACCCAAATCAAACATAAAGATAAACACACTATAAATCCATACATCACCAATATATACATTGCCTCAAACAATTCCGAAATTCACACACAAGATAAGTATACACATTAGGCACAAGATAGACACTCAAACGTACATAAAACACACACATGTATATGTGAACCAACAATCATATAGTGAAAATCCAAAAATACTAAATAGCAATACCTCTCTGAAATTCTGAAAAAGCCCGTTACAGAGGCGCATTTCCTCGGGAGGGAAGTCTCTGGTGCCTTTGGGAGGATTGAAGTCGATTTTCTGCACGGAGTCGAGGACGGGAGGAGGAGGCGAGTATAGTGAACCGGACCGGCCATTTTCGTTGGGTTAGCTGCGGAAGATGAAGAACAGTAGGTTGTTGGAATTATTTACCAAAATACAGTCCTTTTAAAAAAAATATACACTGAAATACAGTATAATTAAAGGGCTAATATCAACTTACACCCCAAAAGATTATTTGAATCTTAATTTATACTCTCAAAGTTTAAAAATATTAATTTATACCCTAAAAAATATAAATACGTATCAATGTGCACATGTGACTAATTGTCATCTATTTTGCCGTTAAAAAAGTTTAGATTAATTATAAATTGTACCCCTCAAAGTTTAAATATTTTCACATTTATGATTCAAAAAGAATTTCATCTATTAATGCTCGTTAAATAGCTCTCAATTGTATTATGTCATAACATTTTTGTGTCATGCTAGAGTCAATAAAAAATATTTTTAACACAATATTTTCGTGTCGAGTCAATTACATTATGTCATATATTTTCACATTTACGATAATTCATAAAATATTTTTTAATATTTTTTAAAAATTAAAAAATAAATATTTTTTGCCTATAATACTCATTAAATAACTATTTTTTGTCTACAGTTGTGTTATTCGTATATAACTTTAATTTAATCAAACAATAAAAATATTTGTGTCTAAGTGTAAATAGATAATAACTATTTAACGAATATTGTAGGAAAAAAATAGGTATTTTATATTTTTTTTTAAGTTTTAAAAATATTTTTTTATTGACTCGAACACGACACGAATATGTTATGATACGATACAATTGAGAGCTATTTAACAAACATTAATTGATGAAATTCTTTTTGAATCATAAATATAAAATATTTAAACTTTGAGAGGTATAATTTATAATTAGTCTAAACTTTTTTAACAACAAAATGGATAGAGTTAGTCTCAGATGTACATTGATACGAATTTATGTTTTTCAAGGTGCAAATTGAGATTTGAGTGATCTTTAAAGATGTAAGTTGATATTTGAATGATCTTTCATGATGCAATTTGAGATTAACCATTTACTAAACTAAGATACTTTTTAAAAACAGAGTATATAATTTAGTTTTTGTTAAAAGGGCTAATCTCAACTTGTACCCTAAAAGATCACTTGAATTTTAATTTGTACCCTTAAAGTTTAAAATATTAATTTATAATCCAAAAGATATAAATACGTATCAATGTGCACCCGAGACTAATTGTCATATATTTTGCCGTTAAAAAAGTTTGAGTTAATTATAAATTGCACCCCTCAAAATTTAAATATTTCACATTTATGATTTAAAAAGAATTTCATCCGTTAATGCTCGTTAAATAACTTTCAATTGTATCGTATCATAACATCTTCGTGTCGTGTTCGAGTCAATAAAAAAATATTTTTAACACAAAAAAATATTTTCATGTCGAGTCAATTGCATTTTGTCATATATTTCACATTTATGACAATTCATAAAATATTTTTTAAAAATTAAAAAATACCTTTTTTTTGCCTATAATACTCGTTAAATAACTATTTTCTGTTTACAGTTTTGTTATTTGTATCTAACTTTAATTTGATCAGACAATCAAAAGATTTGTTTCTAACTGTATTTAACGAGTATTATAGAAAAACAAATACTTTTAAATTTAAAAAAAATATTAAATAGTATTTTTTGAATTGTCGTAAATGTGAAATATATGACATAACGCAATTGATTCGACACGAAAATATTTTTTGTGTTAAAATTTTTTTTCTATTAATTCAAACACGACACGAAGATGTTATGGTATGATACAATTGAGAGCTATTTAATAAGTATTAATGGATGAAATTTTTTTTGATTCATAAATATGAAATATTTAAACTTTGAGAGATATAATTAATAATTAGTCCAAATTTTTTTAACAGTAAAATGGATAGAGTTAACATCAGGTGCACATTGATACATATTTATATATTTCAGGGTATAAATTGATATTTTTAAACTTTGAGGTTTTAAAATTTTAATGATCTTTTCAGGTACAAGTTGAGATTAACCCTTGTTAAAAAGGGATCAACAATCCCGCTTTTTTTTTAAGGGTTACTAACTCGACTTTTAAATAAACGTAATTAATAATTTCACTTACAAATAAAAAACGTGATCCAAAATAATATTGTATATTATGAGCTTAACACGTGTTTCAACAGTACACAATTTTTTTTTTTATCAACAGTACACTATATAAAGGTTGAGAAAGCTGAGTGAAAGCCTCTTAAAATTCATTTGGCTTCTCACCATGTCAGGTGCATCAACAAGGGCCCTGTTCTGATCGATAACATCGCCAATGACCACAAGCTTTCCATAGTCCTTCCCGTAGTTGACGAGAGCTTACCCTTCCGATCTCGACAAACCTCTTGAACGGCACTGTAGGCAATCTGAGAAGCTTCCTGGTTGGAAGAGCGAGTATAATGAGTAGTATTGGAAGACCTCAATGATTGAGTGAATGAGTCTTTTGAGTACAAGCTTCATACCACAAGAGTTGCATTAGGTGAATCCAAGCTATGAAAACCATTTGCAGAAGCACCCACTTGAGTGGTAGACAAAAAACTCAGCACCACAACATAAAATTCTTACAGAAAGCATCTAGTTTCAGAATGTCAACATAATTAAACCTCACAAACACTGCAGATTTGGGACTTTTTGTTGTCAACATCAAACCATCAAACAAAGATAACATCAATATTCAGTAATTCTGATGAGGGGCATTTTTGGTTGGGCTCTTAATGATTTATTGTTGAACAACCCAATTCATGGATTGATCTCTTCAGCTCCTCTCAACAGTGCTACCTCTATGGAAGAGAAGAAGATCTTCTGGTTTATGACAAAGAGCAATGCTATTGGGACCTAATTTATTTTCATAATTTGCTGACTTAATTCACTGTAACTTTTGGATTCACTGTAGACCCTCCTTACACTTTACTTGGTTGTAAAATTGATACTAAACCCTTTGAAAGCAAAAAGCTATCTATCAATGTTAACTTGGGACTCCTGCTTATTACTCTTGATGGTCACTTGGAACTCCTACTTGCTAACTAATACACAATCCGTAAAATGCAAGAAAATGAGGCATAAATCTCGACATATATCACATGTTCAAGTTGAGGATAAAAGTTCAATGAGACTTTGTAATTTCATATTTCCCCCATCTAATGACATTCAATAATTTCCTTTGGAGTATTGTCCTTTAATGTTTTGAACTCTGATTCACCATCTCAATATGCAGTTGTGACTTCTGCATACTCACAAGAAGTTAGTTGACATGATAGCTAAAGACGACTAATGCAAAATTGCTTTGTGTGAAAAGCGTGTTTAATAAACACAATTTTCTCGGTGTCCAGTTTTTTTTTTTAATTTAAAAATAAGGTTGTTGATTCCGTTTTTTAACAAAAGTGGAGTTATTAAATCCGTTTTTTAACAAAGCAGAGTTATTGAATCCGTTTTTAAAAATTGGTAAATAAGTTCAAAAGTGCCGTATTTTGGTATATTTATTTAAAAAGTAACAGTGCTTTACTATGAAGAGCTTCTCGTCAATTTTCGGAGCTGAGCTAGGCACTTGCTACAGGGCGACCGACCGAGACTCTTTCTTCTTTTTTCGTAGTAGTGTTGAACGTTTCCACTCAGCTCCCCTTTTTTCTCATTTTTTTTCATTCTTTTCTTATGAGGTCGTGTACAACAACCTTAACCGTACTTTGATAAATAATTCAACTTCTTACATCTGCAAGGTCGGAGAGAGGGAAAAAGAGATAATAGTGGAGGAGAGAGAATTCAGGGGTGGGTTGAGGATAAGGAGGGAGAGAAAATTTTGCATGCTCATTAGGTACCACGCATGCTTATTTGGTACTCAACACCAATTAAAAACAGTCACCTCAATAAAAAGTCAAATAATATCATTAAATTGATACGTCAAGAGTTATTATCAGGCTACATTTATTTTAAAATAAAATTATCATAATTCGGTAATTTTAAACTTATTTATTAAAATACAACACTTTTTAAAAAGTAGGATAAACAATCCTATTTTTAATTAAAAAATAATTTTAACATCTAAAAAATGCGGTCAAAGACCACGTTTTATAGGGGCAACGCATTTCTCAAAACTGTCTCTATTCTACAAAAAATCTCTTTTCTTTAACGTGTGCATACACACATTTGGGCAATCTCTCTCTCTCTCTCTCTCTCTCTCTCTCTCTCTCTCTCTCACACACACACAAACACATACACCTGAGTAAATTCTCCCTCACACATATTTAGGCAAACTCTCTCTCTCCATAATGTTGTGAAAATCAAATCTAGAATGCTGCAATACAGAAAATAAACAAGGAATATAAAATTTATCGATGGAGATGTGTAGTCACTGTTTTTAAGAATGTATTTTTGTCTCTGAAACCTGATACAATAGGTTATAGCGTCCTACCCTTCAGGATTCAATTATCGCTTCTCCACAAGCGTGCATTCATAAATATAGAAATATCTTGAACAACTCTTAATCGTTCCCGAATCAAATCACAAAATAATAGGATATGTGAAAGTATATCAAAGCAATTTGGTTGAATAGATTGCAAGTAATTCACGAAACATTGTACGCAAACCCACTAGTTTATACGGCAAACATGACAACCTTATTTAACAGGGAGAGACTTTCTTTTCTGTGTAGCACTCCCTTAAGACAAACATTGCCGCCCTTTATAAGGACCGAATGGATGCATTGGTGTCACATCCAATGAACTCATGACCATTGAAATCCATTCAAGTATACCAAACCGTTGCAATGCTTGTGAAGCATTTCTACATGTTCTAATATAATATTAAGGTAATGATTAAGATATAATGACTACTGGGTTAATTTAAGTATGAAGTAGTTTAAAAGATTTGAATTTTTTTTGACAGAACGGTGTATGAACCGAAAATATGCAACTCATTGGCATCTAACAGTAGTAACTCAGTTTTGAATTTCAATCAAAGATGACAACTGCTCCCAACGGTTAAAAGCATAAAGTGTTTGACAGCCTTTAACTTTCCATCTAATCGGCACCACTAAACCAACTGCTATATACTTGAAATTTATATTATGCAATATAATAATTGGAATACCATCATATAAGTGTACTAGTTATTGCCTGTGCCTGAAGGCACAGAGTAATAAAAAATGATAAACAATAAACATATTTATATTCATATCCAAAATCAAATCACAAATATAAAAGAGAGATAAATGAATTTAAGTATCGATTATAGTGGAGTGAGAGGTGGTGGTGGTAGGAGACGGTGATGGTTGTGGTGGGTGGCAATGACCGTGGTGGCGGTGATGGCGGCGGCGGTGGTGGCGGCGACGGTGGTGGTGGTGGTGGCCGTGGTGGTGGCGGCGACGATGGTGGCGGCGACGATGGTGGTGGTGGTGGTGGTGGTGGTGGTAGAGGTAATGGTGAGGCGGTTTCAAACACTATTATTTTTTTTAAAGTACTTATGATAAATAATTTTTAGAAGTACTTTTAAAAAATCATTCCAAACACACCTTTAGGGGCCTATTTTTCCTATTAAATTTAGGGTGTTAATATTAGCCGTTAGATTTACTTTAAAGTAAAATTTAAAGCGATCTCAACCGCGAATAGCAAAAGTCATTTTGTTTATCTTTTGAGATTTGAATTGTAAGCTACTTTATTATATAGATATACCATAACAAAACTTTGTATTTTGAAATAAAATATAATAAATTACAACAATCCTCCACATATTTCAAAATATAAAATAAATATGAAAACAAATTCATTTGGGGAATACGAGTACCTAATGCATTGTGGCGGTGTCATTTGGACTATGAACTCACACTTAGAGTAAATAAGTCAGAGCTTATAGAAATCTAGTGAAATATAAATTTTTTATGAACTATATTTCTTTAGTGTAAACTGACTACACTCACCACTCACATTAGACCATCTAATTTGAGTTTGTTCATCGCGGATTGGTGCGAATAGGCCATGCACTTTATCTGGATATTCATAGATGTTCTAGAGAACCTGCCCAAGCTCTCATAGGAGGTGGCCCCACTCCCACATCTATACAGGTGAATCCATCAAGTGTATACTGCAACTAGATAGACTACCTAATCTAGGCTATGGATCCATTAGGAGTTAAACTCAACCTTTTATATTTGTAGTTTATTCACTATCTACATCATAAGGATGGACTCTATATCTATACTATTAATAAAGTACTTTTGATTTACTATTTTTTACCCTTATAAAAATTATTATAAAGACTAACTTGTATGTACAAATTATAATTATATCCCTTTGTATTTAAATAACAAACTAATCTCTAGCACATCATGTAAATCTCTTTATTGCAAAACTTTTGAATGGTCATATTATGATTAACATGATTTATAAAGACAAACATTTTTCTTTTCCCCAAAACCCAATATCAATACATGTCGACAACTCCATTGATATAATATCATCTCCAATGCCCAAAAAACCGATATATATTTTCTTCATCCATAATCAAAATAATTTGATGCAAAATTATTGAGCCAAAAAGAAAAAGAATCGAGAAAAGAAAAATCTATAACCCTTACTACTTTGTAGCTCGAATGAAAGAATCACATAAAATGATTTCATTGAATGTTGATAATTATAAAAAGAATAAAAATAATTTAAGTATAATAAATAAGATAATATCTAATTTAGCTACATAATTAGATTTTTTTATGTGTTTGTTAAATATTTTAACGAAAACTTTCACGTGGTACATTGCTAATATTAATAAAATATGATAGTGCAACAAATCATCTAGTGACTTGTTATTACCTATATGAACTTACTTCCTAGGATCTCCATTCATGTAAGTTGGGTTACCATCACTTATAAGTCCCATCCCACTTAATGTATCGCTCACTAGTTTTCTTCCTAGTGGTTTTGTTAGAGGATCGGTCAAATTCAACTCTGATCTCATAAAGTCTAGGAATATTATCCCATCATTCAGCAGCTGCCTTACAATATTATGCTTTAAGCATATGTGCCTATTTTTACCATTATAGGTCTTATTCGTTGCCCTTACTATTTCAGCTTGGCAATCACAATGCATAGACACAAACAAAACTGGTCTCATCCATAAAGGGATATTTGCTAAGAGGTTCAGCCTCAATTCTAGCCTTCTCTAAGGCAATAAACTCGGACTTCATAGTAGACCGAGCTGTACATGTCTGCTTGGACGATTTCCAAGACACTAGACCTCCACCAAAAGTGAACACATAACCACTTGTGGATTTCATCTCGTCTGAATCAGAGATCTAGTTAGCATCGCTATACCCTTTTAGTACAACGTGAAATCCATTATATGATAAACTATAATTAATAGTTCATTTTAAGTATTTCAACAATCTAGATATAGCATTTTAATATTCCTTATTGGGGTTATGTGTGTATCTACTTAACCTACCAATTGCATATGCAATGTCAAGACGTGTACAATTCATAAGATACATTAAATTTCAATTATTTGAGCATAATCATTTTGACACATAGGATCACCTTTATTTTTCTTTAGTTTAATACTAGCATCATAAGGTGTAGAAATAGGCTTATGATCAAAATGATTAAACTTTCTAAGTATCTTATCCACATAGTGTTCTTGAGACAACATCAAACTATTGGGAGTTCTCAAAATCTTAATTCCTAAAATCACATCTACCTCCCCCATATCTTTCATGTCAAACTTAGACATCTAGAACTTTTCAGTATTAGTAACAATCTCTAGACTTGTACCCATTATTAGCATAGCATCAACGTACAAGCAAATAATAACACTAGAATTATCACAAAACTTACAATATACACATATGTCTGCGTAATTAATTTTAATTTTAAAGTCATTTCACACTAACACATTGTGAAATTTATCGTGCCTTGTTTTGGTGCTTGTTTTAAACCATATAATGATTTAATCAATTTACATATCATATGCTCTTTACCTACTACAATAGATCCTTCTGGTTGTTCCATGTATATTTCCTCCTCCAAGTCTCCATTCAAGAACGTCGTTTTCACATCCATTTGATAAATTATTAACTTATATATAGAAGTTATAGCAATCAAAACCCTAATAGATGCTATTCTTGTAACCAGGGAATAAGTATCAAAATAATCAACATCTTTCATTTGTTTATAACCTTTGTCTACTAGTTGGGCTTTGAACTTATCAATTGTGCCATCAATTTTCAATTTTCTTTTAAAAATTCATTTGCACTCAACTGGTTTTGCACCAGCAGGTAACTTTACTCAACAAGTTTTTCTCTTATTTAATTGCTTCTTTCCAAAAAGGAGCATCTTGTGACCTAATTGCTTCCTTATATGTTTGTGGATCATTAACTATTAGAAATGTGAAAAAACTCATCTCCTAAGTTAGTCTCCTTCATTACTGTTTTATTCCTTCTTGGTTCAAGTATTTCTTCCTTAGAGGTATCATCTTCAGTTTCATCAGCAACACAAATTAATTTTTTCTCATTTGATACCTTATTTTTCATAGGAAAAATATTCTCCAAGAATATAGCATTTTTTGCCTCTATGATTGTGTTAGGTTCTAAAATATTATGCTCACTTCTAAGCACTAGAAACCTGTATGCAGTACCACTACTCAAATAGCCTATAAAAAATAAAATCTGAAGTTTTAGAACCTAATTTTCTCTTCTTTGGTTCTGGTAATATGACTTTTGCTAAACATCCTCACACTTTTAGGTACTCGTGAGTATCGTATAACCTGATACCATGTCGTTACACCTCATTCACCGGGATCATAACCAAAATGGAATTTGGGCAGAGTCTCCTTTGTACGGGAGCTCTACCCAATACGTAACATGTGCATACAATAATCATACAACCATTCCAAGGTCCATATCTCAAAGTATAGGCTTAATATTCAGCAAATTACATCATCCAAATGAAAGAGCTCAAAATGTGAAGGCTCAACAAGGTTACATTTAAATTTCAAGTTTTTGGACGAGGTACCAGTACCTCGGATAAGTGGTACCGGCACCTGAGCCATCTGTTTGCCAGGTACTGGTACCTGTAAACATTGGTACCGGTACTTGGGCCCACTATTTGCGGGGTACCGATACCTATGAGCATCATAGGTACCGGTACCTGAGCTCACTGTCCATCTGGGTACCGGTACCTGTGAGTGTAGGTACCAGTGTCTGAGCTCTCTGGATGATAGGTATCTGTGGGTTTTGGTACCTGAAGCCCAAATTTTTCCAAATTTCTCAAAAACTCAACTTTTAGCCACACAACTCATACAACATCCATTCCATTCATTTGTTTTAATTATGAATAATGTCCAAGAGTGTCCCATTACATGCCATTGTCAAAGTACAAGTTTTGTACATGGTTTGTACAAGGCCAAAACGAAATTACATAAGTGATTACAAAATATAATTTAAGAGCCACAATCCGGCTCTGTCATCAACACGTGCCCAAGTGAGGGCCGTTCCCTGAAACTTGTCCAATACCTGAAATATATCCCCATAAAGGGTGAGCTACGCTCAATAGGGTATCTCCTAAGGAGGCTACTCCCCAACCCAGATGCATATGAAATGTCACATGTAATTTATCACATCAAGCATCCATTCAAATACTTACATGTCATAAATGAATTCTACTATTTCATGTCATGTCATGAGATGAAACTCATGCATGCAATGCAAACTCGAGCCCTCCACCGGCTTCCATAACACATGTCATGCCATGCGTATGCATCTAGACATTTCAAACCCCCGTCATTGATGTTAGAAATCCAATGACCATTTTATAAAATCTTGTGTCTTTCTTGGGGTGGGTATTTATGGACTTCCACCAACGGTCACCTAACCAACACGGCATCTATGGACTTCCACCAACGGTTCCGCGTACACTGACACACTTTATGAACTCAATACCAACGGGAGTGCGTACTCGAGATTATCGAGTCTTGCATCCGAGGGAGAATCTAGTCTTTCTTGCTAACCCCAAGACATATTTTCAATGCAGCTCGTATGACTCAGTCGAACCTAGGTCCAACTTTCTCGAACTCACGTATCAATCCACCAAGGATGGTGTTTGATCAAAAAATATGCACAAACACCCATACTTATGTCAATTGCCCACGAATGTGATGTTACCCGTGCATATGCAAATGTAATGTGCAATTACATTTCATATAATTATGCAATTAAATTGTACAATTGTAATTTTCTGTCACATGCTCATCATATCATACGACATATAATGGACATGTCCATTTTTCACAATCATACTCAGTTTCCTCAAATGTCATTTATATCATAAAGCATATAATAATATTTCATAACATCGCTAAGCATGTTATAACATTTTCCATTCAATTAGCTCACTTGAACATCCTTAGGCATTTTATCAAACACCTATAAGGTACAAATGTAAACACATATTATGCCCAAACAACACATTCTTCATGAAATCCAATCCAAACAATTTCATAAAACCCAAAATTATACAAGAATTGGTTTTAAAATATTCTCATACCCATTTTCCACATTCTAACAACACTAGGCATGTGTTATACATCAGAATTCATCTCTAACACCCCACCCATTTCATATTTTAACCCTAGGTTGGAAATAAACCTAGTTAGGAAAGGAACCCTATCTCTTGTATCGTATATCCGCGTAGAAGAAGTCCTAAAGATCCCAAATCAAGCTTCCAAAGCTTTATCCTGAAACTTCTATCTTTGAGATTTTGGTGAAACTCACGATCTTTGGTTTGATTTTGTAGGTATCGTCGTGTAGAACGACTTTAATTCTTGGCCCAAAGCAATCCAACAGTTGGATTTTCGTAGATCAGAGGAGGAAGCTTGGAGAACTTGGCTCTCTCTCTCTCTCTCTCTCTCTCTCTCTCTCTCTCTCTCTCTATTTCCGGAATTGTAAGGTGAAGAATGGGGAAGAAAATTTGAGGTTCTTCCCTTTCTATACTCCTTGGATATTTGGTGCACAATGTGCCACACGTCTCTCTTTTTCTGATCAAATTTTATCCCGAATCAATTAAATTTCGTCCCGTTTTTAGTTTAGCTTATTTTTATTGAACTAAATTTAAATTATTTGCCTAATTTAGCGAATAAAATCTGATCGTTTTTATTTTTGTCGCGCGACACAATTGTCTCGTAAAATGCAAAAAATCTGTCTATCTCGGAATTCAACGAAAATTGACCAGGTAACTAGATTTCGCGAGACGAATCCAACGAAGAGGTCCGTTTCATTATCCAAGTTCTAGAAAAAAAATCAGGTTTTTAACCCATACCGTAATGTCTAATTACCGTTTTACCCTTTTTCATAAAATTTTAATTTTCTCGAGTTTTACATTTTTCCTACTTTCTTATTTTGAATGTACATGCCAATAGAATAGCTTATCCCCTTAAATTTTTTGGCAGTCTTGAACTTATTAACATAAAATTCGTCATTCCCTTTAAAATCCTATTTTCCTTTCGGCTACACCAATAGATTCGGGTGAGTATGGAGGAGTAACTTCATGTTGCTCACAACAGTCATTAAAAGGATTAGATTCGTATTCTCCTCCCGTATCAGTCCTTAACTTCTTCATTTTTCTATTCAGTTGATTTTCAACTTCTAGTTTATACTTGATAAACATTTCACTAGCTTCATCCTTATTTCTCAACAAATATAATTTAGTATACATTGACTAATCATCAATAAAAATAAAATAATATATTTTCCCCCCTCTTGCATTGGTATTCTTAAAATCACCTAAATCACAATATATCAAGCTTAATAATTTGGTTTCTCTTTCAACCGTTCTAGAAGATTTTTTAGTGATTTTAGATTCAGCACAAACTTCACATTTATCAACATTCGAATTCAAAAAATTTGAGATGAGACCTAATTCTCTCATTTTCTTTATATAAGTAAAATTCACATGACCTAATCTACCATGCCACATATCAAGAGTTAAGCACATAATCAAAAGAACTAGATCCATTTTCATTCATAACTTCAACAACATTCAGTACATAAAGACCCTTATTACAATAACCTTTCCGAACAAATGTTCCATTCTTGGTCATTATGATCTTATCATTCTCAAATGTTACTTTCACTCCCACCTTTTTCAAGACAAATACCGACACCAAGTTTCAATGAATATTAGACGCGTGGTGCATTTCAGATAATGAGAGGATCTTTCTAAAAGTTAACTTCAGTAACACCTTTCCCTTACTCATAACAGACGAGGGTCTAGAGTCACCCATAAACACTTGTTCCTCTTTATCCCTCACAGTTGTGTAGGAAGTAAAAGCACTTCTATTGCCATAGATATGCTTACTAGCCCCAGAGTCTATCAACCAATCTTTTGTAGTAGCAACCACATTAACCTCGGATACGACCGCAGGTATAATATCATCCGCCTCAACCATATTGACATTCAGTGCGGTAGGTTTTTCGTTCCGCTTTCGGTATCGGCATTCTTGAGCATAATGTCTTACCTTTCCACAAACAAAAAAATTACCTTTCTTCTTAAAACTTGGACCTTGAGCCTTATGGAGATTTTTCCCGTTGTGTTTCTTTTTCTTATGCTTATATTAAGGCTTATTCGTTGTCTCTACAACATTGGCTTTAGAAAAAATTTCCTTGGCCTTCGCAGTTTTATCCTGCAAATGATTTTTCTCCTCAATCCAAATATGGATGATTACATCTTTCAACGACATCTCATTTCTTTTGTGTTTGAGATTATTTTTGTAGACTTTATAAGAATCAGGTAATTTTTCAATTAAAGCACCACCTACAAATGTTTCAAGCAAAGTAATTTGTTCATTCCTTAACTCATTAACAATAAAATGATACTCACGAATTTGAGAAGACTCATCATTTTCCTCAACCATCTTATAGTCTAAGAAATTTTCTATTGCATACTTTTTAATCCCTGCATCTTCGACAATTTAGTTTTTCACCAAACTATCCCAAATCTACCTAGCATGCTTGTAATTGTAGTAAGCATCAAACAGTTCATTCGATAGAGCATTCAAGATAATATTTCGACAAACTTTATCAACATTTTCCCGTTTTTCTTTTTCTCTTTCATAATTTTATGTATCTTCTTCGAGTTTTAAATCAATCAAAACAAAGGCAACATTTGCTATATCAAATAACATCATATTCTCTGTTGCCAACGCTTAAAATTAGACCCATTGACTGGCTTAATTTTTGTTACATCCGGAATAGTCTTGTTTATGATTGTAGCATCTATAGTGATTCTATTCTTAAGATTGTTATGAAAATGAAGTCTAGAATGCTGCAATACAGAAAATAACAAGGAATATAAAACTTATTGATAGAGGCATATAGTCACTGTCCTTAAGAATATATTTTTGCCCATCTGAGTACGAAATCCGGTACAATAGGTTATGACTTCCTACCCTCCAGGATTCAACTATCGCTTCTCCACAAGCGTGCACTCGCAAATGTATAGGTATCTCGAACAACTCTTTATCGTTCCCAAATCAAATCACAAAATAATAGGATATTTGAAAGTGTATCAAAGCAATTTGGTTGAACATATTGCAAAGTAATTCACAAAAAATTGTGCGCAAACCCACTGGTTTATAACGCAAACATGAGAACCTTATTTAACAGGGAAAGACTTTATTTTCTATGCAATACTCCCTTAAGACAAACATTGCCGCCTTTTATAAGGACCATGGGTGCATTGGTGTGACATCCAATGAACTCATGAACATTGTAATCCAGTCAAGTATACCAAACCGTTGCAATGTTCTAATATAATATTAGGGTAATGATTAAGATATAATGACTATTGGGTTAATTTATGCATGTAGTAGTTTAAAAGATTTGAAGTACTTTTGACGGAATGGTGCATGAATCGAACAGATGCAACTCCTTGGCATCTAATAGTAATAACTAGATTTTGAGTTTCAATCAAAGAAGGCAACTGCTCGCAATGGTTAAAAGCATAAAGTGTTTGACAACCTTTAACTTTCCATCTAATTGGCACCACTAAACCAATTACTATATACTTGAAATTTATATTATGCAATATAATAATAGGAATACCATCATATAAGTGTATATACCATAACAACACTTTTGTATTTTGAAATAAAATATAATAAATTACAATACATAACTCTCTTTAATATTTTGGGATTGTTTGGGTGTTGTTAGATATGCATTTGTAATTGGCTAATTTCGTGAAATGCATTGTAAATTTCAACTTATTTCATGGTCATGAAGCTATTAAGATTGAAGATCCAAAAGTGTCATTAAATAGGAGATAAAGCGTCAAATCTACATCATTCACACTTTGGTTGCACCTTCAAGCTTAGGACAAAGGTAATAAATTAGATATCTAAGATGATCACTTGGTTTATTTAATTTAGAAGGATTAGTGTTAAAATGAAATTAGGGATTAATCCTTGTATGGCTCGTAAGTGATTTTAAAAGAAAATATTTTCTAAATCGTTTGGTGTTTTGAAAATATAGATTGAGCCATTAGCGGACTCTTCTTGAGCAACCCTTTAGTGCTCAAGATGACAAGTTTTTAATCTGTTTTAGGTTTAAAAAACCAGTAAGGACCATCCTATGCTCGCTAACCTTCGTTAGAGCGGTCTCTTTATGACCTAGGGAAGAAAAGGTAAAAAAAGCCACAGAGGGAGAATAGGGCTCGCTCTATGAGCTCACTCGAGTGGTATCTTGAGCTCGGTTAAGTAGTCTCATCCTAGGAAGGATTGGTACCTCGTTAACCGCCCTATGGCTTCCCTCCCACTGGTCGAGCGATCATTTGCGAATCTGAATTTTTTTGTTGCCCAAGATTACACTTATTCCGGACTTATAAATAAGTCGAGTCTTTTCTTCAGTTAGGGTAAGCCTTTATAAGCCTTCGAAAGCATTTTGAGTGATAAAAATTCACCTTCAACCTAGAGAGGTTCCATTACAATCCTAGATTCTAAAATCCAAGGCTACCACTAGAGATTTTACCCAAACTCACAAATTAGAATTGAAGATCTTGATGGTTTGACAAACTCATTCATGTGTGTATGCAGGGAATCATTGGTGTACCTATGATTGCTCGAGACCTAAACGAACCGTGCGACGGGGAGTTCATGTGAAGCTATGCAAGACTTCGGAGAGGGACTTTTGGTGGAAAGATCTACGAAGGAAATGAGCATCTAGCTATGATATTGGTTGAGGTATAAGAATTGAGTACTTGTAGATTGACTTTGTGAATAGTAGATTAGGTTTTGGTGAACCCCAAGTGGTTCCCTGTGATTTTTTTCGAGGAGAGTTTTCCGCATCAACAAATTACTTGTGTTCATCTTGTTATTTACATATACACTTGAATTTGTTAGCATACATGCACACTATGTGTTTGATGATTTGAATACTTAACATAGGAATCAACTATAGTTGCAATTGGGTTTGGGTTTTGGGGTCGCCGTGAGATTGATTGTTTGGGTAAATTAATTTAAGATTAATTAACGTCAATCGTCACACGTTTTAAGGGTTTGTAGTGATTAAAGGTCTCACTATTTATTGTTCAATTCGAGTGAGAAGATGTAATTGTGGTCGAACTAGGTTTTAGACCATAAATTAAAGAGATGAAAGATATGAAAACAGTCTCATTTGAAGAAATTGAGTTTGACCCAGATGGAAGAGGTTTCGAGGCTGACTTTTTTTTTATTGTGATTTTGAGGCTAACTTTGGAAGTGGTTTTGAGCATGTTTTCTGATCTACTTCTTCTGCCATCGTTGTCCTTACTTGTTACATTTTTTATTTTTTACAAGAGAGAGAGAGAAGAATATGGAGAGAAGAGTTTGGAGTTTCAGTTTGTATGGTTGTGTTCTCCTAAAAAGCGTGATTACTGATCACGCTTTAATAATAATATAAAAAATAAATTTTTTATTTAAAAGAGGATTTATTGACTCTGTTTTTAATAAAAGCGGATTTGTTGACTTCGCTTTGTTGACCCCAATTTTTAGTAAAAAATGGAATATTTGATCTCGTTTTTAAAAAATGTCGTATTTTGATAAATAAGTTCAAAAGTGTCGTATTCTGGTAAATTTGTTTCAAAATGACTGTATTATGGTAAATAACTATGGAATGAATTGGTTGACGGTGTTTATCTTTCAATTTTCTCTCTCCTCTCCCAAACTTTCTCTCTCCACTTTTCACATGTCATGTCATTTCAATCCATTCTCTATTTTATTATATCTGTAATCTTCTCAAATTCAAATTTTATATCACCTGCTTTTAACTTTAAAATTTGAATTTTTACTATAAATAAGTGAAACAACTTTACCATATCTTCTCTTTAAAATTTGAATTTTTCTCTCTCTTTATTTTTGAGGATCATGATTTATTCTCATGTTAATGTTTAATTGTGTTTCAATGTATATTTGTATGATTTTAGGTAGTTTATTGTGACTGGAGTTTTAAATTATAGTGTTGTTAAAGCTTCAACGCAAAGCTTCAATGGCGTGAAGAAAAAGCAGAGGACTTGATTGCAAACGTGATTTTTTTCAACGTTGTCTGGTATGAGCAAATGTTGTGCTTCATTGTTATTGATTAGTGTTCTACACGTGAGGCAGAGTGGGCGGGCTGCTTGTAAATAATGTGTTGCGTGTGAAGGTGTGGCACCAGCTGCAGCACTATTTTTTTTGCAAGGATACAAAATGATAAGATAAGTTTCCACCTTATCTAATTGGAAAGAATTTGTTGTGTTGCAAACTCAATATAGGTTGCTATTGCTTTCACCAGTTAAATATATAACAAAGTCTTGACATAAAAATCAGAAACCAACTTTGATGAAGCATTTAGATGGCTGCCATTCATTCTTAGCTAATCATATAGGTTGCTTAATTATCTAAATATGGCACCATGTTCAAAGAGCATTAAATAACTAATGGAGGCAAGCTTTATTTCTTTAATTCCAAAGTGCATGCGGCTATAACTTTCTGCAATTCTTTGACAAAAAAAACTTAGATGTTCCATTTGTTACTTCCCAAAATTGAACTATAGACAGAGATTTTAGTTTGATTAATTTATATTCATTCATTGTAAAAATGGTAACCATTCATTCCCAAAATTGCCACCAATGTTACCGGATGCTAATGTCATCAACATTCTCTTGTAAGCCAAATGTTGGAAAACATTATTTGTATTTTCACACCTCTGACTAGCCCGAATGTTGCGAGAAAATGTATCACGACTAAAGACTAAAGAAAATGGAGCAAAATCATGTTATATTTGTTTGTACGGTAGGTGGTATTTGTTCTTTTGCTTTCTTGTGCTTAAAGTAATTTATTAAACTTTGTCCATCACCAGCTTCAATCTTTTTTGATCGTTCGACTTGTATAAAATTTTGACAATCACGCTCAGTAAATCCAATATTTTGATAACCCCTTGCTTCATTTAACAAGTATGCATATGTCTTGGTCGCTCTTATACCAGCTTCAGTCATGGATATGATAACACCCTTACTTGTGTTATTCATTGCACCTGCAGACCTTATTAAATACCTGTGGTTTGGTTCAACAAATGGGTGATTATGGTTAGTGATTAACTGATTAATTGTATAAACATCATTTTCCACATTAAAAATAACACAAGGCCGACAACCATACTTAGTGTCTAACCTCTCCGCCTTCTTCTCTTGAGTAGGGTCTATAAATTTCCTAAACCCTTCTTTTGAACATACAAAGCTACGCCGAGTAAGTTCACCGGTGCTTCTTTTAAAACTCTTTTAATCTATTTGAATGCTAAAACCTTTGTAGACTTCTTTTTCACTATAGGCAACCATGCTAACTTTTAACTCAAATTCATTACTTTGGCTAGTTAAAACACCATCAGGGGTATCAATATTGTTGTAAACGTAGTTCTCTTCAATATCATCATCATTACTTTGGTCTAAACATATTCAAAAATAATAAATGACACTATTTTAGTGATGCAAATGATAGAAATAATATTTATCATTATCACTACATACCATGCATACCAATTTGTGAGAAAAAATAGCAATCTATGAATGAAAATGAATTCTAAGTATCTCAAAACCAAATTTAAGTTATACATACCTAATTGCACAATTTCTTTTCCTTTGCTTCACGTCTTTGCTAAAAATTTAATAATAATTGATAAATATAAAAATAGTAATTATAATAAGGTCATAATAAAATTGATCAACTAAATTTTATAAATAAAAAATAATAATTGATATTTTCCATGCCTCCATACACTTATACACATATACACATGACACACATATACTAACTCACACAACCACCACACATGCACAGTGCAACAAATACTCACATGGAAGCACACAATACACACACAAAAACTGTAATAACTTGGTATTCATAAATCAGAAATCAGATCAGAATTTGGGTGTGTGCGGTTAGGGGTTCAGATATCGAAGCGCCGGACTGTGATTAGGGAATTGTTAGAAGGTGTGAGGGGGTGTTTTAATGTTAATTTATATGTTTAAAAAGGGTAGGAAATGGATTTGTGAGGCGAGATGAAGCTGGAGTTCGGATCCATTACGTTAGGTCAAACTTGAATCTAGGATCCAGGGGTGCAAAAATGAAGAATTCAAAATTTTAAATTGAATGCTTATTTTAGTTATAAAAAAATTAGTGGGTATTTTTCTGGGATGTGTTTTAATATGTATGTAATTATAAAAAATTATAATAAAATAAAATAAAAGTTTTGGATTTTATGGTATTTACAAAAATGCCATTGCATGGCATATTTTCCTAAGCAACTCGCTAGCTGGTCTAGTGTTTCTCCACCTCTTGCTAACTACTTAGTAGCTTGAAGAGGTGTTAAGCGTATGTGCTAGTCAGGTGGGGGATGGATAGAAGAGAGAGAGAGAGAGAGAGAGAGAGAGAGAAAAGAAGAGTGAAGGGAGAGAAAGCTTAGGGAGAAGTTCGGAGAAGAAGATGCAAGGTCGAAGTTATGGGTTTTTGCCAGAGTTTACTTCGAACGTCAAGAGGTATACTTCTAGTTTAAGTTTAACACTAGGAATCCAAGTATGTGCGTAGTTTTAGCTTTGGAATAATACATATTCATGGTTTATGGTTTTAAAGTGTATAAGGGTATAGTTTTTCATGAAACGGTTCTTGAGTTTAGGGATGTTTTAGTTGGTTTTATTGCTTGGGGTTTGTTCTTGGGAGGTCAAGGAATGGTATGGTGGTTGTTTGGTGATGTGGTTGGTGGTTGTGTTGGAGTGGAGTTACAGAGGGTGAAATAAAAGAAGAACTGGTTCTTATAAGGTTGAACCGGTACAAATTCCTCTGATAGATGGTGAACCATTTCAAAATTGTGTTCAACCAGTTCATCAGAGTCTATTTGGATGAATCGGTACAACTTTGTTCGATCAGTTCATCAGGGGTCTATTTGGATGACTTGGTACAATTTGAATCGGTACGAGCAGCTTGAGTATCTGATGAACCCCAAATGTTGAGGATATGACCCTAGGACATATACGGAGGTCCCTGTCAAATTTAAGGTTGATCCGATAGTTGGATCAAGAGTAGGTGTGAAAAGTTTGTTTTACCCTCCAGGGTCAATTTGACCTACTTTTTGAGGGATTTTAACCAAACCAATTTTACACTACTTTTAAATAGTTAAACTTAGGGTGTGTTTGTTAACCCAAATTCAACATTTAAAATGAATGCATTCGGCACTTATTAATTAAACTCGTTTGATAACTAATATTTAAATATCTTAATATATTAAGTACTCCTTAAAAATAGACTACAATATTAAGTAGAATATCACTTACTTAATTCTGAAAGCTGAAAGCGCTCAGCAAAAGTATCTTTAATAATATTTACAATATGACAATTTTACCCTGAAATATTTCACAATTCTATTAAAATTCTAATTAGTCTTCTCTCCAAAACTCCCAATCTATCTATCCTATTCGCCATCTTCTTCCCATCGTCTTCTTCCCTTTTTTTTTTTGTTCGTAGTAAATCTTCTTCCATTTGGTATATTAAGTTTGCGATAGTTGAGGCTATTTGGTTACCATTCATTCCAATCTCCAATACCAGCCATTATTAGTGCAAACCCTAATTGTGTTTGTGATGGGCTTAGTTTATTCCGATTACTGAGTGGATTAGTTATACTTTGGATGAATTCTATTTCATGCTATATCAAAATCTTTGGTATAAAAATATATATATATATATACACACACTTCACACACATCCACATACACAGTAAAATCTAAATTTTCTAATTTGTTCTATTTTTTTGTTCAAATTAAAATCTAATTTGTTCTATTTTTTGAATATTAATTGTTCATTTATTGTGTTATTCAATATGTAGACTACAATATGATAATAGTGATTATAATTTATGTTATGAATTAAATTGTTTTGATATATCGTAATTTTTTATTAGATAAAAACATATTTTATAAATATTTTCAAAGTAAAGAAATAAAGGGTAAAAATGAAAATTAATTTAGTTTTGAGACGTCAGCTCTGTGTAGTTATCAAACAATTTGGTTCAATTTAGTACTTAAATTTCAGTGGGTACCAAACAGTCCACAAATTCAGAATTCAACTTTCAGACTTCAGTTTTCAGTTTTTAGACTTCAACTTTCAGTTTTATCAACACCATCTTAGTATGTGTATGAAAATTCAGTGACAAATAACATCATTTCATTCTTTTGGTTATTGCATATCAAAATATCGAAACTGGTAGGTTACTCAATTCCGGATCAGAGGAAGCATTTCAAATTTGATTTTAAATTATTCTTTACATTATTTATGACTGTTAGCATGTTTTAAAATTATATGATTGGGTTTTTGATCTTGGATTTGGAATTATGGATCCGAATTAGGGTTTCGAGTGTGACAAAACACAATTGTCCAATCAATTTGACTGTATGAAATGAGATACCGAAATCCCTTTAAACTAAACGAAAGTGAACATAGGTAGAGTGACAAAAGGGTTTACGTTCCAGTTTGATGTCGTAGAAGGTACTCATTGAGTTCGTAAATGTCTTGGTAGCCTAGTTGGTTTTCGGACTTGGGTACTGAACGTTGACTATGGATCACGCCTTCCTTGGGGTAAAAGTCTCCCAAAAGGTTGTATTGTATCTTCATATGGACCCTGAATGGTGTATTAGGATGATTTCCCACCGATATAGCACTATATTTGACATTCCTGAAATCTCTTTTACTATTCAGTTTATGCTTAAATGACTCTGCTTTACATGAAAAATGTTTTTACCAGTATATGTATATCAAATGCTCGTTTCAATTTTGTCCAATCATTTTAAATTATGCTTATTTTCAAACTCGTTTGCTTGGAAATTGAGTTACTCTATTAAGCTATTGATGCCCACCCTAAGTTATTTCCCCTTTTCAGATGTGTGAAATTGGGAAGATTTGTACATAGTAAACTGCAAGGGAACTAGTACAGCTTAGGAAATGTATCTGAAAGATGTAAATAGAATAAAAGGAAACTATATGTGTATCATGTAATTATCTGAACAATAGTTTGTATACTTTGAGAAAGGTATGTAAAATATGCATATGTTTATACAGAAATCTATAGTTTGTATGTTTGTGGGTTGTTTTGCTATGCTATGCTATTACTCTGTTATGCTATTATGATGTTCCGTGGATCAAAGTAACACCTGTCGCATGATCGGGTTGAGTCGGGGTGTGATAAAAAACTACACATGAACAACACCTGCAAAAGCCAAAATCAACACAAATCAAACACCACCCAGGCAAAACTCAAATGTAAAACATTGAAAACCAAAACAAAATGTAAAATATTGGAGAAAACAATAAATGTGCAACTTTTTTTTTTTTACCATCACCTATGTAACTCAATGTCACTTGTCGAAAAAAATGGTCATTTAGGAAACATGTTAGAAATGGAGGATCTCTGAAAAAATGGCCATTCGAGGAAACATGTAAGTAATGGAGGAAGAGAGATGATGCAACTTAGAGAGAGAGAAAGTAAAGTTTGAAAAGTAACAAGTAAATTCAGAGAAAAGAAATCTTCCGTTGTAGCAATGAAGGATGACTGAAGTGATGAATGGCGGCTAAAATGATACAGAGAGAAATGTCATCTCTAAGGATTAATGTGTTACAAGGTGGAGAGAGAAAGTTTGGTCGAGGAGAGAGAAAATGAAAAGATAAACACCGTCAACCAATTCAGTCCATATGGCTGATGCGTCAATTTACAAACATTATTTGACTTTTTACTAAGGTGGTTGTTTTTAATTGGTGTTTAGTGCCAAGCAAGCATGCTAGCTTGGTACCTAATGAGCATGCAAAATTTTCTTAGGGAGGTAGGGAAGGCGCTAAGTCACATAGGGCAGGAGCGAAGGCGGGAGTGCAAAAACGAAAAAATTCAAAAAAGTCTTAGAGCAGGAGAACCTTGACAACGTCGTACCATATAGATATGTACATGTTTTTGTTGGAACGAAAGTCCCAAGAATCATTGACAACACGTATGTATCAAATACAAAAAAAATTCATTAAAACCCTACAAAGCGGAACTAGGGTTTACTTTCGAGATTGATCTCGTCTTAGCACGAACGTAGAATCTTAAAGATAGACACAAAAAACCAGCTCGATGAACCTCACGATCTTTTATCGTATATCTCCAAACACCAAAATTTGGATGCAGTGTGGGCTGAAAAGACTCCCAAATTTGTGTTCTCTTTCTCAGCCTCCCTCAAAACGTCTTTAATAAAGGTGATGTTGATTTAGAGAGTCTAGACGTCAATATATAGGCTACAACAGAAACTCTAAGGAGAAATAAAGGTCGGGCTTCCAACGGGCCTAGAATTCTTATGTTCAACCCATGACAAACATCATGTAGTCCATTAAAAATAAGTTAGTCCACTAAAAACTTATTATTGATCTCCTGAGCCTTATCTTAAAATTACGTTTCGAGCTCCTTATTATTATATGCTTAATAATATCTTCACGTTTAAGATTATAGATGTCCATCAATTAAATAAATTACCGATAATTATATTTAATTGACTTCTTTTATTCCTTCAGACCTTCCTGATGAGAGCAAAATATTGCATATTTGATGGCCTCATTATATGCATTTTAACTCAACTTTTGCATTTAAGTACTTAGTGTTAGCCAAAGTTGTGAATAATGTTGATATTTTGATGTTGCATGTTTTGATAGCTTAAATGATGGATTTTAGGACTTTGCAACTATGTTGGATGTGAGGTGAAGTGGTGGACTCATGAAATGAGGATTGAGAGGCTTGGAAGGCAAAGAAATCAAGAAAAATGCATTTTGGATGAAGACCTTCCGGAAGGTTTATGAATACCTTCCGGAAGGTTTAGCCCACTGGAATTTCGTAATTTTGACACTGCACCACTGTTTTTCTAAATTTTGACCATGATCTACTTCGAATTTGAAACAGTACAAAACATGAAAGTTGTAGATATGGATGTCTTTTTTATTGTGTCAAAATTTCAGATCAATCCAACGGTTGGATCAAAATTTATTATTTTTCTACCAAAACTGGTCCAGAGCTGTCACCAGATTCCAGTAGGTTAAACCTTCCGGAAGGTTGTCATCGTTCTTCCGGAAGGTCTTGCCCAAAATGCGAAAAACAGCCTGCAACTCAAATTTGCGGCTTGGGGGTCCCACCTAATCTTCTCCCACTTGCTCCCCAACATTATCTTACACAAGCACATGCTTCCCTTACACATTTGGAGGACTTTGGAGGCTTTGCATTGAAGAAGGCATGGGAGGGAAGTGGGCTGCCCAGGCTATGATCTCCTAGCCTGTCAAAGCCATCCATTCAGCCCTCTCTTGACGGGAGCTCGTACACACAGCTAGGGGGGAGCCTCATGGACGAAAATGCAACTCTCTCACACCATTATATTCAGCATTCCATTCATTTGTAAAGGGTTGGCTACCTAAGCTTAGAGTAGTTTTAGTGAGGAAGAAGATGAATAGTAAAGTTGTGATTTTTACATGTTCTTCCATCCATTTCTCTTGTAACCTCTTGTAAGGATATTGTAAGCTTCCTTTACTGTCTTTAATGCCATTTATTAGAAGTACATTTCAAGTTTAGCCTTGCACTTTACATTTCACCATTGTTATGCTTTCAAGTTCTTCATTTTCATGCTTTAAATTGGGTATTGTATTTCCTTCTTCTTACTTTAAGATTTCTTGCATCTAGTTAAGTTTTAATCTTCTTTTCCTTTACTTGTCTATTTACATTATGCTTGGCTTTCTTTTATGAATGAGTAGTTAGATTTAAGTTGGGTAATCCAAGGGAGACCTTCTCTTGGGGATTCCATTTCAACTCTTCTCCTTCCTCCTCTCGGTGTACGGTGGTTCGGTTTGACGGGGTTGAGAGTGGACGAGTTAGTGAGCCTTTGATATTCCATAGGCCTAGTCACGGTTTATGCTTAGATACTCACCAATCTTGTCCCTAGCTTCCCCCGAATCAATCGTTCACCTATGCACCATTGGAAGAACATTTCGAGTTGAGTTGGAATTCCCATTAGAATGACCTCTTTAGATTAGCCAACACTTGTTTTATTGCATTTTCATTTTCAATCACAACCACAAAACTCAAACAAAGATTTTACATTTTTCTCTTTTGTTCACCAAAATCACTTTCACACAACTCCCTTTCCTTCCCTGAGGAGACGACCTTGGAATTCTTTCCAAGTAAAACACCGACAACGAAAGACTCCTTACGATTGGGGAGCACTTTTGTTCACACGCATTCCATTTCATTTCACACATTTTGTTCATTCCACATTTCCACCACCATTCCGTTGTTGCCTAATCTTTTGCATCATTCCGAGTGAGAGTGACACTCACCCATTCCTATAAGCCATACACACATTTAGGGATGATGTTTAGAGGTTAGGATACAACAACGTTTTTCCATCAATCACTTACCACTCAACTTATTTGTCATGTCGGAAAAATAAATCCACATGCAGGGTTTGACATGGACAAAAATTATGAGCTTCCTCAAGAGGACATCATCAACCTATTTAAATACCAGGATGTGGTTTCCTTTAATAATGAATTTCCACCATACAGATAATATCATCTCCTAATTCACTGAGCTTATTGACTCAATATGAATCTCACTCTTTGATGAATTAAAGTGACAATCATTATATGCACGTGGCGATTAAATATCTCGAGGTTAAGAATATAAGCAATCATAATAATCATGAGGTATTTATTATCTTATTCAATCAGTAAAATATAATAACCTCAACATGAGTCTGTTCAATACATAAAGTGTACTAGTACAATAATCCGAGACATCAAACAGTCTGCTATAGTGAAGACAGACTATGCAAAATATTACACTATAATCATACTGGTTGTGTGTCCAATTTCATCTAGGATTGTAAACATATATTCATATTATACAAGGATCCGATAATCTACTCTTCTATACATAAGCCAAACTTTACACACAAGATTATCTATAATGTAAAATATAAGACACACATGCATACTATATATCAAATATACTGCAAACATTTTGTCCACATAGATTCTCAATAAAATGGAAAAAAAAACTCCTATTAATTAATAAAACGAGTTTTACTACAAAAAGTAAGCTTTTAGTATATAACTCTATCAGTTTTATGTATAAAAATTAATAAAAATATAATTTAAAAAATTAAATTTCATACACAAAATATATGATAAAATTATTTAAAATTTGTTAGTATTGATTTGATTTTTAAAACCAAACAGCATGGGAAATGATAGAACCAAAAACTTTTGGAAGCCTTGGACGCTCATCCCACGTTGTAAGGGATGAGAAAGTTCCACTTAATAAAGACTATAAAAGGGGCAGTGCTCTCGCTTGAGGAATTGCTACTTTTACTAACCCGTGTGTGTCCTAACTGACGACCCAATAAAGGCATCACATCACCTTTGACTATTATTATTTTTTTAATAACCAGCAATGCACGACGTGCGTTGCACATGAATATATTTAAACAATAATTGTCACGCCCCAATTTTCATTAAAACGTGATTTAATAAAAAGAGATATTTACCCAAAATTCTCTTGCCGGTTTACAATAATAATTGAATGAAATGAAACATTTGGTTTTATCAAAACATATTTGATTTTTTTTTTTCAAAAATTTTAGCAGAGTTTCATTTGAAAATTGGGCTTTCAACCATCTAGTAAGAGCATCCCTGTGAGAGCATAGCATAATTTAAACTAACTAAACATCCACAACATGCCTCCATTAAAAATATAATCCAACTAAATCCGGGCTAGCAATTAGAGGCCCACGAAGTCCTCCCAAATCCGGATACATCCAATATCATTATATACCACAACTTAGTACACAAAGTCATAATTTTACATTACAATACCCAAAATAATAATTCTTCTATGGGATGATCAAGTGTACACCATAAATGCCTCAAGACAACATTTTCAAACACAATGTTTGAGTGCTAACATTTCTACATAAGTTCTAAAGGTAAATACAAAAAAGCTCCAAAAGATATTCTTTCTAGTCCAAGCTCCCACAAGCATTCCATCACCTATGCCCCAGGATGCATGCTAGTCTCTAAAAATATTAGTAAGGGATAAGCAACCACAGCTCAGTAGGATAATCTTTTTTTTTTCCCAAGCATTTACAAAGTTTTGAATACCAACATTCCACAAACCATACGAATAAGTAATGAAAATTTTCTATAATTAAATACAGGTGCAAGATAATAAGTAAAACATTTATAAAAATCTCCCAACACCTCATCATTAGGAATATACAAAGTATAAATTAAATGTTTATACATTTAAAGTCAAACCATCATAGCAAATACCATGCATGCCTCGCATACGAACAATATAATCAATCACACCGGTTCACGCATGGACCATCCCGGGGGAAACTTTTGGGTCTTGCACCCTAGAGTCTCATTGCCCTTCTTGCTTTCCAAGGGGAACGTGTGAGGCACAACTTGTGATGCCACATAGGTCATCACCGAAAATCACTACCATAACCAATCCCCCTTAGGACTAGTAGCCGCCTTGGCAACCCACTCAATAGGCCCCAATCATCTACTATCCCTCTGCCTGTCAATATCGAGCATATATTTTCCAAAAATCATTATTTTCTATATCCATAAATCCTTTTAAAAACCCATGTCATAACCTTGACATTTTATCAAACATATAGTATACTCAAATCTCAAAATTTGCATTTTCAAAGCAACACAACCAATTCCAAGAAAATAAGTCATATATATTATGTACAAGATCATAACATACTTCAAAACTCCCAAATCATAGGTTTAATCAAAAACCCATAACTAAAATCAAACTAGGGTTTCAAACCCACAACACTAAAATCATTTTTATGCATGCTCCATAATAAATCAAGGTTTATAACAAGTATTTTGCCATCAAACACATAGTAAGCTTTAACTAAAGAAAATAAATGAGATGCACAATGTAAATGCAAGAGAGAGGAAAACCCAACCTAGAAATCAAGAATTCCAAGCCAAGTTCCTAGGATTTTCAAGCAAAACTCAAGCTTTAGAGACCTTCTTCTTCCCTTTTCTCTTTCCATTTATCTTCTCCTAGGGTTCTAAGAGGTATTGGATGAGAGTGGAATGAAAGAATAGAAGAAAAGGGGGTGAAATTGGGGTTTTAAACCCAGCAGTCCCGAAATTTACTGTTAATGGGGCAAAAAAATATATTTTTCTCTGAAATTATGGTTTTGTCATTAATGATTTCAATTTGATCCCTATGACTACCCTAAGGTTTTTCGGTGTTTCGGATTCATTTTTAATGTTATTTTAACCTAAAAACATTTATTTTTATGATTTATCTCAAAATTAAAGTTGATTTATACCCGAAACACTAAAATTACTATTTTACCCCTCCGAACCGCTATATGAGCTAAACGTCTATTCCAAGTTTTTTTTTTTCGGACCTCCCGGATCCAAGGATAATATTATTTTGACTTAAAAACATTAATATATTTACTTAGTTACCCTTATCAACCTTAATCACCTCCAAAAATTAAATTTGACTCAAAAGTCAATACATTCGTGCCTCAAACTTACGCGATTATTCCTTTAACAACGATTTGAAGTTTCTCTCATCATTTTAAAAATACTAGCAAGTTAATATAATTTATATTTATATAACACACGGGATCTCACAATCCATTCCTTAAAATAATTTTTGTCCCCAAAACTTTTTACTAACCTCCAATGTCGAAAAGATGTGGATATTGTGCTTGCATATCAGTCTCCAATTCCCAAGTAGCTTCTTCAACGCCATGGTGTTGCCATAACACCTTCACAAGAGGTATAACTTTGTTGCGTAGAACTTGTTCCCTCCTATCAAGAATTTGCATTGGCGCTTCATTGCAGCTCACGTCCTCATGTGTTTGGATGTCTTGCCAATCAAGAATATGTGATGTGTTGGGCTCACATTTTCGTAGCATGGAAACATGGAACACGTCATGAACTCCCGAAATCTGAGGTGGTAAAGCAAGCTTGTATGCCACCATCCCTACTCGTTTCACTATCTCAAAAGGCTCAATGTACCTTGGAGACAACTTCCCTTTTTTCTCAAAACGAAGTACTCCTTTCCGGGGTGACACCTTCAAGAACACATAGTCACCATTTTTAAACTCCAATGGCCTCCTCCTCCTATCCGCATAACTCTTCTGTCGGCTTTAAGCTGTGCGTAATCGTTCCTGAATTAATTGTACCTTTTCAGTAGTCTCCCTCACTATCTCTGGACCAAATAAACTACTCTCCCCCACTTCCGCCCAACACAAGGGCGATTTACAAGGTCTCCCATATAATGCTTCATAAGGTGTCATGTCAATGCTAGATTGAAAACTATTGTTATATGCAAATTCCACCAACGGCAGATGATCACTCCAATTTCCCTTGAAGTCCAACACACAAGCTCGTAACATGTCCTCCAAAATTTGTATCACCCTCTCGGATTGGTCATCCTTTTGAGGATGAAAGGCAGTGCTAAAGTGTAAATCTGTCCCCATAGCTCGTTGTAGACTTTGCCAAAATTGCGCCACAAAACGAGAATCACGATCCGACATAATAGAGAGTGGAACTCCATGTAATCTAACAATCTCACAAATATAAAGCTTGCTCAAGGTCTCTAAAGTGTCAGTGGTCTTCATACTCAAGAAATGAGCGGACTTGGTGAAGTCTGTGGAAAATCAGACATGAAATTCATGGTGATGTGATCCCACTTTCACTCTGGGCTAGGTAAGGACTATAGTAATCCTCCGGGTTTTTGATGTTCCACCTTCACTTGCTGACACACTGCACATCGTGCTATGAACCTTGCCACGTCATTCTTTATTCCCTTCCACCAATATTGACGTTTCATGCCACTATACATTTTTGTGTCATCGGGGTGGATAACAAACTTAGAGCGATGACACTCTCTAAGTATCTCCTCTTTTAGGGACAAATCATCTGGTACACATAGCTTTTCCCTATAAACATTCCAATTTGCTACTAAACATTCCAATTTTGATCCCTATCACTACCCTAAGGTTTTTCGACATTCCAAATTCATTTTTAATGTTATTTTAACCTAAAAATATTTAGTTTTATGATTTATCTCAAAAATAAAGTTGATTTACGCCCGAGACACAAAATTACTATTTTACCCCTCTGAACCGCTATATAAGCTAAACATCTATTCCAAGTTTTTTTTTTTGGATCTCCCGGATTCAATGATAATATTATTTTAACCTAAAAACATTAATATATTTACTTATTTACCCTTATAAACCTTAAGCACCTCCAAAAATTAAATTTAACCCAAAAGTCAATACATTCGTGCCTCAAACTTACGCGACTATTCATTTAACAATGATTCAAAGTTTCTCTCATCATTTTAAAAATACTAGCAAGTTAATATCATTTATATTTATATAACACACAGGATCTCACAATAATAATAAATTATATGCTGAATAATGAATTTTTATTTCAATTATTGATCTATTCTACCTCTCTTTGAATACATATTCTGTCATTTTTCTAGGTATCTTCTTGGCCTCTTTAGATATTTTCTCTTTTATGTATAATTGAGCTTCATTGTTAGTATATTTATTCTTGAGTATTTGATCATCTAATTATATTATAGATTTATTATATTATTTGTCAAAAATATGAATTAAATTTTAATATTATTGTTTGTATTATAATATTATGATATTGTTACATACCAAAAAAATTAAATACAACATATATTTGACTTCAAGATTCAATCTGTCAACTACTTGTATATAATAATAGAATATATATATAATACTTTACTTCTTTAGATAAATATAGACATAGATATTGTTGATCCCAAAAATTGCATCAATGGAATGTCAGATGACCTGGCAATTGCCGGCGGGTTCCTACAAAGAAGTCCACGACTAGAGGGACTCTAGTGGTCAACCCTCCGATGATTAAGTCAGTAAAGGCGAAGAGGATTAGCTGGAATTGAGCTAGGAGGAATTACTTACATGACTCATAGCTAGCTCCTCTCTTTTATAGGCTGGGCTATTGTTACTGTTGAAGCTCTACAACTACCTTTTGAATGGAGCGGCAAGGAAAGTGGAACCTCCATCCCAGAATGTTGGAACTGTTTTGAGCTATTATTGTGGGATATAGGTGAGCAAGCTGATATGCGATTTGGATTCTGGAGGAGGATGCATCACACCAGATTATGTATTCTGACCTACATGCTTGCCTCGTGGAGATCTCCATCACGTGCCTAGCCACTCACGTTGCTCGCCTTAAGGCTAATTCCATCTACATCAGTTGTCCCCTAGCTCAAACCAATGGAAGGCGCACTTTATGCATTAATTACACTTGTCTGTTAGTTAGGAGTGGAATCGTTTGCTTTGTCCACGCAACCGTCAAAGAGTCGCTATAGGCCCCAGTATATATAAGAGTCCTCCTTCTTCTCTGACTGTCTTCAAGAGCTTCTGGAGCTCTGGTACGCCTATACTTCTTTGCCCTAATCCTTTTTGTCTTTCCTATTTCACCACGATTCCTCGCTCTAGAGCGCATAAGTTGGAGCCATATATTCCAATTTCACTTTATTGCTTTTGCTTTTTCAAGGTGGAGGAACTCTAGCCTTGAATATTTAGGAATTTTTGTGAGCAAATCTGTTAGTGCTCGACTTGCATCTGTGCTCGAGTTTTTCCTTTCTTTAGTCATTAACAGACTTAATTGCTCTCCCTCCCCCGAATTTATACATCAACCACCACAGCTTCCCAGTTATGGCAATCGACTCTAATCAATCCCCCTCTGAGAGTGTTCTAGTACTCATAGCCCAAGTCGACGCAGCAAACAAGGATTCTAACTCTATCCAAGAAATTGGGTCTTTGACTCTAAGAGTCAGTGGTGCTAAGAATTATCACAGCTGTCTAGATGAGAGCTTTTTTCAACAACTAATGGCTCAATATTTGATCCCCCACTCTATATGGTTGCGAGTCCCTTCCGCTCACGAGACTGCTAATTCCTTTTCCCCCGATAAGGCTTGCTTCTACAAGTCTATTCTTGAAGTCGAACTCCGTTTTACGATCCCTAAATACATTAGGGAGGCCCTTTACCATCTTAACCTTGTTCTTGCCCTACTGAACCCTAATAGTTGAGGTTTTTTAATTGGTAAAGGCGTCATTTGGGCTAAGGCGAATGGTGTTGGCATGCATCCAACCTTTGTCGAGCTCATGTAGTGCTATAAGATCACCTCTTTATCTGGGCAAGGCTTAGAGTGGTTCTACTTCTCAAAAAGAGAAGGTTTGACCCTATTGATAGGCTACTCCTCGAATGTGAAGGAGTGGAAAGACAAGTTTTATTTGTTTCCGATCTCAGTTGGGAATTTGGGCCCTCTAAGGATCTTTCTAGTAGCTCCTTTCGGGTTCCTCGCATTTGGGAGACTCCTACCCCTCTTCCTAGTAAGTGCGCTCCCTTTCAGTAATTTCATGTATTGTCTTTGAGTTCTCACCTTTATCTTTTTTAAAGCGTAGGTAAATCAAATCCCCGATTCTTGAAATCGAGGGTACAAATTAAGCAAGCACTCGACTATCCCACAAAAGACCTCTCCGAGCTTGTGAGTGATCAGGCTCTCTTTAATTGTCTACTGGTCCTTCTCTAAGTGGCCCCACTATTCCACCTGCAGCAACCTCCCTTCCAAAAGGTATAAATATCTTTCTGTAATTGTCCTAGTTTCAAACATGCCCTAATTTTTGCACCTCTGCAACTATGGTCCCTAAGATTATTGACAAGAAGTCCCTCCAAGTAGTTGCAGCTAGGAGGGCATTTGAAACCAGCCCCCTTGCTCACAAGAGACCGAGGATGTCTTTCACTCAAGTGAAGGGGTGCCTCTGAGCTCCAATACCTCTCCATCCGTTGTCGTCACTCCAGGGGATGCTACCCTTGAAGTTGCCAGTACTGGGCTGTCCAATTCCTTCCCTCAGGTGGAAGCTCCCCCTACTCTTTCGACAGACAATTGAAAGGGTATAGTTTCAAGAGTTGTTGAGGAGAAGTCGCGCATTGTACCATCTCTTTTGACAAGCCCAAGAGCCGCTTCTTTGTCCATGTGGGATAATGTGGAGGAAGCAATGGCCCGACTCCACCAATTTGTTCATAAGGATGAGGTGCAAGTTGCCTTCGACCTAGGGCCTTCCTAGGTAACCAAAAACTAAGCCCTTTACTTTTGGAAAGGTAGCCCTTTGACTTCTCTAAGTTTTCTTGATTTTTAATCCCTTCTTCCCTTTTTCAGCTTGCCATCCTTACTATGACCCTCTCATATTCTACTCTTAGCGAGAAGAAGTCATGTGTGGAGGAAATCTAGTATTTTTGCTCTTAGCTGGAAGCTAAGGAGGAAGAACTAGACTCCGTTCGTAGGGACACTCTCTGCTTCAGATAGACTACTAAGAACGCTTCAAGCAAACTTTCTTCCGTTGAGAAGGATAGGGACAAGGTCTCAAAGTACAACAGTGAGCTACTAGCTAGGTTAAATAGGGTTATGGTGGAGCTTTCTGTGAGGAGCAAGCACCGAGAGGGTGGAAAAGAGACCATTACCCAAAAGGTCCTAGAGCTTTCTCCCTTTTCTGAAAAAAATGAGCTTGAGCTAAAGGCTGCAAGAGCACCGACTTTATCTACGTATCAAGAATCCATGGAATTCAAAGAGGAGATGTTAGAATATTACATAGATAGGTTTGAGGACTTTAGGAGACGGGTTCAGAAGAGGTTCCCTAATTTGGACTTTTCCTATTTCAAACTTGGCAAAGATGAGGCTCCAGTAGCTGTGGATGAGAAAAAGGTAGGTAAGGGTGAGGAGATGAGCAGCTTGCCTCCAACATAGGCGAGGGAAGAGCTATCTTTGGCTTGTGTCAAAGATCTTCTTGATGCTGCTAAGGAAGCAGCTGAGGCGGTTGTTAGTCTTCGGAAGTCAATACCACAACTCTTGCTCTGTCCCCTAGAGAGACAGCCTGACTTTTGTTTTGTAATCCTTCAGATATCTTAATAGAAAAATTTGTTTTGATTTTGGGGCCTCCTTCTTTTCTCAATAATCTTCAGACTTATCTTCGAATGGACTCAGGGCTAACCCATGCCATATTTGAGACTGAAATTTTTTATTTCAGAACTAATTTGAGCTGCATTTATCAATGGGCCCAAGTTGGTGGGGGAGACAAACTCGTGGCTTCCTCATAATGTTTGAAACGATGTGCAAGTGACAGTTACACTCTGCCTTCCCTATCAAGCCGCCAAAAGAAATGATTGATGTTGCTTCATCTCCACGATGCTTTGAATATTGGACATCCTGCCTCCTAGGTGTAGGTATTCTGCATTTAAACCTATTTAAGCAAAAAATGAGCACTCTATATTTATGTTTCTTTAGAACCTTGCATTTTCCACTATCTCCTTTAAACACTATGTCTATATTTTGCACTTCTATCTTTCTCATGGATACTCCCGAAGACTTGAAATTCAACCCAACCTAAGATAATACCAAATTCGATTTTAGGAGACATGCCGAACATTTCATGGAACCAGTCTGGGCTGACCAACTGGTTCCAAGTGTCATGACGATGGTCAACCTGATTGTAAAACCCGGGAAATTTGAGTTTTTTTCGGAAAGGGCAAAATAGTAATTTGCCACTATAATGCGTATTTAAAATACTCATGTTCTAGACCTCGGACGAGGAAACGGAGTTCGCCGTTGGATTCGTATCGCGAAATCTAGTTACCTTGTCAAATTTCGTCGAATTCTGAGATAGTCGGATTTTTGCACGTTGTTCGAGGCGACTGCGTGGCGGATTACCTCACGAACGTCCCCATAAATAAATTTTATAAAATTTCCTTAAAATTAAGTTAAAGTTCAAATAAAATTAATTTGAACTTAAACTGGGATCAAATAAATCGTTTTGGGACGAAATCGGACCCGATTAAGCGGGGGACACGTGGCGCAACGTGGGCCAAGTATTTAAAACTATATAAAGGGAAAAATATCTGCATTTTAGGCAGAAAATTTCTGCCATTGTGCTGTGTTCAACGTGTGGGAGAAAAGAGAGAAAAGAGAGAACTTCAAGCTTCCTTCAGCGATTCCCGGACTTCCGTCGCTCGGATTCCGTCGAGCCAAGAGTTAAAGTCGACCCTCTCGACGAGGGCTACACAACCACACTAAGAACAAGGGATTTCACCAAAGATCCAAATGAGGAGATTTGGGGGAAATCAAGTCTTAGGATCGAGAAGTGTTCTTGAAGTTTCATTCGGGTGAATTTACGCTTCAAGAGGTAGGATTCTTCCTACCTTGGTGTAATCTTTCCTTAGTTGTTAGTAGTTAAAGGGTTTGATATGTTGAGGCATATGGATAGATTTTTATATGTATGTTATGATTATAGAAATGGAAAAGTGAGCATAGAAATGGGTTAATCTAATTTTCTAGCTTGACTTTGGTATATGAAGTTACATGTGATTTATTATGTAACTTGGAGAAATTTGAGGCATGCTTTGTGATTTATAAATTGTGCCTAGAAGGTGTTTGATTAAATGCCTTGCTTGAATGGAATGGTTGTTTTGATTTAATTGAAATAACATGTTTAAGTTTAACTTGTGGAATCATATGCTTATAATATGATTTGAGATTAAATGTGTTTGTTGATATATGCATGTGATGATATATTAACATTGAGGTGAAAATGGTTTTTATATGCTTAGGATATAAATTTACCATGGATGTGTTGGAAATGTTCATGTGTTGTTCTTGGCATAAGAGCATTATGTTGGGTGCAATGGGACATAGCATCGCATATGCACGGAAGCATCTCATTACATGGGTGTGTGCATGGTTGAAGTCAACACCACCTTTGGTGATTGACGGTATGGCTTGGGAATGGTTGGGTCGAAGACCTAGCTAAGCCGCTTAATTGCATGATAATTTGGGTTGGGGTTAGCAAGAAGAGGCATGACGACCTCTCGGGTGCAAGGCCCGATGATTTGGGTAGTGCACTCCATTGGTGTAAGAGTCCATAAAGTGTACGGGTATGGAAGACCCTTGGTGTAAGTCCATGAAATGTCCAATCCCAAGAAAGACCCTAGTTTTGAAGATATCATTGATGTAAACATAATGATAAAATGAAACACTTTGGCATTGCATCGTGTTATAGGAGTCGGAGAGGACTCGGGTTAAATTGCATGAGTGGGTGTCATCTCAATTCATGGCATGGTGGTGTTGCATTCCAACTTAGAATGCATGTCCTTATGAGAAATGATTGTTTGCCAATGAATGTTGCATGAGCATGAGCATCTAGGGGGAGAGTAGCCCTTGTAGGATTTACTCTACTGGGCGTTGGCTCACCCTATACGGGAAACATTTCAGGTGAGGGTCGTGTGCCGAGGGATGGTTTCCATGACGAGCGCCAAGTTTGAAGAGAGGCCAACATGTGGTCTCTAAGTGATTTGAAATGTTGTTGTAAAACATTATATTTTGAATTATGAATGTATGAAGTTGTATGTAATATGACTTGGATGGACTATGTATAATGTGAGAATTCTCATTATATATGTTTGGTATGAGTTTGGAAGAGTTTGAAATGAGTTAGAAATGAAAAACTAATGAAATGGGCAAAATCTGCCTTTAGCTACCAGTAGCTAACAGGTAGTTGTTTTCCAGAAGGAAACAGCTACCGGTAGCCAACAGGTAGTCGTAGCTCCAGAATGTTTCGGCTACCGGTAGACAGCAGGTAGTTGTTTTCCAGAAGGAAACAGCTACCGGTAGCCAACAGGTAGTTGTTTTCCAGAAGGAAACAGCTACCGGTAGCCAACAAGTAGTTGTTTTCTAGAAGGAAACAGCTACCGGTAGACAACAGGTAGTTGATTTCCAGAATATTTCGACTACCGGTAGCCGATAAACAACTACCGGTAGTCATTCCAAAAATCTGAAATTTTTAAATGCTTTGCCAAATCTTTGGGCTTTGAATTTCCTTCCTTTAAATGATCAAAGTGGACCCTAATGGGGTACAAACCACGGTGTATGGGACTTTAATTGAATCAAATGAATGTTAAACCGAATTTTCATTATGGGTTATAATCCCGGCTTAATGATATTCTAGATGTGGTGTCGGGTTGAGCGATATCCACGGATGTTTCCGCGGGTTGATAGGTTATCAACGGGACCCCCGGATTTTGGGGCGTCACACTGATGACCATTCAGGAACGTTACAACTTTCCTATTGGGATTCAGGTTTGTGTCCCCAGACCCAACTCCCCCGCAATGTAGTTTCTCCTTGGGCTTGCTTCTTTGAGCATGCCTTCGAGGCTGGCCTCCGTTTCCCCTCTCTCCTTTCATAAGAGTTGTTCTTCATTACTTCAACCTGTGCCCCGCCCGCATCTCTATGGAGGGGTGGGATATTATTGTTGGTGTAATGGTTGTTTGACGTTTAGCCAGGCTAGGCCATTCTCCTATGGTTGAGTTCATCAACCTTTTCCGCTTGGACACTGACGATCGCAGCTTCTACCAGTTTCTTCAAAGAGAGGATATGCCTGAGCTCATCTCTGAACTCCTACACCTTCCCCTTGGCTGGGAAGGGAGATTCTTCTATATCTTTGGAAATGGTTGGGAGTTTGAAGGGGCTGTAGAAGTCGATCCTTGGGTCCCCTGATCTAGTACCCTTTATCTAACACAAGTAAGTTTTGTTACTGCTTTTGCTATGAATTATTTCCCTTTTTGCCTTAAATAACTCTTGTTTGTTCGTGTTTATAGTGGAGCGGCCTCCCTTGTGCCATACTGGATGGGCCAGGATTAAGAGGTTGCTGAAGGAGGACTCAGGCCTCTTAGGAGTTTAATTACCCCTAAGAGACTTGTTTTCCTGAGTCTTGGTCACCCAGTTACTATTGTAGAGGAAAACCCTTATGATGATGAGGGACCAGCAGCGACTTTGGATGATGATGATGTAGGGCCAACTGTGGAGTTGGTGGTTGAGACTACTACCTTGTGTAAGCAGACCTAGGAAGAGGGATCTTCTTTGTCTGAGAAACAGCAGAAGGGGGCTGATTGAACTTCAACCATGCTACTTTTTTATTTTTTCTTTTTCAGAAAAATTATAGAGTTTGCACAATTTGTTAATGAATGAACGCTTCTTTGCTCTCCCCCTGCCCCCTTGACTATTGGAAGAATGTTAATTTTGTAAAAATCAATTTTGAACTTTATTCGAACCATTTGAAAGCCCCAACTTTGCTTCTGTTGAGTCAAATAGACTCAATTTGAGCTAGGCGAGGGGCTTGAAAGTCTCGTCTATGGTTATGTTGAGTCAAATAGACTCAATCTGAACTAAGTGAGGGGCTTGAAAGTCCCGTATTTACTTCTGTTGAGTCAAAATAGACTCAATCCAAGCAAGGGGCTTGAAATTCCCTTCTTTGCTTATGTTGAGTCAGAATAGGACCTGAGCTAGGTTGGGCTCAAATGTCCCATCTTTACTTTTTTTTATTCGAATAAACCCAATCCAAGATTGGGGTTGCTTTTGTTGAGTCAGAATAAACTCAATTCGAGCTAGGTGAGGGGCTTGAAAGTCCCAATTTCATACTTGTTCATCATAAAAAATAAAAAGAAACTTTGCTATTTTATTGAAAAGGAAGCTTTATTTTAAAGCAAGTACATTGGAGCGAAGATTCCTATAAGCTACTGGTAGAATCTTTTTAGGTATTCCGCATTCTAGGGACGTGGCAATTTTGTTCCTTCCAGAGTTTCTAGATGATAAGTCCCATGTCTTACTATCTTTATGACCCAATATGGTCCTTCCCAAGTTGCCCCCAACTTTCCTTCTTCTTGATTCTTGGTGGCTTGGGTGACTTTTCTAAGTACCAAGTCATTAAGCACAAACTGTCTTGGTCATACTTGAGCATTGTCTAAGTACCAAGTCATATGCCATCATCCTTATTTGGGACTCTTCTCTCTTCTCCTCGAGCCAATCAAGGTTATTTACAAGTAGCCGATCATTTATACTAAGATCCAACTCTTTCGCTCTAACGAGTTACCATCCCTATTTCTTCCAGAATAATCGCTTCCATTCCAAAGGCTAAGGAGAAAGGTGTCTCCCCTGTTAGTACCCTTACTGTGGTCCTATATGCCCGCAAGATACTCGAAAACTGTTCTACCCAGAGGCCCTTTGACTGTTCTAATCTAGTACTTATGTTTCGTAGTAAAGTACAGTTAGCTACCTCTGCTTGCCCATTCTCCTTTGGATGACCAGGGGAAGAGTAGTGATTGTAAATCCTAAGCTCAGAGCAAAACTCTCTAAATTTGTCATTATTGAACTATTTTTCATTGTCACTTATCATGACTGCCAGTATACCGAATTTGCAAACAATTGACTTATAGACAAAGTTCTAGATTTTTTGCTCTTTTACCGTTGCCAATGGTTTTATCGTTCTGTTTCCACCCAATTGTGAGTTGTCCTACAATATTGATTCCCCATTGAGCAAACAACCATGGGCTTGTGATTAGGGTGAGTTTCTCTGTAGGGAGTCTTGGAACTGCAACGAACTTATGGCATTTCTCAACCCTTTGCATATAGCCCAGAGCATCCTTCTTCATGGTGGGCTAAAAGTAGCCTTGTCTAAGGATCTTTTGAGCCAAGGAGTTACCCCTTGTGTGGTTCCCATATATTCCCTCATGGACTTCTTCTAGGACCCAGACAGATTCTCCCGGAGTTAAACACCTCAAATATGGAAGTGAGTAACCTCTCTTATAGAGCATCTGGTTTAGGACCACGTATCTTGAGGCTCTCCTCCTCAGCTTCCGATCTTCTTAGGTCTCCTAAGGTAGTACCCTATACTATAGATACACCGTTATTTCATCCATCTAGCTCGGCTCTTGCTAAACTGGGTTGGTTCTAACACTGCAAGTACTTGGCTCTAGCAGAAACTCTACAGATATGGTCCTGGTTAGACTATTAGAGAGTGTGGAGGCTAGTCAAGCTAGTGAATCTGCGTTTGAGTTTTGTGACCGTGGGACCTAGGTAATTTTGAAGTGCTCAAAGCATGCAATCTTTTATGTTGCAATTTTCAAGTAGGAAATCATCTGTGGATCTCTAGCTTCGTAGTCAGCCTGAAGTTATCTTTCCATAAGTTGTGAGTCACTGTATACCTTCAGGCTCCTCACCCCTAGGGCTTTAGCCAACTGGAGTCTTTTGATAAGAGCATCATATTCTGCCTCATTATTTGAGGCCTTGAATCCAAAGTATAGTGCATACTCAACCTTTTCCTTATTTGGTGAGATAATAATCAATCCAACTCCCCTTCTTCTTGAATTGGAGGACCCATCGACATACATTTGATACTCCCATATCTGAATGTCAACGTCATCGAGTTGAGGTGCCTCAAGGGCAAACTCTGCTAAGAGGTCAACAATTACTTGCCCCTTTACAGTTGTTCGTGGGACATACTAGATGTCTAATTCTCCGAGCTCAATGTACCATTTTGCTAATCATCCAGACATCTCCGATCTTCGAAGAACTTGGCATAAAGAGATGATAATAAGTAATATAATTGAATGAGAATGGAAATATGGTCTCAGCTTTCTGGATGCAGAGTTACTAGTGCGAAAGCTACCTTTTCCATTGTTGGGTACCCTACTTCTGCTCCTTTTAGCACTCAGCTTATGTAGTAGACAGGATGTTGTGTCTTCTCACATTGGTTTACTAGAACCGCACTTATTGCTTCTTGGGTCACTACAAGGTATAAGTACAGGGGTTCTCCTTCCACTGGCCGTACCAGAATTGGTGGCTTGTTGATGTACTCCTGGAGTCCATTCAGAGGCCTTCCTGAGTACCTTAAAGAAGGGAAGGCACTTGTGACTTGCTTTGGAGATAAATTTATTCAAGGCTGCTACTCTTCCTATCAGCATCTGGACCTCTTTAATGTTTCGTGGAGACCTCATATCCACGAGTGCCTTGTTTTTTTCTAGATTGGCCTCTATCCCCCTCTAGGTCACTATGAACCCTAAGAATTTTCCTAAGGAAACACCGAAGGCACACTTAGCTGGATTCAGCTTCATGTTGTACCTCTTGAGGGTGTCAAAGGTCTTTTTCAAATGATCAATGTGCTCCATGGCTTGAAGGCTTTTGACGAGCATATAGTCGACATATACCTCCATTGAGTGGCCAATGAGGTCCTTGAACAAGTGGTTCACTAATCTCTGGTAGGTGGCCCTACATTCTTCAGACCAAATGGCATGACGTTATAACAATAGGTCCCTTCTTCTGTTATAAGAGAGGTCGTTTCCTGATCCGCTTCATGCATCATGATCTGGTTGTTTCCTAAGAATGCGTCCTTAAAGGAGATCAACTCGTACCTATGGTGGCATAGACTAGAATGTCGATTCTCAAAAGTGGAAAGTAGTCATTTAGACACGCCTTGTTTAGATCGATAAAATCTACACAAAGTCGCCACTTCCCATTTGTCTTTTTTATTAGTACTACATTAGCTAACCATAGTGGATACTATACTTCCCTAACGGACTTAGTATCCAAGAGCTTGGCTCTTCTTCCTTTATCGTACGATTTTGCTCTAGGGACGAAGCTCTGTCGTTTCTGTCGGATTGGTTTGAAGTTTGGACTGATGTTAAGATTGTGCACAATTATAGCGGGATCAATCCCGCTCATATCAGGCTGTCTCCAAGTAAAGAGATCCTTATTGGAGTTAAGGAACTCTATCAATGAAGTCCTCAAGCTATCCTTGAGCATCCTCCCAATAAAAGTGACTTGCTCGGAGGATTCTCTGATTTGGATGGGCTCCAAGTCTTCTACTGGCTGCATGTGTTCTAGTTCTTCTCTATGATCTAGAGAATTGACATGAAGAGTTTCTTGCTGCTGCCTTCCCCTAATGGAGGATACATAACATTTGTGGGCTGCAACCTAATCTACAAGCATTTCCCCAATTGCTTTTGTGGTTGGGAACCGCATGAGGATGTGATAAGTTGATGGCACCTCCCTCATGCAATTGAGGTTTGGTTGGCCTAAGATGACATTGTATGCTAACAGATAGTGTAGGACTAGGCAATTCATCATTATCGTGGTCTATCGCGGGGCCAACCTAGTTGTGACTGGTATAACGATGGCTCCTATGGGGTGATCTTTTTTCCCATGAGAATTTGATGAGTAGATTGGTTACTGGAGTCAACCTCTCTTTGCTAATATTCAGTTTGTTTTCGGGCAAATATGATGTCTTCTAAGCTCCCACTGTTTATCAAAACTCTCTTCACGAAATAGTTTGTAATTGTTAAGGTGACCACTAGTGGATCATCATGTGGGTGTTGAACCCCACCCAAATCCTTCTCTAAGAAGGTAATTAGAAGATCCACTCGGGGCCTTTTCCCTGGATTTACCGAGTTCACCTCTAGCTCGGATTTTACTCTTCGCACATGGGCCCGCCTAGCAGAGTTACTTTCTCCTCCTCCTACAAAACCTCCAAAGATAATTGTAACTTCTCCAATTGGCTGCTGATGTTGTACCTCCTCTCGGTAGGGTTAAACGGCATTCCTCTCCTATCGTCAGTGTTCTATGTACTTCCCAAGATGATCTTTTTGGATTAGATCTTCTATTTGGTTCTTTAGGGCCCTGAAATCTTCCGTATTATGACCGTGGTCTCTGTGGAAATGATAGTATTTGTCCCTGTACCTCTTTTTGGGATGAGACTTCATCTTCCCAGGCCATTTGAGGATTCTATCATCCTGAATCTGGAAGAGAATCTACTCCACAAAAGTGTTCAATGGAGTATATTTCTGAGTCAGGTCATTGGGGGTGCGAGGTCCTAAATGATCCCTCGCACTAACACTCTCAGAACGATTTTTCTTTGGGTTGCTCGACCTTTCTTTCCTGTTTAGCGGATCTCGCCTTCTCTTGTGTTCTCGCTGATCCTCTTGCCTGTCCTCCTAGTTTCTATGAGCTAGGAGGGTATCTTCAGTGTTCATATAGCTATGGGAACTTGCCAAGAATTCGGCTATAGATGAAGGTGGCTCTTTGGAAATGGCAAAGAAAAACTGAGAAGACAGCAAACCACCCATGAAGATGGTCAAAACTACCTTATTGTTGATATTGTCTGTGAGACCCGAACAAACTAATTAGGTATTTTATTTTGTGTTGGGGGTCTAGATGTGAGTACTTATTTTAATAATTGGATTTAAAATTGAAATAGTTTGAAGCACAAGGAAATAAGTATTGGTCCGATGATAAACTTTTAGTCACGGGTTAAGAACTTGAGAAAAATATATAAGGGTGTATATATTAATTTTATGTGAATAGTAATTTTAGTTCAATGATTAAAAAGTAAGCTATCAGGAATACGAGAGATCGGGTATAGGTCTCGATATAAAAATTGGGTTTAATTTTTGAAAAAAATAATAATCAAAGTTGAGGTGGATATACAAATATGTATGGTAGTATCTCATTGCCATTCGGGGATAAAATTCCTGAGGGGAAAATTGTAAGACCCGAACACGCATGACAAGCATATAATATTTGTCATAATAATATTCACATGTGACATGCATGTGTAGGATTGACGATTAGTATTTAATTATGAGTAATAGTATGAGACCTGAACTTGAACGATATTAAAGATAATTTTATAAATAATGATTATAAGGAGAATTGTTTTATTTAAAGTGTGAAAAGTTAAATAAGAATGTTGACATGTGATATGACTTTATTATTTTATGTACGTTAGCACATGTGGAATTAATCGGGTGACAAGCATGTGACATCAATTTATTGTTATTAAAAAATAATAATAATAAAATAAAATGTATTAGTATATACAATGAGTGGTTAAATGTTGAGATACGAATTTAATAGATTGTCAATATTTTGAATATATGTATGTAAATGTTTATGTATAAATATGCATACAAAAAAAAAAAATAGATACATACATATAAGTGTATACATATATGTATATAACAAATATAAGTGTAAGAAATATATACATATATACATATCTAAGTTAGGAATATATATATAAATGCTAGTAATGATGAAATGTTTCCCACTATGGGCACATGCAAGGCTAGGGGAAAGAAAAGAGAAAAAAGAAATAAAGAAAGAAGGAAAGGTCTTGTAATTTGGAAGTTTTGGCTAGAGCAAGAACCAAAACAAAAGAAGAAGAAGAAGGTAAGATTGTGATCCATTTCTTTCTTCTAAAATGTAGAAATTCAATTCTAATATATACATTTTGGGTGTTGCATTTTCTTAAAGTATGGTATTTGGTATGTGTTTGAATGGTGTATATATATATATATATATATATATATATATATATATATGTGTGATGTTTAGTGTGAGTTTTGATTTAATGCATGAAGGATGCACCTTAATATTTATGTGGGTATGTGAAGTAAGTTAGAGTTCTTATATAAAAAAAAATAGATGAGTGGAATTGTTGTATATGAGTTGAATTTTGGATAAGAAAGATTGTAGTTTGGTGGGTAATTAAGAATCTTGTGAATGGTTCTTGAATTTTCATGAATTTCATGGGTATGAGTATTATAAAAAGTATGCAATCTTATGATTTTTGGGAAAATTATGTAGATTCAAATATGTTTTGGGTTACTACAATTTTTTGAGAAAAGTTTATTTTGGATGTAATGAATTCCAATAGGTCATTTCACTCGCTATGAATAGATTATTTTCAATTAACTCGAATTAATTATAACTACTAGTTTAATCGACTTGAGTAATTAATATTATTACATGTGGATGAGTTATTGAACATGACATGATTAAATTACGAAACTTGATTCGAGTAAACTAATTCGAGTGAGTTGTATTATTTATTAACAGTCGAATGGGATTGCGAATAATGGGTGCCAGGTTCGGGGACGAGCACAATAAAAAACATGACTCAAAAAGCTCCTGCAAAGGAGTCATCCACAAAATAAATTTTTCGCTAGGTACGTACGTCCGCTAACCCTTGTTTTATCTACGTATAAATGTTTGATTATTTAGTGACTTTCTATCTTATGAGTTATATTGTGAATAAATGGCTTAAGTGTCATAATGTTACGATGTGAACAAGATGTCTTCGTGACAGACTATAATATTATAGTTTAGTTGTCTATGTGACAAGTGGAAAGAAAAACTCAATAGTTTAAGACGATAAAGTGTTGGATGTCTAAGTGACGTATTTTATTTGCACAGTGAAGACGTCTAAGGGACGAAAGCTAATTATTAGACTGGATTGTTGATGAGTGGGTTTTATACCTACGAATTGAGTACTTTCGGTTCGATGAAATTGCAAGTTTTCAAATATTTTATATTCCTTTTTATTTGTTTTGTGTGTTTTGATGTTATTTTGTAGGGATGATCATTTGGAAGGAAACAAGGTCAATTTGGAGCTTAAGTGTTGAATTTTTGAAGACTAAGCAATAAGGGCAACGTTAGGCTTGAAAGGGGACCAGCGCCCTTGCGCTGGAAAGGCAGTAACTCAGCGCCCCTGCGCTGATTTTCAGCGCTGCTGCGCTTGTGTTGGCTCGGAACGTGAATTTTGACTTGTTTTTTACCCGAAATTGGACTCTAATGCGACATATATGCTAGGGTTTGAGTTGGAAAGGGATAGACTGATTTTGGGGGCTGAAAACATAAGAAGAAGACCAAGGATTGATAGAAAATTGAAGGCAATAATTGAAGGAAGCGACGCGAAGAAAATTGGACTTGAAGGCTAGAGAGGAGTTGAAAATTGCAACTAAGTTTTCATTCTTTTCTCTTACTTTTACTTCTTGATTTTCTGAGATGTTGTTTAATTTGAGAATGATGTTTTTCAATTACATTATGAACTAATTTTTTATTAAGATTGCAACGGAACCCAATGTCTAGTTAAATTGATCTACTCTCGATTCTAGTTCTATTGATCATACATGAGTTGTTTGTCATATTTTGTACTTAATATATGATTGTGTGGGAAAAAATTAATTTTATAACCTAGATGAAATTGGAAGATGAATTCTAAATTTAGATATGAATATGATGACATGCGTCTGGTTAATTCTTCTTAGAATTGAATAGTTGGGTTTGTGTATAGGATAGGAATATACCTATATGCCGTGTGTAACTTTTATGAGAGTTTGAACTTAATGAATCTTTTCCAACTTATTTTGCATAGGAATATAATAATTTAATTGAGAGAGATATTTTTATCTAGCTATCGGAAGAGGTTTGATAAATAGTTTTGAGTTCTCAGTTAACAACTTATTTTGATCAATTAGCTGGAAAGAGAGTGGAAAGATTTATACGAAACATTAGGGGAAGTTGTAATCTTAACTTCTTTTATCCGGTAAATTCAACCCTTGATTGTTAAGATTAGATTTAGTTTTAATTTAGTCATTCCATAGTTAATTCCAATTGTTTAAATAAAATTGAATTGATATAAAGTTAGTATTTGGAATTTATTAGTAATAATTCTCCGTGGGAACGATACTCTACTTATCACTTTATTACTTGTTGATCGTGTATACTTGCACGTAAATTGTCAATACCAAATTTGGACAACAATTGTCTATGTGACTAAAAGTAACCCAAGTGTTGAAGTTTGTCTTTGTGACGAAGATAAGTTGAAGCTAATTTCGTCTAGATGACGAAGATAAGTTGAAGCTGATTTCATTTAGGGTCACGGAAGCTGAATTTATTGATGTGATTTGAGTTATTTGAAAAATGAAAAAAAAACAATACATGTTGTTCAATTGTCTGAGTGACAATCGTATACCGATAAGATGATTAAATTGTGTTGTGTTGTCGCCTGGGTGGCGGAATGATTATCTCTGTGTGAAATCGTAGAGCAACGAAACAGGATATCAAGAATTAGTTATAAAATTGTGAATATTAAAATTCCACTAATGAGCAAGGACGACACATTATTTTCTTTACTTTATTTATGAAATCTTAAATGAGAACTCACTGAAAAATTTTCTTGAAATATTTTCAACTAAATTGTAACAAGCTTGCACTCCATTGCCAAAACTAGGAGTCCAGTCAGGAGTTGTCGGGAAGGACTTGTGTCAGTTTCTTATTTTTTTAAAGAATAACCTTTTTGGCTATACATTATATAAATATGTTTATTCTTCCCCTTTTGGCGTGTAAGCAACACTTGTAAACATTTTTTTTTTGGGTTATGTATATACTATATGGTAGCGGGCCAGTGTGCCGCGAGTGTAAGACTTTTATTTTAAAATTTTATCGTAAAATAAATATTTTCAAGATGAGTTTTCTTTTAATTCAAAGTTTTTAATTAAGAGCGGGATTGCCTAAATTTATCTCTATATATAAATTTTATTTTTATTTTAATAATAGTGTAGTGGGATTGGGGTGTTACATTGTCAATCTACAAGGTTTCCACAGTAAAGCAATTGACATACTCCCACAGTGTTTCTCCCTTGGCTTACTTGACATTGAAGAGATAGGTTGGGGGTTGCCGATGAGCTCAGCCCCTGATAAAATGTGAGATAAAAGAAGTACTTAATTCTCCAAATATGTTGATGGAGTTCGGCTTTAGCTTGTTGAACCAATGCCTCACAATTCCCTCGAGTATTATGGCAAAAGCTCGACACATTATTTGGTCTGGGACATTGTCTAGCATCATTAGAGATCTGTAAGTTTCTAAGTGATCCAACGAGTCCTTTGTTTCATCAAATTCCTCAATTGTTGGCATCTTAAACCTCTCTGGTAGAGGATATGTGGTACGTCTTGAGAGAATGGTGATTCGGTATGCTGGACCAGAGTCTCGATAGCTTCTAGTACCTGAGCTTTCACTGTATTTATTACAATCCCTAATTTTTCATTCACCTCTTTGAACTTTCGCTCCCATTGGTCATTGATTTGAGGATGGAAAACTTCGTTCTGGCTCCAATCGTCCTCTTGGTTATCCCCCACATGCTCTCTAGTTTGAGATTGATCTCGCCCCAGGAGCTGCAGGATTTCCTAATTCTGCTTCTTCAATTCCTCAATTTCTTTTTCCAACCTCTTGACCTTTGTTGACTCCTTTTTTGGTGGGGCCACAGCCTTTCGTCCCACTAGGTGGCTATTGGGGTGTTCCTGCGTTTGGTCAACTGCAAGTTCTTTAGATGCACTAGTTATCGCCATGGGACTTGGAATTTGTTATTGGAAATCAAGTTGATTCCCACAGACGACCAACTATTGATCTAAAAAACTACACCAATGGAATGTCAGATGACCTGGAAATTACCGACGAGGGTCCTACAAAGAAGTTGAAGACTAGAGGGACTCCGATGGTCAACCATCTGACGATTAAGTCAATAGAGACGAAGAGGATTAGCTAGAATTGAGCTGGAAGGAATTGCTTACCGTACTCGTAGCTAGCTCCTCTCTTTTATAGGTTGAGCTATTGTTTTCGTTGAAGCTCTTCACCTACCTTTTGAATGGGACGACGAGGAAAGTGGAACCTCCATCCTAGAATGTTGCAACTGGTTTGAGCTATTATTGTGGGATATGGGCGAGCAAGCTGATATGCGGTTTGGGTTCTGGAAGAGGATGCATCACACCAGATTATATCTTACTAACCCACATTCTTGCCTCGTGGCTTCTCCATCACGTGTCCGGCCACTCATGTGCTCGCCTAAAGTGTAATCCCATCTACATCACTTATAAAAAAAATTGGATGTATGTATACTACTAATAAATGAGTTCAAAAGAATTTAGAAATCAAATACTACTAATAAAAGAGTCTAAAAGAACTTAAAAATCTATTAAGTATATAAAAAAAAATTAAATTAAAGCAAATATGTGGGTTTAATTGATTTTAAAATAATAATTAAGAACAAAATAAAAAATTAAAAGTTTTTCACAAACATTTATAAGTAGTGTAAATGTAGATTTGATAACCATCTCATGTATGTTCTTTTATTGTCTCATTACCAAACTTTAAAATCGCAGATAAATAGAATAAATTCACCGCTTTCAAGCCTTTTTGTATCCAAACATATACTCTAGCCACTCTTAAGGCGTTGTGTCAATTGTCCTACATAGAAAGGCAAAACATAACACAATTGTTGAAAATAACTCGTGTAATTAGCAAACTTTACGATAAAGTTTCATAAATTATCTACTCAAATACCACTATTACACAAACATTGTAGTCAAACAACAATATGGTGCCCTAAGTCATGTGTTGCCATTATTGTCAATTTTTTTATAACACATCACATACAAAGGTTAAATTTATCACCAAGTAATTCTGCAATCCAACAAAATGTATATATCCCAAAAAAAATTAGAGGATAATGGAATGAGATGATGAAGCTAATTAGCAATTCTACATGCTAATTTTTAAAAATCATGTACCACATAAAATGAGTCAACCGACACTATGAGATGAATTTATTAAATCTATATTTAAGTTTAAATTCATGCGGCATTTATGACTTAGAGTTATGGAACTTGATCTTCTTTAATTGATAGTATTGGAATGGCGTGGGAGTTTCGAAACTCTAAGAAGTCTTTTTTAATTGACGTGTTTCAAGGATTTGTGGAATTGAATGGAAGCTATACTTCTAACAAAAGACTTCAAAATATTTTGGAAGTCCAATAGATATGAAATACATAAAAATATGTGGATATAATTAATTTTATGGTGATAATTAGGGATAAAATAAATAATCAAAATTTTTTCACATATCCTGACATTTATAAGTAGTATATAGATTAGTGTGCGTGCCTTAGTTGGCAGCTCAACATTAGGGGCAATCACGATGCAAATTTGTTTTTTTGAATTTGCAGATTCATTAAAATGAAAACTCGAATTAATGGCGAATCATTAGGAAAGACGTTGCAGGCATGGAGAGAGAGAGAGAGAGAGAGAGAGAGAGAGAGAGAGAGAGCAGCAGCAGCAGCAGCAGCAGCAGTAGCAATAGCAGTAGCAGCAACAGCAGCAACAACAACAAATCCATAGGGAACAAGTCCAAACCAACAAAAAGGAAATTAGCCCAACATATAGAATTTAAGGCCCAAGAGTGTAAAGGTATGTACCCCAAGTTAAGAAGTTTATCAAATTGGGCTTATTGGGGAGCCCACGTGAACTTTATTTTTCTTTCGATTGAGTTTAAAAATAAATTGGGCATATTGGAAAGCCCAACCCATAATCAAATCAATATAAATGATGGAATCATCAAAGATTTAACTTTTTCCCGTAACTCGCTAGAGGCTCCGGAAGCAAAAAAAAAAGATATCCAACAAATAAGAAGGAAAATGATTGAATAGAGGAACTCCCGAACATTTGGCGATCTCAAAAACATACCAAATGAAAGGAGACTCAAATCTTTAATGATCAAATTTTATTATACTTTAAAGATTCAATGCCCTATACAATATTTGGGTTAATTTAAAAATAAATAAATATACTTGATATTATTGTCATCCAAAATATTTTTCTCAAATTTTCAATGAAAAATTACTCACTAATCACTATATATTCAAGCGGGTTTCACTATATTTTGTAAAATCGATATCCGATGTAGTACTAGTATTTGGTAATTCCAAAAGGGGAGAAATGGGAGGAAACATGATGAATGTGGTGTACTTAGAACTTTACAAGCAATTGCATTTTAATCCATAAAACCATAATTTTTTGGAAGATTCACTATTCATTATATTAATGTAGTCTTTGCTTAGGATGATAACAAGGAATCCTAACCTACAAAATTGATATTGATATTCTAGCAATAGTCAAATAACACATGTACAAGCAAACATTAGACTTGATAGAAAATATACAATCCGATGATTAAACAACAAAATTGCATCTGATTAATCCAAGGCTTTCTTTTCATTGTCACATAAAAAAACACTAGTTAGAGAAGCAATATACAACTCTCTTTATATGCTTCCCAACAAAAGAATTCCTAGGTACAAACTTTCCGTCCAAAAGATTTTTTTTTTTTCTTGGAAAGTTCACTAGAGATTCTTCAATTCCAAGGAGCTTGAGCCTAAAAATTATCTTAACAAAATACAGTTCTAGATCTATTCTTACCTAGTAAGAAAGAGAAGCCATGGCTTCCAGAGCTGAATTACTTTAAGTTTCGTCTGCTCCATCGATATCCTGAACACGATCTTCACTCTTGCTTCACCCTCAATTTTGACATGAATGATCAGAATCTACTGGACTGAAATGAAATTGGCGCATATCTAGACAAGTCAGATTCGATTCCTCCTTATCAATGTACATCAATACGCAAAAAAAAAAACAAAAACAAAAACAAAAATGCTTACATATTTTTGGTTCGGTGGTTGCACCAAATAATTCGTGACCTTGACCTGGTAACAACATTATAAATTATTGATAAGAAGCAACTGACTGGAGAATTAAGCAATCAGTTGTGTCCAATCCTTACCAATAATAAAAATTGTCCACCCAACTAACTAGAATGTTAATGTAATTGCTCAACTCCCTAATACTAGTGATTTCATTTGATTATTGACTACACCTCCATTCCAGGTCACTCATTTTCAGTTTCTTCCCAATTCTATGACAGTCTGCCCAAAAGGAAGCAAAATTATTAAACTTATTGAATTCATATTCAGACTCATTCATGAGTGTAAATACCTGAGTTCGTGGGTATAGTCGAGTTTGTGTTGACTAATTTTATATGCAGATTTAAATAGTTAATTTAGTTATGACCTAAACTCTTTGAGGCAAAAACTCATGATCAACCCGTTTACAATTATAAATACTTGAATTTGTACAATATTGGGTATAGTAGAACTTGTGTTGACTAATTTTATAAACAAATTTAGATAGTCAATCCAGTTATGATCTAACCGTGTTTAACGGGTGTGTGTTGTGTTTTAACGGGATTCATAGTAACTCATTTATTTAATGAGTTTAACGAATTCATCAATTTATCACACAAACTCTTCAAGACTTAACTCCTATGAAGCACGGATACGGATACGGGATACGGGTATGATACGATACGGATACGGCGATACGACAAAGTCTAAAAAAGTAGGATACGAGTACGGCCAAGATACGGCTATAATAAAATATATTTATTATTTTTATTATTTTCAACCAACTTAATACTTATATATTTTGGTAGTTCTTTAACATATAATAAGAAAAATTAGTAATTTTTTTTAGTTTCAAGAAAATATATATCGTATCGCTGTGGTATATTCACAAAGTGAAGTGACAAATTAAAGGAATCAAAGCTAATATTTACCTAGTATTTAGAAGTAATTTTGCTAAAATTATAATGTAATAACTTTATTTTATACTCTTTTGACATGTAATTGTAGATAATACCTAAAAAACACTCATGTACCTTTGAAGTAATAGGAATTTTTTGTTAAGGTATTGTATGGTATGTGAATTCAAAAAGAGATGTTAAAAGTTCAACTAAAAAATTATATATGTTGCTCGACTACAAAAGTATCCGTGAAGTATCCTAATATTTAATTATTATCGGATACGTAGAAGGTGTATCCGATACGTATCCGACGAGTATCCGACGAGTATCGTATCCGTAAAGTATCCGATACGGGTACGTCAACCTCAACGAAGTATCCGTGCTTCATAACTTAACTCCCATTAATTTTATATCGATTTCATGCAAAAATTCACTAGTTCTATCTAACATTGTCAAACCTAATAAGAGTAGATGTAAAAGTAAATACTAGAGTGGGTAGATTGGTCCTTTGTTTTAGGTTACACAGTCATAGAAATCAAATTGAACTTCACAACATTTATTTAATGGTAAGGAAAGTTCACTTCATCTTGTCATGGGGACCCCTCCCCTACCCCTTTTCAAGACCAAAATCATCGCTTCCTATTTATGTTCGCCACTGATAAACCGTAAAGTCCACATTCAAACTTGATTTTTCTACAAGTCCCCTAGCTATGACATCATTGCCTATGAAATTTATTTCAAAGGATCTCGATGGGCTAGAGCCTTAGTTCTCTTTTGTTCTCCCCTCTGGATCATTGTTGTTGCAGTAGTGGTTTCGTCATTGATGTCGTAAGGCGTAGTGAAATACGTCAAAAACAACTCATCTTCTGGGTTCTTTCAGAATTTGAAATTAAGGACTTGGATTAGGGTACGGATAAAAATAATTTGGTATCCTATTTTTAAAATTTATTATTTTAAAAGGTAGTTTTATAATGTTTGTATGTCATTTTACAATCAAAAAATTTATTATTTTTGTAGGTAATTTATCACTTTTATAGATTTTATTATCACTGTTGTGGTAACTATTTTGACTATTTTTTTTCGGTACAGAAAATATTATCACTTTTGTGGGTCTTTTTACCGCTGTTATGGATATTTTTACTATAGTTGTGGGGTCTTGAAATTAAAATCATTCCATTGTCTTCTTTAACCCCCTGGACGATTTCAAATTTTCTACCCAGAATTTGTCTAAATGCACCCAACCTATTAAAAAGAGGAGGACCCGCTGCAGAAATCCAAGTTTAGACAAGTCCAAATACTTCTTAAAGGCTCACCCATTCAAAAGTGACTTTAGGTTTGAAATTTTCTCCAAATATCATTTAAAATCTCCAAATATCATGCCGGCTGAAAGCTTCTGTTATACATAGATGTTAGTTAACTCATGCTTTGAATTTTAGCTTATTGGGCATGCTATGTATTATGACTAGTCTCATTCGGCTTTGAAAATTTTAAGTAGGCGCATTCGTTCATGGAATTTGATCAGTTAAATTAATAAAAAATAAAATAAAAGCTTTTCAATAAGCAACAATAATGGGGTTCTTAAATCTTTCGATGTATTTTAGTACATGTAATTATTGATTGAAAAAGTGATAAAAAAAAAAAAAAATTTAACATGTAGCATTTTTATTAAATGAAAAGTGAAGGTATAATATCGAAAAATAATATTTTGATATTGGGAGTCATTGTTTAATCGATTTTTCTAGATGCATAGGACACTATAATAACCAAAGAACAAACATAAAGAGATGAAAAGAAAAAATAAAGATAAACAACAAACTTTTACAATGGATCTAAGTGAAGACTAATATTTCTAGCTGTTTGTCAATAATGATACAAAAAGATTCTTTTAAATAAGAATGAAAGACAACAATGTAAATACAATCTAGAAAATTACAAAGAATTCCTCTACTTTTCTCTAAGAAGAAACTATTAAGTCATAACAAATTTTATTAGGGCAATGAAGCCCTACCTCTTCGATATAATTTAAAAGTTTTTTTTTCAAGTATGTTTTCCCTCAATTTTTTTCTTCGATTTAGTTAGGAAGAAATAAATCATGGAAAATGAAAGTGAATCAAAGGAGAATAAGAGGAAAATAAACTTTGTCTACATATATCTAATTGGTATAAAAATTTCCAAACAAAGTTGTTGAAAATTTTTAGTTTATAATTGAAAAAACCCGACGTTCCAAGAAAAGTGTTACACTTGTCACATTTTCACATTTTAAACAAAGGAACATAATTAATTGGTTTTCTCATGAATCGTCGTCGAAAGAAAGATTATGAAAAAACCCAACAAAACTAGAATTTGGACAATAAAAGCATAACAAGAGGAACATTGAGAATCCAAGTCATATAAAAAGGGAAATTTGTAATTTTCTTGGGTTTTTTGTAGGAAAAAATTGGTTAATTGTTAGAACCATCAGATTAATAAACTTTGTTTTCTTATTATTTTCAATTTATTGATTACCAAATTATTAGAAAAATTCAAAAAAATTCACTTTGCAGCATTTTCACCATTCTTCACCTATCCTGATTAACCCTTGGTAGACCAATAATCATATATTAGTGAGAGACTTACTTATATTTCATGAGAATTTACTTAAATTCATAACGGCAATCCATTATTAAGGAAAATTAAAATAAAATTTCATTAACCCCATGAGATAGTCAAGTGAAGGCAAGGATGGACCGTAAACCCAGATATTCTGAATTCGAAAAATTTAGCAAAAGAAATTCAAACTTGATAATTTTCTCGGGGGGCGAGCAAACCACGATAAATTTATTCCTCATTTATTTTCTAATCCTATTGTGAATGATCTGTCTTTAATCATACTGAGAGCAGATTAGATGATATGCACATAAACTAACTCGGATACTTCTAACCGTAATAACAAAAAAAAAAAAAAAAATTGTATTAATGGATCACTTCCTTGATTTACTTATACCAAAAAAAAGTTGGTGTGTTATCCTACCAAATACCTAACGCATCGTACTACATCCACTTCCTTGATTTCTTGCAATATTATAGAAAATTGGCATAAAAGTACAACCTCATACGTGCATTATTTTGTGTCCAATCCATGGATATCGTAATCGAGCTCTGGAATGGATAGTACAAAAATTTTGTGAAGCCAACCCATGAAGTACAATTTAATTTGACACATCAACCCGAGGTCGGCATGCTCATTGTACGACCTTGGAAAATATAGAGTCCGGTAGAATTGATAAAAAAAAAAAATAATTTGGTAGTAAATATCACAATTAAATTTTCAACTTTGTCTTTTATTCTAAAATAGTCTCTAATTTTTTAATTATTTTAATTTAATCTTTTATCAATAAAGTCATTCTGTCCATTTCGTCTGTTAAAACAAATGGAGGCAAGTCTACGTGGTCTTGTAACATGCGGAACTCGTTAACATGCGGAACTCCTTTGATTCACAAAGTAGCAGTGTTCTTCTCGTGGGGGATTGGTTCCGTGATCCATCCTACTATCCTACACGTGTTGCATGTTGTTGCAAATATGATATCTATCTAATACAGTTTGTGATTAATGAACTTTTTTAATTGGTTATTTTTTTTAGGGTTTCTGTTTTGAAATAAAAATAAATAAATGTGATCACTATTTAAATAAAAAAAATTATGTAAATGATGCTTAATTCATTGACCTTTTTCATTGTCTTTTGATGAGAGTTAAGGGATTTCAGTTTCAAAAACTTTTATTATGTAATTGACCTTTTTCATTGTCTTTTGACGAGAGCTAAGGGGTTGCAGTTTCAAAGACTTTTATCATGTAATTAATTTTAAATAGTTAAAAGCTGAGTTGAATTTGTCAATTGAAAAAATAGAACTCTCCTATCATCCAACTTGGAAAGGTACCCCCCCCCCCCCCCCCCCCCCCTTCCTCCCTACTCCTACCCTCACTTCCCTAAGGACATCTCTTTCTCTTAGCCTTTGGGTCCCCACCCCGCCCCTTTTATCTTATTGTGAGGACGTTTCACGTGGACTATTCTCTATTAAAAGTAACATATTTAATAGACCAGTGCCATTATTTCATTATTAACATATAAGACTATCAACTAATTAAAAATTAACAAATTTACCTTGTGATTGCATTATTCAAATAATCACATTTTTTAATTATTATAATTCACCAATTTTATTTATAAACTTCTAATTTTTTGATGATACCAACTCTCAAAAAATAATATGTTAACACCGTTTGTGTTGTAGTGGAAAGCGAGAAGGCCACCGACATTAAATAAGTATGCAGGGGCAGTTCAGTCATTCCACAAAGTCATGCTGCAGTCAAAGTTTTTGCTGGTAAAGTCACGAAATTAAAAAAAAACCCGTGGTGTATTGCCAACGGCCAGTCCAATCCGGCGGCATGGTACATCATAATATCATATCATCATCAACCCCAACCATACATCCATACATAACTCATTCCCTCATTGAAAACGGAACCACCTCCACTCTCTCTCCTCTCCTCTCTATAAATTCCCACCTTTGCCTCCATTTTCTATCTTCAAACCAATTCCATTCCTACCCAAACAATCCTTAGACCAATAAACTTCTAATTTACAGAAAAACTCAAAATGGGTGAGGTTAGTTAGTCCCAAATCTCTCCTGCTTTCCTCTTTCTATCACATTCTCTTACGATTAGACCTTAATTATATAGACCCTTATAGTAATTGTAAGTTCTGTATTTTTGTTGCAGAAAGATGAGAAGAAAAAGGACGGTGAGAAGAAGCCGGAAGGAGAGAAAAAGGCCGATGCCGGCGGCAAGAAAGACGACGGACCCATTACTGTGGTCTTCAAGCTCGACTTGCATTGCGATGGCTGTGCCAAGAAAGTCAAGCGATCTGTTCGTTATTTAGATGGTAAACATTCAACAAAATTACTTTCCGAGCAAAACATTCTACAGTTTAACTCAAATCCATACAATCATGTCATCTTTTGAATGATCTGGTGGTTTTTGATTTTGGGTTAATTTAATCTGATAATAATTGTCTCTGCCAAGAAGAAGAAAAAGAAGAATCTGATATAATGATTGCGACGAACACCATTTCTTGTTTTCTCCGCCACCAGCTTTACGGAGCTGGCAAGGAACTAAATTTTAAATTTAGATCCGCATTCAACGGTCAATTTTTCACCAAATTACCTTTGAAATTGTCTACCCTATTTTCAGAAATTCAATCCTATAATGGGATTTGTAGATTTTTTTTCCTGGGTGTGTGTATGAATGCACATGGCGTATGTTAGACTATAGCTCTTCCTAACTGACATTTTCATGTGGTCCAATGGCTGGTGGTTGTAGGTGTGGAGGAAGTGAAGGCCGACAGTGACAAAAACACACTAACGGTGATCGGAAAGGTGGACCCAGCAAGCCTTAAGGAGAGACTCGAACGCAAGACCAAAAAGAAGGTGGAGCTCGTGTCTCCCCAGCCCAAGAAAGACGGTGGCGGTGGTGGTGGCGGTGGCGGAGGTGGAGGTGGAGGTGGTGGCGGAGATAAAAAGTCCGACGAGAAAACAGAGAAGAAATCAGATGATAAGAAGGCCGATGACAAAAAACCCAAAGTGGTAATTTTTAACTCCACCAAATTCATAACTAAACACTCACATTACCGTTTCACTTAATTCGTAGCGATGATATCAAATAGTTTCATCTAACGGCTATTAATATTTTTTTTAAAATAATTCATATTACACTGTGCACGAGTTACCCCAATATATATATATATATTAATTTTAATATAGGCTCTATATTTTAATTAATTTTTTTTCAATTATTAATGAGTGATCAAGTCTAGGAATTGTCTTCCTTATTTGTTTAGAGTTGTTCAAAAATTTGAAGTAATTTTTAAATTAATGGAGTTATTAAATTTGTTTTTTTTTGTGGTGGTGGTGGTTGCAGCCTCCGGTGAGTACGGTGGTGTTGAAGATTTGGCTACACTGTGACGGATGCACACATAAGATTAAGCGAATCATATCAAAAGTCGATGGTGAGATTACCTAACTCTCATTACTATAATCTCAATCACTTTAACAGATATGCTTCTTTTAAAAATATATTTTTTTTTTCTTTCGAATTATTCCCTCTTAATTAATGATTTTATTACTTCAATCTTCATATTGCTGGCTTGTAATAAGATTTTTTTAATGATTGCGGTGGTTTGTATGGTGTAAACAGGGGTGGATTCGGTGACTGTAGATCCGGCGAAGGATTTGGTGACGGTGAAGGGGACAATGGACGTGAAAGATCTCACAGCTTACTTGAAAGAAAAATTAAAGCGAAGTATAGAAGTTGTTCCACCAAAGAAAGAAGGTGGTGGTGGTGGTGGTGAGAAGAAAGAAGGCGGTGGTGAGAAGACAGAAGGCGCTGGTGGTGGCGGTGACAAGAAAGAGAAAGCGAGTGGTGGCGGGGACAAGAAAGAGAAAGAGGGTGGTGGTGGTGGTGGTGAGAAGAAAGATGGTGAAGGAAGCAAAGGTGGTGATGGTGGTGGGGGGCCCAAAGTTGAGGTGAACAAAATGGAATACTACGGATACAATCCTTACAACACTCATTATAGTGTTCCAATGTATAATCAGAGCTACACGGATTATGGTGTAACCATGTATGATCAAGGTCCTAGTAATAGTCATGGTTACATGGTGGAGTATTCACACGCTCCGCCACCACCGATGCCACCTCCGGAATACTACCACCATGCACCTCAAATGTTCAGTGATGAGAATCCAAATGCTTGTTCTGTCATGTGAAAAAAAAAAAAATCATTGGGGGAGAGAGTTCATCATTGTAAATAAAGCAATATAGCCTGGCAAAAATGCCAAGTATATAAGAGTTCCTTTAGATTAGGACAGATAATTTCCTATTAGGAAATGTGTCATTAGATTATATAGAAACAGTTGAATGGCCGGCCGGTTTGCCGGCAATTTTAACCAGTTTCGTTTGTTAGGTAGGTTAGTTGGTTATTAATTTGTTTGACTTGTTTGTTGCTACTTAATTATAAATTCCAATTTTGTTGTTATGTATATGTAAAACTTTATATATACATCATTGGAATCGTAAGATTGAAATTGATGTTTTAGCCTATGGTTTCCACCAGGCCACACGGCACAATTTGGTATTTTGTGTTTTTTTTTTAATATTTAAAAAAAAAAAAACCGATAGTAGTGGGGTTTACTAGTGGGGCCCAAAAAAGTTGAAAAGATATTTAGTGGGGTAACATTGGTCACTTTCTTGTCATTTTGGGCAGAGGGAGAATATATATATATACAAACTTAAACAATGGAATTTGACTGCTATTGAATTGTTCTTTTGACAAGTTATGTAAATACTCATTCTTTCAGGGTTTTTAATATTACAATTTTGCTTTTGTTACTATTTACAACATATCCCTTTACACTAATATTTTGGATGGTAAATCCGAATTCAAGACTTTATCCAAATTTAATTATTACAATTTGTATTTGAATTGATTAAAAATTAAACAATTTTGGTTTAGTATATCCTGGGTGCATATTTATCCAGTCCTGGAATGAGATGTAAATTCAGACGTCCTGAGTTCGAATATTGGCAACTATTTGACGTTAGGTCATGAATGATTTATTTCTCATGAATATCTTAATCCCGATATGAATGACCTGTCTTTAACCAAACTGGGGAGGAGGTTGGATGACGTATACGTAAGTTGACCCAAACACCCCAACCGTTAAATCAAAAAAAAAAAAAAAATCTATCTAGATAGAGCATCAATTATGTACCTTGAACTAAATTGACATTCTGTATAATTGAACCATTGCAATATAACATCACTTGCATGTAAAACGTAAACTTTATATATATATATATATATATATATATATATATATATATATATATATATATATATCTGTGTGTGTGTGTGTGTGTGTGTGTGTGTGTATTTATAAAGTAATCATTGTTTTTGTTTCATTTATTGTTGTCTACTTCTGAAATTTGATACCACCGATTTCATATATAACAATCTATATGTTCTTTATTTAGATGAACATATACAGTACTTCTAACTTTTGGGGGAAGAATATAAGTTTTTGAGTTTATTTATGATAAAAAAAATTATAATCTTTCGGATCATGCTACAAGTTTTAAGGTTTGAGTTACAATTTTTTGGATCAAGTGATTACTTTTATAGTAAGTTGCGATTGATCCTAAGACTAAGCTTATAATGAGTGTTCTTTTAATTCCAGTGAGAAAACGAGAGATTTACAAAAAATAATCTAGAATGAAAAATAATTCATTAGTTACAATCTAGAATGAGATCCGCTTTCAATTTAGATTACGTCCGCAAATTATAAGTAACTTTTTTCTATCACATGGGACTGCATTGCTACCTCAGAAGAAAACACTAGGCATTTCTAAAAACTTGTTCAAGTCTTGCAATATTGTGGCAATTCTCTTTTATTATTACGAGTTACGTGCCCAAATTGATTAACAAACAGGAGAAGAGGTGCTTTTGAGGGAAAAAAAATATAATTTTGAAGGTTTTTTGTTTATGTTCTCACTCATATATTGAATTGAAACGCCGGGGGGGGGGGGGGGGGGGGGGGGGGGGGGGGGGGGGAGGTGGTGGTGGTGTTGATGTAATCGTTTGAACTGCTAGTTGCTTTGAGGCTCTTCCAAGCAACATACACCCTTATCACATCAAATAATTATGGCCTGAAATATATTATCCACATCAACTTCGATATCTTACTTGAGCTGCTTCATGTCCACAGGCTAGGCATCTTTTAAAAATAAAAAAAAAGGGTAAAATTTCTAAATTAATCTAGGCCTGAAATATATTATCCACATCAACTTCGATATCTTACTTGAGCTGCTTCATGTCCACAGGCTAGGCATCTTTTAAAAATAAAAAAAAAGGGTAAAATGTCTAAATTAATCTAGAGTTGTAGATTTTAATTTGATTTATTTGTAGTTATTAATCGTAAAAATGATAAATTAATATAAAATAATAAAAAACATACATTTGCTAAAATTTGTTGAAGACGAAGTTAATGTACAATACTAAAAAAATATTTTCTATACCATAAATGGATCCTTTCTACACACAAACACAACATTTTTTATTTATTTATTAGTCATAACTCGTGCTTAAAGGTACGATAAAACATAAAATTCGAATCTCAAAAAATTGATCTCATTATATTCAATAATAGTTTTTCTTTCCTTCATTACTTTGATTACATCATTCAAATTTTATTTTTACCCATTATATCTTAAAAATATTGACAAAATTTTCTCAAAATACGTAATTCGATAAAAAATTTTCAACATATATATACTATCATATATGAATAATATCTAAAATAAAAATTATGTTAAATTATAAATTAATTAAATATTAAATGATTGAACATGTGATAGAAATAAGTGATGTGATGGTTTTGAGGAAAAAAATGTACAGGAGATAAAATTCAATTTTTTATGTATTTTATTATATAGATTTTGATAGACATCTCACTAGTGTTTTTTATTCATTCAGCACATACAATAACTTGAGTTGAATTTACGCAGCCAGGGCTGCTCCAAAAGTATGAAAAAAAAACATGAGTTTTAGGCTCCAAAGTTTTAGAAGGTCTCATAATTTTAGGTACATCAGTAGTCCACAAAAAAAATTAAATTCATTATATTTTAAGCCCTACAAAAACAAAAATTAAATTCAATCAAAAATTTTATTGTAGTAATTTGGGCCTATAATCCAATCCATAATATTAAAAACTTAGAAATTAAAAAAATAAAAAAAAAATACTCAAAAATCAACTTATATTTACTCCCACCCACTCTCTCTCCAGTAAAAATAAATAAATAAAAAATAAAAGTTGAAATTAAACACCTTCTCTCTCACTATGTGGTAAAAAACAAAAACAAAAGTTAAAATCTTTTTCTCGACAACATTAACACATCTTTCTTTTATCTCTCTCTCAGATAAAAAATTAAAACTAAATTAATTTTTTTTTAAAAATAATAGTAAAAATAAAAAGACCTCTATTTAATGTTTATACTTTTAAGCCTTAAATTGGTTTGAGCCGCCCCTCTACACAGCGACTTGTCACACTCTATTCCAGGTGGTTTACACTTACAAGGCACAATGACAATGGGGTATTGAAGTTTTTCAGCAGTCCAAAAATCCTATTGTCACATCTCACCTCTTGGGATTAATTAATTAATTAAAAAAACAAGCTCCATTTTCGTAAGGTGGTGGCTATTGAACAGGACATGTAGAAACATTTTTATTTGAATTTTCAGTGATTACAATTTCAATTCAGATTCCTTATGTGACCTTTCATGGATTAGAATGTGTAAGGTGGTGGTGGCTCAATTTCCTAACTAACATACCCACGGTGTCGTTTTCTTAATCATGAAGAAAATAAGTTGGGCAGCTGAAAATTTTGTTGCAGACGCATACATCGTTGGTCTCTCAAAGAATTTTTATCCAGTCCATTTCTTGCTTGAGAAGCATTAATCTGATTGATTGAAAAATTTAAGGTAGCCATGCGAATTACTTGCATTTAATGCTCTTGGGTTATATGCCTTTTACGAAATCTGATGATTGGTAAAAAAACCCGGCAGGTGGGTTTCTTGGAATTCTATGTAGTCAGGATCCTAGAATATCATGGATATTGGAAATCTCTAATTGGCTCTAATAATGGACAAAAAGTTTGGGATGATGATGCTTATGCAACACGATTTCTTAGCCATGTGAATTGGATAGATGAGCTTCACCGCCTCTTCATATGCGAAAGGAATTCATCTGCCACCGTTTTGAAATGTCCTATAAATTGGAGTGGGTCTCTTGACTTTAAGTGCATCCGAAAATTGTAGTAGTTTTTAAATTTTTTTTCTCTTGTTTGAGAGGTTTTTTTTACTAGGATTTTTAGAGGGTAAAATTGAGTGGGTTGTACAAAGGGGTTAAGGGCTTGAGTTTGAGATTTAAACCTGAGTGGTGATACTTGTGTTAGAGTAGTTAGCATATTTAGTCTTAAGAGTAGCTTAGTCTTTTTGTTCTTTGAGGTTTCTTTATTGGGATTTAGAGAGGATAAGATTAAGTGGGTTGTACAAAGGGGTTAAGGATTTGAGTTAGAGATTTAAACCTGAATGGTGATGCTTGTGTTAGAGTAGTTAGCATATTTAGTCTTAAGGGTAACTTAGAACAAAACTAAGCTACAATTAAGACTAAATATGCTAACTACTCTAACAGCTTGTACCTTTGTACTAATTTTTCTTTCAATAGTAAAGAAATGAGACTGAATCACGCCTCGTGGACGTAGACAAAGTAATTTTACCGAACCACGTAAATCTTGGTGTTGTGAGTTGTGCTTTGATATTTTTTATTCCACTAATTTATTTTTCTATCGTTGTACTAACCAAATTACTGCAAGGTTTATTACCAACAGAATGCACACATTAACAATATCCTATTTAATTATGAGTCAATCCAAATTATATATATATACTTCTAGATAAATACATAATAAAACCGAGTTAAAATTCAAGTTTAATTTGCTAAAGCTTAGCTTTTAGGAGTCATTTGAATCGAATTGGGTTTCTAACTTACAATGAATTTGGATATGGATTGTGAAAAATAAAATATTAAAATCAAATTTAATCTAAATGCTCCGTTTAATAGAAATGATAGAAAGTATGAGGAATACATTTTCTATCCTTCAAGGAAGGAAAGTAGGAATGATACACTTTCCTTCTTTTGTATTTAGTAGGATGGATGAAAAGTAGAAATGATTAATTTTTTTGTGTTTGGTATTGATGAAAAAAATAGAAAGATAGAAACAATATACATACATAATTTACTATTTTATCCTCATATGAGATTAGCGTATATATTATACATCATGTCACTATGGTATATGCGTCATGTATTTTAACAAACACAAATCACATTAAAATTCATCAATTTTTTTATCTGATTTTTAAATAAAAAAATAAACACACTAATATACAAAAATACACACACAATGTTAACACATAATATAATTCCACCGATTGGTATATGAGTTTGGGTTTAAATGTTTAATGTAAATAAGTAATTAATTAAAGGTTAAAAAAGTAAATAACATATTTTTATTCAACGTCCACTTTTCCATCCTTCTTATTTTCCTTCCTTACCAAACATGATATTTTATCTATTCCTCTAACTTTTCATCCTTTTATTTTTTTATCATACCAAACGGAGCATAAAATTTGAAGCAGGGTTCAAATTTCGAGTCAGTTGATAGGCCAATTTGGATCCTCAATCCATAATTTACTAAGAGTAATTAAACGGGAAAGGTATAAGAAATGAATCCAAATCCATTGTTGTTTATCCAAACATGCACTTAGGTAAAATATACTTGTTACAAAGACAAAAAGTAATTAGAAGAGTTCTTGAATTTTGTGCATGCCTCAATTTGGATAAAGAAAATTGAAATAGCTCAAGTGCTAAGTTGGCAACTAAACTTCAAAATAATTTGTTTAGCGAAGTGTAGCTTCTAGACATAGACCTTGTTGAATTGTTTAAGCTTAGCAACCTTCATAAATTTTTTAAAAAATGCCGTACATTAATTTATTATTGAATGATAATATAATATGACAATGTACAATAAAGGCTTCAAACTTTTACTTTTCCAAACAGCAACAAAAAGCTACCATGGGGGGAGGGCGGGGGGGGGGGGGGGGGGGAGAGAGAGAGAGGGGGGTGTTGGTTGATTGTAACAAACACTATCTTTATGATTGCGGGCGGCTCAACAGTATGGAAAAAAGATATGGGGTTTAGCCACAAATTTTTAGAAGGTTTCATAATTTTAGGTATATCACTAGTCCACAAAAATTATTAAATTTTAAGTTTTACAAAAAAATCCCAAAAAATTAAATTCAATTAAATTTTTTATTGTAATAATTTGGGCCTATAATCCAATTCATAACATTAAAAACTTAGAAATTAAAAAAATAAAAAAAAATACTCAAAAGTCAACTCATATTTACTCCTATCCACTCTCTCTCTCTCTCTCTCTCTCTCGTAAAAAAAAAATAAAAAAAAAAAAATAAAAGTTGAAATTAAACACTCTCTCTCCATCTCTATGATAAAAAACAAAACAAAAGTTGAAATCTCTTTCTTGACAATATTAACACATTTTTCTTTTGTCTCTCTCTCTCATAAAAAATTAAAAATAAATTAATTTTTTCAAAAAATAATATTAAAAATAAAAAAACCTTCATTTAATGTTTCCATTTTAAACTTCAAATTGGCTGGAGCCGCCTTGTATGATTGTGTTATATATAGAGACTAATTAATTACGTATAGGTTTCGAATGCTTGGTTGAAAGAAGACAATGAAGAAGCCAATCATTCTGAGGATAAGAAATCAAACTTGTATAGTACGCATTTGCATACATCATCATTCATGTTTAATAGCGATGTTTTGCTCCCTTGATTGTGAAATTGGATATAGACCTTATGATATATTATTTTTCTCCTCTCTCTCTCTCTCTCTCTCTCTCTCTCTCTCTCTCTTACACACACAGCACGCAATAAGACGTCTGTTTTTTCTATTTTTCTTGGAGAAGACTCCAGTACGAAAAAAATATTCTATATGATACTTGTAATTTTTGTAAGTTTGTGGGTTTGATTTAAGTTTTTGAGTTTGTTTACAAAACAATTATAATTTTTTGGGTTAACTCATCTTGTTATGTACGCTAGTAAATATTTTCTTAGATAACAACATGTACATCACTACATCTGTAAAAATGACCTGCGAACAGAATAGATAAAAAAAAGTAAGATCACCCTATCATAGATTTCCATTTTTTGAATAATAATAATAATAATGAAATTTATGCAAAATTCTTTTGAAGTTTTGATAATTTCTAGGTGAAGGTCTAGTGGTATAACCATTATTTTTAATTTTTTTTTGCAAACAAAGTAAGTAATCATCCTTCTCTGATCATGAACCATGATTAATTTATTCTGTTTTCCATTAACGAATGATAATGAAATTTCCTCAAAGCGTACCAAGATATTTTTATTTAATATGGGACATTCAATGAGATTGTTAATGTCAAATTTTTAGATGCATGGAACATAATAAGATCAACTTCATACCATAAATTATTATTTTCAATAAAATAAATAAAAGTAACTGAATCTTGTTGAATTAATTAGGTGTAAAAATAAAATCAATTCATCAAGTAATCAATAATATCGGGTTAATTTCATTACATAATCTCTCGAGCATAGTTAAATCTCATCATGTCTTTAAAGAATGCGAAAAAAGAGGGAGAAAGAACAAATCTTTCAAATACATCATTTAAATAGTTTAGAACCCTCTATATAATGTTAGATAATATTTTATATTTTGTTCTCGTAACTATGACACTAATTTTACGTCGCCTTTAGACTATTAAGTGGAACACATTGCATCATTAACTCCAAAATAGTCCAAAATACAACACCAAAATTTAATGATTTATACAAGATGTCCCAATCTAAATGGGTAATGGTCCAATGTGATCAAATCAATAGTCAAGGATAAAATAAAACTAAGACTATAAATTTAGTGTCTAAACTATTATTTTAAGAATTTAAAGAGCACATAAAATATAATCAAAAACATTATTCTAGCGGTATAATGCATAATTTGCAAAACTTGAGGGGGGCATAGTTTAGCTCCGCCCATGGTTTACGGTGCTTATTTTGTCAACGTCAATAAGTTGGATTTTAACGGAATAAACAACGAAAGTTAACATAAATGTCATATTTCAATACCTTTAATATATTGACGATGCAATATAAAAAATTTAATTCTTAAAAATATAATTTAAGGATTCTTAAATTTTTTGGGATACAAAGTGTGATGTTCCTTAATTATGTGCCACGTGAGTAGTATGTACTTGGCAGCTCTGTGTCTAGGGGTGTTCATGGGTCGGGTTGCCCACGGGTCCCGTTATCCCGTCTGAAAAAAATAGGCTCAAAGCTCGATAGGCCCAATAGTTGGTCCGCCTGAGCTCGAGCCTAATATCCTTCAAAAGAGGGTTTGGGCTTGTCCTCAAACTCATTACCTGGCCCAAAATCTGGCCCATGAGCCTGCTCGCAAAAACTTGGCCCATGAGCCTGTCGCCCCGTCTGCCTTTCAACCCAATTGTTTGAAAAAAACTGAACTATTAAAACTTTGAAAGTTTGGTGGTAATATATGACTCTACTTTATTTAAATAAAATTATTCATTATTTACTTTTTATCCATTTTGAATCTATTTTTAATTCAAAAATATAATTTAAAAAAATATTAAGTTGAAAACATTTTAAATGAAATTGTACATATATAAAAAAAGGCCCGCTTAGTAAGTCCACTCGCAAGGCCCACCCAGTGACTGGCGGGTTGGGCTACAGGTAGCGTACCCCTACCCGAAGTCCAACCCGGGCCGACCTGTCTGATAACTTGCCTGGGTAAGGATTTGGCCCTACACTACCCAAACTCGGCTTGAAAAAAATTTCACGGGCTCGGCCCTGCCCGGCCTGTAGACACTCATATCTGTATCATTTAATTACAACCTTCAAAGAAGATGGGAGGATAATTAATTGAATGTAGCTCAGTTAATCCCTCTTAATTCTCTCAGCCAATTCTTGATAGAGGCAAGGCTTATTTTCTTATGGTCTTCTTGTTGGAGTCTTAAATGGACCTCTTTCGAGTTTTTTTTGCCCATTTGTAGGTGTCAGATGCATTATTCGAAAATTGTAACAATTAATTTTGTTATTGTAATAATAATCTATCGATGTATACCAAAATAAAAGAATGTGGAGAAAGAATCAAATACTTCAATGGATCTGAATCTCTTATATTATATTTTTATCCATTTTTTTTGGGTATTTGATCACACAAGGAAAAATTACTAATAAGTATTATTTTTTTCACCTAAACGTCTATTAGGTGAAATTTTTTTACTCAAATTTAATTCTAAATTTGAGTAAAAAATTTGGTTTGATACAAAGGACTCCAATGAACAAACTTAAATTTAAAGAATGAGAAACTCAAATTTAAATGAGCGCAAACCCAAATTTAAAAAATAATAAATATGACAATTGGATCTTTAAAAGAGGTTGAAATCTTACCATTAAAGATTTGGGTAAGAATTTGAGTCTCCATTGATTTGAGTAAAAAAATGAGTCTCCCTTGATTTGGTATAAGTTTGAGTCAAAGGTTGGAGCATGTTTTTTAGGCTTTTTTACTCAAATTTAAATTTGAGTCTAAATTTGAGTCAGAGTTGGAGATGCTCTTAAGTCCTATCATTTTTATTTTATATCAATGAAGTCTTACTCTTGATAATTTATTGAATGAAATCCTAAATTGAATAAATACTATATTTTGTTCCAATTATATCCTTCTCTTGACAAATATTGATATCTAAGATATTAGGATATAACATTAGTCTTATTCTATTCATATATACTCTGACTTCTTGTGTTTTAAATTATGTATTGCCTACTTGCTAGGTTTATGAAAAATTTGATTACTAATATTTTTTAAAATTGTCATTATGAGATTCAACGGAGGTTTTTGGATTCTCACATTCTCGATGGAGAAGAGTTTCACGACGAGAACTTCAATGCTTTGTATTTTTAGAATCGCAATTGAAGTAAATATTCTTGATGGAGAACTCCAATGCTTGAGTATCCTTGTGTTTGTAAAAGTAACTACAATAAAAATTCAACATTATTTCTAAGAAAAAAAATAAGTAAATTAACAAATTTTAAAAACGTGATGACAACTGATCTACTCTCAAAAACACATAAAATTGAGTTAAATAACAATTGATACACAACAATGATGTATTTCTTAACTCTAATAGTTTTCAATGACCGAAAAGCGAGAACAAAAGGGCAAAAAAAATTTCTATTCATAATCTTCACAAATAAAGTACGTCACCGTTGTTGAGCAAAGAAACAAATAGCAATTAGAAAGCCCTACCGAAAGTGTGCCGCCGAAGTTGTGATATACTAAAAAGAATGAAAGGGTTTGGTAACTAAAAATCAAGGGTAAAATTGAAATATAATGGTATGAGGACTTCATTGAAATAAAATATTAAAAATGATAGGACTTAATAAATATTTGTAAGAAGAAATTAAATAAAAAATACGCACCGAGGAATCCAAATCCCTTTTCCAACTACAAAATGTTGGAAGGAATCCAAATCTCTTTTCAACTACCTGAAAGTTTTGAAATTAAAAGATTAAAATCACCCTCACGTTTAGAATTAATAATTTTTCAGTGGGTCATTCAATTATTAATGAGATTAGGATGCCTTATGATTCATTATCTTGGCTTATGTATTTTTTTTTTATTTTTTTTATTCTCTTGGCTTATGTGCTTCCACTAAGAGGTCCAAAATTAAAAACACATTTGAGATCAAAGTTGGACCAACAAAGCTGCTTGATGACAAATTTCCTTTATTGGTGCCAAAATCTTTCAAAATCAAATTGCCCACTATACTAACACTATTAATGTATATGACACTGTCCACCAAATAAATGTAGGATATTAAGTATTGTGAATTAAGTAATTCAGCATTAAAAATAGCAGCTACATTTTTCTGTAGCCATTAAAGAGAATCAAATTTCATAAAATATATATGATTAGGGGTGACCCATGTCTGAAAGTACGGTGCAATATGAATGTTTTGAAAGGAATGTTAGTGGCCGTTAGATGAGTTTATTTGAGACTGTCGGATGAACTTATTGAAACCTGTCATGTTTTATATTATAAATTCTAGAACTTGAATAGAATCAGCTCATATTAGCATGATCAAGAGTAGAGTTTTCAGTTTGTCTTGCCTATCGGGTCATTGTCTGTGTCTTGTAAAAATTTGGTCAATATACACCCACCTCATTTGTAATTATGTACAACTACATTTGTGACATATAATGGGTAGTGAATTCATATTCGATTCATATTTATTCATTTATTTGATGAGTCTAATTATCCGCCAGTTTTACTGTCATAATTTGATATGACTATATCCAAACCCGTAAATCTCGCGTCAATCGTGTCAACAATGATCTGACTTATCTAGGAGTCCTTGGATTCGAATCTCTTCTAGCGTAGATCATTCTGATAAATGGAAACTAAGGAAACGTTTACAAGAAGGAATCCAAATCTGATTAATTAGTCAGTTGAGACAGCCTCCACAGGCCCACAACATTTTGACTTTATGTTTTTGTTGCGAATCAAATAATTTTTAATAATTATTATTTTAACATTTGAAGTCTATATCAATCTCGTCGTGTGGTAAAAAAAGTCCACTCGATGGAGTCATTTGAAATTGAAATACTGGATGGTCATTTTGATTGGACTGAATTGGAATAATCTAAGATAGGATTTATAATATATTATTTTTTATTGCCCTAAATAATCCAAAAATAATCATCTCTTTTCAATGTAGAGAAAATTAAATAAAAATGTAGCATCAAATATGAAATAAAGAATTATATAAAGGAAAAAATATTATAAAATTTCGTTACAATTAAGATTAGACTATTACTATGTTGAGAGCAATAAAATATTTATAAGATTTCAATTCATTAAAGTTGGATAAAAAAAAAGTAAAAAAATTATTGTTGTTCATACATCGCTATGTCTTAATCTTAGGGTAACGATGGTTACATTTTGTCCGACCTGTCGGCGTTTAAATTGGCTTGCTCAAGACTCTTTAAAAAAAAAAAAAGGGTAAAAGCAATTGGGTTGCTCGAAAAAATAACAAGTAATAGTCATGCAACCAATATGCAGAAGAAATTTTTTTTTTTATTTTAGGGGGGGAGGGGGAGAAGGACTTAAACCCTTAACCTCAAGAATGTAAAATTTTCACAAGACAAAGAGTACCATTAGACTAAAGATCCATTAGTGCAAAATAATTGATTGAAAATATTCTACGAGTTTGGGCATTGTTATTTAATTTAAACCAAGAATGCTTGAGCATAACAAGTAATAGTCAAGCAACCAATATTTTGATCTCAATCTAAACATGCATGGATTAGTTCAATTTCAATGGCGAAACAAGAAATGAATAATAAATTTGCATATTCTTAAATGGAGACTCATTTGGTGACATAAAATTCGAATTTAATTGATTGCGTGATTTAAGGGTGATTTATGTATTTCATGGTTATAATCTCAACCACATGTGGTTAAGATAATCTTGCAAACAATCCTTGACATTTGCTCTATGTACATTATAGTAAAACATTGGTCTATTTCCAATGGTCCCTATTTTGGAAGATATGACATGACTGCCCCCGTTTATAAGTCAAAAAAGAGAAATGTCATGTCCATTAGAATTTTCAACAAATTTTAGATTCTAAATCACATGGCACATTAATAGTTATTAAAAAGTTAATAGAGTTTGTGAAACTCATTCATCCTATGATTTACATTAACTTTAAAATTTTAATTGAAGAAAATTTTTAGTGAATGCCTATGGGACTTCACTACCAAGCTAGCTGACCACTGCATAGTCTATACCTATGGGACTTTTTTATTTGAAAATATATACCTATTGACTTCACCTCAGCAGTTATGTCACAAATGGAGGAGAAGCCTCTGGAAGCCTAATGGTTTTTTTCCATTGGGCCTCTAAAACTTTCAGCCATGACCCATAAGGCATGCTCCAGGTGGGATTAGCTAATGAGGTCACGGTACCCACCTAATTCGAGCAATATCTACATGCCCAAAATACACTATTATAAGCGTTTGTCTATCTCAATTTCTTATTTCAAATCAACACTTAACATGACCACATGTTTTGTCTTGTATTATACATAGTGATAAACTCTTATTTTCTTATTTTTGTACCTAGTGGCATAAGCAATTGTGATTATAGATTGGTTAGCCAATCCTAGTCCTCCGACACTACTTTTACTACATAAAAAATCTTGTATGAGAGTACACAAAAAAAGAAAATGGTGAAAAGTACCTACCTAAATCTCATTCACTTTCTTTCAACACTTAAACTCAAACTTTTAGGAGCGTTTTTAGCTCTCTCATGACTTATTACCCAAATTATAATCTTATGATTTTGTAATATGGGGTACAACTTAGACAAACAGATGACCTCAATCCAAGCTCAATTTGAAATATTTAATGTATAGACAAAGATTTTCAATATGGACAAAGGAAACTAATTCAAATTAACTCATACAATATTTAGATTAAATTGAACTCAAAGTGAGATATAACCCAAGAATGTAACTCAAATTGAACTCAATTTCAACCCAGGTCTTAAATTTTAAGCATGGATAGTATTCAAGTTTAAATGTTCTGGTTAAAGTCGAGTTCAGATTAAACTTGAGTAGAAGGTATTGAGCTCAAGTAGACATCTAAACCCGTAAAGCACACCTGAGTTGTGCCCCTACTGCGGAAGGAATTGGGTTTCCACTTCTGTCTAGGGTATTAATTTCCATTAACAATTTTTTAGAATTATTTTATATTAAGCACTTAAACAACTAAAATAACATAAATGTATTTATGTGTTCCCCTAATGGTTTTAGCTGACTATAATAACGTGTAATCTGACTTTATCACGTGACTTGTCTTTGTTTGTTCTAACGGCTAAAATTAAATATAAGACTTAATTGACACAAAATTAATAGTTTAGACCTTCTAGACGCGGACAAAATTATGCGCAAAACTAACCAAGTGAAACGAATTATGATATTTTATTACCATAGTGATTATTGATTTTTTTTATTCTTATCTTATGATCTGATGACAATATTAAGCAGTTCTTAAAAATGATTTAAGTGGCATTTTGACTACACGGACACCTAAACAACCTTGATTACAAAAAAGACTAAATATACAGTCTTAATTACAACAGTAACTGCTTTCTAAAAACTAATCTAAAACTACTCCTAAAATGCCTTGATCGTGGGTCTTATGGGAGGTTTTAGTGTATCCTTCATCTTGCCCACAACATGCTATTTTACAGCCATTCTTCTCGACGATTTTGCCTTCATCGACGATTATCTGACTAGTAACTTCCAGTTAGTTATTCTTCTTTTCAAATGTGGTTGTGACTGATCGTCTTGCCTTTTTTCAGATTTTGTCACATGGCATCTTCTCAATGCATCCAAATTTGTCAAATGACATTCACTGCATATTCTTGAGATTTTATATTTTAAGTCCAAACAATGCCCCTCATTTAATTGAATGATAACTCAAGTAAATGAACAATTTGTAACTGTTTAACTCCCGAATGCCCATTTAAAGGTTTCGGCTGTTGTACTGTTCACTGACACCTTATTCCGTACTTCTCACTATCGCCTTTACCTTCGACAACTTCTCCTTGTTTTGTCTTTACACATTTGATTTTCTCCAATGGCATTTAAACGAAAAATAGGTCATTCCTCTTTTACTATTCTTCATTCGGATGTCCCTCATGTTCTTCGCTTTTTTACTAGTCTCAGATATGCCATTTGAGATTCAATGGATGACTACATTATGATCCCCTCTATGGATTATGGCTCAAATTTTGCGTTGGGTCCTACTTTCAAAGCAAACATCTTTCTAGAGCTATCTGAGCACTATCCTATTTCCAAAGAAGAAGTTCTGACACTTCATCGTCCTTACCTTCGATGAAAATATTAGGATCAAGGGATTACCCCCTCTGAAATATTAGGTTGATGCAGAACAATAATAGTCTAATTGGGTGGAATGAATGGAGCCACATTTTTCTAACCAGTGGAAGGAACAAAAGATCTATGAACAAATAAAGCTCTCAACGAGCCCATTATTCATAAATTATTGGCTTGTGGGTGCAGCCATTTATTTTTCGTCAAAATCCTGTAATGCCATGTAACTTCCCTTTGGCATGATGTCTCCATCTATTCTTGATATTATGCATCTGACATGGCTCCTATCAACTAGAATTGATGTAACTGCATGTTTGAAACCTGATCGTATTCTACTGGACCTTCTAGATAACTTCAATTATTCATACCATTTTACCATTTTTTGCAAGCCAAACTCTACCTCTCCTTCTTATGAGGAGCATGTGGCTTTTCTTCTTCACTGACTCTGTCGTTTCATTCTTTGTGTTCCTAGTCTCGAGATTACTAGGGAATATTATAATATTGCAATTCATTTGGCAGATCAAAAAATACTAGCCTTAGCTCCCTTTGTTTTGGGAGCCCTTTATAGATGCCTTTTCGATATGGCTGAAAGAGGAATTGACAGTAGTTGCGGAGGCCCTTTTTGGTTGTTCCAAGCATGGTTGTATGTCAATTTTCCTAAAACTTGGGCCATCGAACATATTCCTTTTTCGAAATTTTGTCCTATCAAATATGTCCACTAATTTTTTATGTCAGTCTCCCCATCTTTGCATAAGGATTTCATTTTTTATTTCAAGACATTTTATAACTTGGATTTTGATAGGGTATTTTCCTCTTTTCTTGCTTTTCTCTGAATGCCTCTACTCTTCTTTCCGTCTTAGGGCATTGTTCCACACCTTTTGGGGTAGTGTTTTCCTTCCTCACTACCTCCATGTAGGTGGCACGATTTATGAATCTAAATATTTCAGGTGTAGTTTTGAAAATTACTCTCCCAGTTAGATAGCCAGATGATTTGGCTTCACTCAGAGAGTTTCAATACCTTTTATGTACTATTTTATCTACGAACATGCTATTCAAAGGATCAAACTTAGGGACCCTTATCTTGTCCATCTAATTTCTTTGGCCTACAACAAATCTCTGAAGACCTTTTGTTTTTAGCATCTTCATGGGGAGCCATCTATTTCTTCCCTTTTTGTGCATTGGTGGCAAAGTGCTTAAGCTTTAATCTTTGATGATAATCTAGCTACCTATCTAGATTATATTTTGCCAATCAGAAGCCAAATGACCAATCCTTTTTCCTAGTAGATTTACTTGGCGAACTTCGGGCAGGGCTGTCCGCAACTATTCCCTTGAAGTTTAGTTTTTCTATCGAAGGTCATCTTGTGACAAATGCTCTTGAAGACCCTACTACTGATGATACCTTTCTTCGAAAGAAGAATTCTAAACATCTGATGGGAACTATTGTTGAAGAAAATGATCTCTCTTCTTCTAGGTAGACCGTGCAAGTGGCAGAGGAGAATGCAATCAATGAAACTATTCAACTTTTTCTCCAATCCACCAAAGAGTTGTTGTCAACAGAGTGCCTTCTTCAACCATGCCATCTTCTGAAATAGAACTTTCTTCTGATTCTTTCTAAGATAAGACAGAGTAGAATAGAATTATGATGTAAGCCACCTAATGGATGTTATAACATGTTCATTTTTTCTTTTGCAGTCTCCTTATCTTATGTAATTGCCAAACCTATGTGGCATTTTCACTTGTAAATATCTTCAGGAATGCAAGTATTTTTCTTTTTTTAATATCTAATTCTGGCTTTTATTTCTTTTAAAAACCATTATGGCCATACTTAGTAGCCTTTTCATATGCTTATTTTAATTTATATTATAAGATTCCCACATGGTTGAATAATATTTTTTTAGATACCTTGTATTTTCTTTTTCTAGATTTGAATTTGGGTCAAAGATTCTAATCGACTTTCTTTCAAGTCTTCTAACTCAAAAACATTGCTTGAGTATAGATGTCTGTTGGCATATCCTGATGTTTTGCCACCCTTCTTGATCTTACAGTGATTTACATAGGTATCACGGAATCTTGTCCACACACTAACTCAAATGTTGTTATTCTTATACTGGTATTTCTGGAAGTCTTGTATGCCCATAAGACATTTGGCAATAACTCATGCGTCTACCATGGGTTGTCTTCTGTAGTCTTCTCCAAAATCAATGTCATTGTTTTGTTAGTTGATTCTGCTTGCCTATTGCCCTGGGCATAATAGGGTGATGAATTTCACATCTGAATTTCATGTTCAGATGCAAATTCTGTTATTCCTGCCTCTGTAAACATATACCTTGATCGACAATAATTATTTAAGGCAAACCAAACCTATAAATGATGTGTTCCATAATAAAATTAATCACTTTATGCTGGTCTACAACCTTTATAGGTATTGTTTTTGTCCATTTTGTGAAATAATTAGTAGTCAATATAATGTAATAATGTTGTTTCGATGAGAAAATATGGATCTGACCAATCAAATTCATTGCCCAACCTCTAAATAGCCATGGCTTCACAATTGAGTGTAACTCTATAGCAGGAACCCTTTGAATAAGTCAATGCTTTCTGGAAATCTTATCATCTCATTGTATAGGTAATGAAATCTTTTCTCCTGGTTGGCCAGTACTGGTCATACCTATTAATTAGCCATCACATCTTCTCACCCGACTGTTGAGATCCACAAATTCTCTCATGGATTTTTGCCATAGCTTTCATGGGATCCAACTTGCTGATACATAACATGTGACGCCCCTAAAACCGGGGGATCCTTTATTAATCGTTGATAATCCATCAACCCACGGAAGTACCTGTGATTGTCGCACACCCGACATCACGTCAATAGCATACCTTTGACCGGGATTATAAAAGAAAAACAAAGTCTATTTACTTTTAATCGGTTGACCCATCTGAGGTCCAACATACCACCATTGGTAGTCTATTATTGTCCATTTATAACATTTGAAGGGAGAAAACACATAACCCAAAAGCTTGGCAAAACAATTTTAAAATTTCAGATTTTGGGAAAGCGTATCGGTATGACGTATCGGTACGTTGTTCCTATTGGACCACGTTGTACCGGTATGCTCTACCGGTACGCCTTACCCAATTTTGCCTGTTTCACCTGTTCTCAATTTTCAATCCCATCAATTCCATTCCAAAACCATCTCACACATGTTTAAAGAAATTTTTCACATAAAACATGCTACGTACCATACCTATTACAAACAATTCCATATATTTACATGTCAAAACTAAGTTTTCATAATAATTTTACAAAAACTCAAAATAAAGCCACATTCCGGCTTTCTTCATCCACGGAGCTCGAATTGGGAGCCATCCACCGGCGTATATTCCGAACCTGAAATATTTTTCCCGTATAGGGTGAGCCACGCTCAATAGAGTATCTCCTAAAGAGGCTACTCCCCAACCTAGATGCATATAAAATGTTCACATGCCAACAATCAACAACTCATAACATTCCAATTTAGAATATGCATTCCATGTTGGAATCTACCATGCATGCCATGAAATGAGATGAGATTCACTTACGCACATTAACCCGAGCCCTTCCCAGCTCCTCAACACATGCAAGTACCAATGTGTATGAATCCGTCATCTATGTTACACATCAAATGACATTTACCAATCTAGGGTCTTTGTAGGGGTGGATGTTCATGGACTTGCACCAAGGGTCACCCAACCCACACGGAATTTACGGACTTCCACCGAGGGTTCCGCGTACACCCACACACTTCATGGACCGAACCAAGGGAGTGCGTATCCCAATCACCGGGCCTTGCACCCGAGGGATCTTCTAACCCTTCTTGCTAACCCCAACCCTACTAACCATGCAAACCGTGAGACTCGGTCAGGTCTTCGACCAAGCTTACTCGAGCCCACCCGTTATCCACCAAGTGTGGTGTTGACAACAAACATGCACACACACCCACAAAATGCGATGTTCCCATGCATATGTAATATGATGTCTCATTGCAACAATGACATAATGTTCAATATACTATGAATGACATATAAACTATTTCAACGCATTCCACATATCCCATGACAAATTATATCATAAGCATATAACTCCCATAACTTTTCACAATGTCAATATATCATTACGTACATATCAACGTTTTATCTAGAAACAACACCCAAGCATGTCATCACATAATCAAACAATAACACACTTAATTCTCAAGGCATAATGTAAACACATAACATGCCCACAATTCACATAACTCAAGAATCACATTAGGTTAATCTCACATACCCAATTCAAGATGAAATTTATTCTACTTATTTTTCATACCCATTTCACCAATCTCATCACCATAGGCAAGTGTTAAAATTATCTAACCTACCCACCCATTCCATATAAACATTCTAGGTTGAAAATAAACATAATTAGGATGAAACCCTACCTCTTGAAGCGTAAAACGACGTTGAGAAGCTTCAAGAACCCGATTCAAGCTAGAATCTTCACTTGCCCAAAATTCCGTCCTTGAAATCTCGCCCAAACCCGACCTCCTTGGTATGGTTTTGTAGCCCTCGGCGAGGAGAACAACTTTTGTTCTTGGCTCGTGTTGATTCGAGCGACGAGGAGGCGTAGATCGTAGAGAGAAGTTGAATTTTCTCCTTTTTTTTTTCTCTCCTTTCCCTCTCTTCTCTTCTTACGTTAGAACCAGCTGAACAAATGGGGATAAATCAGATTTTCTCCCCCTATATATACTCTTTAATTGCTTGGTCCACAACGCGTCACACCGCCTTCTTTTCCTAGGTCCGTTTTCGCCCTGAAACGATTAAATTTCGCCCCGGTTCAAGTTCAAAATATTTTTATTTTAACTTGATTTAAATTATTTTCCAAAATTTAAAATTTTATTAAAAATTTCGTTTTTGGGTCACTCGAGACCCGACCGCTTCGTAAAACGCGAAAAATTCGACTATCTCAGAATTCGACGAAATTTGACAGGGTAACTAGATTTCGCGAGACGAATTCAACGGTGAGGTCCGTTTCGTCATCCGAGTTCTAGAAAAATTCAGATTTTTAACCTGTACCGAAGTGACAATTTACCTTTTTGCCCTCTTTCATAAAAAAATAAATTTTACCTGGGTTTTACATAACAACATTAAACCTTTTGGAGTCTTTCTGAACAACTATTTTTTTCAGAAAGATATAATTTACTACTTGATTTCTATCAAGCCTTTTTTTTTTTTTTGATATGAATTTTGTAGATACTTTATATTAGGAAATATCCAATCGGATTCCTCTATTTCAATGGCTAGGATATCCATTGGTCATGCTACCACTATTGAAAAATGTCTCTTTTCTATCTTAATGATTCTTTCATTCATACTTTCAAGGATCCTAAACCCAGAGGCAGCTTGAGCCATTTAATTGGCCTTTCTATTGTGAAGCCTCATAAAATGTTCAAACCGAACATCTTCAAAACCTTGAGTAAGTGATTGTACCATTTTGATATGTTTTTCTAGAGTAGGGTGGTTATATTTGTACCAACCTTGCACCTATCGAATTACTAACAGTGAATCACCAATCACTAGTAAGTTTCTAATTTTCATATCTAAGGCTATTTTTAGGCCTACGATTAAAGTCTCATACTCAGCTTAATTATTTGATAAAACCAATGTTTCATCTAATTGATAAGTAAACTGAAACATTTTCCCCTCTAGTGAGACCAGAACAATTCCAGCCCCTACACCCTCTTCATTTTTGAAACCATCAAACATTAATTTATAGAGTGTTATTTCTATGCAGTCACTTCAAATGTTTCTTCTTTAATAAAAACTCTTGGATGGTCTGCCAAGAAATTAGCCAAGACTTGACCTTTAACTGCCTTTTGTGGTACACATTGAAAACAATATTCTATTAAAGTAAGGATCAATTTTTCCATCATTCCTCTTAATAAGGGTTGTGTGAGCATATATTTAATTACATCAGTTTGAGCAATAATGCATACAGTAAATGGAAGTAGGTAATGCCTCAATTTTATTGATGAAAAATACAAAGCCAAACAAAGCTTATCTATTGAAGAGTAATTACATTCAACATTGTTCAATTTTCTACTCAAATAACAGATTATATGTTCATGGCCTTGGTGATTTTGTTGTGCAAGCAGGCTACCAATAGACTTTTCTCCTACTAAAATATACAGCTTTAATGACTTGTCTTCTGTTGGTGGCATCAACACTAGAGGGTTTATCAAGTATTCTTTGATTTCTTCAAAAGTTGTCTGATGCCAGCATCCCATTTGAAATCCACGTCTGATTTCAACTTCAACAAAGGTGAAAAAATCACTATCTTCCCTACAAGGTTAGATATGAACCTTCTTAGGAAGTTCACTTGGTCTAAAAATATCTATAGTTCATTATTTTTTGATGGGGCCTAGGCCTCTATGATGGCCTTAACTTTGTTTTTATCTACCTTAATTCCTCTTTGATGGACCAAAAACCCTAAGAAATTACTAGCAGAAACTCCAAATGTACATTTCAAAGGATTTATTTTTAATTTGTGCATTATCCTGCTTTCAAAAGCCTTCTTGAGGTTCTCCAAATGTGATTCTTGGTCATCAAATTTGATAACCACATCATCAATATAAAACTCCATCGATTTCTCAATGATGTCATGAAAAATCAAGTTTATTGCCCTTTGATCCCTATATTTGTTTGGGCCAAATGGCATCTCCACCCATTCATAGGTACCCAGTGCGCCTGGTCATCTAAATACAGTCTTATATACATCATCTTCTACTATACATATCTGACTATAATCAGTATGTCCATCCATGAAGGTTAGAATAACATGTCTAGCAATAGAATCAGTCAGGATATCTGCTTTAGGAATTGTATATTCATCTTTAGGGGTTGTAGTGTTTAGATTCCTAAAATCTATACATAACCTAATTTTTCTAGTCTTTTTGACCACATGAACAATATTGTAAAGCCATTCAACATACCTAATAATTCTTATAAAGCCTGCCATTAACAACCTTTCAATTTATTTTTTCACTAGAAGTGTAACTTCAATAGTCATTCTCCTTGGTGGTTGCTTGTGGGGATGAAAACATTTATTGATTGGTAGTTTGTGCTCTACAAATAATTTGTCTAAAGCGGGCATTTCTTTATAGCTCCGTGCAAAGCAGTCTTTGAATTCCTTTAGTAATTCAACCAAACTTTATTTGAAGTAAGCTCCATGGATTGTATTGATTTAGATAGGCCTTTTGTCAGCCTCATCTCCTAGATTAATTTTTTCCAATAGGTCTTGAACATCTACCTTAAAATCATCCAACTTTACACGTGTAGATTGAAGATTATTCACCCCTATGTTCTGTCTTATGCTCTCTGGGCCACTTTCTAATACACGCTTAGCTCAATCAATAGAAGAATCCCCTAATGCCTTCACTGGTTCTTCCAAGGTATATGCAAATAACCTTGTTAGTGTGGCTTTAATGGTAGCCATCTTGCCATTCTAGAATCCTTTGTAGGCTCTATTCATCAATTTCATTGAATTCTTCACTTTTAAGCCTTGGTTGTAAGAAACTAAGTTTGGCCATGTCATGACAAATCTAATGTAAATTATCTTCAAAATATTTATTAAGTTGGCTCTTGCAACTATTTTGCCCAATTGAAGTCATATCCTTGTGATAGAATTAGGCTTCAACATTATATGTGTCTATAGAAAAAGGATTGGTATATGCCCAATGCACTTCCATCCCTTTTTTTCTTTTCTCATCACTTTATAACAGGAAGATTAGTGTTTGATGTAGGGGTGATGACACACAGCCATTAGTGTGTATCCAATCACTTCGTAGAATAACATTGAAGTTGGATGAGGAATCCACCACAAAGAATGCTGTTGTGGTTTTCCTATTGCCTATTTCTAATTGTACAAACAAAATACCCTTTGTAGAGAATGATCCCCCAGCAAAATTACTTACTGTAATGTCAGTGTGAAATAGATCTTCCTCTCTTTTGTTTAGAACTTTTAACATCCTTGATGGTAGGATGTTGACCACTTCCCCATTGTCAACCAGAACTTTGCTAACTAGTTGACCATCGATGTGAGCCTATATGTACAATGGTCTGAGATGTTTAACTAACTCTTTCCTAGGGGGAGTGTAACACCACTCTATCTTCCCCAGAGTCTCCTTGCTCTACAATTATAGACCTCCTATTAGGTCTGATTTTATTCATAGTTTTTGTGAAGATTGTTGCTGACTCAGTGTTGTCTTCTACATCTCCTACTAATTGGTTTGGTTGTCCTACCTTAGCCTTGAATGCGGAAAAGCCACTATCATATTACATATTGTATCATCTCTAATGAGAGGTTTCTATATCTTCAAAGTCCATAAGTTTCTCATCTAACAACATGTCTTTGTCTTCTTCTACTTTCTATTTTTCTTTTGCTGATTGGTTTTCTAGCATCTTCTTTGGTTCTCCTTCAGATAGATCCAATATCTGCTTGAATTCAATAGTTTTTTTTATCAAGGATGTACTGTTTGGTTTGGACTTCTTTGATCTCTTTTTGTTGTTCCCTTGTCCAAGTTGAATTTTTCTTCCCTGTCAATGGACTTGGCCCTAAATAGACTTCAAGAGGAGTAGGATCTCGCCTGCTTATCCAAGCGACAAACTTTATTTGTTCTCTCTTTTCCTAGGTTCTACTAAGTGCTTGATATCATGCCCCAGATGAAAATTTTGGATGGTGAATATGATGCCATTTTTCATCATAAAGTTCAGGGGAATTCACTATTCTCGATCCATCCTTTGTGATAATATCAAACCTCCATTTTCTCTTTTGATTCTGTTTTTCCTGTTGTTCTTATTTTCTGATCCTTTGCTAAACACTTTTCTTGGCCATCGATGGTCCAAAAAAATTGTCCATCCCTTGCAGCCTTTTTTTCTTGACTCGGTCTTGGTAATTAGTGTTTCCTAGGTTTCTCTGGATTTCAGGGAATTAATGGGGACCATACCCATGCTGGTACCTTTCTTGTAACTTAAATATGACTGGATGACATGTTCATAGGGTACTCAATCTTTTTCAAGGTATCACATATAATTGGTAATTTTTCTATAATCTGTGATACATCTATTTCAACTTCTCCATCGAAGTTTTGAAAATAAGTTCCTAGTGAACTATTTTTCCTCTGTTGTTCTTCCCTGAGCAACATCTCATATCTGGTGGCCTTGACTGAGAGTTCAAAGAGATCTCTAAACTCAATTCCTTCAAATTTCTTTCTTAATTCGAAGTCTAAATCATTCTGGTCCAGTTTTACTAATTCAACTTCAAGCAAGTAAACATGACATTTGTTTATGCCTTTTTTGAATCTGTCGGTGTATTGTTCTGCAGATTTATTTGATTTTTTCTTTAATCATGCCAGATCTGCCATTTAAAGAATTGAGCATGAAACTAATCTTCTATTTCTTGTCAAGTTTGAATTGAATTGAATTGAAAAATTTATGAACCAAGCAAAGGCTGCCTTGGTTAGAAATTGTGGGAATGGTTTCATGTTCAGATTTCCATTATTTCCAATTTTTCCACATTAAAAAGTGAATCTACCTATGTGTCCTATGGTCGATTGATTCTCTTCACTAGAGTAAAGATGGAATTCTAGGATTTTATATCTCCTTGGGAATTTCTCATAGTCAATCCATGCTGGATATGGTTTTCTGAACACATGCCTTTCAGTTTTTCTAAGGGCAGGGCCATACAAGTTTTGAATCATCTCTACTAATTGATTCATATTAAAAGCCATGTTTTGGTGGCCTTCTAAATTTTCAAATTGGTCAAAGGTTTGCCCCATGTCCTTGCGTGGAATTCCTCTACGGGTTCTAGTGGAGGCATGGTTTGCCTTTCACGGCCTCTTTTAGGTAATTCAGGGGACATCCTTGATGCATTTCTATCTCTAGGATTATTTCCTAGGGAGAAATTATAGAACATTTTTTACAGCCTCCCCATCGAACACCATATTAAAATGATTTTGGTGTGGTGGGCCTGGTCTTTAATTGGTCACCATTGGTGGTGGTTTCTGATTTTCTACAAGAAGCACCATAGAACATGTGTTTCCTTCTTCTGCCACTTGATTTCTAATTACAGTAGTTAATTTTCGATTAATTGGTCTTGACCCTAGTATTTGGACATTCATTAACTCATGAATGACATTAACTAAGCCTTGTCTAATGCCAAAATTAGGATTGTGCAATATTTGTTTTAAATTCTGCACACACTCTTGCATCTGCAAACTATCTTGGCCATTTCCTGGATTTGTAGATTCCACTGGGTTCGTACTCAAACTTGCTCCATGATTGCCATTGTGTGGCGTAATTTCCATAGTTTCTTTGGTGTCAAACATGATCTCATATTGTTTTCTCATTCTAAGATTTTTTTTGATCTAAATTAATAATGTTGTCCTACCGGGTGTGCCAAAAGATTGTTGCTCCAAAATCTATTGAATTCGATGGAAAAATCTCAATCAACATACAATTTTCAGGTGATTGTTTGAGAGGGGTTCAAATGCCTTGTTTTAGGATTTCCTTAGACGAAATTAATGGATAAACACACAATACATAGAACTAATAAAAGATGACACCCTTATTAATTCATTCAAAGGGACTTTGGTTACAGGAAATACTGAATAAACAACCTTGATTACAGTAGTAACTATTTCATAAAAAACTAATCTAAAACTATTACTAAAATTCCTAGATCGTAGGTTTTGTGGGGGGTTTGAGTGTATCCTTCATCTTCTCCACTACATGTCATTTTATTGTCATTGTCCTCGACAATTTTTGTTTCCATTAACGGTTATCTAATTAATAACTTGTAGTTAATTATTCTTTTTTTCAAATGTGAATGTGACTGATCGTCTCTCGCCTTTCATCAGATTTTGTCATGTGGCATCATTTTAATGCATTGATATTTGTCAGATGTCAATACACTATATATTCCTAAAATTTTATATTTTAAGTCCAAACAAAAAGTGATACGTGTCCTTCATGCTTATAAATCTCAACCACATTGTGGTTAAGATAATCTTCTAAACAATCCTAGGAATTTTCTCTATTGCCAATTGTCTCTTTTTGATAGAGATGACATGACTGTCCGTTTAGAAGTCAAAAAGAGACATGCGATATCCATAAAAAAATTTACCAAATTTTGATTTTACATCATTTGGCACATAAATAGTTGAATAGTTAATGAGAATTTGTGGAATTCATTCATTCTATGATTTACATTAGTTTAAACTTTAATAAAAATTTTGGTGAATATAGTATTATTGGTCAAAAAACTACCAAGCTACTTGACCACTGCATAGTCTATACCTAAGGGACTTTACCTCAGCAGTTATGTCACAAATGGAGGAGAAACCTCTGGAAGCCTAATGGCTCTTTCCAGTGAGCCTCTAGAACTTGAAGGCATGTCCCATGTAAACCCACCCCTCCAACAACCCCCTCCCCCCCCCCCCCCCCCCCCCCCCAAGCACACACAAAAAAACCAACAAAATAAATAAATAAACAACAAAAGAAGGCATGCTCCTGGTGGGATTAGTTAACGAGGTCATGATACCCACCTAACTCAAGCAATATCTACTTGCCCAAAATAAACTATTATAAGCACTGGTCTATCTCAATTTCTTATTTCAAATCAACACTTATAAGCATTGGTTTATCTCAATTTCTTATTTCAAATCAACACTTAACATGCCCACATATTTTGTCTTGTATTATACATAGTGACAAGCTCCTATTTTCATATTTTTATACCTAGTGGCATAAGCAATGGTGATCATAGATTGGTTAGCCAATCCTAGTCCTCCAACACTACCTAAAAAATCTTGTATGAGCATACCCAAAAAAAAAAATGGTGAAAAGTACCTACCTAAATCTCGTTTATTTTCTTCCAGCTCTTAACTAAAACTTTTAGGTGAGTTTTTAACTCTCTCATAACTAATTACATAAATTACAATCTTACGATTTTGTAGTGTGGGGGTACAACTTAGACAAACAGATGAACTCAGTCCAAGTTCAATCTGAAATATTCAATTCGTAGACAAAGATTTTCAATATTAACAAAGGTACCTAATTCAAATTAATTCATACAATATTTAGGTTAAATTGAACTAAAAAATGAGTTATATAACCCGAGAATGTAACTCATATTGAAATTAATTTCATCCGGGTCTCAAATTTTAAACATGGATAGTATTCAAATTTAAAGGTTTTGGTGAAATTCGAGTTCAGATTAAACTTGAGTAGAAAGTATTGAGGTCAAGTTGACATCTAAACCCGTAAACCACACCTGAGTTGTGCCCCTAGCTGCGGAAGGAATTGGGTTTCCAGTTCTATCTAGAGTATTAATTTCCATTAACCATACTTAAACTTTTTAGAATGATTGTAATTTAAATTAAGCACTTAAACAACTAAAATAACATAATGTACCCAGTATTTAATGCCTATTTACCATTCTGGACGATGAGGGATTCTATGTGTTCCCCTAATCGTTTTAGCTTTACTATAATAAAGTGTAAGCTATTTTTATCATAGAAGTTATCCTAAGATTAATTACTTAAGCAAAATCAAGTTGCAATAAATATCATAATCAGTGCTTAAACATTGTCTCCTTTTTAAAATTGTCCATAAACTTTAGTTGTCTCAATTTCGTCCTTCAAATAGCAATTTCGTATCAATTAAGTTCTTTCATTAATTTTGACCGTTAGAACAAATGGCGGCACATGACGTTGATGACCATATGGCCAAAAACGTGGTTTGTCTCTGTTTGTTGTAATGGCTAAAATTGAACATAAAACTTAATTGACACAAAATTAATAGTTCGTGGATTAAATTGAGATAATTGAAAGTTCAAAGGCCATTTTAAAAAATAATATAAAATTTGAGGAATTATTGTAATATTTACCCTAAAAATTAAGAGCAAAAGAACCTTCAAGACGCTGACGAAACTATGCACAAAACCAACCAAGTGAAACGAGTTATGATATTTTATTTACCTGTGCGATCATTGATTTTTTATTTTATTTTTATTCTTATCCTATGATCTGATGACAAATATTAAATAGTTATTAAAAATGATTTAAGTGGCATTTTGACTGCACCGACACCTAATATGACTTCATTACCACGTCTAAGATGATGATCCTAGTAAAAATGACAGATTAAACAAAGAGTTTTAGGGGACATTGATAGCATTAGTGGACTCACCTTAGGCTTACTCATTTTCTAGACTATGGTTGATAATTGCTAACAACATCTCTCTATCTAACACGAAATTCAATACGAAATTACTGGATATGATTTTAACTTTCATTGATGCGAATCATAATCGAGTTAAAAAAAAAAATAGAGTTGGCTTATTTAATAATAACTTGGTTGTGTAAAAAGTCGAGCTAATTTTGACACTACATTACTTTCATAACATACGATATCACATTAACAAGACAAAATAATTATTATTGATGAGTCCAAATCTAATTGGGTTAAGTCCAATAAATCAAGCAAGCCCAGATCCACTAAGAAGGCAGCCCAAGTCCGGTTCACCAACCCGACCCAGTCAAAGATCTAAGAAGTCCATAAAGAAAAGAGCATGTGGGGAGAAATTATCGGGATAGATACACAAGAATTAATTGTACTTGCTTTTTGTAACTATTATCCCCGAAGAATTAGTACCCTCACACTCACGTCACCGCCTTACCTCACTGCTTCACCATACCTATAAATTGTAAGTCCTCTCAACATGAGAGGACACAGCTTGACATCTCACCACACCTCTCTACACACATATAGCTTCTCTCTCCTAACTATTGTATCTCTCCCGGAGCTATCCATTGCTCTCTCCCCTGTTCAACTTGCTTGATCAATAAAGAGTCTTCGACCACCGTTGCCGTTTTCTAGAGTAGAGTAGGTCACTCAGACCGAACCACTATATATCTGTGTGTTGACTCAATATTTACATTACTGTCATTGATTCTTTATTTATTGTTCATTAATTACACCTTATCACACACTTGACTGTTGATCTTGCACGAGACAGTTTTGTGCATCATCAATTATTAACATAATATTTTTCAATCAATCGCAACTAGTTATCATATATGAGTTTAGCCTTACAATTAAGTTATAGTTAATTTGAAGGGTGGTTCTTAAGGGGATCTGGTTTACCTACCTGATCTATTCGATGGATAATCATGAATTAAAATAAAATAATTTTCATATATGACACGGTTTAGATACTTACAACGGTCCCCCTCCCCTCCCCCTTCCAAAAAAATAAAAATACTTACAACAAGGAAGTTTATTGTAAAGGTAACTCATAGTTTTACCTCACCCATTGACTTCCATATAACCACTATTTTACGCATAGAACTTCCATTGACATAGACCTAAACCTATATTATTTAGACCATGCGCCAAGGGTATAAATTTTTATTCCCGTCCTAATTAATATACAAGATTCTCATCTAGAAGAAGGTTTAAGTAGACTATCATAGAAATAAGTGTCAAAAATAATAATACAGTTTTGAAAAGACGGTTTTCAAACTCGAAGCGAAAGAATACTTGATATTTCTTTAAATTTGAGGCCTACATGTGGTCCTGCATTATAATGGGTAATGGTCCTATCCTAATGGAGCTACTTGATAATATCTCTTTCTAGATTAATACAGACGTTCAGTTACATCTCTATCTAAGAATAAAGACGCAGAAGGATTTGGAGAAAACTTAATTCCAGAGATAGAAGATAATGAAGTTAATTGGGAATGGAATGCGTCAGCTTCAATAACAAGGATACAACCCAAACCCAACCTAGGGGAAGCTGAGTCATGAGATTGACCTTACAATGGTTCTGACTCAGCCATGACTATGACTACGCCTGTTCTTGGCTTCTTCTGAAATATTTATATAACACTATAACATTCGCAATAGATGGTGTATGGACTAAGTTCTACCGTGTTAAAATTTATTTGATTAAACCCGACTTGTTACATATCTTGACTCATCTCATACATTACCCATTTTATGATTGTGTTAACAGATTTGCGTCGTTTTTAATTGAGTTTATATCGGGTATTAATTCATTTATTTGACGATTTTAAAGGATTCTTTGGCTATTATTTGAACTCATTATAGATAATTGAAACTCGCTAATTTAGTGTGTGTATATATATATATGTGTGTTGGGGGGGGGGGGGGGGGGGGACTCCCTATATATACATCTCTATATATTCATAAGCCCGGATGTGCATGGTATGCATGTATGGGGATGACATGTATGATGGGTGATAGATGGGGCATGGCATTAATCACATGTGGTGTCTGAAAAAGGCTTGCATTTTAGGAATCTAGTAGAATAAAAGTTTTGACTCTCCAGGCCAAATTAGCCACCAGACATGAAGGGGACGTGATGGGTCCGGTCCCATTACACGTCAATTACACATGGCTGCCTGTTTGGATTTTGAATTTGCACGCCATCGTCTTCTAGATTCTAGTTAATTTTAATCTTTTTCTTCATTTTTTTTTTAATTTTGCAGAAAAATAATAAATTTTTAATATATTTTTTAATATATAATTATGAATATTTTCAATATCGTTTTGCGATTTTACAATCGGGAGAAGACACCAAATTTTGTAATGTCTCAAAATTATTGATATACCCTAATCTTAATAAAAATCATTTTATATTCACCCAACTACACAATTAAGAGTGTTCCTACAATTTATCTTAAGTTAAAAAAAAAATATAAAAGTAGTTTCTGAAGAATTTTTGAAATATTTGAAGATAGTGGTGGTCTATTTTCTTCAGTATTTTTGTCTATTACATTAACGAGCTAAATTTTAATCCGAGGCTTTACCAAATTTAAATGTAGAGAGCTAAATCGGGTTATTTGAGTTTGATTTTTAGTGGTTAAATCTCTAAAATAAAGAGTTGAGTGAGAATAGATAACTTATTAAAAATGCTCTTACTAATATAAATTTATTTTTCCAACATATTGATTAATATTATTATCCAAAAATCACACGAATAGGGAATTTAGACCCTTTTAAAGACGTTTTTCAAATGATAAAGGTTTGCACCTATATACGATTGGTGGTCTAAAGGTAATGCTATGGTATTGGAAAACAAAATTAGTACCGTATTGACATTTACAAATTACAGTTTTTAAAGGTAAAATTATAACTGTTTGAGGTAATTTATAATCGTTTCTGAAATGTTATGGTCGATCATAAACACCCTCGATCAGTTGTAACTTCACTTTTAAAAAGTGTAACGTTACCTTTAAAAGTTATAACTTTATCTTTAAACATTGTAAATTTTACGGTCGATTTTAGCTATTTAGGATCAATTATACTTTTTATAGTTTTAATTATTACTTCAAAAAATTTTAACGTTTGAAACAGTATCAAAATTTATACCGTAGTCTCTCCCGTGGTCTAATATGGAGAATATATTTGAAAAAATCCAAATCAAACATTTAATGTATAAAAGACAAAAAGAGAAGAAAAGAAAATTGAAAGAAAAAGGTGAAAAAGTGAATAGAGCCTCCCATTTACAGATCTCAACTTGGGAAAAGAAAGTCAAGAACAGAACAAGCAGTAATGCAGTATAATTTATATTAGCCGCCAATATAGTCAAAAAAGAAATAAATAAAGATAGTATTGGTGTGGTGTGTCCCCAAAAGAGGTTAGTGTTGTTACTCACAAGCCACCTTTCAATTCAACAACACCGCACCTTTCTTTAGACTTTTGCCGGAACACGCCTTGGTCTCAATTATTTTTATATTTTTGTGTCAAGTAACTTTCGATACATATTGAGTTTGTATCAATATTCGTGTTGATAAAAAATTATTTAATTTCACAATAATTTATATAATATTATATAAAAAATTAAAAAAAATAAAAAATTCTAATTTTTTGTCTACAATATTCGTTAAATACTTATTTTTTATTTACAGTAACTATTATTCATGTTGAACTTTAATTTGACCCATTTTTTACTCGTGTAAACTAATCGTGTTATTTTCCAGTTTTGTGCTGGGTCGGGTTCGTATTAATGGATAAAATGAACACTCCTATGCTCAGTTCTCAACATTATTAAATAAAGCTTTGTTTTTATTATTATTATTGTAGACTTTTCAAGTCGAGAAAAATTACAGTACCGAAATTTAAAATTTTTTGAGTACAAATTATATTTTTTTGATATAAAAGTTATAATTAAAAAAATAATGAAAGTTATAAAGTTTAAAAATAAATTTATTATTTTTTGAGACCAAATTACATATTTTTCAAGATGTCTTGAAATTACATCAAACAGTTATAATTTAATCTTTAAAAATTATATTTTAACTTCTAAAAAGTAATAACTTTTAATGCGGTACATAAGCTTTCAAGCATGAGGAAACACGAGTGTTGATTTAGTTTTGATTTGTTCAAGATTCTTTGGTTAGCTCTTTTTGACTTTAGTATGTGGATAAGGTTTGGAATAGTCTGATATGATATGATTGAGAACAGAAGTGAAACCTTTGAACTTTGAAGTGTGCGCGGCACCACCACCCCCCAAATACACGTCAAATGAAATTTTGGGTATGGAAAGGGCTTAAAAAGGTTGAGAGAAATAAGTGTCAAAGTTGTAGATAATTTTATTCTTATTTTACAGAATTCTTTTCACCCTCGAAATTCCTCAGCTCTAGACATTTCGTTCAAGAAAAATATAAACTTGTTTTAAACAATCTTATTATCGTTTTAGAGAAAATTCACTTTTGGACTTGGACTTTAAGAGTTTTAGTTATCTAAATCAAGAAAAACATTGAAACCATCGTGACCTAATATGAGTTGTCCACTTTTGACTTTATTGGATGGGTAATGAAGGGATCAGGCAACAAGTTATTTATTCCCACCTCTCAAGGGGTGCTCTATGCTGTCCTCTCCTTGACAACTACAAATTGTTTATAATTGATGATTCTTTAGATTCATAATATGAGTTAGGTATTTGAACACAGGAGCTTAAAGTTTGGTGGTTTTGTTTTATCAAGTGTGTGAATACGAGCGATTAATTTATGATAGAGCTTGGAGGCTCTTGATAAGTTTGCCAATGAAACAGGAGAAAGGGATAAGTCGGGGGATATCAGATCACATAAGAATTATAATAGTTCACCAATTGTAGAGTATAGTTAATCCATTCTAATGGAGTCTTTTGTTTTTGGAGATTCTATTTATTTCTTAAATAAGAAGGATCAATTATCGAGTTTTTCTCCTATCCCTCACTTGATTAAGGGTTTGAGAATTTAAATGTGACGATGATGTCACCATCTGGTGGTCCCTAGTTTGTTAGGATTTTATTGAGAGAATATTTGGGTCATTTGAGTCTATATTCCTTAGACCGTTAGAGGCTACATTCTCTAGGTGTAATGTGACTTTCTTGAATATGCTGTGGTGGCATAAAGAGACCGGCTCGGCCAATTGTCTCGATCTCGTAACATCAATTCCTTTCGATATTTCTATAGGACGACTTGAACGATTCTACTTGAGGTCATCATGGATCAACCAGGGTTTACTACCTTGGGTAATCTTCACCATATAGCTTCAAGATAGTCCATTTATTTTGACTAAATTTTCATTGCTTAATGGTGCCATTTTTCGAGTATCATCAATAAAATTACCCTTCTTTAGGTGCTTGTTCTTCTACCACTAGTTTAAATAGATTGAATGCAAATATATTGTTGATTGAATTGTAATATTGATACAACGCTATCCAAAATCCCTCACCTTCTGGAGAAGCTCTCCCGAGGGACCTAGAAGGGGGAGATCTATAGTCATTCTTGAAGGATGACTTAAATCATAGTTGGACCTTAGCCCTATCAAACTCCAAGAAATAATTTTACAATTTATTTTTTGTAAATCGAACCTAGATCATAATCACTGTGGGCCTCAAGAAAGACACAGAATGATGCACTAAGCACCATTGAACCTCATTGCCAGGTGGTCAAAACTAAGAGCATACATAGACAACAAACAAAACAAAAACGAATGTCTTAAAAATATAAGTCAAATAAGATTCCTAACAAACTGAATGGAGCTTGTGCTAAAAAAATCAAGCCAACACTCAATGGAATCATTGAATGGGCCCATAACTATTTACCCCATCCAGAATGAGGTTGACCCCATTATTCTTGTCGGCCCCAATTCAAGCCCAAACCTTAGCACTATTCCTAAGGCCTTTCTCTCGGGCCTCTTTATTTATGCTCGGCTGAATCCCAAGTGCTAAAGCCCAAACAGAAAATGGTATTATCAAAGTCAAGGCTTCAATATATAGGCCCTCCAAATGCTGATGAATCTTTTTTTTTTTTTTCAAAATTTTTAGTGATCGATCGAGACCAAAACCAGTGAATGCGGTTTGTTTCAAAATTTTGAAAGATCATTCGAACCCAATTTCTCCAAATCAAATCTAACCTTGATAGATTAAAAACTATGCACAAATTGATAAGGATCTTCCGACCCAAAAAAAAAACAAAAGTTATAATGATCCTATTCTCTTTTTTTTTTTTTTAACAACTTTTCAATGATCATTGGAGCCCAAATTAGTTTTTTTTTTTGACAGAATTAATTGTATATGTGGGCTTTGCTACAACTCAAATAATGCAGAAATCAAAGCGTAAATTGTCGCAAAGTAATAATAGACTATGGAAGTCCAAAATTGTAACACCTCGCATTTTTCTTTTATATATGTATATAGATATATAGTAAATAATTGTTGTAAAAATATGGATATGTGTAATGATGTAAGAATGAACTATATAGATTGTAATAGTAAGAGAAATGCTAGAGATGCATATTGATTGAGAAGTTTGAGTTTCCAAGACATTTAAACTTGGAAAGGGTGATTAGATGAATTTCTAAATATTTTTAGGTCAAAATAAGGTGTCCATTGAATCCGGAAGGTCGAACAACCTTGGGAGAGGTAATATGAGGTGTATTGGAAGTTAGGAAGTATTCCGGAGTGAAAACACACTTAGAGAAAATTGGGTAAAAAGGAGTTGGGATACCTTCTAGTATTTTGGTCATAAATTTTTATCCGTATATCTAATTGATCTGAAATTTGGACAGTAGATAGTAGACATCTAGAGCTACAAAAGTGTATCTCATGAAAATTTTCCAATTCGACCTCTAAATGGGTCAAAACTTCCCTGGAAGTCGAGGTAGCTGAAGTGTACCGGTACACAGTACCGGTACGCCCGAACCAGTAGGTAAACCGTACCGGTACAGCGTACCGGTACGCCCGAAGTTTGGCACCGAAAAAGTCAGGATTTTGGTGTTTTAAAACACCCTTTTAAGCCTCATTTGACCCATTCTTCCATCTCACTCTCACCCCAAACATCTTAGAGCCCTAAGAGAAGAGAAAAAGAGAGAAAAACACAAAGATCTTGAGAGAGTTACCCCTTATAGAGATCAAAATCGAAATTCCTCAAGAACACCATTCTTCTACTCTCTTCTTCTACACTTTCACTACACCCTTACCCACACCTCTTGGAATCCTAGAGAGAGTCTTAGAAAAGAATAAAGAAGGCGAAAACACAAGATCAAAAGGGAGAAACAAAGGATTTAAGAGTGATTCAAGATCAAACCCTAGATTTCAAGAACACCAAGTAGGGGATTTCTTCTCTTTCTCTTACATTGATGTTAGGGTTATTATATATATATGTTTTGACTCCTAATCATATGTATTTGCTATGGGTTCCTTGTTTCTTGGTTCTCTTGCAATTGTTAACATGTTTTACACAAAGTTAGGGTTGTATACGCATGAAATCCCTCTTTTATTTGAAAAATCCTAGTTTTCAAGAGTGATGGGTTTTCCTCTTGAACTCTTCCTTTATTCTTGATTTCAAAATCATAGTGTTTTGTGTTGAGTAATAAAATGATATTGTTGTGATCTCTTGCATTTTTCTTGGTTGGTTATTGAAAATGTCACATGCTTAATTTGGGGATTTTGAGACATACTTGTAAATTGTGAAATTGGGTTTGGTATTGTATCTCTTATGAGTGTGGGATGACCATGGGTGGCCTTTGACGAGATATCGTAGAGTGGGTAGACGTGTTGCTTGCTTCGTGTGGGTTGGCATGTTTCCTACCACTCGTAGTGGGGTTAGTGCTTTGGTAAGACTAAACCGCTATTGCTCACGGGTGCCATGTCAGAGGGTTAGTATACTAATACCTGGGTTGGATACGTCACTGCCATTGGTATGGCATACGCCCTTCCTAAAGGATGGATATCTTTGATAAGATTTGTGTGGGTGTGTGTGGGCTAGATATTACTCAATGTGTTGATTTATGGGGTTTGCCTCACATCATGTTTGAGATACATATACATATGGTTGTGGAATATTCAAGTTATGGATTATGGTATTATTGTGGAAAATGGTTACCTACAAGGACTTGTGTAGTCTAGATTCCACAAGGTCTTGTGGGAAAATGGTCTTGTATTGGATCTTGGTTTCTTCTACTGTTCATTTAAATTACTGTTGCTACTTAAACTGGAGATCCATTCTAAAATGTCCCTGTTTTACTTCAAAGATTATGTATGCTATGTTGTAAAATGAGACCGACCATTTTATATATGTTTTTCTAAACCTTGTATGAGTTTGGGAAGATTTTGCTACAGAGCTTCGTGCTCACCCCCTACAGTTAAACATTTTCAGATTTGGTGCTAGAGGAGAATCTCGGAGTTGACGAGCCGGGGTATTGGGAGACCTCACCCGAGGGAAATCTAGATCCCGATGTGGACCTGTAGAGACATAGCTTCTTTTGTACTAGACTTGAGAATTTATTTTGAAATCATGTGAAGTTTAGTTTTCTTTTGTTATTCCGCTGCTAAGTTACGTTTGATCTTTTGAGATGTAAATGCCATAGCTTGGCTTATTTTTTTTGGATGATATTGTAAATTATATGGATGATGAATGGAAAAAATTTCTTATTGATGGAATTATATTAGTGCTCTCATGATATGAATGTTTTAGAATGTAATGCCGTCCATGGTGTGTTTTGGGGCGTTACAAAAATTGACCCTTAGGGAATTGAGAAGTCTTGAAACGCTAGAAAAATAAGAGAAAAGTGTTTCAAATGTTGTTTGGGAAAAGTTCAAAAGAACAAGGATTGAGTGATTAAGACAGTAATTAAAATAATAAAGCATTGGGGATACCCTTCCAATTCCACACAACAATTTTCTATGATTCAATTTTTTAACTTAGTTGGGAATCATCTGATGAGTGATCCCAACCGGAATATTTAGCAGTGATAATATGAAAACATCAAAAGTTATAATCAATAAATTATCCAATTAAATTTAAGAATTCACATGCAGATTACAAGCATTCACCATACCCAAAGTCTACGATAAATCAAGCTCTCCAGCAAATAAACCATAAATGTTTTACGAATAACAAATAAATTATCTTATAAAAAATTCTATTAATTAATTCAAGCGTGTATTAACTAATTATATGACTCGCAGGGAATCTCAAGTATTCGATGTACGTGGCACAACAAATTAATAAATTATACAGAGAAAAAACTTTACTAAAAAGACAAGAATTGAATTAAAAGAATAAATCAAGTATTATAAACATTGTATCAAAGATAAATACCATATTTCATGGAAAGTATCACCCCTACCTTCAATTGGGCTTATAGCGAGCCATATAGTAAATACAATAAAATTAGAAGAAAAAAAATTAGAGGACAAAAGGTAATTACAATGTAAACCTACACCCATATTTATAGGTAGGTTCCAATAGGGTTCCTAAGCACTGGGAAAATCTCAAACACGCGTCCAGACGCATAGCTTTTACTGTCCGAACGCGCATTGTTGTCTTGATCCATACAAAACACGCGTTTGGACACAAGTGATATACTGTCCAGACACGACTTGTAGTGCTTTCCTCATAATCTTCTAGAATCCTCCTCAAAATGCTTCCTCTTTTACGTCTGGACGCATTCTCTATTCTGTCTGGACGTAATTCTTTTTATGTCTAGATGTATATCTTCATTTTTTCATGCCCAGTCTCTGAAACTTCCGTCAGGACGCTCCTTGATTTCCAGACAAACACATTTTCTAGAATGCTTCCTTGCCTCCCCCTAAAGTCTGAACCTCTTCATTTTCTTGTGTTTTGTCCTATTGGTCATCAAATCAACCTATTTACTTGCAAAACTAGACAAACACTCCAAAAAGCATAACATATCCAAAACTAAAGTAAATCAGTATAATTAGTGCCTTGGCAAACGTAACTAGCCAGTAATAAATATCACAATAACACAATATCTAAGGCTAATCAGGCTCCCCGACCTAGCTCTTGCTAGTCCTTAGTAAGACAAAAAGAAAATAAAATAAAAAACATATCCACTTTTGTAGAGCTCACGATTGTATTTAACAGATGGAATAAGCCTTTAAACCTCTAGATTCCCCTTAGTGGACTAGTATAGTCTCGTGAGGGTTTTCAGAGATGATACCCACAAACATCAATCTGTCAACAAATATATAAATAATAATTCTATGTCATAAATAACTATGACAACATAAAAACTTTACGCTGTAAGCCTTTCTATAAGCACATGCAAAGCAAAATATAGAACTCATATATATGTATGCACTTATCATATTCTCATATAAACTTGTATATAGTGTGAATTAATTATACCAAGTCTACAATTCATCCAATAATCACTCCTACAACTATCAACCAATTTGTCTCAATGCCAAATCTCACAGATTATAGTGATTATTCCCTCAAGTATTACATGTGAGAATAATATATTTAAAACAAAAGAAAAATAATGCTTACATGTTCTATTAAAATAGCCGTCATCTGAAAGAAAAAGATTTGACATAGTCCTATGAAAAGAGATCAACACACAATAAGCATACAATCACTATTGTTTTTCTTATTCACACAAGTTATGCATCCACTAATACACTCTTGAGATCAGATAGGTCTTTATTGAAGGTTGTAATAGGGCCTTAGAATTAGAGTTTTAAAACGAAATATATTCAAGAATTCAAAAGACTATTCCGAGAGAAACTTTATATTACACAATCAAACTTTTTTTTTTAGTAGCCTTTCACCTATCACCATCTCGAAGCATAACTATCAATCATCTTTTCTCAACCAACACTCCTCAATTACATAAAACAATAAAAGCTTAATCTCGAGATAATCAAGGGTAATGGATATTGTATTTATCGTTGGCTTGGTTATTATATGTGGTATAAGAAAATAATTTTTTTTCTTCACAAAGCTCAAACATGGCTTCTAGGGTGCATATTATTCCAAGAATAAGGTTAAGACTCAATTAATATCAAAGATAGTCTAAAATCATATCTCAAGAGTTCTTAGTAACACATTAACCCATGCAAATAATTCAAAGTCAAGCAATTATTCACAGTCTTAGCATTGACCAAAACAAATATAATGATACTATTCAAGAAAATTAGCATAATAAAATAATTTTCTTGAGTAAATATAAATAACCCTCCAAGGAAGATTGAATCAAAATTCACCAAGGTTTTTATGAATCTCCACTATTTGTCTCAAGTTCTCAAGGTAAAATATTTAATAAATTTCTAACTTGGTAAAGTCTAAAGTGCACAAATTGTAAGTTTTCATAAGAACATGATATGAGATACAGAAATATAGAGTTAAGTTCTATGCAATGCCTAAACAACTACAAATTTATAGCTAAGCGAATTATTCCCTTTTTGTGAAGTCAATTTATGCACAAAAATGTTATTTAAATATTTAACAGTTAAACTCAAAATTGAACACAACCAATACTAAAAGAAAAAAAAAACACTGTTTATAAATACTGCAAAATGTAAAATGATCAAGCCTAGACTCAACTACTTACGACAGGCTTTGATCTGAAAAAAAAAACTACATACTTCGTGAGTTATAAAAAAAGCCAACCAGCAAAAGTCAGAACCAAGTTAGACACCTTGGGATCTAAGAACATGGGTCTACTCGGTCTCGAGAACTCTGCCCCACACCCTTCATTTGTGCCATCATCTACCTCATCTCTCGCAGGCCTTGCAGCACGGCAAAAAAGCGCTTTCTGTCAGTCCTGTGATCAGTGGCCTCATCAATAGGCGCATCAGAATCCTCATCCAAATTGAGGAACTGATCTCACTACTCCTCCATAGGTACCTCTGTCGCTGGCTCATCTTGCTGCTCTACAGGATGGGCCCTTTCGCCTACTGCCCTCGTCACATTCCAACTCTTCAACAGTGAGTCGGAGTTCAGAATGACGACCTTCTTGGTCCTCTCCATACTAGGATCAGCCACCACCCCTGTCTGAAGACATAATGTCGTCGCCAGACTAGCAAAAGGGAGAGACGCCTTCTTTACATCCATAGGCGCATCAGAATCCTCATCCAAATTGAGGAACTGATCTCACTACTCCTCCGTAGGTACCTCTGTCGCTGGCTCATCTTGCTGCTCTACAGGATGGGCCCTTTCGCCTACTGCCCTCGTCACATTCCAACTCTTCAACAGTGAGTCGGAGTTCAGAATGACGACCTTCTTGGTCCTCTCCATACTAGGATCAGCCACCACCCCTGTCTGAAGACATAATGTCGTCGCCAGACTAGCAAAAGGGAGAGACGACTTCTTTACATCCATTATCCCTCTCCTCATCTCAACAAAAATAAGCGTGGGGAGGTCGATGTATCGCCCGGTGCCCATAACATACAACAATTGCACTATCGGGGTGAATATGATTATTCCTCAGTAGGGGCATCATATTAGATATTGAAATTAAATTCAATATCTTATATTTGTCCGTCAAGTCACCCTATAGAAGGAATTTATCATTGCCTGTCCACAAAAACTCGGGGTCACCTAACAACTCTCTCACCACAACGTCACCAGAATAATCATGCGGATAGTTCGAGTTGACCACTCTAGCCTGGGTCATCCCGGTGAGACGGGCTATGGTGGCATCATCCACTTGAATAGCCATGCCGCGAACATATGTGTGGAAGCTCCCATCCGTGTGATCGTCGGCGTTGCTGTAGAACTCTCTTACTAGTATTGGCACACCGGGCCAATCTTGGCCCATGAATCTCTCTCACCTTTGACTGCAAATAATGTCTCTCGCGCCTAGTCGAGTGAAATCTTCATACTCGTAGACCAAAGGCTTGCTCTATAGTGCTTAAAAAACTTGATCCTCGCTTCTAAGGTTTGGAACTGATGAGCGTCAAAGGTCCTATCCTCATCACAAGTATCTTGCAATGCTATCCTTGCTCACTTTGATGTAGATACTTTAGGCGGAGCCATTGAGTGACAAGAGAAAGAAGAGAGTGGAGAGTTTCTAGGATTTTTGGACTGAGAGAGGGAAGCAAAGAGTTTGAGAAAAAATGCTGGAAATGCCTTCTTTTTATAGTGTTGAAACATGCGTCCGGACGTAAGTGATGCACTATCCGGACATGTGCCAACCGTCTTATTAATTGCAGTTAATGCATGCGTGTCCAGACGAAATAAATGGGTTCTTCTAGATGTGTGTTTGGAATTTGAAACGCTTAGCCTTTCCATTCGGACATGTAAGAGGCTACTATCCGGACGTAATTGGCAGAATGTTGTCCCTTGTTCCAACACTTAGAATAATTGCGGACGTTATTAGCAAAATGATGCGTCTGGACGCGTGATCAATCCTGTCCGGACGCATTTTCCAGAAAGGTCTCCCAATATCCTGACACTTAGAAAATTTTCAGAGAGTTTAAAAATGTTGCCGCCGGATGCGTGTGCCTTATCGTCTGGACGCATTTTGTAGTGTGCTCTTTTTTTGACAGTTAGAAAAAAAATTCTTAGTCCTAAAATTCCTAAATCCCAGACTTAGTCAAATTTTGCTATGACTCAAAAATAAAGGGCAAACTACTACAATCTAAAATACGAAAACACTGAAACAACACAAGCATGAATTGTGAACCACCCCCAACCTAAACAATACATTGTCCCCAATGTAAAATTATATAGTTAAATCCACAGAAATTGTAAAAGTTTAGGGATGAACATACCTCAAGCCGCATTGCGCCAACCTAAAAAAATTAAGACTCAACAAAAACAACCAAAATGTAAAACAAATAGTGGAAACTAATATACAACAATTGGGTTGAGTGTTCAATGATTATTCATACTGGGGATCCACCAATCCGATGGATTCCAGTTCTACCATTCCCCCTTCCAAGAACGGTTTCAAATGTTGGTCATTAACTTTAAAAATAGTCCCGTTCTTGGGATTTTCAATCTCCACTACCCTATATGGAAAAACTTCTTTAACAATAAATGGGCTAGTCCATCTAGATCTGAGCTTTTCCGGGAACAAATGCAATCTAGAATTTTATAAGAGAAATTTTAGTGAAGGCTTAACATTTTTTCTCAAAATGCTTTTGTCATGAAATACCTTCATCCGTTCTTTGTTAATCTTAGAATTCTCATAAGCTTCATTACGAATCTCATCAAACTCATTCAACTGTAATTTTCGTAAGGAACTTGCTTTGTCAAGGCTAAAATTAAACATTTTAATAGCCCAATAAGCTTTGTATTCCAATTTCACAGGTAAATGACAAGTCTTCCCATAAATTAATCTGTATGGAGACATGCCAATTATGGTTTTATACGTAGTGCGGTACGCCCATAGCACATAAGTGATTCTTAACAACCACTCCTTGCAATCTGGATTAACTATTTTCTCCAAAATATGTTTGACAAGCTCTACTGGCCCACTTGTCTGTGGGTGATAGGGAGTTGTAATTTTATGGGTAACACCATATTTTTCATCAAAGCTTCAAAAGGTTTGTTACAAAAGTGCAATCCCCCATCACTTATAATGGCTCGAGATATACCAAATCAGGACAAATCATTTTCCTTTTAAAATTTCAAAATAATTTTATGATCATTAGTCTGACATGGTATATGCTCAACCCACTTGGAAACATAGTCAACCGCCACTAAAATATATAAATATCCAAACGAGGGAGGGAAATGACCCATGAAATCAATGCTCCAACAGTCAAAAATTTTAATTATCAACATTGGATTAAGGAGCATCATATTCCTACGGGTAATACCTCCTAGCCTTTGACATCGCTCACAGGCCTTACAAAAATTATGTGCATCTTTAAAGAGTGTCGACCAATAAAATCTATACTGACAAATTTTTGCCGCGATTTTTTTAGTATAAAAATGACCTCCACAAGCCTCTGAGTGACAAAAAGTGAGAATGCTACTTACCTCCTCATCTAGGACAATCGTCTGATAATTTGGTCAAGACAATACTTGAACAGATAAGGATCACCCCAAAAGAAGCTTTGTACCTCCACCAGAAATTTTCGATTGTCTTGTGCACTCTAGCTGGTAGGCATGTTACTGCAAACCAAGGTAATGTAGAAATTGTCAATAACTATTCATCAGGAAATGTGTCTTTAATTGACATTGTCTCCATTGGCATCTCACTCACAAGTCTAGACAACTAGTCAACCACAACATTCTTTACTCCTTTTTTTTTTTTTTTATCTTTGATGGTTATGTCAAATTCTTGGAGTAGGATGATCCACCTAAGTAGCTTAGGTTTTGCATCTTTCTTTGTCAACATATATTTAAGAGCTACATGGTCTGCGAAAATAACTAAAAGTGATCCTACAAGATAAGACCTAAACTTGTCTAGGGCAAATACTATTGCTAGCAGTCCTTTGTCTGTGGTAAAATAATTCATCTGTGCACTATTTAGGGTTCTACTAGCATAGTATATTACATGTGGCTTTTTCTTATTCCTTTGCCCTAAAACTGCCTCTATAACATAGTCATTGACATCACACATGATTTCGAAGGGAAGACTCCAATCTGGTGACTGCATAATTGGAGCAGTAGTGAGCATGCCCCTTAAGCTTATCAAAAGCTTCTTGGCAAGACTCACCCCACTCAAAAGGTGTGTCTTTTCCTAGGAGATGACAAAGTGCCCTAGATATTGAACTAAAGTCTCTTATAAATCTCCTATAAAAATCAGCATGACCTAGAAAAGATTTGACATCCTTAAGGGTCTTTGGGGGTAGGAAAATTGGAAATCAATTAAATTTTGGCTCTATCAACTTGAATGCCCTCAGAAGAGACAATGTGACCAAGGATAATTCCCTTTTGATCCATGAAGTGACACTTCTCCTAGTTAAACACAATGTTCTTTTCTTCACACCTAATCAACATATTTTCAAGGTTAGAAAAAAATTCATCATAGGAATTACAAAAAATAAAGTAAAATCATCCATAAAAACCTCGAGAAAATGCTCAACTATATCACTGAAAATGCTAAGCATACACCTTTGAAAGGTCGCAGGTGCATTGCAAATTCCAAAAGACATCCTTCGATATGCAAAGATGCCAAAATGACAAGTAAATGTTGTTTTCTCTTGGTTTTCTAATGCTCTCTCAATTTGGTTATATCCCGAATAACCATCTAAGAAACAATAAAGCAAGAGTGAAGCTACCCTCTCTAAAATTTGATCCATGAAGTGTAATGGGAAGTGATCTTTTCTTGTTATAGAGTTCATTTCCTATAGTCAATGTATATTCTCCAACCAGTTATTATCCTAGTCGACATAAGCTCATTATTGTCATTGACAACTACAGTTACACTGGATTTCTTCGGGACTACCTGTGTGGGACTCACCAATTCACTATCCGGTATAGGGGAGATGATCCCTACATCCAATAGTTTCAACACTTCATTCCTAACAAATTTCTTCATGTTAGGGTTGAGTCTCTGTTGCATCTCCCTAGATGTTTTGGCATTATCCTCTAAGTAAATCTTGTGGGTGCATACTAAGGGACTAATACCTTTGATATCCGCAAGAGTCCACCCAATAACACCCTTACGCTTTACAAGAATACGGTTTACAAGAATTTTTAGCAACATAACTTCTTGGGCTGAACTCAGATGAGAAGAAATTATTAACAGAAAAGTCTCATCCTCTCCTAAAAATGCATACTTTAAATCAATAGGTTGAGGCTTCAATTCTAGTTTTGGGGCTTTGAAACTAGATAGAGCAAGTCGAGTGGTTCTTGGTGGAAGTTCCTCAAAACATTTGCTTCCAATCTCTAACTTCAAGAACCTATGAAGAATTCAAAGTAAAGGTTTGTTCAGTTATATCTGAATTTTCTTCACCTAAATTTAAAATAGATGAGTAATGGAGCAAACATCCTTCAAGTGGATCTGAACAAGAAGAGCCATGAAATTGATCATAAATAATTGACTCAATCATGTTAACCTCCTACAAGTCATCATCAACCTCTCCGGGTTGGTTGCAAACATTAAAAATATTCAATTCCAATGTCATATTGCCGAAAGGCAGTTTCATTATACTATTCCTACAATTGATCAAAGCATTAGAAGTAGTTAGAAATGGGCGGCTCAATATGATAGGAATTTGAGAGCTGACATTCAACACAGGTGCGTGCCCAAGATAATAAAGTCAATAGGAAAATAAAAATTGTCTACTTGGAGAAGCACATCCTCCACCATACCTAGTGGTATTTTCATAGATTGATCAGCAAGTTGAAGTGTCACCTTGGTGGGCTTCAACTCACCAAGACCTAACTGCTCATACACTAAATAAGGAAGCAAATTTACACTGACACCCAAATGAAATAAGGATTGTTCAATTTTAAAATTTTCAATCATACAAGAAATAGTGGGGCAACCAGGATCCTTATACTTAGGTGGGGCCTTATGTTGAATGATAGATGAAACTTGCTCAATCAAGAAAGCCTCCTTGCACATTCAATCTACATTTGATGGTACACAAATTTCTACAACTTTAGAATTGTATCACCCAAGTGTAGGTTGTCGCAAAGTAATATATGTTCGGAAATCCAAGGTCAAATACTCAGGGAATTGTGAAAACAAGAAACACAAGAAAAATAAAAGAAAATTGTTTGGAAGTTGTTTAAGAAGAGGTTTGTTCAACAGAACAAGGATCAATTGTTTAAAACAATAATTGAAATACTAAAGCATTGGGGATACTCTTTCAAATCCACATGACAATTATTTATGACCCAGTTTTTGAACTCAATTGAGAATTTGCTAAGGAGTGATCCCAATCAGAATATTTAGCAGTGAAAATATAAAAACATTAGTAGTTATAACCAATAGATTATTCGAATAAGTCTAGGAATTCAACCGCAGATTACAAGCATTCGTCGTGCCCGGAGTCTATGATGAATCAAGCTCTCCAGTAGGTAAATCGTAGATTTAATACGAATAATAAATCAATTATCTTATAAAAATTCTATTAATTAACTCAAGTATAGAATAACCAATTATTTAATTCGCAGAGAATCTAAAGCATTCAATGTACATGGCACACTATATCAAGAAATTATACAGAGCAAAAACTTTACTAGAAGACAAGAATTAAATCAACAGAATAAATCAAGCAATTAAAAATTTGGATCAAAACAATATCGTATTTCATTGCAAGCTTCTCCCCTAACCTTACTTGGGTTTTTAGCTATACATAATTGGAATACAATAAAAAGTAATTAAGAAAACTAGGAGGCAAGAAGATACCTCCATTGTAAAACTATCTCCCTATTTATAGGTAATGGAACAACCAAAACTAGGTTATAATGCAAAGCATAGAAGCCTAGGCAATTTACAAACATGCATCCGGAAGCCCATTTATTCCCGTCCGGATGCATATGGCGATCCTGGATGTTTAAGAAACACGAGTCCGGATGCAAGTGATGTACCGTCTGGATGTAATTGGCAGTGCTTCCCTCTATAGACTTTGGAATCCTAGTATTTGTCTTGGCCAGTTCTGGAACATGCGTCCGGACACGTGTCTTCTTCTGTCCGGACGCGGGTTCTAGAATTTCTCCGCCTCTCTTCCTTGTATGTTTTCCTATTAATCTTCAATTCACCCTATTTTCCTGCAAAACAAGACAAATACTCCAAAAGAAAGATCAGATCCAAACTTAGCTAAATCAATACAGTTAATGCTTTGCCCAATGTAATTAGACACTAATTAATGCCAAAATAACACACTATCTGAGGCTAATCACACCCCCAACCTAGTTCTTGCTAGTCCCTTGTATGATAAAATAAAATAAATACACTTCCACTTTCGTAGGACTCACGATTGCATTTTGCGTATGTAACAAGTCTTTAAACCCCTAGGTTCCCCTAGTGGATGAGTATAGTCTGGTGAGGTTCAACCCATTATCAAATATCTAAACAACAAATTCATACCATAAATTGTCATCACATCAAATGAATTCTAAGCTATAAGCCTTTTAATAAGAACATGCAAAGCAAAATATAGAGCCCAACACTACATAAATGTATGCACATATCATGTTTCCATACAAACTCGTGTGTAGTGTGAATTAATTATACCAAGTTAGTCATCCATCAGATACTTACCCCTACAACTATCAACTATTCATTTTAATGCCAAATCTCACTAGATAATTCACTCTTTAAGAATCCTCTTAGATTATCATGACACCTCCCTCAAGTATCACATGTGAGAAGAATATATTCAAATTAAAATAAAATAATGCTCACATGTTCCATTAAAATAACCATTATTTGGAAGGAAAAAAACTTGGCATGGTCTTATGAAAGGAAATCCACGTATAATAAGCAAATAATCACTATTCCTCTCCCTATTCACATAAGTCATGAATCACCAGTACACTCTTGAGATCAGATAGGTCTTTATTTAAGGTTGTAATGGAGCCTTGGGAATAGGGTTTTTGAAACAAAGGATATTCAGGAATTCAAAAGACTATCCCAAGAGAACAATATATTACACAACCAAACTTCTTTTCATAGCCTTTCACTCTCCTTCATTTAAAAGCACAATTTACAATACTTGTTCATATTTTTCCTTTCAAACACATTCTTATTTTTTTTTCTTTTTCTTTAAGCTGTTTTTTTTTTCCCAGCAAGACAACTGAATGTATATACTTCTTTTTTGTAGCAAGATAACAAACACAGATATTCACAAGTATGCAAATCCCCCTTTTTTATTTATTTATTTCTTTTCTTTTCTCAACCAACATCTCCCAAATTACATAAACAACAAAAGCTCAATCTCTGGATAACCAATGGTAAATATTTTTTTTTTTTTTCATTGGCTTGGTTATTATATGTTTGGTATAAGAAATGATATTTGCTTCAAAGGCTCAATCACAGTGTCTAGGGATAAATATATTCAAAGAATAAGGTTAAGACTCAAATAATATCAAAGATGGCCTAAAATCATATTTCAAGAGTTCTCAGTAACACAATACCCATGAAAATAATTTAAAGTCAAGCAATCATTCACAATATTGACATTGACCAAAACAAAAATAATGAGACTATTTAATAAGATTAACTGAATAAAAATATTCTCATTGAATAAATTTAAATAACCATCCAAGGAAGATTGGATCAAAACTAACAAGGGCTTTTATGCATTTCCACTATATGTTTCAAGTTTTCAAGATAAAATACCTAATAAATTTTCAACTTGGTAAAGTCTAAAGTGCACAAATTGTGAATTTTCTTATAAAAACATGATATGGGATACATAAATATAGAGTGACGTTTTATGAGATATTTAAACAACTACAAATTTAAAGTTAAGCAAATTATTCTGATATTGTGATGTCAAATTATGCATAAAAATGTTTAGATATTTAATGACTAAAATTAAACACACAAAAAAACAATTTTTTTTTTAATTTTTTAATATTGATAATGGAGTTCGAAGACTAAATAATCAAAAGATAAAATGATCAAGCCTAAACTCAACTACTTATGACATGCTTTGATCCTAGAAAAAAAACACTATATACTACCTAAGTCCAAAGTGGACCACAAAAAAAAAAGGGGACCATATAAACATTCTAAGAATCTAAGTTGATGGGTTTGTCTAGCCCTAAGAACTCTGCCCTGGGCCTGTCATCTGAGCCCTCATTTGTCTCATCTCACTCTTCATTTCCAGGCCTAAAAAATTTTAGGGTTTATCTTGCCCTAAAAATTTCTCTCTCAATATGACAAATAACAACTCTCCATCAAAGCTGGGATTAGTCGCCTCATCCATCGGCAAATCAAAATCCTCATCCAAGTTGAGAAACTGATCCCACTGCTCTTTCATAGTGGGCTCAACCGTCGAATCCTCCTACTGCTTAGCAGGGTGGGCTCTTTTACCGACTGCCCTCGTCACACTCTGACTCTTCGGCAATGAGCCAGAGTTCAAAATGACAACCTTCTTAGTCTTTTCCATAGTGGGCTCCACTACTACTCTTTTCTACACACATAACGTAGTAGCTAGGCCGGTGAAAGGGAGAGACCCCTTCTTTGGATCCACAATTGTCCTCCGCATCTCAGCAAATATCAGTGGGGGAAGATCGATGGAGCAGTCAGTGCCCAAAGCATGAAGTAGTCTCACCTGGTCTGGATAAATGTGGTTATTCCTCAGTAGGGGCATCATATTAGACACCGAAATTAAATTCAGTATCTTATACTTGTTCGTCAAATCTCCCTACTGGAGGAACCTATTGTCGTTCGTCTACACAAAATCAGGGTTGCCCAACAACTCTTTCGCAACAAGATCACCCGAATACGCCTAAGGGTAATCTTGGTTGACCACTCTCACCTGAGTCATCCCAGATAACCGGGTAATAGCGGCAGCATCCACCTAGATAACCTTGCCTCAGGCATAGGTGTGGAAAATACCATCCTAATGGTCGTCAGCGTTGTTGTAGAATTCTCTCACCAACACAGGCACTCTGGGCCATTCTCGCCCTATAAATCCTTCCTATCTCCTTTCACAAATAATATCTTTCGCACCCAATCTAGCAAAATCCTTGTACTCGATTTGTTTCTCACATACCAAAGGTTTGCTCTCATAATATTGGGAAAATCTAACTCTTGCCCCTAAAGTCTTGAACCGATGAGGATCAAAGCTCCTATCTTCCTCGCGGGTCTTCTGTGTAGCGGTCCTCGCTCTCTTCGATGTAGATCCTTTAGGAGGTTCCATTGGTGAAAAAGGGAAAACAAAGAGTAAAGAGAGTTTTAGAAGGAGGGAGAATTTTGGATCTGGAATAAGGGAGGAGATTTTGAAAAACTCATCCAAAGGCCTTTATTTATATATTTGAGACATACGTCCGGAAGCAAGTGATGTACCATCCCGACGCAAGTGATTTACCATCCAGACGCAAGTGACAACATGTTTCCCCTTACATTTATCAAAAAGTTGCATCCGGATGCACAAGCACTTTCATCCAGACGCGTTGACACTTAAAAAATTTCTTGATCATTAAAAAAATTCTACCTAAACACATGTACACAAAGGCTTAGTGATGCAAGTCCTCAATGTATAAGTATGCAGTGAAAACCAAAAAAGAATTGTGAAAGTTCGGGGATGACATACCTCATGCTGCATTGAGTCAACCTAAAAATTCAAAATCTAACAAAAACAATCGAAGTGTTAAGCATAAACAATCAACAAAAACTACTATAAAACAATTGGGTTGAGCTTTTCCGTGATTATTCATAGTGGGGATCCACACGCCCGATGAATTCCACTTCTATAACTCCCCCTTCCAAGAACGGCTTCAATCGTTGGTCATTGACCTTAAAAATAGTTATGTTCTTGGGTTTTTAATCTCCACCGACCCATACGAAAAAAATTCCTTAACAATGAAGGGACCACTCCTTCTAGTTTGAAGTTTACCCTTAAATAGATGTAGTCTAGAATTATACAAAAGTACTTTTTATGAAGGTGTGAAAGTTATTCTCAAAATATTTGTCATGAAACACCTCCATCCGTTCTTTGCTAATTTTAGAACTCTCATATGGTTCATTCCGGATCTCATCAAGCTCATTCAACTATAATTTTTGTAAGGAACTAGCTTTTTCAAGGCTAAAATTAAACATTTTAATAGCCCAGTATGCTTCGTGTTCCAATTCCACATGTAAATGGCAAGCCTTTCCATAAATCAATCTATATGGAGACATGCCAATCGAGGTTTTATAGGCAGTGCGGTATACTCATAACGCATCAGTTAGTCTTAACAACCAATCTTTGCAGTTGGGATTCACTATTTTTTCCAAAATGTAGTTGATCTCCCAATTGGCAAGATCTGCTTGTCCACTTGTTTGTGGATGATAGGGAGTTGCAACTTTATGTTTAACATCATATTTTTTTTATTAAAGCTTCAAAATGTTTTTTACAAAAGTGCAATCCTCCATCATTGATAATGGCTCGAGGTATACCAAATCTGGACAAAATATTTTCTTTCAAAAATTTCAAAATAACTTTGTGATCATTAGTCCGACATGGTATAGCTTGAACCCACCTGGACACATAGTCAACTGCAACTAAAATATATAAATAACCAAAAGAGGGAGGGAAATGGCCCATAAAATCAATGCTCCAACAGTCAAAAATTTCAATGATTAAAATTGGGTTTAGGGGCATCATATTTTGACTGGTTATCCCTCCTAACTTTTGACATCGCTCACATGCCTTGCAAAAATTGTGTGCATCTTTAAAAAGTGTAGGCCAATAAAATCCACACTATAAAATTTTTGCATTAGTTTTTTTAGTAGAAAAATGACCTCCACACGCTTCTGAATGGAAAAAGGAAAGAATGCTACTTATCTCATTATCTGATACACATCTTCTGATAATCTAATCAGGGCAATATTTGAACAGGTAAGGGTCATCCCAAAAGAAGCTTCGTACCTCAACTAGAAATTTCCTTTTATCTTGAGCACTCCAATGGGTAGGCATGTTCCAAGAAAGTTGACAATATCACCAAACCATGGTAATGTAGAAAGTGCCATAAAAAGTTCATCAGGGAATGTATCTTTAATCAGCATTGTCTCTATTGGCACATCACTCAGAAGTCTAGACAAGTGGTCTGCTACAACATTCTCTACTCCCTTTTTATCTTTGATGGTGATGTCAAATTCTTGGAGTAGGAGGCTCCACCTAAGTAGCCAGGGCTTTGCATCTTTCTTTGTTAGCAGGTATTTAAGAGCTGCATGGTCTATAAAGATAACAATAGGGGATCCTACCAGATAAGTCCAAAACTTTCTAAGGCAGATACTACTGCTAGCAATTTTTTTATATGGTCGAATAATTCATTTGTGCACTGTTTAAATTCCTACTAGCATAGTATATGACATGTGATTTTTTCTCATTCCTTTGTCCTAAGGCTGCCTCCACAGGATAATCGCTAGCATCACAGATGATTTCAAAGGGAAGACTCCAATCTAGTGATTGCATAATTCGAGCAGTCGTGAGCATACCCTTTAGCTTCTCAAAAGCGTCTTAGCAAGCCTCACTCCACTTGAAAGGTGTGTATTTCCCTAAAAGGTGGCAAAGTAGTCTAAATATTGAACTAAAGTCTCTTATAAACCTCCTATAGAAACCATCATGTAAAGTCTCTTACAAGCCTCACTCCATCATGACCCAAAAAATGATCTAACATCCTTAATGGTCTTTGGGATGGGCAAATTGGAAATTAATTCAATTTTAGCTCTATCAACTTGGATTCCCTCAGAAGAGACAATGTGACTAAGAACAATTCCCTTTCAAACCATGAAGTGACATTTTTTCTAATTGAGCACAATGTTCTTTTCTTCACACCTGATCAAAACATTCTCAAGAATAGAAAGACGGTCATCATACAAATCACCAAAAAATAGTAAAATCATCCATAAAGACTTCAAGAAAACGATAGACCATATCACTAAAAATACTAAGCATACACCTTGGAAAGGTCGCAGGTGCATTGCAAAGTCCAAAAGACATCATTCGATATGCAAAGGTGCCAAAATGACAAATAAAAGTGGTTTTCTTTTAGTCCCCTAGGGCTATCTCAATTTGGTTATATTCAGAATAACCATCCAAAAAATAATAAAACAGATGTGAGGCTACCCTTTTTAAAATTTGATCCATAAAAGGCAAAGGAAAGTAATCCTTTCTTGTCACAGAATTCAATTTTCTATAGTCAATGCACATTCTCCAACTAGTTATTATCCTAGTTGGCACAAGCTTATTATTGTCATTGGCAACTACAGTTACACCTGATTTTTTAGGGACTACTTGTGTGGGTCTCACCCATTTACTATCAGCTATAGGGATCATCTCCTAACCACTTCCTTCATGTTAAGGTTGAGTTGCCTTTGCATCTCCCTAGACGTTTTGGCATTATCCTCTAAGTAAATCTTGTGTATGCAAACTAAAGGACTAATACCCTTGATGTCAGCAAGAGTCCACCCAATAGCACCTTTGTGCTTTTTAAGAAGTAGTAGTAACATACCTTCTTGGGCTGAACTCAGATGTGAAAAAATTATTACCGAAAATGTCTCCTCCTCTCCTAAGAATGCATACTTTAAGTCAACAGGTAGAGGCTTCAATTCTAGTTTGGGGGCCTTGGCATTTGACAGAACAGGTGGAGTGGTTCTTGGTGGAAGCTCCTCAAAATTTTGCTTCCAACACAAGGTGCGTACCCAAGATAATAAAGTCTATATGAAAGTAAAAATTATCTACTTGGACTAGCACATCTTCCACCATGCATCGCGGTATCTTCACGGAATGGTCAGCAAGTTGAAGTGTCACCGAAGTGGGTTTCAACTCACCTAGACCTAACTACTCATACATCGAATAAGGAAGCAAATTCACACTAGCACCCAAAATAAGTAAAACTTGTTCAATTCTATATTTTTCGATCAAAAAAGAAATAGTGGGGCAACTAGGATCTTTATACTTCGGTGGGGTCCTATGTTGAATGATAGAAGATACCTGCTCAGACAAAAATGCCTTCTTTTGTACATTTAATCTACGTTTGATAGTACACAAATCTTTCAAAAAATTTGCATAAGAAGGTATATGCTTAATTGCATCCAACAGGGGGATGTTCATTTTGACTAGCTTAAAGATCTCCAATATCTCATTATTCAAATTTGGCATGGTAGAAGTAAACAATCTCTGTGGAAAAAGTGCAGGTATCAGGTATCTCACAGGCTCTATAATCTCGAGTTGGTCAAGTTTGTCACCCCCTACATAGGTTTTGAAAATTCCTCAGACTTTTGGGCCTTTGTTGGAATTGTTGTCAATTACATTTCCACTACAAAGTGTGGTGACAGACTTTACTTGCTCGAGTGCAGTGTCAGATGAACTAGAATCACTCACATTAAACTGACCCTGTGGATTTGACTGTGGTTATGCCGAAAACTTACCTTTCTTCTGATGGCACAAAGCAGTGGTTAATTTAGGGAAAGTGCTTCTAATTTCATTAATAGCATGAGTGGTTTGATTGTTAAAATTTGTCTGAGTTTGCATGAATTGTGAAAATACCTCTTCAAAGTTCTTCTTTTGGGGTGGGGTATAAGGAACAAAATTAGAGGAATCTTGTTAAGGTGGTAGTGATGCATGATTCTCACTTCTCCAACTTAGGTTAGGATGAATTTTTCACCCCAGATTATAGGTATTGGAGTACAGGTTATTGTGAGGTTTTGAAAAGTTGTTTGCAGCATTTGTGTGATCATATAGGACTTCTTTCAAATCAGGAATTGTGGGACACTCCTTTATAGGATGTCCCGGGATCTCGCAAATACTATAAATTTCCTCTGGAAGGACAACTTGTATCTCATTAACCTTCCTATACTTTATGGCTTCAACCTTCCTTAACAGTGTGACAATCCTAGCCCCTAGGTCATCTTTTTCCCTCAACTGAAATTTGCTACCACCCGATGGGGCACTTGCAGTTTTATTTTTCGAAGACTAGTGGGATGTGATAGCCCAAGATTGTGCATTCTTTGCCAAACGATCAAAAAATCAAAGGCCTCATTAGATTCCTTATTCATAAAATCGCCATTACACATCATCTCAACAAATTGGCACATTTGGAGAGATAAACCTTCATAGAAAAAGCTTAAAACACACCAGCTTTCGTAGCCATGATGTTGACAAGATGCAAGAAGGTCTTTAAACTATCCCAACTCTGATAAAAATTTTCAGACTCTTTTTGTGAAAAATTCATGATTTGACGTTTGAAAGAGTTTGTGCGGTATGTGGGAATTTTTTTTCTTTCAAAAATTCCTTCTGCATCTCTTGCCTGGTGCCTATGGATCAAGATCTAAGAGAGTGTAGCCAAGTCTTAGCCTTTTTCTTTAATGAGAAGGGAAAAAGCTTTAACATGATTGTACTCTCCATCATAATCTGATCATGGAAGGTGGCACATACCTCTTCAAAATCTTGAATATGCAAATAAGGATTTTCAGAATCCATGCCATGAAATTTTGAATGTAATCAAATCATGTCAGGTTTAAAAATAAAATTTGTAGCCTGCAAAGGAAATATGATGCATGAAGGTGCAGTGTGTCGTGCAGGTTGAAAATATTCACACAAAGTTCGACCCTAATTAACATGCATATCAACATCATGCTCATCATGATTACTTACTCGATCATCAGGACCTCTGGAATAGGAACATTATTTCTCCCATTGTTAAGAGGATCTGCAACCATTGTGTGATGTGTGTGAGATGGTTCAGGGAAGTCAAATAAATTACCAAACAATTCGTCTAAATCCTCCCTAATCAAACGTCCACTAACCATGATGTCAAGAGCTCATAAAATAATTAAAAAATGACAAAAGATAATAAATTACAGCAAAATAAAAGTGGAACGAAGTTATCGGATCTCCGACGAATCGTAAACTCAGCAAACCTCAGTAAATGTGGCGGTGGCTCCTTGTCTTTCAACAATTCCCTGACAACGACGCCAAAAACTTGCTACAACTTTAGAATCGTATCCCCCAAGTGTAGGTTGTCACAAAGTAATATATGCGCGGAAGTCCGAGATCAAATTCTCAAGGAATTGTGAAAACAAGAAACACAAGAAAAATAAAAGAAAATTGTTTGGAAGTTGTTTGAGAAGAGGTATGTTAAACAGAATAATGATCGATTGTTTAAAACAATAATTGAAATACTAAAGTATCGGGGATACCCTTTCAAATCCACACGACAATTATTTATGATCTAGTTTTGAACTCAATTGAGAATCAGCTAAGGAGTGATCTCAATCGGAATATTTAGCAGTGATAATATGAAAACATTAGTAGTTATAACCAATAGATTATCCGAACAAGTCTAGGAATTCGCCGTGCCCAAAGTATACGATGAATCAAGCTCTCTAGTAGGTAAACCCTAGATTTAATGCGAATAATAAATCAATTATCTTATGAAAATTCTATTAATTAACTCAACTATGGAATAACCAATTATTTGACTCATAGGAAATCTCAAGCATTCGATGTACATTACACATGATTAACCATCAAAAGTGCTATTTTATTATATTTAATAATTGGTTAATTGCATATTATTTGTGATTAAATGTGTTAAATTCCTTGATTTTCTAATTTGATACTTTTTCTAATTGTTTGGTTTATTTTGCAGGTAAATTGGTTGATTTAAAGTAATAATGGATAATGCAAGTGAAGCAATCACTAGAGGAAGAATCACGATTGATAAGGATTGAAGAGTCAAGATTGGGATAGGAAGACTTGAAGATAAATCAGAATTTTAATCCTTATAAGAGTCCAAGTTAGAAGAAAATTCATTTAAAGTTGGATTAGGAAAGTTTCCTAGAAGATAAGGATTTGACACGTCTTCAGTATTTCAGTCATAACTTTTGACTCCGATATCGGATTGACCTGATATTTGCGGTGTTGGAAATAAGACTTCAAGGGCTACAAAAGTGTATTTCACGAAAATTTCGTGATTCAACCTCTAAATATGCGAAATCTAAGCTCGAAGTCTGGAAAGATTATGTACCCGCGGGCCCCAAGATTTATGCACGGGATTTAACCTTACAAGACATCTTTTTGGGAAAGGAATTCCTTCCAACCTGTACTTAGGATTTATTTTACTATAAATAAGAGCTCTCATCTATTGAGAGAGGGAGATTTAGGAGAGATTATTTATTCTTTTTTTTATCTTTTTATTTTTAGTTTGGTATGTCTGGCTAGAAGGCTAAACTAGGGCTAGGGGAGAACCTCTCAATGAAGTACGGTAATGTTATTGACTTTGTGCTTAATGATTTATGATGTTTTGTTAATTTAACTTCTGATTTTTTAGCAAAGTTTTTATTCTGTAAAAATCCTTGAGTCGTTGTGCTACGTACATCGATTGCTTGAGTTTCCCTGCGAATAAATAACTGGTTATTCCACGCTTGAGGTAATTAGCATTATTTCATAAAATAATATAATTGGATGATTATTCAGGTTCCTGAATAATCTTTTGATTGTAACATTTGGTTTTCTTACTTGATTTGTTACTTGAATCAACCGACATCTGATTTGTGTTTCAAGTTAAGTTTTGAGTCTTCAATCATTATTGTATGGAATTGAGAGGGAGTACCCGATGCTTTAGTATTTTCTATTATTGTTTTAAAACCAAATTTATTGTTTTCTAAATCTCTACAACAATTATTTCAAAACAAATTTTCTTTTATTTTTCTTTGTGTTCTAAGTTTTTCACAATTCCTTGTGGTTCGACCTCGGACTTCTGAGTATTATATTACTTCGCACAACCTGCACTTGGGTGATCAATTCTAAAGTTGTAGCAACACACCGTATCAAAAAATTATACAGAGCAAAAACTTTACTAGAAGATAAGAATTAAATCAACAGAATAAATCAAGCAATTAAAACATTGGATCAAAACAATGTCGTATTTCATTAAAAGCTTCTCCCCTAGCCTTAGTTGGGGTTTTAGCTAGACATAATTGAAATACAATAAAAAGTAAAGAAGAAAACTAGGAAGCAAGAAGATGCCTCCATTGTAAAACTATCTCCCTATTTATAGGTAATGGAACAACCAAAACTAAGTCATAATGCAAAACACAGAGGCCTAGGCAGTTTACATACACGCGTCCGGATGCCCAGCTAGTCCCATCCAGACGTATACGGTGATCCTGGCTCTTTAAGAAACACGCGTCCGGAATCAAGTGATGTACTGTCTAGATGCAATTGGCAGAGCTTCCCTCTATAGACTTTGGAATTCCCGTATCTCTCTTGGCTAGTTCTGGAACATCGGTCTGGACTCGTGTCTTCTTCTCTTCGGACACAAGTTCAGGAACTGCTCCTCCTTTCTTGTGTTTTGATCCTCCTCTCTTCCTTGTACATTTTCTTGCTAATCTTCAGTTCATCCTATTTTTCTGCAAAACAAGACAACTACTCCAGAAGAAAGATCAAATCTAAACTTAGCTAAATCAATATAGTTAATGCTTTGCCTAATGTAATTAGCCACTAATTAATACAAAAATAATACATTATCTAAGGCTAATCACAAATCTTTCAAAAAATTTGTATAAGAAGGTATATGTTTTATTGCATCCAAAAAAAAATATGTTGATTTTGACCTGCTTAAAAATCTCTAACATCTCATTGTTCAGATTTGGCTTGGATGAAGGAAGTAATCTTTGGGGGCAAGGTGTAAGGAACAAAATTAGAGGCACCTTGTTGAGGTGGTTGTGATGCAGAATTTTCACCCCTCGACCTAAAATTTAGATGGTTTTTCCACCTTGGGTTGTAAGTATTGGAGTAGGGATTATTGTAAGGCTTTGAAAAATTATTTGCAGCATTTGCATGAGCATGTAAAACTTCTTTAAAAGTAGGAATTGTGGGACATTCCTTTGTGAGGTGCCTTGGGATTTCACAAAACTGCAAATTTCTTCCTGAGGAATAGCATGTACCTCATTCACTTTCCTAAATTCCATGGCCTCGACCTTCCTTGACAGTGTGGCAATCCTAGCTCCTAGGTCATTCTCTTCCCTCAACTGGTATTTACCACCACCCGATGAGGCACTTGCAGTTTTATTTTTGGAAGAATCATGGGATGTGGTATCCCAAGATTGTGCACTTTTGGCCAAATGATCAAAATAATCATAGGCCTCATTAGGTTCCTTAGCCACGAATTCACCGCTACACATTATATCAACAAATTAGCAAATCTGTGGAAATAAAATCTTATAGGAAAAACTTATAACAAGCCAACTCTCATAGCCATGATGTGGGCAAGATGCAAGAAGGTCTTTATACCTATCCCAACACTGATAAAAAAAATGGGCAAGATGCAGTTTTAGACTCTTTTTGTGAAAAATTCATGATTTGACGTTTTAAAGAGTTCGTGCGATGTGTGGGAATTTTTTTTTTTCAAAAATTCCTTCTGCATCTCTTGCTAGGTGCCTATGGATCTAGGTCTAAAAGAGTGCAGCCAAGTGTTAGCCTTATCCTTCAGTGAGAAAGGAAAAAAACTTTAACTGAACTGTATTCTCTGTCATAGTTTGGTCATAGAAGGTGGAACATACCTCCTTGAAATCACAAATATGTAAATAAAGATTATCAGAATCCATGCCAAGAAATTTTGGAAGTAATGCAATCATGTCAAGTTTGAAAATAAAATTTGTAGCCTGCAAAGGAAATACGATGCATGAAGGTGCAGTATATCGTGCAGGTTGCAAATATTCACGCAAAGTTCGACCCTAATTGACATTCAAATTGTCGACATCATTCTCATCATGATTACTTCTCCTATCCTTAGGATCATCCAGATTAACTAGATTATTCCTCCTATTATTAGGTGGATCAGCAGCCATCGTATGACGTGTGTGAGATGGTTCCAGAGAATCAAATAAGTTACCAAACGATTCTTCTAAGTCCTCCCTAATTAAACGTACACTTGAACCACGATGTCAAGAACTCATACAAAAATTAAAAAGAAGGGTAGAAGCAAAATAAACTTATAGCAAAATAAAAATTGAACGAAGTTATCGAATTACAGCAAACCTCAGTAGATGTGGTGGTGTGATCCATGTTTTTAAACGAATCCTCGGCAACGGCGCTAAAAACTTGCTACAACTCAAATAATGCAAAAACTCAAGTGTAGGTTGTCGGGAAGTAATAATAGACTATGGAAATCCGAGATCGATCCTCAAGGAATTGAGAAGTCTTGGAAAAATAATAGAAACGTGTTTCGAAAGTTGTTTGGGAAAAGTTCAAAAGAACAGAGATTGAGTGATTGAGACAGTAACTGAAATACTAAAGCATCAGGAATACCCTTCAAATTTCACACAACAATTTTCTATGATCTAGTTTTTGAACTCAGTTGGGAATTAACTAAGGAGTGCGTCCAATTAGAATATTCAGCGGTGATAATATGAAAACAAAAAAAATTATAACCAATAAATTATCCAAATAAATCTAGGAATTCACATGCAGATTACAAGTATTCACTGTACTCGGAATCTACGATAAATCAAGCTCTCCAACAAATAAACCCTAAATTTATTATGAATAATAAATCAATTATCTTATGAAAATCCTATTAATTAATTCAAGTGTGAAATAACCAGTTATTTCACTTGCAGGGAATCTCAAGTATTCGATGTACGTGACACAACAAATAAAGAAATTATACAGAGTAAAACTTTTCTAAAAGACAAGAGTTGAATTAAAAGAATAAATCAAGCATTAAAAATATCAGACCAAAGATAAATACCATATTTCATTGAAAGTATCTCTCCTAACCTGAGTTGGATTTTTATTCAGCCCTAAAGTAAATATAATAAAACTAGAAGAAGAAAACTAGAGGACAAAAGGTAATTACAATGTAAAACTACATCCATATTTATATGTAATTGAGTAGAAAGACCTAGGTTACAGTAGGGTTCCTAAGCCCTGGACAAATCTCAAACAAGCATTCGGACGCACAACTTTTACCGTCCAAATGTGCATTGTTGTCTTGATCTATATGAAACACGTGTCTGGACGTAAGTGATATACCATCCGGCATTGTTTTCCTCATAATCCTCTAGAATCCTTGTCCAATCGCTTCCTCTTTTACGTTCGGACGCGTTCTCTCTTCCGTCCGGACGCGATGCCTTTTACGTCCGGACACATATCTTCTCTTTTTCATGGCTAGTCTTTGGAACTTCCGTCCGGACGTTCCTTGATTTACGTCTGGATGCGTTTTTCAAAATGCTTCCTTGCTTCCCCTAAAGTCTGAACTACTTCCTTTTCTTGTGTTTTGCCCTATTGGTCATCAGATCAACCTATTTACCTGCAAAACTGGACAAACACTCCAAAAAACATAACATATCCAAAACTCAAGTAAATCAGTATAATTAGTGCTTTGCCCAATGAAAATAGCCAGTAAAAAATATCACAATAACTCAATATCTAAGGCTAGTCAGGATTGACAAAAAAAATTCAATTATAATTTGTGCCCAAATTCGATGTACGTGGTTCTGCTAACAATGGTAGGCCCAAGCACCCGCCCCTTTTCCTCTTTACTATGACCCATGTATTGCAATATTCAAAAGCCCAAAACTGGACCCAAACACCTATTATTCAGGATTACCTCTTAAGAAAATGGGGGGGGGGGGGGGGGGGGGGATTCTTGATGACATTAACTTATGTTGAAGATTAGCTTCTAGAGTCCAACTCTAATAGGAAAACAAAAGAAAATAGATGAGTCTTGCAATTCTTTCATTAAAGATTGACTCCTATCTATGAAGGATTCTCACAACAAGATGAAGTCTAATATAATTCAAACTCCTAAGAGTTTGTAGGCATGATTTATGTATAGTAGTTATATTTGTATTCCTTATAAATACAGAACATATGTATAATGCAAATGCAGTGAAATATAGAGTTTAAAATCATACGTTTGTGTTTTCTTATATGGTATCAGAGCCTTCTCCGACTACTTCAATTCGGAAGTTGTAACCTCAAGTGTAGGTATCAAGCAAGTAGTAATTTCTTGGTAAAGTCCAAGGTAAAACCACAGGGAGATGGGGATTTTAGAGTGAAAAATAGTAAATAAAAGAAAATATGTTGTGTGTATGAGAGAAATTGATTTAGTAGTTGAATCTTAAAACAAATAAACTAAAATAATTTTGAGAAAATGATTTAGGAAAATCACGAAGGCATTGAATACTTCTTCAATAACAATTGGGTAGTAATTTAATCATAATTTTCAATCTCAATTGAGAAACATCTAGGGAGTGAACCCAATTAGAGGATTTAACAATGATTGATGAGAAAATTCTCTAAGATATAATCAATAAGCTAATCTAAATGAATCCAAACATCCAATTGTTAATTACAAGCATTTAACATGCTCGGAGTCAATGATAAATCAAGCAATTGAACAATAAAATATCTCAATTAATATAAATCAACAAATCAACTAATTAGATGAATTCATTAACAATCCAACCCAAGCATGTATATCTAGCTATTCTACTCACAATGAATCTCAGGTTTCCTTCAAATTTACCAGAGTAATCCAAGAGATTATATAAAGAGAAAACTTTGCTAAGTAAGATGAATTGAACAATTAAGGAAAAACATCAATTGAAGCTAAAAGGATTAATTACATACCCAAATGTACACTGAATTTTCTCCTAGCCTTAGTGAAAAATTATAGCCAGCCATTAATTAGGGCTAAAACAAAATTGAACTAGGATTAAAGAAGAAATTAAAAGAAAGCTTCCAGATCTGGAAAACTCTCCAAAAAAGAAGAAGAAAAATTACAGTGGGTATTTTCCCAAATCGGAGAAGATGACCCAAGCCGTCCATCATCGAACTCTCTGATTTGCTGAGAATAAGGATACGCGTCTAGACGTGATATAAGTGTCGTCCGAATGTGAGAGGCTGAGACTCCTAGCAATTCTTTCTCTGATGCTTAACCCCACGTCTGGACTTAGTCATATGACATCCAAACGTGGTCTTCAGAGCTCTTTTCTTCAATGTTCTCTCTTCCTTTGTGCCATCCATTCCCATGTTTGCTTTATTGCCTTCGTATTTTGTCATTTTACCTACAAAATAGGCAAACACCAATTAAATCATGATAGAAAAAAATATAGAATTAATCTCATACAATTAAGTTCATGCTCATGAAAATTAATTCACAAATAATAGGATAAATATGCACTATTTAGGTTTAATCACCGACTAACGTCACAATGTCGATCTTCAGACAATCTACTTTTGCATTCATTGTTGATAATTCCACTACTCTTTTTTCCCAGCTTGGGGCATGAAAATTTTCATTTGTGGAAGGCCCAACTGGTCCCATATTTTCATGGCTTGTATTTTTTTTGGCTATTTTGATGGCTCCATTCAGCTGCCATCTCAAACTATACTTGTTACTCAACATGACAATGTTGTGGTAACTTCTATTCCCAATCCTGGATATAATCAATGGCTTAAACAGGACCAACTCATCCTAAGCACACTCATGTCTTCCTTGAATAAAGGAGTTCTTGCACAAGTAATTGGCTATTGCACGTCTCGCGAGGTCTGGCAAGCCTTGGAGCAAAGTTTTGCTGCTCATTCTCGGGCTCGAATGATCTAACTTCGTACTCAGATGGCTGCTGTAAAGAAGGATAACTCCTCTATCACTGAATATTTTCAGATTTTTAGATGGATTTTTGATGAACTTGCCTCTACTGGAGATCCTCTAAGTAATGATGATATTCAGTGTTATGTTCTTGCTGGTCTTGGATCTGATTATGATCATTTTGTGACTTCGGTTACAACACTTGTTGATCCCTTTTCTCTTGAGGAGCTTTATAGTCACCTCCTCAACCAAGAATCTTGATTTTTTCATACCAATCAAGGTTTAAACCTTTTTCGTTCCTCTGTTAATGTTGTAACTCGAAATTCCACCAACAATAATCGTGCTCATGGAAATGGTAACTGTGGTGGCCTTGGAAACACTTAACATTTTAAACCACGAGGCCATGGTGGTAACCAAGGAGGTGGTGGTTGTGGTCCTCAAAATTATCATCCCTACAATGGTCAGGTTGTTGCTCTACGTGTTATTTGCCAAATATGTGACAAAGCCTGGTTTAATGTTCTTCAATGATTTCACTGTTTCGAATTATCCTAACAAGATCCTTATAAAAACAACATTCATGGTCCTTAAGCTTTGGTTGCCACTTCTCCCCAATCTGAAGACAATGATTGGCACCCCGACACTGGTGCCACACAACATCTCATTGCCGACATGAGCAACCTTAATCTGTAGAACGATGAATATTCTGGCACCGATCAAATTCAAGTCGAAAATGTTGTAGGTTTGCATATCTCTTGCATTGGTTCTTCCATTATCTCTACTTCTAACAAATCTTTTTGCTTGCTCCTATGAGTTGATTAAATTTAAGAGGAATTTCCAAGCACATGAAGGGGTATCGTTTTGTAACTTGGTCCATTACTGAGGTCGTCTCCACAAGAAAAATGAAAGGTCGGTTGATCGATAAAGATCACCTTGATTAGCACAAAATATTGTATATTTCATGTACCAATACATTCCTTTTTCACTTGCTTTTGGGGATTAAATAAGTGGAATTATGCTATTTGAGTTATTAACGAAGATTTGCGGTTGTTGTAGATAAAAGGTGATAAATGGTGCTTCTTAAAGCCTTCCCAAATGATTTGAGGAAAATGATGATGAAAGGATCTCTTGAAGATAGCTCAGGAGGTGAGGAAGTCAAGAAATCAGAAAATCAGAGAAACCGTACCGGTATGTCGTACCGGTACGCTGAGGCTACTGGAGTTCACAGTACCGGTACGCCGTACCGGTACGCTCTGCTGAAACAACCCAGACTCTGCTGACATTCTCTGCTGCCTCGAGGGTCCCACCAAAGAAAATCTCCCACCTGTTCTGACTCTTCCAACACCATGGACACCCCTTGCACATCTCTCCTTGGACTTTTGGAGCTTTGGTGATCAATGAGGAGAGAGAAGAGAGTGATGCTGGGTGTGCAGACAAAGTCTGCAACACCCTGTCCAGCCCCCCTATTGGCAAACCTATGGAGGGAGATCACATCAAGGAGCTATGGGACTCTCCAGGGACGTTTTTGGAGGGAGATACACCGTGTGGATAAACACACATTGGAATAGATATTAGAATATAGTGAGAGAAGCTCTAGAAGAAGATGAATAGTGTTAGAGAGAGAAGTTGAGATTTTTACATTTTCTTCCATGCATTGTCTTCCATTTTCATGTAAGAATCTTCTAAGCTCTATTCAAAGTCTTTAATGCCATTCATTTCAAGTGGTTTGCAAGTTTAGTCTTCCATTAAAGCTTTCACCATTAATGCTTCCATGTTCTTAAATGTCTTAGCTTTAAATGGGTATTGAATGCAATTTTCATCTAGTCTTTGTTTTCCTGCATTAATTTAGCTACAATCTTCATTGTTTTAGAATGTCTTCCCATTTCATTATTGTATTTAATTTGAGAATGATTAGCTAAGCTTTTAAGTTGGATAATCCAAGGGAGACCTCCTCTTGGGTGTACCACTTCAACTCATTTTCATTCCTCCTCTCAGAGTACAATGGTTCGGTTTGACTGGGTTGGGGTGAGGACACGGTTGTGAGTTCTTGATACACCGTAGGCATCGTCACGGGGTATGCTTGAATCATCACCTCCATTTTAGTCCCGAGCTTCCCACGAATCAATCATACATTTAGGCTCTATTGGAGGAAGGCTTGAGTTGATTTGGTATCCCTATTGGAATGACATCTTTGGATTAGCCAACACTTGTTCTCATTTCATTTTCATCACAATACACCTCACAAACCAAACTTCAACAACAAAAGATTTTACACATTCTTTTCACCGAAATCACTTTCAAAACAATTCACATCCTTCCCCGAGGAAAAGACCTCGGAATACCTCCAAGTAAAACACGACACGCAAAAGTCTTCTTGCGCTTGGGAAGCATTTTTTCCCACTTGCACACTTCATTTTCCACCATTCCCTTGCCCTTTCTTTTGACATCGTCCCAAAGGAGAGTGACACTCCCCTTCATACACACATCATACATATACAATGAGGGAGAATGTTAAGAGGTTAGGAACAACAAGGAAATAATTCAAGCACACCTCACCATGAGTAGGTATTTTGACTCAAACTCTATAACTCACTCGAGATTGCAGTCAAGCACACCCAAGCAGTTGATATTCATTTAACACCCAATTAATAAATACCAATGTGTATTCAAGACAATTGAATCGATTAATGGAATTTACTATGATTACAGTGATTACAAGAATTACCCGTGCCAAGTCTCAGTTGTCGACAAGTAAGCAAAAAGATATACAATACAATAGGAATCCCGAATTAACCCATTCAATCGACCCAAATAACTCGATAGTAGACAAGCCCTAGTTTTGAGTCAAAATCTCCAATTCACAGATGAGACTACTTCATCTGATCAAACCGGTGAACAAATACTCACGTATGATAGAAAGTAAATTAAAAGCGATTGAAGAAAGCATCATTGTAAATTAAAGCACAAAAAACAAGAATTGAAATTGCAAGAATTGAAATCGCAAGTAAAGTAAATACCTTGTATTGAAATTTCAATGAATTTAAATTGTTCGCAAAAAAAGAAACCAAAGTAATTGCTTTGCAAGAATATATGACTTGAATTTAAATAAAACTTGTAAAGTAAACAATGGAGAAAAACTAAAAAGAAGAAAGACTAAGAACCCTAGTAGATTGTCTTTCCAAATATGTCCTCGTACAGATTTACAGGAACCTACCGGTAGAATTGTTCACTATTTTCCTCCTACTTTTCCCTAAATTGCACCTACTAGTAGGAGTGATGACCTACTCGTAGAACCTCTTTTTGGCTTCAGTTGTACCGGTACAAGACCTACTGGTAAAATTGGTCTTTTCCTCAATTTTGATTTCAATGATCTTGGCTGCACTCCTAGACTTCTTAGCTCATGCCCCAAGTTTTCCATGGCATTGAAACACGTGCACACCAATTCAACTGCAAACACACAAAATCACTATAAAATACAAAACTCAACTAAAACAAAGGAATTAAGCAACAAACATAACCAAGATGAATGTTTATGAGGTTTATAATGTGCAATATTATGCTCTCATCACCTTTCTTCTTGATCAAGTCTTATTTGTTCCTGAGATTAGTAAAACCTCCTTTCAGTTCAAAAATTTGTTCAAGATTATGCTCTCATCACACCCCCCCCCCCAACTTAGATTTTGCTTGTCTCTTAACAAAACAAAATAAGCAAACATTAAACTTTCCTATTTTCTATCTATCCAAAATTCAAGTTATTGTTTCTCAATTACCATGAAGTCAGAGATATACCGTATTTACCTAAACTAATTAACACGTTGTTTCCTAAAGACTTCAAGCCTATGCAAGAATATTCACAATCCTGTCGATACTTGAAACTCGTGTGTCTGTGATATGATAATGCACCTCTAGAGATTCATCAATTCAGATCCATATTCCTATTAGCTATCCAAAGCTAGGTTTAATGCCAAAACTCACAAAGGTTTTCACACTCAAAAGGAAGTTCTCTGATTATCATGATTGTTCCACACGTACGTATATGTGAGGATCGAATTTATGTATTCAAAATAAATTTTACTTACATACATCTCAAAAATGAAGTGCATGAGTTAAATAAAATGACCTTGGCATAATCTCATGAAATGAATATTAAGAGACGTATAAGTAATGTAACTAGCATATCTCATAAACATTAAAGCTTACACACTCAACTACACCCTCCAAAATCAAATAGGACTTTCCATGGTTGTAATGAGGCCTTGGGTGAAGGTTTAAGAAACGACGGATTTAAGGATTCAAAACGTCTTATCCTATAGACAACTTTCATATTCAACATATATTGAGCCTTTATTTTTAGCATATAAACTCACATCCCTCATTCTTCCTTCACTAGCCTTTGGCTTTTTCATTCATTTTTTGTTTCTTTCACTTTTCTTTTCATTTTTCAGAATTTTTCTCTTCTTTCATTTCTCATAATCCTTTTTTTCTTCTTGATTCTTTTACTAAAATTCTCCAATTATTTGAATTTAAAACACATCTAGGGATAACCAAGGTAGGATATATACTTTATATGCTTGGCTCAGTTATTAATTGAGGTAAAGATACGAAAGTTCATCATGGCTCAATCACGGATACTAGAGATAATGCAATGAAAGAATAGGTTTAAGGCTCAAATAAAATTCAAAGATAGCCTAGAATCATCTTTCAGAAAGTATGGAGAAGTGTTGCTCTTTATAGAGATATAACCAACTCATTACTCCTATGTTCCTAACCAAAATCAGAGTAATGAGATTATTAAAAAACAATGGATTTGACATGAATATCATAAGAGTAACTGTATTATAACCCTCCAAGAATGATAAGCACCAAAATTACAAGGTTTATACATGCATCTTTACTATGGATGTCAAGCTTTTTCAAAACATGAACCTAGGCTCATAAATCTCAACAGAAATTGCATGCTCATTGTGAACAAATTTGGGTTTCTAAATATCAACATGACCATGATATTTAAGCATAGACTACAAGTCTCCAAAGTACAATATGTAACTGATTCGGGTATCACACAACATATCTAAATCTTATAGTTCTTAAGAAACATCAAGTATCCTTCAAATAGACATATTTTTTCAAATTTTCACTAAACTACAAGAAACATTAAAAAAAATAGGAATAGGAGCAAAACTATGGTGTTACCCTCACCCACCAACTTAAAATTTGCATTGTCTTCAATGCAACAAAGAGAATGCAATGAGAAATAAAAAGATAAGGGAAAGAGAACACCTGAGCACAACTCCTAAACAAAACTAACTGCAAAATAACAAAAGAGCAAATTAGCATAAAAAAATAACATAACTATCAAAACCAAAAATAAGAAGTTAACTAAAAAATATAATATACAAATAGAAACATTTTATTCAACGAGTTCAACTGGCCTCCAATTGCCCAATACCCGACTTCTCTTGGGATTTGCTTTCACCAAAAAACAGTTCTTGTTGGAGGTTCCTCTCCACACCTTGTAACTTTTGTGAGTTGTTTAACAAGTTAGTAACAACCTCGGAGTTATTTTCATTACATTCAGAATTAATCAAGCATAATTGAAGTGGATTAGAATATTTAGCAGTCTCAAACTTTTCCTCCACACACTTCATCTATCAGGTCTATCTCACAAAACTCTTCTTCACCACCCGGTTGCTTCGCTACGTGGAAAATATTAAATTCTGCAATCATATTCCAAAAAGATCATTTCATCACATCACTCCTGCAATTTATTAATGCATTAGATGTTGCAAGGAATGGGTGTCCTAAAATGATGGGAATCTGTGTAGTTGGGATAGCAACCGGTGCAGTGTCCAGTATTATAAAATCAACAGGGAAGTAAAATCTATCTACCTGATCAACACATCCTCCACTACCCCCCTCGGTACTTTTACACTCAGGTCTACCAATTGAAGAGTAATTGAAGTAGGCTTCAATTTTTCCAAGCCTAACTACTTGTAAATCGAGTAAGGTAGTAGATTCACACTTGCACCCAAGTCTAAAAGTGCTTGTTTGACCCAGCAAAATCCAATGGTCATTGCAATGGTGGGACAGTCGGGATCATTATACTTAGGTAGAGTGTTGGTTCGGAGAATGGTACTTAACTGCTCCGTCAGAAAGACCTTTTTCTGGACATGCAATTTTCTCTTGACAGTTCATAAATCTTTTAAAAACTCAGCATATGAAGGCACTTGTCGGATTGCATCAAGGAGAAGAATATTAATTTTTACCTACTTACATAAGTTAAGAATTTCAACTTGATTTGTTTGTTTTGCGGGCATTTTCAATTGGTGAGGATAGGGAGCATGAATAGGATAATCAAGCTCATCAGACCCAATCCTTGGGCACCTCAAGTGACTCACTATCCTTGGTGTTACCCTGGGTCTCTTTTTCTATAGGCTTAGAGACCTTGGGTGGGATAGTTTTGTCAACTTCCTTACCACTCCGAAGAGTGGTTATAGACTTGAGCTACTCCTCACTTAGTGTAGCATTCAAAATCTCAATCCTATGTTGACCCATGGGATTTTCTTAGGGTTGAGCAAGAAATTTTTCCTTTTCCTGCTGCATCATCCCCATATTGCTGGTCAACTTGGTCATCTGAGACCGGATATCATTTAAAGCTTGGTTGGTCAGATTATTGATGGTTGGTCTAGCTTTGAATGAATTGGTAGAGAACATCCTCAATGTTTCTCTTGTGCGGAGGCTGATATGGAGGGACACTAGCTTGTCCTTGGGGAACAAACCCTTGTGGTGATGGGTGCAAAGACTGATTAATGGAAGACTGAACAGGATCAGTAACAGGCTAAACTAGAGGGACATATGGCACGGAGGTAGAGGGTTTAGCAGTGGTGTTGTTTCTCTAACTGAAGTTCGGATGGCTACGCCAACCCTGATTATATGTATTGGAGTAGGGATAATTTTGTTGCCTAGTCTGATTAAAGGCATTCACCTGCTCGTGGAGGACCTCTTTACAAACTGGTAAGGTCGGGTAATCTTTTACAGAATGTTCAACCGACTTACACAAAGAACAAGGTTCCTCGTGAGGTACACTTACCACCTCGTTTACTTTCCTTACCTTTAAATTCTCAGCCTTCCTAGACAGATGAACAATCTTGGCTAGCAACTCATCTTGCTCTCTCAAAACATATTTGCCACCCCCAACAGACTGGGATGGATTAGACTATTTTGATCAGTCAGCGGGATCATAAATATCCCAAGATTGAGCATTCTCTGCTACACTATCAAAATAGTCTAATGCCTCCTCGAGCTCTTTACTCAAAAATTTGTCATTACATATCATGTCGATGAGCTGGTGTAATTCCTTTGTAAAAGAAACTCACCAATTGTCATGATTCAAAGTCATGATGTGGTATAGTATTTAAGAGATCTTTGAATCTCTCCCTATAGTCATAGAATTGCCATTTCTTCAACTTATCTTCTTCTTCCTTGGATCATAACTTTCAATCCAACAATCAGAATTTGATCGGGCAAAAACTAAAGTTCCTCTACACATTGAGGGTCATCCATTGACATGAAGATCGCCTCCATGCCACCACATTTTGCATTTGGGGTTTTGCTTGAGCTTGTTGAAGACTTGCTTGACCACCTCAAAAGACTTCTTCAACACCAATTTCCTACATCTTAGGTGGGGTTCCCTTCTATTTGGTATCAACTCCAATCTAGTGTATGTGTGTGATATGGGTATAAATTTACATATATGTTAAATGGGTGATTAGCATATAGCTAACATGGTTGATTATGCTTATGTTTATTGAAGTAATGAACATGTTGATCTGTTAATATCTATGTCATTGAGTTAATGAACATGTTGCTATGTTGATGATGACAAGCATGCTAAGGGTGTAATTGTATGCACATTACATAAAATATGTAATGCCAAGGTGATGACAAGCATGCTAGGTGTGTAATTTTATGCACATTACATGTTTGATGAAATGCTAGGATGATAGATATATGCATTTATTTTGGCAATAGATTTTGTAAGTCCATTTCATTGCATTTGGGCATACATGGCATGTGTACGGGTTTTACATCACACCTACGATGCATTGGCATGTTAGTGTTGTGTGTACATGGGTTGATCACTTATCATATAAGTGAGTGTGTGGGGCTTGAAAATTGGGCTAAAGTCCGATTAAGTCTCACAGGAACAAGGATAATAAAATGATGGGGTATTAGCAAGAAGTGGATTCTACCTCGGGTGCAAGCCCTGGTTATGTCAGTCACACACTTAGGTGGTGGTGTACCGAGCCCATAAAAGTGTGTCGGTGTACGCAAGACCGGGGGTGTAAGTCTTGAAATCTGAGTCAGTTGGGTAGACTATTAGTGGAAGTCCATAAATACCCTACCCCGAAAGAAAGAGATAATAAATTCGAAGGTCATTGAGTTAACTTGAATGTGTGGGCATGAAGTGCCCGGTTGATGAGCATGACATTACATATGTTATGAGATCCCATGTTGGGTTCAGAGTTGGTTATGCATGCATGAAACATCACCTCATTTCATTGCATAGTTGGTGGAATTATTTTTTTTTTACACGTTACATATGTGAATAGTTGATGTACATGAATGTGTATCTCCCATTATATGCATCATCATTGGGATGAGAAGCTTACCTTATAGCAGATACCCTACTGGACTTTGGCTCACCCCGTCGTGGAAAAACATTTCAGGTACAGTTAATATTTCTGCGTTTGAGCTCTTATTTTGATGGATTAGATACTTCTAAGTCCCACTTGTATTTAATTGGGTAACCTTGTATTTTGGTTTATACAACACTTGTATATTCTTTTGTAATGGCAGGGATTATTTGGAGAATCATATCTATTCTTTTGACAAGTAAGGACATGTAATTTTTAGATTTGAAGACTTTCCATGTTGGCCATAAGTTTTGTGACTTAATGTTTAATGCATGGGATTTTGCTTAGATAGTTACATTGGACCTTGTATGGTCATTGTCATGCAGTTGAGATAGGTTGTGTTTTAGGTGGAGTTCTCCGTACAAAGGAGACTCTGCCAGAATTTCGTTGGAATTGGTCCTCCGGGATTAAGGCCTTAATTTAATAAATAATTTTTAATGAGAGAGAATTGAATTTATAACATAATAAGGATCCCGATTTTTGTGGCGTCACAACCAGATATCAGAGTTTAGGTTCTCGATTATCTTAAGACTTGAGGGTAGATTGGATTAAGCCATTACATCCATTGCATTGCATATTATGTATTATGTGCTAAGTGTTGTGAATGCATGTGTTTGAGTATGAGGAATGGTGTGATGAGGTGTACGAAACATTTGGAATTCACAAATTTAGAAACCAAGATGTACTTGGGGCATGTTTGTTTGGAGGATTGCTATACATGGTATTGAGAAATGTATTCCTTACATTTCCAATACCAATGAAAATTAGTACTGGTAATAGAAAGTATTTCAATCATAGAAAGTATTTCAATCATCTCCCATGTTTGTTAGTTCAATAAGTACTATAGTGGGTCCCACAAACAACCATCTATTCTATAACATCTTATATAACAAATATACAATTTTACCCTTAACATCATCCATTCAATACTCCGTTTGTGTAACGCTTTTGCACAATGTTTGGTATAATACATGGTATGGCAATTCATACCCAAAAAATTTCAAATAATGTAAAAATCCACATAAAAAATAAAGAATCTGATGTTATAAATCGGTGACACCGCACAAAAAAATTAAGAGATATATATATAAAAAAAAATTAAGAGATATATATATATATATATGGATGTTCAAGATATATGCACAGAAAAAATTTGTAAAAAAAAATTAAAAAAAAATCGGTGACACCGTACGCTTAAATATAATAAAAGGAAAACATTTAAAATAATTTTTTTCAAAAAAAATTAAAAAATCGGTGACACCGTACGTTTAAACATAATAAAAAAATTCAAAATAATTTTTTTTTTAAAAAATTAAAAAAATAAAAAAAACGGAGATATCGTACCCTTAAACATAATATAAGAAAAAAATTCAAAATAATTTAAAAAATAAAAATAAAAAAGCGGTGACACCGTATGTTTAATAATAATACAAGGAAAAAAATTCAAAATCAGAAACTTTTTTTAAAAAAAATTAATAAAAAACCGTTGGTGGCCAAATCTCATACTAATATCATTGGCCAAAACCCAAAAATAAAAACCATCTCCTATGTGGTATTATATAAGCCCATGTACATGAGTTTCGGTCACTATAGCGAGCGGGTCGGTATTACGACCCGAAAAATAGTACCATACGAAAAAAGGCAAACAAACAAGGTATTACTGGGCCCGACGTACTATTTTCCCTAATCCCACCTCCTTATACCACCATTATCCCCCAAACAAACATGTCTTTGGTGTAATCTAGGTATAGTTAAGCAAATTAAAATTGAAATGGGTTGGAATTGGGGTCCAAATGAAATTAGGATGGTCCCAGTATAAGAATTGGTCACATGGGTCAGTTTTGGAATTTTTTTTATTTCTTGAAATGCATTTTGCCCAATTTGTACCAGTATAAGTGATGTTGTACCGGTTCAAAGATATTATGTCCAACGACGAACCGGTACAACTAATGTTGTACCGGTAAAACACTATTTCATAGGCAAATGATGTGTAAAACCTGAGGGCGAAGCCCATCAATGGTGGACTTGGACAAAGAAATCAAGAAACTTGGAGATAATGTGTAAAACCCAAGAAAAAAATTAAAAACTTTATTGCGAAGGGCAAAATGGTAATTAGCCATTATGGTACGAGTTGAAAATTTTTCTAGAACTCGGATGACAAAACAGACCTCATCGTTGTATTCGTCTCGCGAAATCTAGTTAACCATTCAATTTTCTTTGAATTTCAAGACAGTCGAATTTTTCATGTTTTACGATACGATCAGGCGTCGCTTGATTAAAAAAAACGCGATTGAGATTTGACTATGAAATATGGAAAATAATTTAAATTTAGTTCAAATAAAATATATTGAACACAACACGGGATGATATTTAATTGATTCGGGACAAAATCGGATCACAAAAGTCGGGACGTGTGGCTTAATGAGAGCCTGGCATTTGGAGAGTATAAAAAGGGGGAAAATCAGATTTTTTCCCCATTCTTGTTTCTAGGTTTTCCAGATAAAGAGAGAGAAAGAGAAAGAAGAGAGAGAACACACAAAATCTCCAAGCTTCTTCTTGCGATCTAGGACGATCCGTGCTTAGGATTGCTTCTGGCCAAAAACAAAAAGTGTTCTACGCAGTGAGAGCTATGTCTACGTACCAAAAGTCGTGGCTTTCGCTTAATTCTCAAGATCAGGATTTTTAGGAATCAAGGTTTAAAACATGATTTGAGTATTTTGAAGCCTCTATTAAGTGTATTACGCTTCAAAAGGCAGGGTTCCTTTCCTAACTAGATTTATTTCCAACTTATGGTTGAAATATGAAATGGGTAGAGTGTTAGAGATGTAATCTCATGTATGACACATACCTATTGTAGTTGAAATGTGAAAAATGGGTATAAGAATGGTTAAAATCAATTCTAGCATGAATTGAGTTTGTAGAAATTGCTCGTATGTGATTTCATGAGGAATGTGATGAAATTGGGCATGTTATGTGTTTACATGATTTTGTGTCTTTTTGGTGTTTGATCAAATGTCTTGAATGAAATGAGCATGTTATTTGCATGAAATTAATATAACATGATTTGTGAAGATTTTGGAATGTAATTATATGCTTGATGATATAAGTTACATTGAGGATTTGAAAGGTTGATAGACATTGATATTGTTTATAATGTGCTTATGACATATTGAACATGACATGAAAATTGCAATATCACATTGCATATGTATGGAAAGCATCACATTCGTGTTCATGTGACATGAATGTGGGTGTGTACATGGTTTTGATCAAATACCATTCTTGGTGGATGATGCGTGGGCTCGGAAAAGTTAGACTAAGGTTCGACTAAGTCGCACGGGTTACATTGAAAATAAGGGTCGGGATTAGCAAGAAGGGCTAGATTATCCCTCGGGTGCAAGACCCGGTGATTTGGATACACACTCCGTTGATATTAAGTCCATAAAGTGTGTCTGCGTACACAGAGCTGTTGGTGGAAGTCCATAGATGTCGTGTCGGTTGGGTGCCCATTGGTGGGAGTCCATAAATACCCAACCCAAGAAAGACCCGGGATTTATAAATGGTCATTGGATGTGTAACATCAATGACGGGACTTCAAATGTCCGGATGCATACGCATGACATTACATGTGGTATGGGAGCCAGTAGAAGGCTCGAGTTGCATTATATGTGTGAGTGACATATCATGACATGGCATGACATTGTAGAATCCACCATGAATTGTATATTCTTGAATGGATGATTGATTGATTGTTGAATTGCATGTGAGCATTTCATATGCATCTGGGTTGGTGAGTAACCTCTTTAGGAGATACTCTATTAAGCGTGGCTCACCCTTTATGGGACAACATTTTAGGTGCGGAACAAGCATTGGTGGGTGACCCTCACTTGGGTCCTTATTGAGAAGAAGCCAGAATGTGGCTTTTAGCTTACATTTTGTAAAACAATGATGTAAATTATTTTGGACTTGAAATATTTTATATAGGGTTGTGTAATGAACTCTTGTGGACTACAAATTGTGTAAATGAACATGCATATATGTTAGGAAAGTGCTGAGGTGAACTCGGGAAGAGAGTGGACAGTTAAAGTTGGAAATTGGATAGAATTGGGAGAAATTTGGGCCTAGGTACTGGTATCTAAGTGATTAAGTACCGGTACCACGCAGTTGGAAGACCTAAGTACCGGTACGTCGACATACGAGTACCAGTACCTAGATTAAGATTGGCTCATGTACATGTACCAAGGCTTAAGGTACCTGTACCTATATGGAGAGTGGGCTCACGTACCGGTACTACGACATGTAGGTACCGGTACCTACATGATTAAGTACCGGTACCTGGCAGATTGGAGGGACCTGTTTGGCAAAAGGCTCAGGTACCGGTACCATGTGTAAGAGGTACCAATAACTCTTCCAAAATTTTAAAAAAAATTTAAATATAACTCTGTCAAGCGTTCAGATGTTGAGCCCTCTTGTTGGAATAATGTAATTGGTTAAACATTAAGTCTTAATTGATAGGGATGGACCTTGGAATGGTCATGTGATGGATATATGCACATATTATGTGTTGGGAAGTGCCCCGGTACAAGGGAGACTCTGCCCAAACATTGTATTGATTACGATCCCGGTAAAGGGGGTGTAATGACATGGTGTTGGGTTAAGCGTCATTCACGGGTATTTTTGCAGGTTGATGGGTGATCAACGGGTTGAGAAAGTATCCCTAGATTTTGGGGCGTCACAACTTGATATCATAGCATAGGCCATAGGTCTTATATGAGCGTTGTGGGAAATGAGTATGTCATCTTCCATTGCGAGAATGAAAGAGGTTTAGAGTCGATGGTGTAGCTTAGGCTCTGATGACCGTAATAGCTTGGTATTAGAGCCTAAGTTCTCAATTTACCTAGGGTTTGCGAGGCATGGGTCTAGGTCATTGCATCCATTATGCATTACATGTTATGTGCTCCAAATGCTACATGTTATGTGCTCCAAATGCTACATGTTATGTGAATTATATGCATGATTGAATATGTAGGGAATTGAGACACTGGGGTTAGAAAACATAACCTTGGGGGTCGAAAAAGAAAGAACCGGGAAGGTTCATAGTATAGGTGTCTACTAGTGGGTGGCTCACATCCTACTAGTAAGAAAAATGAGAGAAATCTCAATGTTTTGACTTTGATCCCTAACTTTAGGATATTAATTTAGTGCTCTATTGCTATCTTACGTGTTTGTAGATGGCAAATAGAGGAAGAGGACACCGGAACGGTCGAGAAGGTGGGTGGAACAACAACCAACCAGCACCGGTGTTTGACCAACAAGCCTTCATGGAGGCTATGGGCACGATGACTGCCACCTTTTTGAAAGCCAGTGCCAATGTGGGCCAAGAAGGCTCGAACAACCTCCAGAGATTCAAGGCACACAAGCCACCAACCTTTTTTGGAGGGGTAGATCCGATGGTGGCCAACCATTGGTTCCAACAAGTGGACAAGATCTTGAGAGCTATGGAGATCACATCTGATGCCACCCAAATAAGGCTAGCTGCATTCTAACTTGAGGGAGATGCCCATCTATGGTGGGAATGGGCAAAGGCCACAAAGAACCTAGAGGCAATGACATGGGGAGAGTTCCATGAGCTCTTCGTAGGCAAGTGCTTTTCGTCGGCTATTCGGCAAGCGAAAGCCCGAGAATTCTTGGATTAAAGGAAGGGACTATGACGGTGATGGAATACATGGCTAAGTTCATTGAGTTAGCCCATTTCACTGACGACTATGTGGCCACAGACTCGACCAAAGTGAGGAGGTTCGAAGATGGCTTGAAGTTGTCCATCTGGGGGAAAGATTATGGGCCACCGCCTATAAGACTTGGACTCAATGGTCAAAACGGCCATGGCCATTGAGAGGGAAGTGGAAGACGCAAGGGGCATCCGGGAGACGAGTGCTAAGGACAAGAAGAAAGAGGGTCAATCCTCTTATTTTAGTTCGGGGAAGAAACAAAAGACTTCTACCTCACAACGGGAATCAAGGACAAGGTCGCGGCTATCAAGGCCAAGGTCAATCCTCCCAAAGCGGGAGAAATTTCAAGGCCACCTATTAGGTGGGCCAGAGGACTTGTTTCATATGCCACCAACCAGGCCACATGAAGCAGGATTATCCTCAGAGGCAGGAATCCCAGAGCAATGGGGCATCTCAGTCCCAGTCATCAATGGGACATCCACAAACCTTCTTCACTCCTCCCTATCCCACCATGGGCCAGGGAAGTCAGTTTCAGTTCTAGAGAGCTGCACAGGCCCCTACCACTTTATGAGCAGGGACTCCGCAATCAGACCAGATGAGCCAAGGTTTGGGTCGAGGTCGAGGTCGAGGACAGGGCTTTTAGGCCGGGACTTTAGGGACCAAGGGGCGAGTCTACGCCATCACACCTCAAACTGAGCTGGTGGATTAGTATGTGATTCAGGATACATTCTTACTCTCTCGCTTATGGGCAAGGGTATTATTTGATTCCGGTGCATTGCATTCATTTATTTTTGTATCATGTGTAAGAAATTTGGGCTTAGAAGTTAAGACCTTGGAAGAGCCATTGCATGTGAGTTCTCCCCTAGGAGCTAGGGTATGCATTGATCAGATATGTCGGGGTTGTGAACTAGAGATCTCGGGGATTCTATGCGCCATGAACCTTAGGGTCATAGACATGTTGGAGTTTGATGTCATCATTGGGATGGATTGGTTGGCGGCACACTGAGTCGTCATTGATTGTAATCGGAAGAAGGTCACTGTCTATGCACCGGAGGGTGTTTATTTCAAGTTTCAGGGGAAAAACGCGATGTTTTACCCGAAGCTGTGTATGACTCACATTGGCGAATGAGTTACCGGGATTACCTCCACATCGGGACGTAGACTTTACCATTGAGTTACAACTCGATGCATACCTTATTTCTATGACCCCGCATAGGATGGCACTGGCGGAGTTGCAAGAACTTAAGGTCCAATTGCAAGAATTATTGAATAAGGGTTTTATTAGACCGAGTACCTCACCTTGGAAAACTCCGGTGCTATTTGCCAAGAAGAAGGACAAAACTCTTCGACTATGTATAGACTACCGGCAGTTAAATCGAGTTACCATCAAGAATAGGTATCTATTGTCAACGATTGATGACTTGTTTGATCAACTAAGAGGGGCACAGGTCTACTCCAAGATAGATCTCTGTACGAGATACCATTAGTTGAGGATTAGGGAGGCAGATATCCCTAAGACAGCATTTAGGATGCGATATGGGCATTTCGAGTTCACAATTATGCCATTCGGATTGAAAAATGCCCCGACGGCATTCATGGATCTCATGTAGAGGGTATTTCAACCCTATCTTGATCAATATGTCGTGGTTTTCGTTGATGAAATTCTGATCTACTCTATGTCGAATGAGGAGCACGAGAGTCACTTGAGGATCGTCCTTCAGACCTTGAGAGACCACCAGTTGCACGCCAAGTTCAGCAAGTGTGAATTTTGGCTGACGAATGTGAAATTTTTAGGAAACGTAGTGCCGACTTCGAGTGTATCCGTGGACCCGGAGAAGGTTGAGGCGGTCATGAGTTGGGAGAGGCCAAAGCTAGTCTTCGAGATAGGTAGTTTCTTGGGATTGGTGGGATATTACAAGAGGTTCATTAAGGACTTCTTCTGATTAGCTGCGCCTATGACTAGATTGACCAAGAAAGCGGTCAAGTTTCAGTGGGATGACTCGTGTGAGAAGGCATTCCAGGAGTTAAAGAGGAGGCTTATTTCAGATCCAATTCAAATAGTTTCGGAGAGGAGACAGAGGTACACAGTATATTGTGATGCCTCTAAGGATGGACTTGGATGTGTTTTGATGTAGTCCGGGAGGGTTGTGGCTTCTGGTTCATGACAGTTGAAAAACCACGAGCAGAATTACCCCACTCATGACATGGAGTTGGTGGTCATCGTCTTTACCTTGAAATCTTGGTGCCACTATTTGTATGTAGAGCAATTTGAGGTATTTTCAAACCACAAGAGTCTAAAGTACATCTTCACACAGAGGGACCTCAACATGAGGCAACGCAAGTGGATGGAGTACCTAGAGGATTATGACTTCACTTTGCATTTATCATCCCAGTAACGCAAATGTGGTGGTTGATGCACTCAATCGGAAGTCACGGGGAGTCTTAGCTATTATAGCTTCCCGGAAGTGGTGGATGATCGAAACTGTGGGATAGTTCGGACTACACTATGGGGGGTCAGGCTCAGGCTCAGGGCACTTTAGGGAGTCTAATGGCTATGCCTTCCTTGTTGATCAGGGTGATCAAGTCCCAGGGCCAGGACACAGAGATATTGTCCATTAAGGACTGGGTACAGTCAAGTACAGGCGACGAGGATTGGGCCATTCACGTAGATGGTAATCTTTGGTTTAGGGGAAGGGTTGTGGTTCCCTGGTCTACGGATCTCAGAGAGGAGATCCTTAGAGAGTTTCATTACTCTCGTTTTGCAGTACATCCAGGTGGCACGAAGATGTACCACGATCTTCATCGCTAGTATTATTTGAGTGGGATGAAGAGACACGTTGTGGAATTTTGTAGTCGATGTCTCACGTGTCAGTAGGTCAAGGTTGAGCACCAGAGACCAGCGGGGTTGCTCCAGCCTTTCGAGGTGGCAGAGTGGAAGTGGGAGCACGTCATTATGGATTTTGCGACCCACTTGCCACGGACTTCGCGTGGGCACGACGCAGTGTGGGTGATAGTGGACCGGCTTACGAAGTCAGCACACTTTTTGGCTGTGCGGATGGCCTTCACACTGAAGGAATTCTGTAAATTATATATACAGGAGATAGTCCGGTTGCATGGGGTACCCGTATCTATAGTATCGGATTGGAATTCCAGGTTCACGACCCTTTTTTGGGAAAGTTTTTAGCGGGTTATGGGGACACAGTTGATGATGAGCACCGTTTTTCATCCCCAGACGAACGGTCAATCGGAGAGGACCATCCAAACTTTAGAGGACATGCTACGGGCATGCGTCCTTAATCTCAATGGTAGGTGGGAGGAGCATTTACCCTTAATGTAGTTCGCTTACAACAACAGTTACCAGACGAGCAAACAGATGGCACCCTATGAGACACTTTATGGGACACCGTGTCATTCTCTAGTTTGTTGGAAAAAGGTTGGAGAGAGACCCTCCACTGGTCCGGATTTGATTAGAGACACATCGGAGAAGGTGGACTTGATATGGAAGCGTCTTTTTATGGCACAGAGCCAGCATAAGAGCTACGTCGATAGGCGACAGTGACCTCTAGATTTTGAGGTTGGTGATCACATCTTCTTGAAGGTGATGCCTAAGAGAGGAGTGGTCAGGTTTAGGAAGTGGGAAAAGCTGTCACTGAGGTATATCGGACCCTTCGAGGTACTCGAGAGGGTTGGTATATTCGCTTACCGATTGGCATTATTGCCAAATCTGTCAGTTGTTCACACGGTATTCTATATCTCCATGCTCCAGAAGTACACTTCAGATCCTACACATGTGGTGGATTGCGGTGAGCTAGTTGTTGATGCATATGAGACATTCAAGGAGGGACCAGTGCGTATTATGGATAGCCGAGAGCAAGTTTTGCAAGACAAACCTGTGAGGCTGGTGAAGGTGTTGTGGCAGCACCGTGGTGTGGAGGAGTCGACATGGAAGCTTGAGGACACTATACGTGCCAGTTGTCTGTTCTTATTCGAGGATGGAGGTACACATTCTTGTAGTCATAAAGTGTTATATGACTTACTGCATATGCATGTGGTTATATGTGCATGTGCATGTAAATTTCAGGGTTGAAATTTTTTTGGAGAATGTAAAACCCAGGAAAAAAATTATAAATTTTATTATGAAGGGCAAAATGGTAATTAGTCATTGCAGTACGGGTTGAAAATTCAAATTTTTCTAGAACTTGGATGACAAAACGGACCTCACTTTTGGATTCATCTCGCAAAATCTAGTTACATAATCAATTTTCGTTGAATTTCGAGACAGTTGATTTTTTGCATTTTACGATGCGATCAGACGTCGCGCGATTAAAATAAATGCAATCGTGATTTGACTGCAAAAAATGGAAAATAATTTAAAGTTCGTTCAAATAAAATATATTGAACACAACACGGGACGAGATTTAATTGATTCGAAACAAAATAATATCATAAAAGTCGGAACGTGTGGCTTAATGAGAGCTAAGCATTTGGAGAGTATAAAAAGGGGAAAAATCAGATTTTTTTTCCCCCATTCTTGTTGCTAGGTTTTCCGGATAGAGAGAGAGAAAGAAGAGAGAGAAAACACAAAATATCCAAGCTTCTTCTTGCGATCTAGGACGATCTACACTTCGGCTTGATTCGGGCCAAGAACAAAAAGTGCTCTACACAACGAGAGCTACGTCTACGTACCAAAAGTCATCAGTTTCGCCGAAGTCTCAAGATTGGGATTTCTAAAAATCAAGGTTTAAAGCTTGATTTGGGTATTTTGAAGCCTCTACTACATGTATTATGCTTCAAGAGGTAGGATTCATTTCCTAACTAGGTTTATTTCCAACCTAGGGTTGAAATATGAAATGGGTCGGGTGTTAGAGATGTAATCTCATGTATGACACATACCTATTGTAGTTGAAATGTGAAAAATGGATATAAGAATGGTTAAAATCAATTCTAGCATGAATTGGCTTTGTAGAAATTGTTTGTATGTGATTTCATGAGGAATGTGATGAAATTGGACATGTTATTCGTTTACATGATTTTGTGCTTTTTGGGTGTTTGATAAAATGTCTTGAATAAAATGACCATGTTATTTGAATGAAATTAATATAACATGCTTTGTGAATATTTTGGAATGTAATTATATGCTTGATGATATAAGTTACATTGAGGATTTGAAAATGTTGATAGACATTGATATTGTTTATAATGTGCTTGATTAGCATATGATAATGTTTCAGTTTGATGGGTAAAACTAGTTATTTACATGGGATAGAATGTTAAATGTATTAATTTATGTGGTATTTGGTATTATGTTAGTAATAGAAGGAATGTTCTTTTTTTACAGGTAGATGATACAAGTTGAAGGGGTGTTGGTGGATGTTAAATGACTAAGAGTTGGAAGTTAGAAGAAGGAAGACACTGGAACACGCATCCGGACAGTGATTGCTATTGCATCCGGACGGGATGTCCAGAATGGGCAGACGAAGGTCTTGAAGGATTGGTGCTTACTGTCATTTGCATCCGGACGGAACTTGGTGAGCGTCTGGACACATGTTGTTATACGCCCAGGACTCTGAAGTGGAGTTGTACCTTAACTAGTCTTCTTGGGGGGAAAATATAAGGGGGGAAATAATTGTTAGGGGAAGATATTATTGATTCTTTTTTATTCTTTATTGTTTTTACTACTATGTCTGGCTAAGAAACCCAACTAAAGCTAGGGGAGAAGCTTTCAATGAAATACGATATTATTATTGATTCAAAGGTTTAATGGTGTGTGATTTTTTTGTTCATTTAACTTTTGTTTCTTAGTAAAGTTTTTGCTCTATAAAGATTCTTGATTCGTTGTATCCTATACATCGATTGCTTGAATTTCCCTGCGAGTCAAATAACTAGTTATTCCTTTCTTAAGTTAATTAACATAGTTTTCACAAAATAATATAATCAAAGGTTGTGTGGTTAGGTTAAGAATTGGTTTGTTAAGAGAGTTTGACTTGTTGTCGACTTTGGGCACAACAGATGCTTACAATCGGCAAAGAATTCTTAGACTTTTTTGGATAAAATCTTGGTTATAAAGAGTGATGTTTTCATGTTTTTTTTATTACCAAATCTTCCAATTGGGATCACTTATCAATTTGATTCTCAATCGAGTTCGAAAACTAGATCATTAATAACTACCGTGTGAATTTGAAAGGGTATCCCCGATGCTTTAGTATTTCAATTATTGTTTTAATCAATCCATCTTTGTTTTATTGGATAAATTCCCACTCAAATAGATTTCAAACAATTTCTTTTTATTTGTTTTGTGTCTCTTGTTTTTTCAATTCCCTGAGGGTTTGACCTCGAACTCTCGAGAAATTTTTTACTTTGCATAACCTACGCTTGAGTTTACATTTTTGAAGGTGTAGCAATGCTCATGACCTATTGAACATGACATGGAAATTGTAATTGTACATTACATTGCATATGCACGGAAAGCATCACATTCGTGGACATGTAACATGAGTGTGGATGTGTGCATGGTTTTGATCAAACACCATTCTTGGTGGATGATGTGTGGGCTCGGGAAAGTTGGACTAAGGTTCGACTGAGACTCATGGGTTACATTGAAAATAAGGGTCGGGGTTAACAAGAAGAGCTAGATTATACCTCAGGTGCAAGACCAAGTTATTTGGATACGCACTCCATTAGTATTGAGTCCATAAACTGTGCCAGCGTACGCAGAGCCGTTCGTGGAAGTCCATAGATGTCGTGTCGGTTGGGTGCCCGTTGGTGGAAGTCCATAAATACCCAACCAAAGAAAGATCCAGAATTTATAAATGGTCATTAGATGTGTAACATCAATGGCAGGGGCTTGGAATGACCGGATGCTTACGCATGACATTGCATGTGGTATAGGAGCCTGTAGAAGGTTTGAGTTGCATTACATGTGTGAGTGACATATCATGACATGGCATGACATTGTAGAATCCACCATGAATTGTATATTCTTGATGGATGATTGATTGATTGTTGAATTGCATGTGAGCATTTCATATGCATCTGGGTTGGGAAGTAAACTCTTTAGGAGATACCCTACTAAGCGTGGCTCAACCTTTATGGGACAACATTTCATGTGCAGGACAAGTACCGGTGGACGGCCCTCACTTGGGTCCTTACTGAGAAGAAACTAGAATGTGGCTTTTAGCTTACCTTTTGTAAAACAATGATGTAAATTGTTTTGGACTTGTAATATTTTATATAGGGTTGTGTAATGAACTCTTGTGGACTACAAATTGTGTAAATGAACATTCATATATGTTGGGAAAGTGCTGAGGTGAACTCAGGAAGAGAGTGGACAGTTAAAGTTGGAAATTGGAAAGAATTGGGGGAAATCTGGGTTCAGGTATCGGTACCTAAGTGATTAAGTACCGGTACTACGCAGTTGAAAGGCCTAGGTACCGGTACCTTGACATACGGGTACCAGCACCTGGATTTCAGTGGGCTCAAGTACAGGTACCAAGGTTTAAGGTACCGGTACTTATATGGACAGTTGGCTCAAGTATCGGTACTACGACATGTAGGTACCAGTGCTTATCAAATAGTGGGCTCAGGTACCGGTACTACAACATGTAGGTACCGGTACTGGTATCTATCAAACAGTTGGCTCAGGTACCGATACTTAAGTGATTAAGTACCAGTACCTGACAGATTGGAGGGTCCTAGGAGGCAGAAGGCTCAGGTACCGATACCATGTTTAAGAGGTACCAGTACCTCTTCCGAAATTTTCAAAAAAAATTAAATATAACTCTGCCAAACTTCCAGATCTTGAGCCTTTTTGTTGGAATAATGTAATTGGTTAAACATTAAGTCCTAATTGATAGGGATGGACCTTGGAATGGCCATATGATGGATATATGTACAGGTTATGTGTTGGTAAGTGCCCCGGTACAAGGGGGACTCTGCCCAAACATTGTATTGGTTACAATCTCGGTGAAAGGGATGTGATGACGTGGTGTCGGGTTAAGCGGTGTTCACGGGTATTTTTGGGGGTTGATGGGTGATTAACGGGTTGAGAAAAGACCTCCAGATTTTGAGGCGTCACATAATGACTTGGACCGAGTTCTAGGAGATGTTCATGAATAAGTATTTCCTCTCCACCCTTAAGCTAGCAAAGGCCCGGGAGTTCTTGGAACTCAAGCAAGGAAACATTACTATCATGCAATACGTGGCTAAGTTCATTGAGTTGGCCCGCTTTGTCGACGACTTTGTGGCCACCGAGGTGGCCAAGGTGAGAAGGTTCGATGATGGTTTGAAGTTAGCCATTCTGAGCAAGGTTGTGGGCTACTGCTTGCAAGATTTTGATGTGTTAGTTGATATAACCATGGCCATTGAGAGAGAGATAGACGATGCAAGGAACATCCAAGAGTCTAAAGCAAAGGATAAGAAGAAGGAGGGTCAATCCTCCAACTCTAGTTAGGGAAAGAATAAAAAGATCTTCGCACCACAAGGACCTCAAAACCAGGGCCGAGGGAACCAGGGCCAGACTTCCTAGTCCCAATCGTCAAATGGGCCTCCATAGCCAGTTTTTATTCCTCCCTACCTAGCCATGGGCCAGGGGAATCAGTTTTAGTTTCAGGGTGCTAGAGAGGCTCCCATTATTTTATGCCTAGGGACCCTTCAGTCTGAGCAAATGGGTTAGAGAGTGGGTTGAGGTTAGGGGCAAGTTTATCAGGCTGGCACTTCAAGGACCCAAGGGAAAGTCTTTGCCAGTATTCCTCAAACTAAGTCAGCGGACCGGTCCGTGATCTAGGGTACATTTCTACTTTTTCACTTATGGTCACGAGTATTATTTGATTCTAGTGCATCTCATTTATTCATCTCTGCATCATGTGCGCGTGATTTGTGCTTAAAGGTTGAAACCTTAGAGAAGTCGCTATATCTGAATTCTCCCCTAGGAGCTAGAGTTTACATTAATCAAATATATCGGGATTGTGAATTAGAGATCTCTAGGTTTCAACTCATGATGGACATTAGGGTCATGGACATGTCAAAGTTTGACATCATTCTTGGAATAGATTGGTTATCGGCACATCAGGTAGTTATCGATTATGATTGGAAGAGAGTCGCTCGAGTCATTTGCAAGTATGTAGATGTCTTCCTAGATGAGTTATCGGGATTACCTCTACATCAGAATGTTGAATTTTCCATCGAGCTGCAGCCCGATGTGTTCCCTATCTCTATGGCACCACATAGGATGGCACCGACAGAGTTGCAAGAACTTAAGGTTCAATTATAAGAATTGTTGGACAAGGGTTTTATTAGGCCAAGTACCTCACCTTGAGGCCCTCCAGTACTATTTGCCAAGAAGAAGGATGGGACACTTAGACTTTACATAGACTATCGGTAGTTGAATCGATTCACTATTATGAACAAGTACCCATTGCCACAGATGGATGATCTTTTTGATCAATTAAGAGGGGCTCGGATCTATTCCAAAATAGACTTGCGCGCTGGTTATCATCAGTTGAAGATAAGGGACGCTAACATTCCAAAGACGACATTCAGGACTCCGTACAACCACTTTGAGTTTACGATTATGCCAGTCGGTTTGACGAATGCCCCATTAGTATTCATAGACCTCATGCATAGAATGTTCAAACCTTATCTTCATCAGTTTTTGTGGTATTTGTTGACGACATTCTAATGTATTCCATGATAGTAAATTGCTGACATAGCATAAGCACATGTAATTCCACTAAGGACCCATTTCCTACAGCTACAAGTTCTACCATGTTTAAACTGAGCCTCATCAGAAGATAAAACCTGAAAATTATGAAACCATTAACCTAGGCCTACAAGTCATGGAGTCTTTGAGTATTTTCTCTAAATTCTTTCTAACTAGTGGGTAGTTAGGACTAGGCAACCTAAGCATTATCTCCCTCCTTCTCTGTATCCTCTCCATCAACAGGTTTTTAATTGTCTCTAGCATTATGATTATTGGCTTATCTCTTGCCTCTAAAACAAACTTATTGAATAGGGGAGTAGAATTAGGAATGGTAGAGAAATGTGATAAACTTCAATTAAAGGGTTGTACATATGTGATTAACTCGTCAAAAGCACTAGGATTCTCTTTTTGCGCTTTATCTATTGCCTTCATAAAGTACTCCACTGTGGTAGCCTTAGCACAATCTCACATCAACTCTTTCAACTTTTTTCCTCAATGCACTTTCTTGAAATTATTATAGAGGTGTCTATGACAATACATGTGTTCACAATTTGATAGCAGTGACTCCATGGTATTACGAAGTCCCTAATACGTGAAAAGGAAAATAGTTAGAACATTATATGCTATAACATGAAAAAGAAAGTGGTATAACATTATACCTTTGTTGGTCAAACATAAAATTTCAGTGAATCTGATTCAGCATGTTTTTATCTTCACACAACAACTCTAAAAATCACTTTTATGAACCAGTGCTTTTTGTTTCAACAATGGCATATGCAACATGCCATAATCCATTGCTCACATCTACTATAATAGTTCTCCAAGGTAGGGGCAAGACAAGTGGTAGCCATCTATGCCAATATATGTCTTGCAACCTTGTATAAATCCTTCTTTCAAAGGCCCAAAGAAACAATAAAATCTTTTGAAACTTTGATTCACTCCCCCAAGGTTGTTTTCTTCGTAATCAACAACTAAAGTCGACCCCGGATGTGTTCTTTTTATTTCTTCACAATAATCTCATATCCTTGTGTACTGGTCTTTGTGACTGCCTTAAATAACATTTTGAGCAGCCTCCTTTGCTCTCCAAGCCACATTTGTAGATACACCCACATGATGGTCTTCTTCCAGAGCTTCCCTAAAAGATTGTAATGTTCATTTAGAAGTTGATCTAATCTTGTGCATGTATTTTTCAGATAGCCATTTTGTTGTTACATGTTTGTTATGCCATGACCAGTTACAGTTAGTGTGTTCATCATTAAATGTCTTCACTCACATAGTGTCTTCATATTGGATCTAGGATGTAAATATCATCCACTTACAAGGTGGCTTGCACTTGGCCCTGACCCTATGCGTCTCATTTCTAACAAATTTTATGTCCTTTCCTTTCCAAATGACATAATTTTTAACAACTTCCTTAAACCGCTTCAATGATGCAAACAACATACCCAACTTGAATTCAGGATGTCAAAGTCTTTGTCTGCCCTAAATTTTGCATATATGTGGGGTGGTATTTTCAGGTGGCGAGCATGCTAGGGTTGGGGTTGTAATCAGGGAAAGCAATAGAATTTTTGTGGCTGGGATGGCTACGAAAATTAAGTGTGGAGAGCTCCCTTGGGCGTGGACATCACTGCCATGAAGTAAGCCGTAAAGTTTACAACGAATAGCACAATCGGTCATCCTTGAAGGGGATTCGATAACCTTTTTGAAGTCTGTTAAAGCTTTAGAGGCAGAGGCAGAGGCATGGACAAGGGCTTCAGTTGTGAGTCTGGTGGACATCAAATATGACCTCCAAAGGCTCGGCTGCTATAAAATCACTGGTTCGACGAAATGATAATAGAGTGCTTTTAATTTAGCTAAATATGCACAATTTATTGAGAGTTGTATTGTTTGGCAAGATAGAGCTTCGGATTTTGTAATGCCATTTCTTTTTCATGATATTCCATATCAATAAAACTATCGTTGCTATTCAAAAAAAAAAAAAAAGGCGATCAATATAGAAACCCAAATAAATTATTTGGATGTTATACCCAATAAAATCTGGATAAAATAATGCATAAAAACAAATCAAAAACATGTACCGATTTTCAAAAAAAATGACTCCAATACTCAACACCCAAAAATTTAAGGGCAATAACCAAGAAGATGAAAATTAGTTCAATACTTAACATCCAAAACGCAATGCACTCCACTTGCTTCTGAATATACAATTTTTCGGGCATGAGTTCCAAAAACAAACAAAAATTGTACACTTGTACCAAAAACAAGATAAAAATTACAAGTATGAGTCTAAATATTTACAGTATACTTGTTCTGGATGGAAGACAACACCCGTTGTCCGCAATAAGTAAGTCATTTTGGTTTAATTGAATTATAATGCATCAGGCGATGGGTGGGAGATTAAGGGTCTAGGTATACAGAGCATGCAGTCTGGAGGATAATGGGAAGGAGATGAAGGGTCTAGGTATCCAGTCAAGAGGAGAATGCGAGGGAGATTTTGGCGCCCAACTGCACATAACACGTGAAATGTCAAAAATGCCCTCCACCAAATGTCATGTTTAGTTCATGTTAGGGTTTCATCCCCACTTAACACTTGAATCTAATAGTAAGTGCTGATTAAAATGACTTAAATAGTTCAGGAGGTAAATTAAAAAAATTAAAAGTTGAGGGTATACTTTAAAATAAAAACTAAAATTTAAAACAAAGACTAAAATTCAGGGACCATTTATGTGATTTATCCAAAACAAAACTATTGGCTAATCTAACATGACATTCCTACTTCACTATCATTTCTAATGTGTGATGAGTAAAGAAAGTTATTACCCGGAAAAAAAAAAAAAAAAAGATAGCAAAAAGTTAAAGTTTTCCAAAATTTGTATAAACTGTTACAAAAAATTAATAAAATCCCCATAAAATTAATGAATGAAACGACATCGTTTGTTTAATTTACTAATTATTAGACGGATGCACCGCATAATATTACGGACATCGTGTACCCTATAAGAGCCTAATTTAAAATTTTAATGATATAATTTTAATATAATTATTAAATTAATTATGACTTTCATTCTATAGATGAAATTTATTATCAATTCAATTATTGAATTAGGTTACACGTCAAGCCCAAATACTCCCATTTCTTTGTGCCACCTCCCAGAATCCCATTGGCAGTGAGAGTTAGCTTCAATCTCACGCTTCAATGGCGACGTCATTGACGCCCTCCATCCTCAAATCCCAGATATTTCAGAGCCACCCAAAGCTATGGCAGAGAACAACCACAAGAAGAAGAAGAAGAAGATATGATAGTTGTAGTGTACCGAAACGACGAATCACCCTTCGTCATCTTCTTTTACTACCTCCTGATATTCGTATTCGTCCTCGTTCTCTTGCGATTCGCCATCGTAATCTTCTTTCTAATCCTCCTTTTTCTCCTCTGCTCCAACCTTGTACACCTGCTCTTCGACCTCATATGTCCTCCTTAGCCTCTCCCCCTGATTCCACCGACCCCACTAAAACTGTAAGCCCCCACATTCTCTCTCTACCTTCTCTCTTTCAGCATAGTTTTATCAGATTGAGAAGTGTTTTTATCTTTTTCTATAATGGTTTCGCTGAAATTTTGTAGAACATGTTCATATCTAGTTGAATCGTTTATGAAATTGACGAACAGGATTCATGCAATTATTCCAAACAGTTTGGGCAAGACTTTGAATTGGGTTTCTTATGAAAGTTGTCGAGATTGTGTTGTTCGACCGAGTCCTGAAATTAGTACTTTAAAACTCATGGGCCCCGACCATCTCTTTTATCATCAGTTTGTAATCTTCGCTTTCTCTCACTAAAATTGGGTATATGTATGTATATATGTGTGCAGGTGAGGATTGTGATTAAGGGGAGAGTGCAGGGGGTATTTTATAGGAATTGGACAGTGGACAACGCGACGGAGTTGGGGTTAAAGGGTTGGGTTCGGAACCGGAGGGACGGATCGGTGGAGGCATTAATCTCTGGGACTCCTGAGAAGGTTCAGGAGATGGAGCAGCGGTGTCGGCGCGGTCCACCCGCCGCAATGGTCACCGGTCTTCAGGTTTTTCCTAGTGATGAAGATCCGGGGACCGGGTTTGAACGCACACGAACTGTTTGATCAGATGACCACACCGGCCCAAGGCAAGCATAGTAATAGAAGTGTTTGTTATTTTGTTACTTAATATTGGAATATAGAGTGTCGCTAAATTCACCTCCTGCTTTAAAAACCTTAGTAATATAAAGAATGATGAATGATGAATGATGTACATGTTTTTAATGAAGATGAACATTTTTTGCTGTGGATGTCATATTTGATTTATCTGTAGGTGTGATTACCTTTTGTAATCCCTCTCTGTAATTGGTATAGTGCGAAGTTAATGGTTATCTTCTTGTTTGGGATGATTTTGAGTGACTTCATTTGCATGTTGTTTGGTTAAGTTCATAGGAGTGTATGTTGAATCCAGATGTTATTTGGTTGATTATATTATTGAATTAAGTGATTGGAGATGGATTTAGATATATGTGTGCAAATAAACCTTCGCAGAAAAGGATTTTAGATTGGTTAAGGATCGTGACGAGCTTCAAGTATAGTGTCCAAACTCTGGCTCAGCTCGGCTTGAGTTGGTTCATTTGATCGAATAAAACAACCTTGAGTTTGTGTTTAAGTTTTTATACTTGATTTCAGACATGTATTCAAGATCAAGCTCGGCTTAAATGTTGGGGTGGGTGGGTGGGTGGGTGGGTGTGGGTGTGTTTGTTTTGTTCACGAGCCTAGAAATTCATTGCTCGAGTTTGGCTCAATTGTTGAGTTTGAAATTTAGTTCAAGCTTAATTCTTTGGATAAATGAACAACCTTGGATGAACTTTTGTCTGGATCAATCCCACACTGGACCTTAACATCTCCGTTTATTATTTGGAACCTTTTTTTATAGTTGCTGCATTTTGCTTTTCAGAAGCTATGCATTCTTTGTTTATTCATCAGCATTCGTTGTTGATCACTTTTGTGATGTGGACGTTAATCCAGGAAACCACATATTCTACCAGCAGGCTGCGGCATGAAAACTGAACCACTGTGGCTGCAACCTCCATTTTACAAGCAGCGGATGTACTAACCAATACTACATAAAAGCATCTTTTTGTCATTATGCTCACTCTGTATCCACTTAACTCTATTTTTAACAGACTGCATACAAGGAATTGGCTTTTGATGCATGTGACATTTTATGCACACTCTATAAAAGTTATATATATGCACACACAGACAAGATCTATATTGGATTGCAATCCAATTACAATCCAAAAGTGATACCCTTTTTGCTTGAGCTCTTGCTCCTTGCGTTAATTGACCTAGGTCCTAGGGTGTGGTTGAAGTTTTCTAATGCTTATTTATTTACCTGAACTACCCTTGTTTATTTACCTTGACTAAACACACTCAGTTGCTCACCTACTCAACAACTGATGCATACAACAGTGATACACACAACAGGATAGCCAGAGGCATTATAAACCCATAGTCCACCCTCCACTCTAAAAAGGCCTAGCTTTTAAAGGGATAGAGACAGGTTTATAAACTCAGGGTCTTAATTATTGAGTGAAGAAAAATACAACAGAAAATGGATATATATATTAAGATTCTAACATTTAGTAGGTTTCCCTGTAACTAGAGAAAAAAACCGTTTCTAGATATTTCATCATATTCCCATAACTCGCCATGCAGAAATAGCAACCCCCGGTTCAAAAACTAATCATCAAAACCAGCAACCTGGAGCACAAACTTATCATCATGAGAAGAAGCTCACACAAATCTTCCAGTGCAAACTTGGTGTAAACATTTCTAGGTGAGCTAGCATATCAGATTCTTTTCCACAATTTCCCCCGAGTGACTCAGATCAGGCCTAGGACTTTATTACTATGACCGAAAACTCAGAAATCCAAGAAAAATTATAAACGAACACTCAGAAATCCAAGGAAAACATAACAGATTGAACTTTCTTACTCTAAGGATGTTTCAAATAAAAATTAATTCCTTCTCACCCACGGATCTGACTATAATCAACTCAATATGGGAGAACATAACAAGACATTTTCATATCGCCTTTTTTATCTTACTGAATCTACTTTTCAATACAGCTCTCTAGAAAAAAAGTACATAATTTGTTGTAAAAAAAACCTGGTGCAAGTCCGTTACTTGCCAAGAAACAAAGTTTTGCAGCATGCTGGTGATATTATTTTATATCTGAACAATTATTTGGGCCAACTGGTTCTCTCAAGCAATTAGATATTGCCATGACAGCAGCTTCGATAGATGCATCTTCCCCCTGTTTCATACATCACTTGATGAACTTTCTTTTTAAAATTCATGTAAACCAGAAAAAAAAAATTAAAAAGAAGACATATTGCAAAGCAACAAGTACCACGACTCCCACCTTCTCTTTCCAGTAAAATATGTTTCCATATTTTCCGGCTAGACGGCTCCAAAAGCTACGTGGTATGTCTAAATCCACCAAAGCCCCAACATTGAAATTCAATATGTTTCCTGATCAATAAGATACCAAAGGTAAGAGTCACTTATGGCAAATAAATATGAAGGGGAGAGCATTTGAGTCCTTTACCAAAGGTAGGGTCAGCAACGAAGACGATAGTTCTATCATCCACTTGCCAGAAATCTTTAATTGCTAATCCTGCAACAGATTGGAAACAATTTCATACTAAATAAACTCAAAATTAAGACAAATAGTTGAATAATTTGAAGAAATTAAAATCAACAAGCACACCAGGTGTGTCAGGGTAGTTCTGAGCTAGAAGTCTCAATTTGAATCCAGTATCCTTCTCAATAGCAGCAATCTCCTGCGCAAGTCTGCTTTCCTGCAGATCATTTATACAGCATTAGCATATTTTAGCAGATGGCCCCCTCATTCTAAAATGGAAAGACACCTCCATTTTATTGAAATAATGAAGACCTTCATCCATGCAACACAAAGATACTAACCACAAAAGCTTCTATCCAGGGATATAGGTTAGGAAGTAAGGGTTTTAGAATGAGTAGGACTAAATGTATCACTGTTTGAAAGAGCAAGTCTCAATAAATAGATATTGTTTACAGCTATTAAGAAAAGTGTACTCTATGCTGGGTTAAGCTTGCTTAACAGCCTGAGCACATCAAACACATAGATTTGGCGGCTACAATTCAATGATATACATTTGAAAAAGACGGAAATATGTATTCATGAACAACAATATTCTTACAATGTTGAATTGTTACTTAACAATGCAAGACTTAAAGCTCAGTTGCTGGAAGGAGATAAATAAATGTCCCCAAGAAATCCTAGTCCTAAATCCTAATAGAATCTGCCATGGTTGCATACACAATTTGATCAAACCATGAATTGGATGATCACCGAAAGACATAGGCGTGCCTAAAAATTTCTCCAAGCCACAAAAAGGGCATTTGGACTTCAAAAATTAAAATGTATACTGAGATTCTCATTTCAAAACTCAAAAGATGGATAAGTGAAAAAATTATTGCCTCCCAGTGCCTACATACAACTAAATGAAATAATAAAGAACCTCACCTGGCCATCGGAGAGGAACCCTGCAACATCAATCACTGTAGTGAACTCCTCAGGAAGCAGTTCTGGCTTGTTAACCCCAGTTTTTCCCTCCGCAAATCCAACTCCTACAAAGTTTGGTTTGTTCTCTTTATAGTCTGCAGCCTGATACTAGAGAAGAAAATGTCTTGTATAACATGGTCTTGGAGTAAATTAATTGAGATGTGCGAATCTATGGATGTAGTTTGTTTTGACCATAAATTTCTTTTTCGGAAAGTAAAAAAAAGGGTTAATTGCACTAGAGGTCCCCAAAGTATGGGGTCTGTCTCATTTTGGTCCTCAATATTTCAATTGCATCATTTTAGTCCCTGAAGTATTGAATATGTTTCTATATGGTCCTTCAAGCAGATAACATCCAGATTGCTAACGATTTTTTATCATAAACTTGTCACGTAATAGCTAAATATCGACAAAAAATAATTTTGATAGCTCTTAAACAAAATTTGGGTAGCTATTGACCAAAAAATGTGTAATATTGGTAGTTTTTGACCAAAATTTGGATAGCCCATTATCAAAACTGTATAATTTAGGTAGGTATTTAACCAAAATTTGAGTAAAAATTTGGTCAAGAGTAATCCAAATTATTTTTTGTCCATATTTAAGTATCATTTGACAAGTTAATAATAAAAAATCGTTAGTAATCTGGACACTATCTGCTTGGGGTACCATATAGAAACATTCAATACTTTAGAGACCAAAATGATGCAATTGAAACATTGGAGACCAAAATAAGACAAACTCCATACTTTAGAGACCTCTAATGCAATTAACCCTAAAAAAAAATAGGAAAACTTGGTAGTTTGACATTAAATTTCAGATAAGGTATTTCTACAACTTTCACATAAGTTGAAACTAACATAGACAAACCACTATCAGATATAGTAAAAAAAAACAGAACAAAACAGAAACCATGAAATGCAGGAACAGAAGATGAAACTGGGAATAAAATATCAAGTATGCTTTGGTGGGAATTTAGAGAACTGTAAACAATCAAATTAATATGTGTTATACCCACAAATAATACTCCAGTTGGATTTGAATGACAGATTGAAGAAGACAATAGCAAAGGTAAATCCAACCCATATGCAAACAACATCAGTTAGCCATATTCAACCAGTTTAAACCCAAGTAAACATTAAGGAAAAACAAGGCAATAATATCCAAAAATAAGGGAAATCACATAATTGGGTAATGATGATCCTGACCGGTGAGAGATAATGCAAGAGCAAGAGTCCCAGAAAGCGCGAAATTCAAAGATTTGGATCGAAAATCAGCAACCCATTTCTGCACGTTTATTGGTGTTTGATTCTGAGAAGTGTTTCGGAAAAATGATGCTCTGGTGGGTCTTGTGCGCATAGCAGGAGAAGTCGCTCGTAATGAGAGAGACGAAGGAAGTTGGAGAAGAAACCCCATTGATTTCACTTTCTAAAGTGCTCTGCTTGGTGCTTTCACACAGACACACAGCGGAGATTTTGGATTTTCTTTTGGATAGGACGACGATGCTCCCCAAATTTTGGATTTCACTTTCTTTTGGATGCCCCCCAAAAGGGCCTTCATAACGCATTGCGTTCACCGGTTGGACAAATTATGCTTTAAACTACGAGTTTTACACAATTCGGTTGCCTCCTACCTCATTAAAATGTTTTGAAAATAGAATATAAACGAATAAAAAATTAAAAAACTATTTTCAAAATATTTGTGAAATATTAATCCAAATATATCAAAACATCTCTAAACATTTCGCAACAATAGTGAAAAAAATATCAAAATATCTTGAAATACTTCAAAACACTCTGAAACACTTTAAAATATTGAAGTTTTGATTCAATTACTGATTCAATTTGATCTCCTTGAAAATAAAAATATTTCGACTGTTTCGAAATAAAATTTTGATCTCCTAATCAACTCTAAATCATCTTGGCCTCTATTATTTGTTCATGATATAGTATGAATCTCTAAATCAACGATTTCATTTACTTAGCATATCGTCAAGGGTGGAGCCAGAATTTTATCCGAGAGGGGGCAAGAATATGAGTGCAAAATTAATTAATTGAGATAAATTTGGATAACAAAAATTTGGATATTAATTAATAAGGAGTAAATTGGGTATTATATTTATACAAGTAGAACACAATAACATTGTATTAAATTTCAAGAATCGACTATTATTGTTTAGTTTTGATGGTGTCTAAATTAATTGGCGTGAACAGTTTGCATGGGGACTAATATGGCATCTGAGCTACCAGGCTCATGAAGTGGTGAATGAATGCTCTAATTAGTCATGTATAATGTGTGAAATGCGATAGAAGTATAGTGGTTCACCGGCTTGAGAGCTCGGCTAGTCCACTCTTCAATGGAGTCTCTTGCTCCTAAGATTTGTATATCTCTCAAAAATATTTTACAGGATGCCTTGGATGCCAATAGGGTTCTCTACCCCTTGATTGAGGCGATGTACAATATTTATAGTGTAATTCCTATCTCTAAGGGATTTTTACTGAGATCTTTGTCCTTCATCCGTGGGATCTTCCTTGATTTTTGGGAGAGAATCTTGGTTAGTTGAGAGTTTTGTGCCTTGATTCTAGCTTTCCATTGCTTTGAGGATGCCATTCACCAGCCAGCTGTTTCCCTTTTAATTCCCCGTTTGTTTTCTTTGAGCAGAGCTTGAGGTATGGATTGCAGAGCCCTGGTTACTGTGTCTGACCTCCTTGTCTGACCTCAATGTCCGAGCTCATACTTAGAGTTTTTTTCTAGGTATCATCAGTTGCCCCCCCAGCCCTTGGCCCAAGCGAGCTTGGGCAGGGGCTGAGTCGATGCTGAATTGAGATAGACTTCCACACATCGACCTCGATTTGCATGAGCTCGAGGTGCAGAGAGCTGCTGCTTTTCCTACGGTTGCCGAGTTCGCATTGCTTCGAGAAGTACTTCAGTGCTTCTTAAAGCAAAATTATTGACTTTATGAGCTGCCGGGCTCTTTTTAGGAATTAAATAGCCCATTCCCAGCTCCTAGGCTCTTTTCTGAACTATTGGAGTTCTTCGTGGGCTATGTTGCTCATATCATGAACTGAATAGTTCAACTTGAGCTACGTGGCTCATATTATGAGCTGAAGAGTTCAGCGTGAGCTGCTTGGCTCAAGTTATGAACTGAATAGTTCATCGTGAGCTGCGTGGCTCAAGTTATGAACTGAAGAGTTCATCGTGAACTGTTTGGCTCAAGTTATGAACTGAAGAGTTCATCGTGAGCTGCGTGGTTCAAGTTACGAACTGAAAAGTTCATCGTGAGCTGCTTGGCTCAAGTTATGAACTGAATAGTTCATTGTGAGCTGCGTGACTCAAGTTATGAACTGAATAGTTCATCGTGAGCTGCGTGACTCAAGTTAAGAACTGAATAGTTCATCGTGAGCTGCGAGGCTCAAGTTACGAACTGAAGAGTTCATCGTGAGCTGCTTAGCTCAAGTTATGAACTGAATAGTTCATCGTGAGCTGCGTGACTCAAGTTATGAACTGAATAGTTCATCGTGAGCTGCGTGGCTCAAGTTACGAACTGAAGAGTTTATCGTGAGCTGCTCGGCTCAAATTATGAACTGAAGAGCTCATCTTGAATTTATGAGCTGAAGAGCTCATCTTAAATTTACGAGCTGAAGAGTTCATCTTAAATTTACGAGCTGAAGAGCTCATCGGATGTTTATAAGTTGAAGAGCTCATCTTGAGTTTATGAGCTGAATAGCTCATCTTCAATTTATGAGCTGAAGAGCTCATCTTGAGTTTATGAGCAAAAGAGCTCATCTTGAGTTTATGAGCTGAAGAGCTCATCGGATGTTTATGAGCTGAAGAGTTCATCTTAAATTTACGAGCTGAATAGCTTATCGGATGTTTATAAGCTGAAGAGCTCATCTTGAGTTTATGAGCTGAATAGCTCATCTTCAATTTATGAGCTGAAGAGCTCATCTTGAGTTTATGAGCAAAAGAGCTCATCTTGAGTTTATGAGCTGAAGAGCTCATCGGATGTTTATGAGCTGAAGAGCTCATCTTGAGTTTATGAGCTGAACAGCTCATCTTAAATTTATGAGCTGAAGAGCTCATCTGATGTTCATAAGCTGAAGAGCTCGTCTTGTTCTCTGACATCTTCCCTTCTCTTGGGGGAGCGATCTCTGTCTCTTCTTGGGGACCTATCTCGTCCTCTTTCTTTCCTAAGATTTCGATCCCTCTTATTTTCTTCCTTCACTTTTTCCTTCTGTGAGGATGAGCTCCCTACCTTTGAGAGAAGGGCTTCCTCGCCATTAATATACTTTTCTGCTTTAGCCAACACCTCTGTCATGCTTGCTTGCGGGTTCTTTAATATAGAAAATATCAAATCTTTCGATTGCACTCCTAATCCAGCAATGAAAGCAGTGATAGCTGATGATACCTAAAGTAAACCCCAGATCTGAGCTCAGGAAAAGAGCTCAGTTCGGGAGTTTATGGAGAACTAAGCTGAGCTCATCCAGCAAGGTCTGAGCTCGCCCAATCGGAACTTATATTCCCAACTAAAGACATGAGCTAAGAAACAATGAGAGGGCAGTAAAAAGGCAGTAGATACCCGGACAGGGGGAGTTAAGTCAATCCAAGGCAAGAAATCCGCTACCAGCCAGGATCCTATCCTAAAAACAAGGAGAGAATCCCCTAACACAAGGCAGAGAACTCGCCATCCGCGGTCAGCCATAAGGGGTTTAGGAAAGCCCGAGATTGTAGAAGAAGATAGGGGCGATCCCTACAATAAAGGAAGTAACCCCGAATTAGATGTAAGCATGAGGCTATAAAGAGGAGGGGCAGCTTCCATTGAGAAGAAGAAAAAAAACTTGAAACCCTAATACCTTGAGAATTCTGTTGTAATTTATTGAATTAGATCAATAAAGAGACAGGAGCAAGAGCCTCCATTAGAGAGTGGACTAGCCGAGCTCATCAGCCGGTGAACCACTATATTTCTATTGTATTTCACACATTACACACGACTAATTAGAGCTTTCATTCCCCACTTCACGAGCCTTGTAGCTCAGATGCCATATTAGTCCCCATGCAAACTGCTCACGCCAATTAATTTGGTCCTATAGCTCGTATCCGAAGGTTTACGCCATCAGTTTGGCGCCGTCTGTGGGAACGACTGTTCCTGTTACAAGTAAGCTGATTCCTCAGTAACTGATGGTAATAACTCGAAATATGAGCAGAAGCCAAACAAACCTACCTCGAATGCAAGATCAGCCGGAGGCTGCCCACGGCAGGCAACCCGGGAACATCCAGGAGGCGAATTCCCTCATTAATAACGAGTTGGAGGCCCTGCGTCTCGTCAACCAACGTTTGCTAAAAGAGAATGAAGAGCTGTCAAAGCTCGTACAACGCCCACAAGAGGCACCACCGGCCCATGAAGGCCAGAATAACCCCCCTCATAGGGAACCTCGATACTGGGACCCCCATAGAGAGGTCAGCGAGGGGGGGGAAGGCAGCCAGGCCAGGGGATATGTCCCCTACGTACCCCCTGATAATGGCCCTAACGACGAAGTGCAAAGTCGGAACGACAGGGGTGAGAGAGGTGATTTCTTCCCTTATCCGCAAGACAGGAGAGAGCAGCACTGGGAGCAACGCTTCAAAGATTTCCAGCAAGAGCTCAGCCATATGAAGGAGGCCGTAAAAAGTAAGGCCCCGGTTACAATGGATGTTTTGGTCCAGCAAACCGAATCCCCATTCACCACGGGGGTGCTACACTTCCCTCTCCCACCAAAATTCAGGATGCCTCAAATGGAGGTCTTTGACGGATCGAAAGATCCCGTGGATCATCTCAACACTTACAAGAACCAGATGGAGCTACATGGGTACCAGGATCCTGTACGATGCAGAGCTTTTGCTATCACGCTGAAAGGCTCCGCCTTAAACTGGTTTCATAGGCTCCCGCCAGCCTCGATCTCATCCTTTAAAGAACTCTCCATTGCTTTTGTCTCTCATTTCATAGGAGCCCGGATACACAGAAAGCCGAGCTACCACCTGCTGAATGTGAAGCAGGGTCCCCAGGAAAACCTGAGGACTTATGTCCAAAGATTTAACTCGGAGACATTGAAAGTAGACGTCCCGGATGAAAAATTCGCCATAACTGCTTTCATTGCAGGGTTGGGAGTGCAATCAAAGGATTTGATGTTCTCCATATCAAAAAACCCTCAGGCAAGTATGGCTGAGGTGTTAGCCAAGGCAGAGAAATATATAAATGGTGAAGAGGCACTCCTTTCTAAGGTGGTCGGTACGTCTTCACGAAAGGAAAAGGAAAAAGAAGAAAAAAGAAGGGACAGAAGCCCTAGGAAGGAAAAAGGACGAGAGAGGTCCCCAAGGAGGGACAGAGACCGCTCGCCAAAGAGGAGAGGAAATGTCAGAGATCGGCTGGGTCCCATGCAACCTGAACTACAACCCAGGTATGGGCCTCAGCGGTTTACCCCACTCACCGCTGCTGTGTCACAAGTACTGTATGAGGTCCAGAACGAGAAGTTTTTAAAATGGCCACCTAGGATGAAGGCAGACCCGGCAAAGAGGGACCCCACGAAGTACTGTGACTATCATCGAGATCATGGACACCACACTGATGACTGTATTCAATTGAAGAAGGAAATCGAGTTCTTGATCCAGCGAGGTCAGCTGCGTCGTTTTATAGCCAATGATAACCTGAACCGAGCTCTTCCGCCTCCGCCACCCCGACAGCAGGCACCTGCACCACACCAGCAGCCTCTAGGAGAAATCAGAGTGATATCTGGAGGTTTCGCAGGAGGTGGAGAGTCAAGCTCAGCTAGGAAGGCGCACCTCCGGCGGATCAGAGCCGAAGAAGCTCTCGAAGTGCACGCTGTATCCAAGGCTCCACGCTTGGATACAGCTATCACTTTTTCAGATGCTGATTTAGAAGGGTGCCAATACCCCCATGATGATCCACTGGTGGTACGAGCTGTGGTGGCAAATAGAACAGTTCATCGGGTTCTAATTGATAACGGGAGCTCGGCAGATATTATTTTCGCACCTGCGTTTGACAGGATGGACATAGGAAGACAAAAACTTGAGCCAGTAAGCACTCACTTGCTGGGATTCTCCGGGGAAAGGGTGCTCCCCCTGGGTTCAATCCAGCTCGTGCTCACCCTGGGGGATCCACCTTGCCAAACCACTACCACTGTCAAATTCCTAGTAGTCGATGCACCATCGGCGTACAACATCTTGCTTGGAAGGCCATCCCTAAATTCTATAAAGGCAATCCCATCTGCCTATCATTTAGTCGTGAAGTTCCCTACAGAAAATGGAATCGGAGTGGTCCGAGGAGACCAGCGCGTAGCACGGGAGTGCTACTTGGCTTCTGTCAAAAGGAAGGAGGTCGAGAACATCCAACTGGATGAGCTCGACATGAGAGATGAAATGGAGACAAGACCAATGCCATCGGAAGAGCTGGAACCAGTTCAGCTTGATGAGAAATCAGAACACCTTGTTTATGTGGGTTCCAAACTAAACGCTGAGCTCAAAAGACTCCTCATCCAGTTCCTAAAAGAGAATATAGGAGTGTTCGCTTGGAAGCAAGAAGACATGGAAGGAATTGATCCCTCGGTTATTACCCACAAGTTATGCGTAAACCCAACTTGCAAACCCATCAAACAGAAGAGGAGGAGCTTTGCTTATGAAAGGCAAAAAGCAATCAATGAGGAGGTCAGCAAACTCCTCCATGCCAAGGCTATCAGGGAGGTTCATTACCCCACTTGGTTAGCAAATGTAGTTCTCGTAAAGAAAACCAATGGGAAGTGGCGATTGTGCATCGACTTCACTGATCTCAACCGAGCATGCCCCAAAGACAGTTTTCCCTTACCTCGGATTGACCTAATAGTGGACGCCACTGCAGGGCACGAGCTCCTCAGTTTCATGGACGCTTTTTCAGGCTACAACCAGATCGGGATGGATCCCAGCGATCAGGAGAAGACCTCCTTTGTGACTGAACAGGGAACGTATTGTTATCAGGTCATGCCCTTCGGATTGAAGAACGCCGGAGCCACTTACCAGCGGTTAGTAAATAAAATGTTCCAGAGGCAAATAGGAGCATCCATGGAGGTTTACATTGATGATATGCTAGTGAAGTCGCTGAAAGCAGAGCTCCACATCGAGCACTTAGCTGAGTCATTCCGAATTCTACAGGAGTACAAAATGAAGCTAAACCCTGCGAAGTGCGCATTCGGGGTCTCGGCCGGAAAATTTCTGGGCTTTATAGTCAGCAGCAGAGGGATTGAGGCCAATCCAGAAAAGGTTAAAGCAATGGTGGAAATGAAGTCACCATCCAACACAAAAGAGGTGCAACGTTTGACAGGCAGGATAGCTGCACTTAGCCGTTTTGTGTCTAGGTCTAGCGATAAATGCCAGCCATTTTTTCAAATCTTGAAGAAGGCATTCCACTGGGATTCCAAGTGTGAAGAAGCATTCGAAGACCTCAAGAGATATATGAGCTCTCCCCCTGTTCTGGTGAGCCCTCTAGAAGGGGAAATCCTCACCCTCTACCTAGCAGTTTCAGATTTTTCAACAAGTGCAGCGCTAGTTAGGGAGCGAGACAGAGCTCAGCAACCAGTCTACTACTGTAGCAGAGCTCTGAGGGGGGCAGAGGAGAGATATCCAAGGATGGAAAAACTCGTTCTAGCTCTGGTTACAACAGCTAGGAGACTTAGACCTTATTTCCAGGCTCATACTGTTGAGGTTCCAACAGATCAGCCAATGAAGCAAGTACTACACAAGCCGGAGTCCTCAGGGAGGTTGGTTAAATGGGCCGTAGAGCTCAGCGAGTTTGATATCAGGTACAAGCCAAGAACTGCCATCAAAGGGCAAATTTTGGCAGATTTTATTGCAGAATTCACAGCAGCAGCGCCTATGGAAACCACGGATTTAGTACCGGACCTTCCCATATGGAAGCTTTCAGTGGATGGAGCCGCCAATGCTCAGGGAAGCGGTGCAGGAATGATCCTGACCTCCCCAGAAGGAATAGACGTCGAATATGCCCTCAGATTTGGGTTCAAAGCTTCAAATAATGAGGCAGAATATGAAGCCGTCATCGCTGGGCTTAATCTTGCCTATTCTATGGAAGCAGAGCAGCTGGAGATCTGCAGTGATTCTCAACTGGTGGTGAAGCAGATAGAAGAGTGTTACGAGGCAAGAGGCGAGAAGATGGTCCTGTACCTCAAAAAGGTACGAGAACTAATGAAACAGTTTGTGCAGGTTAAGGTCAGACACGTGCCTAGAGTGGAGAACTCACGAGCAGATGCTCTGGCAAGATTAGCAACTGCCTCACAAGAGGATTTGGATAGGCTAATTCCAGTAGAGCACCTTCCAAAGCCCTCGGTAAGCATTGAAGAAGAGGAAATTCTGTCAATTGAAGCTCAGCCGAGCTGGATGGACCCCATCGTAGAGTACCTTCAACTGGTGGTGAAGCAGATAGAAGAGTGTTACGAGGCAAGAGGCGAGAAGATGGTCCTGTACCTCAAAAAGGTACGAGAACTAATGAAACAGTTTGTGCAGGTTAAGGTCAGACACGTGCCTAGAGTGGAGAACTCACGAGCAGATGCTCTGGCAAGATTAGCAACTGCCTCACAAGAGGATTTGGATAGGCTAATTCCAGTAGAGCACCTTCCAAAGCCCTCGGTAAGCATTGAAGAAGAGGAAATTCTGTCAATTGAAGCTCAGCCGAGCTGGATGGACCCCATCGTAGAGTACCTTCAGAATGGAACTTTGCCAAATAGTGCCAAGGAGGCATCCAAGCTAAGGGCCAGGTCAGCCAGATTTTCCCTGATGCAAGGGAAACTGTACAAGCATGGATTTTCAATGCCTCTCCTTAAGTGCGTAGGAGACGAAGATGCTAACTACATACTCAGAGAAGTACATGAGGGGATATGTGGCAACCACATAGGAGCTCGGGCCTTGGCAGGAAAAGTACTGAGGCAAGGATATTATTGGCCCACCATGTTCAAAAGCGCCACCGACTTAGTAAGAAAATGCAAAACTTGCCAAGAGCATGCTAATTTGTCCCACTGTCCTCCCGAGTTCCTAACCTCGGTGGTAAGCCCATGGCCTTTTCAGCAGTGGGGGCTAGACATTCTGGGACCCCTACCCACCGGTGTGGGGCAGTGCAAGTTTGCCGTCGTAGGAGTGGATTACTTTACTAAATGGGCAGAGGTCGAACCTTTGGCAACGATCACAGAGCAAAAAATTCAAAACTTCGTTTGGAAGTCGATAGTTTGCAGGTTTGGAGTTCCCAGAGCGTTCGTATCTGACAATGGAAAGCAGTTTGATAATTCAAAGTTCAAAAGTTTTTGTGCCGAGCTCGGAATCAAGAACTATTTCTCAGCTCCTGCCCATCCCCAGTCTAATGGGCAGGCGGAGGTCACAATAAGAACCATAAAGTCAGCTTTGAAGACCAAGCTAGAAAACCTGAAAGGCAAATGGGTGGAGTACATTCCGGAGGTATTGTGGGCCTACAGGACCACCGCCAGATCTGCGACTCAGGAAACCCCCTTTGCTTTGGCCTTTGGGACCGAGGCAGTGGCCCCAGTGGAGATAGGGCTCCAATCACCAAGGGTGGAGTTTGCAGATCCCGAGCACAATGATGAGTCTCTCTTGCTAAACCTCGATCTCTTGGATGAAAAGAGGGACAGAGCTTTGCACCGTGTCCGTACTTACCAAAGGAAAACGGCAAGGTACTATGACAGGAGGGTAAGACACAGAAGTTTCAAGGTTGGAGATTTGGTACTTAGGAGGCTTCTGCTTGCGAGAAAGGATCCCACGCATGGGAAATTGGGACCCAATTGGGAAGGGCCCTATATCGTGTCAAAGATAATCAGACCAGGGAATTACGAGTTGCAAACAGAGGAAGGAAAGGTTCTACCTCACTCGTGGAATGCCGAGCACCTTAAGAAGTTTTTTCAGTAAGTGTTACTTGTAATAGAACTACTTTTAAATAAGAAAGAGCAGGCCTTTTATTCACCCTCCAATGGTCTCCAAAGAAGCAAGATGAGCTCTTCAGCTCATAAACAAACGATAAGCTTCAAAGCTTATAAACGCCAGATGAGCTCTTCAGCTCATAAACAAACGATAAGCTTCAAAGCTTATAAATGCAGGATGAGCTCTTCAGCTCATAAACAAACGATAAGCTTCAAAGCTTATAAATGCAAGATGAGCTCTTCAGCTCATAAACAAACGATAAGCTTCAAAGCTTATAAATGCAAGATGAGCTCTTCAGCTCATAAACAAACGATAAGCTTCAAAGCTTATAAATGCAGGATGAGCTCTTCAGCTCATAAACAAACGATAAGCTTCAAAGCTTATAAATGCAAGATGAGCTCTTCAGCTCATAAACAAACGATAAGCTTCAAAGCTTATAAATGCAAGATGAGCTCTTCAGCTCATAAACAAAAGATAAGCTTCAAAGCTTATAAATGCAAGATGAGCTCTTCAGCTCATAAACAAACGATAAGCTTCAAAGCTTATAAATGCAAGATGAGCTCTTCAGCTCATAAACAAACGATAAGCTTCAAAGCTTATAAATGCAAGATGAGCTCTTCAGCTCATAAACAAACGATAAGCTTCAAAGCTTATAAATGCAAGATGAGCTCTTCAGCTCATAAACAAAAGATAAGCTTCAAAGCTTATAAATGCAAGATGAGCTCTTCAGCTCATAAACAAAAGATAAGCTTCGAAGCTCATAAAAACCCGATGAGCTCTTCAGCCCATAACAAAAAGAATGGGCTCTTCAGCTCATAACTACAGGATAAGCCTCAAAGGCTTATAAACAAAAGACGAGCTCTTCAGCTCGTACAAAGTTCAAGGCTGAACGCTTCTTGGAGACACCAACAGTCAAGTTCAAGGCTGAACGCTTCTTGGAGACACCAATGGTCCTCCCCCCAGGACCAGATACCCTTGTGCACTGCCTACACACCCAAAGACCTCGAAGGGTCCAGAACAACAGAGAACACCTATGAGGTCAGATGAGAAGTAAGGTCAGAGCAGACATGATCTTCTGTTTTCCATCTACGTTCGTGTTTCGAACGAGAAGAGTAAGCTGAAATAACCTAACAGAATTCGAGATGAATGAAAAGTCTGGCATTCGAAATATCCGACAGTACAAATATTCAGACAAATACAAAAAGAGTCATAGTCTGATATCGCTTAAGAAAAGAAAGAACGATACAAGGAAACAAAGATCCTAGTCTTTCTTAAGTTCAGTTTTCAGCTCAGCAATCTCTCCCTTCAGGCTAGCATTCTCTTTCTTCAGCTCATCCCTTTCCTGCTCAGCCTTTTGAAGCGAGTTAAGGAGCTTCTGACCAATAGAGGTAAGGAAGATGGTGGACAGAGAGTCAGGAGAAGGGGAATCGTCCCTTTTACGCTTCCTCGAACTCGTGACGGTGTTTCCATCCTTGTCAGAATCCCCATCCTCATCAGAATCAGAGAAAGAGGTCCAGGAAGAGTAAGGAATAGTGGAAAACTCAAACTCAGTAGCCTCAGCCCCAAGCAAATAGAGGTTTGCGCTCGTCATCAGCTCGGAATAAGTCTTAGACTCCACAAGCAACAACTCGTTGATATTCACCATCCCTGGTAAATCCAGGTCAGGTGGATCTACACAGCAAGGGCATAATCAGAGCATATTTTTAAAAGGAAAGTACTCAAAAGAGCCATGATCGAGCTTACCAATACGAGAGAAGCTCTTCCAGGACCGAGGAATCCTGGCTTTACGACAGCGATCCTCAGGAGACCTCCAAGCCTCTCCAGAAGCGAAGAAGAAACGCTCAGACCACCCTTCAGGGTTGGAGGGAAGATCTAGAACCAGAGGGCGTAAATTGAAATCCCTCCAACGGAAGAAACTGAAGCAGGGGGCATCATCTTCCTCAATCTCAAAGAAATACAGGAACTCAGAGACGAAGGGGAACCTGCCAAGAGCATGCAAGCGGCAGAACAAGAAAAAGCTTATCATAGCAGCCCATCCTCGTGGAGAGAGGCGAGAAGGGCACAGGCCATAATAGGCAAGAACTCGCCCAATGGCCGGATGAATGGGAAGGCGAAGTCCCATGCCCATAGCACCTTCGAAGAAACAGACCTCCCCTCGGGGGAGGTAATTGCAAGGCTCGTCGGAGGAAGAGACTCGCAAAGGCAAATCAAGATCAGGGAAAAAACGTTTCTTGATGTCCACTAAATCAGAAGATTCAAGTATTGAGGGGGACAAATAGCGACGATGCCACTTCCATTTGATTCCAGAGGAGGATCGTTCATGGAACAGAGAAGAAGCAGAGGCAGCCATCGAAAGCGCTGGTAAGGAAAAAGACGCAAGAAATCAAGAAGAAAGTCAAGAATATGTCACACACTTGGGTGCTTTTCAGGAAACAAAGAGCCAAAAAATAGGGAATCAGGTCGCCTGTTGGGTTTCCTAATCAATGAAGGTAGGGACGGTTGTGGAAAGTAGTAGCGGTTATGGAAAGGGGCTACGGTTATGGAAAGTGGTTGCGGTTATGGAAAGGGGAAAGACGTGACGGTTATAGGAAGATGTTGAGAGAAAAACGCGGGAAAAGAAATCAGATACTACCCCCCCCCCTCCTTATATTGCATTCAAAACAACGAGGAAACATTCTGACCCCGTCAAGCCACATATCCTCCGTATTTGAGCCTAGCCCTGTCGAAAAAGCACTCCTTAAAGCAAGGCAGGGGAAAAGAAATATGAAGAGTAGAAGAAAGTATTCTCTTCTCAGAAAATAAGAGCAATGAAATTTGTTATCCTTCTCAAAAAAAAAAAAAAAAAAAAAAAAAAAAAAAAAACCTTTGAGTTCAGACAGCAGAGCCAAAAAGCTCAGTAAGAGCTTTTATGGTTCATAGGAAGAATTGTACAGCTCGGGAAGAACTCACAGCCTAACATACTCGAGCTATATAGCTCAGGAGGAGCACGCCAGTTCAGAATACCAAGTCAAACAGCTCAGAACAAAGAAGAAGAGGGAAGGGATCCCCAAAATACTCTTTACCGAACTCAAAAACACAGGAAAATCAGTTGAGCATAACACCAAGTCTCCCTTACTATTCAATCTAGTATTTTTGCTTCAAGAAGTGCACGGCCCCACTCAAAGCAAAAGGGGGCAGGGGAATATATACTGAGCAAATAAAGCAAAGCAGGTAAGTGAGCAGTTGAAGTCCAAATTAAAAATCAGAGATATGTATACGCATATGGATGCTAAACCAACAAAAGAAAAGAAAGATAAGGTTCACAAAGTAACACGAGGACCAAGCCCAAATTAGGGCTCAGCAGAAGGGCCTTCAGCAATAGGAGCTAGGGGAGAGCTTCCAGGAATGTCTTGGGACCCCGCTTCCGTTGATTCAGGATTTTGGGCAAGGGTTTCAGACACCAAGTTTGCAGAAATTGGTGCAACAGCAGGATCTACACCAATGAGCTCAGGGATCGCTGTTGAAGGCTCAGGAAGCACGACAAGAGCTCTAGAGGTCCCAGGGACAGGTATGTCCTGACTCGAAGCAGCAGCGGGGGAAACTGAGGCATCCTCCTCGTTATCAGAGCTAGACTCCTCCAATTCTTCTGTGGTAGGGGTAGAAAAATTGAAGTTAAGGTCTGGAAAAGTTTTGATAGCCTTGCGCCTGAAAGCAAGCCATCCGGTAGCCCACAGGGTGGTGGCCTCGTCTCTCAGCTCGGCGATCTCTTTGTCCTTCTGTTGGACCAAACTTTTCTGCTCCTCGAGCTCCTCACAGAGTTTGCCGTTAGCCTCGCTGAGGGTAAGATAGTCTTGATTGGCCTGGATGAGCTCTTTCTTGGCATCGAAGGCCTCCTGGTTAGCCTTGGACCACGCCTCGACCTTAACCTGCAGGTCTTCCTTAACCAACTTCAGCTCATCCCGAGCCTTCTTCTCCCCCTCCTCAGCTCTGACCTTGACTGTCAACGTATGCTTGAGATCAGAAGCTTGCTTCATCGTCTGCTCGTTGAGGCCCTCCATTTGTACTTTGAGGCTCTCCACCCGAGCCCTGAGGTCTTCATTCTCGAGAGACAGTTCAGAAACCTTGGTCTTAAACTTCTTCAAGACCTGAAAAGAGCTCTCTTGGGACCTAACCCGATGCAGCAGACCTTTTACATGGAGGGCAGCCTAAGAGAATAAGGAAAGCTCAGCAGGTTGCAACAGACCATGAAACTAGAATGGACAAACAAAGAAGGGAGTTAGCACTTACAGCGGCTGCTCCTTGAAGAGCTGAGTCGATGGACTCCTCCAGTGGCATGGAAGCGGCCTTCAAGACATCAGCCTCAGAAAATATAGAAGACAGAGCTCCCGCAGCAAGATCCATGTTGTCGAAAAAGGAGTCCTCATCTTCCTCCGCAGATTTTCTCTCTTTCTCAATCACCTTCCCAGAAGCGCTGTATTTGAAACTCTCGGGCTGAAGGTCGGGAACCAATTTCAAAGCCTCCTCGACCTCAGAAGAAGAAGGGGAAGCTTGACCCCCCTCTTGAGCAGACGTCAACCTAGAAGGGGCCACTGGAGGAGAAAAGGCGGTTGCAGTTTGTGGAGTCCCAGAGGAGGAGAGTGGAGCCTTACTTGGAACCTGTCCCTCCGCTGCAGAGGGGGAGGAAGATACCTCCAATCTGGGGATTTTGGCCCGGGTACCTGGACCACTCCCAGTACTAGCCCGGGCCTTGCGCTTGCTAGATCTACCACCTCTCATTAGCTCATCCACCTTGGCCTGGATCTCTTCTGGGGTAGATTTCATGGTAGAAGGACCCGGAAGATCTGGAAGAAATAGGATAAGGTAAAGGAAAAGAGAAGAGAAGGGAAAATGATGAAGAAAGGAAAAGTTGAAATTACCTTCGTCAGCCCCTAAAACAGATAATGGGATCGCTAAAGTCGCCACAGGAAGACTCAGACCTAGCTGTACTAGGTTCCTTGACTCAATCAAGTCGGCGTACTTCTCTGGCTTGATCTTTTCCAACTTGGCTAGCACCTTTTTGTCCTCAGGACTGAGCTCGTAGCGTTCACCTGAGAGAAAGAAAGTAGGCAAGTGAGAAAAAGGTGAGGGGCCGGCGAATGTCAGATCAGAGCTCGGACTTAAGTAAGGACTCACGTAAATTATCTGGTTCAGCCCAGGCCGTAGGAATACCGAGTGTGTCTGTTTTATCAGCAGGGTTGTACTCCCAATTGGCGCCCCCGACAAAGAAGAAATGTTCCTTCCAGTGTTTATGGGAGGTCGGAATATCAGAGATGAGCTGCCTAATGCTGGCACGCTTGGAGGCGTACAAGAAGCCTCCGGAGGTCGGTTTAACATTGAAGAGCTCTAAGAACAAAGGAATGCTAGGAATCCCAAGTTTATGCTTCTTAAATATGACTAACAGACCAACCATGACGCCATAGAAGTTGGGGGAAATCTGGGAAGGGCACACATGAAAATGCTGCAGAACGGCCTTGATGAAGGGGTGCACAGGAAAGCGAAGGCCGTTGTCAAAAGCGGCAAGGAAAAAGCAGACCCTATTGTGCACCTTTTTCTACATAGTAGACGGATTGGTCTGGACACCAGGGTTCGACCCCAGGAGGAAAACCATACCGAACCTTATAGGTTTTCATTAGCCCAGGGGCCTCTTTACTGTACCCCACCGATTCAGCATGCTTAAAAGCAAGCCCCAAGTACGAGGTTTTGTCCTCAACCCCGACTCCGCTAACCTTGCCCTTGCCTTTGTTGGGCTTGGAGGACACAGGAGAAGGCTGGGAAGGAGGTCCCTCAGTACCGACCTCGGTTTCTACAACATCCACCCCAGGGAAATTATCTATCTCCTCACCTACCTCCCCTAATTCAGTATCTTCCTCGGCTGACCTAGACCCTAAAAGTGAAACAGAGGAACGCGTGGCTCCAGAAGAGGCAGACATGGTCGGGCAGGAAAAAGGAAGGATAAAAGAGCGATAGAGAGGGGGAACACTGATCAAACTCTCCCTAATAACCCTAGGGTCAGCACAGTAACTCCCGACGGCAAGGATGTGGATTATAGAGCTCCAATCGACGAAATGAGGAAGGGGAGCTAAGCAATGGTCGCGATTCCAAAAGTAAAAGAATCGAAAAGCCCAAAAATGCAGTAACCACCTCGAATTCGAGGGATCCAGAGCAAAAGGAAGAGGAAAAGGGGGGCAAAGGACGTACCTAACTCAGAAATGGCAGCGAACGGAAACCTGGGGCACTATCGGAGGAAGGAGGCGATGCGAGTCTTCTAAACAAGGGCTGGAAATGCGATTTCAAGCAAGAAAACAGAAGGGTACCACGGTCCGAAGTTGCAGAGAAAATAGGGAGAGCAGTAAAGAAGATGAATAGTGCGAAGAAGCGGTTTAGATAGCCGTTTTGAGCATTTAAAGCTGGGGAGACGTGGGCTGAGACATGCGCGGGAATCGAGGAAAGTCATGATGACTACAAACCGTCAGAAATCCTCCAGTCACGTGTTAGCCACGTGCATGTGTAACTCGTCTTGTGCAGGTCATCCCCTGCCTGAGCTAACTCAAGGCAAGGGCTGGGGGGCAACTGATGATACCTAAAGTAAACCCCAGATCTGAGCTCAGGAAAAGAGCTCAGTTCGGGAGTTTATGGAGAACTAAGCTGAGCTCATCCAGCAAGGTCTGAGCTCGCCCAATCGGAACTTATATTCCCAACTAAAGACATGAGCTAAGAAACAATGAGAGGGCAGTAAAAAGGCAGTAGATACCCGGACAGGGGGAGTTAAGTCAATCCAAGGCAAGAAATCCGCTACCAGCCAGGATCCTATCCTAAAAACAAGGAGAGAATCCCCTAACACAAGGCAGAGAACTCGCCATCCGCGGTCAGCCATAAGGGGTTTAGGAAAGCCCGAGATTGTAGAAGAAGATAGGGGCGATCCCTACAATAAAGGAAGTAACCCCGAATTAGATGTAAGCATGAGGCTATAAAGAGGAGGGGCAGCTTCCATTGAGAAGAAGAAAAAAAACTTGAAACCCTAATACCTTGAGAATTCTGTTGTAATTTATTGAATTAGATCAATAAAGAGACAGGAGCAAGAGCCTCCATTAGAGAGTGGACTAGCCGAGCTCATCAGCCGGTGAACCACTATATTTCTATTGTATTTCACACATTACACACGACTAATTAGAGCTTTCATTCCCCACTTCACGAGCCTTGTAGCTCAGATGCCATATTAGTCCCCATGCAAACTGCTCACGCCAATTAATTTGGTCCTATAGCTCGTATCCGAAGGTTTACGCCATCAATAGCAAACTTCTCATCTGGAATATCTACCTTCAGGGATTCTGAATTGAACTTTTGGACATAAGACCGTAGGTTCTCGTTGGGTCCCTGTTTTACATTCAACAGGTGGTAGCTCGGCTTTCTGTATATCCGAGCTCCTATAAAGTGAGATACAAAAGCTATGGAGAGCTCTCTAAAGGATGAGATCGAGGCTGGTGGGAGCCTGTGAAACCAGGCTAGGGCAGAGCCTTTTAACGTGATGGCAAAAGCTCTGCAACGTACGGGATCCTGGTATCCATGTAGTTCCATCTGGTTTTTGTAAGTGTTGAGATGATCTACGGGATCTTTAGACCCATCAAAGACCTCTATTTGAGGCATCCTGAACTTCGGTGGGAGAGGGAAGTGCAGCACCCCCGTGGTGAATGGGGACTCGGTTTGCTGAACCAAGACATCCATTGTAACCGGAGCTTTACTCCTTACAGCCTCCTTCATGTGGCTGAGCTCTTGTTGGATGTCTTTGAAGCGTTGCTCCCAGTGCTGCTCTTTCTTGTCCGGCGGATAAGGGAAAGAATCATCCATATCGCCCCCGTCGTTCTGACTTTGCATCTCGTCGTTATGGCCATTCCTAGGGGGCACATAAGGAGCATGCCCCCTGGTCTGGCTGCTTTCTCCTCCTTCGTCGACCTCTCTGAGGGGGTCCCAGTGTCGCCGTTCCCTGTAAGGGGGGTTATTCTGGCCTTCTTGGGCCGGTCGTGCCTCCTGTGGGCGCTGTACGAGCTTTGATAGCTCTGCATTTTCCTTTAGTAATCGTTGGTTGACGAGGCGAAGGGCCTCCAACTCGTTATTAATGGGGGAATTCGTCTCCTGGATGTTCCCTGGTTGTCTGCCGTTTGTGGCTTCCTGCTGATCTTGCATTCGTGGTAGGTTTGTTTGACTTCTGCTCATATTTCGAGTTGTTACCATCAGTCACTGAGGAATCAGTTTATTTGTAACAGGAACAGTCGTTCCCACAGACGGCGCCAAACTGATGGCGCCTAAATTAATTGGCGTGAACAGTTTGCATGGGGACTAATATGGCATCTGAGCTACCAGGCTCATGAAGTGGTGAATGAATGCTCTAATTAGTCATGTATAATGTGTGAAATGCGATAGAAGTATAGTGGTTCACCGGCTTGAGAGCTCGGCTAGTCCACTCTTCAATGGAGTCTCTTGCTCCTAAGATTTGTATATCTCTCAAAAATATTTTACAGGATGCCTTGGATGCCAATAGGGTTCTCTGCCCCTTGATTGAGGCGATGTACAATATTTATAGTGTAATTCCTATCTCTAAGGGATTTTTACTGAGATCTTTGCCCTTCATCCGTGGGATCTTCCTTGATTTTTGGGAGAGAATCTTGGTTAGTTGAGAGTTTTGTGCCTTGATTCTAGCTTTCCATTGCTTTGAGGATGCCATTCACCAGCCAGCTGTTTCCCTTTTAATTCCCCGTTTGTTTTCTTTGAGCAGAGCTTGAGGTATGGATTGCGGAGCCCTGGTTACTGTGTCTGACCTCCTTGTCTGACCTCAATGTCCGAGCTCATACTTAGAGTTTTTTTCTAGGTATCATCAAGTTTCATGACATAGAATTCTCAATAGTTTTCTTTTAATGTGATTGAGAAATTGATCTTTTGGAATAGCTTAAATTGATCTTTCGAGTTAGTACATTTTACTAGTTGCATTAATTCGTGTGATACTAACTTACGAGCCAGCAATCTTTAAAAAAAAAAAAATTGATAGACAACTATACAATTGTTTTTAAAGAATAAGAGGAAGGATATTAAATAATAAAGGTGTTATCTTCGGTTAATATATGAGTTAGGGTATTTTACATTTGATTATTATTTAGTCTAAAAATAAAATATTTATTTCAATATATTAGAGGTCAATGTACCACTAACTTACCAAAAAGAAAATAGACCAAGGCCATTATGCAAATTTTCAAGGACTTAAGAGGGGGTAATGTAATAAATTAAATATAATTTATTTTTCTGATACAGTAGATATATAGTATTTCTTCAAAATTGAGTGGGGGCAACTGCCCCTACAATGACCCAAGTAGCTCTGCCCTGCTTGTCGTACATATCACCCAATCATCTCAATATTCGATATTGCAGCCTTGGATTATGCAAAAAAAATTAGTGATTGAGGGTTTCTTTTTTGTGCTCAATTAACTCGCATTTCATCAATTCTGCTTTGTGATACCTCTAAGTATATATTACTGGCGATTTAGCCATTGTTGGCATAAGATGACCCAGATCCATTTTGCAATCAAACTTGCCTTAGTATGATAATCCTTTGGAGTATCTTGTTTTTTTTTTGATCAAATGGAGTATCTTGTTCAAATATTATTTTTATATAATGAAACTGATGATATCAAGGTTCAGGATCTCCAAAGATTATAGTCCATGACATGGACTATGATACAGCCGACCTGAAGAAGGCTTCACCGAGCCGCCCGCAGATCAGGGGAGATGAGCTCACTAGGGTCGATCCAAGGAAGAGCTAGCACTGCCACGGCACCAACTTAAAAAATGTTACATCATGTCTAGGGAAATATAATCTCTAATAGTCAAATATTTTCATCTAAAATTCAAATAAACCAGAGGACCACCCCTATTATTGCTTAAGGACCACTCTACCTACAAGTATAAATAGGCAAACCCTTACTTTGTAATGTGAGATGAACTTTTGCACACCAAAAAGGTCGATTGTGAACCAAAAGTTGTAATTTATGAACAAAAAAAAAAAAAACCAAAAGTTGTAATTGTTTTCTTCCTAACCAATACGTACAAACCCTAGGAGCAAGAAATTCCATTAGAGTGGATTAACCAAGCTTTTCAATTGGCGGGCTCTTCAGCCTTTAGCCTCCCTATCTCGTACTTCTCAATCTCCAACACTATTAGTTTGGCGTCATCTGTAGGAACAACTGGCTGTCATTCTACTCTTTATTCACTTCTGTTTTTGACTGATTGATGGTATTCACTAGAAGTATGAGTTATAATTCAAATAACAAGCAGCGAGTTCCTCCACCCCCAGCTCCTCCAGCAAATTCGCCTCCGAGAGAGGAGCCGGAGACTTACTAACAGACCATGCTTTGCCTTCTCGAGGAAAACCAACAGATAATGGCCCTTGTCGTTGCTCAACAGCCAAGGATTTTTCAGAATCCAACACCGCTCCCCCACAGCCTCTCAATGGAGTGACAGAGGAAAACCGGCAAAGTGAATCGGGCAAAAACATTGACTGCCATCAAGCCTAGGAAGATCGTGAAAATGAGGTTCATAGTAGGTTTTGGGAGGAGATGAGGCACAACCCTCAGCCTCCACTTCCCCAAGATCCCCTGAATCGATATTGGGAGGAAAAGATTAAGGAAGTTCAAAACGAACTCAGGAACATGAAAGATATCATGAACCGAGCCCCAATATCGATGGAGGCTTTGGTCCAACAAACAGAATCTCCATTTGCCCCAGAGATCCTACAATTTTCCTTTCCTGCGAAGTTCATAATGCCACAGGTTGAGACCTTCGACGGACCATGAGACCCATTTGACCATCTTAACTCCTACAAGAACCAAATGGAGTTGCACGGTTATCAGGACTCCATCTATTGCAAAACCTTTGCCATTACACTCAAGGGCTCCGCATTGGCTTGGTATAATCGGCTACCCCCATCCTGTATTTCTTCTTCCAAAGAATTGTCCTAACAATTTATCTCCCACTTTTATCGGTGCAAGGACTCATCTCAAGCCAGCCTCGTACCTTCTCAACATTACATAGAGATCAGATGAATCCCTTAGAAGTTACGTATAAAGATTTAACCAGGAGTCCCGTTAGGTGGATGGTCTGGACGATAAGGTGGCTTTGACTAACTTTATAGCCGGGGCTTGGGCTCCAATCATCCGATTTCTTGTTCTCTGTCTCCAAGAATCCTAACGCCAATATAGCAGAAGTGTCTCTTTAGTCGCAATGCATCAACACTTTGGAAATAAGTGAATGGACACGAACCGAATGAGGGACAGGGATCGTTCTCCTAAGAGAGACTGGGACCGCTCTCCCAAGAGGAACCAAGATGGATCCCCTAAGAAGAGGGGAGACATGAAGGATTGATTGGGACCCCCAAAGCCGAATGTGCACCCGAGGTTCGCTCCAGGGTGATTCACTCCTTGGAACAATTCAGTAACACAAGTGTTACACCAAGTGCAACATGAGAAACATATCAAATGGCCGTCAAAAATGAGGACGGGTCTCGATAAGAGGGACCACAACAAGTACTGCAACTTCCATAGGGACCATGACCATAATGCCGATGAATGCATCCAGTTGAAAAAATAAATTGAATTCCTCACCTAGAGAGAGTAGCTCAGGCGTTTTATGGATCGAGAGGATGGAAACCGAGCAGAAAATCAATAAGAACAACCCCAAAATAGACAACAACAGTAAGTCAAGGGGGAAATCAGAGTAATCTCAAGAAGGTTCATAGGAGGAGGTGAATCTAACTCAGCAAGGAAGACACATGTGCAGAAGAGCCACTCTAAGGACATTCCTGAGATAACTACTGTTCAGAAGGCTCCCCACCTTGGGATAGATATAACATTCTCAAATGCTTATCTAAAGGGGTGTTAACTCCCTCATGATGACCCCTTGGTTGTGAAAGTTATTATCGCCAACAAAAATGTCCACCAAGTTCTTGTTGATAACGAAAGCTCGGCTAATATTATTTTCTCAAGAGCATTTGATCAATTGGGCATCAGCAGAGAACATCTCCAACCTATCAAATCACACCTAGTGGATTTCTTTGGTGAGAAGGCATTTTCACTAGGCTCCGTTCAGCTTGTTTTGAACATTGGAGACCCTCCCTGCCAGACCATGATCTCTATGAAGTTTCTTGTTGTCGATGCTCCCTCCGCTTGTAACGTGATCTTGGGAAGACCTTCTTTGAATTCTCTCAATGTCATCCCCTCAACCTATCACCTAGTAATGAAGTTCCCCCACCGAACACGGGTTGGCGTGGTCAGAGGGTGGCAAGAGAGTGCTACATGACCTCTATGAAGTAGAGGACGGAGATTTTGTTCAATTGGATGACCTCGATATGAGAGACGAGGAAGACACGAGATCGACTCTTTCAAAAGAGCTGGAACCAGTCCAGATAAATGAAGATCCTGAACATGTCCAGATAGAGAAGACTTCCTTTGTCACTAAGCAAAGGGCCTTCTACTACCAAGCCATGCCTTTCAGCTTAAAGAATGCAGGGACCACTTATCAAAAGCTAGTCAACAAGATGTTCATTGAACAAATCGGCACAACGATGAAGGTATATATTGATGATATGCTAGTAAAGTCCCTAAAAGACGATCTTCACATCAAATACCTTAAGGAAGCTTTCCAAATCCTCAAGGCATATGAGATGAAGCTGAACCCAACCAAATACGCCTTTGGGTTGTCAGCAAAAAAGTTCATTGGGTTTATTATCAACCAAAGAGGAATTTAGGCAAACCCAAAAAATATTAAAGCATTTCTTGAGATGAAGTCTCCCTCTTGCACCAAAGAAGTCCAATAACTCATAAGGAGAATTGTTGCTCTGAACAGGTTTGTTTCCTGAGCTAGTGATAAGTGTCAGCCCTTCTGCATGGTGCTAAAGGCAGGCTTTAAATGAGACAACCAATGTGTGGAGGCATTCCAGTCCTTGAAATTTTATTTGAGAACACCACCAATCTTGGTCAATCCAATAGTGGGAGAGACTTTGACTCTGTATCTAGCTGTGTCTGACTTCGCAGTTAGCGTCGCTATGATCAGGGAAAAAGAGACGATGCAAAGATTGGTTTATTTTTGTAGCAAAGCCCTGGAAGGAGTGGAATAGAGATACCCAAAAATGGAGAAGCTAGTTTTGGGCCAGGTAATAGTGGCAAGAAGGCTTAGGCTTTACTTTCAAGATCACACTATTAAAGTCCCCAACGACCAGCCGATAAAACAAGTCCTCCATAAACCTAAGTTTTCAGGTCGGCTGGTCAAGTGGGCAATCGAGCTAGGAGAATTTGACATCAAATTCAAGCCAAGAACGGCTATCAAGGGTCAAGCCCTAGTAGATTTCCTAGCCGAATGCACTCCTTCTCCAGAGCAAGTCACAGTTCCTTGTAGGCAGGGGTTCATCCCCGACGTCCCTGTCTAGGAATTGTATGTAGATGGAGCATCCAATGCCTAGGAAAATGGAGCTGGGCTCATCTTGACCTCCCTAAAAAGCATTGACTTTGAGTATGCCTTGAGGTTTGATTTCAAAGAATCTAACAACGAAGCTGAGTAGGAAGCTTTGATAGTTAGGCTCAAATTAGCTCACTTCGTGGAAGCCCACTAGCTTCTGATTCACGACGACTCCCAACTTGTGGTGAGACAACTTGAATCTGTATATAGCACAAAAGAGGAAAGGATGGAAGCATACCGCAGAGTTGTCAACAACATGTTGGGAAAATTTCTTCAGACAAAAATAATCCAAGTGCCAAGATCGGAGAATAACAAAGCTAATTCATTGCGAAATTAGCTACAGCGACATAGGGAAACCTTGATAATGTTATTCCAGTAGTGCATCTCGAAAAGCCTAGCATCGACTAGGACTAGCTCGATGAGGAGGTCATGCTAGTCGATATCAATCCAAGCTAGATGGACCCAATCTTCAACTACTTGTAGAATGGAACCATCCCAGGGGATCCGATGGAGGCATCCAAGTTGAGAAATAGGTCATCCCGATTCATAGTCTAAGGGAAGCTCGACAAGAGAGGATACCTGTGGCCCCTCAAGTGCGTATCTAGCAAGGAATCTAATTATGTGCTAAGGGAAATCCACGCGGGAACCTGTGGAAACCACATAGGAGCGTAGACTCTAGCATATAAGGCATTGAGACAAGGATATTTTTGGCCCTCTATGATGAAGGACTCGACAGACCTGGTTAGGAAATGCAAGACTTGTCAACTACAATCCAACATACCTTAATGCCCCCAGAGCAGCTCACTCCCATCCTAAGCCCAAGACCTTTTAAAAAATGAGAAATAGACATTGTAGGACTCTTTCCTCTAGGTGTGGGACAATGCAAATTTGTCGTGGTGGCCATAGACTACTTATGCCTTGGCCATCATTACTAAATAGAAAATTAAAAATTTCGTTTGGAAGTCCATTATATGCCATTTTGGGATACCAAAGGCATAGTCACGAACAATGGAAAACAGTTTGATCATCTAGGCTTCACAAATTTCTGTATAGAGCTCAAGATTAAAAACTATTTTTTTGCCCCATCTCATCTCCAGTCGCATGATCAGGCAGAGGCTACCATAAGAACCATAACCAAAGCATTAAAGACAAGGCTGGAATGGTCAATGGGTGGATTATCTCCCAAGTGTGATTTGGGCATAGAGGACAGGACAACTGCTCGAACATCTACTAATGAGACACCTTTCAGCTTGGCTTTTGACACTGAAGTGATGGTGCCTGTGGAGATTGGGTTTCCTTCTCCTAGGACAGAGCTATTCAATCGCAAATTGAATGGCAGTCTCTTCCGTTGAACCTCGACCTCCTTGATGAAAAAAGAAACGACATGCTCCATAGGATAACATCGTACCAAAGGCGAACAGCTTGGTATTACAACCAAAGAGTAAAGGAGAGAAGGTTCAAAGTAGGGGACTTAGTTTGGAAAAACTTGTTTCTTGCGAGAAAAGATCCAAGGCATGGAAAGCAAGGACCCAGCTGGGAAGGCCCATATGTGGTAAAGAGGGTTGTCAGACTTGGCAATTACAAGTTGCAAACTGAGGAAGGAAAATCCGGAGCACACTCATGGAATGCAGACCACTTAAAGAAGTGCTACCAATAATAAAGCCATGTTGGCTCACTTTAATATTGTCTCTATCTTTATTGTACTTGTTAGCCTTTCTCCTCAAAAGGCAATCTACCTATGAGATCTTTTGCTGAAGAAAAAATTTGACAAAAAATTCATTTAAAAACTAATTTGAGCGTTGCAAGATTTATTAAGACCTTTTCCTTAATGGGGTCTGAAGCCTATAGAACTCTTCAGATCGTTGTGATTGATAGGCTCTTTAGCCTATAGAGCTTTTCAACTCTTCACAATTGGTAGGTTCCTAAACCTATAGAGCTTTTCATCTCCTTTTGAGATCTTCAGCTCTTCTCAAGCTTTTCAGCCTTTCGAGAGTTTTCCAGCTCTTCATGTTTGATAGGTTCCTAAACCTATAGAGCTTTTCAACTCCTCTTCAGCTCTTCAGCTCTTTACGTTTGATAGGTTCGTAAAGCTACAAAGCTTTTCAAATCCTCTCGAGCTCTTTAGCTCGTAAGCCTATAGAAATTTTTAGCTCTTCTCAAAGCCCTCCATCCCTAGAGGCCTCTTACCTAGCTCATCAACTCGTAGAAACAAATTGCAAAAAGACTTGAGCTCTTCAGCTAAAGGTTAACAAGAAGATGTATATCACTACTTGCTTCTACATGGCTATTCAGTTTTCAAAAGTCAAGGGGGGAATGGATATTTCAGCGTAACAGCTATGCTATGCAAAAAAGATACAGGCAATGAAGTTGAAGAATGTGTATTTTATATACAAAAATGAGAGTACAAAAGTCTCATTCATATACAAGGGGGAATAGTCCATAAGTTCTATCTCCTTCCAAAAAAGATAATCTCCTTCAAAAAAGAAAAAGATCAGCTCGACCCACTCTCTCCTCCCCCAACGGTTGTGTCATCAAGAAAAGTAGGCACGGATTGCTTAAAATCCAACTCCAGGAACAAGGCCAGATCTTGTAACTGGAAGTTTTCAAACCCGTCTAAGAAACTATTGGCGGCTTCAACCTTCAAATCCTCTACCTCTTTCCTCCTGGCTTCCATTTCAACTCCCAAGTTAAGGTATTTCTTAGTTATCTCAGCCAGTTGAGATTGCCATTTTATCTCTCAAGCTCGGCAAGGAATAGTTCTGCCTCTTCAAGGCCAGTTGACTCCTTAAGACGACCTCGGCATGAGCGACAGCCACATCAAAGGTTGTAGCATTACCTTGGACTTAGGCAATATTGGTTTAGAAGTCGATGTCAACCCCATAGGTCTCTTCTCGGGCAAGGAGGTACACGCCTGCCTACCTCGTTTTCGATCAGCAAGGGCCTTCATCACCATCCCCCTATCAGGAGCCATCATTGAAGATCATGAAACTACAAAGAATAGAAATCCACTCAATATAAAAATCTATGCCAAACAGTTACAAGAAAGAAAGCTGCTCACTATTCCCTCACAATGTGAATAGGACCTAACCCGAACCTAGCAAGGTTCCCGACAGTAACTAAACTCCTAAAGGACCTCAAACCATCAGCCACAACACCAGCAATCTTAGTGAGCTCAGTTGGAGTCAATCCAAGTCTTTCCCCTATGATACCAGACAACAAAGGTCAGTTCAGTGAAAAAAGATGAAAGAGGATCTTAGAAAAAGAGAAGCCGATAACAATGACTCACTAATGTTCGTAGGAGACTCCCAATGGTGGGGTCTCAAACAGCCTCGACCGCCCCTCCCTCGAATTCCCAAGCGTCCCTAGAGACGAAGAAGAAACAGTGCATCCAGGCCTCAGGAGGGGTGGGAAGGTCAGAAACCACTTCAGACGCCTTATTCCTTCTAACAAAGTAGTAAAAGCCAAGATAAGGGGCATAGACCAAATGAAAAAGATGAATAAATTCAGGTACATTTAGGGAATCACCCAAATCGTGTAGACACTAGAAGACAAGGAGACCCACCAAAAGGCCCCACCCCTCTATTGAGATCCTAGAGGGGCCTAAATTAAAGAAATGAAGGATGGTCCTAATAAACAATGGCAGAGGAAATTTAAGACCAACTTCAAGCAAACCCTTTTATTCAGGTAGAAATTACAAGGCTGATCTTGAGTAGGGGCATAAACAGAGATCCCAACAGGGAACCCATAGCATTCGCAGATGATAGTGCACTAGTATCTATGTCAACAAAGGGTAGGAAAGGAAAAAGGAATCATAGGAGCACTCACAAAAGTAGCAAAGGGAGTTACTAAGAAATTTTGAAGAAGGAAATTAGGGTTGCAAAGGGTTTCTTTTCAGTAGTACTCACACTCAGAAGCTTTTTGCAAATAGAATAGGGTAACTGAATAAGAAAAGGCATGAAGAGGCACAAAAGAGAGTGTTTAAATAGTTGATCACTTTGATGGTTCACCTCCCTTCAGAGCATTTAATGTGATGTACATGCATTAAGTGCACTGAAAACCTAGAGTCATGGCGCTGTGAGATTGAAGCAACTCAAAAAACAAGGTGCATGCCATGCTCCACGGCGGCTTGACTACACAGACAAGGCTTAACCATCAAATCCACGTCTTTTCAATAACCGTCACATAAATAGCTTAGCCATGCTGAGGTCCTCAATGAAAAGCTCTTCCATTTAGGTAAAATCTCAAGCTCAAAAATAGGGGCATGCCATGCTCCATGACGGCTTGACTACATAGACAAGGCTTAACCATCAAATCCACGTCTTTACAATAATCGTCACATAAATAGCTTAGCCATGCTGAGGTCCTCAATGAAAAGCTCTTCCATTTAAGTAAAATCTCAAGCTCTCAGAGCTCTTCAGCTCTTTGTAATCGATACGCCCCTAAGCCTATAGAACTTTTCAGCTCTTTTTGAGTTCTACAACTCTTCAATTATGATAGGCCCTTAAGCCTATAAAAGCATTTAGCCCTTCATAGTAATGGGCTCTTTAGCCCAAAGAGTCTCTTAGATCTACACAACCCAAGAATTTTTTAGGCTACTTAGTCCAGGGGCAACCCAAGGCCAAGACTAAGTAGCCGAAATCTTGTGAAGTGATTCACTTAGAGAAAAGCATCCACTTCTACAAAGTTAATGCCTTCCAAAAGTAAAAAGAGGGAAGGATACCATCATGCTCCATCCATAAAAATAAAAAAGAAAGTGACACAGAATGAAAATGGATTTCTCCATGAAGGATCTCTTCATCCCATGGGAAATTCAAATTTCATGTGCAAAAAAAAAAAAAAAGAACATCAACGCTTGAAGAAATTGTCCAAAAGCAAAGGAAGGGAAACAAACTCCTTAGTTGAAAAGTATTTACTTGGGCTCGACTTCGCCTTTAGCTATCTCTCTAGAGACCTCATCAACAGCTCGGATTCCAATTCAGAGCATCTCTTCTCAACTTCCTCCAGCCTTGGCTTCAGATACACAACCTCTTTCTCAACATTGGCCTTCTCTAATTTGGCTGCTTCAACAGCCCTAATGATTTGAATAAGCTCAGTATCTTGCTGCCTCAATCTCTCTTCAAGGGATTGTTTTGACAACTTAAGCGAGCCCACATGAAAGGACAATTCGTCCAATCTCTTATCGGCAGCCTCTCATTCAGTCTTACCCTCCCCTATCTGTTTCTCATACAATTGAGCTTGACTAATGAGTGCGCTGATGTGAATAGAAGACTACACAAAAAATAGCACATGAAAAATGATCTACAAGGTTAAATATATCGAAAAAGGGGGAAGAGAGTTCTTACCACAGTCAGGCCATGAAAAGTGTTGGAAGTTTTCTCTATAATGCTAAGTCTCGCCAACCCACGAATATCAAGCTTAGTGTCATAGGGGTCAAATTTTCACTCAATTTTTTCCTCGTGATGGCACTGAGATCCAACACTTAATCTCAGCCAATGCACAAAAAATTGCTCAAAGAAGCACATACACACAAACTGAATAGGGGCAAGAAACAAACTCAAAGCAGGCACACATAAGATTACAGGCTAATTGGTCAAATCTTTTTACTTCTCAGCAAGCTAAAAGAAAACTGGCTAGGGATCTGCTTACAAAATGTGCTCAAACTCTCTTGGTTTACTGTAGACCCTAACATGCCTAAAAATAGCACACAATGGCGGTTACAAAACCCAACCGCTTATAATGCAGACACCAATCAGATTCGCCCTCAAAGATTTTGGAGGCTCTGTCACTCACACAAATAAGTAACTACTCAGAGTGTGTACATTCCAGCAACTTCTCCTCATGTTGTGCACATGCTAGCAACTGCACAGAACTACCTCACTTGAGATGCATATGATGCCAGCTGCTCATAACTGCCTCACATGTCATGCACCTTCCTTCCTTGTGAGCCCACAACACTTCAATTGCCTTGCCGGCATGTCAAGTGATTAGCCCTAAATATTGCATATTTATCATATCATTTGTGGGCCAATTGTCACGGGTTTCGATTTAATTGTATATGGTTAATGATATATTTGGTTTTATCATGATTTAATTAGTGTTTGTTTATTTTGCAGGTAAAATGGTGAGATGAGGAGGCAAATTGAAGATTAAAGAATTAAAAGCCATGTCTGGACGTCAATTGTCCAAGTCCGGACGTGAGGTTCTGTGTTAGAGGCAAAAATCAGGCTTAGCTCCCAATACTCGATGTCCAAACGCAAGTTAAACCGCCTCTGACATCTGGACATCATAAAAGCCACGTCTGGACGCGTGTCTATGCTCCCAGCCAATGAGAAAGGCCCGATGATGCTAGCAATATATCTTCTTCCTCTTTTGGGAGGAGGACCTTGATACTTTCTAGAGAGCTTAGGGCATTATACGAGATCTGACGTTAATTTTGTATTTACTTCATTCTCCATGGTTGGCTAATCCCTTCTACTAATGCTAGGGGAAGTTTTAATGCACTTGAATACGTAAATTAGATCATATGCCCTTCATTTGAGGTTTTCTTTAATAATTCAATCCTTCTTATTTTAGCAAAGCTTTCTCACTGAATGCTTGAGATTGCCTATGAATTGAATAATTAGATGTACATGCGTGAATTGAATTGTTGAGTTTTCATTTAATTAATTGATTTGTTGGTTTTTATAAATTTGGGTGTTTGATTGTTCAATTGCTTGATTTATCATAGACTCCGAGTATGGTGAATGCTTATAATTGATAATTAATTGTTTGCATTCATTTAGATTAACTCTTTGATTATACATTAGAGAATTTCTTAATTAATTATTGGCAAATCCTCCAATTGGGTTCACTCCGTAGTTGATTCTCAATTGAGATTGGAAACTATGATCGATTTGTTATCCAAGTGTTATTGAAATAGTACCCAATGCCTTCATATTTTTCTCACGTCGTTTTTTCTAAACAATTTTAGTTTATTGGTTTTAAATTCCAATTACCTAATCACTCTTTCAAACACTCACATATTTTCTTTTATTAATCCTTTTTCACACTTCGAAATTCCCATCTCCCTGTGGATTGATGCTTGCTCCTTTGAGGTGATTAAATTTAAGAGGAATTCTCAAGTATTGGAAGGGGTATCATTTTGTAACTCGGTCGATTACCGCAAGACCATTTCCACAAGGAAAACGAAAGGCTTAAGAGGTGATGATTAAAAGAAAAATAAAATCTTGAATTTTGAGAATTGGGTTGAAAAAAAGATAACTTTAAGAAAATAACAATTAAGAAAGAACTGGTCGATCGGTAGAGGTCACCTCACCATGAATAGGTATTTTGACTCAAACTCTATAACTCACTCGAGATTGCATTCAAGCACACACAAGCGGTTGATATTCATTCAAAATCCAATTAATAAATACAAGAATTACCCGTGTCAAGTCTCAATTGTCGACGGGTAAGCAAGAAGATATACAATACAATAAGAAACCCGAATCAACCCATTCAATTGACCCAAATAACTCGACAGTAGACAAATCCTAGTTTTGAGTCAAAATCCCCAATTCACGGATGACACTACTTCATCTTATCAAACCGATAGACGGTTACTCACTTATGACAGAAATTAAATTGAAAGCATTTGAATAAAACGTCATTGAAAATTAAAGCAAACTAAACCAAATCAAACTTTATTTCCCAATCATTTGGGGTTGGCTATATGAGTCCGTTTTTTGTCATTCATTTCGATCATGTGTTATACACTCATTTAAGTTAAATATTTTCATATCTTTTCGTTTAATGTTAATTTAGGTCTACCCTTATGTTTAGTACCATTAAGAGAAATTCTATCACTTTTTCGAACCGATGCCTTTATCGGGCTACGTTGAACATGACCAAACCATCTTAATCTATTATTTCTTAACTTATCCTCAATTGGAACTATTCCTACCATTTCTCTAATATGGTCATTTCGTATTCTATCCTTTCTAGTTTTTCCACATCCACCTTAACATTCTCATTTCTGCTACACTCATTTCGTTACAATGTTGTTTCCTAGTTGTCCAACATTCCGTCACATACAACATTGTTATCCTTATAGTTGTTCGGGAAAACTTACATTTCAATTTTATTGGTATCCTTCTATCACATAATATACCAGAGGTTTTCCTCCACTTAAGCCAACTGGCGTTGATTCTATGAGTTACATCATCTGCAATCTCTCTATCATTTTTAATGGTCGATCCTAAAAATCTAAATAGTTTACTCGTTGGTATTTCTTGATTTTCAATCTTAACTTTTTCACTATGTCTACTTCTTCTATTACTGAAATTGCATTACATATATTCAGTCTTACTCCTACTTATTTTAAACACTTTCGACTCGAGTGTCTCTCTCCAAATTTTTAGCTTATTGTCAATCCCCCTTCAAGTGTCATATACTAATACAACATCATCTGCAGTTATCATACATGTCCTTTATCACCTCAATATACCTTTCGTCACTCTTTTTCTCTCAAGCACCCTCTATATTATATTTTTAGGCACTTTATCATACGCCTTTTCTAGATCTATAAATAACATATAGAGATTTTTCTTATTTTCTCTATATTTTTTATAAGTGTCCTTAATTAAAGTAAGAACAAGAATTAAAATTGCAAGAATTGAAATCGTAAGAAAAGTAAATACCTTGTATTGAGATTGTAATAAATGTAAATTGTTTGTAGAAAAGAAACAAAAGTGAATGCTTTGCAGGAATGTAAGACTTGAATTAACCAAAACTTGTGAAGTAAAAAATGGAGAAAAACTAAAGAGAAGAACAAAGACTAAGAACCCTAGGAGAAAGAAGAAGAAGAACAGTGAATTAAACGATGGAATGAAAGCTCTCTAATTGATTCCTAGACTTTGGTATTTATCAGGAGTCTTGTGCTAAAATTTCTCTTTTCTATCCACCAATCATAGCCCTTGAAATCTTCAGTAGATTGCCTTCCTTAGGAGTGTTAATTACCGAATCTTCAAGAACCTACCAGTAGGAAGCAGAAAATGAACTACCGGTAGGACTGTTCACTATTTTCTTCCTACTGGTTGCTCTACTCTTCTATTGGTAAGATGCCCCTCTGTCTCCAACCTACCGGTAGGACAATACTCACCTGTCGGTAGGATAACTCTCTGGATTGCACCTACTAGTAGGAGTGATGACCTGCTGGTAGAAACTCTTTCTATCTTTAGTTGTTCCGATACAAGACCTCCTGGTAAAAGTTGTCTTTTCTTCAATTTTGATTGCAATGGCACTGGTTGCACTCTTGGACCTCTGAGCTCATGTCCTAAATCTTCCATGGCATTGAAACACGTGTCAATCCTCATTTTTACACCAATTCAACTACAAACACACAAAATCACTATAAAATATAAAACTCAACTAAAATAAAGGAATTAAGCGATAAGCATAATTAAAATGAATGGTTATGAGGCTTAGAATATGAAATATTATACTCTCATAAAATTGACCTTGGACTCTACCAAGATTTACTACTTGCTTGACCACCTATACTTGAGTTTATAACTTTCGAGGTGAAGCAAGTTTTTGGCGTTGTTGCCTGGGAAGAGGCACAATTTAGGAGTGTTCCATCATCATTTGAGGTTTGCTCAATTTTTGCATAAGCGGAGATTGGGTAAAATCTTTTCACTTTTACATACTTGTCATTTAATTTTCTTGGATTTTATTTTAGTTTACTACTTGTGCTGGTTATTATTGCATGAACTCTTAGTATAGAGAGATTGGTGGAAGGCTGATTAGGGAAGATCTTGACTCAATATTTGGAGATTTATTTGACATGCCCCCACAAGCACACACACATCGTAGGATGGCATAAAATCCACCAATGGGTCAAAACCCTTTGCTACCACCACATCCCCAATTAGTCCAAAACCCCATGTTACCTCAAAACCCACAAGGGGTTCACAATCCTTTCACGCCACAAGCAAACCAACCAGGGGATGATTCTAGGAGTAATCATGGTGATAATGAGGAGTATGATGAAGTGAATAATGAGCATACTAATTTAAATGCTAATAATGCAAGAACATTGAGAGAGTGCTTACATCCCGCCCGTTACACTACATCTTTATGCATTATTTTTTTCATGCAAGCTCATCATTTTCTCTTTAAATCAGGTATGATTGCATAGTTTCCTAAATTTCATGGTTTATATTCTGAAAACCCCTACCTTCATATCTAGTTTAAAGAGGTTTGCGACACATTCCAAGACTTAACGGCTACAGATAGTATAATTCGTTTGAAGCTGTTTTCCTTCCCTCTAAAGGATGAAGTTAAAACGTGGTTGAACTCCCTTAGGCCAATGTCTATTGGAACATGGCGGGAAATGCAAGAAGATTTCTTTAAAAAAAAAATTCAACTTAGAAAATAAACTCTTTGAAGCGACAAATAACGAATTTCTCTCAAAAAGAAAACGAAACGTTTTACCAATGTTGGGAGAGGTTCAAGGAGCTACTTGCATCATGCCCTCATTATGGCTACAAAAGTTGGAGGATCATAAGTTTTTTTATGAGACTTTATCTTCACAAATGAGGTAATTTGTATAAATGAAGTGTAACGGGGAGTTTATGGCAAAAGAACCGGAGGAAGCTTTTAATTAATTTGATTCCTTGGTTGAGAGTGCCCAAGCTTAGGACACTCAATCCCTGAGTCTAAGTCTAAGACCTCAAATGCACCATTAGGAGGGGAAAGTATCAATTGAAGGAGGAGAATGACTTGAATGCAAGGATTGCAATATTAGATAGGAAGATTGAAATGAAAAAAGTGAATTATGTCCAAACCGTGCCTCAAGAGGCGTTGTGGTCGATTTGTGAGATCAAATGGCATTCAACTAATGAGTGTCCTACAATCTCCGCTTTGAAGGAGGTGTTAACTGACCAAGTTAATGTGATGAATGCCTTTTCCAATCCCTATAACAACCCCTACTCAAACACTTACAATCCGGGGTGGTAGGCTCATCCCAATTTTAGTTGGAGAAATGATAATGTCGCGCAACAATCTCCTTCCTAACCATCTCCTCAAGGGCTGCCCAATGTTGTCCCTTATACACCACCATCCAAGAGGTCTTTAGAGGACACCTTGCAACAAGTCATCACTAGCCAAGTCATAATGAATACCCAAATCACTCAAGCCCTTGGCCAATTGACCCAAAACTTCAATCAACAACAACAAGTCATAAATGATATATGGAATACACTTACCAAGTTGACCACAACCCCTTGCCACCAAGAAAAATGAAAATTTCTAGCACAACCTCAACCAAATCCACCAGGCCAATTCCAAATTGGGGGTTTCCTTTTCTACACCGAATTCATCTAAGAACAAGTTAAGGCTATCACCACCCTTAGTAATGGAAATGTTGTTGATAAAACAATCCCCATGCAATCTCAAGAGCCTAATGAGAGTGAAAACCCCACTAAGGAAGATGATGGTATTGACCACGTTGAGCCTATCATAGAAGATGTGCCTAGTGAACCATCTAGATGTCCTATACCCACACTTTTTCCTCAAACATTGGTTTCACTATCAAAGGCTAATGTGAATTCTGAGATTTTTGAAGTGTTAAAACAAGTCAAGATTAATATTCCATTGACAGATGTCATCAAGCAAATTTCATCCACTACAACAAATTTATTTTTTAGCGACGAGTTTTGGCGGTGAACAATAAAATTTGTTGTAAAAAAAGTGATTTTCGGCATCAATTTCAAATGTTTCTCGCGGTAAACATTTTTATGATATTTTTTGCGACCATTTTTTGTAGTCATCGCCAATAGTCTTCGCAAAAACATTTCCTCCAAAAAAAAAATTGGCACCAATGTTAGCACTAAATCCTAATTTTATGGGCGACAAAAAAAATTGTCGCCAAAATAATTTTTCGATCGCAAAATTTTTGTCAAATCACGAAAAATAAGAAAACAAAAATAATAATACTTAGCAACAATACATGTTTGTCGCAGAAAAAAAAAAGTTAAAATTATTTTTGTTTTGCGACAAATGATATTTGGTTGCAGAATATGTTAAATGCAATGTGCACTCCGATTGATCAAAACGACGTCGTTTTGAAGTTAAAAGATTATAACTCTTGGTTCCAAAAACGACTTCGTTTTGGAACCCTAAATTAAACTTTTGTCTTCTTCTTCGACAAATGTATCGATTTTGCCCCCACTTTGTCCCACCTTGTCACCTCTTTGCTCTACCGAAGTACTATGACTGTGAGTCCCTCTCTCTATCTATATATATTCTCTCTATATATATCTGACACACAAATCTTGAAACACACACACACATGCTAGCCCAAAAAAGTAGTTAATTTCTCATATTTTGGCAAAATCCAAACTACCTAGAAGATGAAGATCGCATGCTGGTCCACGGAAACCTAGCGCCACCACGATATCAACCATTGGAAGTGGTCTCAGGCTTAAAATTTCCACCATCCTTATCCTGAAGCCAATGTGACTTCTTAGCTTCTCTGTCTTCAATAATGCTTGATTTTGCTTGTTTTTTCATGTTCTGTTTGTCTTCCTCGATTAATTGGATAGGGTATAGGTCAGGCGAAATTGAAAGAGGGTTCTTGAAGCGAAATCGAAACTTCCAATAGCCTCTTGATTTCAATCTTGGAAGCAGAGAGGATGGTTTTGAGGGCAATTTTGGAGATGTTGGAGAAAGAAAAGGGAATGAGAAGCTTAATGGGGAGGTTAGCAAAGTGAACTACTCTTCTTCCCAGTCTACTTCCCATCTCTTCCTCTTTCTTCTTCTTCTCTGCTTTTCCTTCTTCCTATTCTCACTCTCAGAGAAACACATACACACACAGTCACACACACACACACACAATCAGAATCAATCACACACACACACACAGAGTTAGTCACGCACATACACAGCCAGTCTCATAAGAAGATCCCTCATAAGATATTGCAATAGTTTCCAAGGTTGCAGAGACTATACATGTCAAGGAAGACTGCAACAGATATGAGGTGGCATAAATAAAAACGTTTCGATGATGACAATGGGTCAAGCCATCCAGCCGATGCTAAAGAATGGCAAGAATTTGATCAAAAAAACCCTTCCTTTGCCCAAGATCCGCGTAATGTTCAATTAGGGTTGGCGACTGATGGTTTTAACCATTTTGGAAACATGAGCAACTCATATAGTATGTGGCCTGTCATACTTATGTCTTACAATTTACCTCCATGAAAATGTATGAAGGAGTCATTCTTCATGATGTCATTGTTTATTCCCGGTCCGCAAGCACCTGAAAGAGATATTGACGTCTACATGCGACCTTTAATCGATGAGTTGAAATTACTGTGGGAAGATGGTGTTGTAACTTTTGATGCATGTAGCAAACAGACATTTTGAATGCGTGCAGTTGTTATGTGGACCATTAATGACTTTTCTGCCTATGGGTATAAGAAGTAAAATATGCTACACAGGACATCGTCAGTTCTTACCTCAAGATCATGTTTGGCGTCAAAGTAAGTTATTTGATGGTAAGCATGAGAAACAATTGAAACCTGTAGAGCTATCGGGGAATGAATTTTGGAACAACTACAGTCACTGCTAGATATCAAGTTTGGTAAACATCCGAGCAATAAGAAAAGGAAGTGTACATCTAATAAACTTAATTGGACGAAGAAAAGCATATTCTTCGAGCCGCCATACTGGGTGAACTTCAACCTTCGACACAACTTCGATGTCATGCATAAAGAGAAAAATATATGTGAAAACATTCTTGGAACGTTGTTTAGCATTGATGGAAAGAACAAGGACACTGAAAAAGCTCATCTAGATTTGGAAGATCTGCACATAAGGAAAGAGTTACACCTTCAGCAATGGGATGATTCTTATGTGAAACACCCCGCGTGATACACTTTATTAGGGGTGTCCATGGGCCGAGTTACACACGGGTCCCGTTACCCGGCCCGAAAAAAATAGGTCTGAAACCCGATAGTTGGCCCACCAGAGCCCGAGCCTAATATCCTTAAAAAGATGGCTTAGGTTTGCCCTCAAACCCATTACCCGACCCGAAGCCCGGCTCAAGAGTCCGCCCACCAAGCCCAACCCGCCCACATAGCCCGCCCACCCTTCCTTTGAAAAAAGTTACACTTTTAAACTATTAAATTTGAAACTTTGAAATAAGTCTCCCAATGTCAGAATTTGAAGTTTTAAAAATTTAGATACTATAAATGATGTATTATTTTATTTTTTATGTATTAAGCATATAAGTTTTAAAGGGTAGAGTAATGCAAATGATAGATAAGTGAGTAGGTGTCAACCTAGTTGGAATGTATTCATTCTATTGAATGTAGTTCATCCCCTAATTAAAAATAAAATTATTCATTATTTTATTTTTATCCAGTTTGACTCTATTTTTTATTCAAAAATATAATTTACACAAATATTAAGTTACACAAATATTCATTGTTTTTATATGAAGTTGTAAAGCCCGCGAGCAGACCCGCCCAACAAGCCCGCCCAATAGGCTCGCGGGTTGGGTTGCGGGTAGCCTACCCCTACCAGAAGCCTAGCCCGGCCTGGCCGATAACTCACTTGGGTAAAGGCTTGGACCTACATTACCCAGGCCCGGCCCAAAAAAAATTTCGCGGGCCTAGCCCGACCCGGCCCATGGACACCCCTACACTTTATCACCAAAAGAGAGACAAGAATTTTGTGATTTTTTGAAACCAGTGAAGTATCCTGATGGCTATGCAGCTAACATCTCAAGATCTGTAAGTACTAAGGATGGAAAAGTATCAGGTCTGAAAATTCATGATTGTCATATTCTCCTACAACGACTTATTCCCATAGGATTACGTGGGTTTCTTGATAAAGAAATAGTACTGCTTTATTTGAGTTAGGCAACTACTTTCAACAATTATGTTCGAAGACATTGATGATTAAAGATTTGGATGCATCACAAGATCGAATTGTTTTAATACTATGCAAATTGGAAAAGATTTTTCCACCAACATTCTTTGATGTAATGGTTCATTTAGCTGTGCACTTTCCTCGTGAAGCTATGCTTGCTGGACCAATTCATTACCGTTGAATGTATCCAATTGAAAGGTAATCATCATTTTGATATCAATATTTGTATTATGAACTTAGATTAAATTATACTTGTATTGTATGAAGGTAACTTGGCACTCTAAAAAAATATGTTAGCAATTGAGCTCGTCCTGAAGGATCAATCGCAGAGGCGTATATTGCGAACGAGTGTCTTACTTTTTGCTCAATGTATCTAAGTGGGATTGAAATTGTATTCAATCGAGAGGAACGTAATGATGATGGTGTCGAACATGATTCGGGATTGACCGTCTTCTCACAAAATGTTTGTCCCTTTGGACCAATAAGAAATGCATCCAATATTTCACAAAAGGAATGTGATATGGCTCAGTGGTTTATCTTGCATAATAGTCCTGAGATAGATTCATACATCGAGTATGTAGGTCATTAAATATTTGAGTATGTCTTAAATACCTCGATTATGTCTTATATTGTATTAATCATATATTTTATACGTAGGGAGTACAAAAACCTATTACAAAGGCAAAATGTACATGATGCCATGAGAAAACATCAACAAGAATTTCCCATGTGGTTCGAAAAGTGAGTGAGACACATTCTTAATGGCTTACATTGTATTAATCACAAATTCTTTAGTCCCTATTTTATTGTGTAAATCATGCATGCATTTTTTTTCATTTGAATGCATTTGTAGATCAATCAATTGCGATCTCAAGAGTCACCTGAAATTACTGATGAATTATGGTCATTAGCCAAATGGGTCTGATGTTACAGTGAAAATGTATTCGGCTTGCATATCCAGCGGCATCCGATTACATACTAAAGATCGCAACACCCGTCGTAAAACTCATAATAGTGGAATAGTTGTTGAAGCGGATCATAAGAATGAAATAATGGACTTCTACAGTTATTTAAGTAAAGTATGGGAAATGAGTTATATCTTTGAGCATCGTGTTGTTTTGTTCCAATGTGAATGGTTCAATCTTAGTAATGGAAAAACGGTGCATGTTGATTCATATTTCACAAGTATTGATGTTAGAAACCGGGGGTATAAAGATGATCATTTTGTCCTACCAGATCAAGTGCAATAGGTCTTCTATGTTAATGATACCAAGTATGGACCACATTGGTAAGTCGTACAACTAGTTCAACATCGAGGCATATGGGATATACCAGAGCGGCCTGTAGTAGATGTCAGTGATGATGAACTTTCTATTCCAAATGATGCATTCCAACAAGAAGAACTCACCGAGGATGTCCCTATAATTGTTGAAGATCATGATACACACCCATTATGTAGGTCCGATGTTGATCTCGTGCTTGTTCCGAGTAGACGGATAATGTCGTTTAAAAATATACAACATACGGATGTTGATGACGATTTCATTTGTGATAATGATGATGAGACATTACTACAATATAGTTATTCTAAAGAAGATATGGAAAGTCATTCTGAGTCTGATGTTGACCCCAAAATAGAAATATTCTTTAACCAAATTCTCTTAGTAATAGTATGATATTTTGTTTTGTTATATTTGTTGTATTTCTAATTGATTATTTACATAATTACTAGTGTATCATAATATTTCAGGACAGGACATATACATGGCTCCAGGTCATCGACCCACAGCTTTATCCACATCTGGACGTGCACGTGAAGAAGTGTAATCCCCATCATCGACATCGACTACTCATAGTCCACGTACTGTGGCTAGTAGCACAGGTATGATTTCATTTGTATAAGATACTTTTAAAATATTTTTCTCTATTAATCTATTATATTTTGGTAATGGCAGGATCAACCTTAAGGAAGGGGCGAGGTCCTACACGAGGAAATGCTGTAGAGAAGTTGGTGGCAACAAATATGAAGTTATGTGTTGAGATCCCTGAAGGTGTGAATGTCCCAGTTGAAGAAAATGCACAACGTTGTATTAATGAGATGGGAGCCTTGGCTAGAGCTTTCGTCCCAATTACTGTGGCCATGTGGAGTGATTTGTCTAATGACGTGTGTGCCCCTATCATTGCACGCATCCGGGTAATTATATTTATTATTAATATAATATTTTTTGTTCAAAATGATTTACTATTTTTTCGTGCAGACTAGGTTTGACATTGTCGGATACGATAAGTCGAAACGTATTCGAGATAACATTGAAGCTAAGTTCGCCCGTTTTTATAGTAACTATCGCTCTAAGATGCACAGTCATTATAAACAATTGGTGAAGGCTAGTTTGGACCCAAAAACTGAACCCTACAAAGAAGCTAGTGATGATGATTGGAATTATATAATCGAGCACGTATTTAAGGATCCAAAATTCCAGGTAAAACTCGATATGCTATCATAGATGTTGTTGGCTTTTATTGCAATCGGATATTGTACCTACACTAACCTATGTTAAATTTTTTATGTAGAAACGATCTAAGATAAATTCTGCAAATCGTGTCAAGTTACCCTACAACCATGCTATGGGTTCTAAGTCTTTTCCATCTGCAATGCATGTTATGGTTAAGTGTTTTAACTTATACTTTTTTGTATGTTATCTTATTTGTAGTGTTGGAACTATACAATTTTTTAATGTAGAGAGATCCTGAGACCCAGGAGCCACTTCATTTTGTAGATTTCTTTCGTGAATCTCACTTCAACAAGAAGTCAAAAAATTGGATATCACAACAAGCTGAGTCTCAATACGTAAGTATAAAAATTTTCGTGATGTTTCTGTATTTGAAATTTATAAGGTTGATAAGTTTCATTGTGAACAAATTATCTATTATCTTTTAAAACTTTAGGACCAGATGAAATAATTAAGAGACAAGTCCACAGAAGATGGTGCATCACATATGTCTCAGGAGGAGATTGCATGCACTGTCCTTGGTAAAAAATTTGGCTATAAAAGAAGTTATGAGGTTGGACCGAAGCCTTCTTCAACCAAGACTACTGCACATGAAGAGGATGTGATGAGCCTAAAGAGAGAGTTGCATGAAACCAAGGAAAAATCCAACAGATGGAGAAGTGGCAAGAAACGATGATGCAACAAATGGCAGAGGTGAGGTTGGCAATACAGCGTGGAAGGGGCATTGGAGAGTCAAACACTTCGACTTCATCTTGGTAAACGATTTTAACTATAAACTTATGTTTTGTTTTTGCTATTACTATATACTTAGTCAAATATTAATATATTAACTTCTAAACTTGAAATTTATATACTTTTTCTTTTACCTCTTATTTATTATGTGTTAATTAATCTTTCGTGCTTGTCACAGATTGAAGATGGATTGTAAAAAGCTCTTTTTGGATATCCGGACATCTTTTATTTTGAGCATTTGAAATGTTTAGTTGTTGGGACTTTGGATGTTGGACAATTGGATGTTGCAAAATTTGAATGTTGGGAGTTTTGGATGTTGGATCACTGGATGTTACAAAATTTGAATGTTGGGAATTTTGGATATTGTTAGATGTTATTTTATATTCTGAGTAATGTATGAATGTTTTAAAATTTGTGATGTGTTTGTATAGATTATCTAGTGTTATGGATGAATGATTGAAATTGTTCGGAATGTTTTTGAATTGTTATAGGTATTTATGAATTGTTCCAAGTTCAAATGTTATTTAATTATGTTGGTTATTTTGGGCAATGAAAATAAGTTATTGCTATTCAGTTTTTTTGGCGGCGGACATATTTGTTGTCTATAATCTTGTAAACTTATTGTTAGCGACAAAATAGAGGTGGTTGTTGAAGTTTTTTATATTTAGTGACGAATATAATCATCGCCAAAGGTTCTATGTGGTTAAAAAAATTATTTTTTTTGCAATGAACAAAATATTGGCGACCAAATGAGAAGATTTTTGGCGACGAAACTATTGTCGACTATTGTGAACTTTTGGCGACAAATTTGGTTTTGTAGTTGAAAACTTTCTCAGACGAGCCTAATGCAATGAAATTAATTCGTCGCCAAAAATTTTTAACGACCATCTTTTAACTTTTTGCGACGAGTTAGTTCATCGCAAAAGAGCAAATTTGTTGTAGTGACCATATACTAAATTTTTGAAAGACTTTTGTGTCATCAAGAGGAAGCTTAACGTTCAAAAGAAAGCCTTTTTGGCCGAACACGTATCTTCCATCATCCAACATAATACCCCTCCGGAATACAAAGATCTGGGTTGTCCCACCATTCCATGTGTTATAGGGAAGTTCAAAATTGAACAAGCATTACTTGACTTAGGAGCTAGTGTGAATTTGCTTCCCCACTCAATTGATGAACAATTGGGACTTGAGGAGTTGGGATTTATGAACACAAATGCACAAATTTTCGTCATTTTAGGTCTTCCATTTCTTGCTACATCTAATGCTTTGATTAATTGCCAAAATGGAGTGATGAAATTGTCTTTTGAAAATATGACATTAGAGTTGAAAATCTTTAATGTATGTAAGCAATCGGGTGATGTGAGTGATGATGTGAATTAAGTTAACTTAATTGATTCCATTATGCATGATCAACTTAATGGTTCTTCATTGTTCGATCCTCTTGAAGCATGTCTACTTGAAAAGGCTAGATCCTTCTTAGGACTTGATAATGATAATAATGAGGTTAATGGGCTTACTGACTTGCTAAATTCTTCACAAGTTTTTGAGACGAGAAAGTGGAAATCCAAGTTTGAAGAGCTTTCACTAGAGACCACTCCTCCAATTCTCTCAAGCATTCAAACGCCCAAGTTGGAGTTGAAGCCCTTGCCAGTAAACTTGAAATATGTTTTCCTTGGAAAAAAATAACACCTTTCTGGTAATCATCTCATCTTATTTCAATGAGACTCAAGAGGGTAAGCTTCTCTGACTTCTTTTTAAGCATAAAACAGCCATTAGATGGACTATTGTGAATATAAAAGAGATTAGCCCTGTTATTTGCACTCATAAGATCTATCTAGAAGATGATGCGAAACCTTCAAGGAAATGCAAAGGCGTTTGAATTCAAATATGAAGTAGGTGGTTAAAAAAGATGTGCTGAAGTTGTTAGATGTGAGAATCATTTACCCTATTGCAGATAAAAAGAGGGTTAGTCCTACTCAAGTGGTTCCTAAGAAGTCCGGTGTGACAATGGTCTCTAATGAAAATAATGAACTTATTCCTAATAAAGTCATCACCGGATGGAGGATGTGTATTGATTATAGAAAGCTTAATGTCGTGACTAGAAAGGACCATTTCCCTCTACCATTTTTGGATCAAATTTTTGAGAGGGTTGCGGCTCATTTTTATTATTACTTTCTTGATGGTTACTCCGGGTACAATCAAATAGAAATCGCTCTTGAGCATCAAGAGAAAACTACATTCACATATCCAATTGACGCATTTGCCTATAGTAGAATGCCCTTTGGCTTATTGAATTGATCGAGCTAAGATTGAATTGATTTCTAATTTGCCCATTCTCAAATCCCTTAAAGATGTTAGATCATTTTTAGGACATGCCAGCTTTTATAGAATGTTTATCAAAGATTTTAATCTCATTTCACAACCTTTGTGTAATTTACTTAGGAAGGAGGTTGTTTTTGAGTGCAGTGAGCAATGTCGAGAGGCATTTGAGAAATTAAAAGGCATGCTCACCTTGTGAAACCCGGAAAATTTTGAATTTTTCTGACTAAGGGCAAAACAGTAATTTGCCACTATAGTGCAGTTTAAAATACCTATGTTCTAGACCTCGGATGGGAAAACAGAGTGCGCCATTGGATTCGCAACGCGAAACCTAGTAACCACCAGAAAATTCGTCGAATTCCGAGATAGTCAGAAATTGCACGTAAACCGAGGCGCTTACGTGGCGATTTTTAATTCCAGGGCTCTTAAAATACTTTTTTTTCAAATAATCTGGATAAATAATTGAAAGTTCAAATAAAATTTATTTGAACTCAATCCGAGACTTAATGAATCGTTTTTGAACGAAAAACGAACCCGAAAGTCGGTAATATGCGGTGCAACGAGGACCGCACATTAAAAAATATAAATAAGGACTTAAAAATCAGATTTTGGGATATTTTCACTCCCACTTGCCCTTGGTTCAGCCGTTCAAAGAGAGAAAGAGGGAGAAGAGAAAAAAAAGAATTCTTAAGCCTTTCTCCGGCGATTTCTCCGCCTTCCGTCGCTCGGATTCCGTCGAGCTAGAAGGGAGAAGTGATCTACTCGTCGAGGGCTTCGTCTACATACCAAAAACAACGATTTCCACCGAACGTGAAAAATCAAGAATTGGGGAAAGTATTGGTTTTTGAGTGATTTTGGTGTATAGAGATTGCCTACATCTCTATTGAGGTAGGGGTTGTTCCTACCTTGGATTATTCTACCTTAGGTGTAGCTAGTTTAAGGGTATCTATATATATGCATGTGTATATATGTATATATATGTGTGTTTATGGTTATGAGAATGGAAAGGTGAGCATGAAATTAGCTTAGGCTTGTTGCTAGCTAAATTTTGATATGTGTAAGTTATATGTGATGCATTATATAACTTGGTGATATTGAAGGCATGTTTTGTGTGTTGGAAGTTGTTGTTTTGCTTAAAATGAAACAATATGTTAGTGCCTATGAGGTGTTTGATAATATACCTTGGTGGGTTGTTTAGATGATTTGTTTGGGGTCATTGGAATAACATGTTTGAATGTGTTATTGATGTATTGACATATGCTCATTGATATGTGTTTATGATGGTTTATTGAATTTATATGCTTATGATTTAAATTCCATGGAATGTGAACATATGATTATGTTGCTCATGTGGTGGCCATTGCATTTTGAGCCTGAATATAGCATCACATTCATTGGCATTGTGCATGAGTGTGGATGAGTAATGCATGGGTAAATCAACACCTAGCTTGGTGTTTGATTTGGGTGTAGACTCGGGGAAAATTGGATCGACCATCCTTTTTGGAGTTGCACGGTTGCATTGCATAAGGAAAGACTTGTGTTGGGTAAAGCAAGAAGGGGCATGGCGACTTCCTTGGGTGAGAAACCCTAAACCACTTGGTTCAGTCACTTCCCGGAGGTGAAATTCCAGAAAAGTGGCATGGCCCACGGAGCCGGCGGTTGTGATACCAAAATCCGTTGCCCAAGGAAAACACAAGGGATTTTAGTAATAAAAAAAAAAACACCCATTCAATGGGTAGATTCCAATAATGATCGGATTTCATAACGATCATTGGAAGGATTTTTCCGTCAATAGACGGGTTGCATTACACTTTGGCGTTGCATTGTGTTGTGTGAGTCGGTGAGGACTCGGGTTGAAACGCATGGGTGAGTGCCACTTCATTCCATGGCATAGCATTGTTGCATTCCATCATAGAATGCATAAGCATGAGAAATGTTTAGTTATATGTTTATGTGATGATTACATGAGCATGTGCATCTAGGGAAAGAGTAACCTCTATAGGTTTATCTCTACTGGGCGTTGTGCTCACCCTATACGGGAAACAATTTCAGGTGTCGAGTCTACACCGGTGATTGGCTTCCGTGGAGAGCATCAAGGATGAAGGGGGCCTATGTGTGGCCTTATCTTAAGATTTTGTAAACCTATTGTTTTAAAATGGTTTATAACATGTAAATATTGTAAAACACTTGTGATATTTATATGTTTTGTATAAGTATGAATTATTGGACCCAGTGTGGCCACTGTTTACTTATAAATGGACCCGGTGCGGTCATTATTTTAAATTGGGCCTCAGATGGGTCATTTGAATATATGTTGTACAGGTTGGGTATTGGGTAGAGCTCCCTGTACAAAGGAGACTCTGCCCAAGTTTCGTTAAGTTATGAACCCTGGTAAATGGGACATAATCCCGGTTTTAGAGATATTCTTGCCGTGGTCTCGGGTTGAGCGATTCCACGGGTATTTCCGAGGGTTGAGGAGTTATCAACGGGACCCCCGGATTTTGGGGCGTCACACACCTCTATTCTGATCATACAACCATCCAATTGGAGCCTCCCATTTGAGCTAATGTGACGCTGGCAACTATGCCATGGAGGTAGTGCTAGGCCAAATGAAAGATAAAAAGGCCCGTGTTATTTATTATGCTAGCCACACATTAAATGATGTCCAAATGAACTACTCTACTTTGGAAAAAGAATTGCTAGCAGTTGTGTTTGCATTAGATAAATTTCATTCTTATCTTTTGGTTCACCGATTGTTGTTTTCACAAATTATGCCGCTCTCAAGTATCTATTGACCAAGAAGGATGCTAAACCCCGCTTGCTAAGATGGATTTTATTGCTAAAAGAGTTTGACCTTACTATTAAGGATAAAAAGGGGGTAGAAAACGTAGTGGCAGACCATCTATCAAGGTTTGTGAGCAATGTGGTTGTCGAGTCAACCCACATCAAGGACACCTTTCTAGACAAGCAATTGTTTGTTACATCTTCATTACCTTGGTATAATGACCGTATAAATTTTCTCGTCATAGGTGAAACATCCAAGAATTGGGAAATGAGGAAATTCCTAGTGGAAGTACGCAAATTCTTTTGGGACGACCCATACTTGTTCGAATATTGCTCGGATCAAATCATTCGACAGTGTGTCCCCAATGATGAGGTAACAAGTGTCATTTCATTTTGTCATACGGAGGCTTATGGTGGCCACTTTTCACACCAGAAAACCGCTGCAAATATTTTGCAATGCAGATTTTATTGGCCTACCTTGTTTAAGGATGTGTTTGAATTTTGTAAGTGTTGCGAGTATTGTCAAAGGCTTGGGGGAATAACCCGAAGGAATATGATGCCTCTAAACCCCATTTTAGTAATTGAAATCTTTGATTGTTAGGGGATAGACTTTATGGGCCCTTTTCCCCCATCATTTGGTCATGAATACATCTTGGTGGTAGTAGACTATGTTTCTAACTGAGTGGAAGCGATACCATGTCGCAACAATGATAGCAGAACGGTTTTGAAATTTTTAAAGAAAAATATCTTTTCACAATTTGGTATCCATCATGCCATGATAAGTGTGATATAGTAGTATACTAAAAGTTTGATTTTTGTAGTGAAACTCGTTTTATTAATTGATAAAAGTTTGTTATTTCTATTTTATTGAGAATCTATATGGGAAAAAAGTTTGTATTATATTTTATATATGATATGCATGTGTGTCTTATATTTTACATTGTAGATAATCTGGTGTGTAGAATTCGGCTTATGCACAGAAGACCAGATTATCGGATCCTTTTATAATATGAGTATATGTTCACAATCGTAGATGGAATTGGACACGCCACCGGTATGATTATAGTGTAATATTTTGGCATAGTCTGTCTTAACTATAGAAGATTGTTTGATGTCTTGGATTATTGCACTAGTATACTTTGTGTATTGAACAGACTCATGTTGAGGTTATTATATTTTACTGATTTAATAAGATAATGAATAATTCATGATTATTATGATTGCTTATGCTCTTAATCCCTAAATATTTAATTGTCACGTGCCTATAATATTTTTCACTTTGATTCATCAAAGAGTGAGATTCATATTGGGTCAATAAGCTCGATTAATTGGGAGACGATGTTATTTGTATGGTGAAAATTAAATATTAAAGGAAACCACGTCCTAATATTTAAATGGGTTGATGATGTCCTCTTGAAGAAGCTCATAAGTTTTGTCCATGTCAAACTCTGCAGGTAGATTTAATTATCCGACATGACAAATAAGTTGAGTGGTAAGGTCTCAAGGAATAAAAGAAGTCAATTAAATATAATTGTCAGTGATTTATTTAATTGATGGACATTTATAATCTTAAACGTGGGAAAATTATTAAGCATATAATAATAAGGAGCTCAAATATAATTTTGAGATAAGGTACAGGAGATCAATAATAAGTCATTAGTTAACTGACTTATTATTAATGGGTTGTAGGATGTTTGTTCTGAGTTGAACATAGGAATCCTAAGCCCATTGGGAGTCCGGTCCTTATTTCTCCTTATTGTCTCTGTCGTAACCTATATATAGACGTCTAGGTTCTCTATTTCAACATCTTATCTTTACTCACGCTTTTTAGAGAGGCTGAAAGAGAGAGCAAGGATTCGGAAGTCTTGGCAACCCACACTGCATCCGAATTTTGATGTTGGGGGATATAAGACAGAAGGCCGCGAGGTTTGTCGAGTTGTAGTCGTTGTTCTGTTTTGCATTCGTGCTGAGACGAGATCAGTCCCGAGAGATCTCGAAGGTAAACCCTAATTCCGCCTTATAGGGTTTTAAAGAAAAAAATTTTGATATTCGATACATATTCTGTCAACGGCTCTTGGCATTTTCATTCCAACAAAGTGATAGGGGTCACATTTTTGCAACCAACCTTTTAGAATTGTGATGCATAAATATGGTGTCACTCATAAGGTTGCAACTGCCGATCACCCAGAAACAAGTGGGCAAGCCGAGCTTGCCAATAGGGAAATCAAGCATATTCTTGAGAAAATGGTGAACCTAGACCGAAAAGATTGGTCTTTGAGGTTAACAGATGGTTTATGGGTTTATCAGACTGCTTACAAAGCTCCCATTGGCATGTCTGCCTCTCATTTGGTTTATGGTACGGCTTGCCACTTTCCTATGGAATTAGAACATAGAGCTTTCTAGGCCATTAAGCCCTTTAATTTTAGCCTTGATAATGCAAGCTCACTAAGGAAATTACAATTGAATGAACTTGAGGAACTCCGGAATGAAGCATATGGCAACTCTAAGATTAGTAAAGAGATGATGAAAATTTTTCATGACAAGCATATCTTGAGAAAATCTTTTGAACTATCTCAAAAAGTCCTCTTTTACAATTCTAGATTGCATTTTTTTCCCGGAAAGTTAAAGTTAAGGTGGACCGGTCCTTTCATTGTTAAAAAAGTGTATCCTTATGGTGCAGTTGAGATTGAAAATCCTAGGAATGGGAATGTCTTTAAGGTGAATGGTCAACAGTTGAAACAATTTTTGGAAGGTGTAGTCCGAAAAGTGGAATCCATCGAGTTGGTGGATCCCCACTCTAAGTAATTTTGCCAAATCAATTTTTGTACATATGTGTTGTAATTCGAACTTCTTGTCTTCGTTTTGTTGTTTTTAGGTTGGCACAATGGCGCATGAGGTATAATTTTTCCCTTCTACTTGAGCATCCTTATATGAATTTCCCTTTGCTTGATCACACATTGAGGACAATGTCATGTTTAGGTTGGGGGGTGAGATCACACTTCATGTGATGTTGTGTTTGTCTTAGTTTATGTCTTAATTTTATGTTGATTTTGTTGCATGATTTTGTGTTTGAATGATTTTTTTTTTTTTTTTTGAAGTAAGAAAAGAAAAAAAAAATTTGCAAGATCATTTTTTGGCTAAAAGTTTTGAGGATCAAAATTTTTCTAAATGTTGAAAAAAATGATCCCAAAACCTCAAGTCTGGACTTAATTTTGTTCACATTCCGATGAAGTCTAAACATTTAAACACATCCGAACATCGCTTATATTCAAATTCAGACACGCGTTCATTAAATGCCAACTGCCCAATCGTTAATGACGTCCGGACTTCACTTATCCCATATCCGGACGTGGTTCCAGATCTTTGCCTATAAATAATGGACGTCCTAACCTCATTTTCAAAGTTCAAAATCTCTTCCCTTCCCTCATCCTCTCTTCCCCTTTACACCTTAGCCTTTCCTTTTAGTTTTCTTATTATCATACACTCATGGTTCCTTCTAAGAACACCGCGAGCAAAAAAAAAAGCTCACACCTCTACATCACATGACCCACCATCATCATCACCACCACTACCTTTCGACCCACAGCCTGACCCAGATGATGATAGAGCCCAGTTCTACTTACTTGAGCTTATTTAGAAGTTTCATGATCACTTTGAGACCAAGCCCATGCCAGCTGAGATGACAATCTGGCTATCTGATTTTGATCAAATAGGAATTAGGGAGATTATGGTGGCCAGGCACTAGGGCTAGTTTTTAGAGATGACCTGGGATAAGGTCACAATCATTGTGAGAGAGTTTTACTGTAATGCTCGATGGGACCCCAGACCGGATGTTTGAGAGCCTGGGTGGCGGATATGGATTTACAGTGTATGTTGTGGATATCGCTACAGTGGCACAGCTAGAGTGCCACACCTTTGTTCCCCTCCTCCCTTGTAGACCCGTCTGAGTGTGCATGGCTATTGTTGAGTGATCCGAGTTATAATTGGAACCCGATTGTGGAGAAGTATTTCGATTAGGAAACCTTCTTGAGGAGTATCGGATTCTTAATCTGATATCTATATACCGATTTCTGCCTCAGATGCGCAATAATGAGCTGTACCTGGATCTCGCCCTACTCATTCATGCCATCGCCACCAATTTGACCATTGACCACCCCTCCTATATACTATCGGACATTAGGCACAGGGTCGAGGGGACTAGTAGGAGGTCTTTGCCATTTCCTGGGTTAGTCACCACCCTATGCCTTTGCAATGGGGTGGTGATAGACCGCAGCTACTCGATGCTCCGTAGAGTTGCAGAGATCAACTACGGGACTATACATAAGAGTCGGGGGGCAACTAACACGGCCCGGGGGGCAACTAACACGGTCAGGGGAGCACATGCAACTGATCCTGAGGTAGATGTAGAGGACATCAGAGATTATTTTGACTTGGGACCACAATTGGATCCATTTGATGAGGAGGTTGACCCCCGCACTGATCGTCAATTGTTATTTGAGATTCTAAGGAGGTTGGGGAGGCATAAATTAGAGCTGATTGAGATCAGGGGGCTGCTGGGTGGTAGGGACTAAGTTCGAGGCAATGGGAGAGCTGTGGGAGGTAGAGGTGCTAGGAGAGATGCACTAGTTGATGAGCCAACTGTTGGGGTTGGTGGTGATGTCGAAGTTGAGCCTGATCATGCTTAGGAATTGTTGATCAAAGTATTAGGATATTAGTCGTTTAGGCTTGATCAAACCATCTTTTGATTATCTTGTAGCCAACTTTTGTGATATATATAGATGGTTACCTATTATCGTGAGCATTTGTCTTACTTCATGTGTTGATCAATGAATATCTTAATAATAATTTTATGTGCAAACTGCAATCACAATTAGAGGATGATGAGTTAAGCTTGAGATTTGTAAGTGTTGAAGCACCAGATAGAACGAATTTTCATATGTTTGTATCTCATGATGCGTTACCTTGAGGACTCGACGCTTGTACACGTCCATAACTGTACCAAGCTGGGAGTTCATTAGGCGCATTGCCTAGGAGACTAGAGACAAATAATGGAGATACAAACGCCTTAGTGAGTTTTGAGCCTATCATTGTTGGAGTGCTAATGTACATTTACTCTTAAATTAATTATCTTTGTCGCTATTTCTTTGAATGATCTCATTATCTTTGATTTGATTAACAATGATGTGTTAGATGACTTCTTGACCTTGAATTGCATGCATGAGAAAGTGTGTTGCTAAGAAACTCTTAGGAAATCATCTTAGGCCTTCTTTGTCATCATTTGAGCCTTAGCCCTATTCTTTGCATATCATTGTCTCTAGAAGCCGTGTTTGAGCCTAATAATGAGATATTTTCATTTCTTGAGCCACATCATATATAACCAAGCTTAGTATAGGAAGAATATCATACACCTTTGTTTATCTCGTGCTGGAGCATTGAATGCTTATATATTTGTGATTGCTTCATTCTCCATGGTTGTTTAATCCCTTCTACTAAGGCTAGGGGAAGTTCTAATGTACTTGGGTATGTAAATTAGATCCTATGTCCTTCATTTAAGGTTTTCTTTAATAATTCATTCCTTATTATTTTAGCAAAGTTTTCTCTCTATATAATCTCTTGAAATATTATGCTATATGTGATGAATGCTTAAGATTCCCTATGAGTTGAATAACTAGATGTACATGCTTGGGTTGAATTGTTGGAGTTTTCATTTAATTAATTGATTTGTTGGTTTTTATGAATTTGGGTGTTTGATTGTTCAATTGCTTGATTTATCATAGACTGGACCATGATTGTAATTGACAATTAGATGTTTTGATTCATTTAGATTAACTCTTTGATTATACATTAGAGAATTTCCTAATTATTTATTGACAAATCCTCCAATTGGATTCACTCCCTAGTTAATTCCCAATTAAGATTGGAAACTAGGATTGATTATCTATCCAAGTGTAATTGAAATAGTACCCAATACCTTAGTATTTTTTCCAAATCGTTTTTCCTAAACAATTTTAATTTATTTGTTCTAAATTCCAATTACTAAATCACTCTCTTAAACACTTACATATTTTCTTTTATTAATCCTTTTGCACTCTCTGAAATTCTCATGTCCTTATGGATCGACCTTGGAATCTACCAAGATTTACTACTTTCTTGACAACCTATATTTGGGTTTACAACTTCCGAGGTGAAGCATCAAGCTATGCCCAGCCCATGGCTTAGTCTTCCAAGCTCGCAATGCACCACAATTGAAACCCACCGGCTAGCCTTGCTTGCATGCTTGCTTGTGCCGAATGTGCCCATGCATGGGGCTTCCACCAACAATGGATTGTGCCCAACGTGCCCATGCATGTGATGTTTCCATCAGTCATGAATGGGGTTTCCACCAACAATGGGTCTCACCGATCATCGGCCCCATATCATGGGTCTCGAACTTTAGAATGCATTGCCCACACCCATGATATGCATTTGTTGGGGTTGTGTCTTATTTTCGTGTGCCAAGGCTTAGAGGCATAGGGGTCCCTGAGGAAGCCGGCCTACCACCCCCTTCGTGGAGCACCTATAATAGCATTAGTGAGCAAAACCCTAGGGACAGCAATAGACATACTTTGAACCGAGGAGTCATAACGATGAGAGCCCGAGGCATAGTCGTTGCATGCCACTTGACCTTTTGTCAAACCACTTTGATACCAAACCAAGCATGCGTCCAAGTCCTTAGGAAGCCAAATTTTCACCAAGGGGTTGTTTGGCCAATTACGCCCCAATTTGGCTAAGGCATGGGGCACCTTTGGACGAGGCACCCGCATGCCTTCATCACGTTGTTGTTCCATCTTTAAAACATCAGAAGATATAGGCTGATACAACTTACGTTCCTTACAAATTTCCATAACCTTAGAAAAGTATTCCTCAAGAGTCAAGGTGCGATGTTCAATGCTAAAGTATTGTCTACATATCTCATAAATGCGGGTGATATTACCAATGTTAGAGTACATGTGAGTCAATCAATCCCAATTTTTCTTGCCAGTGTCTAGATAAAGTAAAGTAGAACTTATGTGAGGCTCAATGCTAGTCAAGATGAGGGAAATAATATGTGCATATTCCTGTTCCCATTGAGCAAAGCCAAGATCACTCTCCTTTGATTTCCACTAAGTGCTTACGAAGACATTTTCCCTTAAAAAAAAGCATCGACAAAGCGAGCCCACAACACATAGTTACTTCCATTCAATTTAATGGAGCTCATAGAAGCATTAAAGAAGGAAGCATGAGAAAATTTTGGTGGAGGAACTGAGGTAATGGGAACATTACTAGTGGTCAAGGGAACAGTATCAACCTTATGATCCATTCTCTCAAGAAAAAACTAAGCAAAGAATGCAGAATCAACAAATAGATGTGCTGAAACTACTTCACAAGGGCGAAAGCAATGAAATGGGTAGGGGTGTTCAAATTTTCGATTGGCCGCAATTTCCTACCCTACCCAACCCTACCCTACCATACTGAACGACTAACCGCAAAAATCGGGTAGGAATGTGGAAGAATTTTTGGTCTTCCGATTAAATCGGGTAGGAATGCGAAATACCCATCAATTTTCGCATTCCTACCCTACTCTACCCGTAAAAAATATATTTAACTTTTTTATATTTTTTTTAATAATTATAAGAGTATTTGTGTGGTATAATTTATATTATAATATTGTTATTGTTGTGGATGTTTGAGTTGCTAAAACATGGACTTGTTTTTGTGTAGGTTACATGATTTGTGGTGAACTGGTGAACTATTAGAACAGTTATGATTTTAATGTGTTTCATATGATTTAAACTTAAAATAATTGTTATTGTATTTGTGTAACAATTATGATGGATTGATGTTCGTGTTTTCTTGTGTTTTATTGTAATTGTTGTTGTACTTGTTTTAGGTTTTAGTGTTATTGATTTATTGTGTTGTTAAATTGGTGTATGTTATTTAATTGAATTGTTAAAATGATCCAAAAATTAATAGCTACAAAAATGTTTACCCGACTTCCTACCCGATTAATAGGGTAGGAAGTCGGGTAAGAATATCACACCTAATCGAGTAGGGTAGGTCAAGAAAAAATTATTCCGCAAAGTATTGAGGAAGACGAAAGACTGTATTTCATACCCGTAGGGTAGGGTGAACAAAATGGGTGCTAAACCGAGGCAGAATCAATAGAATGTGTTGAAAATCCCGCAGAAGGTGCTGACCTGGCTGGTGAAACTAGAAAAGCAGTGAACCGGCCTCAAAGCTGATGAACCAGCTGGGAAAGTTGTTGAACCGACTAAAAAAGTTGCTAAACCAACTGGAAAAGTTGCTGAACTAGCTGGAGTAACTGGAAAACATGCTGGACTGGCCTCAAAGCTGCTGAACCGACCAGAATAGATGTTGAACTGGCCAGAATACCTGTTGAACCGGTCGAATTAGGTGATGAATTGGACGAAAACCTATTGAACCGGCCTAACCAAAGAACGGGGCTCTGCTGAATGGACTGGACAAAGTATCTGGGCCTAATCTAATTTGGGCCTAGTCTGGTTTGGGCCTGGTCCAGTTTGGCCTAAATTTCTAATTCAGGAGAAGACAAGAAATTGTCCTCAGTTGGAATCAACCCCCATCTGCAGCCAAACAAGGATCTTCCCAAAACCAACCTCGACTGGGACAAACCAGCGGCAACACAGAGCAGCAACTGGGAACGAAGCACAGTAATGACAAAGAATAATAACGACGCCACTAATCAACACAAGCACCAACGATGCAAGGAACAACACCAATTTGAGGATCTATCAAGCGACACCAATCTAAGGAACCACGATGAACAGGAGCAATCAGTAATCACCAACAAACTTGAATGATGGCAGCAGAGCAGAACCACTCAAGATTTAACCACATCGAATACCATTACCAGGCACCCATAAATTTCTTCCTCAACAAACAGGCATCCAAAATAAAATCCTACAAAAAACCATAAAAGAGTCTCCCCACAATGAAAATGAATGGCACAACTGCAAGTGCATATCAATTTCGACATACATCTACCATCATCGCACATGATAGCAAAACCAATAATACTACCCCAATTGAGATCACTTAGTGAGGGAGTGGCCCAGTGATAAAGGCTCACGTCCGCCCGCAGGTGGTTGCGGGATCAAACCTTATCCCCTTCACCCTCCCTGGAAAAAAGTAACATAAACAAGCCGGAGGGTAGACATGAAATTGGCAACCAATGGCAACACTTCACATTATAGTTAGGGAAGCATGAGACCTAGAAAGAACCCTAGTTTCAAAAATACTAAGAAATATAAATGCATATACACAAATATACGTTGAAAGAGAGATAAAGTGAACGAGACGGACTTGTATTGATTAGAAAGCGTCCACATGTAGGGATTGATCCAAGTGAGGGTAGAGAAGGCGAAGTACTTCTCCATGCTCTCCCTCTCGCAGTGCTCTCTGAGTTCTCAATCTCATAAGTGCTTTGGGTTGGAAGAAATGTTTCCTCTCTATTTTCCAAAATATTCAGTCTCACCCCATTACATTATTTATTATCAACCTTATTCATTATTTATTAGGACTATGAACGTGTCGTATCATGTCATGTTATGTTTGGTTTTATCGTGCCAAAATTTTATCAATGTATATCTGCCTCATTTGTAATTATATTCCTATCGTGTCAGGTTCGTGTTGTCTGTAAAGTGGAGCTTGAGAAAATTTATTTATTTGATGGTTCTAATAAATCCACACATTTATCATCTAAATTCGTTAAAACTAAACCTAAAATCGTTATTTATGTGTTCAATTTCATATCATGTTCACGGATTATGTCTATAATTTTCAAGCCTAATGTTTTATTTTATGTCAGTAATTGAAATTGATAACTCATTACTGAGAGGAAAGAGATGAGACCTTAACAAAACTAGTGGGCCTCACTGTATTATAGAATAAAGGAAATTTGAAAGTCGGTACAAAAATTGGACTTTATTGAGCTAAACTACATTAAGAAAACTTATTTGAGGTTAATTTTTTTGAAAAAGACTAAAAAACCATTTATTAGAGCATATCCAACTCTAACTCAAATATAGACTTAAATTTAAATGAGTCAAAATGACCGAAAAAACTTCTCCAACCTCAGACCTAACTTATATCAAATTAAGGCAAAACTAATTCTGGACCCAAATTGAAGGAGACTCAAATCCTATATCAAATTTTCAATTGTAATTTTTTATCTTATCCAAACTCAAAAGACTCCTTGGACAAACAAGTTATTGCCTCTCTTGCCTTTATCTTCAAAGTCGTTGTCATCGTCGTCGGCCACACCGCTTCTCCCTATCTCAATTCTTTGAGGGAAACTTTTACTCTCTCTTTTTTACCCTTTTTCTCAAAAAATATATCTCTCTCTTGTCTCTCATACGAAATTGCTTTAGACATAAGTTGTTTTAGACGAAATTGAAGACATGAAATACTATTAGTTGATATTGAGTAGATATTTTTAAAAAATCCATTGTTTTAGACGGTAAAAAGCTCACGAATCTACCACTCAAAGAAGTTACTTTTTTTTATTTTTCTTTTGGTTAATATTGGTGAAGTTTATAAAAAACAAGTTTTAATACTTGGGAGCTTTTCTTTTCTGTTTTAATATTGAGGAAGAAATGAAGACAAGAAAATGAGAGAGGATAAAATGTTTTGATAGGAAAAATTAAAAAAAAAATGAGTTTTGGGATAGTAAATTTTTTTTTTAAAATATTTGAGTAAATATTTGAGTTATCCATTGGAGTATTATATACCAAATTAAACTTTTTACTCAAATTTGAGTCATAGTTAGAGATGATCTTACTGCATTACCTTCTCTTTCTCCCTCTCTCTCTATTACTCTCTCATTCTCTCTTCTCTATTTTCTCTCTACTTATCTCTCTCTCCCTCTGTTACTCTCTCTATCTATCTCCTATTTTCTCTTTCTCTCTTTCTCCCCATTGATAATTTGTTTTCTTTTCACATATGTGAAGATTTAATTTATTTTTTTCATCTCTCTCCCATATTTTCTCTCACTCCCTCCCCCTATTTTCTCTCACCGTGACTCTTTCTCTCTTTATTCTCTCTTATTCTCTCTCCTTCTATCAATGTTACAATAACACAATTACATCAATCACTTATATCAATTAGTTATAATTATCCTATAATATATCAAACAATTACTCATGTGTTCTAATAAAATGAACAGTTATACAAAACAGTTACACGAAATTATAATGTCAACTCAATTTGTCATTCAATTGTTTACATAAACCAAAGAGTAATACCATTTGGTATCATAACATAGTTACACCAATTATATACATCAAATTTGGTGTAATGATAAACTCAATTTGATGTATATAATTGATGTAACCATATCGTGATACTAAATGGTGTAACTCTTTGGTTTATGTAAACAACCGAATGATAAATTGCGTTGGTATCGTAATTTTGTGTAATTATTTGGTGTAACTATTTGGTTTATCAGAACACATGAATAACTGTTTGGTGTATTATAGGGCAATTGTAACTGATTGGTGTAATTGTGTTGGTGTAACATTGATATAAAGAGAGAAAGAATAAGGAGAGAGAGTAATGATGAGAGAAAATAGGAGGGAGAGAGATGAAAAAATTAAATTAAATCTTTATATATTTGAAAATAAAATAAATTATCAATGGGAGAGATAGAGAAAAAAAATAGGAGATAAAAAAATAGGGGAGAGATAGAGAGAGTAACAGAGAGAAAGAGAGAGAAAATAGGGGAGAGAGAGTGAGAGTAATGGAGAGAGAGTGGGAAGAGAAAAACGGAGTGGGAAAAGAGAGAGAGAATGAAAGAATAAGAATTATGCATAATTTAAGGAATGATAAGTAAGTAAAAAAATTCAAATTTCATTTGAATTTTATACCTAATCACAAGATATTTTATTAAAATTGAACTTAATAGAGTGAAATACATAATCATACACTTCTTCTCAAATAAGTCTAAAAAAAATGTACCCACACCCAAAAAACCCTTGAATAAATCATGGGATGTCGCTGTAATTTCTTCTCTTTTCTTCAGGCGACCTATAAATTAGCCTTCCATTTCTTATCTGTATCTCTTTCTTTCTTTCTTTTTCTCCATCTCCTTTACGACATTTCCAATATTAACCCAAACTCAAACTTGAGTAAAAAAATGAGTAAAAAGTTTAATTTAATATAAAACACTTTAATGGACAAATATAAATTTAAAATAGGACAACCTCAAATTTAAAAAAAAGTGAAATATGAAATATGAATATTTTACAAGAATAAAATTTATCTATTAAAGATTTGAATATATCTTAATTTAAGTAAAAAAATAAATCTCTTTTTATTTAATATAAATTTTAAATCAAAAACTGGAGCTTATTTTTATTCAACTTCTAAATTTGGGTAAAGAGCGAAAAATTGAGATGGTCTTACTTGATCCTACAACTCAAGCTTTGTGGAGGGTTTATCAAGACAAATCAGAACCCCCATACCATATGACTGACCGGAACCCTCTACTGTTAACACACTCTTCATATCTCAAAACCCTAGAAAGATCTCTCTAGGGTTCATTCATTGTCCTATGATTTTCTGATATAAAAGAGCTGTGAAACTAAAATCATAGCGATTCCTTCACCAGTAAGTATTCAGACATGTAAATAGTTATCTATGGAGCGATTTCGATGTTTTGTAATTTTAGGTGTTGTACATAAACCACTCGGTTTGAAGAATTTGAAACTCTGAGTTGACCGTTCGGGTTTGTAAAGTGAAACCCTTAAATGATTGGAGTTGAATATGAACAATGTGGGTAAAGTGGAAGGTAACAGAGAGAAAGAGAATGAAACCCATCAATCTAGACGAGCAGTTGCCGATGTGTTTGGCTGGGAAATATCACAGATTGCGGTGGCACAAATATGCGAGAGCGTGGGCTTTCAGAGCTTCAGTGAGTCAGCCCTCGAAGCCCTGGCCGACATTGCAGTTCGGTACCTCCATCACTTAGCCGGTTGGACAGAGTGCAATGTGTTTGATATAATTCAAGTTCTAGAAGATTTAGGCTTTTCTCCTAGGTTTCCGGATGCGTCAGAAATTACTCATTGTATGACAAATTCGGGTATTGTTAGAGAGATTTTTTAATATGTAGAGTATGCTGAGGAAGTCCCATATGCTCAGCCGGTGCCATATTTTACGGTAGTGAGAAATAAAAGGGGGATACGAAGTTTCATTGAAATGGGTGAAACATTCAAACATATACCAGCTTGGTTGCCGGCATTTCCTGATCCTCACACATATATACACTCAGCTGTGTGGAATGAGAGGGTTACAGATCCTCGGGCTGATAAAATCCAGCTAGCAAGGCAGCGGAGGAAGGCGGAGAGGTCTTTGTTAAGTTTGCAGCAGCGGTTGGTGTGCAATCGTTCAAGAGTAGCTTCAATATCAGCAGAAGCAGCTGATAATTGGCAGGGATCAGAATTTGATAGAAATAAGAATCCATTCCCTGTCCCAGCTGGAGAGGAAGATGTTTCACCAGTTTTTTCGCCCACCTAATAATTGGATCAAGTCAACACAGGAAATCTTGTTCCTCTGATGGAGACATTTGCGCCTGCCATTGAAGCATTGGAAGGTGGATACTGCGAATTTGGAGATGGTGGCGACATAAGTCTTCCAGACAAGAGGCCTGCTGTTTATTTGGAGTTCAAAGCTGGTAAAAAGATATTAGGTGAACCATTGGGTTTGAGCCTCTGGAAAAAAGTTCCTGGGAAGACAGCGTCTAGGCTGGGGTGGGATGATGAGAAAGATGACAAGAAGAGAAGACCTGAGTTCATTTTAAGACAATCCATGGAAAACCAACGGGAGCTCACTCTGTTGTGAGTTAAATTCATAGAATGGTTGCCCTAATGGAAACTGTCATTTCGGTTCTGAAACATATCATTTGCTTGCTGTCATATCAGTTTAAGACAATCCATGGAAAAGTCATTCGCTTGTTGTATCCATGAAGTGATTTGATGATATTTCATACAAGCGTCCCTCATAACCTAACTTAAACACATGTTGAAGGTATGTTAATTGTTGTTTCAAACTTTTAGTGGCTTTACTATGGAGCAAATTTATTTCTCAAATGAATTTTTACTTTGCCCAGCTCTCTAATGTTGGATGGATTATTGTAATTTTCTGCTTGTGATCATGAACTTCTTTCTCCTGCTAGAATGTAACAAAAATGAATGTATGCACAAGCTATTTGAGGTGCCGCTAGAACAAGTAATGTAAATTGCTGATGCTTTCTGCTGCAAACCTTGTCAATTAAAAGGTAGGCCACCCTTGTAATTGGAACCCAGTTAGCCATTTCCTATTCAAAAGGAGAAGCAAGAAGAAATTTCTTTCTTAAAACCATGGCAACTGACCTAAATTATGTCCTGAAAAGTAGTTGAGGATGAAGAATATTATGTAGTAACAATGTTAAAAGAAGTCATTTTGCCTATTTTGTGCTTGTAGGTTTTTTCTAATAGATTCGCAATTCATAATCATTGAAGCTTTGTTTACATGCCTCATTGCAAATGAGAATATTGGTTTGGATTTTCTGGTTGTTTGCTGAAGCTCTTACACCTGGATATACAATTGTGAACTTAAAGATAACATGTTTTGTTACGTTTCATTATGGCTATTAACATTTCATCCGCTGCAATGACCTTCTTGAGCCTACAGGGCTGAGTTGATTATTCTACTGGTGTAATGTCATTGGTATCGAGATTTGCATTTTATTCGTATGTCTCAGTTTGATGAAAACTTTTTTCTAGTCTTTTTTTTTTTTTTTTTGGTGAACCTCGACGGTGCGAGAAAATTTTATTGATTAAAAGGCAAAATTACACCTAGCTAGGGGGGGACGTATGTACCTTACCCCTCGATGCAGGCTAAATACATGAAAATATTAAAATAAAGGAAAGCAAAATGCATGCCAAGTACAATCAATAAAAGAAATTTAAACACTTAGACATGCTGCCTAAAATAGCAATGGCCCAGCTGATGCAGTAAGGAATAATGCCTGGAGTAATTGAGCTGGGGCCTGAGATAAGAGCCTTAAATCAGCAGCAACTAAGATCTGCTTCTTGAATTCTGTTGCATAAGTAGCTTAGTATGGACTGCATAAGTAGTTTGCTGCAAATGTATGTGAATGTAAATGACCGATAGCACTAGTGATTTAGAAAATCAATTCCAATCATCAGGACATTAAGCATACTTTCTTTCTTAGAACTCTTAGTTTCCTAGCATCTTGAAGCATTAAGAGTCTTGTTGAGGTAGGTAGTAGATCCGAGGAGGAATAAACATAAGAGGCTTTATCAGAGACTCCTTTATTCGCCAAAGAGTCGGCCACAGAATTACCCTCTCTGTAGATATGTTGAATTTGAAAATCAAACTTGGAAAGGAGAGAGACTAATTTGTACGATAGAGACCAAAATTTTCAAGAGGTGTTGCAAGATTGATTGACTATATTCACCAAAATCTGTGAATCAGTTTCAATAAAGATTTGATAAACCTCCAAGCCAAATTGCAGTAATAATTCCAAGCCATCAATCAACGCCCTTTGCTCCGCCTCCATATTTGTGCAGAATCCATAATAAAAAGAACCACCCAAAACAAACTGGCCCCATTGATTTCTGAGAACAGCACCTCCACCTGACTGCCCAGGATTTCCTTTAGAGGCTCCATCAGTGTTTAGCTTGAGTGAGCCATGAATGGGGGTAGTCCACCTAATCCATCTCACCTTTACTGTGGGTGTCCTTGCTGGGGATACATTGAGAGAGTGAAGTAGAGCAATACCTATAGGAGAGTCCACTACCTTTGGTCTAACTCTATATCCCTGCAATCTACAGAGATTCATGATCGTATGAAAAACCTTAGATGAGTGAAGTCTTTGTCCCTCAAATTGCCTCCTGCATCTTTCTTTCCAGAGCTGCCAATAAACAAGTAAAGAAATACCCTTTATCAATGAATGACTAAGAGAGGGACGCTTATAGATTCTAACTAGACGCATAAATCTAGTTATTGGCTCCTCATCTACAATAATCTGGAATCTCATGACTTGGGAAATCCTTGACCAAACCTCACGAGCATAACTGCAACTAATGAAAACATGCTTGACGTTTTCAGAGGCTGCACATCATAATGCACATCTACTGACCATAGAGATCCCAATCTTTTGAAAAGTAGAGTCCATAGGCAGTATGTTATGAAGTATTTTCCAACCCACTAATTGAGCACTGGGTGGAGATACCTGCTTCCAAATAGTATCAGCTTGAACATTAGTCATACCCGAAGTTCTAATGAGTTCCCATGCAGTTTTAACTGTAAAGTTCCCCGTTGTAGAAAGCTGTCAGACGAGTTTATCTTCTCTATCAGTCAGTTGTAGCTGGGTAGAGAGGATTTCTTGGAGTGAGGAAGCATCCATAAATTGCAATAGCCTTTCTAATTCCCAGCAATGATTAACTAAAACCTCAAAAAGCTTAGGATATTCAGAAGGAGCAGAAGTGGCTCTCAAGATAAGTGGACCTTTACCTGTCCAATTATCACACCAAAAGTCCACTGCACTACCTGACCCCACCAAGAACTTGGAATTCGTAACAGTTACTTCAAAATAGGGAACCAAGGAGTTAAAGGATCTGGAAAATCCCTTCTTCAAGTTCCTGAGAATATGCTTATCATGTAGATACTTAGCTGTAAAGTAAGAGGACCATAATGAGTACCCTGCAAGAGTTGCCAGACCTGTTTCATTCTGAAAGTTTGCTGCACTTCTTCAAATTTTCTTATGCCCAAACCCCCTTCTCCTTTAGGCATAGAAATATTCTTCCAAGAGCGCCAGTGCCTCTTCTTCACCCCCTGTTGACCAGACCAGAAAAAGGAGGCCATAATGGCATTTAATCTTGCAATGATCCCTTTGGGCAGATTTAAAACTGATAGGAGATGAACTGGAATAGAACTCAGCACTGATTGAATAAGAACAACTCTTCCCATGATAGAGAGCAACTTCGCATACCACCCCACCAATCTAGATTGGAATTTGTTCAACAAATTCTCGAAATGGATTAATTTAACTCTACCTCTGATTATTGGACACCCCAGATAAGTCAGTGGACTAGCCTTGAGGGGAATCTGAGCAATACGAGATAACTTGTTTTTCCTGGCAAGAGGCATTTTGGAGGAGCAGTAAAGAGAGCTTTTCTGCCTGTTCACCTTTTGCCCAGAAGATACTTCATACTTGTCAACAAACTGTAGGAGATTTTTCATAGATTTTTGATTTCCTTTGAGAAATATGAGTGTGTCATCAGCAAAAAGAAGATGGCTGATTAGAATGGAACCTCTTCCTGTGTGAAAACTCTGGATAAGACCTTGTTGAAACTTCATTTTAAGACCTCCTCCGCTAGTATAAACAAACTAGGGGAGAGAGGGTCTCCTTGCCGCAATCCTCTAGAAGTTGGAAAGAACCCATGTCTGATCCCATTGATATTCACTGAGATGTGTTGATTTTGGAAACAATTACTTATAATATTCACCAAAGACTCCGAGAATCCAAATCTGCTGAGTACTTCTTGGATGAAATCCCACTCCATTCTATCAAAAGCCTTCATCATATCTAGCTTTAAAATAGCATTCCCAGCTTCCACTTTCCTGTCTAACTCATTCATCATGAGTTGAGCTAAAGCAATACTATCCCCAATGCTTCTTCCCATAACAAAGTCATGCTGCTCCATGTAAATTAATTTGGGGAGCAGACCACTCAACCTGGTTGCTAATAGCTTAGTAAATATTTTGTAAAGGAAATTGCAGAGGCTTATGGGCCTAAAATCAGAAAAATTATCTGGGTGATCCTTTTTAGGTATAAGGGCTAGCAGCGTAGCATTAACGGATCTTAGAATGACACCCCCTTGCATAAAATAGTTAACTATTGATAGCAAATCCATTTTGATAATCTCCCAAGCACAGTGGAAAAAACTGCCAGAGAACCCATCTGGTCCAGGAGCACTGTGCACAGACATGGAAAAAACAATTCCCTTCAGCTCTTCCAAAGATACAAGAGAGGTTAACATATTGTTGTCTTCTTGAGTGACTAAGCTTGGGATTACTGATAGCAAATCTGCATCCAAAATATGTTCTTCAGATTTATAAAGATTGTAAAAATGATTCACCCCACACCTTGCTATCTCTTCCTCATCTTCTAGCCAATCTCCTTCAGCATTCTTTATTCTTCCTAGTCTGCTTCTCATTGATTTGCCTTTTGCTATTGCATGGTACAATTTGGTATTCTGCTCACCCTCCATTGCCCATTGAATGTTAGCCTTCTGCCTCCAGAAAATTTCTTCCAATCTCAAAGAACTCTCCAGATTAATTTTCGCTGTTAGAAGAACTTGTCTAGTCTCAATGGTGTCTTCTGTCTCACATTTAACTTCTGCCTGAAGTAACTCCTTTTCATGCCTTTTGATAGCATCAAAAATATTCCCAAAAGTATCTTTATTCCACTGTTTCAGTTGTACCTTAACTTGCTTTAATTTCAGAAAAATGTCAACAATGGGATTTGAAGAGTAACTATTGTTCCAGCTGGTCTCTACTAAACTCAGAAATCCTGGATGCTCAGTCCACATATCCATAAATTTGAAATATGAAAGTCTTCTAATAGAATTAAGTTCAGAAAACTTAACAATCAATGGGCAGTGGTCAGATTGCCCTCTTGCAGCATGTTTCACAGTTGTGTTAGCAAACTTATTTCCCCAGTGCACATTAGTGAGAGCTCTGTCAATCCTTTGCCACATACGTGTCCTCCCATCATGATTGTTACACCAGGTATATGAGGATCCAGAAAAATCACAATCTTGTAGGCCCATAGAATTAATGAAGCTAGAAAATTCTGCCATAACAGATAGACTAGGAGTTGCCCCTCCTTTACGTTCATTTGAGGAGACAATAGCATTAAAGTCTCCAACTAACATCCAAGGGACTGATGCAGATTGTAAACCAGCTAAATGATCCCATAGTGGCCTTCTCAAGATATAGTCACACTTCGCATAGATGAACGAGACATTAAATGTTAATGACCCTAAGTAAGTGACCTGAACTGTCAAAGCTTGCTCATAGCTGGCAAGGATATTCACCTGCATTCTATGGTCCCATAAGAGCCAAATGTATTTCTCAGCTAAAGGATTAGCTAACGAGGAACTAAATCCTATAGAAGTACATAATCCATGCATTTTAGAAGGCATCATCTTTGGTTCAAGTATAGAGATCAGACTTACATCATGCATCTTAATTAACTTTTTGAGTCTTAGCCTCGAAGGCTCACTTTTTGCACCCCTAATATTCCAAGAGATTACACTAATCATAGAGATTCTTTGAGGTGAAGGTGCTAGATTTTGATCTAGTAACCATACCAGATTGAGAATAATTTGTTTTTTGCTGAATTGGAGTACTGTTGTCTCCTGCTTCTGAATTGACTGAGTCCTCTTCAAGATATTCTGTGGAGTCAGCTTTTTCAGAATCAGAATAGAAGCCCTTGTCTGGAGGCTCTTTGGAGAGCAGCAGCCCCTTTCATCATCCACACAGAACCCAGCATTCTTCCTACGTACATAATGATGCTCCAGCAAGAAGGTAGAGTCAGAGGCCAGAAGTTGCTGCCTGTTTATCTGATCGATAATGGTCCCTGTTTTTTGATCTTGATGATTTGGAAAGGAAGTAGAATGATCCTTATGCGATTCATAAATCAACGTTGCTAAGTTTGCATCTTCTGCTTCTACTTCGTGAACAGTATCATGAACAGTTGGAATAGTTATGTGAACTGCATCCATAGTAGTTTCTGCATGCACATTTGCATTAATTTTTACAGTATCTTCATCAGTCGGAGCCTTGTCTTCTGGAACTTCAATAGTTTCTTCACGAATTCTACCTTCACCATAATCTTTGCCTGAATGATCTCCCTTCTCCGGGTTTCCAAAATCCTTCAGCATATCTTCCTTACTGAGAATTTGAACTTCGTGATCTTCCTGAATAGGCAATATAGGATTTGTTAATTTGGATTCAAACCTTCCCTCGTTAACCTTCCATTGTTATTTTGTTTCCAAATTACCTTCTGCTTCTGGGCCTTAAATGAAGTCTTTGATTGATTAGAAATTAACCTTTCCATATTCTGCTCATTAGAGTTGCCAATCCGCTGAACGAATTTCCCCTTGACTGCTGCTGAGGGTCTGGGATTTAATAAATTCTTGCCTTGTAAATCACTAAGATCTGTTGTATCCTTTCCTTGCGTGTTTTTTGAATCTGCTGAATTCTTTCCTTGTGGGTCTTCTGACTTTTGCAGTTTCCTTTTCCGACAGTCATCTTCCACATGCCCTTGCTTCCTGCACGATCTGCAATACTTCTTGGTCTTCTCGTAAACAATCTTTTGCCATCTTGCATCTTCATCGCCCATGTCCAGCCAGATTCTGGATGGATTCTTTGCCAAAAGGTTTACTTCTACACAAACTCTAGCAACTCCAGGTCTAGCCAGTGACAAAGTAGCTTGATCATTGGCTAATACCTTCCCAATAGGTTTTACCAGCAACTCAAGAAAATGTTTTTTAAAGAAATTCAATGGTAATCCTGGTAAGGATATCCACATGGGCACTATAGATGGCCCAATTCCAGGAACAAAAGCTGTAAACCATTTGAAGAACCTAAAGAGGTAGTCTTCTATCATAGTTGCATCCTTTAACCAAGTTTTCACATAATCCTCTTGAAGCTCAAACCTTATCAGTACATGCCTTTGGTCAATTGAACCTACTTCAAAATCACCTTTAAGATTCCACTTCAGTCTAATAATCTCCTTAATCACTCCCAGCGATGGCCTACCGTAGGCACACTTGCCAATCAAGGCATATTGCAGGCACTCACTTGACTGCTTCATCTCCTCATTTGTAAAATAGAAAGCAGGCTCACCTTCATAGAAAAGTAGGGGCTTATCTAATTTAGGGACAGATTCCTCTATGGATTTGTGTTTAATAGGCTGTTTGAATAGTGATGCATATGTTTGATGGTTGTTTGGAATAGGGTCTGGAGGTTTTGGTGGGATTTGAGTGGGATCTTGTGATGAACTCATGAAGGGAGGAAATTCTAGAGAGAAGTCAGAGCTTCTCTCTCTAGAATTAAATTGTATTGCCCCTAGTCTGCTTAAATGGGCTACTAAAAGGTTTCTCTCTCTTGTATAATTTTGGTTGTCATTTTGGCCATTGTGTACTGAACTCAATTCTATTATTAGATTTTGAGGAAAGTCTTAAGATCAGTTAAACCACATGCTACTATGTCTTCCCTAACTATCTCAATCCACATTAAATTTGGTCTACCCATCCCTAGTGTTAGATTTGAGGTCAATTAGTCATCTTGGTGGTTGTACTTGTCAGTTTTATTATTCCGGTTTGTTTGATGTCTAAATGTCAACCATTTGGGATGTTAGGAAGGAGAACTGATGGTGATCTAAATGCGGTTGAACAAAACAAGTATATATATGTGTGTGTGTGAAAGTAAGGTTTGGTCCAAGCTTCGAGTCCCGTGAAGATAATGCAGTGATGTGTGGGTAAAGGATGGTTTGCACAGTAGAGTTATAGTGGTTCACCAGCTCGGGAGCTCGGCTAATCCACTCTTTAATGAAGTCTCTTGCTCTTGGGATCTATATTGATGGTTTTGAGAGGATTACACAGTGTTCTCGGTACAACTTGGATTACTTGCCTCGTAATGAGGTCTTAGTACAATATTCATAGCCTAATTCCTAATTCTTTGGGATCTGTGGCGAGATCTTCGCCTTCTTCTCATAGGATTTTCCTTGATTTTAGGAGATGATCTTGACGGTTGAGAGTTTTATGCCTTAACAGTCGCTTACTGTCGTGGAGGGGGTGCCTTCTGGTAGCCAGCTATCTTCCACTCATTTTCTTCATTGTGTAGACTGAGGAGGTCCCAAGATCTGGACCTCTGAGCTCTAGATCTCTTGGCTGACCTCCCTTACTGACCTCAACTCCCGAGCTCAAACTTAGAATTCTTTTTAGGTATCATCAGTGGCCCCCCAGTCCTTGGTCAAAGTGGGTTTGAGCAGGGACTGAGTTGCGCCTAAGCCGGGTTAAGCCTTCCTATGACGATCTTGATTTGCGCGCGAAGAGACTTCTCTGACGATTTTATGCAATCATTTCCTCCTTGTTTCTCACGCACGACCCACACTTTGAAGACCTACATACACCCGACTTTAAATGCTTCTGAGATGACGGAAACTGCCTCATTCTTTCATTTGACTTCTCACTCCAGTGCTTTACCTTCCTTCTTCCTTGCGATTTTAGCTTCCCAATCTGCTGGTGCTCTTAGGGTTTTACCGAAAATCGACTTCCCTTGGTTTGATTCGAAGGCTTTAAGAGGCTTGTTCTTTAATTTCGCTTTGGGCTTTGATTTGTCGCTCATTCCTTATTAGGTATGTTTCTCGGCTTTTGTTCATTTCTTCGTTCTAGATCTCTCGAATCCGAGGTGGTTACTGCATTTTTGGACCTTTCGATTTTGCTACTTTAGTAATCGAGGCTATTCCTTGTCTTCCCTTCCTCTTTTTCTTGACCCTTACTCTACTGTTAGGATCTTCCTTATAGGCTGTTGGTGTCTTGACCCCTCGACTCTCAGGGAGTGTTTTTCAGAGGTACCTCCTCTTTATAGATCTTTTATGCTTCCTCTTTCTTGCCAATCATGTCTGCTTCTTCCGAAGCCACAGCCTCGTCAGTTTCCCTCATGGGTGACAGGTCTGCTGAAGAGGATGTCAATTTAGGAGACGTGGGTGAGGAGATTGATAACTCCACTGGTGTCGATTCTGTCAATGTTGAGGAAAACGTTAAGGAACCCCCTTCGTCATCATCCCCTATGCTCAAAAAATCTAGTAAAGGTAAAGCCAAAGTGAACGGTGTTGGGATTTCTGGCAGCGCTGAAGGTATAGAGGCTATCTTCAGAGCTACAGATCTCGTGGGTTCTAGCGAGGTCACACCTTCCTACATGGGGATTTTATCTGCTCGTTTTGGTTTTCCTCGGAGTGTGCAGTATTGGTGCCCAGATGTGGACATTCGGTATTATTCCCCGATTCCTAAGAAGGTCTGCTTCTTCGTGGCCGTTTTCGAGAACGGCCTTCTTTTTCCAATGCACCATTTCCTTAAGAGTGTCCTCCAACATTTTAACGTTTGCTCTGCTCAACTTTTCCCCAATTTTGGGGGTATTCTGGTGGGTCTCCTTGTCTTCTTCAAAAAGCACGAGCTTGGAGTTCCTTCTGTGCCTTTGCTCATGAAGTTTTTCAACGTCAAGTATACTCCTTTTGACGGCTTCCTGTATATTTCCAAACAGGTGAAAACCCGAGCCATCATTACTGACCTCCCAAGCTCCCACAAAGGTTAGAAGAAACTATTCTTCTTTGTGTGGGACCGAGAATGAGAATACAATCCCGAAGATATGGCTGATACCCTCCCAGTGCCTCGGGCTTGGTCTGCCCCTAATAATCTGGGTAAAGCCCTCTCAGAGTAAGGTTGGACCAGCCTTGACACTTTATTCTGTTGACCTTCTTCTGTTTATCTTGTTTTACCTTTCAGGTATTCGCCCCGAGCTCAGTGTTGAGGATAAGCGAGTTCTGTTGAACTTAGAGGATTACGATCCAGAGAAATACTCCAAGCTTATCAAGCCTAGGGTGCTTACTGAGCTTGGGTTCAGTCCTCTAGAGGTGAGGGTTGAGGGCCCTATCCCTATTTCTGTGACTGGAGCAGAGGTGGCAGGTGGTACTTCCTCCATCTGTTTCTTACTTTTATCTCATTTCCCCACCCCCCCCCCCCCCCCCCCTTTTTTTTACTCGCTCGTTCTGAGTTTCCAGGTTCTTCTTCAATGGAGCCTACTTCAAAAGATCTTAAGTCTAAGGTTGTCCTACTAAAGAAAAACAAGAGTGGGGGCAAGCGCAAGGCTGAGGTTGGCTCTGGGAGTAGTTCAGTCCCCCCAGCCAAAGGTGCCGAGGTTGGATGTGCCTCCTGCTTCACCCACTTCGTCTCAAGTGGCACTCATTCTGCCTTCGAGCTCTCTGAAGGTCACACTGACCTCTTCTCTTCAAGGGACTACACTTCCCATTTCTAGAGGAGTTTCTGAACATGGCGCAGTTCCGACCTCTCCTTCCTCGGCAGAGGTCGAGAGAGCCTTGGAGACGATCTCTTGCGTTATGCCTAGGTCTACCTCCTGGGTCGTCTGAGAAGCTCTCTCAGCCACTTTTGATGAGCTCCAAGATTGAGAAAGGCGAAGATTCCCTTTTCGATAACGTGAAGCGTGCTGCGGACGCCATTGCCTCCATTATCCCTGACCCTGACATTCAAAGGGCTGCCACTATACCCCTTGGGACTTCCATCAGCACGGTATTATATGGGGCGATTTCGATAAGTTTCTGACCTTTTCATGTTCCATTTTTACCTTGCGTTGCCACTTTATGCTAACTTTTGCTCTTGGTTGTATCTGTTCCTAGTTAGCCATTCGCGTGAAAGGTTTGCTGAGTCGGATCAGAGCTTTGGAGAGCTCGGCCAAGGCCTCGAAGGCGTATGAGTTTAAGACTGCCGAGCTAACCTTAAGGCTCAAGTTTAGGATCTGCAGGCACAGGTGGAGAGGCAGACTTCTGTTATTAAGGGTTTGGAAGCCGAGAAGGAGGAGATCAGAAATGGGGCCAAGAAGACCGAGGAGGAGCTCAAGAAGACCAAGGAAAAGCTTAGGCTGAAAACTGTCGACTGGGTTAAAGCCAGCAAGGAGACCTTCGAGGCTTTGAAGTCTTATGCGGGTATGAAGAGGGAATACGACATTCTGACTAAAGCAAATGACGCTCTTCGGAATGCACTTGAGGTGCAGAGAGCTGCTGTTAAACAGAAGGATTCACTGGCTGCTAAGCTGGCAGATGATGTCACCACCAAATGGGCCACCGGATGGCTTGCTTTCCAAGACCGAGCTGAGCAAACCTATCCAGACTTGGATTTTGACTTTGAAATCCCATCCGAGGGGCAGGAGGAGGTGCCTAATGTAGAGGGAGAAGCTGGGGCTCTAGCTCCTTCTGCTTCTGAGCTTGCTCCTGGAGGTGCTGAGGTGCCTACCTCTTCTGCTGAGGTCCCCGCCCAAGTGGTTTTTTTTGTTCCGGCTATTTCCACAGCTCTCGACCTCGCTCTCACTTCTACCGTTGGAAGTGCTAATCTGCTCATTGCTCCTGCTGTTAGCTCTGCTAGCGTCCCTGTTTTTTATGATGGCCCTGTCAATCTTGCGGCTTAAGCTATTGTGTTGACTTTGCCCCCAACTGAAGTTGAGTTTCTTGCTCCTGCTCTACCTGAGGTCCCTTTTCCTTTACCTGCTCCTGAACTTTCAGAAGTTTTTACTGCTGAACTGCCAGACACTTCTCCTGCTCCTGCTGCAGAGACTTAGGACTCTTTGAGGAACTTCTGTTTGTTGTTGTTTTCTTTATACCTTGTTCTCTGTTTCTTTTGGAAATGTAAATGAAGAAAGAATCTATTTTTCTCCTATTATTTCTTCTTATTCACATTTACAGAGATTACACCCTATTATATAATACAAAGGAAAAACTAAAAAAGGAAAGAAACTATTCTTATGGAGAGAAATTCTCCTCATCTATTCTTACGGAGAGAAACTCTCCTAATTACACAATCAAATCCCTAACTAATTGGAACACTAATTACACAGAATAACTGGGATTTCTACACTCCCCCTCAAGCTGGATCATATATATTGATCATGTCCAGCTTGCCTATGAAATTATCGAAACTTTGTCTTGAAAGACCTTTGGTGAAGACATCTGCAATTTGATCTCTCGTAGGAACATAAGTCATGCAGATAATACCCTTCTCAACCTTTTCTGTTATGAAATGTCTGTCCACTTTTACATGTTTGGTCCGGTCATGTTGTACCGGATTAAGCGATATGCTGATTGCTGCTTTGTTATCACAATAAAGTTTAATAGGAAACTTTACTGTGACACGCAATTCTTCCAGGAGTTTTTTTAACAACAAAACTTCACACATTCCTTGTGCAACAGCTCTAAACTCTGCTTCTGCACTGCTCCTAGCCACCACATTTTGTTTTTTACTCCTCCAGGTTACTAAATTTCCCCATACAAATGTGCAATAACCTGTAGTAGATCTCCTATCTTCAACAGACCCTGCCCAATCCGCATCAGTGAAAACTTCTACATCTCTACATTCACTCTTCTTGAAGAATAATCCTTTCCCTGGTGAGCCCTTAAGATATCTGAGTATCTTATATACTGCTTCCATGTGGGATTCCTTTGGTGAATGCATGTGCTGACTCACAACACTTACTGCAAATGCGATATCAGGTCTGGTGTGGGATAGATAGATCAGCTTCCCAACTAGTCTCTGAAACCTATCTCTGTCAACCGGGTCACCATATTCTGTCCTTTTTCCTGCTTCGATTGGAGTGTCACTTGGCTGGCAACCAAGCATGCCAGTTTCTGTTAGTAGGTCGAGGACATATTTTCTCTGGGAAACACTAATTCCTTTCTTGGATCTTGCAACCTCCATTCCCAGGAAGTATTTCATTTGTCCAAGATCTTTAACTTCAAACTCTTTGGCCAGAATATTCTTCAATCTCTCCATTTCAATCACATTATCCCCGGTTAGGATTATATCGTCGACATATACAATCAGAATTGTTTTTCTTCTATTTTCATTTTCCTTGAAAAACATAGTGTGATCCGATTGGCCTTGTTGATATCCCTGACTCTTCAGTACTTTGGCAAATCTGTCAAACCATGCTCTAGGGGACTATTTAAGGCCATATAGAGATTTTCTGAGTTTGCACACTTTGTTCTCTTCACTTCCTTTACTGAAACCTGGTGGAATCTCCATGTAGACCTCTTCTTCTAAATTGCCATTCAAAAAAGCATTTTTAATATCAAGTTGTTGGAGAGGCCAGTCTAAGGTTACTGCCAAAGATAAGAGAACTCGAACTGTATTCAGCTTTGTGTAATTAGGAGAGTTTCTCTCCGTAAGAATAGATGAGGAGAATTTCTCTCCATAAGAATAGTTTCTTTCCTTTTTTAGTTTTTCCTTTGTATTATATAATAGGGTGTAATCTCTGTAAATGTGAATAAGAAGAAATAATAGGAGAAAAATAGATTCTTTCTTCATGGTATCAGAGCCGACAACCTAAACGGTAATGTCGAGTGGTTCGCCCTCTTCTGAAACCACCGACAACCGATCGGTGGCTATGTCTACCTTTGGTTCGAATGGAGCCGACAATTCATCCTTTCAACTCACGGTAGAAAAGTTGAATGGAAAGAATTATCTAGAATGGGCTCAATCGATCAAACTCGTAATCGACGGAAAGGGAAAGTTAGGATACCTTACCGGAGAAACAAAGAAGCCACCCTCGACCGACTCTTCTCTACAAAAATGGCAGTCAGAGAACTCGTTGGTGACAGCGTGGCTGGTAAACTCTATGAAGCCTACCATCGGAAAGACATACTTGTTCCTACCGACAGCGAAGGAGGTGTGGGACGCTGTTCGAGAAACATACTCGGACATGGAGAACTCCTCGCAGATTTATGAGATCAAAACCCGACTCTGGCAACTCCGACAAGGAGAGAGGGAAGTGACAGAATACTACACAGAGATGAGATCTCTATGGCAAGAGCTCGATCTGAGCTATGATGACACGTGGAAGTGCACCGACGACTTGGTGATACACCAAAAACGGCAGGACAACGATAGAGTGTATGAATTTCTTGCCGGACTCAATCGAGATCTTGATGAGGTTCGAGGTCGTATCCTAGGTCGAAGGCCGCTACCTTCCATCCGTGAAGTATTCGCTGAAGTGAGACGTGAAGAAAATCGCAGAAGGGTGATGATGACAGAAACAGGGCTTAATGGGCTTAAAGAACCTAATGGGTCCAGTGAGTCCTCAGCTTTAAATGTTAGGAGTGGACCAGGCCCAAACAATCAGAGAGAAACAAGGGATAAAGTGTGGTGTGACCATTGCCATAAACCCCGACACACTAAAGAAACGTGTTGGCATTTACATGGAAAGCCACCTGGGTGGAAACCTAGACAACCTGGAAAAAGTCGAGGATACCAGACTTCAATTGAAGATCAGACTGGGAAGATGGTGGAAACAAGTAGCAGCAATCCATTCAATCAGGAACAAATGGAGCATCTCTGCAAACTTTTCTCTAATTTTCAGTCTTCAGGTCAAACCTCAAATCATGTGTCTTCTGGTTCATTAGCCCACAAAGGTAATTATTTGACAGCCTTGAGTACTACCTCCAGAACAAAAATTCCTTGGATTATTGACTCCGGAGCCTCTGATCATATGACTGGTACTTACCATACTTTTTCAAAATACTCACCATGTACTGGCAATCTCAAAGTTAAAATTGCAGACGGTTCACTTTCACCTGTTGCAGGAAAAGGAGATATTCAACTCTCTGATTCTGTAACTCTTGAATCTGTCCTCCATGTTCCAAATTTGTCTTGTAATTTGTTATCTATAAGCCAATTGACAAAAAATCAAAACTGCTCTGCTAAATTTCTTCCTTCTCACTGTGTTTTTCAGGACCTATTATCGAGGAAGACGATTGGCAGTGCTAAAGAATGTGGGGGGCTCTACTACTTTGATGAGGTGAAACTGAGTAGACAGCCTCAAACTGCAATCTGTGATTCTGCATCTATTTCAAGGGATAGTGAACTTATGTTATGGCATTTTAGAATGGGTCACCCCAGTTTCCAATATTTAAAACATTTGTATCCTTCCATCTGTTCAAATAAAAGGATTTCTGATTTTCAGTGCGAAATTTGCCAGCTTGCCAAACATCAACGTACTTCATTTCCCATGTCTAAATATCAACCATCTAAGCCGTTTGGTATGATCCATAGCGATGTTTGGGGACCTTCTCGTATCCATAACCGAAACCACACAAAATGGTTTGTCACATTTATTGATGATCACACTCGAGTTTGCTGGGTTTATTTTTTGAAAGAAAAATCTGATGTTCGTGTTGTGTTTAAATATTTCTATTCCATGATCCAAACACAGTTCCAAACTAAAATTCAAGTCTTGCGAACGGATAATGGCAAGGAATATTTTAACTCTATTCTAGGGGACTATCTACAACAAAATGGCATTATCCACCAAAGTTCGTGTGTCGACACTCCACAACAGAATGGGGTTGCCGAACGAAAAAACAGGCATTTACTTGAAGTAGCCCGTGCCTTGATATTCACCACCAAAATGCCAAAAATATTTTGGGGAGATGCCATTCTCACAGCAACTTTCCTAATTAATAGAATGCCCAGCCGAGTCCTTTCTTTCAAAACCCCACTTCACACTCTACAAAATTTGTTCCCTACCTCCCACATACACTCTCATCTCCCTCTTAAGGTGTTCGGATGCACAACATTTGTTCATATCCACTCACATAATCGGAGTAAATTAGATCCGAGAGCTAATCGGCGTTTTTCTCATAAAGGTAGAAGCCTAGAGTTGGTTCTGTTATGATTATGGTGATTGGTTTTTAACGTGTTTTTCCTGTGCAGGTGCTTCTAGTTTGACCCCGGCAGAGCTATGGAGGGTTAATCAGGTGGCAGGTATTGAGCCAATTTCTTTTTCAGAGATCGTTATTCCAGAGAATCTCTTTTTGTTCAGCGCTGCAGCTGTTGTTTTAGAATTTGCCTCATTCCCCCTTTCCCCTGATTCCTCCCCTGCTGAGACAGATAAGCTGAGGATGTTGTTACGTCTTCAAGAAAGCGCAGGAGGAGTAATTTCTCCTCTCAGTCGTCTGGTTCCTCCTTTGGTGACGCTTTATTTTTTGCTACTGGGATGAAGCTTTCTAAGCTACTCACAGAGATGGAGAAGGAACGCGACGAATTGAAGGAAGAAAATGCACGTCTGCGGGCTGTGAATGCTTTTTTAGAGGAGGAGGTTGATGAGCTGAAGAGGAGACTTAGGGGAGATTAGGACTTCCTTTTTTTTCTTCTTTTTCTTGTATCCCATTATGGTTGATGAATAAGAAATTTTTTCCAGTTTTGCTTATTTCCTTGTAATTCTCCTCAGCAGGTGCTTCTAGTTTGACCCCGGCAGAGCTATGGAGGGTTAATCAGGTGGCAGGTATTGAGCCAATTTCTTTTTCAGAGATCGTTATTCCAGAGAATCTCTTTTTGTTCAGCGCTGCAGCTGTTGTTTTAGAATTTGCCTCATTCCCCCTTTCCCCTGATTCCTCCCCTGCTGAGACAGATAAGCTGAGGATGTTGTTACGTCTTCAAGAAAGCGCAGGAGGAGTAATTTCTCCTCTCAGTCGTCTGGTTCCTCCTTTGGTGACGCTTTATTTTTTGCTACTGGGATGAAGCTTTCTAAGCTACTCACAGAGATGGAGAAGGAACGCGACGAATTGAAGGAAGAAAATGCACGTCTGCGGGCTGTGAATGCTTTTTTAGAGGAGGAGGTTGATGAGCTGAAGAGGAGACTTAGGGGAGATTAGGACTTCCTTTTTTTTCTTCTTTTTCTTGTATCCCATTATGGTTGATGAATAAGAAATTTTTTCCAGTTTTGCTTATTTCCTTGTAATTCTCCTCTGTTGGTCGTTGTGTTTGCGAGCTTACGAGCTGTAGAGTTCAAAGCTTTATGAGCTGAAGAGCTCATCGCTTATGTATGAGCTGAACAGCTCATCGTTTATTTATGAGCTGAACAGCTTCTCGTTTATTTATGAACTGAAGAGCTCATCGTTAGCTTTAAGCTGCTGCTGGAACCTTGTTGGGCTGAAGAGCTCCACTTGTTATTTTATTGAAGATAACCTTACAAAAGTTTACTGAAAAAATCTCTTTAAATGTTCGGCATTCCAAGAGTGAGGCAACACTTTTCCTTCTTCTGTTTCCAACTCGTAGTTTCTAGGCCTGATTACCCTTGAGATAATGTAAGGACCTTCCCAGTTATGACCTAACTTTTCATGAGTGGGGTCCTTTCTCGCAGGAAGGAGTTTTCTAAGTACTAGATCTTCGACTTTAAAACTCATGTGTTTGTCCTTCCTGTTGTAGTATCTTGCTGTCTTCCTCTGATAACCCTTGATGTGGTGCAAATCTCTATCTCTTTTTTCATCCAAGAGGTCGAGATTTAGCAGAAGTGATTCGTCATTATGCTCGGGCTCTAAGAATTCAGCCCTAGGGGATGGGATACCAATCTCTATCGCTGCTACTGCCTCTGTTCCAAATGCCAAAGCGAATGGTGTTTCCTGAGTTGCTGATCTGGCAGTTGTTCTGTAAGCCCACAACACTTCTGAAATGTGTTCTACCCATTTCCCTTTCAAAGCTTCTAGCTTGGTCTTTAGGGCTGCTTTTATGGTTCTGATGGTCATCTCCGCTTGCCCGTTGGACTGTGGATAGGCTGGAGCTAAGAAGTACTTCTTTGTTCCTAGCTCGACACAGAACTTTTTGTACTTGGGATTGTCAAATTGCTTCCCATTGTCGAAGACGATTGCTCTGGGCATCCCAAACCTGTAGATTATAGACTTCATGTGAAGTTTTGAACCTTCTGTTCTGTGATGGTTGCCAAGGGCTCCACTTCCGCCTATTTGGTGAAATAATTTACCAATGATAGAGAACTTGCATTGTCCAATACTAGTGAGAAGGGGTCCAAGTATGTTCAAACTCCATTGCTGGAACAGCCAGGGGCTTACCACTGAGGTCAGGAGCTCTGGTGGATAATGAGGGATGGTGGCGTGTACCTGGCAGACCTTACATTTTTTGACCATATCAGTGGTGTCTTTGAGTATAGTGGGCCAGAAGTAGCCTTGCCTTAGTACCTTTCCTGCCAGAGCTCGGGCTCCGATATGGTTGCCGCAAATTTCTTCGTGAATTTTCCTGAGTATGTAGTTAGCATCCTCATCTCCTACGTATTTGAGGAGAGGTGCTAAAAAACCTCGCTTATATAAATTTTCCTGTAAAATTGTGAATCTGGATGACCTGACTCTTAACTTTGCGGCCTCTTTGGGATTTTCTGGCAGGGTTCCATTCTAAAGATACTCTTTGATTGAGTCCATCCAACTCGGCTAGGCCAATACAGGGAACACTTCTTCATCTTCATGGCTTACGGATGGTTCAGCTAGGTGCTTGACTGGTATGCTGTAGTGATGCTGTAGTGAGCCTTGCCAAAGCGTCTGCTCGGGAGTTCTCAGCTCTGGGGACTTGTTTGACTTTAACTTGAACGAACGTTGTGATCAATTCTTTCACCTTCCTGAGGTACAGAACCATTCTTTCTCCCTTAGCCTCATAAGTTTCCTCGATCTGATTCACCATGAGCTGGGAGTCGCCGTAAATTTCTAGTTGTTCTACCTCCATTGAGTGAGCCAGATTGAGTCTATCAATGACAGCTCCATATTCTGTTTCGTTGTTTGAGGCTTTGAATTCGAATCTGAGGGCGTATTCGACATCTATTCCATCTGGGGAGGTCAGAATCAACCCTGCACCGCTTCCTTGAGCGTTGTCAGCTCTATCTACTGAAAGCTTCCAGGTAGGGAGGTCAGGTACCAGCTGGGTTGCTTCCATAGGTGCCTCAGGAGTCGTAGTAAACTCTGCGATGAAATCTGTCAGAACCTGCCCTTTGATTGCTACTCTGGGTTTGTACCTGATATCCAACTCACTGAATTGTATGGCCCATTTGACCAACCTCCCAGAAGACTCGAGTTTATGCAATACCTGCTTCATTGGCTGGTCTGTTGGGACCTCAATGGTGTGAACCTAGAAGTATGGTCTGAGCCTTCTTACAGCTGTAACCAAAGCTAAGACAAGCTTCTCCATCTTTGGATATCTCTCATCTTCTCCCCTCAGAGCTCTGCTACAGTAATAGACTGGCTGCTGAGCTTTGTCTTGCTCTCTCACCATTACCAGTGCTGCACTGGTCAAGAAATCTGAAACAGCGAGGTAGAGGGTGAGCACTTCCCCTTCCAAAGGACTTACCAGAACTGGAGGTGAACCTAGGTAATTTTTAAGGGCCTTGAATGCTTCTTCACATTGGGTATCCCACTGGAATGCCTTTTTTAAGATTTGGAAGAAAGGCTGACATTTGTCGCTTGACCTGAACACAAAGCGACTCAAGGCTGCGATTCTTCCTGTAAGGCGTTGGACCTCTCTAGTATTGGAAGGAGGCTGCATGTCCAGTATCGCTTTGACTTTTTTTGGGTTAGCCTCAATTCCTCTGCTATTGACTATGAAACCCAAGAATTTCCCCGCAGAGACCCCGAAGGCACACTTGGCGGGGTTGAGCTTCATCTGGTATTCCTTTAGGACCTGGAATGATTCTTCAAGGTGCCTGATGTGGAGCTCGGCTTTCAATGATTTTACCAACATGTCGTCAATGTATACTTCCATAGATGTTCCGATTTGCTTTTGGAACATTCGGTTTATCAGGCGTTGGTAAGTGGTTCCAGCATTCTTAAGTCCGAAGGGAATGATCTGGTAGCAATATGTCCCCTGCTCTGTTACAAAAGAGGTCTTCTCTTGGTCACTAGGGTCCATTCTGATTTGGTTATACCCAGAGAAAGCTTCCATAAAGCTGAGGAGCTCGTGCCCGGCTGTGACATCTACAATCAGATCAATCCGTAGTAAGGGGAAACTATCTTTAGGACAAGTTCGGTTGAGGTCGGTAAAGTCGATGCAGAGGCGCCACTTGCCATTGGTCTTTTTGACGAGGACCACGTTTGCTAGCCAGGTCGGGTAATCCACCTCCCTGATAGCTTTTGCGTGGAGAAGTTTGTTGACTTTCTCATTAATCGCCTTTTGGCGCTCTGGGACAAACTCCTTCGTTTCTGCTTGATGGATTTATAGGCTGGGTTCACACTGAGTTGTGTGTGATGACTGAGGGGTCAATTTCTTTCATGTCTTATTGTTTCTAGGCAAACACTTCCATATTTCTTCTAAAGAATTGAATTAAGAGATCTTTAATTTCCCTGTTTAGCTTAGATCCCACGTATACCAGATGCTCTGGCTTTTCGTCGAGCTGGATGGACTCTAGCTCCTCCAAGGGCATCGGCCTAGTCTCCAGCTCATCCCTCATGTCGAGATCGCCCAACTGGATGTTTTCGACCTCTTTTGTTTTCATAGATGTCATGTAGCACTCATTTGCTATACGCTGGTCTCCTCAGACCACTCCAATTCCATTTTTCGTTGGAAACTTCATGACGAGGTGATAGGCAGAAGGGATTGCCCTCATGGCATTGAGGGAAGGTCTTCCAAGTAGGATGTTGTACGTTGAAGGTGCATCGACCACTAGGAATCTCACTGTGGTGGTAGCCTGGTAGGGAGGATCTCCCATAGTGAGCATGAGCTGGATTGATCCCAAGGGTAGCACCCTTTCTCTCGAGAATCCCAATAGGTGGGCGCTTATTGGCTCGAGTTTATCTCTGTCTATATCCATCTTGTCGAAGGCAGACGCGACGATGATGTCGGCAGAGTTCCCGTTGTCAATCAGGACTCGATGGACGGTTCTGTTGGCGACGATGACCCTTACCACCAGGGGGTCGTCGTGGGGATGCTAATAGCCTTCCAAATCTGAGTCTGAGAAGGTGATGTCCGTGTTCAATTGAGGTGTTTTGGACACGGTGTGTATTTCCAGCACCTCGTCAGTTCTGATTTTGCGCAGGTGAGCCTTCCTGGCTGAGCTGGACTCTCCGCCTCCAGCGAATCCTCCGAATATTACTCTAATCTCCCCTAGAGGTTGTTGATGTTGTGCAGGGACTTGCTGCTGAGGTGCTGGAGGTGGTGGAGCTCGGTTCTGATTTTCATGTGCCACAAAGCGGCGCAATTGCCCTCGTTGAATCAAGAATTCAATTTCCTTTTTCAACTGGATACAATCATCAGTGAGGTGGTCATGGTCTTTATAGTACTCACAATACTTTGTCGGATCTCTTTTTGCTGGGTCCGCCTTCATTCAAGGCGGCCACCTTAGGAATTTTTTGTTCCACACTTCATAGAGGATCTGGGATATTGTAATTGTGAGAGGAGTGAGTTGCCGAGGTGCGTACCTCGGCTACAATTTTGGTTGTAGAAGACCTAGGAGGTCCTTGACATCTCCCCTCCTTTTGGGGGAGTGATTTCTGTCTCTTCTTGGAGACATATCTTTGCCCCTCTTTGTTTTGGGACTTTGGTCCCTCCTCTTTTCTTCCTTCCCTTTCTCCTTCTGTGCGGATGAGTTTCTCGTTTTAGAGAGGAGAGCCTCTTCGCTATTAATATACTTTTCAGCCTTGGCAAGCACCTCGGCCATACTGGCCTGCGGGTTTTTAGATATGGAGAACATCAAGTCCTTTGATTGTATTCCTAGCCCGGCAATGAAAGCAGTGATGGCGAATTTTTCGTCTGGAACGTCCACTTTCAGTGACTCTGAGTTGAACCTTTGGACATAGGACCACAGGTTCTCATCGGGTCTTTGTTTTACATTCCACAAATGGTAACTCGGTTTTCGGTAGGTACGAGCTCCTATGAAGTGTGACATAAAGGATATAGAGAGCTCTTTGAAAGAGGAGATAGATGCTGGGGTTAGCCTGTTGAACCAGGCTAAGGTTGAGCCCTTTAACGTGATGGCGAAGGCTCGGCATCGTACAGGGTCTTGGTATTCGTGTAACTCCATCTGGTTCTTGTAGGTGTTGAGGTGATCCATGGGATCTTTCGTCCCATCGAAGGCCTCCATCTGAGGCATTCTGAACTTCGAAGGGAGGGGGAAGTGCAGCACATCCGCAGTAAAAGGGGACTCAGTCTGATGCACCAAGGCGTACATAGTTACCGGAGTCTTGCCTCTAACAGCTTCCTTCATGTTGCTAAGTTCCTGTTGGATATATTTGAAACGTTGTTCCCAATATTGTTCTCTTCTTTCTTGCGAAAAAGGGAGAAATTCATTTCTCTCAGTTCCCACGATCTGGCCCTGTACTTCTTCGTTGTCTCCGTTTCTAGGAGATGGATGAGGAGCATAGCCCATGACTTGGCTATTTTCACCCCCTTCATTAACTTCTCTTAGGGGATCGAGACGTTGATGCTCCCCTTGCTGGGGATCATTCTGGGCTGGTCGAGTCTTCTGGGGACCTTGTAGGAGTTTTAAAAGCTCTTCATTCTGTTGAAGTAGACGCTGGTTAACTAGACGAAGAGCCTCCAGTTCATTATTTGAAGGAGGATCCGTCATAGGAGGGTTATTCTCAGTGGTAGGTAGGAAATCTTGAAGGTTTTCTTGTTGTCTTCCACTGGTGGCTTCCTGCTGGTTTTGCATCCGCTGAGGATTCAACTGGCTTCTGCTCATATTACGTGTAGAGATCATCAATTACTGAAGGAGATCAGTACTTTTATGACTGGAACAGTCGTTCCCATAGACGGCACCAAACTAATGGTGATCCAAATGCGGTTGAGCAATACAAGTATATATATGTGTGTATGAAAGTAAGGTTTGGTCCAAGCTTCGAGGCCCGTGAAGATAATGCAGCGATGTGTGGGTAAAGGATGGTTTGCACGGCAGGGTTATAGTGGTTCACCAGCTCGGGAGTTCGACTAATCCACTCTTTAATGGAGTCTCTTGCTCCTGGGATCTATATTGATGGTTTTGAGAGGATTCCACAGTGTTCTCGGTACAACTTGGATTACTTGCCTCGTAATGAGGTCTTAGTACAATATTTATAGCCTAATTCCTAATTCTATGGGATCTGTGACGAGATCTTCGCATTCTTCTCACAAAATCTCCCTTGATTTTAGGAGATGATCTTGGACGGTTGAGAGTTTTATGCCTTGACAGTCGCTTACTGCCGTGGAGGGGGTGCCTTCTGGTAGCCAGCTGTCTTCCACTCATTTTCTTCATTGTGTAGACTGAGGAGGGCCCAAGGTCTGAAACTCTGAGCTCTGGATCTCTTGGCTGACCTCCCTTACTAACCTCAACTCCTGAGCTCAAACTTAGAATTCTTTCTAGGTATCATCAAGAACAATTTTCTGAAGATTCTTCGTCTATTCGTTTGGCACTTAACAATTGTTGCTTTGCATGTACTTCAAGTTGGAATAGGAGATCACCTTTATCTTCTGCCAATGGCCTATACTTGGCAAGTTTGAGTACCATACACTCTACTCATGTACTGTAGCTTTTCTTATGAGATAAGATAGTTTGCTTACTTCTTAGAGGACAGGTAGTTTACTACTTTAGAGAGATGGGGATGCTTGTGTATGGACTGAACAAGAGCTTAGTGAGAATAGGTGGAACTAGGCAAACGTCGGGGGTGCTCTCCTGAAGCCACTTGTGGCAATTGCTTTCCTTGGAAGCTAACCAGGTGTTTGGAGGTATTTGCCGAAGTTGTGGGCATAATGTATTCTTTTTGAACTTTGCAAGGTCAACAGATTTTATCGAAGTGATACTCCATGCTTTTTGGAGGATTTGACCATTAGGAGAGTAGCTTTTTATTGGTTGTTGCTATGCAATATTCAACCAATATTTTGTAGTATATGTATTGACAAGTGTACCTCTCCATGGAGATACCTCCTATAGTCTTTGGGGCAGCTGGATGTGGACATTTCTTTTGCAGATTTACTTGACTTAAGTTTGGGTCTAAGGTACATGTGACCAACGAATTGGCTTTTGTTCAAATTAGGACTGATTCTTATTGCAGATTATTTGGTTAATCAGCAGCATCCCAGTCGCAGGAGATGAGCCTGAATGGATTATTCTGCCAACATGTTGGCAGGCATTCTCTACTAGAGGCTGTCACGTGCTCTGTGAGGATGGCAGCCATGGATACATGATGAAGAGATCTGTATGTGATTTTGCTCCTACACGGATGGAGTAACATGCTCTGTACATGATTTTGCTCCTACACCGAGTGTAGTAACATACTAACAGTTTACAGGTGACGCTTTCAGAGTACTTCATGGATGTAATTCAATGTCTTCTGGCCTCGAGTTGAGTTTCCTGAGCAGGAATTTCGATTCAACATTAGTCCTTGAATGTGCATGTGCTTTGGGTTTGATGCAATGGTACTTGTTTGAGTGCTGCAATGGCACACCTGATGGATTCATGGTGATGGGTTTCAGCCTTCCTACTTTTTATTGGGAGGATTGTCGTAGACTCCTTGTGCTTTTATATTCGTATTACCGTATCAATATATAAAGAAATATCTAATTATATGCATGCCCTCAAGATGGAAATCATCGTACTTCTAGTAGAAAATATGCCATTTGGCTCATTTCAACCATGAAAAATAATGTTTTATTTTGCTTTATCATGGAAACTACATTTTAACTGCTTGCACCCAGTAGATGTCCAAATATTTCTAAGCTGTAGTTGTTTAGCAGGATTCTTAGAGACTGCAAAAGCGCTTCTACAAGAGAATTCTTTGGAGCTCACTTGCTTCACAAGGTATGACCAACACTCCTGGTTGATCGCATCCAAATTCACGTTCTGAGGCTTCCAGTAGCTTGACAAATGGAGGATATGAAAGATAGCTTAATGCAACCAAGAACTTCTTTGGTTCACCATTGCTCACAGCGAGCACTGAAAAATGCCCTTCTTTCGGATTTCCCAGATGATTGACCTTTTGGGCACTGTTGCAGTCTCTAGCTTCGAAACTGAAGAGGTAGAGGAAACTTTTTTGCAACTGCTTCACTGCATGCTTTACCCTAACAATGGAGTAACTCTCTCTGCATTTTAGTATTATCTGAGCAAAAAATGAAATATGCTCTACTTTTCTGTTCTGCATATTTTCTCAGCAGAGCCAGTGTGTGTTCTTTTCTTGAGAAACTTATGTTGGATATAAATAGATAAAAGGTACAAAAAACTGAACCCTTTTCACTGAATCTGGTGTATTTAGTGTCTTACTGTCTTATTTAATTGTCAACCTCTGATGAGTCTTTTTAGAGTCACCCAACTTGACTTCCCTCTAAAGAAACATGAGAGAGAGAGAGAGAGAGAGAGCCCTGTGGTGATGAGATGATAGTTTTCAATAATTTCACATCCTTTTCCATTCTCTCTCCATCTGTCTGTGTCATGAATTAGATACCACATCAAAAACAAACTGTAAGTAATGGACACCACTCAATTGAGACAATACAAATATCTGGTTACCGACTTCGTTTCCGGACATGTTAGGACTCTATACGTAGGACTGCCTAAAAGGGTTTTAATTTTCCAACTGCTTATTTGGTCTGAGGAATACATCGGGTTTTGGTGTGGAAATCAATTTCTCCTAAATAATATATGACCATACAATTTTTCTCTTTCAGATATGCTATAGGCAGGATCTCATATTCACCGTGCACAGCGAGTTGCTTCAGAAGTGCGTCAAGAAATTGCTGTTGCAAGTTGATGGTGTTCGAAAATACTCCGCCCAAGTCTAAATCAATGGTTCACAAGATGGGGAGGAGTAGTATGAATGTTCTAAGCTAACAGAGAAAATATATGAGATCAAAGACAATATATAAATAGTTCACCCTAGCCGAAAGATCAAGGTTGCGTCCACTGTAATGGAGGTTCTTGCTCCGTAGGATTTTTGATTACTTGAAGAAGAAGATTACAGTGGGTTTCTTAGCTTAGAGCTTTTCTGAGCAATGCTTTGTGAGTAGAGGTTTTTCAGATAGATTTTACATAGTATCGTGGCGTTCTATTTATACAAGTGGTTATCTAGGGTTTTCTGCGATCTTCTTCTTTCGGCTGATTGTGTGGTCCCCTCTTTTTTGTCTTGTAGTGACGACCGTTATCCTGACACTAGCCATATCCATGGTCCTTCAATAAAATGTGCACAAATATTTCCTTTACCAGTGAGTACACGTTCGTTAGAGACTCCAGAAGTTGTCTCCTGGTTCCTTGGACACGTCGAGTGATGTGAGGTATTCGGGGTCTAGTGATTACCGAACTCCTTTCTCTCGGGCTGATTGCTATTGAACTTGTTATGACCGGGCAAGATTGACCAAACAGGATTGTGCCGAGCTGAACTGTTTGTTGGGCTCCCTCCTTTTGGATTATGACCCACTCCTTATTGCGGAGCAGATGAGTTGTGGAGGGGTCTCTTGGGCCAACATGCAACCGTTAGGCCCATTAGATGTATTGATTTTTGGAATGAGCAGCCCACTCTAAAATTCTACCATTATCACAAGTGTTTGTATACGAAATCCTCAAGCTATACCGCCACAAGTTGCCGGGGACCATGGCCAAGGCCTCAACCACAGAAAATTGGCTTCAGCATTGGAGGGGAAAAGGACAGTTCAGTAGCAAAATTTCATGCCACCTGTGGAGGGGAAATTTTATTTAGTATAATAAATCTGAATTATAAGGAGCCTAGAGACGAGAAACGCAGAAGTTCATGCACGGGAGAGGAATCGTAATGGTGCATGCATTTGGACAAAGTTTTTAGTCATGCCAAGTTGCAATCAATTTAACACATTTCTTCTGTCGAAGAACACTGTTCAAAAAAAAATCTGTCGAAGAACGAGTATGAGGAGTCAGTATTGTGCATCTAAATTCCACTAGTGTGCTAGCTTCTTCTGCGTGACACACTATCCTGAATACCAGAGAATTACATTTGATTACCCAATGGGAAAAAAAGGTAACGTCTTGGTAAGTTTAAAAATACTACACACATTGTGTCTTTTGTCACTTCAACTTCATGTTGATCTCTGAAGGAAATGCTCTTCCACGATGATTGAATATCATGAAATCCAAATTGGAGGATAAAGTAACCACCCTGCATTCCAGAAAACAAGAAACCTGGTGTAAGTTATCCCAAACATTTTCCCAGCAAATGAAAAATTAGGTACCATCTGAAACTCAAACGTCAGACTCGGAAAAAAATTCTAAAAGGGGGTGAGAACTAGGCATTACCAATAACTTCTTGTGCCAAAACACATACAATTATAATTCCAAAGTTGACAGATAGCTACTTTATAAGACTTTATAGGAAGTGAAAAATCAGAACAGATAAAAAGCTAACTATCTTCTTTGAAATGCCTCATAATGTGTTCCTGTCCATATAGAATGCCTCACAAGGTTTTTTTTTGAGTTACCAGTTCAGCCTGAATGAAACTAATAGATACAAGTAACCTAGTCCAAAAGAAGTACCTTACAAGTAGCCTACTTAGTGACGTGGAGCTTACAAGTACCCTACAAGATGCTTATAACCGGTGAGCTAATGACAACCATTTCGTATCCTGAAGAAACCCAGCTCCTTAACTCTCCATTTTTCGTTTAAACATAATAGCCTTCTTTTCCTAATTAGAATCAGTTCCTTCTTTCTGTATCACCTGAACATGATTATAGCTCTGGAAGATATCTTTCGTCTCATTTTTTAGAACGTGGGGTTTTGTATCCTATATTATAAAAGAGGGGATTCCATTTTTCGTCCCCTTACTGTTCGCAGTCACTATGGCCCCCACAATAAAGTCCAAAGTAAATAATATCAGCTTCACCGTGATTCATTGGCTTAGCTCGGCTCACCTCAGTAAGCCAAACCCACGAACACAGCCATTGTAATGACTCACAAAAGAGAACTATATTTAGCCATGACCTATTTTATTGTAAGCCAACTATTCTCTCCTTTACTTTGTGGATCCGATGTAGGATTCTCTTCATCCACATCTTTTATGTAGCTACATTGCTTCACTTTTTCTTCCATTGTGGCAATGGCTGATTTCTTGCAAACAAAAAGATTAAAGGTTTCCCACTACATAGTATAAAATAATCTTGGTCATTTATACAATGCTTAGAGCAAGGGCGACAATTGAACCGTGTTGGGTCATGGTTAAATTGTGCAATTTCATATTCGTGTTCAATATTAGTCAATTTTAACATAATACATTTGATTAATTGGGTCCGATGTCTTACTTTCTAAAGAAAAAAAAATTGGTTAGATGTTATGATCATAATTTAACCTGGTTGTTATTTGTCTTGTTTGAATTAACCTGTATAACTCGTAAATTAAAATTCAATACTAAAATCTCATTATTTTTCCAACAAATTCACTGCTGATAAGTTTTTGATAGGCTAAAAATCTATTGAGGTGCATATAATAGCAAAAATATGTAAAAAAATTCCTACATTTACAATAATTCATGTCAATACTTGACAAAAATGACATAATTCAATCATTTGCTCAGAATACTAATTAAACGGGTTTGTCGGGTTAAATTCGACTTATTTGTCCGATACTAACCTGATCCATTGTATAATTCATGTTAGAAGACTGTGTCGTTTTCGAATTCTTGTTAAGAAAAATTCAACCTTAACCTTCTAATTATGTAACAGTTTCGAGTCATATTAACGTGTCACGTTACCATTAGTGTCACCTTTAGCATGGATCATATGAGTGTTATATATGAATGTGTGTACGAACTCAATTTGTTCACTGTGTCTAATGAGTAGACATTATTCAAGCTCGATTTGTTCGTTGAACGAGCTCTATAGTTGTGCTCAAACTTGATTCGTTTTACAAATAAACAATCTTGAACTAGCACCAATATGAGTCAATCCATAGCTATACAAAAACACTTGGATTCATTTGCACTCCTATGAATCCCTATCAACAAGGGTTGAGCCACACTTAGACCAAGTTCGTCACATACCCACTCTAAAAAAATTCTGTGCAATAAATATTAGGCCATATTGTAAATATAATTAGAGTCATAATATAAAATGACAAAATATTTTGACTGAAAAAATCAAATACATAAATATCTACCCCGAACAAGATTATTCTCACTTGACAAAATCAAATTAGGGATTACGAGTTTTAGAGAGAAATTGAGAGAAACAAAGAAATGATGATCTTGCACTACTTTTTGGCAGTTGTACGATGCTCCGAAGAGTTGTGACTTGCTTTAATTTGATGTATGGTAAGTTGGCAACAACATTACCCATTATTTTCCAATAATTCTTAATCTATATAAGCATGATTTCTTTTTGTTGGCATGCTCTTTTGCTACAGTTGCGATTGACCTAAATTGCATGTTTGGTGATGTTTAGCATGTCGAGACTTTCTGATTAGTCTCGATTTGAATATTTGTGATTGTTTTTATGTGTTCTTAATTTCAATATAAAATTGCATACCAGTGGTCCATGGTTGTATTTTACTTTCCTATAGTTGATCATTATGTAGAAAAAAAAAATTAAAGTTATAGTTAAAGGGCTTACCCTCAAATAAATTTCTAGCTTGGGCCTTGCCTATCAAGAACCATAACTAAGAAAGACTGATAGTAACATGTTTACAACAAAATACATGCATATATGAAATCATATACATAGAAAGAAACCCATAAATTGCATTTCAAAGATAAGCAACAACTAAATAGAGCATATTTTTCAATAAAAAAATGAAACATATCAAAGAAAAACAATAATTAACTGCCAAAAAATAGGATTAAATTCTTTAACCACTCAAATCATATCTTGGGTAAGAGAACTATCAGAAAAACAAGAAGCAAAAATCGTTTCCACATCTTGAAACAAAAAAAGAATATAATAACAATATTAATTCGAAAATCTTTGAATTCCAATAGTGATGGACCATAGATGGCATATAAAAGTCAAAAATGGTGGATCTAGGCCAGTGAGAGAGAGAAAGTGGGAAGTAAGGGAAGGGAGGCTGAAGAGTGTAAGTGTACTAGAAGAAATCTTAAACTAGAAGTAGGGATGGAAGTGGATCAGGGAAAAACGGGGATTCGTCCAAACTCGTCCCGTTTGGATTAGGGATAAACCATACATATTGGACAGTAGACGTATACGAGAATACTGTATAAACCCGTGCGTGGATGAATTGACACTTACCCCTACTCTCCCTCTGCCCTGCTCCACCCCCACTAAACTTGTTATAATATATATCGATTTAATAAAACACCTCACAGTTAAATTTTATTCCTTACACATTTTTTTCCCATTCCCCCCATTCCATCACACCTCACTCACCGATTATTCCTCTATCAGAGCCATGCCCCTCTTAATTTCTTTTTCTTTTCCTCCTTCATTCCTCTCTGTGTGTTATCACCAATGCCACTGCCACTCATTTCTCTCCTCTCTCAATCTACAGCACTAATTCTGATGGAACTCTAGCGACTCAACAACTCCGACAAACCTATTTGTCTCCAACATTAGTCTCTCTCTCTCCCACTCTTCTCTTCTCTTTATCTTTTCTGCAACACATACACTCACCACATCATACACACACACACACACACTCACCCACACACACTCACCCACACACGCATTGAGCACACAACACAAACAAACCCACACACCCAACACACACCCAGCACACACATTGCGTACAAAAACATAGCACAATACACACAATTTGATATTTGTTGATTTAGACACCAAGTGTTTGTTGGAATGATTGAGAGAAATATTTTATACTCTACCATTGTTTTTTATTTTGATTGGTATGAATTTCATGAATACTTATTTTTTGTGAGTATAATGTATTGAAATTATGTTTCTCTTTGACGAGATTTGTTTGATTTTGCCAACTCTTGTTATGAATTCATTGAATTCTTTTCCTTGGATTTTATGTGCAAGGGACGGATGGCGTGGGCGTGGGCGTGGGCGTGGGCGTGGGCGGGGATTAAAATTTACCCGCGGTGGATGGAGATTTTTTTAAGCCCCATTAATAGGGGTGGACGGAGATTTTTTAAACGGGTACAAGAATGGAGACTACTTCCCCCGCCCCCGCCCCCGCCCCGGTCCCGGTCCCGGTCCCGGTCCCGGTCCAGGTCCAGGTCCAGGTCCACTGCCATCTCTAACTTGGAAGAGGTTTTTTTTTTTCACCTATTGTGGAGATATTTTTATTCTTTGGTGTATAATATTTTGGTTTTAATCCATGTCATTGATGAAAGTTCTTCAACAATAGAAAAGTCTAAAGAAGAATCTTTAACTGGAATTGTTATTAACTTACGGTGAAGATATCTTTAATCATTCCAATGATTTTCAATATTTGATTCAGATTGAATAATGGATCAGATATTCATGTAAATAATCAAATCCAATTCCTTTAAATATAAGGTAATATAGATTTGGATTTGAACTTAGGTAAGCATTAAAAAAATATCAATCCACGCCCAATTGATGATTCTAATCAAAGCTATTCTAATCGTGCACTCTATTCTTGAAAGCCTTTTTTCGATTTTGTTAAACATTCCTCCTCTCTTTTTGTGTTTTCATTAGCATATCCAGAAATTATATTTCAATGACTATAAATTTAAATTCTCATGCACTTAATTTCAATATTCATTCATTGATTTTTGACCGTTATGGAAGAATATATTTATACCTTATAAAGAGTCAAAGGCCTAAAGAATATTTGTTGTGAAAACACATGTAATTATTTTGCATGATTTTAGAGTACCAAATTGCAAACACAATATTTCAATGCTAATTTTGTGCTCGATTTAGACTTAAATGGTTGATATTGTGTTGTCTGAGTAATAATAGTGTAATATAGTGATCTGTAACTTAATTGTTTCATGATCAAGCAAGCTAATTTGATACTATTCTAATTATTAAAAGAATATTAAGAGAACTAAGGGTATGTTTTGAAGCAAATTAAAAGAATAATTGACACATGACTTCTTTTTTGAAGCCATAGAATTGTTTTTGTACAAGAAACCCAAACATGAAGGATTATCTTCACCTAGAACTATATATAGGACTTTATATTTTACTCTTGTGATTAATAGAATAACATCAAGTAAAAGAAATTCATATGCTTAAATCTACTATCTTACTATTTTGGAATCAACAATCATAATCTTATAATATTATACTCTTTTTTTTTTGTTATTTCAGCTTGCTTTTTATCAAATAATTAGTTTAAAAGAACATTCACATTAGCCAAAAAAAATTCACTTCATCATAAAAAGTAGAATCTAATTAGCGTGCTTTCCACGCGGATACTTCACTAGTTATACACACGCACACATATATATATTAATATATATGTACAACACTAGTCCGTGAGAAATCCATCACAATGGCATTTCAATTATAGTATAAACTATTCAAATGGACATGAATGTACCCAGTTTATTCCTCTAGGTTCCTTTACTCCCCCCCTTAGGAAACACGGATACAGATACGTGATATGAGTACGACATGATACGGATATGACGATACAACAAAATATCAAAAGTAGGATATAGGTACAGCTAGTATACCTCTATATATGTGTGTATGCGTGTGTATTAGAATGTTATTACAACACGAGGGATATGAGGAATTAAGAAATAAAACACATCCAAACTAAAATAATTTATGTTATTGACATAGAACTGCTTAATGGTATTTTAAATTCAAGATTCTATGTAATTCTAATGCCGAAAGCGTGTCACCCTTCGGGAGTCCTCAACTTTTACGAAGCATTTAATTGCAATAAACTTCATTGGCTTTAACATAAGTGTTAAGTTGAGAGAATTAACATAACACAATATTAGAGACAATATTAGAGAGAAAGAGAGAGGTTAAAAACTTAACCTAACTCTCATACATCACTTGTATTTATAGTTAACTCATAATAATAAGAATTACACATACACCCTCTTGTATTTACACATAATACTCTAACACTATTAACAATTTACACATACTACCCTAATACTCTTAACACTCCCCCTCAAGCTGGACTATATATATCATATAATCCAAGCTTGGAACAAATCGTTGTAAGACATGTACGACTCAATACTTTGGTAAACATATCTGCAAGCTAATCTTCAAATTTCACAAATGGAGTCATAATCTCCCCAGCTACTATCTTGTCCCGAATAAAGTGACAATCAACCTCAATATGTTTGGTTCTCTTGTAAAACACTAGATTGACAGCGATATGGATAGCTGTTTGGTTGTGTCACAGAACAACTGTAAATGAGGTTGAACTGAAAACCCAATTTCCTGGAGGAAATGTAGTAGTCAAGTCAACTCACTCGTCGTATGCGCCATTGCCCTATACTCAGCCTCAGCACTGGATCTTGCTACCACCGATTGTTTCTTACTTTCCATGAGACAACGTTACCTCCTAAGAAAGTACAATAACTAGTGGTTGATCTCCGATCAAAAGGAGAGCCAGCCCTATCAGCATCTGAGAAACCTTCCACTTTAAGATGTCCATTAGCTCGATATTACAGTCTAAGTCCAGGAGCTCGTTTGAGATATCGCAGAATACGAGTAACTGTCTCCCAATATGGTACTCTAGGACACCCCGTGAACTGACTTACTATACTGACTGCATAGGAAATATCCGGTCGAGTAATAGTGAGATAATTGAACTTCCCAACCAATCTGCGATACCGACCCGGATTCTCAAACAGTGCACCATCATCCATCAATAGTTTCTGATTTGGATCTATAGGAACATCAATCGGTCTGCCACCCAGCAAACTTGCTTCCTCTAGCATGTCAAGTACATATTTCCTCTGTGATAAACAAATACCCTGTTTAGATCGAGCCACTTCAATTCCCAAGAAATACCTGAGCTTTCCCAAATCCTTAGTATGAAATCAATCTTGCAAGAAGATTTTTAACTTGGCAATCCCCTCAGAATCATTTCCAGTAATCACAATATCATCTACATAGACCACCAATAGAACATATCCAGCATTCGTCTGTCTATGAAACACAGAATAATCTGTTTGACATCGAAGAAGACCAAACTTTAAAACTACATCTGAAAACTTAACAAACCATGCCCTCGGTGACTGCTTCAAATCATACAAAGATTTCTTTAACCGACATACACTCTTACCATACTCCCCCTGAGCAATAAACTCAGGTGGCTGCTCCATGTATACCTCTTCAACCAAGTCACCATGTAGGAAGACATTCTTGACGTCTAACTAAAACAAGAGTCGATCAAGATTAGCAGCCAAAGAAATCAAGATACGAACAGAAAAAATTTTGGCAACAGGAGAGAAAGTCTCCTCATAATCAACACCATAGGTCTGAGTAAAGCTCTTTGCAACAAGTCGGGCTTTGAGACGCTCCACATAACCATCCGGATGAAATTTAACAGTATACACCCAAAGACAACCAACAGTTCATTTACCAGGAGGTAAAAGAACGAGATCCCAAGTCCCATTATGATGTAAGACATCCATCTCATCCTCCATAGCTTTCCTCCAACCCAGATCAGATAATGCATCCCGTAAATGCTTAGGAATAGATATAGTAGATAATTAAGAGGTAAAACAAAAGAAGACAGGAGACAAGGCATCATATGAAACAAAATGAGCAATGGGATGATTAGTAACACACGAACGAGTATCTTTTCGAAGGGCAATAGGTAAAGAGTCTAAATTACCTGATGAACCAGGATTAGAAGGCGGCAAGAAAGACGGTACGGGCACCTCAGTCGATGGTCGAGGACAACGAGAGTATACACGAAGAGGTAAAGTAAATGGTAACACAGTGGGCAGCAGAATATCTGAAGATGAGGGAAGAGATGGTGGTACAAGAGATGACCCAAAGTCCAGATCCAAAGGTTGAGAAGGTGTTGGAAAATATGGAACAGATTCCTCAAACGTGACATCGACACTAGTAAAGTATCGTCGCAGAGAAGGACTGTAGCAACGATACCCCTTCTGTGTGCGGGAATAACCAATAAATACACATTTGGTAGCTCGAGAGTCAAGTTTATCAAACCCTGGACCCAAATTGTGAACATAACAGACACATCCAAAAACCTTAGGAGTTAGGGAAAATAAGGGCCTACCAGAAAAAAGGACAGAATATGAATTTTGCCCATTTAACACAAAGGATGGCATACGATTAATAAGGTGACAAGCAGTAAGAACAGCATCACTCCAAAAATATAGGGGAATATTCATCTGGAATAACAGGGCACGGGTGACTTCCAACAAATGACGGTTCTTGCGTTCAGCAACACCGTTCTGTGGAGATGTGGAAGCACAGGAAGTCTGATGAATAATGTCAGTTTTACTAAGATAAGCAGAAAAATGATCAGATTCATATTCCCGAGCATTATCAGAACGTAAAATACGTATACAACAATCATACTGAATTTTTATTCCCTTACGAAAAGTCTCAAATATAGAGAATAATACAGACCAAGCTTTCATCAGAAATAACCAAGTCACACGAGAATAGTCATCCACAAATGACACAAAATAAGGATATTTATTAGTGAAATATTCTTTATTGGACCACATACATCAGAATGTACCAACTCAAATGGACTAGACACACGATTATTGACTCTAGACTGAAATGACACACGGTGATGCTTACTAAGTTGACAAGCTTCACAAGACAAAGACGACACACAACTAAGACTGGGAACTTGGCGCTTCAGATTCTGGAGAGAGGGATGTCCAAGACGACAATGCCATTGAAAATGAGACAATGGTCTGTAGAGCCCGAGTAGGTGAATCAAAATCAAAATAATATAGGCCACCAGCTTCATACCCCGTACCAATCTTCCTCTTCGTCTTGAGATCCTGAAAGACACAATAAGAGGGATAAAATGTTACAGAACCATTGAGAAAACGGGTAATCTTACTTATGAAAAGTAAACTAAAAGGAAACTGAGGAACAAATAACACGGAAGATAGGGGCATATCAGGACTCAAGTGAGTAGTCCCTAGACCTGAAACTTTAGAACAAGTACCATTAGCAAGAGTAACACTACGTGTGGAAATAATAGACTGATAAGTAGAAAAAACATTAGACGCACTAGTCATGTGGTCAGAAATGCCAAAGTCTATGATCCAGGGACTGCGAGTGAAGGACAATAAACAAGTGGAAGCAATACCTGACTGAGCAAAAGTAGCAGTGGAGGGAGATGGGACAGCCTGTTGCTGGGACAGGAACTGAACATACTTCTCTCATGTAATAGTAACCGACCTGGTGTCTGGTGGAGCTGACCGAGGTATCGAAGCAACAACAGAGGTATCATCCTGATAGGAAGCCTGATTCCCAGTATCAGAAGGTTTTCCATGTAAATCCCAACAGAAATCAACAGTGTGCCCTCCACAGCCACAATAAGTATAGGAACGAGGTCCACTACGGCCCCCACGACCACCCGTACGACCTCCTGTACGACCACCTCGATGACCATCACTGTGGCTACTAGGAACCACAAGAGCTGAGCGATCAGTGGAGACACCATGATCGATGCCTGGAGTAGACAAAATAGCACGCTATACACGAGAGAAAAGCTCAAGTAGTGAGGGAAGACTAGGACCACCCAAAATCTGAGAACGAATAGTCTAATATTCAAGTTTCAATCCTACCAAAAACCTAACAACATTCATGTCCTCAGGTTGCTTCTGCCAAACTGCTGCATCAGTAGTAATCGGATGGTAGGTCTTCATCTCCTCACAGACTCCCCGAATGTGAGAGTAATAATCTTCAATGCTCAGAGTACTCTGTTCCAGCCGGAAGTACTCCTTGCATACCTCATAAGCTCGGGTAAAATTACCTATACCAGAATACATAGTGGCCAAGTGATCTCATATCTCCTTGGCAGTGTCAAGATAGAACAGAGTAGAACTAATACTAGGCTCAATGCTATTCAATAGTAAAGAAATAATTTGAGCGTCCTCTTGTTCTCACTGATCATACCCAGGAGTATCTTCCTTGGGTCTAGGATCCACCAAATATTTCTTAAATCCTTTGCCTCGAAGAAAGACTTGAACAGATCGGGACCATAAAGTATAATTGGTCCCATTGAGTTTAACGGAGGTCATGGGACCATTGATAAGAGTCGGAGGAGTAGAGGTAGGTGTTAAAGATGGAGAAAGGGACCTGGCATCTTGCTTGGGTTCCATAAGTGCAGCAAATAGAAAAAGAAAATCACTAGATCACTAAACCGAACAAGAATCACCTACTGCACTGCTGAACCGAAGAAGAGAAGGTTGCTAGATCACTGAACTGGACTGGAGAAAATCACTGGAGCACTGAACCGGACCAGAGAAGTCCACTGAACTGCTGAATCGAACTAGAGAAGTCCACTGGATCGCTGAACCAGACCGGAGAAATCCACTGGATAGCTGAACCGGACCGGAGAAGTCCACTAGACCACTGAACCAAAGACAAAACAGATGGAACCGGTCTGAACCAGTCTAAAACTGACTGAACTGAAACTGGACCGGTTTAAACTCACTAACCCGGACTTGAACCGGTCTGGTCTGAGGCTACTGGACTGAACCGAACCGGTCTGGACTCGGTTCTTGACTTGGATCTGGATTTGGATTTGTTACCCAAACCTGCAACCGACCCAGTTCGAGTGGGTCGTCTTCTTCACCAACGAGTCCTAATGCTCCTTTAACGTCAACTGCGATGAACAACCAACAAACACCAGTCGACGAACAGCACAACGTCGACGGCTAACAAACAGCAGCCACACCAACCTAACGCCAAGAACAACCAGTCGACTACACCACCGAAGCAGAACCAGAAGCCACCACCGAAGCAGAACCAGTCGACTACACCATCGAAGCAAAACTCGATGAACAACACAACATCGACCACACCAGTCGACTACCACCACGACCAGACAAGACCACGATGGACAGCACAACACCACCGCGAACTCCGGCAGTAATCACAGCAACAATAGTCACACAACCGCGACCCAGAATAGTTAAAATTTGTTTTGGTTTTGCTCTGATACCATGTTAAGTTGAGAGAATTAATATAACACAATATTAGAGACAATATTAGAGAGAAAGAGAGAGGTTAAAAACTTAACCTACCTCTCATACATCACTTGTATTTATAGTTAACTCACAATAATAAGAATTACACATACACTCTCTTGTATTTACACATAATACCCTAACACTATTAACAATTTACACATACTACCCTAATACTCTTAACAATAAGCAACAAAAACTCATTATTTAAGTCAACAAAATTGTAAAGAATTGACAAACCTTGCGATATATGTGATGCACATCCAAATGAATATATTGCAATGAAGAATCCTCATTTGTATGATTCACAATTACTAAACAACTCATCTCACTAAGTACATGGCGAATATATTCACCTTAGAGATACACGTATTCGAAGTGTATCCGACAAGTATCCACCAATAATAAATATTTTATTAATTATTTGATACGTATAAAAAGTATTCGATACATATCCGCAAGGATCCAATAAGTATCGGTATCTGATATGTATCGGATATGCATACATCATCCCGATTGAAGAATCCAAACTTCATAGCTTGCCACTTAATGTTGTACCAAAGAAAACTAGATATTTCATCCTGGTATTTCACTAACACCGGAGTTAAATCAAATAGAAAAGAAGACTGAGAAAAAAAAAAGAGAGAGAAGGCGAAAAAGTATGCATGAATGAAAAAGACTATCTGGTAATATTTCAAAAAAGACTTGCGGTTAGGAAGGCATTGGCCATAGTAATGAACAAGTTGATAATCTCTCTAAGATGAGGTTGAGGTTACAAATGATACAAAAAGAAGTTGTCTACGTTGATAGAATTTGTAATAATCAAGGGGGCATAAAAAATCAAGTATGTGCCTTCCTTTCTCTTGGGTTACTAAAAACACAGATATTCACTCTTTTTCACATTAACTTGTCTAGACTGCTAACCTACTTCATGCCACTCACACCACCAGAAAAGTGTCTGAAAAGCTTGAGAAACATCAAGAATTTCTTCTAGAACAAACTAATGGGAAGTCCAAGCAGAGTTTTGCCACCAATTAAAGCTTCGAGGGTAATCAAGACCGACAAGAGGAGAAAAGCAACGTCAAGGCAGTGCATGCAACTGATAAAAGAAAGGCAGTTATGCGTGTCACCAGGATCATGACATAATAGTTTTACAGATCAGAGTAGTTCGGTCTCTACCATCCAGCTTAGGGTGTCTGCTCCTAGTCGTTTCATTTCCTTTACTTGCTTATGATCAATGGATTCACTGTAGTAATATAGGTTGGAAAGAGTGGATACTAAACTGCCTCATTGTTTGTAACTAGATTTATGTAGTTAGCATGTTACATCAATAGCCTTGTTGAATTTTCAGCACTTCATAACAATCTAAAACTAATGTTGAATTTTCAGCACTTCATAACAATCTAAAACTAATGTCTACTTAGTAAGCCTCTTACCATGATTATGCTGCAAACTTCTATGAGACACATTACCAATCAAGTAGTACAGTTAGTGTTAACATTACACAGCAACTTTCTTAACGGATTATGAGTTGGGACGCAACTAAAAGCAGTTCTTGCAACACATATGCTGAGAGACACCTTGTCAATGATATGTATTTTATGTCGAAAGACCATCTAACCACCCAGATTAGTGCCTAATTAAACAACAAAGTTTTCAACATGGTTCACCAATGGTTCTGAATATAATAACAAAAATCAAGGGAATACTTGGCCTGAGAAAATATAATATTTTGAACAAGCTATATGAATCCTATTTTGCCTATTTGAACTATCTAGGTCATACATTCTAACTATTTTCTATTTAGAAATAAAAACATATACGAATTTCTACAGGCCCCCATTCAAATCATGACCAAATACCATAAATCATCCCAAATTTAAATATGGCATCATTGCATACAAAACAACTAAATACTTCAAATTATACCTGTTCTCCTCCGAATCCAGGAGTATAGATAAAAACTTCCCCGGCACAGTCAACGCAGCCCACGAACATAAAATCAACCCTAAAATCAGCTCCAGCACCACCTGCAATATCAAAACCCTAGATCCCATAAGCACCACCAAATCCATATACGTATATAATTGCACACTCATATGTGTATACAACAATTATTTTTGCTTATGTATACACACACGCACGCATAGAGAGAGAGAGAGAGAGAGAGAGAGATTACGTTGATGGGTGGTCTAGAGAACTCCTCCTCTGTGATCTTAAGAACAGCCCTATCTGCAATTACAACAAACAGACCCAAACTGATCACCAAAACGCACAATAGATTGATTGAAACTACAAAGAGGCCCGTAATTTTTAATTCTTTGTGTTGAAACAGAGAAGGATTACACTGGATGGTACAGTAGGCTGCGTGGCAGATGATCAGAACGCCAAGGACGCCGACAACGAAGCCCATACCCATTTTTCTAATTCGACCGCCGGACGAAATTCGGATTCGTCGACGTCGGAGAAGGAGAGGGAGAAAGTGATAAAATTACCCCGTCAAGTGTCGAAGCTGTGTTGTTCAAAAAAGGGTCGAAGCTGTGAACTTCGTTAGTAGGAAGTAACCGAAAGTGACGCACACGTGCGAACCGATGGAGAAGAAAAGAGGAAGATAAATTTTCCTTTCGAATATTGGCTAATGGTCATTGCTACTCGGCTGGAACTTAAATTCGCAAGTATCGAGTTTAATTGGGTTTTTTGTCAAGAATCATTTAATTTGTATACGATTTGGTTAATTAAATGGATAAAAATTTATAAATTAAATACAATTCGTTTATTAAATTGGGTATATGAAATGACTCGTTTAATTCGTTTAATAAATTTTTTATTATTATAATAAAAATAATTATTAAACTTTTTTTAATTAATCTAATTTTTAAATTGCTTATATTATTCTAACTAAAAAAATTGAATAATTATTAAGTTATTATTATATTAATTTTTCTTAAATAGATGATAAACGGTTCACATATATCACCTGAACACAACTCGTTTATTAAATGGTACTAGCGGATTCACCTGTTTACTACCCGCACTCATTAAAACTTCACCAAAACCTACCGTGTCGTGTCGTATTTTGACAAGCATATTGTCATCCATTTTTACTATAATTGTACTTGACCATAGAAAGAAAGTGATGAGATTGAAACCCGCAATTGCGAACAAAAATGAGTACTTATTACTAAACTAGTCCTTACTTCAAACTTGAGTATTGTGTTTGAAGAAAAGATTAAGTAAAAACTAATTAAACTTATTGTTATAGCATCTCAAATAGACTCTCTATTCTCACTCAATTCTCTATTACAGAGAGTCAACCTTTAAAATTTCTTCTCTAATTGACTCTTTATTTAAACTCTCTAAAATAAAGAGTCCAATTGACTTTGTACATTTGGAAAGTCGATAAGCGTATTTCATTTAAAATAATAATGTATGGGATCGAGAGAAATTTTTAATCTTCAACCCAATTCCAAGATGAATCTATTCAACTTTCTCAATTCTCCGTTGAACCATCTCAGTTATTTGCCTATCCATAATCAAATTCTAAAAAATCATAAGGTGACAACTTTATTGTAGAAGAGGACATGTTTCTTGTGTCGGTATGACTTAATATTAGTTTGGATACAATACAAGGGAACGAACAAAAACATAAGTCTTATTGGGCGCGAGTGTGTGAATACTTTCATAAGTACAAGAAATTTGCATCCGATCGGACTCAAGTTTCTTTAATGAATCATTGGTCGACCATTTAACTTGTTACCAATAAATTTTGGCGGTGCTATGCTCAGATTGAATCAAGACATCAAAATGATGTGAATGAGTAAGATAAGGCACTTAAAGAACTTAGATAGTTACATTTACCTTGATTACAATTTTTTTACATTGTATTTATTTCAATTTTTTTTTAGATTGCTAATGCTAAACTTTTATATCAAGAATTGAATAAAGATAAACTCCCATTTTAATTTGAACATTGTTGGAATATACTGTGGCATCAATCAAAATGGTTGGAGGATTGCCAAAAGGGCAAAACAACAAAAAAGTTTAAACGTGGTTCATTATCCCTTGATGTCTCCTTTCATGCCACTCCAAAGAATTCGATAGATCTTGAGGAAGAATGGATCCCAAATGTTGGCTTTGAGAACTTGGAGAGATCACCAAGGAAGGAAGGCTGAAAAAGATTGCAAAAAATGAAAGAACGGAAATGGTGAAAATGAATCTTCAACTTCATCTATTGTGGCTTTCTTGCATGAAATTCAGGAAGAAGAAAAAAAAGTTCAAAGAGCAAAAAATGCATTTTGAGAAGACATATCTTCAAGAGCAAGAGAGGCTCGCTCATGAGCAAGAAAAGCATCGGCTAGAACAAATGAAAGAAGATGAAAGGATAATGCTTATTGATACTACTGGAATGACACCATTACTTGAAGATTTTTATCGTCATCATCAACAAAGAAATCCTTGCAAAGGGATTTAATAATACTTAAGAATTTGCAGTTTATTGATATTATTGTGACATTGTCCTTTGATTTTCAGACATTTGAATCAAATAAACTAGACAACATAAACTAGTTCCATGAATTTCCACAAATCCTCAATAAGATCGTCTTGGAGTTGAGAATGGGTATCTTTGTCCCTAATCCGATGATGATGTTGAATAAATTCTAGAAGTTTTGTGGTATGCGCATGCGACACAGATATGCAAGGAATTTCATCGATTGAATCGTAGTTGAATCTTTGTTGCTACTATCTCGTTCATCCTCAACAATCATATTGTGAAGTATGATGCAAGCCAAATGCTCGTTCTACATCTTTTTTTGCTGACTCTTGAATAGTAGCAAAATATTTTTTGTTTATTACCTTGTGGAAAGGGAATTATTTTCACAAAAGTTGACCATGGGGGATACATTCTATCAACAAGATAGTATCCGATTTATAATTATGACCATTGATTGAGTAATTAGCCAGGGGAGCACGTCCTTCAGCAAGATCTATAAATAAAATAGACCTTTCTAGTATGTTGATGTCATTATGTGATCCTGGTAACCCAAAAAATGCATGTCATATCCAAAGATCGTATGAAGCTACAACTTTAAGGATTATTGTTAGTTCATGGACGTGGCCAATGTATATCCCTTTCTATGCAGTGGTACAATTCTTCCATTACCAGTGCATGCAGTCAATGCTCCCCAACATTCTAGGAAATCCACGGGTTTCACCTTTTGCTAGTAGTCTAGCAACGTTATTTCTGTTTGGTGGCCTCAAGTACTCGTCGGAAAAAATATCAATCACTGCTTTAACATTTTTTTTAGGCTTTCAATTGTAGTGCTTTCACCAATCCTCACATAATCGTCCACAAAATCTGCTACTACTCCATAAACAAGCATTCTCATTGCAGCAATAATCTTTTGTTATAAAGACAAATCAAGAATTCTAAGGGCATTTTTTTTTGAACAAAATATGAGTCGTGGGCTTCTATTGTATATTGAATACGAAGAAAAAGAGAACAATTCATTCGAAACTTCATTTGAAATAGATTCGGAGGGTACACAGGTTTTTCAGCAAAATAATCGAAAAAAAAGCCTCTTATGACCTTGAACCCGATCACGCCATATGAATGCATGACTTTTAACGGAACCACATCTTGGTCTCTTTTGTCTCTCCGTATTTGGTCAATCTTCTTCAATTGTAGCTATTGCTAATATTTCCAAATCATCATCAAAATCAGAGTCTTCAATAAGCATAATGATTTTATTATTACGAAACATCACTAGAGTACAAGAAGAATAAATTGTGAGCTATGGGTAAGCCAAACGAAAAAGTGACTGAAAGTCTAGACGAAATGTAATGAATATGGGAGGGGGGCTGAAACAAGATGAAAAAAACATGGCAAGGGCTGGAACGAGATCATGGGAAACGGTGGATAAATAAAATATTTAAAGTTTGGTAAAAGAATGGAGGGAAAAAAAGGAGGGAAGTTAAATTTATTCCTAAAAAGGACAAAATATAAAATAATAAAAGAGCAATGTTACAAAACCTAAATGAAATCTAAAAAGTTACAACTCAAATGCATATCATCTCTTAGATGAGTGTGACCCATCAATTTTTTCAATGGGACCCACTCATTCCGCACTCATCCGATGGATGATATGCATTTGAGTTTTAATTTTTAGGTTTCATTTGGGTTATATAGCATTTTCCATAATAAAATAGTAAAAATAAAGAGTCCTATTGAAGTGGTATACAAAATTTCTCTCTCTATTTTAATTTTTGGATAAAGGTGCTCTTTATTTTAAAAAAGATGAGCACTACTGGAGATGCTTTAATCAGTCATTAGCTTCCTAATTATAAACCAACAACATCTCCAATTGATATGTATACACTATCACTCAAATATCTTTCGTTATTTTTTCTCTCAATTTCTCTGAATACTTGATCACTTAACTAGTGTGGGTATTAGAGAGCCATAGGCTGACACCACATTGGCGCCCATTGACATTCTCAGTTCCTTTTTTTTCTAGTCAATTTCAATACTCAAACTAATGATTGATTAGTCTTGAAGAGCCCAGATTTAGACTAGGCCTGGCCTTAGTCTATGGGTTGAGCCCAAATCATCAAAAGACAAACCAAGTTTAGCTCATAGCCTCAGTCAAATCCAAAACTCAAGAGTCTAGGAAGAGTCAACGCACGTAGGAGAGTAATCATCGAGATAGTCATTACTCCAAGATAATGTTCATCCCTAATTGTAGCTATCCTCCCCAACAAATTAGTAGTTTGACTTTCACATCACTGTCTCAGCTAAGGCTCTGTGCCTATAAATTGTAAACCCCTTACACATGAGGGGAGATCTCACACACATCACCTCTAGCGTACTTTTGCTCTCTCTCTCTCTTATTACTTTATACTCTCATTAATAAAGTTTTCCGGTCACCGTTGCCGCCTTCAGTGGTTAGGTCACCCAGACCCAACCACCAAATCTTTATCTCTTATTATTAATTGCTCCATTATTTACCTTACGTCACACACTCGACTGATTTACATATTTTGTGCATTATCAAATCTCTCGGTTGAGTCAACTAAATTTCTACGTCAACGTCGTTGAGAATTCTTAATTGACTAGTTTGGATCTATATAATGAGATTTAAACTTAAGACCTCTAAGGTCTGAGCTCAAAGATCACGAGATCGAGGTAAAAAATTGTTAACAAGCCACTATAAGGGAATACTCATATGTTGAGGGTTCAAGTACAATTGAGGAACCATTGAAGGAAGGTTAAATCAATAGTCGCTGCTCAATAATATGCTATCAGCTCCCCCATTACATACCAACCTTTTCAATCATTCTTTCTAATATCATCTAGATCTCATCTAGTATATTTTATCATAATATTTTTTCCATTGGATAGACCCCTTACATGTAAGTTAACCGACACAAATATATCTACATGAAATGAGTTCCACACGGAGTATTTTCTTTTTTGTCCTTGGATGTTCAAACCTTTTGTTTGATTCCTACACTTGCGTTCTCATGCCCAAAACCCTTGCGGTTGATTGGGAGAAGGAGCGAAAACGATTGTTATCCATCAAAATTTGATAAGAATTCACCGAGAATTGCCTTAGTATATATGTTATGTTTGTCATGATTAACATCCAACCCTGTACTAATAGAAAAATGAGCAATTATCCATCCCTTTCTTGTCTCAAAAAAAGTTTGTAAGTTAACTAAATGGAAATAATACTTGCCTCATTCAGGGATAAAATGTATTTCGACCCCTTTCGAAGTCTAACTTCTTGGTGAGGGAATCATTACTCCCTCTATTGAATTTAGAAGCTAACCTTTTTCTTAAAACCTAGTGGTTCAATTGCGTTCACTCTTATAGGAAGGCAAAAAGGGGTCATGTTTAGCCAATATATTCTAAGAAAGTAATCGGTTCATTTTTTTTTGGCTAGAATTGAAATAGAGTAAGAAGATTTATAAATAAATGATTCGTTGAAATTTATTGTAAGTGGTCTACCATTAAAGGAAAATAAATGAACACGTACATAAAAAAAAACTCTCTATAAAAACTAATTTATATAAACAAGGTGTATCTCTAATACATCTCGTATAGATAAAAGAATACATAAAAGTATGTAAAAGTTAAATTTTGTTCATTAAACACTAACATCATTAAATTTGATTTAAGTTTCAAAAAGTCTCAAGTCGACACATATCAATAGCTTTGACCTCCATAACTCTTTATTCAGGACGACTTTATTAGTGTCTTTGGCGCCTAACTAGTGGTTTGATTAGCCTCCCAACTCCCGTATAATCTCTAACAGACAACCAGATTTTCACATCACTGATGCTTGTTAGATAAGATATGTGATTCAATCAAAATTACTTTTATTGAGAAAAATAGATATGTATAACTTCCATAATACCTTTTTCTTTATTCCTATCATATTTTGGGAATTCAAAACATTTATTTATTTAAAAGACTAAATATTTGTATAGGATTAATATTGTTGGAGGGGGTTAATGAAGGTGTGAGCCTAACACAAACAAAGCCCAAAAAGAATGTGTTTTTTGAAAAATCTCACGCATGGCGCCTGCAAATAATATCATCTCTCAAACGCATCAACAAACTTTAAACTTAACCAAAGTTCGATGTTTATCTGGGTTAGGGTTTGGCTTTGGGTTTGAACAACATCGCATACATGGTTTGCTTCGTTTCTCTGCATCTCTCTATTGCTTTCTAGTAAGCGATCTCTCTCTCATGTCTACGTTTGTTTTGTGCGTATTATGTGAATAATTTTTATGTATATATACATATATTAATATTCAAGACTTGTGTTCAACTTATACTGGGAAAAAATGTGAATCATAGGGTTAGCTATTGAGTTGCGAACGATTTCCTGTTAAAATTGACGAGTCCAAATTTGACTGGGTCGAGCCCAAGTTGAACGGACCGAGAAAGCTCAAAGGAGATACTATTCGGAGTTGGGCCGTAAAACAATACGGAGGGCATAAAGGGAATTAGGTGGCCGTAAAACAATACGGAGGACACAAAGGTAATTAGGCAGTCGCAAATCAATACGGAGTCCAAAGAACCCAAGCCCAAGGACCAAGGGGCGGCGCCCATGGGAGGCCACCCGCTTGGCCACGCCCAAGGGGGCGCCGCCCATGTAGGCGCCTGCTTTGGTCTCCTCCTCCTCCTTTGTCTCTTGACTCCAATGAAGGTCACCACTCTTACTCAAGTCCAAGCTCAGGATCAAGTCCAACCTAGCTCAGAGTCCTCCTCCGACGGAATAGGGGCACGAGGGAGAAAATATCGGGATACGCACCGGAGATCTAGTTCTATCATAACTGTACCTACCAAAGTGGTAGAATCCTACCATAACCACACTTACCAAAATAGTGGTGACCGCCTCAACCCACCGCCTTAGTGAACCTATATAATGTAAGCTCTCTCCACTTGGAGAGGGATCTGATGTTCATCACCTCCTTGAGACCTCTACACCTTGAGCTCTCTACACACACTACACCTCTCTCCACCGAGAGCTTTGTCTCTCTACACCAAGTCTCTCTCCCTCAATACACTGTAACTCTCCGGAGTACCATTATTCATCAATAAAGAATACCAGGCCACCGCTGCCGTTCCCGAGAGTGGACGTAGGTCAACCGGACCGAACCACTATAAATCCCTGTGTTGATTCTCTGTTTACTGTTTTGATTCATTGATTGTCATTGATTGCTTGTTAATTGCTCATTAATTACACCCTTATATATTCTTGACTGTTGATCTTGTCAAAGACGATTTTGTGCATCATCAGTTTGGCGCCGTCTGTGGGAAACGACTAAGTGTTCCACCACCTTGCTATTCCATGACAATCACTACCAGATCAATGAGTCAACAGCCCGGAGACAACAACCCGGCCCACCGGGAGGAGGCTTCGCTTCCCCTCGCACCCTCGGAACCGTCTGCTACGGCGACCCCTGTCGTCGGGCAACAACAGCTCTTACAGACCATGCAGTTGCTGGTAAAACAAAACCAGCAGATCATCCAGCTGATGCTCACCCAAGGGGGCGTCACCTCTCACCCCGTGGGAGGAGTCCAACCCCCTCCGACAAGAGGGCCACTGTTTGTCCCTTCAGGGCGCCAAGCAGCACCCCGCCATGGGGTCCCTCACCAGAGTGCCCCAGGACCACGCCCGGGTGCCCCTCGCCTAGCAGTCCCTCCTCATGTACCTGCGCAGGAGGACGAAGGTGAGAGCCAATATGGCGATCATGGAAGCCAGTACCACCACCCGACGGAGGATGTCCCCAACCAGTGGAACGAGAAGATCAGAGAGGTGCAAAACCAACTCGGCGATGCCCTCAACGCCATCAAGGCACAGACGCCCGAAACCGTGGACTACCTAATAAGACGCACTGATACACCCTTCATTGCTGATATAGTTAACTATCCCCTACCCTCGAAGTTCAAGATGCCTACCATCGAGATCTTCAACGGTACCAAGGACCCCCTCGACCACCTTGACACATACAAGTCTCTCATGCAACTCCACAACGTGCCTGAGGAGATTATGTGTAGAGCTTTTCCTACCACCTTGAAAGGGTCTGCTCGCCAATGGTTTGCAAAGATCAAGCCCTGCTCCATCCACTTATTCACAGAACTCAGTAGATCTTTCGTCTCCCACTTCATTGGGGGACGCCGACATCAGAAGCCTATGACCCACCTGCTCACCATCAAGCAGGACAGGGATGAAAGCCTCAGAGACTACCTCGCCCGTTTCAACGAGGAGGCTCTCCAAATTGAGGAACCAGATGATAAAGTAGCCCTGGCCGCCTTTATCGCTGGGCTTCGCTCCTCCAGCTTTATGTTCTCCATCCTCAAAAAGCCGCCCTCCAGCATGCTCGAGCTGCTGTCAAGGGCACAGAAGTATGTGAATGCCGAGGACGTCACCAAGGCCCATCGAGGTGAGTCCTCCCGAGGAGGGGAGAAAATCGTCTTCGTGTAAGATCAACAGTCAAGTATACGAACGGGTGTGATTAATAAGCAATTAACAAGCAATCAATGACAATCAATGGCAAAACAGTAAATAAGAGATCAACACAGAGATTTATAGTGGTTCGGTCCGGTTGACCTACGTCCACTCTCGAGAACGACAGCGGTGGCCTTCACCAGGCGCCCAATCTCAGGCGCCCCACACCAGGCACCCAGTAGCAGTAGGGGCCCACCAGGCACCCAGCTCCTCAGCATCATCTCTCATCTCCTCCATCTCTATGGAGTGAGCCTCTGGCCTAGTAGCTATCTCAAGTGCTACTCAAAGGTCAGCCCCAAGTTGAGCAGCCATTTCATGCGCTAGCCTCAACTTCTCAGCGGCATCCTCTCGTGTCTGCCACTCGAGCCTTAACAGTTTCACGACATCCTCTCGTGTCTGCCGTGCAAGCTACGCGACATCCTCTCATGCCTGTTGCTCAAACCTTAACTGCTCTTCAGCAGCCTCATGTGCCCGCCTCTCCGCTGCCTGGACATCGATTGCCTTCTTGATCTTCAACGTATTTGTAAACAAACAGGGCAAAGCAGCAGCCACCTATAGGCATTCAAAGCCAAAAATATAAAGGAAGAAAACCAAAGAGGAGTACGGGACACACCTTGTAAGCCTCTGCTATGACAGCCATCTCCCGAGACTACACGTAGCTCGGCCTCTATGACTCTGCTCTCGTGCACGTAGTCACCAAGTAAGCCTCTGCTACGGCAGCCATCTCCCGAGACTATACGTAGCTCGGCCCCTATGACTCTGCTCTCGCGCAAGTAGTCACATCTGCTACGGCAGCCATCTCCCGAGACTATACGTAGCTCGGCCTATGACTCTGCTCTCGCGCAAGTAGTCACCTAGTAAGCCTCTGTTACGGCAGCCATCTCCCGAGACTATACGTAGCTCGGCCTATGTAGTCTGCCACGACAGCCATCCTCCGAGACTAAAAGTAGCTCGACCTCAGCTCATGCGGCCCTCCTACGGGACGTCTACAATGATTTTGCTCTCATGCAAACAGCCTGCCTCTCTCTCCAGGTAATCATGTTAAATATTTGAATATTGAGATAACATTGTTTTTGCCAGGCACACTTTTGAAGCTCAGGCTGCAGTCCCCGTAGCAAGACCGCATTGGAGTCTCAACTCCTACAGTAGTACAATAGTTAGCTCTAGTACATACATGAGCCACAGTCTGGGAAAGAGTGGGGGCACCACCGGGTCCCTTCTCCCAGGAAGCAATCTAGCAATCGGACCTTAACTGAGAAGCACTGGGGGCATCAAACCTCGCCCTCTTGGGAGGAGGAGAAGACACCACCCTAAAAGCACAAGGAGTCTCTATTATCACCCTATCAACATGACGCTTGTAATCAGAGACAAGGTCAAATAATGGCTAAGCACCAGAGAGGCGCCGCCCATAACAAGACTCAAGGTGTCGCCCAAGACGCCCTGCCAACCTCTTGGTGTCGCCCAAAACCGCCTGCAATGCTACTGCCTCGCTTGTCAAGCTGGCGCCACCCACCAAGTCTCCCCCTACATTTTATGCCATACAGGGGTTCATAGCAAAGAAGGCGCTGGCGTCGCCCATGGGGATGGGTCCTTCCATTTCGGCCACACTGCCCATGGACTCCTCGCCAAAGTCCCTTCTCACTTTGCATCAAAAAAAAAAAAGGGGAGTCCACGCCCAAGAGGGCGGCGCCCAAGCCAAGGCGAGGAAGAAAAAAAAAAAAACAAAACAAAAGGAGTCCACGCCCAAGCAACCAAACAAAGAAGAAAAAAAAAAGTGTCCATGCCCAAGAGGGCGACGCCCAAGCCAAGAAAAAAAAAAAACAAAAGGAGTCCACACCCAAGAGGGCGACGCCCAAGCCAAAGGAAGAAGAAAAAAAAAAAAAAAAAGAAGGGAAGAGACCAGCGCCCAGCAAAGCCAAGAAAGAAAAAAAAAAAGTCAAAGATGGTGGGCATAACTTTTTGAAAAGAAATATATATATATATATATATCCGATATCTATAAATTCAGCATGTCTCCGAAGATGAAAAAGCATCGTGGAAAACAAAAAAAATTTTACTCACTCAAGTGAATACGGGGTATATGCCCACAACCTTTTCCTCCCACAGAAGTCAGAAGCTTGGAACATGGGGGGCAAATGACGAGTCCAAATTTGACTGGGCCGAGCCCAAGTTGAACGGACCGAGAAAGCCCAAAGGAGATACTATTCGGAGCTGGGCCGTAAAACAATACGGAGGGCATAAAGGGAATTAGGCTGCCGTAAAACAATACGGAGGGCACAAAGGTAATTAGGCGGCCGCAAATCAATACGGAGTCCAAAGAACCCAAGCCCAAGGACCAAGGGGCGCCGCCCATGGGAGGCCACCCGCTTGGCCACGCCCAAGGGGGCGCCTGCCTTGGTCTCCTCCTCCTCCTTTGTCTCTTGACTGCAATGAAGGCCACCACTCCTACTCAAGTCCAAGCTCATGATCAAGTCCAACCTAGCTCAGAGTCCTCCTCCGACGGAATAGGGGCACGAGGGAGAAAATATCGGGATACGCACCGGAGATCTAATTCTACCATAACTGTACCTACCAAAGTGGTAGAATCCTACCATAACCACACTTACCAAAATAGTGGTGACCGCCTCAACCCACCGCCTTAGTGAACCTATATAATGTAAGCTCTCTCCACTTGGAGAGGGATCTGATGTTCATCACCTCCTTGAGACCTCTACACCTTGAGCTCTCTATACACACTACACCTCTCTCCACCGAGAGCTTTGTCTCTCTACACCAAGTCTCTCTCCCTCAATACACTGTAACTCTCCGGAGTACCATTATTCATCAATAAAGAATACCAGGCCACCGCTGCCGTTCCCGAGAGTGAACGTAGGTCAACCGGACCGAACCACTATAAATCTTTGTGTTGATTCTCTGTTTACTATTTTGATTCATTGATTGTCATTGATTGCTTGTTAATTGCTCATTAATTACACCCTTATATATTCTTGACTGTTGATCTTGCCAAAGACGATTTTGTGCATCATCAAAAATGATGTTATAATTCCTGGAATCTATATAATTGTTTTATTTTGAATTCTTTCACTCATTGATAAGATATTTAGATTGTTTGTTATATGCAATGCTTTTCTTGCTCCGAATTGTTAAGTGTAATCAGATGAGGCATAAACCTGAATTCTGTAGTTTACCTCTTTGTGGTTGCATTAGGGGTGGCCCAACACAAATTGGGGCCTAAAACAAGAATTTTACATGAGTTCATTTAATATTTTAGGAAGATAATATTTTTTTTAATAAGTATTAGACATTTTATAGAAAGTTGGGGGATAATTTTATTTTCAGGAGTTTTGAAATCGAGCGGGATTAGACAATAAATTGGGTGCAATTGTAAAGTCAGGATCTTACATATTAATAAATTGAACAAAGACTTAAAGTGACAACAAGAAAGTCAGAGATAATAACAAAGAACCAAAGTAAGAGAATGAGAGTGGGAGGGAGAGAAAGAATTGAAGAGAGGCAGTGAGAATGAAGGAGATAATGACAAAGAACCAAAGCAAGACAATGAGAGTGGGAGTGAGAGAAGGAGTTGAAGAGAGGCGATGAGAGTGAAGTAAAAAATAATGAAAAGAATCAAAAAAAATTGTAACTTTTAAAACTAGAAGTCGTTATTTTTATATTTTTTTAGAAGGATTTGTTATATTTTAGGACTTTCTATAAGATTTACGTAAACTTGTGAAATTGTTACATATTAGATCTTTTTATAAGACTTTAGATAGACTTGTAAAATATATTAGGCCTTTAACTTTGTCCATTCAGAAGGGCCTCATAACATGAAGTTGAACTAAAAACTGAAAATTAAATTGGGGTCATAAATTTTTGGGGCTCTAGGCCACTATTTTAATGGTTAGGCCCTAGGCCCGACCCTCCTTGGCTCCTTCCATCAAAAGGATCGAAGTTTTTGAGCATCTCGCAACAATTGTAGTCTCTACTCGTCCCTCATTATCGAATCTTTGTCCATGGAACCAATTATGTAAGACAAATTGATTACTGAATGATACACAAAGATTAAATGTAATATATGTGTTATTCTTTATTTTATGCATTTTTTTAATTTGTCAAATTATGTGTAGACCGTTATAAGATACTGTTATAGTAAAGATGTTCAATGTTACAACGAGGTGTCACATAATTTTTTTTTTTAGTAATTTAGGCATTTAAGATATATTAAACATTATATATGTGTTATTTAATACACATGTTATCTGCGTACAACTGTTCAATAATATAATTTATAGGAATTGTAAATATATATAGATCATCATAACTAAGTACACATTTTTTAGCAAACAAATCTGCACATCTATTTGTCTTTCTTATTTCTTCCTTGACCCGCACTTTTTGGGATACCATCTATTGTTTCATTACTGTTTTTATATTCTTTTTATTTGTTTTTATATATTGTTCATAAAAAATGTGGTATTACATGATCAACTATCAGTATACATTTATAATTCCTTATTATTGAATTATTTTACTATTTTTTTATGATCCTTAACTTGTTTATGTTTGCAACGTTCACCTACTATTTTATTGTGTTTTATTTTTCGCGATAATAACTTTATTGAATTTTTTTTATATTAATTACTTTTTATTGTGGATCCTTTATGCAAATAAACAATTTAATTAGTTTGTGTTTTTATGTTTAAATGGGAACAAAATCAAGTTTGAGAAAAATAGAAAATGTGTTTGATTTATTTTTATTTATAGAAGAGATATGCTTATTATATTTTTTTATCTAATTGCTAACCCTTTTTCTGTCATTTAAAATGTGTATGTGTGAGGGGGACTATACTTTTAGACCTAAATTTTAAATTTTATTTTGTTAACTTAATTTTTCGAGTAGGGGTGTTCAAATTTTCCTATACCCGACTAATTTCGATCCTACCCAACCTGATTGATCAGCTTTTGTAAAAATCGGCCGACTAATGAAAGGATTTTTGGTTTTTCGGTAGGAATGCGCAATACCCATAAAATTTTTGCAATCCTATCCGACTAGACTCGACCCACATGTATAATCTATCTATACTACTACTAAAAGGAAATTAAGTGAAAAATTTTGATTGACTATAGTATCCGTCATAAAACATATAATTCCCTTGAACAATTTTCTTTCACTTCTCCAATTAATTATCCTCTACTATTATTTCATCTCCTTAAATTAGTTATGTACATATACATAATATTTTATGTATTCATTTCAACTTTAATTATTGATTTTAACTCTAATAATATTCATATCATTATGAGAAATAACAAAACAGTACATTACCATCTTTTTATTTCTCCATATAATGGACTCGGTAATTTTTGGTCTTCTAATTCTAACCACATGAATTTATTTTGAGGTTTTAATGTTTGTAGGCCAAAAGTTTTTTTGCAACTACAAGAAGTTGATATTTGGGTTTTATGGACATGGAAAAATCAAGAGTTTATGGTAACTACAAAACACTTTTAAAACTTTTTCTCTCTTTCTGTAGAGGCAAAAAATAAGGTTTTACCTCTAACAATATGAAATTAAGAACTGTGATATATTCTCTGAACCTGATCTCCAAGCCCTCCTCTTGATCTCCAAGCCCTCCTCCTGCAAAACGAGCAAACTGCCCAAGATCGAAGTGCTTCGATCGAAGGCCCTCCGATGCTTAAGTCAGTAACTGAATGATATGAGTTGCACGAAGACAAGGAGAGTTCAGCGTACCTTTCACCCTGGTTTCGCGTTCCTTTTATAGCTTATATTCCCCTTAGGGTTTCCGTTAATTCAGAGGCAAGGTGGCACACCTTCCTTTTTCAGTGTTTGAGTTTGGGGAAGTTTCTAATTCTCCTCCAATAATTTCTCTGAATGCCTTTATTCTAGCAAATCTCGTTCATCCGATTTGCCTAAGTTTTAGGCAAATCTTTCTGTATCTTCTGCCTTCGACAAGATCGGACTTTCCTAATGCCGAGCATATCCTCTGCTTGCCGATCAATTAACGAGCTCGGTTTGGTACAACCGCCCTTTCTCTTGCCGTGCTATATACTCATTCATGAGCTCGGCTAAGTTCAAGCCGAGCTACTAGGTTGTTCGGATGGAATACTTCGATAGGCTTGATAACTTCGAGGGCATAACTATTGCCTTGTATACCGAGCTTTTGATTAGGTCGGCTTGGATAAGGGACCATGACGAATGCTTCATTCGTAAGCACGTGTTTAGTCTTTTCACCCTCACGTGAGCACATTAAATGCCAGGACACGTGTAACGCTGGGGTCTAACCCCTTCATTTGCCCCCAGAAAACGTCTGACAGACGTTCTTTCGCCTGTCAACCGTTTTCCTTCTTAATCATTATTGCCTTGGGCTCTGCGTCTCAGTTTTGGCGGTAGATTCATTGTACGCAATCCGTCTTTTGAAATTCTGCTCCTATATAAACCGCCTTTTCTTTCTTTTTGTACACTCTGCTCTTCTTACTTTGCTCACTCCCTCTCTTGCTTCTTTTTCATTCTGCGTTCGTCCTTGCGTATCCTATCTTCGTCAATGGCTCCTCTTCAACCTTCGGATATCCCAGCATTCAGAACTAAGTACAACATCCCTGATGACGTGGAGGTCAGGGTTGCCGGGAAGGATGAACCTCTGGTAGGTACGAGGGAATCAATCCCCATTCCAACTAGGGCCATCACTGAAGGGGGGGTGAGATTCCCTCTTGACCCCCTTCTCATCTGGGTGTTGTCAGCTGCCAAACTGTGCCCTCTTCAGTGCTGCCTGAATCTCTTCAGGATCGTCATGGGGGTAGCCTCTTTGAACAAGGTCTTAGGTTTAAGCCTTGGGCTATGGGAGATCCTCTACTGCTATATTCTGAAGGCAGTAGGGGACAGCTTCTATCTATCTGTAAGGAAGAAGGATCGGTACCTGGTCACCCATCTTCCAGATTCCAACAAGGGCCATGAGAACGACATTGTGTTCGTGTTTGGGAACTGGGAGTACGCTGCCGGAGTCGCACCATCCTATCGTTGTCCCTATGAAGAGGGCATGCCAGGTACTTGATGTCTCACTTGAGTTGCTTCTTCTATTGCCCACATTCTTTCAAATTCTTGTCTTGCTGTTGTTTGTGTAGGTGAGACCGTGAAGGGTAGGGTCCCAGTCTCCTCTGTTAAGTTAGATCAACTTCAGAGGGTCTGGGATTTTAATGAAACTCTGTTTTGCCGAGCCGCCCATACTCTGCTGGGTTATGTCCCGACTTATTCGTCCTTTATTGCGGTGTCGAACCGTCCCAATGCCACACTGGCAGCAGATCGGGAAGCCATCCAGTCTGCTAGGGAGCAAACCCCTCGAAGCCGCAAGAAGTCTTCCCTTGCTGCTTCTGGACGCAGAACCGTGAAAAACTTCCTGGATTTCCTGTCTACTGTTGAACCGAGCCTACCTTCTGATCCTGCTCCTCCACCCGTCGTACCTTCGATAACTGTTCTAGACGATGCCGATGCCGAGGTCCCTGCTGAAGATGCTCCATCAGCTGCTGAGGTCGCTCCGACCAGCGAAGCACCAGACTTAGTTAGAACAACGGATCTTTTGATACCAGAGGGATTGGAGCCTTTGAATCTTGTTCAGTCCCCTGTTCCCGAAGATGACTCGCTTTTTGAGCTCGCCGAGGCCCCAGCGTTTAAAAGGCGAAGGACTGCTGAAGCCGAACCGAGTACTTCTCCGAAGCCAGCTGAGACCCCTTTCCGTCCTGTTCTTAGATCAAAAAAGAAAGAGATCACAACCAAAGACTCTGCCATTGAAGACTTCAATGTCGCAGTTGGGATCGCCAGGGGGGTTATTTTGCCTCGGGACCTTGCCATGAATGAGGCACTGACTGATGACGAAGTGTCCCGTCAAGCAATTCAGCACATGGTGTTGGTAAGTTTGTCTTATTTGTCTTCTTTCTCTTTGGTAAAAACTTAGGCTTTTTTGGCTCCCCAACTTACAGGGTCTTCAAAAAGTGCACGAGGTCGGGGCCAGGATAGCGAGGAAGGATAAGGCAATGAGAGATGCAATCCATGCTCGGGCCTCAGCGCTTGCCAAGAAGGAGTCAATAGATGAAGAGTATGCCAAAGTCTGTGAAGAGGCTAAGGTTCTGCAGGCTGACAATCAAAGTCTTATCGAAGAGAACCGCCAGCTGAAAGCAGATATTGGCAAACTTAAGGATTCTGAACATGAAGCCATCTTGGAGCTCTCCCAGTCCCAGCTTGACTATGCCAGTATCCTTGAGGAGTTCGATAAATTCAAAGCCGAGGCAAAAGTTAAAGAAGATGCCGCCTATGATGAAGGGATTGAGAAAGCAGAGAACGATCTATCTTTGCAGATTCCCCAGCTGAAGGATGCGCTTTTTAGCAAGGGTTGGCATGCTGCACTGATCGCTGCTGGGGTCCCTTCTTCGTCTGAGCTCTATTCCCAGCACTCCCTTCCAAGCTCATCTCAGCCTCCTGAAAGTACTTGAGAAAGTTTACAATTTCTTCTGTTACAATCTCTTTTTGGATTTCTAGATGTAATGACCTTTTATTGTACCAACTTTTTTGAAGTTTTAATGCAAGTCACTTTTTGATTTTGCGTAGATTTGTTTTTTAGTATATATAACTTGGTCAGAAATATGTAGATAACTACTTTGGCCATTTAGCCTATCCCAAGAACCTGATCCCTCAGGGGGGGCCTCCAATGTTCAGAGTGTTCTTCAGTTAATGGGTTGTGGCCTTTGCTCGGCCTTTCATCGGTGAGTTCGGTTCTTTAGTGAGGACAGATTCTCTAGAAGTTATGGCCTGATCGGCTCTTTCTTGCTAGAGTTCGGTTCCTTGTAGGAACCGTTTACTTGTTCGATTCTCTAGAAGTTATGGCCTGCTCGGCTCTTTCTTACTAGAGTTCGGTTCCTTGTAGGAACCGTTTACTTGTTCGATTCTCTAGAAGTTATGGCCTGCTCGGCTCTTTCTTGCTAGAGTTCGGTCCTTTAGTGAGGACAGATTCTCTAGAAGTTATGGCCTGATCGGCTCTTTCTTGCTAGAGTTCGGTTCCTTGTAGGAACCGTTTACTTGTTCGATTCTCTAGAAGTTATGGCCTGCTCGGCTCTTTCTTACTAGAGTTCGGTTCCTTGTAGGAACCGTTTACTTGTTCGATTCTCTAGTAGTTATGGCCTGCTCGGCTCTTTCTTGATAGAGTTCGGTCCCTTGTAGGAACCGTTTACTTGTTCGGTTCTCTAGAAGTTATGGCCTGCTCGGCTCTTTCTTGCTAGAGTTCGGTCCCTTGTAGGAACCGTTTACTTGTTGCTTTGAAATAGGATAAACAAGCGGTCAGGAAGAAATCCTAACTTTTATTAGATATTCCGAAGGGCACAATTGGTACAAGTACATTAGAAATAGAATTTTCTGAGGTTTGCTGTGTTCCAAGGGCGTGGTACGGCCTTTTGGTCAGGCGTTTCAAGCTCGTAGTATCCGCTGCCTCCGACCTTGGTGACTCTGTACGGTCCTTCCCAGTTTGCTCCAAGCTTTCCGTCTGCTGGGTTTTTTGCCGATCCCAGCACACGTCTGAGCACTAGATCCCCCACCACAAAAGAGCGAGGGCTCACATTCTTGTTATAGGCTCGGGACAACTGACTTCTATACGAGGCCATTCTTATTGCTGCTTGATCCCTCTTCTCCTCGGCTAAATCCAAATCTCCTCTGATAACAGCATCGTTGCTACCAGCTTCAACCAGTTCGGCTCTTAAAGTTGGTAAACCGATTTCAAGTGGAATAACAGCCTCCATACCATACGCCATGGCAAAGGGGGTTTCTCCAGTTGAACGTCGGGGTATGGTACGGTACGACCACAGAACACTAGGAAGCTCCTCTACCCACCTTCCTTTGGCACTCTCCAGCTTCTTCTTGATTCCATCCAAAATCGTTTTATTTGAGATTTCGGCTTGCCCATTACTTTGAGGATAGGCCGGTGTGGAGTAGTAGTTACGAATACCATACTGCTGACAGAATGCTTTGAAAGGTCCACTATCGAACTGAGTGCCGTTATCCGATTTAAGGGCGTATGGAATGCCGAACCTGATAATAATGTTCTTCCAGATGAATTTCCTTGTATCAATGTCCCTGATGTTAGCCAGTGGTTCGGCTTCGATCCACTTCGTGAAATAGTCGGTAGCCACCAACAGAAACCTCTTATTGCTCGGCGCCCGAGGCAAAGGACCAACAATGTCCAGTCCCCATTGGGCGAATGGCCATGGGCTTGACAAAGGATGGAGCTCTATTGATGGCTTTCTCGGGATCGGGGAGAATTTTTGACACTTATCACAACGCCGAACAAACTGCTGAGCGTCCTTCTGCATGTAAGGCCACCAGTATCCTTGTGAGATGGCTCGGTGAGCTAAAGACCTGCCACCGGTATGGGCTCCGCAACTTCCTTCATGTATTTCTGACAAAAAGTCCTGAATTAGGCTGGGATGTACGCATTTCAAGTACGGACCCCCAAATGAGCGTCTGTATAGCTCGTCTTTTGGGGACAACCAAAATCTGGTTGCTTTTAATCGTAGTTTGCGAGCCTCCTTCTCATCCTCTGGCAATTCACCGGTTTTCAAAAAACCAACTATCTGATCCATCCAGCTCGGACCAACAACGTTGCACAAAACTTCGTCCGTTCTGGACAGACTGATACTCGGTTCTGCTAGGAACTCAACAGTGATTGACCTCTCAGATTCCTGCTCAACTGCCGAAGCCAAAGAAGCTAAGGCGTCGGCGTGAGAGTTCCTAGCTCTACCCACTTGCTGGATTGAGTACTCTGCTATCTTGCTCAATTCTTTCTCCGCAACGGCCTGATATGCTATCATCCTTTCATCTTTAGCCATATACTCCCCTACTATCTGATTCACTACTAACTGTGAGTCAGAGAATATTTGGAGCCTCATCGCACCGAGCTCACTTGCCAGCCTCACACCTGCTATCAAGGCTTCGTACTCTACCTCATTATTGGAAGCTCCAAATCCTAGCCTTATTGCTTTCTCCAGTATGCACCCATCTGGACTTACAAGAATGATGCCAACTCCTGCTCCTTTCTGGTTTGAGGAACCGTCAACTGAGAGAGTCCAGTTGCCGTCGAGTTTACTATCATTGGCCCCTTCCTGGGATCGCTCTGGCTGAAATTCGGCAATAAAGTCCGCAACTATCTGTCCCTTGATGGCTTTCCTCGGCTCGAATCGGATGTCAAACTCCCCGAGCTCGACAGCCCATTTGGCAATGCGCCCCGATAGGTCGGCTTTCATGAAGAGTGACCTAAGAGGCTGGTCAGTGAGGACTGTAATTTGATGGGCCTGGAAGTAGTGTCTGAGTTTCCTTGCCTAGCTAACCAGCGCCAGTGCCAACTTCTCCAAAGAGGTGTACCTTGATTCTGCATTTAAGAGCACTTTACTCACATAGTAAATAGGTTTGAAATTTCCCTCGTCATTCCTCATTAAAGCTCCGCTGACGGCCTGTTCTAATACAGCCAAATAAAGGAAGAGATTCTCCTCGGGTAAGGGGGTGGATAAGATCGGCGGGGATGCCAAATATTCCTTCAATTTTGCAAAAGCCTCTTCACATTCCTGGGTCCAGAGTGCCCCTTTCTTCCCTTTAATGGACTGAAAAAAGGGTCTGCATTTGTCAGAGGCTCGGGAAATAAATCTCCCAAGTGCTGCAGCCATTCCAGTCAAGCGTTGTACTTCTTTAATGGTCCGAGGTGACTGTAACTCAGTAATTGCCTTTACCTGGTCGGGGTTTACCTCTATACCGCGGTGTGTAACAAAAAATCCTAAGAACTTCCCGGAGCCGACTCCGAACGCGCACTTGGATGCGTTCAACTTCATGTTATACTTTCGGAGGACCTCAAAAGTTTCTTTGATGTCGGCGCAATGGGTACTGGCCTTTTTACTTTTAATTACCATATCATCAATATAAACCTCAATAGTACGGCCAAGTATATTTGAAAACATTCGGGTTACTAACCTCTGGTATGTCGCTCCGGCGTTTTTCAATCCGAACGGCATCACTCTATAGCAATATGTCCCTTCTGGGGTTATGAAGGCAGTTTTCTCCTGATCCTCCTCGGCGAGGGGGATCTGATGATATCCTCTAAACGCGTCCAGGAAACTCATCTGCTCGTGCCCCGCTGTTGCATCCACCATCTGATCTATCTTTGGCAGTGGAAAGCTATCCTTTGGACAAGCTTTATTTAGGTCCGTAAAATCGACACACACCCTCCATTTACCATTCTTTTTCTTCACCACTACTGTGTTTGACAACCAAGTCGGGTATTTAACTTCCCTTATCGTTTTGGATTCCAGCAACCGTGCTACCTCCTCTTTGACTGCCAGCTGGTGCTGTGGTGACGATCTCCTCAATTTCTGGCTGATCGGCCTATAGCTTGGATTGATAGTCAGATGATGACAAGCCAGCTCGGGAGGCACTCCGAGCATATCATTAGTATTCCATGCAAATACATCAGAATATGTCTGCAACAGTTCTACCAACTCCATCTTCTGTCCGGCACTAAGTGCTGCCCCCACTATAAAATACTTTTCCAGGTCTCCATTCTTATCTAGAGGTACTTTCGTCAGGTCTTCGATGGTTCGCTCGGTAATCTCCTTTTCAGCTCCCAAAGGTACATCAGGAATATGCTTGACAGCTACTTTATCGCTTTTGACCGAGCTGTCAGTGGTTAATTGCTATTTTTCACTTTCCTCGACCAAGCCAAGTTCTCGGTTCGGATCCTTTGTCTTAACCGAGGTCAAAAGGCAGGTTCTGGAACTGACTTGGTCTCCACGAACGTTCACTATTCCATCAGCTGACGGGAATCTTAGCATCTGGTGGTATGTGGATGGTACGGCCTTCATCTCATGCAGCCAGGATCTCCCCATTATCGCATTGTATGCCGAGACTGTGTCCACCACCAGGAACTCGGTCATCATACAGACTGGTCCTGTTTTTACAGGAAGTGTGATCTTCCCTTTTGGAAGTACCGTATTACCGCTGAAGCCGATGAGTGGCGTGTTGGAGGGCATGAGATCCTGGGTCTTGAGGCCGAGCTTCTGGAACAAGTCCCAATACATTATTTCTGAAGAACTCCCTGGATCAATCAGGACTCTCTTGACATCAAAATTAGCAATCCGAAGGGTGACGACTAAGGCATCGTTATGAGGCTGGTGAACGCCGACCAAATCCTGCTCGGTAAAACATATCGCCTCGGCTGATTCCTCTAATTTGATTCTTTTGTTGGTGACCTCCGGTGTCATTCTCAGTTCGTAAACCTCCCTTTCTTTTGCGGCTTTTTGAATGTAGGCCCGAGCAGAGTTATTGGTGGACATCTGGGGGTTAGTTGCGGCGTGGATCACATCAATTACTCCTGCCGGGGTGTTGCGCTCTCCAGCTTGTTCTGTCCTTCCTTCTTCTGCCTTTTGCCCACTTTCGACGAACTCCGCTAGGTGCCCAGTCTGCACCAACTCCTCCAAATGTTGTTTCAAGTGTCGGCAGTTCTCCGTCTTATGGCCTACATCCTTGTGATATGAACACCTAAAATTAGGGTTCCTTTTAGAGGGATCTCCCATCAGTTTGCTCGGCCATTTGAAAAAAGGCTTCTCTTTGATCTGACCCAGTATTTTGTAGATAGGCTCCTTGAAGACTGTGTTCACCCCTAGAAAGGATGACCTTTGGGGAAAGCCATCATTTTCGGTCTTCCTTCCTCCCTCTCTGATCGGCTCGGATTGCCTCTCTCTACCGAACTGCCTTCTGTTTGGTTGCTCCTTCACCACTTCCCTGGTTAGATCGTCATCGACCTTGGCGTATTTCTCAATTCTCGCCATCAGTTCTTCCAAGTCTGTTGCCGGCCTCCTGGTAAGCGACTGGTAGAGAGGATTTTCCTTCGGTAATCCCATTTTGAATGATGCAACCGCGATTTCAGGATTGCATCCCTCGACCTCATTCATTGTCTCCCAGTATCGATGAGCGTATTCACGCAGTGTCTCGGTATTGCTCTTTTTTAATGTGAGCAAAGCTCCAACGTCTTTCGGCTGCTTGCTACTGGTGATGAACCGAGCCGTGAACTGCTCGGCTAACTGAGCCCAGCATCAATTGTTCCCCTCGGCAGGCCGTCAAACCACTTCATGGCTGACTCCCCAAGGCTGCTAGGGAAGATAGTGCACAACAACGACTCGTTTCTTCTATGGATGGTCATGAGCTGTCTGAAGTGCCTGATATGTGAGGACGGATCTGTCTTTCTGTCGTAAAGTCTGAAGCTCGGGACGGTGAATTTGCTCGGAATTCGTCCCTTTTCAATCCATGGGGTGAATGGAGATGATTCCCATCCGTTTCCATACTCCCCTGTTGCTCTCCTGGCTAAGTCCCTAGCCGACCTTTGCTCTGGTCTCCTTAAGCGGCTGTTGAGCTCATCGTTAATATACTACTTCCATGCGTCCACTTCATGCGTCCTGGGCTTCTTCGGTGGGTATCTGTCATCATCAGCTATTGCGATACGGCTTGGCTTCCTCTCAGGGCTCTCATGCCGGGCTTCTCTCGACCGCTTCTCCTTTTTAGTCATCTCGTTCAGTTTAACCTTCAACTCCTCGTTTTCCTTCACCAGATCCTTTTCCCTGGCGTACGATTTTTTGAAGAGACTGTCATGAGCATCCAAACGGTCCTGGAGTGACCGGATCAGCTTTGCTAGTGAGCGGTTCTCCCCCTCAGCACCTTGGTTTTCAACACCCTGGTTCCGGCTCCCCGATGGTTTGAAACTTGCAGAAGAAGCTTCGTCTTTCTCGGGTGTCCTAGATGGGTTTCCTGCTGCATGCAACCTCCCTTCGCTGTCAAACGGAACGTACGCCGGATTGGAATTGCCTAGGGGGGATCTGCCCCTTGGTGATCCAATCACGCTTCTGAGTCTCGACATCGTAGCTTTTCGTTCGAAAGATTAAGATGATTCCCACAGACGGCGCCAAAATGTAGAGGCAAAAAATAAGGTTTTACCTCTAACAATATGAAATTAAGAACTGTGATATATTCTCTGAACCTGATCTCCAAGCCCTCCTCCTGATCTCCAAGCCCTCCTCCTGCAAAACGAGCAAACTGCCCAAGATCGAAGTGCTTCGATCGAAGGCCCTCCGATGCTTAAGTCAGTAACTGAATGATATGAGTTGCACGAAGACAAGGAGAGTTCAGCGTACCTTTCACCCTGGTTTCGCGTTCCTTTTATAGCTTATATTCCCCTTAGGGTTTCCGTTAATTCAGAGGCAAGGTGGCACACCTTCCTTTTTCAGTGTTTGAGTTTGGGGAAGTTTCTAATTCTCCTCCAATAATTTCTCTGAATGCCTTTATTCTAGCAAATCTCGTTCATCCGATTTGCCTAAGTTTTAGGCAAATCTTTCTGTATCTTCTGCCTTCGACAAGATCGGACTTTCCTAATGCCGAGCATATCCTCTGCTTGCCGATCAATTAACGAGCTCGGTTTGGTACAACCGCCCTTTCTCTTGCCGTGCTATACTCATTCATGAGCTCGGCTAAGTTCAAGCCGAGCTACTAGGTTGTTCGGATGGAATACTTCGATAGGCTTGATAACTTCGAGGGCATAACTATTGCCTTGTATACCGAGCTTTTGATTAGGTCGGCTTGGATAAGGGACCATGACGAATGCTTCATTCGTAAGCACGTGTTTAGTCTTTTCACCCTCACGTGAGCACATTAAATGCCAGGACACGTGTAACGCTGGGGTCTAACCCCTTCACTTTCCTACTAAGTTTCAAGGATTGTTATAAAAATGTTATCGCTTGATGTATTTATTTGATGTGAATGTATCCTCTCTATATCGTAGAACTTGATTGCTAGATAATCACTTTTGCCCCTATTTACGTGTAGGGGCTTTGCGATTTTCCCAAAAATAAAAAGAGCTTGTGGTCTTGTCTTTATATATTGATAGTTGGACAATTATTTTCAACTTCAACTCTTCATTATATTTTTTTACACTCTATCTTGGAAAAATATTTCAAGAAATTTGCAAAAGCATTGAACAACAAGTAGTTAGAGAAGTAAAATTTTGTGATCCTCCATGTATCTGACATAACCACATGTTAGATAGTCTTACTATTTTTTCATTGGGTGTATATTTACAATGCCAAATATGATTAGATTTTATAAAATAACGATCAATATATAGACACTATTTTATTGAGTTTAATCTTACTATTTTTACTTAATGCAGGTCCAATTAAGGTGTTGAAATTGCAATAATCACAATAATTGATTGAATTTTTGCGTAAGAGGTTTGCTCTTTAAGCTTTATATTAAAAAATTTGAAAAGACATTGATTTATATACCTTTGAAAAATATTTATTTTGGGTCAAGCAAATAGAGATTGAAACTTTTCTAACCTTTGATCCCCACCTCCCAAAAAAAGAAATTAAAATTACAATCTTACTAAGCTTACTTCAACTATTTGCAATGTCGAGATCGCTTTTTTTAATTTTGATGCTAAACAAAATATTCGTAATAAAATTATGCATGCAAAGTACATGTACATCAACTAATTTTTTTTAAAAATATATACATGTTAATGTGTGCACAAAAATCCTAAAATTCCTAGTGCATCCTCCTCTTCGAGTCTCCGTGACTCTCGTCTCTTCTTCTTCTCAGTCGATTGATCCATAGCGACTCCTCCTCTTCGAGTCTCAGAGACTCTCGCCTCTCTCTCTGCCTTCTCTTGGAAGCCACAAGCCACACGCATCCCAGGTTCTCTATCTCTCTCTCTCTCTCTCTCTATCTTTCTGTATGAGTCTTAATTCCTTTTGTTTTTCTGAAATTGAAATCATATGATGAGAGTTTCAGGAGTTTTTTTGTTAAGCTAAATTATAATGAGTTTGAATCATTGATCTATATTTCATTATTGAACTCAAAAATTTGGGGCCTTTTTAATCTGTAGGGCTTAAAGCCCATGCTTTTTTGAATATAATGTTGAGCCGGCCATGAGTTGCATATATGTGACTCACTCAGGAAAATGTAATTCAGTTTTTATACAATCTGAAAATTAGCACATTGAAAAGGAAACGGGAAAAAAGAACTTTTTTGTTCTTTGTTTAGTGGAATTTGTAGTGCATTAATCTAGCAAGGTGCATTAGGTCACAAAAATTGGGTCTTTTCATTTTCTCCGATTATGTCTATTCTCTTACAGTTTCTTTGCTATGAGATTACCAGAAACTTCTTTCTGATTGGTTGCATGATTGATGCTGTGTTCTATTATAAGTACATACTAGCTCTAGATTGTAAATATGTTATTTGCTATCATTTTTTTACTTGAAGAATCATGATTAGTTCGTTTCTTCAGCTGAGACTAATTTTCCAACGAATGAGGAGATCCAGTTTATAACTTCTGTTTGCTGAAAGCAAAAAAGTGGATGGAATTATCATATTTTAGGTTTATCAAACATTAAGATAGTGCATTTTTTGGGGTTGTGTGTCGATTTTTTTGTTTTGGGGGGGGGGGGGGGGGAGCTGGTGGTAAGTTTGGATGTGCATATCCTTCCAGGAATGAGTTTTATTGGCGGGGGCTTTGACATGCTTGCTTCTCATTTGTTAGATTTGTGTTTTCTTAGTCAGTTGTAATTTTTTTTTCTTACATGATAACTATCTTTACTTGTTTTCATTAGACTTGGCCTTTGGAAATTTGGAGGTGAAAGGATGTGTTGTATGACACCTTGTGGGCTACAAAGCCTGAAACCCTAGTTCCTTTGATGACTTGATTGAACATGAACATGAACATGGAGCAACGGGTCTCCTTGGACTGTGAGGCAATCCTTCATACTGAGAATATTTTATTTAAGGATGCGGATTGTGGTGTAATCACAGCCTCACTAGATCACGTTGCATCACAGCAGCCGGGTATGCTTTTGGCCTTTTCATGTCTTAAGTTTGTTTAATCTGTTTGCTTAATGAGGGTGTTTTGGTGATGGTGTAAACTATATGGAACTAGCTAGTTTTACCTTTCATTGGAATGTAATTCTCAATGCAGCCAAAAAACAAACGCGGCAATGGGCTGCTTGGACGCGCCAAGAGGAAGAAAGCTTTTTCGGTGCACTACGACAAGTTGGAAAGGCAAGGTTTTCTTTGCCATAAATTTCTTGTCTGACTCCATAGCTAAGATGTCTCCCAACTGTGATAAGTTCATGTCTTTTTGCAGAACTTTGAAAAGATCACCGGTCGAGTTCAAAGTAAAAATAAGGATCAGGTCATTTGTTACACACTTAAGTTTGGAAAATTCTGATTCCGTGAATCCTGGGGTTCTAAAGTACTGAGTTTCTATTGCTATCATTTCCAGGTCAGACATTATTACTATCGACTTGTAAGGCGTATGAACAAGTTGCTGGGTCCACAACTTTGTCTTGATGCCAAAAACTCCAAGGACACTAATGCTGCAATGCTTCGATGGTAACCATTAACTTCATATTAAATGTGTCTTCATACACATGGTAACAAGATTGTTATATTTATTTCTTATTATGGCACCCACCATTTCTTTTTCAACTTATTGTGTTTTTTTTTTCCTTTATTTTTATCAAAATTGGTGATAGTTGTGGGTGCTATGGAATTTTTAAGAGACTTGATGTGTTGGAGCATCGTGTGAAAAATATATAGATAATAGAAGACCTCGGAATTTTGTAACAAAATTTGGCATATCTTTGAGCTGATTTAGCAGTGTAAGATAATCTTTAATATGAATGCTAATTAAGAGGAGCATCATGTGATACCGTAAGGAAGTATAAGAATTAGGTAATCTGGAACAAGATTTTGGCATCTTGTTAGTGCTTCATTGGTTTTGCTACCGAGCTACTCATGCATTAATGTATAAATGCTATTTTACTGCCAGCTGCTGCTTACTTTCTGGAAAAAACTCAATATTTATGGTTTCCTGCTGTATGTTTCTGTAAGGGTTACTAATTTAGTAGATGGAAGAAATGCATTAGAAGAACAATTAGATATTCCTTCCTAAATTTGGAGATCTGTACAAGGGATTATAATAATAAACGAATACAGCATTTTTGCGTATGAAGTGGTGCTTTGTTAGTATTGGTGGGCAGAAAACTATGCATATACATTCATATGGTACTATTATCTATCTGAATTTATGAAGAAACATGAATTTTTTGGAGTCTTTCTTTGTAACAATGTTGTTGTAACTTGATAAACGTAGGCCTTTTTGCATGGGATATTTTTTCTGGTATGGTGAGGCATTTTCCTAATTCATGTGACTTTTGTTTTAGGTGGTCTTTACTAGAAAAATACAGCTGCAAGGCCTCAAAGCTTCACTTAAAGCCCCGAAGATTTAAGATTTTTGTAGAGACCTTGGTTAGTCAACACTGTAAAATTCCTTCCTTGATGATATTGTGTATGTGGAACTTAACTTCTTCTGCATCTGTTGGACTCACTTGTTTTTATTGTCATGAAGGAACACCAACTCTTGAAAGACCGGAAAAAGAGAAAACGACCTTGCCAGGGGGAAAACAGTTCTACTGGAGCTTCAACTACGGTCTCAAATCAGGGAAGAGCATCGGAGCATGATACTCGTGCAGTTAAAGTGGTTCTTGTTGACAGTCAAAACATTCAGAAATTAGGTTCTGGGAAAGGATCTTCATTAAGGCGCAATATAAATATGGGCATTAATCGTAGCAACTGCAAAGGAGACTCATTGCCTAAAACGGCAAGACATCGGCGGAAAACAGGTAAATTTTCAAGTTATTTAGCCCAGATTTAAGACGCAATGTCAGTGTACTTCTTTTTCCCTTGCTTATTTTTTGGAGAAATGTACAATTAGAAGTGGGAGTTAGCTAATATCTGAATGTTATTATTGTTTTTAAGCCACTTTTTGGCCTGATGATAATGGCAAGTAATGTTTCCTATTCCATTTGTGGTGCATAAGGTAGAACAACAATTCTAGTAAGAAAGCATTCATTATTCACATCCCTGTGAAGTTTTGAGAGATTTGGACCTAGGTATATATAGAGTTCCAAGCATTTTCTAATCCAGTCCACAAGAAAGAATCGACTCCTGGTGGAGTCTTGCAGTGCGGCCTGGCCATGCTACATGCCAATATAGATTAGGGAATGAATATAGACTATAATTAGGACTCTACATCTAGAAACATCCAATTTACCAAAAAGATGACCCATGGGTCATACTATAACCCGCCGTTTCAACAGATCTTAAAATAATGAAAATACCTGTGACTCAAAAAAATATATAAAAGACATAAAAGTTCTCATACTAGCAACCTAACTCAAAGTAACTAAAAATAAGTCTCAAATATGTTTATGTAAGCTCCTAAGCAGCTTCTGCATCATCCAATATGTGCCAAATTCTATAGTTTTTCACGTCATTGAGTTTGTGTTTCCTCAAACATCTTATTGACTGCATTATTTTTGTTATGTATGCAATTGCAATGTTTTTGTTTGTCTGTTGGATCACAAAGATTGTGCCTGTAAGTTTATAATCGGCTTCCATGCCATCTCTCTATTTGGTTATTTACTTAAGTTAGTCTATGAACTGAAGTTGGTTCTTCCCCCTTTAATGTAGTGTCATGTACTACCTTCCCTCTACTCTGTTATTTACTGAAGTTAGCCTACGAACTGAAGTTGGTTCTTCCCCTTTTTATGCAGTGTCATTTTATGTAAATACAGTCATATTTTGCTGTCTGTGTCCACCATCATATTGCAGGTTTCAGAGTTTTCCATGCTAGACACCTCCTGCCTTCATCCATCATAGTGATCATGTAGTTCTTTTTGTTTTTTGTCAGGCACATCATGTTTTAGTGGGGAGGTTGTACTTTCATTGTTCACATCCTTTTCCTGTTAATTTATTCTGGATCTTTTCCTTTGCTTTTCCACTTGCATCCTTGTTAGTGTGCTATTCAGAGTTTCTCCTTTTCCACGTTTGCCACATGAGCATGTATGGTTTATATCACAAGTTACAAAACTTTATTTGGATATTAAATTTCTGTTGTCTATAATAACATTTGCCAACTGAGACTCCATATTTTACAGACCCCTGGCAGGATTTGTTTTCATCTACTGGAATACTTATTTCTTCAGTCCAAGTTATGTAACTTGAGACTTAGATTCACTTTTCTTTGCATTTGTATCTGTAGATGAACAAACAGATCTATGGTTGTTGCATTTGACATTCTTTGCTGTGATTCTCCACAGCACTGTTTTCCCACAGATATGGCACTTTTCTTATTTTGTGCTTTATGTCTATTTTTTTCTTCTTCTTGTCACTTAGATACACCATTTTGGTCTGGTCTTGGCTGGATATCTAACAGGTACTGTGTCTACAGCTGCGTACAAAAAATGGGAGAAGGCTGCGATTGCTGGGGTTTCATTGGTTGCTGATGCTGCTGAGCATTTGGAGCGGACAACTACTGATCAACTGGTTGAATATGTCCAGGGTACACAGGGTGAGCTGTCAATGATACATTTGTAAAGTCACTGGAGTCAGGAGCTATATGCGAGATTTGTAAAACCTGTCTGATTTTTTCCAATCTGACAATCCAATCTGTTTTTCAGGGCAAGAGGGTTTTGACCCTATTGGAAAAGATGTGTCTAATTTGCCAACTTTTCCCCACAATCTGTTTCTTGAGAACAATGTACAAAACTCCACAAAAATAAAGCTTCAATTGTTCCCAATGGATGAAGGTATTAGAAGAGCCTTGGAAATGGTAGGTCAAAGGAAATTCTTCTTGAGAGCTCTATGTTAAAGATGTTTAAACAATGTATTTGTTGAGTGAGGTTACATCATTTGAGTTTTTTTTTTTTGTAGGATAATCATAATCCACACCTGGAGCTCACTTTAAGTACTCGTAAAAAGATAGCATCGGTATTGGAGCATCTCAGTCGCAAGTGGGGAAACTCAAATATTGCCTCTGGAGAACTAATGCTTTTCCCTTACTGCGTTGAAAGGAAAAATCTGGTGGACTATCAGAAATGGACTAAGGACTCTGTTCTTAGTGCAGCAGATGTATATGCACTGATTGGAAGCCCTCCAGTTTTCCGCCTAAGGTTTTTTTCCCTTTTTTGTCTTTATTTTTCTGTTTTTGTAGGGCAATATTCGCCTTCAAGCGTAATGACCGGTTCTCTTTCTCATATAAAGGTATGGTTGGTTTTCAAATGCCGATCTTCATTCAACAACATTTCAACCACCTTTAGTTTCATCTACCCTTTTTGATGTGAATGCTGCGAGCATGGACAATACAAAAGAGCAGAATCTGGATGCTATACCAGTAGCTACGCCACCTACTGATCATGAGTCTGAGATACTTATTGGACCGTATAAAGAACAACTAATCTCAGCCACAAGAATCATTACTCTGACTCCCTCTTCCACAGATGTACCCAGTGAGATGGCTGGGTGTGTTAGCACAGGTCCCTCCAATAATCTTTCGGAGTCTACTGATCAACCAGAAACAATCTCATGGGAGAATATGGAGGCTGGCAATGGAGCTATCATGAGACAAGTGGAAAATGCTGTACTTTTTCTTCTTCTCTCTCACCATGCTTTTCTATTTATAGGAATGAATGCAGGTTTGCAACCCATGCATACACTAACTACTCTCACATGCAGCCCAAGCTTTTTAACCTGGTTAAATGCTTTTTGACTTGAATATTGCTACCCTGTCAAAAAAATTGCATATTTTGTTGGTGCGAGACTTCTGCTCTATTAGTTTCAGGCTTTCAGCATGAACTCCAGTCGTCTTCTTCTCTTAGAACTTTAACTTTCCAATTCAATCAGCCAGTATGACTATTAGTTTCTCTTTGCTTCATCTAGATTTTCTTTTAGATTTTTCTCTGTTTTCATTTTGTTTCTGAAATATTTTGGAAACATTTCCTTTTTCTTGGGTGACTGAAACAATGCACCGAAACAAAATTTTGATCCTTGGGAAGAACTGCCGATGAGAAACTTTTTTGTTCTAATCTTTCAAGGCAATGCTGATAATATTAATGATAGATTGGAACAACTGCAGTGATAATATGCTTTTCTCAGTCGAACATAATATTGCAAAATGTTTATTTGAATATTTGAGGGCATGTTTCTGCCAAAATATGCCTACCTGACACATACTAAGGGAAAGATTGTTCGTTGAGAAATTAGCCTTAACTTACCAAGGCAAGAATAGAGATGCTTGTTCTCTTTCCAGGTAGAAAACATACTTTCCATGAGGCATTGTTTTTTATGGAAGCACATTCTGCTTTTGTTTAGCTCTGACTCATTATACTGCTATCAAGTTATGACTGTAACAATTATAAAAGCTTGAAACTATCATGACAGCTTATTTGTTTACCAATGTATCCTTCTAAACTTCCTTTTTGTTTATGTTTAGGATTGCTTGAGGAAACGCAAGGGTGCTGCTTTATCAGCTGGGGAATGGGCTGATAGCCTTACCAACATAAGTGTTGGGGATCTACTCTCTGAGGCATCTCATAACACAAATGATAATTGCATTAATCCACCCCCATCTGGCAGCTCTCAATGTATTCAACAGATTCCATTCAGCTGTGACTCTTTTGATGCTGCAATTGCTGCTCATATATATAAACATCAAGGCAAAACTGGCTTTCAGCCACCTCTTGCATCTTCCATTTGGGATGCTGAAGAAACATGTGATGCCTTCGCATTCCAAAAGAATGGTGTTTTCTGTAAGGAAGTTCAGTGTGGATCTAGGGATGCTTCTCCAGAGGCATGCAAACGGATAGCTAGAATGAGTTTGCTGGCATCAGATGCTGATGTTGAGGTTTTATTTCATCATCACGCTCTTTTCATGTGATCTTAGTGCTTAGCAGAAGTAATAGTTGCTTGCAAAGTATTGCATACATCATTTCAATTTTTTATGTAGGTAATGCCTGAAGCAGAGGAGTCTGTGGATGATAATCCGGCTGATGATGGAAAGCCAATGGATGAGTGCGAGTCTGATGCACATATTTTGGACGATTCTGCGAAGGATCTCAGCGGACTTACTGATATATATTGGGTATTTTTTTGTACATTCTTTTTCATAGTGAATGTATATTTCTGGTTTACTTTTGAGAAATCTCTCCTATAACGATGACAAGAGCCAAGTAGTTTTGGGGCTGTATATTCTTTTAGTTTAGTTTCCGTGTGAGGATTATAAGGCAGATGACCTAATTTCATCTTTTCGTTATTGCAGCCTGACTCTTTAGGACCGTTAAACTTGGATGTACCTCCATGTAGATATCTTAGTGACGATCTAATTTTTAGTGATAGCCTTAGCAGTTTAAACCGCCTTATAGCCAGCAGTCTGGATGCGTTTCAAAATTGCTCATTCTTTGGATTGGACAAGAAAGAACCAGCATCAACAGTTCAAGCTCAAGAAACTGCTTCCTTTTCAGATTTTAAAATTGGCAGTGAAGTTTGACATGTACCAAGGTAGAACGCAGAGACAATTCTGGGCCTTGCGATTTGAAGAGCGCGTGCTTCATTGCTGGAAACTTGTGGCTGGCTTGCATCATTCCCCAGTATAGCTGACTCGAGGGACATGGAAAGGGGCTCTCTGCATTTGCAAGCCGAGAAAGATAGGCGTGCCTGAATGTATGTTCCTGATCTAAAAGCAACTTCTGTTGTACAGAAATGGATGTGGATAAACTTTTTACTGAAATCTGTCCCAACTTCTTGTATTGTTGCCATAAATCTTTATCCTATGTTATAGTAAATGCTGATGTGCAGAACCCAAAAAGACAAATAATTTGGTTATCTGGATGAGGGGCCTCTTGGAAGATTGACATTTGATGCTTTTCAATGATTTATTTTGAGCTCATTTTGGAATTATTTTTGAGATTGCATATACAGGTACTATTTGTTTGATGGATTTTATCTTTTTAGCATGTAATGGATCTGCAGTGTTTTAAATGGTAGTTTTGAACCTATAATTGCCAAACTATAATGGAGATCAATCCCAGCGGGCCTGCAAATGCATTACTACTTTTACCATGAATGCATGCTACTATATGTCTTCTGGAAAGGATTTCAATGGACGGATAATGATGTCTAACCATCTATATAATAAAACAACTAGGTGTTCAAAATTTTATCTCATACATATTTTTCTCCCTCAAAACCATCACATCACCCATTTTTATCATATGTTTAATCATTTAATATTTGATTAATTTGTAGTTTAACATAATTTTTATTTCAGACATTATTTATACACAACAGTGTACATATATTGAAAAAATTTGTCGAATTACGTATTTTTGTCGATATTTTTAAAAAAAATAATAAGTAAAAATAAATTTTAAATGATGTAATTAAATAAATGAAGAAAAAAAAAATTATCATTTAATATTGTGGGATCGATTTTTTGGACGCTCGAATTTTATGTTTTATCGTACTTTCAGGTACGAGTAATGACTAATATATAAATAAAGTACTTTTGTCGTAGTCAATGGACAATGGTCTCAACTATCGTGGGGTTTGTGAGAGACACGTGGTAGACAGTATCGTCTAAAAACCACCTGCAATAAGTAAAGTAGTGAATACAATAGATAGACATGTTATACGCTCATTTATCTAGAGTTGTTTTTGGACTGGAGCATTTGTATTCATTGTATTACATTTATTTGGTATGCATAAGATGTAATTTGCCAGATAGATTACAAAGTAATTTAATCCACTTAATTATAATGCCAAAAAAACGTTTCTAGTTTGGATGATAGTTTTTGGTCTTCTTATCAAAATTTCTTCCTTATTGGTTACCACTTGGCATTAAGAGAAGGCTTAGACAACAATCATCTTTGGGTTTGAAAAAGGAATAAGTTCTACTTGTTTGGAGAAAAGAATATAATGAAATACAGAAAGAACAAGTGCATCAGGTTGGACTGGGGGATCATCCGACCATAACAATTTACAAAGGTTATTTTTTTTTTATGAGAATTATTTTAACAGAGTGATTAAAATATTTATTGTTGTTAAGATTTAAGTGTGTGGTTGAAATATCGTGGTTATAAATTGAGTATGATTAAAATATTTAACATGTTTATTATGGTTAAAATATTAAATGTATGTAGACTTATATACTATGGTTGTAATATTAAAACGTAAGTCGTGAAATAAGTTGTCAGGTCTAAACGAGTTCGTCAATCTTTCCTTCTTCTTCATTTCATCATGTTTGTTGTGTTGTTCTGGTAGACCATTGTTGTGTTTTATTCAATGTAAAATACTCTATTTTATTATATAAATTTTTAGAAATATCATTACCATCAAAACCCTTATCAAAAATATATTTTTAAAGTATTTTTGTTTTTTTGCTTTTATTTTGAAAATCATTTTCTGAAAATGATATCCTCTTAAGTTATGCTCAATGTAATAAGACCAAAAGGAAAGGAAAAACAGACGGCACATTCACTATCCCATGTCCATTCTCTCTATGTTTGGATATATATATATATATATATATATATATATATATATATATATATATATCACGGTGATGCAAACTTAAAGCAATCTCTCTCTCTCCAGTCTCCACCCTTGAAAGTTAAAACACAATCACAGAAGAAAATGGCTGGAACTCACCAGAAGCTTCACGCTATAATGATTGCATACCCTCTCCAAGGTCACATAAACCCCTTCGTAAATCTAGCCATGAAGCTCGCTTCAAAGGGCTTCACAATCACCTTCGTCCACACTCAACACATTCACCACCAGATAATCCAATCCCAATCCCAATCCCAAACACACACCACCACCGAAAAACCTGACATCTTCGCCGGAGCTCGTAATTCCGGTCTCGACATACGGTACACGACGATCAGCGACGGACTTCCGTTGGAGTTCGACCGATCTTCAAATTTTGTGCAGTATTGGGAGTGTATCTTGGAGGATTTTCCGACCCATGTCGATGAATACGTGGGGCGGATGGTGAAGTCAGATCCGTCGGCGGCGTATTTCTTGATCGCCGACACTTTTTTTGCGTGGCCGGCGTCAGTTGCCGAGAAGTATAACCTTGTGAATGTTTCGTTTTGGACGGAACCTGCATTGGTTTTCACCTTGAACTATCACTTGGACCTGCTGATTGAGAATGGTCATTTTGCTTCTCATGGTAAGCACGTCATGTCTCCGTCTCTGCTTCTATATGTGTGTATGCAATCATATATATGTATTAAATCTCAAAAAAAAAAAAAAAATTGATTTCTATTTTTTTGTCGTTAAAATCTCTTTAAATGTTATTTTAAAAATAATTTGACGGCTAATATTAAAACACCTCAAATTTAATATGATAATAAGTACTTTAAAAAAAAAGTAGTGTTTGAAATCGCCCCACCAACAAGCCTACCACCACCACGCCACCGCCCCACCACCATCATCACTATCACTACCACCGCCACCTCACCACCACAATTACCCCCATCACCAACACCCACTGTCCCACCACCACCCCCCCATCCCCATTACCGCAACCGACGCCACCAACACTACTATTGTCACTCCACCACCACCACCACCACTGTTGCCACCAAATTACCACCATCGCCACTGTCCCATCATCCCCACTACCACCCCTCCACTATCACCACAACCGCCACCTCACTACCACCCCCACCCCCACCATCATTACCAACCCATCACCACCATCACTCTACCACCGTCACCGTCACCGTCATCGACACCACCAATGCCGCCACCCCACCACTACCATCGCCGCCCATCACCACCATCTTCGTCATCACCACCATCACCACCACCACCACCGCCACCACCACAGCTGTCATCACCCTACCACCACCGTCACTGTCCCACCATCACCTTTACCATCACCACCACGACCATCACCACCGCCACCGCCACCGCCACCGCCACCGCACCCCCATTGCCCCACCGCCACCACTCAACACCATCGTTATCCCATTCTTATATTTATTACCACTACCACCATCATCACACTATAACTGTCACCCACTGTCAGCACCCATTATCATCATTGTTGCCTACCACCACCCGTCGTCGCCTCCCATTGTCGTCAGCCATTGTCACCCACCCCCACCACACCTACCACCACTAACCACCCGTCATCGCCACCCACTGTCGCCACACATTGTCACCCACCCCCAGCACACCTACCACCATTAACACTATTGTCGTTCGCCACCACCCATTATACTATGGCCTGCCACCACCCATCATACTGTGGCCCCACCACCATCATTACCAACCACCATCACTGTCGCCCACCACCACCCACACCCACTACCACCACCACCACCACCACTGTCACTAACACCATTGTCACCCAAAACTCACCACCACCATCATCGTTGCCACCCATGGCTGTCATAACCACCACGATCGTCACCACTCACCACAATCATCACCGTCTCCCACCATCACCACTACCGCCCACCATCACTACCACTGCTCACATTCACTACAACCGGTACTTAAATTCATTTATTTATCCTCTATGTTTAGGATTTGATTCAGGGTGTGAATACAAATATGTTTATTGTTGATTTTTTTTATTACTCCGTACCTTTAGGCACTTGCAATAATTAATCTTATATAATAAAGTACAATACAATTCAAATTTTAAAAGATAAACAAAATGACTTTTGCTTTTCGTGGTTGAGATCTCTTTAAATTCTACTTTAAAGTTAATCCGACGACTAATATTAATACTCCAAATTTAATAGAAAAATAAGCCCCTAAGGGTGTATTTGGGGTGACTTTTTAAAAGTGCTTCTAAAACTTATAACTTTTCATAAGTACTTTTATAAAAAGTAGTGTTTGGAACCGCCCCACCACCACCACCACTCCATCGCCCCACCACCATCACCACTATTATCACTACCACCACCATTGCCACCGCCACCCCACCACAATGACCCCCACCCCCACCCCCACCCCCACCATCATCGCCACTACCACCACTGCCACTGCTACCTCACCACCACCTCTGCCACAACAACCATCATCGCTACCACCATTGCCGTCACCTGCATTGTCGCCACCCCACCACCAACACCACACCCATCACCATCATTGCTATCATCCCACCACTACCACCACCACCACCACCATTGCCGCCACCTTACCACAACCACTAAAACCACCCCACCGCCCCACTATCATTATAACCATTACCACCACCACCACCACCACCATCATTCCCATTACCCCCACCCCTACCACTACTCCCATCCATCACTATCGCCACTGTCCCACCATCACCCCTACTCCCATCATCCCACCACCACCCCCAAGACCATCACCATTACCACCACTACCGTCGCCCCACCACAACCGCCGTTGCCGCCACCCAACCATCACCACCGCCGCCACCCTCACTGTCCCATCGCCACCCCTACCACCACCGCCACCCACCGCCGATTGTTACCACCGCCGCCACCCACCACTATTGTCATCTCATTCTTATATTTATTACCACTACCATTATCATCCCATTACTACCGTCGTCCACTGTCAGCACCCACCTCCACTATTGTTGTCCACCACCACCCATCGTCACCCACTACCATAACCCACCATCACCCGTCGTCGCCCACTATCGCCGCTAGCCATTATCACCCACCCCCACCACACCTACCACTACCAATCACCACCACCCGTCATCGTCCACCACTGCTGCCACATATTGTCACTCATCCCCACCACATCTACCACCACACCTACCACCACCGTCATTCGTCACTATCCATCATACTGTCGCCTAGAAGCACCCTTCGTCGCCCACCACCACCATCGTCACCGCCCACCACCACAACCCACCACCGCTAGGGGTGTTCACCCTACCCTACGGGTAGGAATTATGGTATTCCATCTTCCTACCCGATACTTAACGAAAGAATTTTTTCTTGGCCTACCCTACCCAATCAAGTGTACCGCTCCTACCCAAATGCCGTCCAAAAAAATAGGGTAAAAAATCGGGTAAAAAATCAAATGAACACATATTTTTTAGTTATTAATTTTTGAATTATTTTAATAATTTAATTAAGTAACCTGCACCAATTAACTAACACAATAAATCAATAATACTAAAGAAAACACAATAAATAAAAAAATATAATAAAACACAACAAGAAAGCCATAAACATCAATAAAACATTAGAGTTTCTAGATTTTTGGATTCTAATTTTTAGAGATTAACACACACACACACATATATATACTCGATTTTTTGCGAAATACCAAAAGATCTTCCGTTGGCCTATCCGATTCTTTTGGGTAGCTGATTAGTAAGGTCGGGTAGGGTATGATAGGATCAGAATTTGCGTGTAATCACAAATTTAAACACCCCTAACCACCACCACCGCCGTCGTCCCACCACTGCTAACCATCATCACTGTCACCCATGGTTGTCACTACCACCATCGTCACCTCAAACTATCACCGTTGTCACCCACGACTGCCACCATCACCACCGTCATCGCCATTATCAGTCATCGCTACCCACCACAACCATCACCGTCTCCTACCACCACCACTACCACTGCTCACCCCCATTACAACCGGTGTTTAAATTCCTTTTTTCTTTCCTCTATATATGTGATATGATTTTGAGTGTGAATACAAATATGTTTATTGTTGATCATTTTTTTTTATTACTCTGTGTCTTTAGGCACGGACAATAATTAGTGTATATATATATATATTGTGTACATAAGTTGATAAAAATTCTAGTGGTTTGAATTCAGCTAAGATGAGCTCAATTTGACTCATTCAGGTTCTTTTAAATTGTAAAATAAAACAAATTTGATGATATTTTATATGTGAGCTGACTATAAGTGACATGTGTCTCAGTTTAAACAAACTTGATTTGACTTGAATAAGTTTAGTTGTACAATTAATCCTATTTTTTTTGTCAAACAATCTTCAATCTGAAGAAGAGTCTCAAATTTATCCTCAAATAGTTTAATGTAATTTCTTCTTCTCTTTTTCAATAATTTTTTGAGAAATTTGAACTTTAGGGTTTAGTTTTTTAGTTGATTATACAATTTTTGGGAGATTATAATAGGAAAATTTATTATTTTAACACTGGTTATTCAAATTTAGAATTTGGAGTTTAGTTTTTAAAAATTCCGTCCGACTCAAGTGCATATGAAATTTTGTCGAGTTTGAGCAAGAATCTATTCTAGGCAATCAAGCTCATGCTCTGCTAATTCAATCAAATTGTATCTAAGAATACTCAAACTCAATAACTCAAGTAATACTTCAAATATATATGGTCACCACATGCATGTTTGCTTATGTATAGAAACATGCACATTCAATCATATACGAACTCAAGCATATGATAATATCAAATCATTTTTCTATGATATATATATCAGATAATCGCAAGGACACAATTGATTACATACCAGGGGTCCAAGCAATAGAACCCAAGGACTTGATGTCTACTCTCCACGAGACTGATATATCCACATTGGTGCACCGAGTAGTATTCAAGGCATTTGAGCAGGTCAAGAAAGCAGATATTATAACATGTAACACAGTCCAAGAACTTGAATCCGAAACCATCTCAGCTCTACAACAAAAACTACCCACCTATGCAATTGGACCCATCTTCCCTCTTGGCTTCACCAAAAGCATTGTGGCTACGAGCCTATGGTCCGAGTCCGAGTGCACCCGGTGGCTCGACACTAAGCCACATGGGTCAGTTTTGTATGTCTCATTTGGTAGCCTTGCAAATATTAGTGAACATGATTTCATGGAGATAGCCCATGGCCTTTTGCTCAGCGGAGTGAACTTTGTTTGGGTGGTTCGGCCTGGTATTGTAAATTTGGAAGGTGATAATAATTTGCCGGATAGATTTAAAGATGTGATCGGAGATCGAGGATTGATCGTGCCATGGTGTTGTCAGATTGAAGTGATCTCACATTCGGCAATCGGAGGGTTCTTGACTCATTGTGGGTGGAACTCGATATTGGAAAGCATGTGGTGTGGGGTTCCGTTGATATGTTTTCCTGTTGTGTACGATCAAATCACTAATAGAAAATTGGTGGTTGATGTCTGGAGAATAGGAATCAATTTATGTGATAAGAAATCAATCACAAGGGAGGAAGTTGTGGAGAAAATTAATTCTCTGATGAGAGGAAATACGTCGTCGAATGAGCTGAGAAAGGAGATGAAGAAAGTGAAGAAGACACTGGAGAATGCACTGGACATTGATGGATCATCAGAGAAAAACTTTGAACAATTCATCAAGAAAGTGAAGGAGCTGATTGGAAAGAGAAATGGACTTGAAATCTGAAATGAAAATCCCTCAATACATTTTACAAAAAGCATGGATTCAACGAAGTACGTGTTTACAAGTAGTGGTGGTGGGGTGGTGGTGGTAGTAGTGGCGGGGGAGGGGCAGTGGCGGTGGTGGTGTTGGTGGAGCAGTGGTGGTAGTAAAATGTTTTGTAGAGAAGTGATTTAAAAGTAGAAGTTATTTTTTTTTTAATTTTTATTTATTTACTTATTTAAGTGGTAAAATTATTTTTGACTTATTTAAAAATTATTAAAATAAGTTGTTCCAAATACTATTTTTTTTTTTAAATTGCTTATAAGAAGTCATAAGTCCTATAAATACATTTGAAAAGTCAATCCAAATACACGCTTAGGGTTTATTTTTCCTATTAAATTTGAGAAATTAATATTAGTCATTGGATTTAATAAAATTTAAAATTATTTTAACCGGAAAAAATAAAAGTCATTTTTTATATTTTCAATCGTTCTACCTTATTACATACATTGCTCCTCCAACCGTATGTAATGACTAATTTACCTTGAGAACATTGATGGAAAATGTATACTTGAAGGGATTTGTGACCCAAAGGTGGAAGAAATTCAGGTAGTCTTCCTTTGCGAAGAATGATTATTGTAGTGAACTTGTCGTCAATATTAAAATAATGCTAACTTACAGGAGAGTTAATGAATAAAAACTCACCTTTTTTTTTCCCTTCTGATTCCAATTAGATAAAACTGAAGCATAAAGCAATGGAGAACATCTACCAAGGACATGTCAACAAGCAAAGGGGTGTTTAATTATCTTAACTTATTATTTGAAGATTCTTATACATTTGTTTGAAAAGATTTAAATAAATGAAGACAACCCACGAAGGAAACATTTTCCACATGGATATAATAATTTGCATTGTTAGGAATCCAACAAAAAAAAAAAGTCTATGTTAAACATTGAAAATCATTTTCACATGGATGATGGACCTATGGCTGTGGTCTTGGCTGGCATGACTTGTAACTTCAAGGGTAATTCAAGTAGTAACAAAGACGAGTTGTAAATTTAGATGTCGTGAATTTGAATCTTGGTAATCCTTTGAGGCCAGGTTATTAGAGATTTATCCTTCATGAATACCATAGTCTCAACGTGGATGACTTGTCTTTGACTGAACTGAAGAGGAGATTAATTGAAGTGCGTGTAAGCTGGATCGGACATACCTTATCATTGGAAAAAAAAAAAAACATGTTGTAGCACAAAGTTCATGCAAACCTTTGTGTATAGTGTCTAAGCAATATATAAGCAATAACTTTGTATCTATATACACTCTACAAAAAAAATTGAATATTAATCGTGTAATATTTATATTTTAAATAAAAAATTTTAATTACACAACTCAAAATTAATCTAAAACAGAGAGAAAATAAGAGAGAAATAAGTGTGGATTAATGAAGTTGTTTGACATTGATGAGTGCATTGGGGGCCGTGCATAAATGCTTTTAAGTAAAAAAAAAAATTGGAATGCATTTTGTATTTAAATTAAAGTAGACAAAAATTACATCAATCTTGATTGTTGTTGTATTTTAATATGTTGAGAATTCAACTTTTTAACTGAAATATTAGATAGATAATTCTTATCAGGTATAAATTGTATATGATGACATTTTCATTATATATATATACTAGTTATTGTCTGTGCCTGAAGGCAAAGTGTAATAAAAAATGGTAAACAATAAACATATTTATATTCATATTCAAAATCAAATCACAAACATAGAGAAGAGATAAATGAATTTAAGCATCGATTTGTAGTGGAGGTGAGAGGTGGTGGGCGGTAGTGGTGGGCGGTGGCGGTGGTGGTGGTGGTGGTGGTGGCGGCGACGGCTGTAGTGGCGGCGGCGGCGGTGGTGGAGATAGTGGTGGAGTGGTTTCAAACACTATTATTTTTTTTAAAATACTCATGAGAAATAATTTCTAGAAGTACTTTTAAAAAATCACTCCAAACACACTTTTATGTGCCTATTTTTCCTATTAAATTTAGGGTGTTAATATTAGCCGGTAGATTAACTTTAAAGTAAAATTTAAAGCGATTTCAACCGCGAATAACAAAAGTCATTTTGTTTATCTTTTGAGATTTGAATTGTAAGCTACTTTATTATATATATATATATTTAAGTATGTACAGTTTTTTTTTTAATTATGCGTGTTGAGAAATTGAGGAAAAAAATAAATCTTTGTTTCTTCTAACCTGAAAGATTTATTGATAAATCGTTTCATGAGAGTGTAGTTTCTCACTTTATTATAAATGACTAGAATGGTCCGTTCTGTTTTGCTAAATAAGATTCGACAATAGATTTGAACTAATGATTAGAAAATTTCTTTTTCTTTGATATTGATTCTTTTTTGATTTCTCAATAAAGAGAAATATGACCGACACTGGTATGAATGTATATAAAAAATCTTATGTTTTAAATGGCACAAAATGAATTAAATATATATTACTCTTTTCTATTATATTTATTCAAAAGTAAAGTTTGAATTTGCTTCAGATGTAAAAGTATTAAAATTTTGAGTATAGTTACTTTCAAATCCAATAAAATACAAACAAACCCCAAAAGTTTACTTAAATATCAACACCGGCAACGCAATTTATTAACACAAAAAAGGTTACTTCAACAACCCAAAAGCAGCCATGCATATCTGGAAACAGAGGAGGAAAGTGAAACCACACAAACTTTTCTTTACGAACAAGAAACGAAGCACACCTCTCTATAAATATCCACCTCCTAATCCCCAGATCTCTCATAAACCAAACCCAAGTTACCAAATTGAAGCTCTCTGCCTCTCTCTCTTCAGTTCTTTTTTCAATCTCTGTTCACATCATGAGTAATCAAGCTGAATCTTCCGACTCGTAAGTCTCTCCATTCCCAGATTTCCACAGACACACACACACACACACACAGACGTGATTGTGTGTATGTATGTTGGGTATATTTTGATATATTTGTTTTCATTTTTATTTGTGTATTTTGTGATTGTGGGTTTTGTGTGCAGAAAGGGGACGAAGAGGGACTTCAGTACGGCGATTCTGGAGCGAAAGAAGGCGCCGAATCGGCTCGTCGTCGACGAGGCAACTAACGATGACAACTCGGTGGTCTCGCTCCATCCTGAGACAATGGAGAAGCTCCAGCTTTTCCGTGGCGATACGATCTTGATCAAGGTTCCATTTTTTTTTTTGAGTTTTATGACATCCATTGAGTTTGCGTGTGGATTTTATGTTTTTAAGGTGTTGTAGGGTTGGTTTTGATTTGGATTTTGGGGATTCTTTTAGGGTGGTTGGAATTAGGGGTTTTCATTGAGGGGATTTATCCATAGGTGTTTGGAGGGGTTCTTATCTGGTGGGTTGTGGATCGGTGAAGTAATTGTGTCATGGCTATTAAAATATTGAACTTTTGAAGCCCAATTTGTTTGTACTTTGCGGGTAATGAGTATGTGTATCCAATGTTGGTTAATCAAAGGGGCCTGCAAGATAATATGCATGTATATTGAGTCATGAGACACATATAACACTTGCATAAAGATAACAACTGAATGCAATACAGGAAAAGTGGCGAGGGTTTGCTGAATTGGTTATGCCTGAGTAGTAAGGCTTGGCTTGTGTTTCACATGACATCTATCTCCTTCGATGAATTTCCAGGTTAGAGGCTGGAGAGTAGTCAATTGCCTAAAAAAATAATTTTAGAGTTCGGACAAGTTCTTCTCCAATTCCAATTGCAATGCCAAAGTTTTTCTTTCTATTGTTAGGTTTCCTTTGAAGTTTTACGAAGTTTTTATTGCATGTATGGTAGCCTGTAGATTGTGCAGTGTGAAATTTATTGTTGTTAGATTCTGGTGGTATAAAAATATTAGAGCTTATTCTTGGGTCCTAATGAGACACGCCTTCATGTGTAGGACGGTTGGGATTGTTATAACACATCTATTTTAGCTTACTTGTACATACTCGATCTACAATACGTTTATTTGTGTTTTGACTTTTGATCTTCAGGGAAAGAAAAGAAAAGATACTATTTGCATTGCCCTTGCTGATGATACTTGCGATGAACCAAAGATCAGGATGAACAAGGTTGTCAGATCAAACCTGAGGGTTAGACTTGGAGATGTTGTTTCTGTGCATCAATGTGCTGATGTCAAATATGGGAAGCGTGTTCACATTCTTCCGGTGGATGACACTATTGAAGGGGTCACTGGGAATTTATTTGATGCCTACTTGAAGCGTAAGTTTCTATAATTACTGACTTGTATTCTGTCCAAAAGTTATTCTCGAGCCTATTTTTGATTTTAATTATTGCCATATGTTCTTGCACCATCAAGCTACCGAGAGTAGTGGCTAGTATTTTGATTGTGTTCATCTCCAAGTGCAAACACCTTTTTGACATCAACAATAATCAGCTTGTAAAAAAAAAGAATCAGTAACGTTCCTCATTTGTTTGCGTGTTAGTGATTACAGAATCTTCAACCTTCTCCACCTACTTAAACATGGTTTCCAATCAAAGAAAAACAAGTACTTTGTACTCGTATGTTGGTTGTTCCGACACATGCCACTTTTTTTTCTCCTTTTTAGGAAAATTTGGTAGCCTAGTTTTATTCTTGTGGTTAAAATTAGGTCCAATACTTTCTAAGTTAAAAAAAAAATTCGGTCCAATAACCTTGAGGTTATAGGTTCAAACTTGTGGGCGACCAATTTGTCTAAATAATGTTAAGGTTAGGTTTGTATCCAATTTACTCTTCCCAACCCCTAATTAATGAGTGTTATTTTTAGTGTCTATATTCTTGTTGAAACATTATTGCATTTGTTCCTTCCTTTATATTTGCTCGTATTTTGGTTCTGTGGTTGAGCTGAGGCCTCTTCTTTGATATTTGTAGCTTATTTTCTGGAGTCATACCGCCCTGTGAGGAAGGGTGACCTCTTTCTCGTAAGGGGAGGAATGAGAAGTGTTGAATTTAAGGTTATTGAGACTGATCCTCCTGAGTACTGTGTTGTTGCTCCTGACACCGAGATCTTCTGCGAGGGAGAGCCTGTGAGAAGGGAGGATGAGGATCGTTTGGATGAGGTTGGCTATGATGACGTTGGTGGTGTTCGTAAACAGATGGCTCAGATTCGGGAGTTAGTAGAGCTTCCATTAAGGCATCCACAGCTCTTCAAATCAATTGGTGTGAAGCCACCAAAAGGAATTCTGCTTTATGGACCTCCTGGTTCTGGAAAGACTTTAATAGCCCGAGCTGTTGCTAATGAAACTGGTGCTTTCTTCTTCTGTATCAATGGACCAGAGATTATGTCGAAATTGGCAGGGGAGAGTGAAAGCAATCTCAGGAAAGCATTTGAGGAAGCAGAAAAGAATGCACCATCCATTATCTTTATTGATGAGATTGATTCAATTGCTCCCAAGCGAGAGAAAACTCATGGAGAAGTTGAGAGGAGGATAGTTTCCCAGCTCTTGACACTTATGGATGGCCTTAAATCCCGTGCCCATGTTATTGTTATTGGTGCTACAAATCGTCCCAATAGCATTGACCCTGCCTTGAGAAGGTTTGGGAGATTTGACAGGGAAATAGATATTGGTGTTCCAGATGAAGTTGGGCGTCTTGAGGTGCTGCGTATCCATACAAAGAACATGAAACTTTCTGAAGATGTAAGATGAACAGACTTCAAACCTTCCTGTTGAGTTCACAATTCATTTTATGGATGACTTTTTGTGACATCTAATATGATTTCATTTGTGTAGGTTGATTTAGAAAGAATTTCCAAGGACACACATGGCTATGTTGGTGCTGATTTAGCAGCACTTTGCACAGAGGCTGCACTTCAATGCATCAGGGAAAAGATGGACGTAATTGACCTGGAAGATGAGTCCATAGATGCAGAGATACTCAACTCCATGGCTGTTACCAATGAGCACTTCCAGACTGCTCTGGGAACAAGCAATCCCTCTGCTCTGCGTGAAACAGTAAGTAGACTTGTCATATTGATTAATGTGTTAAAGGTATGATTGTGTTGAATAGGCTTGATAATTAATTTTTTGATGAGACAGGTCGTTGAAGTACCCAATGTCAGCTGGCATGATATTGGAGGCCTCGAGAATGTGAAGAGGGAGCTTCAAGAGGTAATCATAGTTACTGAACAGTTTTGTATGTATGTATTAGTTTCCACTTTTACTACTCTATTGTCTTGCTTGCAACTAAGTTCATTTACTTTTGCTATTTGTCATGTAGACAGTGCAATATCCTGTGGAACATCCTGAAAAGTTCGAAAAATTTGGTATGTCACCCTCGAAGGGAGTTCTTTTCTATGGCCCACCTGGATGTGGTAAAACTCTGCTGGCCAAGGCTATTGCCAATGAATGTCAGGCGAATTTCATCAGTGTCAAGGGTCCTGAATTGCTTACTATGTGGTTTGGAGAGAGCGAGGCCAATGTGCGAGAAATATTTGATAAGGCTCGCCAATCTGCTCCTTGCGTCTTGTTCTTTGATGAACTGGACTCAATTGCTACACAGGTTTGTTTTGTTGTTTTCTAACGTATGCAGTAGTTGCAATACTTCTCTTGTTGCTCCTGACTTGCCGTGTTTCGCTACTTCTTTCAGAGGGGAAGCAGTGTAGGAGATGCTGGGGGTGCTGCTGATAGGGTTTTGAATCAACTTTTAACTGAAATGGATGGAATGTCTGCCAAGAAAACTGTCTTCATTATTGGCGCTACTAACAGGCCTGATATAATTGATCCTGCACTTTTGCGGCCTGGCCGTCTTGATCAGTTGATATATATCCCTCTGCCTGATGAGGAGTCTCGCTATAGTATTTTCAAGGCATGCCTGAGGAAATCTCCTGTTTCCAAAGATGTTGACCTGAGGGCCCTTGCTAAGTACACTCAAGGCTTCAGTGGTGCTGATATTACAGAAATATGTCAACGCTCATGCAAATATGCCATCAGAGAGAATATTGAGAAAGTAAGTATATATGCTTCCTTTTTAATGCTTTATCCTCTTTTCCTCATCTCCGATTTCCCAATATTGGTAGTGTGATGTGTAATCCATGAGGGCAATGGTGTTGCACCATGTCAGAAAGTTCGGTGGTTACTTTGTTGTAAGTATCTTAAGTGCTTTTCTTTGTGGCAAGGCACAGAATTAGTGGTGCTTGGTAACAATGAAGTTGCTTGCTGCATGTGGTATTGACTTAACCAAAACTTACAAGGCAGTATATTGAGGGTTACTGTGTCCTGAGGTAGAGATTAGATAATTTACTGTCTATTAACACAACAGCTCACCACATTATCTTTTTCCAATAATTTTGAGCTGTGTTCCGCATATGTAAATTAAATGATTGCTATTATCTTGGAATTTGAACGATTTGTTAAGATCCACTTGTATTGTGCAATGTGGTCCAGTCAGTTTCAACAAACATTATAAATTGTTTGTTGTGATCTTACAAAATTCTTTTGCTTGGGGTGTTGTGATATGAAAGTTGTTGGTTATTGTGTTTACTCTCCCTTTTAGGACGTAGGGTGGCACTGTATGGTGGATTGTAAATTCTGAAGAGCCATTTTGCTCTACAAAAGTCCAGGGGTAAAAAGAAAAGGAACATCTGTTGTTTCGAAAATAGGAATGAGTCCATTCAATTTGCGTGAAATGCATGTTGGGGATTCAAATATCTAATGGCACTAAAATTCTTTTGTACGTGGTTTATATGGTAGATGTCTTTACTCAATTTTGTGTGTTTTGCAGGATATTGAGAGGGAGAGGAGGAGAAGGGAGAATCCTGAGGCCATGGAGGAGGATGTCGAAGATGAGGTGGCGGAGATCAAGGCTGCTCACTTTGAGGAATCAATGAAGTATGCTCGGAGGAGTGTTAGCGATGCTGACATTCGCAAGTATCAGGCCTTTGCCCAGACGTTGCAGCAGTCAAGAGGGTTTGGTACTGAATTTCGATTCTCAGAGACCAGTGCCGGTGCTACCGGATCTGACCCTTTTGCAGCTTCTGCTGGTGGAGCCGATGAAGATGACCTGTATAGTTAGGTTATCTTTGTTAATGTGTTGCTCTTTTGTGTTGAAATTTCTTTACTTTTTGATTAATGGGTAATTGTTGCTTCCCCATATGATGGGATATGGATAATTATTCAGCTGGTAGCATTGGTTTTAGCCATTGGATGAGTCCTGTTTCCGTTTAAGGTTTCAAAACCGTGTTCAACTGCCTAAGCTTATACTGGATATTTTTGGAAATCTTCAGGTTTCAAGTTAAATCGTTAGTATTGGACTTTCGGGTTCTGTACTTTGAACACTACTAGCTTGGACGATATTATTTTTCTGCTCCTGAACTCAGGAATCTAAACTCCTGAACTCAGGAATCTCCAAATCATTGTTGTTTTCATGATCTTCTGCATGATCTCATCATAAGTTTGAGTGGGTTGTTACACTTCCAATCAATGGTTGAGTGCATATGGGTACCTGATTCTACTGCACTATGATCCCTCCTCAATCGAGGTTCTCAATTTTGCCCGTTGGATTTAAAATGTGATTGGAGATCGAGGATTGAGCGTGCCATGGTGGTGTCAGATTGAAGTGATCTTACATTTGGCAATTGGAGGGTTCTTGACTCGTTGTGGGTGGGATTTAATATTGGAAAGCATATGGTGTGGGGTTCTGTTAATATGTTTTTTTTTTATGTACGATCAAATCACTAATAAAAAATTGGTGGTCGATCTCTGGAGGATATGAATCAATTTATGTGATAAGAAATCAATCACAAGGGAGGAAGTTGTGGAAAAAAATAATTCTCTGATGAGTGAAAATACGTCGGATGAGCTGAGAAAGGAGATGAAGAAAGTAAAGAAGACACTGGAGAATGCACTGAACATTGATGGATCATCAGAGAAAAACTTTGAACAGTTCATCAAGAAAATGAAGGAGCTGATTGGAAAGAGAAATGGATTTGAAATCTGAAATGAAAATCCATCAGCATATTTTATGAAAAATGTGGGTTCAACAAAGAATGTATGCTCCTCAGATTTACAGATTTGCAGGGCCTTAGACCCTACTTAGTTATTTGACAATGACAAAAGCTTGTGATATATTTACCCATATTACACATTTCGAGTTGATATAAACTCTGATATAATTTGTAACGCCTCATATATGTCATTATATAACGTGTTTTCAAGTCGTGCGAATAGGAGTGAAATTCACTTTGTACACTTTTCTTCAATTTCATTGAAGGGTAGATCACCTGCTTGAATTTATCTAACACCAATTATTTATATAGTACTCCCCCAACCATATGTGATGAGTGATTTACCTGCTGAACATTGATCGAAAACGTATACTTGAAGGGATTTATAACCCAAATGTGGAAGAAATTAAGGTAATTTTCCTTTGCAAGACTGATTATTATCATGAACTTGTCGTCACTATTAAGATAATGCTAACTTATAGGAGAGTTAATGAATAAAAACTCACCTTTTTTCCCTTCTGATTCCAATTAGATAAAACTGCAGCATAAAGCAATGGGTTGCACCTACCGAGCACAGGTCAACAAGCAAATGGGTATTTAATTATCTGGGCTTGTTATTTGAAGATTCTTTACGTTTGTTTGAAAATATTTAAATAAACTAGTTATTATCCGTGTCGAAAAGGACGAAGTAATAAAAAAATAGTCAACAATAAACATATTTGTATTAACACCCAAAATCAAATCACAAACATAAAAAAAAGAAAAAAATTTAAGTACCGGCTGTAGTGGGGGTGAGTGGTGGTGGGTTGCAATGGTGGTGGTGTAAGACGATGATAGTTTTGGTGGGCGGTGACGATCGTGTTGGTGGTGGCAGCCGTTGGTGGCAACGGTGATGGTGGTGGTGGGTTTTGGGTGACAATGATGGTAGTCGTAACCATGGATGACGGCGGTGGTGGTGGGCAACGGTGATGGTGGTTGGCAGACGACGGTGGTGGTGGGCGGTAACGATGGTGGTGGTGGGCGATGACGGGTTCTTCTGGGCGACAGTGTTTATGGGTGGGCCAATGACGGTGGTGGTAGGTGTGGTGGGGGTGAGTGATAGTGGATGACAGCGGTGGTGGGCAATGACAGGTGGTGGTGGTAGGTGTGGTGGGGGTGGGTGACAGTGGTTGGCAATGATGATGGGCGACAATGGGTGGTGGTGGGTTGTGGTAGTTGGTGGCAGTGGGTGTTGGTGGGCAACGATGGTGGTGGTGGGTGATGGTGGTCGTGGATGATGGTGGTAGTGGTAATAAATATAAGAATGAGATGACGATGGTGGTGGGGGTGGGTGATAGTGGCTGGTAATGGTGGTGGGCGACGATGGGTGGTGGTGGGTTGTGGTAGTGGGTGTTGGTGGGCAATGATGGTGGTTGTGGGTGATGGTGGTCGTGGATGATGGTGATAGTGGTAATAAATATAAGAATGAGATTACGATGGTGGTGGGTGACAGTGGTTGGTAATGATGGTGGGCGACGATGGGTGGTGGTGGGTTGTGGTAGTGGGTGGCGGTGGGTGTTGGTGGACAATGATGGTGGTGGTGGGTGATGGTGGTCGTGGATGATGGTGGTAGTGGTAATAAATATAAGAATGAGATGACGATGGTGGTGGGTGGTGGCGGTGGACAATGGTAGTAGCAATCGGTGGTGGGTGGCGATTCTGGGGAGGGGGCGATAGAGGTGGTGGGATGGCGGTGGTGGTGGTAGTAGTGATGGTCGTGGGGGTGGTGGTAGGGCGGTGGGGGTGGGGGTGGTGGGGGTGGTAGGGGTGATGGTGGGACAATGGCGATAGTGGTAGCGGTGGTGGTGGTGGGGTGGTAGTGGTGGTGGTGGTGGTGATAATGGTTGTGGTGGGACGATGGGGGTGGTGGGGTGGCGATAATGGTGGTGGTGGGGGCGGTGGGGGTGGTGGTGGTTGTTGTGGTAAAGAAGGTGGTGGGGTGGCGGCGATGACGGTGGTGGTGGTAGTGGTGCGGGTGGTGTTGGGGCAGTGGGGGTGGTGGACTGGTGGTGGGGGGGATAGTTGTGGTGGTGGTAGTGGTGATAGTGGTGGGCGGTGGGGGTGGTGGTGGTAGTAGTGGTAGTGGTGGTGTGGGGCTGTGGGGGGGGGGGGGGGGTGGTGGTGGTGGGGTGGCAACAGAGGTGGTGATGGTGGTGGGCCGGTGGGAGTGGTAGTGGGACTATTCCAAACATTAATTTTTTATTTTAAAGTATTTATGAAAAGTTATAAGTTCTAAAAACGCTTTTGAAAAGTCAACACAAACACACGATTATGGGCTTATTTTCCCTATTAAATTTGGGGAATTAATATTGACCGTCGGATTAACTTTATAGTAAAATTTGAAGCGATCAATCGCGAAAAACAAAAGTCATTTTGTTTATTTTTTAAAATTTGAATTGTATTGTACTTTATTATATAGATTAGAGACAAGTCATGAAGGAAACAATTTCCACAAGGATATAATTTGCATTGTTAGGAATAAAAAAAAATGTAAGTCATCCACGTCGAAATTAAGGAATTCATGAGAGGTCATGTAGACCTTTCGTGTATAGTGTCTAAGCAGTATAAAATAAATATATTATCTATTATAATATATAATTCTTGTCTTGTATAAATTATGTATAATAAAATTCTCATCATACATATTAAAGTATGTGTCGATTTTTTTTATTTTTTATTTTACTACGCATGTTTAGCAGGTCAACTTGTGTGTCTATAGTCAATAACTTTTCAAATGTTTCGGTACATGGATGGGGAGTTATATTAAGAATTATCAGTCCTAATTGTCTCTTGATTGAACTTGAGTAAAAATTTAAATCTTTGTTTCCAGAAAGTAAAAATTGTGCTTTTATAACTAGCTCCGACTATCTCCAATGAAAATTTAAATTCTTATTCAAATTTCAGTAAAAAAAAGGTAAAAAACTTGATTTAGTATAGACCTCTCTAATGGAGAAATTCAAATTTAAAGGAAGACAAACTCAAATTTAAATGACATAGAATATGACCATTAGATTTTTAAAGGAGAACGAAATCTAACTATTGGTGAAAAAGATAAAGATTTGAGTCTTCCTTAATTTGGTATGAGTTTGGATATAATATTGAAAAAGATTTTTAAGATTTTTTTACTCAAATTTAAATTTAGACCTAAAAAAGAGTAAGGATTGAAGATGCTCTCACAATCTTTTAACTTTAATTCCTTAACTCAAGAAGTCTCTCTCTCTCTCTCTCTCTTTTGAAAATTTCAGTTGACTCATAATTTTGTGGAATTTAACCTGAAAGAAGAATCAGAAAATTTTTTTTTCGTTTTTATTTGGGAGGGGTTGAAAGATAAATTTATTTAATAAAAATAAAGTACAAATAAATAGCTAAATTTGTTTCGTTTCCAATACTTTTTATTTTGTCTAATGGATTTTCATTTGCCTGATATGAAACTAAAGTCTTTTGATTGTCAATAAATTTTGAGAATTAAATATGATCATGATATTTTACTAATGTGGTCCGTTCACAATTGGGCTCATCATGAACCTCTGAGATTATGAAATTAAATAGGGCTAACTACAGATTATCTCCTTGAGGTTTAGTCCAGCTACACATTACCTCTTCCATCTTTTTTTTTTGAAAGATACCTCCTCCATCTTTAAATACTACATATTGTTAACTTTGATCAATCATAGAGAAGAGAAAAGGAAGAAGAAGAAAGAAGAAGAGAATATCATTAACGCACAATTGGTCAGTGCAACATTATTAAACTAGAATAAACAATAGAAACCCTTATATATTAGGACAACATAAATAAATAGAAACGACTAAATTACCCCTAAGGTTAATATACTAGAATACTTTAACATCTACCCTTAAATTCATGGTGTGGTGGTAGAAAACATCAAGAGTTTGCCAAAAAGAAAATGGAAGCGCACAATAGTATGAGACTTTGTAAAGAAATTCGTTAACTGCATAGCAGAAAGAAGAAAAAGGAGAGAAATTGTGCTCAACTGAAGATGATGGCGTAAAAAATAACAATCAATCTCAATATACTTGGTACGCTAATGAAAGACTGATGTGTGAGTAATCTGAATAGCACTGGTGTTGTCACAATACATAGAAGTAGGAGCAAATAAATAAACACCAAGATCAGCAAGCAACCATCGTAACCAAACTACCTCAGCGGTGATAGATGTTATCGCACGATACTCAGCTTTAGTTGAAGAACGAGCAACAACAGTTTTCTTCTTGCTTTTTCAAGAAATAAGAAAATCTCCAAAAAAAAGACAGAAGCTAGTGGTGGACCTGCGATTCATAGAGTCACAAACCTAGTCGGCATCTAAATAAGCATTGAGTTCCATAAAAGAGGAGGAAGAAAATAATAGACTCTAATGCAGAGTACTTAGAAGATACCGGAGAATACAAAGAATTGCAGCCCAATGTACAATGGTAGGTGAGACAACAAACGAACAAACAATATGAACAATATAAGAGATATCTGGATGAGTAATAATAAGATAGTCAAACTCCCAACAATAGTGCGGTATAGGGTAGGATCTGGCAAGCAAGTACCATCAGAGGAAAAATAACGAACATTGAGCTCTAAAGGTGTCTTAACTGTCTGATTATCTGATAACTGAGATCGTTGAATAACATCCAATGTATACTTAGACTGAGAGAGGAGAGGAAGCAACTTCAATACCCAAAAAATACCAAAGCTGACCCAAATCTTTCATCTCAAAATGATTCTACAATTGAATTTTTAATAGTTGTATGCCAGCAGTGCCCTCATTGGTGAGCATATCATCAACATAAAGTAAGAAAACTATAGAACCTGAGGAAGAGGACTGCAAAAAGAGAGCAGAATCATAATCACTAAAACAAAAACCCAAGTCACAGGTAACTGAAGAAAGCTTATCAAACCATGCCCTAGGAGCCTGTTTAAAGCCATATAAAGCTTTGTAGAGTTTGCATACTTGACTAGGAATATGAGATAGTCCAGGAAAAAGAGTCATAAAAACCTCTTTAGATAAATCTCCATGAAGAAAATCATTTTTCACATCCATCTGAGACAAGTGCCATTGACGAATGGCAACTACTACAATCACATTATGAACAATGGTCATCTTAGCAACAACGACAAAAGTCTCATCATAATCTAGGCCATACTCTTGAGCAAAACCCTTGGCTACTAACCGAGCCTTGTATATTTCTATAGTACCATCAGATTTGGTTTTAATCTTATAAACCTACCTACAACCAATAGTGCGTTTGCCGAATGGTAAAGACACTAAATCCCAAGCCTAGGTCTTATGCAAGGCATATAACTCCTCATCAATTGCCTGTTGCCAAAGAGGAAGTATAACCTCCTTATAGGAGGTGGGTTTAGACAGAGAGTGAATAGAAGTGAGAAAGGAACAAAAATCAGAAGAATAACAAGAGTTAGAAAAATCAAACCTATCCGAATATTTCTGAGTGTGCTAAGGATAGCGAGGAGCAGATCCACAGTGTCAGAACCTGATGAAGAGACATGAGTAGAGGGGGAAGGCATCCCATTGGTAGAAAAGATAACGAGAGAGAAAGAGGAGGATGAAGATGGCAAATTAGACACAATTATATCACCCACATATTTGTCATGAGGAACAATAGTGGGAAAATGATAAATATAAAGGAGATCAATTTATCTAGAGATGAGGAGGTAGATGAAATGGAAAAGAATGGAATATACTCCATAAAGGCAACATGGCGAGAAACATAAGTTTTGTGAGTAATAAGATCATAACAACGATACCCTTTTTGACCCTTGGCATAACCAAGAAAAATATATAAAGTTGAGTGTGCAGAAAGATTGGTGTGAATAACACTAGGGAGCAAGACAAAGCAAACACATCCAAAAACACGTAAGGAGAAATAACTAGGAGTCTTACCACAAATTTTCAAATGGGGAGATACTAGAGGTGACAATAGTAGGAATGCAGTTGATTAAATGAACTGCTATAAGCACTGCTTTAGCCCAAAACGAGCTATGGACATTTGCTAATAACAAAAAAGAGAGTACTGTCTCAACAATATGATGGTGCTTGCGCTCAGTAACGCCGTTCTGTTCAAGTGTGTCAGTACAATAGGATTGCTAAAGGATACCATCAGATTGTAACAAATCACAAAATGAAGTGAGAATGTGTTTACCTCCTTGATCACATCGAAAACATTTAATTACAGAGGAATATTGTGTGTATACCATCGCACAAAAGACAATAAATATAGAAAATAATTTAGATTGACGTTTAATCAAATAGACCCAACAATACTTGGCATAATCATCAATAAAAGAGACATAATACCTGGACCCTCCTTATAGGAATAGGAACAAGTCCTCATATATCATAATGAACAATATCAAATGGTGCAAAATAGCTAGTAAAACTCTGAGTGAAAGGTAATGCAGTAGATTTATCTACCTTGCATTCACAACAATCAGAAATGTTATGACACTCTAAACTACCCAAACTACCAGAAAAAGCTAAAATTTTCAAACAAGAATGAGACACATGACCAAGATGAGAAATACCATAAATAAAAATGAGATGAATCTGGACTTAATAAAAAAGAAGACAAATCAATTGTAGAGGCAACAAATTTAGGAACATGAAGTTCCTCCAACACATACAACCCTTCCTTTCTATGGCCTATCCCACTCAGTTTCTTGGGCTATGGATCCTGCACAACACAACTAGAAGAAGAGAAATGAACCAAAAATCCAAAGTCAAATAGCTGACTAACTGAGATTAAATTCAAAGTGAGCTGAGAAATGTAATACACATCCAAAATTATGAGTTGGGGAGAAATAACCATCCCAACACCAACCAATGACATTTGAGTGCCATTGGCTACAAGCATAGATTCAGATGGAGGAGAGATAATGGATGCAAATAAGGAAGAATCACTAGTCATGTGATGTGTGACACCTGAATCAAGGACTCAAGTGGTGTGAGATATACCTGAAGGACTTGAGCTAAACGAACTTACTGAGGGAGAGATTGTGAGAGAGGGTTTGGAAATTGAAAATCTAACCTAAAGGGATGGGTTAGGGAGTCGATTTTGGGTTGAAGAAGTTTGGAACGAATTTGGAAGAGTTCAGGGGTGTTTTAGAGTATAAAAATCAAAAATAGGAGAAACGGTTTGGGTTTCTAAGGTTTGGAATTATAGATGGCGTTGGAGAAGATGGCCTACGTCTTTTATAATGTGCTAGTCATGCTTGGATAGGGGAGGCGCATCTGAATGCTATTTTAAAAACTTTGAGGGTTCCCAAGACGCACGCCTCTTTAAGTCTGACGACTAGGCATAAATCAAGGAGGCGCATCCAGATAGTCTTCTCTATGTCTGGATAGTGAATGACATGTCCAAACGATAAATCTGGTGTTCGGACTGTACACTTCCTCTGGAACTGGAAGATTTGAAACCACGTCTTGATGGTATCTCTTGAGTCCGGAAAGCAAAAAGTTACTAGAAATATATTTTAAAAGTTGTGTCCGGACGGTTGGAATAACGTCCGAACGGTTTTAGCTTTCTGAAACTCGTGCCTTCTTTCACAATTTTTTTTTTCAATTCTTTCAACTCCATCATAAATAACCCTTAAAATTCTTTAAAAAAAAATATTTTTTTTCCCCAAAAATTCTTGTTGCTCCTTTAGTATCTACTATACACACTGATGGGGGAAAAATTAATCTCAACTAAGGGAAAGGTCCTAGTTGACACTACCCTTAGAAATGTGACCGTTAACTGATCTGTTAGAGAGAAAGGAAAGCTGGAGGAATAATGAGTTTAGATAATCAGCTTTTTCCAACCTAGTGGGATGAGGAACCAGAAGGATGACAAAGCTTATCCCTAATTTTAAAATAGGAACCTTATCTGCCAAAGACTCGTTCAATAGGTAGAATTCGTTTAAATACTGTGAAGAATATAAGGAAGCCAAGGGATAAGGATAAGATCCCACCCTCGACAAGCCTTATCTGCGTGATCAAACAAACTCCTATCACAGTTAGGACTCTAGATTATTATCCCAACAAAGGATAAAGTCCACAGAAACCAAGAAATTCTCAACCGAAAGGATATCAGACAAATTCAAACTATTAGGAGAACCTAGAGTCCACTCTCCTTGGAACACCTATCAAAATACTATAAAATGGGACCTTCGGTGTAAGACCCAATTAAGCACACTGAGCCCAGTTCAATTACTGCACATTAACTTCCCAAATAATGAGTTGAGTGTCGGAGGGTCGACCGCTGGAGCACCCCTCCAGTCTTGGACTTTATTTTCAGGTCCACAACTGCCAAAAACCTCACCCAGATCTCGGGAAAAGGTGTAACCAAACCCAGATCAACCACAAAAAGCTTTCAGAACAGTTGGACACATTTTTTACTCCAACAGTTTGGCACCGTCTGTGGGAAGCGACTTGACAACCAAAATTATTTTCTTAGTTTTGCTGTACACCGGTGGATGGGGTCAACCAAAGCTATGAATGCCAATCAAGACAACCCTACCAGAGAAAAACCTACTCAAAAAAATATTAGGTTTGAAATCCCAGACCCAGACCCTCATCGCCTCAACAGGCATTAGGAGGACCAACGAATTTTCAACCTTGAAAGGAATGTGGATTAGATGAACCGAGCCATTTGAGGCATGGCTCAAGAAACCCAAAAAATTTAACAAATTTTGAAAGGTCTTGTTGGTCCACAAAATCAACCAAAAAATCAGGATCTTTGCTCTGAAGAAGTTCACCCCAGCTATGAACCAAACTTCGTGGATGAACGTAGTCAAAATGATTCTTTACAACATCAAGAAGAAGACGTCTCTTTGAATCAAAAGTTCAAGGAGGTGAACGATCGAATTGGAGATGTGTTGAATATCGTGAAAGCTCAAGCTCCAAAAACAGTGAAAACGCTGGTTTAGAGGCTCGAGTCACCCTTCTCTTAGGATGTCACCAACTACCCTATTCCAACCAAGTTCAAGATGCTGACATCAAAAATTTCGTTGGGAAGAAGGATCCTTTGGATCATTTGAAAACATACAAATCTCTCATGTTATTACACAACGTCCCCGATGTCGTTATGTGTAGAGCTTTTCCTACCACATTAAAGGGAACAATTCGTCTCTGGTTCAATAGGCTCCCTGCCAGGTCTATTTGATCCTTCCTGGAGCTCATCAAATCCCTCCTTTTACATTTCATTGGAGGAAGGACTCCCAATAAACTTGCCACTTCTCTCCTCAATATCAAGTAGATGAAAGAAGAGACTCTTAGGCAGTATTTAGAAAGGTTTACAGAAAAGTCCCTCCAAATAGGTGATGTCAATGACAAGATGGCTTTGACAGCCTTCATAAGTGGACTCAGGTCCTTTAGGTTCTATTTCTCTGTGCACAAACATTCCCCCAAAACTATGACAAAGCTACTTTCCAAAGCTCAGAGCCATATGAATGCGGGGGATGTGGTCAACGTGAAAAAAGGTATGGAAGGCTCTACCTCTGAGAAGAAGAGAAAGAGCCCAGAAAAGTCAGAAAAAGCAAATATTTCGAAGAAAGGGAAAGTTGTTCGTGTCCCAGCCAGAGACAAGTTAGGCCCCCGCTTACCCGCAACAAAGGCCTACACTCCCCTGAACACTTCAGTTGAACAAGTTTTCTTTAGAGTGCAAAATGACAACCTCTTGAAATGTCCTAGAAAGCTCAAAACACCTCCTAACATACGAGATAGAGATAAGTATTTCCATTTTCACCGTGGCCACAACCACGATACTAAAGAGTGCTTTACTCTTCGAGATCAGACTGAGGACCTAATCCAGAAGGGCCATCTTGGAAGATTTATAGAAAGGAACCTCCGAGAAGAAAGAGACCCCCCAGAGCCTCGAGAGTATTAGCAACCAATGGAGGAAATTAAGGTAATCTCTGGAGGATTTGCTTTAGGGGGAGAAAACAACTCGATAAGGAAAGCTTATGCCCGGAGAGCTTGGGTAGAGGAGGAAGAAATCAACCTTGTTCAACCAAGAAAGGTGTTCCCTAGAAATCCTCCCATAATATTCACAGATGAAGATCCCAAGGGAGTCCGCACTCCACATGATGATCCTTTGGTGATCTTAGTGCTTACTTCCAATCATACAGTTCAAAGAGTTTTGGTAGACAGTGAAAGTTCTGCAGATATTATCTTCCTTCATGCCTTCAATCAATTGGGCATAGAGAAGTCAAAGCTCTGCCCTTTCAAGGCCCATTTGGTATGTTTCTCCGGAGAAAGGGTCTATCCAATGGGGGCAATTTTAATTCTTGTTACTTTAGGAGAATCTCCCTGCCAGCAGATGCACATGGTGGATTTCTTAGTAATGAACTGTCCTTCAACTTACAACATGATATTGGGGAGGCCAACCCTTAATGCCCTCAAAGCAGTACTGTCAACTTATCACATTTTTTTTACGATTCCCAACAAGTCAAGGTATTGGAGAGGTTCGAGGAGATTAGGCCGTTGAAAGGGAATGCTATGTTGCATTAGTAAGGCCTTCTCAAGTTTTTGAAAATTTTCAGGTGGATAACCTATACCCTAGAGATCTAAAAAACCCAGAGAGAGCACGCCCCAACGAATAGCTATTCTCGGTGATCTTGGGAAGGAAGCCTGACTAGATTACATATGTGGGTTCCAATCTTTCCCCTCATATTAAAAATGAGGTGGAGAAGATCTTGCAAGAGAATACATATGTCTTTTCCTAGAGTCATGAGGACATGCCAGGCATAGATCCGTAGGTGATAGTCCACAGGTTCAATGTGGATCCCTTATTCAAGCCAGTAAATCAAAAAAGGAGAGCTTTTGCCACTGAAAGGGCCAAGACAATCACTAAGAAAGTACTGAAACTCCTACAAGCCAAGTCAGTTCAGGAAGTCCACTATCCAGAGTGGATAGCCAATGTTGTGCTCATAAAGAAACACAATGGAAAATGGAGGCTTTGCATAGATTTCATGGACCTGAATAAGGCATGCCCGAAGGATAATTTTCCACTTCTAAGGATTGACCTCTCGTTGGATGCAACAACAAGTTTCCAGCTTTTCAGCTTTATGGATGCATTCTCAGGGTATAATCAGATCCGCATGCACCTAGACGACCAAGAGAAGATCTCATTCGTCATGGAGCAAGGGTTGTATTGCTACCAAGTCATGCCCTTTGGCCTGAAGAACGCCGGTGCCATTTATCAACGTTGGGTCAATCACATTTTCAAGAACCTTATTAGAAGAGCATGGAGGTCTATGTTGATTACATGTTGGTAAAAATTCAAACAGTTGAGGATCATGTGAGTAAGTTGCAGGAAGCTTTCAAGGTCCTAAGGAAGTACAACAAGAAGTAGTAAATACTCGAAAGTCCAAGGTCGTACCACAAAGATCGAAGAAATTATAAAATTAGATAAAGGAAGATTAGGTAAAAATTAATTTTGAAAGTTGAAATTATTTGATAAATTAAAATAGAAAATTTTAAAAGGGATTTATCAATTGAAAAAATGACACTTTAGTTTCGGGATCTGGATCTATTCATGTGCACCAAATATCTATGTTTATGTAATTACAATTTATCTTAGTTGATTTTTAACGTCATTGTAGTCAACCAGAAGATTTTTCTTTGAAAACAAAATATTCGATTAATTTGAAAATAAGAATTGAAGAGCTAGTTCAATGAAACTCACTTGAATTAAAAGCATTATTCATACCAAGAAGTAAATCAAGTTAAAGAATAATCAATTAATTGTACAGAACATGAAACTTTACTAAAAATCATCCAATCAATCTATAATTTCAGAAAAATATAACTTTAAAGCATAAGAAAAATAATTTCATAAAACATAAGTATTTAATTTACAATCCTATGTCCATACCCTAACTAAAGAGTACAAAAGGAAATTACTCACCAGACATGACTAATCTCTAAAGCAAAAATAATAAAAATATGTGATCCAGGATGCTCTCTCAATTGGTGAGGGCCCTTATTTATACAAAGAGTCTAGGTATAGATCAAAGTATGGGTGTCATCTTAAATTTTGAAGTCTGATGACATTGGGCTTCCATCCATTGTAAAGAGACGTGTCCGGACAGTATCATAAGCGTATGAACAGTAAACATCCTCTGGAATTCTCGAAGTTCTGGCTGGTTCCAGACAGTGACACTCCGTATCATCAATTTGGGCTTGGACAGACTATTAAGTGTCCCAATGGTCAAAATTCTTCGGAACTTCATCTTCATGGCATGCGTTTGGACGTTTTTGGCTGCGTTCGGACGGTGCTATCCGTCTTCAAATTTTGAGTTTCTCTTCGTCAAATAAGTCAACAAATGATATTTTGACCCTTACTAATCATGGTGTCTGGACAGTGCTTGTGGCGTCCAGACGGTACTATTTATCCAGGTCTTCCTGGGAATTGTACTCCACTAATCTGGGAATGGGTATGGATCACCCACGAATATTCAATTCACTTCAAATCGCGACCCATGCTCCAAATTACAATTTTGCCCTCTTGGGTCCACTTTACTCTTCCTCATCAATCGATTCACCAAGTATGCTAAATATCAATTAAATTCAATTGTTTTACCTGGTAAATAAATCAAACACTAAAAATAAGAGTTAAACTGAAAACCTAACAATCAATCACATATAAGCTCAAATAATATGCAACTAGCCATTAATTAAACATAATAAAACACTACTTTTGATGGATAATCATTATTCTAATAGGAGAGATAGTGCTCTCAGAGAATGAATACAGAGGTTGTGTGTTGAATGTGAGAGTTAAGAATTTATGTGGTGATTTAATGTCTCTAGAAATTTGTGGCGTTGATAAGATTCTTAAGATGCACTGATTGTTAAAATATCATGCTATTATAGGTTGTTTAAAAATGAGATGATATTTTAGCTATCAAATGAAAGAGTATGAAATTTCTAGTGATTAAAAGAGAAATTTTCAAATACTTAGTGTTAGGGCTGTCAATTTTCGACACGACACGAACCGAATACGAAATTATTGGGTCGACCACGAAATTAAATGGGTCAATGGATAAAAATGGGTCAACACGCTTAAACACGAAAAAAGTATGTCGGGTTCATGACAAAATCAGGTCAACCCAATTTTGACCCGATTAACCCGTATATTTTAAACGGGTTGATATGATTCGGACTCGAATCCGACCTAACCCATTTATTACCCGTTTAACCTATTTATCCAAATATATAAAAGTAAAAAAAAAAAAAACATAACCCTAACCAACTTTCTCTTTTCCACTTTTTCACTCACATCTACCGCTGGTTTGGAGGAGGAGAGGAGGGCTCACTGCTCAGCCACTCCAGTGTCGTTCAAGCCCTCACTCTGGCGTCGTTCAAGCCCTCATCACTACTAAATTGAAAAGGTTCTCTCTCTCTCTCTCTCTCTCTCTCTTTCTCTCTCTCTGTTTATGTTCTCTCTCTCTCTCTCTCTCTCTGTTTAGCTTTAAACCGTTAGATCTATGTCTATGTGTAACAGTATGTACAGTGTGTCTTTAAACAGTGAGGTTTGGTTTTAGTGTTGATTCTAAACTATATATTTTGACATTTGGTGCTTCAAATTTGAATTTTGTGCAGTCTTATGAAACAAACACACACACAAGCACACAAATTTTATGCTTCAAGTAATTTACGACTGTAATTTTGTGCTTCAAGCAGTACAAATTTTGTGCTTCAAGTAATTTTGTGTCATTTTTTCTAGAGAAAATTAACAATCTTGGGGGAAACTTATTCAACTGCCTTTCAAATACAACTGTAAATTCTGAACAAATAACATACATATATACAAATTCGAAGTTTGTGTATTTTTTTTTGTATTTTGACCAAAAATGTACTGCTCTGTATCTATGTTATATATTTTGCTTACATATTTTTTTTGGCATTTGTGTTGGGAATAGATGAATTCACTTCCATTGAATGGCGAACATATAGATAGACCTTTCCCTCTAGCTGATGATGTTGCCATGGCTGAACCAAATCATGCTTCTGATATTAAAGATGGGCTAGAACTGGATGATGTTGATAAACCAGCAAACAAACGTTAATGGAGGATCACCGCAAAAGTATGGAGAAACCATAATTTTCTTAAAGAACCAAGTCTAGATGGATTGCGGACATGCGAATGTAAGAAAGGTAAGCAAGTTTATACTGTTGATAGTAAGCACGACACTGGGAATTTCAAGCGACACACTGCAGCTTGTTTGAAGTGAACCACCTATGATATTGGTCAGCTACTTATAAGCCAATCCAATGGTGCTTTGGGATCTAGATCTTTTAAATTTGATGCAGGTAAGTTTAGAGAGTTATTGATTTGTGCAATTGTTAGACATGAACTTCCATTTCAATTTGTTGAGTACGGTAGCATTAGAAGTCTTTTCACCTACTTATGTCCCCATGTCATACCCATTTTTACGGATGCTTCGGAGTCTGCATTTAGCACCGGTGGTAGGGTTCTTGACCAGTATCGTAGCTCTTTGAAGCCGAAAGTTGTTGAGGCTTTGATATGCACAAAAGATTGGTTGTTTGGAGAAAGAGGTAAATATAAGTTATGTAATTGCTTTAGGATTCTTGTTTTAAATAATGAAATCTTAATTCTTATGCATGTATATATTTGTTTCATTTAGATCATGCACAAAATGATTTGGAGGACATTATAGAAAATATGATTAATATCAATGTTGACCAAGATGATTCTACTGTGATTGATGATGAGCACTGATTGAAGGTACATCGTCACTTTTAGTGTTTAATCTATTAGTTTGCGTTTGTTTTGTTTGCTTTTCTGATTGAAATATTTCTTCTTTTGATTAGGATCTGTGAAGTGTCAAAGTTTTTGTGTGCACCATGCCTTGCTAGAGGAGCTGCAACTTCTTATTTTTTTTTAGTTTCATGTAGCATGTCAATAGCAAGTTATTTTTTAGAATATGATCTCAAAAATGACTTGCTATTGCTTTTGCTTTTGCTTATTTGCTACTGCTTTTGTTTTATTATGCCAGTATAGTTTGCATATTATATATGACTGATGTGGACCACGTGATCTTAACATTATTACTTATTAGTTCTTAACATTATTATGGAAGTATATTAGTATAGTTCTTGTTTTAATTTTTGGGTTAAAACTTGAATGCATTTTAGTTAATTTCATTGATGAGATGTGACATGTTATTGACGAAAATATTATTTGAAATTTTGGATGAACAGGTCATGTTAAACAGGTTATGTGAGTTAAATATGTCAAACATGTTAAATAGGTTGTGTTAAACAGGTTTAGGATATGTGTGGTAAATAGGTCGTCTTAAACAGGTTAAACATGTCATGTTATGTATTAACTCGAAAATGACCTGTTTATTAAACGTGTCAAACATGTCAGGTTTGAGTAACACGTTTAATAGCCAGGTCATGTTAGTATTTACACATCACAACACGATTATTAAACATGCCAACTTTGTGTTTAGGGATTTTCGACACAAACCCGAAACTAACCCGACATGAAATGACCCTGTAGACATTAAAAATTTAATTAACAAATTAATGTCTATAATTGAGCTCAAATCAATTAGATAAATGAAATTGGGTTGAACCTAAATTGCATAAGCCCAAATGATACAACTCTAAATTTAATTAAATAGGCTTGAGTTGGACCTAAATTCCGCAACCCAAATAATGCAAGCCCAAACATAATTAACCATTTTGTTAAATTAAAATGGACTTAAATTCCATGAGCCCAAATTAAACAAACTTTTAAAGGTAAAATGGGTTGGATTTAAATTCCATAAACTAAAGCCCACAAATTTATGGGTAGCCCATAACCTAAAGCCCATATAAGGGTAATAAGGTAAAAGTACTCTTATATGGATAACTATCACTCTTATATGGATAAATACTCCTAGCACTATAAATAGGAGTCTAGGGGAGGGCCAAAGGGGGAAGGAAGAGCAAAAATCAAGGAAGAAGAAAGCTCAGCAAAGCTCTGCTCGAAGTTCACTTTCAACTAAAGCCTTGCAAGTTCATCTCCGAGAAGAAGAACACACCGCCAATGTCCTTCTTTGAGAAATCCAAATCATCCTCAAGCCATTAAAAGCGAAGAACGGTGAGGAGATTCATCAAAAGTATCATCAAATTGAAGAACAGGAGATACGTTGATCCAACTCTCGTATTCATCAAATCCACCATCAATTGAAGAGCGAGAAATACGCTAATCAGGCCCTTATCTTCACCAAGTTCATAATCTTCATCAAATTCACCGAGAATCAAAAGACAGTGCACGTGAGAAGAACATCGAAGAGAGTCAACACTACATCTTTTACTTAAAGTCAATCAAATTGACTATTGTAACTTGACCTTGTTTTGTGTTAATTTATACATGAAATTTGTCGTTACAGACCCAACCTGATACGTTTGACACCCCTACTTAGTGTACTCAAGCAAAGGTAATTTGGGGTACCTGACTTATAAAGCGAACACTAAAAAAGAAAAGATACAACTGAGATATATTTTTGTAGTTCGGGTATTTTTAGATACATACCAATAAGAGTTATCCAAACTACTATTAGAGAGAGGTATTTGTATTTGGAGGTTCGATTATCAATTATAATTTTTTATTAAAATAATTAGAGCTATGGTCGTGTATTTTGAGATATATTTGTGAAATCTGTGATTTAATCTTATCAAATAACGCATCGGGAAACTGGGTCATTACAGAGTGATATCAGAGATTAGGCATCAGATCTTACATGGTTATTGTGGGGAGTGAGTTTGCTAAGTTTTCGTTGTTAGAACATATAACGTGAATATGGTATTAGAGTGTAAGAAAAGTAATTAACTTATACACACAAAATTCTTTTTAAGGAGGGTAGATTGTAACATTCCGAATTTTACAAAATAAGAGTTACAATTTTAAGGAACATTAAAATTTTACGGTGATCAATATGATTTATTTTTGGAGATTTCACATACATAAATGAATCTCTTGGTGTAAAGATGAGTCCGATGACTGTAATATTGAATATAAGGTATATTAGATAATTTTGACACCTTGTAGTAAAATGGGCATAATCTTTTGTAAAAAACTTGGATTGATGCACCGTCAATTTTTTTGAAAACAAGACTCAAATAGCTTCACAACGGTATATGGTAGGACATCAAGTTGTGTCTATGGGAATATTTTTTTTGCTGCAAAACAGCTAAAAATAAATAAAGATTGGTGTTTATTGGAGCAGATTTAATATCCTATAAAAAATAATCAACAAATGGTCTACGGGGTATCGGTTTGAGTGCGTGACTAGCCATTAGGAAGCTTGGAAAATCTAATTTTGTAAAAAATATATTTCATGTTGATTTATTAAGTATAGAATTCAATTTTAAATTAATTTGTGAAGTTGTGTTAGAGTTGAATTGAAAAGTTGAGTCGGGTTGGAGAGAAAATGAAATCATATTAAACGTGCTCACATGCATTCATTTACATTCATTAAGTTGTTCATAGTTTATATTCATGTGTATCATGATCATCTTTCATGAATTAGGTCTAGAAGGAAGTGTGCCGATTCCATTTAGAGATCGAGCATAAATTAGAGTTATGTGTTGGTTGGTTATGACATGTGAAGTGTACTGCTTCATAATAATTGAAAATTAAAATATATAATCTATATTTTATTTTATTGATGTGAAGTGAAATCCCAATGATTCGATTTTAGTTGAGTTGTGCAAATGATGGACCAAATATTTTTTTTTGAAGAGCTTGTAGTTGAAGTATTATTCAGTGTGCCAGAGTTGTTGTATAGTTTGACATGACTCACATGTTTTTGTATTTGACACTGCGTAGTTGTCGTGAGATAGTTTAACATTGCTTAAATGTTGTAGATAATTTGACATTGATTAAATATTGTTGTTAACTATTGGCACATGTGGACTATTTATTATGCTGATATTTGACAGTGAGTTGAGATTTCAAAGTGAGTAAAAAACACTTTGATTTTGTCATTCTCCTCAGTTGCTGAATATATTCTGGTGAAATGATATTTGATCCATGTTTTTGATATTTCCATTTATTATGATGTATAGTACACTAAGAAAATATTTATTTTCAAGAAGTTGGAGTTTAGAGTTGGGTCCACTATAACACTAGCTAAGTAGAGAAGGGAGATTAAGGAAACTAATCATGTACATGTAGTACAGTAGTGTGTATGTTACTTCTCATTGTAAGGGTAAAAATCCTAGCACTACCCCGTTGTATGCTCTGTAGAGTATTTCGTCGATTTTTATGTAATAAGTGGTTAATTCTACTTTTAATTTTTTTGCATAGTTGCATATAAATACATGGGTTATCACGTCAATATTGTACTAGGGAAGCCAAATGGGTCTCTCAGGATGATGTGTAATGACCTGAAGTTCAGTGATCAAGAATTGAAGTTGAATAGAGTGCATGAGTAGGGTTCAGAAAGCCGGACCAGGAATGGATAGTTCCAAAAAGGGTGCATAAATGTTTTGGAGATGATTAGGGTTAGTGTATGGCGAAGGAACATGAGTGATGGAGAGAAAATGAGTCGGAATACCTATTCGATTGAGATAGGGCTAGTGCGTATCGGGAAGTTAGGGGTGCGAGGATGAATTTGCGGATCAAATTGGGGGTTAATTTGAGTCCCGAATATTAAATTAGTATTTTCCTAATTAGTTAATTAACATGATTGAAATTTTGAAACAAAATATATTTTAATTAATTTTTGAAAATTGGCCAAAATAGGGGAAAATACCAAATTGTCCAAGAAGCTTCAATCTCCTTCCATGGTGCTAGGTGGCAAGTGGAAGTTTTCAAGCTCTTCATGTTCTCCACAGAGGTGCTTGGGATGGATTACTCAGCATTTAGGAGGTTTAAGGCAAGGAAAAATTGTGGGTGAGAGAGAAAGGGAAGAGAGAGAAAACTAAAGAGAAAAATAATCTTGAATTTTTGGATTTCCTAGGAGATAGCTTCGAAATCATACTACAAGCTTTATTTTGTTATGGTGAATCTAATGGTATGCTCAGAATTCTATTTCGTTTAGTGTAACTTCATGAATTTGAATTTGAAAGTGTAGTGGATTTTGGGTTTTTGAAACGGGTTTTGAGTTTCATTGATTTTTAGCTTAATTAATTTACATGGTTGAGTTGTGGTGGTGTTGTGGAGGTGTATGTTGGTGGTTTGGTGGCCCGCCTGTCTTGTGTTGGTGGCGGTGAGGGTTTATGAAGTTGGGATTTTTTATTTGATTTAATTCTTGTTTAAGCTTAATAAGGGGTAGTATAGCTGGCTAATTTGGACCCTAAGAACTCATTTTCACCCTTGTAATTTGATTTGGAGGTGATTTGGGGGATGAAACGGGTAGTTGCATTGCACGTCTGCCATTTTGTGTAAAAAGTAAGTTTTGGTCAACTTTGACCATGATTTTGATGGGGTTAAAGTTAGATTCGAGGGGTGAGACAAATTGGGTTGGAAACTAGGATATACAAGGTGTTTGTAGGTTCTGAAAACAAGGGATTTAGTGTATAGAAGAGGGAGAACATGGAGGTCAAAGATGGGCGTTTGAGTTAAAAATTCTGCAATAGGGTTTTGGTCAAAGGCTTCAAGGAAGAAGATGATGAATAGTGACCAAACGTTTCGATGGCGATTGAAGGCTCGTCGGGTGGTTTTAGAAAATCTAATCATTGGTGTCTATCTTAATTTTTCATAAGGATTCCAAAAATTGTCTTCGTTTCGTGATCTGACACTTCGAGAAAAATTGCGTAAAATGACCATTTTGCCCTCGGGTATCAGTTTGACCTAAAACTTGAATTTTGGTCAAACCAACTTTATTTGTTAATTTGCGTATGTGTATGAAAATTTATGAGAAAATAACACTGTTCTATATTTGGCAATTTCGGATCCGAAAAGCCGAATGAGTTAGGGTTTCTCGATTCCGGAACCGGTGAGATTTTTTAAGCTCTTTCCAAACTAATTAATTGTGCTATTTATATTGTTTTAAATATTATTTGAATTATGGTTGGGTGGTTTGCATGATTTTGGAACTTCGGACCCGGATGGGAATTTGATGTGCACTTTGCGCGAATGACCGTATTGATAACATTGAACTAAACTCTGGGGATCCTTTTGAATGAAATGTAAGTGCACACAAGATTAAGTGGTAGAGAGTTTACGTTCCAGGTTGAGACCGTAGAGGGTTTCATTGAGTTTGTAAATGGTTGGGTGGCCCTGTTGGTCTTTGGACCTGGGTACCATTCGTATCAGCCCTGAGTGGTTTATTAGGATTATTTGGTCTCCGATGTGGCACTGTATTGATGTTGTGATCGTATTACTATTTACAATTTAACTGTTTTTGCTCAACGTTTGTTACTCTATTATTTATGTATGTAATGAACTTTTTTGATGCCCAATCATGTTAAATTAGTCATTTTCCAACTCGCATGCTTTGGAATTGAGTTACTTTATTGAGCTGTCGATAACCCTATATCATTTTTCCCTTTTCAGATTAGCAGGTAATGGGGAAGTCTGCGACTATTCGAACTACTAGTTTTTCTTGATTTTTATCTAAGTGCTAAATAGTGTTGCTGAGGCATTTAAATTGTAATACGCTTCACATACGTGTGTGAATTGTAATCAGTCTACAACAGAGTTGCACCATAGCCTTGTATAGTTTGTTTATCTATGTGGGCTTAATAATGAAAGCTCATTATGTATATGCAATTGGATCGGGGTCTTTACAAGCTATTAGGGTTGTGGAGGCTGAAAAGCCAAGCAAGGGGATATTGTATTTTGTGTGTGAAAGGGTGCTTGGTGTAATCCCCACACAGTCATATGGAGTCCATCTGGTATGCTTGTAATCTCTCTAGCTGCACAAACTCTTCAAGTATTTAGGCCTAATGACAACTAAGCAGTTGAGAATATGAGGTTGAAGATGAGGATCCAAATGCTTGAGGAGAAGAATATATTTCTGAAATGGGCCATAGTGGGAACAATTGAGTTTTGTATTGTAATGGTCATGTTGATTTTGGGTTTTATGTAATCAACCCTTTTTGTTTGTAAGAGTTGTGTTTTTGTATTGACATTGAAAATTAATGTATTTTATATTAGCCCTTTTGCACACTTGTGTATGTTATGTTATATGTAGACAAGGAGGAGGATAGTTATGACTGTCACCCAATTAAAACCAAACACCATAAAATAAGACTTCATCCAATACCATAATGTTAGGAATTCAAAGGTCACAAAAGAGGTTATCCAAAATAGAATTTACAACCAAATATGATTACATCCATTACAACCAAAAAGATGATTCCATCAGACAAAAACAAAAGTTATGGTGTTTGTTTCCATTCAAACAAAAACCAAAAAGGTGATACTCCATCCTACTACCCTTGTTTGTTTCCCTTCTTTTTGTGTCTTATCTTTTGGAGAAGATTTGAAATGGTTGGAGCACCAACACCCAAAGCTGCACCTTTGCCTCTGCCACTTCCACCCACTACACTTTTGCCTTTCATAGTTGCACTGCTACCTCTACCACTAGTACCCACAGCTTCATTGCCACGAGCACCTAAAGTTGCACCTTTGCCTCTACCACCTCCACCCACTGCACTTTTTCCTTTCACAGCTACATTGTTGCCTTTACCACCAATGCCTACAATTGTACTGCCACCAACACCCAAAGTTACACCTTTGCCTTTACCAACTCCACCTACTACACTTTTTCCTTTCACAGTTGCACTGCTGCCTCTACCACCAGTACCCACAGTTGTATTGCCACCAACACCCAAAGTTGCACCTTTGCCTCTACCACCTCCACCCACTGCACTTTTGCCTTTCACAGCTGCACTTCTGCCTCTATCACTAGTACCTATAGCTACACTGCCACCAACATCCAAAGCTGCACCTCTACCTTTGCCTATGCCATTAACACCTACTGTTGCACTGCCAGCATCACCCACAGCTGAACTGCCAGCATCACCCACACTTGAACCTCTTCCTATCATAGGAAGCTTTAGTGGACCTGATGTTGTATTTCTAACCCATGTTGGCTGCATTTGGGATTGTGTTCTATTAGCCTCTGTTGAATTTGTAGCAGTTGCTTGTGATGAAGGTTGATTAGCACTTAAAATTAGCATATTACTATGCCGTTTTAAGACTAATTGTACTTTGATGGAGTTTAAGTGATGTCATTTCAGACCCTAAACTGAATAAGGACTCAAGAACAACAAGTACCACACTTGGATGCAACACCAACACATTAGAGCCCAAAATTGGAGAAGCTTGGAGCACAGCCAGAACGTTCGAATGCCAACTCACGTTCAAACGTCCACATTACACTGTAGCAGACTCAACTGCTAAGAGAAGGCGTGTTGCAGTTAGGAAAGAAGACTGAAGCTCTGAGACACTTGAGTGTCACGTTCGAACGCCAACTCACGTTCGAACGTGCACTTGAGTTGATTGAAGACCAGACTACTGCATAGAGTTGGAACTGAACTTCATAGAAGACCAACCGGGCACTCGAGTGAAAGGGACAGAACACATCTGGCGTTCGAACGCCCTTAGTGCAAAAACAGAAGAAACGTTCGAACGGCAGTCAACGTTCGAACGACCATAGAGCAAAAACAGAAACAACGTTCGAACGCCAACTCACGTTCGAACATTCTCCACAGACTGGCAGCAGAGTGGTTGGCTTTTCACTTGGACTTGGGCGGCAAACACTATTCCTTCACCTCCTCTTGTCTCCTCCTCTTGCCTATAAATACTCCCCTTGTTGGAGAGCTAAGGAAGCCAAGTAGAAGGGTTGATGGAGGCTTAGACTCCCACTCACATTGTAGATTTAAGCTTATGTTTTCCTTGTATGAAGTCTTTATTTTAGAGATTAGTTTGGCTTTAGTCCAACATCTCCTTGTTTGTTATAAGAGTAGTTTTATGTTTATGCTTTCATTTATATGCATAGAAGGGAGTTAGTTCATCTTTTGGTTGAGGAAGCAACCCTCCATTTCTTGGTTGAGGAAGCCACCCTCCAAATGTGACTAGCTTTCTTCTACTTTTATTGTTTATGTACTTCACTTCCATTGCTTGAGCTTCTTTCTTTATTAGAGGAGTGAAACTCTTCCACTTTTCTAGAGCTTTACCAAAGCCGTGAAGGGTGGAATGTGATTCACTCAATCTTTGTTAAAGATTAGCTCCTTGTTCATTGTTATTTTATCTTTTAAGTCTTCTACTTGGAGGGATGAGCATCACTCACTTTTCTAGCTTTACCAAAACCATGAAGAGTGAGTAGTTTCTCATTCACTCTTTAGTAAGAGGAAAATGGCATGTATCAGTTATCCGGGAATTATATTTGTGCTCTGTTCTAATGCTTAACGTTTATTTCTCTTTGTTTATTGGATGATTGATTGCATCTAGCAAAGCTAAGGTACTTTGTATAATCGTGGGTTCTTTCTATGACATGGATGACTCTTGCATAGAAAGACTTATCGGTTCAAGGCAAGCACCCCGGCTAGATCTTCAGGACTACCCTTCAATCCTCCCCCTTGTTGTGCTTCATTTAAAGAATGGAATATTAATATCATGATTGGATGTCTTGTAGAAACACTTGCTTGTTTGTAGACGGGTTAAGTCTCGGCACATACAATTCTTGTAAACTTCTAGAAAGACATCGGAATCATGTTCTTAATTCTCACAGTCCATCTTATCTTCCGATTAACTTGCTGTTGACATGGGAGTTAATTGAGTTATCAAGCACAAGTATAATAAACTAGATAATTAACCACATGTCCAGATCCTCGAACTAAAGAGTGACCATTTTTCACTAGCATTTATCTCCTGTTTTGTTAAGAAAATTTTCTTGGAAAGAATCTTATATTATGTCTAGCAAATCTCAAGGGTTACAAACAATAGGTCTCCACCACTGCTTATCTCAAAAATACCAACAACAGTTCCCTGTGGATTCGACTCCGGACTCAAACCGGATTATTACTACAGCTTGACCGCCTGCACTTGGGTGTATACATTTCGGATCAAGTCAAAGGTGTGTTATTGTTCCATGAATTCTACATCATCAATAAAGTAAAGTTAGTCAATAGTTTATGGATTGAACTATTTCACTAAATATCTGATAATTTATACCTTGAATTTCTTTGACGACGGGTGAGGTGAATTTTTGCATGACTCATATTGTGTCCCTGTTTTAGACACTTGGTACATGTAACATGTATATTTCTATTTGATGCTCTAGTAGGATTTATAGGCTCATCAACTTTTCTCCTCATTAGCTTCTTAGGGCTCCCAAGTTGTCTCCTAGATTTAAGTAGCTCAATTTGGTCATATGATGTTTGTACCCAATCATGATGACTGGTTACATGATAAATTATGCGCTTATAGATGTTAAGGTAATCCTCTTTCTTGTAGTAACAGTGCATCTAGTCCTCAAGTTTCCTCCTAAGTTTTTGAATTACACTCACAACATGTTTGCAGGGAATGCCATTGAGATCTCACATCCTACGAGTACAAGTTTTGCTCCCCACATTAACTACTGAAACTCTATCAAAACGCTTCACTTCAAACTTCTCTTCATATGCCCAACTAGGAAAATAATGCCTAGAATCTACCTTGATATGTTCCAATTTTTCTAAAATTCCAAGACAGATGTTTCCATCATACTTCCCATTGCCAACCCTCTTAACTTGAATTCTATGCATCATATACCTTGGGATCCATTCAATTAAGGCAACCATTGGTTTTCTCTAGCCTCTAGGATTGCACCAATAAAAGACTATGTCAAATTGTTGACCTATATGTCACATCTAGGCCTTGTTCTAAAATGGGACCTGGTCAAATGAAAAGGATTAATCCTTGATAGCCACTGGTAAGAATTAACTGTATTCCCAACTTTAGGATCAGCCCTCTCTATCTATTTTATGACATGTTCAAATTCCTTCACATTACCTGTTGAAGCAGCCCCTCTAACATAAATCTTTCAACTTCTTCCCATTATTGAAATTACTATAGAGGTGCCTTAAGCAATATTTGTGCTCTGCAGTAGGCATAAGTGAATCCACAGCCTCTATTAAGCCTTTTTCCCTGTCACTTATGAAGGACTACCCAAAATCCTCACACCTACCTATGTCATTCATAAACTGTTCTAAAAACAATTTCTAAGAATCCCCACATTCATATTCCACAATTGCAATGGCAATGGAGAACATATTGTCATTCCCATCTCTCCCCACTGCACTTTACAGTTGCCCTCCATAAGTAGTCTTCAAGAAACAACCATCCAGTTCTATAATAGGTCTGCATCCTCCCAAAAACCTTTTTGGTGCTTCTAATCTCACATATAATTTTTGAAATGTTGGTGATACATCAAGAGTAGGCCTATCAAAGTGCATTAGAAGCACACTATTTGGATTATACTTCCTAACTATTTCACAATAGTCCCATAACCTTGCATATTGCTCCTTTACATCACCTTCAATTTCATCAACTACTTTTATTTTCGCCCTGTAGCATTGGTTTGGACTAACATCTTTCATCAGTTCTCTATGGAAAAATACCTAGAGTATTTCCTCAACACACCCAAATATTTCCTAGCCAAATACCTAGAGTCAACCAGAAGATTTCATAACTCCTCCCACATGTATGTTTTCCCTTGATGGATTTAATCTGGAATGTTGAAGACCTTCCAATTGGGGAGGCATGTATCTCTCAATCACATCCAATCCTTCACACCGTGTTCCTCTTATTTTCATTCCTAATCCATTTCAAGTCATAGCCACCTTCTATAACCCAATCTCATTGAATATGTATGGAGATGCAAACTTCATACCACCTGTCAAATGTGGACTATCCATGTTTCTTTTTTCATCAAATTCAGGGTACCCTTCATTATCATTGTCATCTGAGTACCCTTTCTTGCTAAGCATGCCCCATTCATTTTCAACATTTGAATACTAGCCTGATACATCAATATTTGGGCCATTCTAACCTTTACCATACACATTTTCACATTCATAAGACCCAATTTTATCCCTAGTAGGCCCAGTTTGTTTCCTAGCAATTGTATTTTCACATGTAGTAGCACTAGTTTTACTCTTTACAACCACATTTTCTGAACCAACAACTATATTCTCTGAACCAACAATTATATTTTTTGAATCAGATACATTTTTTGAACCAAGAACCATATTTACAGCCACCCTAGCAGTCTCATCTTATGTCCTACCATCCACAGTTTAAGTCTCAGCAGCCACATTTGCACACCAAGCATCATTAAATATGTCCGCATCATGAGGTCTCTCCAACCCTTCTCTCATCCAGCTTGGTTCATCACTACTACTAGAATCATTTGAATCACCATTTACTGTTGCCCTAGCTCCTGATACCACTTCATCATCTGGAGATAATATCCTTATTGGGTCTTCACACCTCTCCACATATACAACAACATCACCAAGACCTTTATATAATACAAGCATGTCCATGACTTCCTTATCAGAATTTATACTCTAGTCCAAAACCAAGTAACCTGTACCACATTAAAACTAACAAAAACTTCTCTGAACCCACATCTTCATATATACCTCTTAATTCAAATAGTGATATCTTATCAGGGTCGTAATCGCCAACATATTTAATTCTACCTTTTTTTATATGCAATAGTAGGATTCCATACAAAATACCCACATAATGCAATTCTATAGTAAACCCAACACCCTCCATTCTGCCTGAATAATACAAAATTAAATACATTACTCAAAAAAAATGTCCACTGGTTTTGGGCTAAAACAAAATTGAATATTCCACAAAAATGAGGGACATTAGCGGATCAAAAAGACATTAAAAAATGGAGGCAATTCTAACAGATGATTCTAGAGGAGGGGGACCATCGGCTCATTATAAAATGACAACACCAACAAAATAGTACTCAATCAAAGATGCAATACAATATTCGAAAAGCAACAAATCGACCCAGATTAAACATGTTACGTACAAACCATGCATGACCCATATACTTTTCCAATTATCCTTATAACATCAATGTGGAAAATCCAAATCGTATAAAATAATTTACACAACCACAAAGACTAGCTGTAAATCGCACATTTGACCTAAAAAAACTATCGATCTCCAACTATCAAATACCTAATTTATTCGATTATTAGATAGATCGTTACATGCAATTCATATTATTCCTAATTTTTCACTTTTTTTTTAACTATCAAATACCTAATTTATTAGAATCAATAAATTTCCCTACACAATGTCAGTGTCTGCTATGTGTTCTTCATTTTCTTACTTCGATTCAGTAGATTTGTGATGCCTTAAGCAAGATTGCAACTTGAAATTAGTTGATCTGCTATGTTGCTTCGTTCTCTCTCTCTCTCTCTCTCTCTCTCTCTCTCGATTCATCGACATTCAATGTGTGTAGTAAGTGGGTGCATTAATAGAAATAAGGGTATAATAGCCCTAAAAGAGTTGAGGATTTAATTCAATCCATAATTTTAGGGGCTTATGTGTAGGAATTTAAAGATGGAGGAAGTAATGTGTACCGGGGTCGAACCTAAGGGATGTAATATGTAGTTAGCCCAATTAAATAATAGCCCTACATTTATTGAGACCTGATTTTATTGGGACTAGAAGTTTTGTTTGGAGTCTTGTAAAACTGTTTTTAGTTGGAACATAGAACATTCTAGATATTCAAAACCTATTAAAAGCACGATAAGGTAAAAAGACTTTGCATAAACAAAATCAATTGAACAAGTTTTAAAGGCAAATAGAAAATGTTTTATTTATTATTACAAAAGAATTAAAAAATTAGAGTCTATACTTGATCCAAGATATGTGTTGTATATGTCATTCCAAAGTGATCTATTTGTTATAATGGCAGTCCTAAGATCAGTTGATAGTGCGTATAATTGATTATAAAAAAGTATTCGTCTATTAATCCTATAAGGTAGAATTAGGGTTTACCTTTGACGAGCAAATCTACACGAACGAAGACAGATGCAAATCAAACAGTTGACTCGATGGCCTTCACGATCTTCTACCGCATGCCCATCCACGCCAAAATCCGAATGCAGTATGGGTTGTAATTCTCTAAATTTTATCCCTTGTTCTTTCTCTCTCTCTCTCTCTCTCTCTCTCTCTGCCTTTTCTAAACATGAATGTAAAGCTTATGGCTGAGGGAATCAGGAAGTGCATTTATTTATATGCTATAGTAGAGAACTTAACGAGAAATAAGGATCAAGCTTCCAATGGCCTAGGAATCCTATGTACAACCGAGAACAAATATCCTACGGTCCATTAATAATAAGTTAATCCATTAAAAACTTACTATTGATCTCTCGGGTCTTATCTCTAAATTATATTTCAAACTCTTTGTTATTATATGCTTAATATCTCCCTATGTTTAAGATTACAGATGACCATCAGTTCATTAAATTATTAACAATTATATTTAATTGACTTCCTTTTATTTTTGAAATCTTACCACTCAACTTATTTGGCATGTTGGATAATTAAATCCACTTGCAGGGTTTGACATGTAGAAAACTTATGAGTTTCATCAAGTGGACATCATCAACCCTTTTAAATACAAGGACATTGTTTCCTTTAATAGTTAATTTTTACCATACAAATAATGTCATCTCTCAATTCACCTAGTTTGTTGACTCAAATGAATCTCACTCTTTGAAGAATTAAAGTAACAATCATTATATGCACGTGTCTATTAAATATATCAGAATTAAGAGCTTAAGCAATCATAATAACCATCAGATATTTATTTTATGATTTAGTCAGTAAAAAGATAATAACTTCAATAATGGTTATGTTCAAAATCCAAAGTGTACTAGTGCAACAATCCAAGTCTATAGCCAAGATAGACTATATCAGAAGATTATAATACAATTCTATTGATAGTGTGTCCAATTCCATCAAAGACTTTGAACATTTAATCATATCACAGAAGGATCCGATAATCTAGTCTTCTATGTATAAGTCAAATTCTACACACTAGATTATTTGCAATTTAAAATAAAAGACACACATGCATAATAGGATTTGACAATGGATTTGGGCCAGTGATTAAAAAAATTATTTTTCTTGATCTTGATTTGCGTAAAAATTCGGAACTATGGTCCTATTAGAACCGAAGAGACCTGAATTTCCACTGGTACCATAAAGTTACATAATTTAGGTACCATATGATTAGTGACCATATGAAGAGGCCAAACAAAACCCCTATATGGCTTCTTCGATTTCTCAATAAAGAGAAATATGACCAACAATAGTACAAATGTATATAAGAAATCTTATGTTTTAAATGGTACAAAATAAATTACATATACAATTTTTAGCAAAGAAACACTTCAAATACGCTTTGCATGTAAATTTATTTAAAAAATAACTTGATTCTACTTATAGTGTGCTTGAGTGCGCTTATACAAGTATAACTTGGACAATGTTTAATGGTTTGTATATAAATCACCTAGGTCCTCGTGGTGCTCCTAGTCAATAATAGTATTTGAATTTAATTTGTTGACATCATCTACTAATCTAACCCATCATAATCATTGAATTAGTCAAAGTGCGCTGGGCAAGAGTGTTGGTGAGCAAGGAGTTGAGGTCATTTCTGAACCATAGAGCTCGTCCTTCAAGCAACAAAGCTTATGTACTGAGCTAGTGCCTAATTTATCATTATCAATTGCCCCTTAATTTAGACCAGTGGATGACACATGTCATGAATTTAATGCACTTGTCCGTTAGAACCTAGAAAAATGGGTACGACGGTCATGCGCACGCAACGGCAAGAGAGTCATTATGGGTCCTGCGTATAGAATCTTCTTTTCTTTCGATACCCAACACATCTTTGATAGCTGTAAGTATGGTATGCCATTGCCTCTTCGTCTCTATCTCTTTTTGTCTTCTTGTTTCATTGTAACTGTTCTGACCTGAATTATGTCATACACCCAAGTATAAGTGGTCAAATTACAGTATTTCTCGGTTTAAGTCCGAGGTCGAACCCACATAGAGCTAACTGTTGGGATTCAAAACAGAAATGGTCAAATTGTCGTGAATGTAGTGTGCAATATAATAGCTTGTGGTGTGAGCTTAGAACGATCAGAATAAACACTTAACTAAAACTTTAGAAAGACGATAATAAAAAAGTATCCTTCAGTTCGGAGATCCAACATCCATTATATTGTTTAGTTATTGGAAATGTCACCTTACAACAATTAACCCCCATTTTATTGGAAAGTCAACCAGTAGGTTTGATGTATCTTGAACCATATCACAACAACTAATTAGGTTAGCCGGAAGGTCTCTATACCATGCATTAATTAAATAACCCTAGTAAACCAGAAGGAAAGTCATTCAGAAGGTTTACTTAAGTTATTCAATTGGAAGGTTGATGATTCACTGATGACAGAATTCCGGTTTATGCATTGAATCAAAAGCATTGGCTATGGCAAGATTTAACCTGTCTATCACCAATCTCCCGACTGTTACATAGAGCCCAACAACGTACATTACTATCATGCATGAAGTACGTAATAAGTATAGATAGTATGGTATGTAGCATTAAGTACCGCTCTGTGTTCATAACCATGAGCATATTATAAATATAACCATCCATCAATTAAGGGAGGTATAAACATTAAAGCATAAGTAAAACATCGGTATTTCCAATATTACACATGCATTCACCCTTAACCGAAGGGTATAGATGGACTACTCATGCCTCATTGCTATGGATGAGCAAAATGAGTGAGATATCCTCATTACAATTAAAACGAAATACAAACAAATCATTCCCCGAGGAATAGCTGAAACACTGTCACTTTTATTACCGGTTAGGGCACAAAAGTGGGAGAGGTTCAACCCTCCAAGTAGAAAGGATATACAGAAATGTAGAAGTAGAAGAAATCTGGCTAGGAACTGATTCTGGTAGGGCCTTGCTTCACTGTTTCGCTCTTTCTCCCCTTCCTCACTGTGTAGACTGAGCTCTGGGCGGATCTTTGAAAATGAAGCTAGAATGAGCTATTTATAGGCACTGGTAGGACCTCTTGAGGCGGCAGAACCTTAGTTGACCAATAGGAGGACTTTGCTGCATATTTGGACCAATGGGGGTGAGGAGAGAGGTTTAAGGCGATTTAGGTACCATCCGGACGCCACCACCACCGTCTGCATGGTGGCTTTTCTCTGTTTTCTCCATGTTTGGCAGCCCCTTTGTTTGACGTATTGATTTGATAATTGCACTTGCCTCCCCTGCCTGATTTTGCTTGTACACTTTATCCCTCCTTAATTTGCGTAATTCCGCACGAAACCCTGTAGAATATCAAATTCCCGTATTAACCCTAATTTCGAATAACATAGTTATTTTAACCTAATTCACTCGAACATTTATCTTAAAAAACCTAATTCTTTAATACATTTTTTAGGTTTAATCACACCCCCCAACCAAAACACTACTAGTCCCTAGTAATAAAAACAAATAACAAAACAAAATCACTTTCGTAGATTTCATGATTACATTTAGCATATGCAACAAGCCGTTAAACCCCTAGGTGATCCCAAGTGAACGAGTTTTGTCACGTGAAGGTTTCTAGTGAAGATGCCTACAAACTTCAAAGGTTAGGATTCCATAATTCATATTTTCCACAGATAAAATTAAATCACCATTCTTTTTATTGCCAGGATACTTCTTTTCCCTGATCACTATAAGAGTAACACACATTAGTTGTAACACTATTTCATATATTTTCAGAAAAACTCGTGTGTGTGTGCAAGGGTTCCTTTATTCCATAAATCACTTAAGAAATATCCCCACCCTTAACTTTGTTGTACAAGAATTAGCTTTAATGTCAATCCTTCCCTGGAAATCACTCAGCAAAGAACATACCCTCGTTATAGTGACTGTCACTCAAAAATTACATGTGATAAGAATATTATTAACAAAGCCAAGTAATATCACATGTAGTGTATCAAAAAAAAAGTTGATTTGAAAAAAACTGGAATTTGGCATAATCTCATGAAAGAATATTAACACTACATCAAACACATTTTCAACATTCTCCCTTTTCTGAATAGGTGGAAATAACACATATGCATGACTTTTGGAATAAAAAATGACTTTATTAGGGTTATAATGTGGCCATGGGTATTGAGTTTAAGAAACGAAGTCAAAGGTATTCAAAGACTATCCTTTCTTGATTAGTGTGGCACACCTCTTTCCTATTTTTCCAAAAATTTCACATGGTATTTCTCATTTCTCCATTTTCAATCTCATTTTTCACTTTCTTGGCTAATTTCTTTCTTGGCCTATTTGCTTTTTCTTTTTGCTGTCTTTCACATAATTTTTCTTTCTTTGAACAGTAGTCACTATCTTCTTCTTTTTCTCCCTTTTCCATATAGTACGTACTTAGGAGAGGGTGCAAGAAAATTAGATAGCAAGGGTTGGTTAAATATATTTTCCTGTGGCTCGGCTAACTGATAGGTTTTACGAAAAAGAAATTATATTTTTAGGCTCAATCACGGCTTACTAGGGGTATAATTTTGTAAAAGAAATGGCTAAAGCTCAAAATTAAGTCACAAATGGCCTAAGATCATTTTTCAGAAATCATACATCTACATAATTTACAGTTAAAAATTTAAGGAAAATCTTAACCATGTTATTCAATGAGTGCTAATCAAAACAAAACTAATGAGATTATTCAAAGAAATTTTATCGCTGAATCGAAAATTCTTACTTGAGTAAATGTGAAATATCTCTTCAAGGAGGATTGGCTCAAAATCTGCATAGGTTTACATCTCCACTATATATGTAAGCTTAATAAAAGATTGTGATATTTCATAAGGTTTTTTTTTAAAATAAGGAACTTTTATGTGCTCAAAAGAATGAGTCTCTACGAAAATATTAAGATACTGCACAATCAACGTATGAAAATCCCGCGCAATCAGGTTAGGGTTATCCCTACAAAGCATAAGAATAATAACCTAATTCTTAACATGAATCATATGAATTAAGAATCCTAACTCGACAAAATTTTAACAGAAAATAAACTAACTACATTAATCAAAACCAAATTCAAAAACCATCATTCAAAACATAAAAATTGAAATAAAGTGCATAAATAAAAAGTTCAGTGAGAATAGCAAAAGCATGGAAATTCCAAGGTCACAGATCACTATGCTGACGGGCCTCCACCATACTGTGCTCGCAGTAGCCTCAAAATCTTACTCTGGTTCTGCTCGTAACTAGCCATCCTTTGATCTAGCTGGGTGATGCTAGTCTCCAACCCTAACAAAATCTGACGGTCGGACCTATCATCAACTAGAATGTATGGCTGCTCTTCCTGTTGCTGAGGCTCTTCTGGTGGATAGAAATCTGCACCTCTCGGGAATGGATCTTCCTGTGGTGCTAGTGGTGCCTCCTGCTGTTCCTCGGGCTGCCCTCCATGGATCTTTCTCAATGACGTTTTATCTAATGGTGCCAAATGCTCCACCATTGGCCATGAGGGATCCACAATAACTCCTTTCTCCCTGTATAACTCAGATACTAACATAGCAAACGGGAGTGAGGGCTTTTTACTCTTTTACAGTTAGCATCATTTGGTCCATGATCAGATTAGGCAAGTCGATTGTGTGTCCCATTCCAAATGCATACAAAAAATTGGCTCTCTCGGTGTAAATTTGGTTTTTCTGGGACTGAGGCAAAAAATTGTTCACAGTTATCAAATTCAAAATTATATACTTGTCGGTCAAGTCCCCTTACTTGATATACTTGTTCAGCCTACCCCATACATACTCCAGGTTCCTAGTCAATTCTATTCCAATAACAGTCATGTTAGGTAATTCAATGTAGGGATATTGTGGGTTTTGATGTCTCGGGATTGAATTCAGAAAATTTGCGATGGTAGTCGGTGTAACTTGGAACACCACCCCTCTAACATAAACACGGAACTGTCTTGACCCGGTTTCTTTGACATTGCTATAAAACTCACGGACCAAACATTCATAAGCAAGACTAACTAATTTAACATAATTAAGCCATCCTCGTGCAACTAAATTTTATCTCACCCCTATGTGTTCGAAGTCTTTATATATAACAGGTCGTTCAACAATGATAGTTTTGGAATAAAAAAAAAACTGTCACCAGACTTGCTGATCAATATTCTCAAACATTGCAGCATTGTAGATATTTTATCCCTAAGGCTGTTTTTGCTGCTATGGAGGTGCTTCAGGTGATGGAGATGCTCCTCTCCTTGCTCGGCTTGATGAAGCTCTTTTTCTTGTCATAGGATCCATGATTCTTTGATTTCTTGCTTGAAAAGAGCTTTTATGGAATTTCGATCGGTAGAATCCTGTAAAATGGTATGGGTAAATATTTAATCGGAGTGAAATTCAAGAAAAGCTGATGGGTGAAGCAAATCTGAGGAGAGAAGGTGAAGAAGCTGTTGGATTTTTGAATTTCTGCTGCGAGGGAGATGCTGAAACTGTTCAGTTCACGCCTCTGGGTATTTATACTGGGCAGTACCATCTGGACGCTATCAGCACTGTCTGAAACTGTTCAGTTCACGCCTATGAGTATTTATACTGGGCAGTGCTGTCAGGACTCTATCAGCACCGTCCGGACTGTGTGAATCCTCTGGAATTCCCTTGCTGCTGTCTCCTGATGTTCTTCCTGGTTTCCAGCTTCAGTTTCCAGCCTATAGTTACTGCATCAGTTTAAATTCAAAAAAATTACACATTAACTACTTAAATCCTAACTTATTATCCTAATTCATCTATAATTATTTACATTTATACAAATCCAAAATTATTCATCTTTTGATCATAATTGATTTTAATCAGAATCTTCTAAATTAAGGACGTTAGTGAACCGATTAATCTCCTATCTCGCATATCTTGTAAGCCCGGGACTGGAATAAGATGGCGTCTCAGGATAATCCTTACTCTGCCCATACTTAATCCAGTCAAAATGATCTAATGCTCGACCTGAAATTGGTTCCACACACTGATTGTATTCTCTCATATGCATTAAATGACCGCACTTTACACAACCACCGAGTCGATTTGCTCATCGGTGTTTGACAAATGAACTTTTTTCGCACAAAGTTTTTGCTTGACTGTCGAGGATTTCTAATTTTCTAACAAATTTTGCTTTTGCTATGATCAAAGAATGTATGTCTTTTGGAAAAGTACGCAACATGCTTAGACTAAACCAAAACAATTGCTCTTCCATTTTTGAAAAATTTTGAAAATTGTGAAATTTTTTGAAAATTGACTTGAAAATTGATTCGCTATCCGATTCTTTAACGTCTGCCGGTCACAAAGACGAATATGGATTGTTACCTCTCCCAAACTAAATTTAAAATTGTCCCCAATGTATAGAATTATGAGATAAAGTAAAATTATAGACAATTGCTAATAAGATCTGGAGGCGAGACAAATCCATAGTGCAAAACTCTAATCTGTAAAACAAACAAAGAAACTAAAAGAAATGAAAGCACAAAAGAAAATTTTTAACTACTATATACAAGAAGTGCATAGGGGATAGATCAATCGGGCTTAAGTTCCCAATTAGAGTTAGTGCTTAGTTTTAGTCGAGGCTTGTTTCTTCCAATGAACTTCTTCTTGCTTAAATTTCTTACATATCTTGATACTTCCTACGAAGAATTTAACAAATTAACATAAAACTCCACATCAGGATTTCCACTATCATTAACAGAATTAATCAAATAGACTTATAGAGGGTCAGAATAAGAAGAGGTGTTGACTTTCTCCTCTACAATCTCATCAATTACATCTACCTCACAAATTTCTCCCTTCTCACCTGGGTGCTTTGTCACATCAAAGGTGTTCAATTCACTGGTCATATTTTCAAATGAAAGTTTCATGACTCCATTCCTATAATTAATCAATGCATTTGATGTAGCAAAGAATGGTCGACCAAAAATGACAAGGATTTGTGTAGCAATATGCATAACAGACTGAGTATCCAAAACAATAAAATCCACCGGGGAATATAACTTATCAACTTGAACAAGTACATCCTCCACAACTCCTCGTGGGATTTTTACAAAACGGTTTGCCAATTGCAATATGACATTGGTGAGTTTTAACTCACCCAACCCTAACTACTCATAGACCGAATATGGAAGTAAATTGACACTGGCTCCAAGATCAAGCAGGGCTTACTCAATCCAAAAATTTTCGATTATGCATGAAACTGTAGGACCTCCAGGATCTTTGTACTTGAGAGGGACCTTGTGTTGAATGATAGCACTAGCTTGTTCAATTAAAAATGTTCTTTTCTGTACATTGATCCTTCTTTTCATTGTGCAAAAGTCTTTCAAAAACTTGGCATATGATGGGATTTGCTTGATTGCATCCAACAGGGGGATGTTAATTTTTACTTGCTTTAACAACTCAAAGATTTCAGCATGATTGTTCAGAGATTTAGGCTTCTTGACTCTTTGAGGAAAAGGTAATGGAATAGGAATTGAAGGTTCTTTTTCATTTGGTGGTTCTGGTTCCTTTTCAATTACAGGTTCAGGCTCAATTGGTTCATTTACAGGGATCGACTCAGCTATTGGCTCAAGAGTTTTAGCTTTAATGGTCTTGTCAATCACCTTACCACTTCTCAATGTGGTTATTGCTTACACTTGACTTGGAGAAGGTTCGGAAGACACAACATTAGCCTGGTTTTTTACTTTGTGGGGGCTTAGGTTGAGATGAAAATTTTCCCTTCTCTGATATGCTCAAAGACTGGGTCAATTTGGCTAAATGACTCTTGATATCCTCAATATTTTGTGAAGTTTGAGCTTTGAAATCATTAAATGCATGGGTGGTCTGAGTATTGAAACTCATTTGACTCTGAATGAACTGATTCATGGTGTCCTCTAAACTCATTTTATGTGGGGGTTGATAAGGCTGATACAGCTGCTGAGTCTGTGGTTGTGGTGAAGGTGGACCTGATGGCTGACTCATAGGTTGTGTGTTTTTTCAACTGAAATTCGGGTGATTCTGCCACCCTGGTTATAGGTTTCAGAATCGGGGTTGGAATAAGGCTTGTTAAAATTTGAAATGGCATTAGTTTGTTCCATCAAGACCTCTTTGAATGCTGGAATGGTGGGACATTCCCCCGTGGAATGTCTTGACAATGCACAGATTCCACGTGACTGCTCAGTGGAAGACACTATAGACATTTCCTTGATTTTTTTTCATTTCTAGGGCTTCAATCTTTCGGGACAAGGTAGCCTCCTGGCCCTTAGGTCATCATCTTCTTTTAACACATACTTCCCTACTTGGGATGTAGATGGTTTGGTTTCAATAATATTTGGAGAGGCTGAGTCCCACATTTGGGAACTCTCAGAAATGGTATCAAAAAACTCAAATGCCTCCTCAGGACTTTTAGTCATGAATTCTCTCTGGGCCATCATTTCAATAAACTAATGTAGTGTGGATGGGAGGGCATCATAGAAGAAACCTACTAGAGTCCAACTTTCAAATGCATGATGCGGGCAAGCTTGGAGAAGATCCTTAAATCTCTCCCAACTTTCATAAAAAGTTTTCCCTTCTTTTACAGAAAAATTCATGATTTGACGTCTCAATGCATTAGTGTGATGCACAGGAAATTTTTTTTTTTAAAATTCAGTTTGCAAAACTTGCCAACTTGGAATAGATTAGGCTTTTAAAGAATTTAGTCATTGTTTAGCCTTATCCTTCAAAGAGAAAGTAAAAAGTTTCACCCGGGCCATTTCAGAATTATCTTGCAAAGCACCACATACTTCCTCAAATTCTTTAATATGCAAATACGGGTTTTTAGACTCCAGACCATGAAACTGTGGTAAAAGCTATATTGTCCCTGCCTTAATGTTGAAATTTGGAGCATTAGTGGGAAAAACAAAACATGACGGGACACTAGTGCGTATGGGATGCAAATATTCTCTTAAAAGTCGGACATTCTAAACTACCTCTTGTTCCCATTGATTATTGTGAGTCATGCTTAACTCAAATGATGCTTGTGACGATGAAGATGATGGAGATGAAGGATTAGACTGATTTACAGACCCTACTGGCGACTTAACAGACATAAACAATGCAAATACAACAAATAGTGAATATACATATAATACAAACTAGACAACTTTCCTATTCATTTTGAAATCACTATAACTCCCCAACAACGACACCAAAAAGCTTGTTCTGACCTGAATTATGTCATACACCCAAGTATAAGTGGTCAAATTGCAGTATTTCTCGGTTTAAGTCCGAGATCGAACCCACATGGAGCTAACTGTTGGGATTCAAAATAGAAATGGCAAAATTGTCATGAATGTAGTGTGCAATGGAATAACTTGTGGTGTGAGCTTAGAGCGATCAAAATAAACACTTAACTAAAACTTTAGAAAGATGATAATAAAAAAGTACCCTTCAGCTCGGAGATCCAACATGCATTATATTGTTTAGTTATTGGAAATGCCACCTTACAACAATTAACCCCCATTTTTACTGGAAAGTCAACCGATAGGTTTGATGTATACTAAACCATATAACAACAACTGATTAGGTTAGCTGGAAGGTCTTTGTACCATGCATCAATTAAATAACCCTAGTAAACTAGAAGACAAGCCATTCAAAAGGTTTACTTAAGTTATTCAATCAGCAGGTTGATGATTCACTGATGACAGAATTCCGGTTTATGCATTGAATCAAAAGCATTGGCTATGAGAAGATTTAACCCGTCTATAACCAATCTCTCGACTGTTACATAGAGCCCAACCACGTACATAACTACATCATGAAGGAAATACGTAATAAGTATAGATAGTATGGTATGTAACATTAAGTACCGCTCAGTGTTCATAACCATGAGCATATTATAAATATTACCATCCATCAATTAAGGGAAGAATAAATATTAAAGCATAAGTAAAACATCGGCATTTCCATAACTTAACCAATATTACACATGCATTCACCCTTCACCAAAGGGTATAGACGGACTACTCACGCCTCATTGGTATAGACGAGCAAAAGGAGAGAGATATCCTCATTACAATTAAAACGAAATACAAACAAGTCCTTCCCCGAGTAATAGCTGAAACACTGTCACTCTTATTACCGATTAGGGCACAAAAGTGGGAGAGGTTCAACCCTCCAAGTAGAAAGGATATACATAAATGTAGAAGTAGAAGAAATCTGGCTGGGAAATGATTCTGGCAAGGCGTTGCTTAACTGTTTCTCTCTTTCTCTCCTTCCTTACTGTCTGGACTGAGCTCTGGGCGGATCTCTGAAAATGAAGCTGGAAGGGGCTATTTATAGGCACTGGTAGGACCTCTTGAGGCGGCAGAACCTTAGCTGACCAATAGGAGGACTTTGCTACATATTTGGACCAATGCGGTGAGGATAGAGGTTTAAGGCAGTTTAGGTACCGTCCGGATGCCACCACCACCGTCCGGACGGTGGCTTTTCTCTAGCCCCTTTGTTTGACGTATTGATTTGATAATTGCACTTGCCTCCCCTGCCTGATTTTGCTTGTACACTTTATCCTTCCTTAATTTGCGTAATTCTGCTCGAAACCCTACAAAATATCAAATTCCCGCATTAACCCTAATTTCGCATAACATAGTTATTTTAACCTAATTCACTCACACATTTATCTTAAAAAACCTAATTCATTAATACATTATTTAGGGTAATCATTAACTCCTCACCCTGTAGCATATTGGCTGGAGCCATACCTTTGAGGTTCACTTTTATTGCTTTTGTTTTCTTAGGTGGGAAAACGTCAACCTTGATTATCTTGAATCATTTATTGATAGGTCTATTCGAGCTTGGCTTGAACCTGTGCTTGATTTCTACCTTTCTTTGATTGTTAATAGCCCAAATTGTCCCCTTCCACCAAATTTGTACATCAATCACCGTAGTTTTTTTTATTATAGCGATTGATTCTGAGCACACCCCTTTATGGAAGTACTCCAGTGTTAGTGGCCTAGGCCAATGTAGCCAACAAGGACCCTGACTCCATTCTGGTGATTGGCTCCTCATCTCTCAAGGTCATTGGGGCCAAGAACTATCATAGTTGCCTGGATGACGATACCCTTCAAGAAATTAGGACATTATATCAGATCCCCGATACTGTGCGCCTTAGGGTACCTTCTTCCAGCGAAATTGCCAATTCTTTTTCGCCCAATGAAGTCTGCTTTTATGAGTCTATCTTCAAGGATGGACTTCACTTTCCGATGCCTATATATATTAGGGAAACACTCCACCCTTTGAATCTTACTCGTTCCTAGTTAACCCCAAATATATGAGACCCGAACCTATATATCATGTAATTTTATATAATGTTGGGGGTCTAAGTGTAATTTGTTAATATTAGTACAAAGTTCAAATTTTGATTATTAAAATCCTGGGAATTTAAGTATGATTTCAATTAAATATTTTGGGGTGAAACTATAAGATGATGGAGTATTTAGATGTGATTTTTAATGTGTTGGGAAAACTACGTGTTGGTTATGGCGTTTCAATTCTTCCATTATTTTTTCAAATTTTTTGACTTTTGCCGATTCTTTCTCTAGGGGTAATTTAGTTTTTCGTCTCATCGAATGAGTGTTTGGAGTCCATTCATGAGTGTGAGTTTTGTCCCCTGTTGGTTCCTTTGATCTGGTTACAACCATGAGATCTGGGTTTGGTGAAAAGAAATTGAAAACGTAGTCATTCCCACAAACGACGCTAGTTATTGATCCCCAAAACTCTTCACCAGGTGGCTGTTCAAAATGATGACTTGGTAGTTGGCGGGAGTGTTCCTGCAAAGGGAAGTTGAGGATCAAAGTAGTTCCAGTGGTCGACCCTCTAATGATAAAGTCAAAAAGGGAATGATGAAAGGAAACTATATTTAGCTTAGAGTAGTCAACTTTGTTAGTAGTATGCCCCAAGACCAATCGTATAGATGACATTTTGGGATTGTACTAGCAACATTCATTACTTAAATAAATAAAAGGGCAAGCTTATTTATCATGTTACTGGCTAATTTCATTTTAATATACATGATATAGTTCATAGAGTATAAATTAAGAAGATAGTTTCTGAAGGAGTTGAGAAGAGTAGACCTATACTTCTTAATACTTAACTCTTAAATGTTCCTAGTCATAGGATTATTATGTGTGCACTATGTAATCTAGATAGACTAGCATACACTATGTTTACTCAAATTTGATATGAGGTGACTCGTCCAAGTCCATAGTGTAGGGACACTGAAACAAGTGTATGGGTGCTTGTTAGAAACAAGTACACTGAATATGACCATTGACTAACGTAGGATTTTTCATATGAATTTTTACATACCTGCCAATGTTAAATCCTGAAGTTATAGTTATGCAACTGATCCTTACGCTTGAAACACCATGGTTATCTTGTGCATGGACTTCTATGCTTTAACTATACAACATATTCATATACTAACCATGTAACTTGGATATGTATTGTTGGACATAGTTAGACATGCCTAGAGACTTATGAATGTATAACGTGAAATTTATCACCCTTAGTAAATAAAGGGAGAATGTCCTATGTGATCTTCTGGGATATGACTCAAGGAGTCCATGGCCAAGACAGGATGACAATTAGAAAAGAGTTTCTAATTGATCATTAAGAGTCATAGTCCTAAGATCGTACACAAAAGATTGAGTTTGGGGGTTGACAGTAATTTCTTACCATAGTAATTCAATTGGGGCATTGTATGATAGAATGATTGAATTGCATGGTAACTGTAAATTGAAGAGTTCTTTACCTACTTCGTGCTATCCGAAGATTGATCATGATATGCTGCTAGGTGTCACTTATGATTAGTAGAAGCCCAAATAATGAAATTACTATAAATATATTAATTGTTCTTCATAAAGGGAGAATTAGAAGAGTTCTAATTCAAGCTAAATTAGAAAGAGTTCAAATTTGAGATACTACTTATAGTTAATATTGAATGCCTACAACCGGATATGCATGAACCTATAGGGTCATACACAATAGAATTGATTGGAAACTAAATGATAAAGGAGAGACAACCAATTAAGAGTTAATTGTGGTGAAAACCTAATTAAAAGTTAATTAGGGACTTTATTATAATTAATGGTTAATAAATGGGTTATATGTAATTATAAGATAATTGCAACTTGACACAAACTATGATTAGAGTCTTTATGTAGGAGGTGAATATTATGATATAACAACTCTCTTACTAGCACAAGAAGAACTACCCCACATTGTCTCTCTCTACTAATTTATTAAAGGTTGAGGTAAATCCTTCTAGTTTATCAATTTGTATGGATACCGATAGAGACAAAACAATTGTGAGACTTGGGTTAAAGATCAAATTTAGATTTAAAGGTTCAAAGTTGTTTTAGAAAACTTGAAGATCGTTCAAAACATACTTCAAGAGGTAACCCTTAATATTCACTATAGATCTCGGTTTATATTAAACATGAATAGATTTTGGAATGGAGAATCAAATTTTTTAAATTCCGCTGCGTTCTTTACATGATTCCTTTCAAACTTATCAAGATAATGCTCAGCTTGACCTCTTTATAGATCAAAGGATTAACCATTAGAAGATCATCAACAATTATTTAAATGAGACGGCATTAGAAGTGTTAACGAGTAAGGAGCTGAGGTCCTTTCTAAACCATAGAGTTCGTCTTTCCAAGAGCAGAACTCATTTGCTCCGCTTTTGTCTAATTTATAATTATCAATTTGGTATATCAAACTAAGTTTGCTTTTTTCTATTATATTTAGAAAAGAGGAGAAAATTGAATCCACACAAACTTTTCGTTACCAACAAGAAACGAAGCACAATTCACTGTAAATGTACACCCCCTAATATCAAACTAAGATTGCTTTTTTCTATTATATTTAGAAAAGAGGAGAAAATTGAATCCACACAAACTTTTCTTTACCAACAAGAAACGAAACACACCTCACTGTAAATATCCACCCCCTAATCCCCATATCTCTCATAAACCAAGTTATCAAATTGAAGTTCTCTCTCGCTCTCTTTCTCTTCAGTTCTTTTTTCTATCTCTACACATCATGAGTAATCAAGCTGAATCTTCCGACTCGTAAGTCTCTCCATTCCCAGATTTCCACAGACACACACACACAGACGTGATTTATGTGTATGTATGTTGGGTATATTTTGATATATTTGTTTTGATTTTGATTTGTTTTTTTTGTGATTGTGGGTTTTGTGTGCAGAAAGGGGACGAAGAGGGACTTCAGTACGGCGATTCTGGAGCGAAAGAAGGCGCCGAATCGGCTCGTCGTCGACGAGGCAACTAACGATGACAATTCGGTGGTCTCGCTCCATCCTGAGACAATGGAGAAGCTCCAGCTTTTCCGTGGCGATACGATCTTGATCAAGGTTCCTTTTTTATTTTTATTTTGAGTTTTATGACATCCATTGAGTTTGCGTGTGGATTTTATGTTTTTAAGGTGTTGTAGGGTTGGTTTTGATTTGGGTTTTGGGGATTCTTTTAGGGTGGTTGGAATTAGGGGTTTTCATTGAGGGATTTATCCATAGGTGTTTGGTGGGGTTCTTATCTGGTGGGTTGTGGATCGGTAAAGTAATTGTGTCATGGCTAGTAAAATATTGAACTTTTGAAGCCCAATTTCTTTATACTTTCCGGGTAATGAGTATGTGTATCCAATGTTGGTTAATCAAAGGGGCCTGCAAGATAATATGCATGTATATTGAATCATGAGACATATAACACTTGCATAAAGATGACAACTGAATGCAATACAGGGAAAGTGGCGAGGGTTTGCTGAATTGCTTATGCCTGAGTAGTAAGGCTTGGTTTGTGTTTCACTTGGCATCTAGCTCCTTAGATGAATTTCCAGGTTGGAGTCTGGAGAGTTATTTGGAATGGTTCGAAGAAACTAGTCGTATCACTGTGTACCTTAGTGTGCCGGGATATTACATTTAATTCAATTTAATCGTCTGGTTTCCTAACAATGGAATATGTAAGACAATTACTCTCATTATTTTTGTATTTGTCAATTGCATACTTGAGGACACTACAGAGAAATTGGACTTGTGTTTGAAGGATATTTTACATCTTAGTTATCAGAACCGGCCCGGACATTGAACTGGCAGAGGGACCGGGTCAATGGATCCTGGGTTTAACCGTTGGGTTAACTGGTTAGACCAGTTATATATTTAAAAAATATAAAATAAATAATAATAATAATAATAATGAATGATGAATATACTATATGCTATGCAGCTATAAAAATATTAATAATTAAGCAAGTCATTTGAGTGAAATATTTATCACACATGAGATGGCCACAAGAGAAAGGGAGAATTGGCTTCTATTTCAATTCAGCCCCATCTCACATTGGTCAGCCACAAGGAAATGAGAGAACAAGCAGCTTATAAATGTTCCACTCCAGCATCTTCTTTTTTATGTGTGCACACGTGGTCCAAGTGGAAGCCTCATAATGAGGAGAGTTGTGGCTATAGTAAAGCCTAAGCTGATGTTTTGACATATAAGCTATTGCCTAAAAACAGTTGTTTTATAAATAAAAATAGAGCGATCCAGTTTAAAGTTTTGTTCGAGCGGTTTTTTTTTTTAAAATCGTCCGGTTTAATGAGTTATAATCACTGATAGAGTCAGAAATTTTGTATAGGGCGGACGCTTCAATCAGAAACTTTAAATTTTTTTCTCCCAATCAATAAAAATAAAATAATGTATTTAAATTTATGGCATTGTATTTGATATTTAAAAATTCATAAAATACAAAAATTATCAAACATCGATAAATATAACATTTACAAATAAAAAACAAAAAAAGTGGTTAATTATAACCCTTCACAATAAATGAGATTAATTTTATAAAAGATAGTATAGTATTTCTTTATATAACCAATCAAGATATTAGGTATTGATCACTCATTAAATTATTTAACCTAGTTTTCATAATATTTGTAACTTTAAAAATGAGTCTGATATGTCAAACATTTATCTAGATGCATCCATAGAGTATTCTTTTTTATTTTTAAAAAAAAAGGGGTGCAACACGAGGACTTCCTAGAGGGTTACCCATCTTAGTACTACTCTCGCCCAAGCACGCTTAACTGCGGAGTTCTGATGGGATCCGGTGCATCAATGTTGGAATGATCACACCCTATCCATAGAGTATTCAAAGTGTGTCCAAAAATTCATAATTATTTAGTTATATGACTATATTAATTGATAGAACAAAAAATAATAGAGTAGACACACTTAAGTATACTTATAATAATTTTAAATATACATAAGTAATATTTTTTAAAAAAAAATTAGGATGGGCTCGTGCCCCCCGGTCCTCATGTGACTCCGAAAATGGTTATAACCAGATTGGTTGCATGACCGATTCATTTAGTGAATTGGACAGGCTTAGGCACCGGTTGGTCAGTTCTTCGGTTCAACTCGCCGGTCCGGTCCGATTTTAATTACACTGATTTACATTGAATTTAGCAACATGGAATCTGCAATTTGAATTGGAATGGGAAAAAAATAATTTTACAGTTCGGACAAGTTGTTCTCCAATTCCAATTGCAATGTCACAGTTGAAGTTTTACGAAATTTTATTGTATGTATGATAGCTTAGTGTGAAATTTATTGTTGTTCGATTCCGGTGGTATAAAAATATTGGAGATTACACGTGCTTATTCCTGAGTCCTAATGGGACACGCCTTCATGTGCAGGACGGTTGGGATTGTTATAACACACATCTATTTTAGCTTGTACATACTCGATCTGCAGCACGTTTATTTGTATTTTGACTTTTGATCTTTAGGGAAAGAAAAGAAAAGATACTATTTGCATCGCCCTTGCTGATGATACTTGCGATGAACCAAAGATTAGGATGAACAAGGTTGTTAGATCGAACCTGAGGGTTAGACTTGGAGATGTTGTTTCTGTGCATCAATGTGCTGATGTCAAATATGGGAAGCGTGTTCACATTCTTCCGGTGGATGACACTATTGAAGGGGTCACTGGGAATTTATTTGATGCCTACTTGAAACGTAAGTTTCTATAATTACCAACTTGTATTCTGTCCAAAAGTTATTCTTGAGCCTATCTTCGATTTTAATCATTGCCATATGTTCTTGCACCATCAAGCTACCAAGAGTAGTGACTAGTATTTTGATTGTGATGGGAAATAATGGGATTTATGACGTACTCTTTTTTCATCTACAAGTGCAAACACCCTTTTGATATCAACAATAATCAGTGTGTCACAAAACAGAATCAGTAATGTTCCTCATTTATTTGCATGTTAATGTTTATAAAATCTTCAACCTCGGAAATTCTCCACCCACTTCAACATGGTTTCCAATCAAAGAAAAACAAGTACTTTGTACTCGTATGTTGGTTGTTCGTCACATGCCACTTTTTTTTTTTCTCCTTTTTAGGAAAATTTCGTAGTCTAGTTGTATTCTTGTGGTTAAAATTAGGTCCAATACTTTCCAAAGGAAAAAAAAAAAAGAAGTTCGGTCCAGTAACCTTGAGGTTATAGGTTCAAATTTGTGGGCAACCAATTTGTCTAAATAATTCTAAAGGTTAGGTCTGTACCCAATTTACTCTTCCCAACCCCCCTAATCAATGAGTGTTATTTTTAGAGTCTGTATTCTTGTTGAAACATTATTGCATTTGTTTCTTTCCTTTATATTTACTCATATTTTGATTATGTGGTTGAGCTGAGGCCTCTTCGATATTTGTAGCTTATTTTTTGGAGTCATACCGCCCTGTGAGGAAGGGCGACCTCTTTCTCGTAAGGGGAGGAATGAGAAGTGTTGAATTTAAGGTTATTGAGACTGATCCTCCTGAGTACTGTGTTGTTGCTCCTGACACTGAGATCTTCTGCGAGGGAGAGCCTGTGAGAAGGGAGGATGAGGATCGTTTGGATGAGGTTGGCTATGATGACGTTGGTGGTGTTCGTAAACAGATGGCTCAGATTCGGGAGTTAGTAGAGCTTCCATTAAGGCATCCACAGCTCTTCAAATCAATTGGTGTGAAGCCACCAAAAGGAATTCTGCTTTATGGACCTCCTGGTTCTGGAAAGACTTTAATAGCCCGAGCTGTTGCTAATGAAACTGGTGCTTTCTTCTTCTGTATCAATGGACCAGAGATTATGTCAAAATTGGCTGGGGAGAGTGAAAGCAATCTCAGGAAAGCATTTGAGGAAGCAGAGAAGAATGCACCATCCATTATCTTTATTGATGAGCTTGATTCAATTGCTCCCAAGCGAGAGAAGACTCATGGAGAAGTTGAGAGGAGGATAGTTTCCCAGCTCTTGACACTTATGGATGGCCTTAAATCCCGTGCCCATGTTATTGTTATTGGTGCTACAAATCGTCCCAATAGCATTGACCCTGCCTTGAGAAGGTTTGGGAGATTTGACAGGGAAATAGATATTGGTGTTCCAGATGAAGTTGGGCGTCTTGAGGTGCTGCGTATCCATACAAAGAACATGAAGCTTTCTGAAGATGTAAGATTAACAGACTTCAAACCTTCCAGTTGAGTTCACAATTCATTTTATGGATGACTTTTTGTGACATCGAATATGATTTCATTTGTGCAGGTTGATTTAGAAAGAATTTCCAAGGACACACATGGCTATGTTGGTGCTGATTTAGCAGCACTTTGCACAGAGGCTGCACTTCAATGCATCAGGGAGAAGATGGACGTAATTGACTTGGAAGATGAGTCCATAGATGCAGAGATACTCAACTCCATGGCTGTTACCAATGAGCACTTCCAGACTGCTCTGGGAACAAGCAATCCCTCCGCTCTGCGTGAAACAGTTAGTAGACTTGTCATATTGATTAATGTGTTAAGGTACGATTGTGTTGACTAGGCTTGATAATTAATTTTTTGATGAGACAGGTCGTTGAAGTACCCAATGTCAGCTGGGATGATATAGGAGGCCTCGAGAATGTGAAGAGGGAGCTTCAAGAGGTAATCATAGTTACTGAACAGTTTTGTATGTATGTATTAATTTCCGCTTTTAGTACTCTATTGTCTTGCTTGCAACCAAGTTCATTTGCTTATGCTATTTGTCATGTAGACAGTGCAATATCCTGTGGAACATCCTGAAAAGTTCGAAAAATTTGGTATGGCACCCTCGAAGGGAGTTCTTTTCTATGGCCCACCTGGATGTGGTAAAACTCTGCTGGCCAAGGCTATTGCCAATGAATGTCAAGCGAATTTCATCAGTGTCAAGGGTCCTGAATTGCTTACTATGTGGTTTGGAGAGAGCGAGGCCAATGTGCGAGAAATATTTGATAAGGCTCGCCAATCTGCTCCTTGCGTCTTGTTCTTTGATGAACTGGACTCAATTGCTACACAGGTTTGTTTTGTTGTTTTCTAACGTACGCAGTAGTTGCAATACTTTTCTTGTTGGTCCTGACTTACCCTGTTTTGCTACTTCTTTCAGAGGGGAAGCAGTGGAGGAGATGCTGGGGGTGCTGCTGATAGGGTGTTGAATCAACTTTTAACTGAAATGGATGGAATGTCTGCCAAGAAAACTGTCTTCATTATTGGCGCTACTAACAGGCCTGATATAATTGATCCTGCACTTTTGCGGCCTGGCCGTCTTGATCAGTTGATATATATCCCTCTGCCTGATGAGGAGTCTCGCTATAGTATTTTCAAGGCATGCCTGAGGAAATCTCCTGTTTCCAAGGATGTTGACCTAAGGGCCCTTGCTAAGTACACTCAAGGCTTCAGTGGTGCTGATGTTACAGAAATATGCCAACGCGCATGCAAATATGCCATCAGAGAGAACATTGAGAAAGTAAGTATATATGCTTCCTTTTTAATGTTTTTTCCTCTTGTCCTCATCTATTTCCCAATATTGGTAGTGTGATGTGTAATCCATGAGGGCAATGGTGTTGCACCATGTCAGAAAGTTGGGTGGTTACTTTGTTGTAAGTATCTTAAGTGCTTTTCTTTGTGACAAGGCACAGAACTAGTGGTGCCTGGTAACAATGAAGTTGCTTGCTGCATGTGGTATTGACTTCATCAAAACTTACAAGGCAGTATATTTAGGGTTACTGTGTCCTGAGGTAGCGATTAGATAATGTGTTGTCTATTAACACAACAGCTCACCACATTATCTTTTTGCAATAATTTTGAGCTGTGATCCGCATATGTAAATTGAATGATTGCTACTATCTTGGAATTTGAACGATTTGTTAAGATCATTCACTTGCATTGTGCTATGTGGTTCAGTCAGTTTCAACAAACATTTTTTTTTTTTTGGAATTCCAGCTATCCCAACCCTTCGGGTTGGACTAATTCTGGACCCACGCGCAAAGCTTCAACAAACATTATAAATTGTTTGTTGTGATCTTACAAAATTCTTTTGCTTGGGTTGTTTTGTGATATGAAAGTTGTTGGTTATTGTGTTTTACTCTCCCTTTTAGGACGTAGGGTGGCACTGTATGGCGGATTGTAAATTCTGAAGAGCCATTTTGCTCTACAAATGTCCAGGGGTAAAAAGAAAAGGAGCATCTGTTGTTTCGAAAATAGGAATGAGTCCATTCAATTTGTGTGAAATGCATGGAGGGACTCAAATACCTGATGGCACTGAAATTCTTTTGTATGTGGTTTATATGGTAGATGTCTTTACTCAATTTTGTGTGTTTTGCAGGATATTGAGAGGGAGAGGAGGAGAAGGGAGAATCCTGAGGCCATGGAGGAGGATGTCGAAGATGAGGTGGCAGAGATCAAGGCTGCTCACTTTGAGGAATCAATGAAGTATGCTCGGAGGAGTGTTAGCGATGCTGACATTCGCAAGTATCAGGCCTTTGCCCAGACGTTGCAGCAGTCAAGAGGGTTTGGTACTGAATTTCGATTCTCAGAGACCAGTGCCGGTGCTACCGGATCTGACCCTTTTGCAGCTTCTGCTGGTGGAGCCGATGAAGATGACCTGTATAGTTAGGTTATCTTTGGTAATGTGATACTCTTTGGTGTTGAAATTTCTTTACTTTTTGATTAATAGGTAATTGTTGCTTCCCCATATGATGGGATATGGATAATTATGCAGCTGGTAACATTGGGTTTCAAAACCGTGTTGTAGTGCCTAAGCTTATACTGGATATTTTTGGAAACTTCAGGTTTCAAGTTGCATCGTTAGTATTGGACTTCCGGGTTCTGCACTTTGAACACTACTAGCTTGGATGATATTTTTTCTTATACTGATCCCAATTTTTCTTCCGCCCCCCCCGAGCACCAAGATCTTCAACATCATTGAATGTAGATCTTTTTTGCCCTTCTTTTCAAACTCTGCTTTTTCTGCACATAGTTTTCTTGGTTAAGAATCAAATCAAAGGCCAACCTAAACTCCTGAGCAATGATCTTCTGCATGATCTCATCATAAGTTTGAGTGGGTTGCTACACTTAACCAATCAATGGTTTAGTGCATATGACTACCTGATTCTACTGCACTATGACACCTCCTCAATGGAGGTTCTTCATTTTACACCTTCACATGAACACGACGTAAATTTAAATTTGACACGACGACTAATTAATACAAATAATGAATGAGCTAGATGGTTGTAAAGACCAATAACCCGATTGTTTCTTGATCTATATTGAATAAATTATTTTAGAGTTAAATAATTTTTTATTAACAAGAATATAAAATGATGACGTGAGTCGAAGCGTGACGCTAAAATAAAACTCTCAGATTGACTACTCAAAAATCACATGTTAGGCTACTGACAGATTGATATCACTTCGGTTGAACTTATGAACCTAGTGAAAAACAAATCAAAGGTTGTGTGTCACTGCAATAATGCCATTTTGGCTGACAGTGTCTTTGAAAAAACCAATCTCCCCAGCCTACTTAATTGACTTGACTTCTTTCCCCATTCACACTTCTCTGCCCAAATCTGCAAATGAAACTGGATTTAAAAAGGAGAAAAGAATGAGAAAAATGTTGTTATTGTGGTTTTGATGGTCACCACAAAATTTTTATATGGTTCAAGTGCCTGATTTAAATTGAGAATCATTGAAATTTGGCTATATGTTCAATCATTCTCTTAAGCTTTTGATAACCAATGGATTCAATAACAGTAAATGATACTGTTCAAGTGCAGATGCTAATAGAGCTAAGCAACAACTACAGTAACAGTTAAGGAATGGTAACCTAAAGAAGTAAGGAACTTGATATAAAGCAAAGCCCTAAATTAAGCAACAATTTTTTTTTCTCTTGTTAACCATCAAGGATAATGTTGGTTTGGGATTACACCAAATAGGATCAAAGTCCCTTCTAATACAATTACTTTTAATTTTTCTTAATGGCAGACTGCCCACTAGGCTTTAATAAGGGTTTTCTTCTTTTGCTATTAAAAAAAGGTGGGACAAAGCAGAGCGTAGACCACCCCGATAGGCTTAACTGATGGGACTATGAGGTCCCTGATCGTGCCCGTTATACCTCTCAGTAACGAACCTACCTAAGGTAGCATAGCGGTCAACAACCGAGCTCCAATGTGAACTCCAAAACTCAAACCTTGAACTTCAGGTTTTGACAAGAGTTACTTATATAAGAAACGATATATAACAAACCCTAAATTAAGCAACTTTTTTTTTTCTTCTTGACTATCAAGGATAATGCTGGTTTGGGATGACACCAACGGTATCCAAATTCCTTCTAATAATTTTTTTTTTAGATTTTTTTCAATGGTAGATTGTCCACTTAGTTTTCATAAGAAATTCACTTAAATGTCAATACACCTTTTCAAATTTCTTCAAAGATAAATCATAATTCAAGTGAGACATATTATATATAAACGAGTCTCTCATCAATACCCAATAGAAATCTATCATGGAGGGAATTTATTGGACGGGATTTAAATTTATGCTATGATGAATTTGGAATTATTATTTGAATTGCTTTAACCTGAGAGATTTACCTGGGTTGGATTTTGGCCTTAGTCAAGAATATGAGAAATGCAGGAGAAAGTGAGTCATGTCCCTCAAAGAAAGGCAGGCATGTGATGAAGGTGAGTGGGGGTGAATGTTAAGACATGTTTGGTACAATAGTAGGGGAGGTTTGACTAGAGTGACCCTCTTCACAGGGGACAACTTCACATGAGAACTAAAGTTAATATATATCCCAACTCCATAATGTTATTTTCTGTTCATATATATATATATATATATATATATATATATATATATATATATATATATATATATATATATATATATATATATATATATTGTCTTTCTTTTCTTTTCTTTTCTTTTTTGTAAGTTATGATTCCAACCACAGATTTATTTCCCCCCGCAAAAAAAATTACCACTTCTAGGAAACTCATATCTTATTAGCAGGGTCTAAACGTAATAATAAAGTTGTTTGTTGTGATATAAACGTCACAAGTTTGACTAAAATAAAATAATCTCTTTATATGCTGATTAAGATTATATACATATAATTCTATCCAAATTCTATAATAATTGTAGTATTGTGCATTAGACTGACTCTCTCTCCCCCTCTCTTATCATGTTTAAAAGTTGAAAATTGGAATCAATTTTGTGTGTTCTAAAACTGCAATAATTTGTTCACCTTGCAAATTTTGTACATCAAAACATTGTCGATGGTTGGTGATGATGCACAAAACAGGCTTATGCAAAATCAACAGTCGAGTGTGCGATAAAGTGTAATTAATAGACAATTAATAGAACAATCAATGACAATAATGTAAATATCGAGTCAACACACAGATATATAGTGGTTCGGTCCGGATGACCTACTCCACTCCGGAAAACGGTAACGGTGGCCAGAGAACCTTTATTGATAAAGTAAGGTGAACGAGAGAGAGAGTAATGGTTAGCTGCGGGAGTTATATAATAGTTAGGAGAGAGAAAAACTATATGTAGGGTGTGTAGAGAGATGTAGAGATAGATCAAGATGTGCACTCTCATGTAGAGAAAACTTACAATTTATAGGCATAGAGCCTTGGTTAAGGCGGTAACGTGAGGGCAAATATACTAATTTTCCGAATAACTACAAAAGGTAAGTGTCATAAGAAGTTGTCTTGATCTTCTAGAGTGAGTATCCCGATAATTGCTCCCCACGTGCTATAATTATTCTTAGATTCCTTGGACCTTAGGCTGAGTCGAATTCACGAACTGGGCTTGACCTGCCTTTTAGTTGATTTGGGCTTACTTGATTTATTGGGTCTGGCCCATTTAAATCTGGGCTCGTCATTTTTCTCCCATGCCCCAAGCCCATAAGGTGGCAAGAGGTTGAGGGCATGAGAGTCTTTGGACAGATGAGGGTTTCTTGTTCTGCACGGTGGTAGCTTCATTATCTAAAAAAGGTTCCTTGTCCTGTACGGTGGTAGTTTCTTCAATCTCTTGCTCCGTTCACACCTTGAGAGCTCGTTCTATTGACTTGATAATCACTGTGGTTGAAAACCCATTATCTTGTTGGCTATATTCCAATTGCTAGGTAAACTCGACGGCGTGGTCTTCCTCTTTTACTTAGGTATTTTCCCTCGGGCTTTAAAGGGCATTTTTAGGCAAACCCATCATATCCCCTTTTGAGCTAGGGCTTAAAAACCACCATTTCTCCATTTCAAATTCCACAAACTACTGGGCAATTTTGAAGGAGGTGACTATGGAGACAAGGGATAAGACGAAGAGCAGGGTCTCGATGAATGAAAAGGAAGGTGAATCGAAAACTTCAGGTGGAGGATCAACAAGGAGCGCTGATGGCGATGAGGTCATGGCCCAGGCGCTGGGGGGCGCCAGATTAATGTTGAGTGGCCACAATATTGGCGAGGGCGACCCTCGTGTTGTTCCTAGGAACCTAGGCGGCGCCACAATGAGTCACAGCGACACCTCAGGCGGCGCCATGGCGGAGCCCAGGGTGACGCCCAGCTCAGTAGGTCAAGGCGGCGCCAGACGAGGCTTCGGCTTGGATGTTCTAGCTACTCGTGATGCAAGGCAAAGTAGAGGCATTGATTGGCATGAGGTAGATGGCGGCGCCATCAGCGTGGGAGACGTCGGCAGCAGGGCAGGCGACGCCATTAGCGTGGGAGGCACCATCAGCGAGAGCGAAAGTGGCGCCTATGGCGGGTGGTAGCCAACTGGCGATGCCAGTCAAGTGGGTGAGACTAGTAGGGAGGAGGGTGAGTGCAGGCTAGGCAGCGCCGGTGGGTAGGGCGACGCCGGTAGAGGCTCGGGCGTGATGGTCGACGCCGGTGGAGGCTCAGGCACGCCGGGCAACATCGGGAAGTGTGCATGTAAGTTTAGTGGCGTCTTTGGGCGCTTGCGTAATTCAGGGAAGCGGCCAATCAGTGACTCGGATGAACAAAGCTCACGAGGTATGTTATGTGGCGCCCATACTAATCCTTCCTCAACGTAGGTATTTCCTTGGTATTGACTTGATTTTGGCTTTGGCAGGCGCCGATGGTTGCCTAGGTGCATTGGGCGAGGCCATGGAGACATTAAGCGCGGGCGAGGGCACAGTAGGTAGCGGTGCCGGGCAGCCGTGTCTGCAGTCTGGGCGACGGTGGCGACTTTGATGGGAGCCTGAGACTGGGTGGATCCCTTTGCAGTAGACTGGGCACTGGGAGAGTGGACCCATGCATTGGGGAGACAGACTTGGGCACCGAGACACTGCTCAGTGAGGTAGATGGACCAGGTTATGGAAGGGATTGAAGGTACCGTCTTCTGACTGTGTAACTTAACCTTGATGACTTTTTTGTTAATCCTGACGTCCGTTCATCTTCATTGTCTTTTATTGTTGCGCCAGGTGCCCGAGCTAGTAGGGGCGATACAGTGGATGTTAGGCAGGCTTCATGGTGAGGCAAAGGGATCGCTGAAGGCGACAGTTCGAAGGTAACCTCCATTTTAAGCTCGATTGGCTGTGATGACGACGTGGTCTGCATTGTGTCTTTATACCGTATCCTTCCTACTGTCATGTGTCGTCTGGCGGATGAGGACAAGCTAGCATGTTGTGACTCTTCGGGTGAGATTGTTCTCTATAAGGATGCCTTAGAGGCGGGTTTGAGGTTCCCAATACCCGGACCCATCTATCGGATTCTGGGGCACCTGTCGCTGGCTCCCAGGAGGTTGGCTCCCAACGGGTGGAGAGTGATCCTCGGGTTTTTCTCGCTGCGGCGGCTAGTTTACAGTGTTGATGTTCCTCCCCCATTTTGAGGAGTTTTTGGCCACATACGTGCTTTTGGACAATCCCTTTCCTCATCAAGGGTGGTGTCGTTTCGTCCCGAGGTCGGGCAAGTTCATCACTGGGCTTCCTTCGAACTGTCATAGCTAGAAGTCTAAATTCTTCTTTGTTGGAGGCAAGTGGGCCACCGAGGGTGACCATGACCTTGTGCCTTAGCAGTGGGACACCATCCCGAGAACCAAGCTAGGTAAGAATTCCACTTTCATTTTTACTTCTGGTCGTCACATATTTGTTCTCACTGTGTGATTGGTTTCTATGTAGTTTCATCCACATTATCTGCGGAGTAGGAGAGTAGGCTTCAAATAGTTCGTGACCATCCTTTCAAGGAATTCTTGGAGATTATGTCTGCATTAGGTCGTCCCAAGGTTTCTCATAGGCTAAAGAGGAAAGGTATATGATCCTTCTCATAGACTCTTGATGGTTTTGGTGTTGTAAAATTTTTGTCTTACACCAAGTTTGTAGGTACTTCTATTGATAGGGCGATGGTGGAGGCTCTCTATACTTCTAGGGTGGCGTCTTCCCCTCCTTCTTCTAAGAAGGTGAAGTTTGATGCCCCTAGCGCTTCTCAGCCAGGGCTTGTCGGTGTCGGGTCCATGAATATGTTGGCAGACGCGAATTTGGCGAGGGCGTCTGCCATGACATTCTCCTCTCAAGGCACTTGGTGAATTTGGAAGTAAGTAAACCTTTTTAACAATACTTAGACCACTGATAGGTACTCTTGCATCATTTCCTTCTTTGCTTCAAAGTCTCCCTTTACCTAGTTGACTATCAGCTATGAGTCACTATAGGCTGTCAGATAGAGGGCCTCCATCTTCAATGCGAGCTTCAAGCCTAATATGAGGGCCTTATATTCAGCTTAGTTGTAGGATGTTGCAAAGTGAAGGGAGACGGCGTACTTGAGTGGAGTGCCATGGGGGTTGATCAGCACTAGTCTTGCTTCAGCTTAGTTGTAGGATGTTGCAAAGTGAAGGGAGACGGCGTACTTGAGTGGAGTGCCATGGGGGTTGATCAGCACTAGTCTTGCCCGCCGCCCTCGCTAGTGAAGGATCCATCCACGCATAATTAACATGGTACAATAGATGGTAGCAATGTTATCAGAACCGGACCGGTCATCGAACCGGCTAGGGGACTGGGTCAATGGTTCACTGGTTCAACCGTGGGTTAACTGATCGGACTGGTCATATAATAAAAATATATATATAATAATTATAAAACATAATAATTTAGCTAAAAAATATAAAAATTATAAACATAATAATTAATCTAAAATTTAGGACTTTGACAAAAATAAAAAAAATAAATATAGGTAAGTGAAAATTTAATAGTGAACCCAAAAATTAATTTATCACAAAAATTTTGATAAAATGAAATTAAAAGAGGGGGAGAGATAAAATTGTGCAATTAAAAGGACATATGTATTAAAGTCAAAGTTGCACATAATAAAAAGAGAGTCGCATGCCATCTGCTAGTACATCTGTGGAGCCGCCTGCCATCTGCGAATAAAAAGAGGCGTACACAGAGAGAGAAATCCGCCTGCCATCTGCGCCATCTGTCAGAATGAATTTTTTTTAAAAAATATCATTTAAATTTCAAACCGTCCGGTTTAATCAATGCGACCGATTCACGCGTTTTGGACAAAACCGGCCGGTTTAACGGTTAATAGGCGGTTTACTGCCTTATACGGTCTAACTCAAGAACCGGACCGGTCTAGGGTCCGGTTCACAGTCCAACCGGTCCAGTTTTGGTAACACTGGATGGTAGCGAGGGCGTGGAAGGCTCTAGTGGAATAGCCACAAATGAGTCGGACGCCTCTACTCTCGGAGTGTGGTCTCCAAGGCTTGTGGAGCTACCTCCGAGACGTCGGACTTTCTCGGGATAGTGTTTGGGCTTGCCTCATAGTGGGTGGAGGCATTATGTGTAATTACCCGGAAAAAAAAATTATTATTTTATTTTGGTGCATTGGTTACCTATGAGTAATTTATATATATATAAGTATAAAAATAATTAAAGAAGACTAATATGTCTCAAATAAAAGTCTTGCTCTAGAGATACCTATTAGGACTCTTATACATGTGGTTTAAATAGGGTAGTATTGTTGGATAGGTTAAACTCTTCGTGTATATATATAAATATATTTAGGTTTGTAGGATTTTTTTATTGGTGAGAAGGCTTGTGGAGGGGCTGTCTCGTGAACAAAGAAGAAAAGAGAGAGAGAGAGAGAGAGAGAGAGAGAGAGAGAGAATGGAGAAGGAAGGAAGAAAGAAGAACGAAAGAGACAAAAAAAAAAAGGATTGGACCCATTTGAAGGTATGAATTCATTAATTATTTTGTGGGTTTTATAATTTATTCAATTATATGGTATTAGGGTTATCATAAATAGTGATAATGAATACTTATATATATATATATATATATATATATATATATATATATATATATATATTGATGAATATATAAATGAGTTTTATTGTAAGTTGTTAATTTAAGTTTTTTTTTTTAGACCTAATAGAGATTTATTATTTTTGAGGCTTTTAAAGAATTTATTTAATGTCTTCAAAAGCAAAAAGAAAACAAAGGGGAAGAAGGAAGAAAAGTTGCAGAACTTGCAACTTTCGTGGGTGAAGAAGATGGATTTTTTTAAAATTACAGAAAGTTCCCCTTTAGTTTCAAAGAGTTTTACTTTGACCCCTATATTCTTCTAAACTTAAGTTTAAATACTGTTTTATTTGGTAAGTTAGAAAAATAGAATTCTGAAAAATTTATGTCAGTCCCGAAAATAGAAAATTCGTTTTTCAAAGAAATTACACTTTGACCTCAAAAGTTTCAAAAATTATGATTTGACCCCAAAACTTTAAAAAAATTTTATAAACAGCCCAGAATACTTCCATACCCTATTACCTCATATTATAAAGGATATTTATATATAAAAGATATATTAAATATATCTCAATGGGTAAGAAGTATAAAAAATTAAATATAGAATCGCGAAACGACGAAGTTAGGAATATAAATTAATTGTTATATGTTATTTTGGATTAGGTGGTGAATGCATTGAGGTTGAGAAAAAATGCTTTGAATTAGATTTTGGGAATCAATGTGAGTAATTTACTACTTCTTTTGGGAGAATTTTCTATATTAAATGCGTGTGCGCATGTGTGTGAATTTTTCATATATATGATATATGTGTTGATGTTTGGGGTTGCAATTAAATGTCTTGCAATTGTGAACTGTTATATATGTGAATTTTGAAAAACTTGTGGGATGATTTTATATCATTGCTTTGGTGATGAAAGGAAAATTTTGTGTGCATTGGGACTAAAACTACAGTTTTGGTGTGTGTAAAAATCATGTTTATGAGACGGGGACTGGGTTACCAGGTCTAAATGGTAACGATATTGTATACCGGCGTGGTCGGTATAGGGATGTGCACATAGGAGCCAATTACTAGACTAGTGGTAACAAGAGACGGGGCCAGTCATCAGGCTAGTGATGACAAGAGACGGGGCCAGTTACCAGGCTAGTGGTAACAAACATGATTTGACAAATGTATTTGAGACTGAATTTGTGTGTGAGTGTTTTGGATTATAAATGTCTTTTCATTTATAAAATTATTGGTGAAAATGAGTGGGTGTTTTTGGTTATAAATGTCTTTTCATTTATAAAGTTAATTGTGATCATGAGATCATTTTGTTTACATGATTATGTGGGAAGGATTGGGGTACAATTTTTTGTACTTATGTATGTATCAAAGTTTATTTTTGTATATAAATTGTGAGATTTATTTTCACACCTCATTAGAGGTGGTTGCTATTCATGAGTCATTGTGCTCACCCAAATATATAACATTTTTCAGGAGAGGATCAGGGTGAGGAGTAAGTCTGCTGATATACAAGGGATTAGAGGACTTGAAGATTTATTTTATTGTAGATCTTTAGGAATAAATGTCTTTTATAATTTTGAGACAAATATTCAATTGTTTTGGGGATAATATTGCTTATACTTAAAGTAGTGAACCTTATGGTTAATTATTGTTTTACATGAGTTTAATAATGATGTTGGTGATGTTTAGTTTATTCCCCTGCTATTCATTAGGTCGGTGGATTGGATCACTTTATTATTTGTCTTCCGCTGTATTTTGCATTTACTATGCACAAGATTGGTTGGTTAAGGCCTTGGTGGCCTGTCCGCCGCCCACCCTATGTGATCCGGGGTGGGGGTGTGACATTATGCACTGAGCAAGCGAGCGCAAGGGCACGTGATACTTCCTCCCGGAATTCCTGTGGTGGTGTAGACTCCTAGGACTGCCCTGGCAGTGTAGACTCCCGAGACTCCCCTGACAGTGTAGACTCCGGGGACTCCCCTGGCAGTGTAGACTCTCGGGACTCCCTTGGCGGTGTAGAATCCTAGGACTCCCGTGGTGGTGTAGACTCCCGGGGCTCCTGTGGCGATGTAGACTCTCGTGTGTATCAGAGCTAGCCCTTGTACCACTGTGGGAGTTGAGACTTCAGTGCAGTCTTCTAAAGGGACTGTAGTTTCATCTAGCTGCCCTTTTCTAGTAGTGGCTCGATGTCCATGCTTCGACGTGAATTTGGGCAAGGAGCGGCTTTGGAGGTCTGTGACTCCCGAGGATATCAGAGAGGTTAGATCTCAAGGTCCAGATGGCATTATCAATACCGCGATTGAGGGGTTTTCCATGGTATACCTTTCTTCTCAACTTTGATTTTGTACTCGCCTCTTTCCCTTCATGTTTTACTTTTTTGAATGTTTGTAGGTGGCTGTCGCTTTTCCCTACCTTTTTTCAAGAACGATCCAGCTTGGAGAGGCATTCAGAGTTCGGGTAAGAGAGAGGTAGACAAAAGAGGCTGCTGAGGAGCAGTTGAGGTTGGCTCATGAGAGAGGGCTTCCGTGGCAGAGACTTATAAGGAGACTACCTGCGTGAGAGCAGAGTCAGAGCTGCGAACGTCCCGTGAGAGGGCCGCAGGAGCTGAAGTCGAGCTACATATAGCTCGAGAGATGGTTGTCGTGACAAAGGCTTATAAGGAGACTACCTGCGCAAGAGCAGAGTCATAGTTGCGAACGTCCCGTGAAAGGGCCGCAGAAGCTGAGGCCGAGCTATGTATAGATCGGGAGATGGCTACCATGACAGATGCTTATAAGGAGATTATCTACGCCAGAGCAGATTCATAGCTGCGAATGTCCTATAAGAGGGTCGTAGGAGCTGAGGCCGAGCTACGTATAGCTCGGGAGATGGCTACCGTAGCAAAGGCTTATAAGGAGACTACCTGTGCGAGAACATAGTCATAGTTGTGGATGTCTCGTGACAAGGCCGGAGGAGCTGAGGCCGAGCCATGTATAGCTCAGGAGAGGGCTGTCGTGGTAGAAGCTCATTGCATTGAGATGGAGATGAGGAGGGAGGCTGTTGAGATGGCCATTGCAAGCGCCTTTATTGATGGTTATAAAGAGCTTGACAGATTTCTCTGCTATTGATTTATCTGGCTTTGTCCCATATGAGGCATCAGGGATAGATGGTGACGGAAATAACCTTGATGATAGTGGCTCGAGGAGTAGTGACTGGTGATCGGGAGTATGACGACTTTTATCTTTTTATCTACCTTGTTGTTAGGTCATGTTCTGACTTTTGTAAGCTGTTTACAAACTTTATGAAAGCTAAACAGTTCTTGACACAATAATCTTCGCAGAGTTTTATTTCATAAATAACAGAAAATATCAACTAAAACAATAAATGACAAATAAAATGAGAGCCACCGGATTATACCCGCTATTGATAATAGCTATTCAGTTGGATTCACCTCCTCCTCCAAACTCTCCGGAAATCATTTGGATTTCTCCGAGGGGCTACTAGCGCTCTTTGTCATTCTGGTTCCTGTTAGGCGACGAGTTTTGTCCTCTGCCAGCAACATACTGCTGCAAATGGCCATGATGTATGAGCTCCTCGATCTATCTTTTAAGATCAAAGCAATTATCAGTATCATGGCCGTGGTCGCGGTGGAAGCGACGGTACTTGTTTGCGTTCCTACGGTTCGGGACGGTCTTCATCTTCTCTGGCCAGCGTACTATAGGATTATCCTGCATTTGGAACATGATATGCTCCACGGAAGTATTGAGTGACGTAAAGGCTTGCCACTTTTTCAGAGGCGGGGGACCAAGGCGATCCTTGACAGAGACTCTCTCTGTCTTATTCCTTTTGTTCTCTGCTTCCTGCTTATCTTCACGGGTGTCCTTCCTCTTCTCGCCCCCGTGGGAGAACTCACCTCGTCTGGCCTTGGTGACGTCCTCGGCGTTCATGTACTTTTGTGTCCTTGACAGCAACCCGAGCATGCTGGATTGTGGCTTTTTTAAGACAGAGAATATGAAACTGGAGGAGTGCACACCCGCGATAAAGGCGGACATGGTCACCTTGTCATCTGGATCCTCGATTTGGAGAGCCTCCTCGTTAAAATGAGTGAGGTAGCTCCTTAGACTTTCATCCCAATCCTGCTTGATGGTGAGCATGTGGGTAATTAGCTTCTGGTGTTGGCGTCCCCCAATGAAGTGGGAGACGAAAGACTTGCTTAACTCCACAAAGGAGTAGATGAAAGAAGGCTTGAGCTTGGCGAACCACTGGCGTGCAGATCCCTTGAGGGTGGTAGGGAAGGCTCTACACAAAATCTCATCAGGTACGTTGTGGAGTTGCATGAAAGATTTGTATGTGTTGAGATGGTCGAGAGGATCTTTGGTGCCATCAAAGATCTCAATGGTAGGCATCTTGAACTTTGAGGGTAAAGGGTAGTTGACAACATCTGCAACAAACGGGGTATCAGTGCACCTTACCAAGTAATCTACCATTTTCAGCGCCTGTGCTTTAATGGCATTGAGGGTATCACCAAGTTAGTTTTGCACCTCCCTGATCTTCTCGTCCCATTGGTTGGGGACGTCCTCCGTTGGATCATTATAGTGGCTTTCATGATCAGCATACAGGCTTTCTCCCTCATCCTCTTGCACAGGTACATGAGGAAGGGGAACACGTGAGCTTCTTGCGCGCTGAGGAGGGACTCCTGGACGAGAGACGTCTTGGTGTTGCCTGGGAGCACTTTGATGTTGGGCCCCATGGTGGGCACCTTGGTGCCCAGAGTGGTGAGGCTGTGGCACCTCTTAAATTAGGAGGAGCACTGCTCCCACAGGCTGAGGGGCAGCGCCTTCCGGGGCGACCATTAGTTGGATGATTTGTTGGTTTTGGCTTACCAACAACTGCATGGTCTCCAAGAGCTATTGCCCGACCACGGGGGTTGCTGTAGTAGATGGTTCCACTGGTGAAAGCGGAGGCGGAGCCTCCTCCCGGCCGGCTAGGTTGTTATCCTCCGGTTGTTGACTCATTGACCTGGTCGTGATCGTCATAGAAAGTAGCAGGATAGTAGAAAACTTAGTCGTTTCCCACATACGGCGCCAAACTGATGATGCACAAAACAGGCTTATACAAGATCAACAGTCGAGTGTGTGATAAAGTGTAATTAATGGACAATTAATTGAGCAATCAATGACAATAATGTAAATACCGGATCAACACACTGATATATAGAGATTCGGTCTGGGTGACCTATTCCACTCCGAAAAACGACAACGGTGATGGGGGGGACCTTTATTGATAAAGTAAGGTGAACGAGAGAGAGCAATGGTTAACTCTGGGAGGAATACAATAGTTATGAGAGAGAAAAACTATGTTTAGGGTGTATAGAGAGATGTAGAGATAGATCAAGAGGTATCCTCTTATGCAGAGATATCTTACAATTTATAGGCACAGAGCCTTGGTTAAGGCGGTGACATAAGGACAAAGGTACTAATTTTCCGGGTAGCTACAAAAGGTAAGTGTCATAAGAAGTTGTGTTGATCTTCGAGAGTGAGTATCCCGATAATTGCTCCCCACGTGCTCTAATTATTTTTGGATTCCTTGGACCTTGGGTTGAGTCGAATTCACGAACTAGGTTTGACCTATCTTTTAACTGATTTGGGCTTACTTGATTTATTGGGCTTGACCCAGTTAAATCTGGGCTCGTCAGTTGGATTAATGAATTGTATCTGAAGGCTCTGATTTTGCCTCATGATTTAATACCCATAATTTCGATTTGGTATTTCAAATTTATGCCCACTAAAAAACGCAGTAAATTACACTTGAAAAGAGTAAAAAGGGTTTCAAAACTTGACAAAGATGGCTGTACATGGAAAAAAAACCTTCATAAAGATGGAGAGATTAAATGCATCTGTCAAGATGGCTGTACATGGAAAAAAAACCTTCGTAAAGATGGAGAGATTAAATGCATCCTTACCATTTTGATAGGAATGAGAGGACATGGGTTAGTTGGCAATCATACATTTGCATTAGAGATACCATAACGTTGAGAAACACATCAATCATATGTCTACCATAGTAATAATAATTGTAAGAAGCCATCATATCATGCCGGTGGATATCAATCATGTATTCTTCTCTAGGGCATACCTTACCCTACTACAATGCTGGTCCTGCTCCTTTTCTTTTTATTTTTGTACCAGGGGTTAAGCTAGGATTTGAGTCTTAGGGGACAAGTTAGAGTAAATATAATGTAGAATTGAACCCCTAAATAGATATTGAATCACTATCGGGATCGGGAACTGGAGAGAGAGAGAGAGAGAGAGATCGATTTAGATGACCATCGCTCCCTCTTGGATATATTAAAATTCCACGACATTTTGTATTGGATTCAAATCCCTCTGATTCATTTCTCTTCAATTTCATTCGAGAGTAAGTTGCTAATGTGAAATTCATGTCATACCCACTTTTTGTAAGTAGGTTCCTTAACCATATAAGTGAATAATTTATCTGAAATTGAAAAAAAAGGGTATTGGGGAAAGTTTAGCATTGATAACTCTAATAAGGATTATGGAAATAAAATGGACGAGCTTTTTTTTTACCAATATCATGCATTCAACATTCTTATTTTCAAACTAAGGCCGTTTTAACTTTATTTCTCAAATTCGAGTAGTTTTTGACAAAAAAAAGACGTCATCCACGTCTTCTATAATTTGTAGATAGTGGAATCCAATATTAAATTTAAAAATAAAATTTAAACTACATGAGTTTAATAAATAAAAATTTTAAAAGCATTAGTTTGGTAAAAGCAACTCAGGCGGTGTTTGGTAAGTTTCAAAAATTAAGATTAAATTGGTTTAGATAGACCAATCCAAATCCATTCAATTGGATTTTTGAGATAGGTGTGGGAAGAAATGTAATATATCTTTATCCCTTCTCATGTTTAATAATGGTTGGATAAAAAAAGAAAGAACGCATGAGCTAGCGATGTAACATCAAATTATATGTCACTTTTTAGAATTATTGTATTATTTTTTACACTAATATGCTTCATCCAATGAAGTGTTTGATTTAATATAAGGGCACATTAATAATTTTGAGTATAATCATAAGGGTCCTTTGGAGGTCGGTCCCTTTTTGTAGACTTATTTAGACTTAAATACACTCAAAAAACTTGTTTGAAAATAAGTCTATTTTGATCTCCACTGTCCAAAATACCATTAATAGTTATATTTTATCAAAACTTGTTTGAACAAACTAACAACTCATAAATTGGGAATTGAATTAGTATTAACAACTCATAACTTGAAAATTGTGCTAGTATTAAAATTATTTTTCTATCATATATATATCTTATTTTGTTGTAAAGGTGTCACTCTATTGCAATAATTAAATTTTTAATTAAGTTTTTTTTATTAAGCATTTTACTGTTTGATGTTACTATTTTTTTGTTGAGTATGTTAATATTTAATGTTACTATATAAATAAACTAGTTATTGCATGTGTCTAAAGGCACAACGTAATAAAAAATGGTAAACAATAAACATATTTGTATTCATATCCAAAATCAAATCACAAACATAAAGAAGAGATAAAAGAATTTAAGTATCGGTTCGTAGTGGGGGTGAGAGGTGGTGGGTGACAGTGGTGATGGTAGGAAACGGTGATGGTTGTGGTGGATGACAAAGACCGTGATGGCGGCGGCTGCGGCGGCGGTGGTGGTGGTTGTGGCGGCGGCGGTGGTGGCGACGATGATGGTGACGGTGGTGGCGGCGTTGGTGGTGGTGGTGGTGGTGATGGTGACGGCGGTGGCGGTGGCGGTGGCGGTGGCGGTGGGGGCAGTGGTGGTGGGGGGGGGTGGTGGTGGTAGAGGTAGTGGTGGGACGGTTTCAAACATTATTATTTTTTTTAAAGTACTTGTGAGAAATAATTTCTAGAAGTACTTTTAAAAAATCACTCCAAACACACCCTTAGGGCCTATTTTTCCTATTAAATTTAAGGTGTTAATATTAGCCGTTAGATTAACTTTAAAGTAAAATTTAAAGCGATCTCAACCGCGAAAAGCAAAAGTCATTTTGTTTATCTTTTGAGATTTGAATTGTAAGCTACTTTATTATATAGATAGATATGATAGAAAAATAATTTTAATGCTAGCACAATTCCCAAATTATGAGTTTTTATATTTGAAAACAATGAAACTAACAATGATAGAAAATATTTATAGTAGGAATAATTAGGTAATACAAAAAAAATAAATTTGAAATGTGTACTTAATGACAATAATTTTATGAAAAAGAAGACTTAATGGAGAATAAGTATGTCCGTAGTATTTAAAGTCAAATAAATTCTAAAAAAAATACCCATGGTCAAATATCCATAATCACAATCCCACCATTTTAATACCACCCTCAAGTGGGTTTATGTATTTTTATTTTATTTTATTTTGGGAGGGGGAGGGGGAGGGGGCTTGAACCCTTGACTTTAAGAAGACAAAGTCTTCACAAGGTAAGGAATATCATTAGACCAAATACCCATTAGTCAAGTGGGTTTATGTAAACCCACATACATAGGGTTAAATACACTATTAAAATTGGCCCAAAAAAAAACTCAATTATTTAATGGAATTTTTGGAAGCTAGTCCACTGTTATGGTGTTTTAGGAGAAGAAGTTCAAGTGCAAATTTTTTGGGACTTTTAAGGACAACTATGTGTGCAAAGACGGAAATTCCCTATTATCTTTCAACAATTCAAAATTCAAACAAAATTAAATATACAATTCAAAAATCAAACAAAATTAAATTTCTTTAATTTTAGATCTTTTATAATTAAACTATCCATATAAAGTTCACATTTCAAAATTTAAAATAGATTCACATCTCCTTTATTTTAAGACTTCTTAATATATATATATCACTTTCCTGGAACATTGACAAAGTTTTTTTTTACTGTCCCACGACAATAACAGTGTCTCTATTACTGTCCTGGAATAATGAAAATACTCAATTGTTACTGTTTCCGGTACAGTGACAATGCCATTGTTATTGTCCAGGATAGTAACAGTGTCTCTGTTACTGTCTTTGAATAGTGAAAATACTTCATTGTTATTGTCTAGGACAGTTGTCCAGGATAGTAATAGTGTCTTTGTTACTGTCACTCGGAATAGTGATAATGTCACTGTTACTGTCTAGGACAATAACAGTTACTCAAACGTCTATTCCACAATAACGAACATAAAAAAAGTGAAAAAAAATAAGATAAAATTTTCATAATACATGGTATCAATGTGGTTGTCACTCTGACACACTCACACTGACACTATGTATGTAGAGAGAGAGGGGGGGAGGAAAAGTGTCCTAATTTGGAGAGAAAAATAAGCTCACATGGCCATTACCGATGAATTCAACAAATATTACCAGCATGAGCTACGAGATAAAAAGTGATATAGAATATAGAGGAGAAAAAGAAATATAAATAAATGATATATTGGAGAAGAATGTTAGAGTTAGAGTTAGAGTAAGAAATTAAAGGTATAGATAGGAGAAAGAAATTAAAGGGATAGAAAAGAGAGGAGAGAGAAGTAATGGAATGAAATATAGGTGAAAGAAAAATTAAAGAAGAGAGGGCAGAGAGAAATAGTTAGACGGATAAATTAAAGGAAGAAAGAGGATTCTTAAAAAGATATGCATGATCTAGTGATGGTCAAAATAGGAAATAAAAAAAAAAAGTAAAGGGACCTATTTACAAAAATGTACATAACATGTGTCCTTAATAACCCAAAAAAATTGTGTTTGTCCTTATTGGCAAAAGAGTTCCTCATATTTAATCTCCTCCTTAGAAATGAACCAAACATGGATTATGTGGCCTCCTAACTATTTTTTTCTCAGCCTCAGCCATTAATCCACCATTTTTCTCATGAACTAAATTGCCCCCACATTTTACTTTTCGGTATCATACCAAAAAAATAAAAGTATACTTCAAAAAATAATTTTTACCCCTAAAAATTGGTAAGAATATCCCAAAAAAATGATAATTTCACCCAAAAAATGGAAACTGCATCAAAATATGGTAATTTAACTAACTCTAAAAGGTGTAACTTCACTTGATAAGAGTATCCCAAACCAAATGGATTGATCCTAAATATTTGCGATCGATCTCAAAAACTTTTGTATGATCTATATAAACTTGATGGACTATTTGATCGATCCAAATTATTTTGAATCAATCCAAAAAAAAAAACCTTAAAATAAACTATTTGGTAGATCCAAAATATTTGGGATTGATACCTGCTTGATAGATGAAAAAACCTCACTGCTTGATAGATTAAAAAAACATTTGGGATGCATCGAAATATTTTGGGATCCATCTCAAATGTTTTGGACCTATCCCAAACATAAAAAACTTCAGTGTTTGATCTATCTCAAATGTTTTGGATCCATCCAAAATACTTAGGATCGATCAAATAATGCATTTGAGATCAATCTAGTTGCTAGAATCGACCAAACATAATAGACTCTCAGATTGATCTATTTGTGTTTGGATGACTCTCGGATCAATCCATAATGTTTGTTTTTGCGATTATGTACGTAGTTACATTTTTGGAATTATGTTACCTTTTTTTTGGACGATGTTATTGCACATTTTAAGGTAAAGTTATTACCTTCTTGGAAAGTACATACCAGTTTTAAAGGTGATGTACCATATTTTTAGATGAAGTTATTTTTTTTTTCTTTGTTGATGTTAAGATCTTGTTGGATGTCCTTATTATTTTTAGTTAATTAAGCTAGGGTCTCTTATTTGGTGTATAAACTAATTTTAGTCTTATCGAATTTTTAATATAAAAAAAGGTTTTCCGTGTTTTGAAAAAACTTACATGCGGTTCATGTGTTGGCGCGAATAGTAAGGGGTGGGGCAATTACTGTGTTTTTATTACCCATTTTACCCTTATCACATAATTTTCAACCTAACAATCTATTTTTATAGAGAAGAAAGTCGTAATTATATCAAAAATCTTCAATAGTTCCTTCTCGACAAAATTGGAATCAAACTTCTTAATATATTTCTTCGAAATCGTTGAATTTACGGGCTTCTTAAGATACTCTATTATCTGAGTGAGAGTTTTATTTCTTTCGCCATCAAAATTTTGCCTCTGAAACTCTCTATTCTCTCAACTATGATGGCTCTAAAGCTATTATACACCACTCACACTTTACTTTTCACCGCCTCTCTCTTCTCACCCATCAGTATTTTTTGGGATGAATTTTAAATTCTCTTTTACTTTTCAATATATATGGAAAAATAAAATTAAAACGTATCATCCTACTTTGGGATTAGAGTTACACAGTAGGTGTAGCGAGAGAGATGCCATTTTACCAAAACCACATGTTAGAATCTGACAAGTGGTTGTGGAGGATAAGCTAAAGAAAGAAATAAAGGTGGCAAAGAGAGGAGGGAGGGGCCTTTTACTGTTTTACTTTTTACATCAAAGTGCCTTTTTCTTTTCATAGGGTGACCCCACAATTGGGTTTTCCACGTGGGAAGTTTTGAAAGGCTGACAATCAACACCATTCTGACCTTTCCACAGATGAAGCACGACCATATGGTAAGGTAAGGTAGTCCAACGTTGTCAGAGACATGCACGTGTGAGCATTTCACCTGGATCCCACCTATAATAAAAGTCCCATTGACCAATAATTAAACTTTGAAATTGGTGGAAGTTAAACTTGAAATGTACGAAAACGCTAATTAATTAATTAAAAGAATGATATGACGGTGAGAGATAATTCCAGTGCCTTCTACCAAGTAAACAGGTTCGTGGATCACCAGACGTTTGTTTATGTACAGACAAGTCAAAAACTAGGGGGTGCTCAAAAGGTGCAGAGAGAAAGGAGGTCGCACGAGTGGGTGGTATTGGTAAGAATATGAGCAGGAAGTACCTTGTACCTTCAACGATTCTCACTGTCTCATGACTCATACCAGACCCCATCTTCGATCTCTCTGCTTCAATCCAGTTTTAAGTGCCATAAATTATCTGGGTAGTGTTAATTCTATCGTATCGACAAATTTTTTTTTTTATAGTGCATGAAAGTTTAAACACTTTATTTAACTGGTTTGAAGAGGCTCGTATACCGAACAATACAAAATAATAAGAGATTCAATTAATAAAAAAGGTTAATTGCATTAAAGGTCTCTAAAGTATATAATTTGTCTCATTTTGGTCCATAATGTTTCAATTGCATCATTTTGATCCCTGAAGTATTGAATATATTTCTATATGGTACTTCAAGTAGACAACGTCCAGATTGCTAACGATTTTTTATCATAAACTTGTCACATAATAGCTAAATATGGACAAAAAATAATTTTGATACCTCTTAAACAAAATTTGGGTAGCTCTTGACAAAAAAATGTGTAATATGGGTAGCTTTTAACCAAAATTTGGATAGCTCAAAATCAAAACTGTGTAATTTATTTAGTTATTTAATCAAAATTTGAGTAGAAATTTGGTTAAGAGTTATTCAAATTATTTTTTTGTCCATATTTAAGTATTATGTGACAAATTTATGATAACAAATCGTTAACAATGTGGACACAGTCTTTTTGAGAGACCATATAGAAACATATTTAATATTTCAGGGACCAAAATGATACAATTAAAATATTGATGACCAAAATGAGACAAACTCCATACTTTAGATATTTCTGGTGCAATTAGAAATTTAGAAGTTGAAATTTTACCGCTACCATAAATAGATTTGACTAAAACATTTATAACGCGACCCAAATAAAAGAGACTCAATAATTTTACTGATAGGCTCAAGCCAAGCAGGCAAGTTTTCAACCTAACTATTAAAAGCCATCTAACCATGAAAGAAACAAGTTCATAGATTCTTAACTAAAACAAACAGCTTTCTTATTTCCCTGGCCGAATACGCCTGATGTGGCAGCGCACGTACTGAAAGTCACCTCACGAAGAACATAAACATCATGGTGGTCCAAACTAGAAGCACTTTTTTAGGGTAGAAATCTTGAAACTAAGATGCATGGCTGATCCATTATTCGAAAAATTTGCATGGTTCATCATCAAATAACCCAAACGTGTACTCACTTTCCTTTCACTTTGACTTCATCTATTGTTACTTCCTTGACCCGACCTCGAGATCTTGATTAGGATAAAATTATATTTCTTAGGTACCGTACATGCATCTTTTGACGGTTCAAAAACATTGCGAACAAAAAAAAAAAAAAAAAATCAACGTGTAAATTCTAGTCCCCTTTTTTTTTTTTAAATAGATACTCTTTATATTAACTGTGCTTATATATATTGTATTAACAATCGAAACACGATGGAAAGAAAAATCTTTATTTATAGAGTTTCAATTGCTAACATGCAGACATTTGACATAACTGTTTCAGTTTGTGAAAACGAAATTATTGTAATTTCCCGATATGAAACTAAACAATAACCAGTCTGTGTGGTTGTTTCTGCACCACACAGATAGAAGAAAAGAAAAGGCTGGCCTGGTTGGTAGGCATTCAAAAGTCACCCTTCACCAGTCCTCATAAAACGAGGCCTATTCAATAAAAGTGGGACTTGTGGCTGATGAACTACTAGGAATTTAAAGCTTCATTATTAGTTTGGAAGACATAAAACAGCATTTGGCAATGGTTGAACAAAAAGTGAGACATAAACACACACATTCTGAGTCCGAGTTTTCTTAGCCACATAAAACTCGAGTTCAACCAATGCATATGATTAGCGAGAGATTGAGTACATTCGAAATTTTCTTTGCAATCATAAATAGTAGTTAAAACAATTCACATTGCCGAAAAAAATAACCTCATTTGGTTAATTGGTTCCCATATTTCCCCACTTAATTTCCTTCTTGACTAGGCTTGAAAGTGGCCAGAATCGGGTCCAGAGAGCCAGAAAAACAATTCATAAAATTTGCACTGTAACCATGTTCTTCAGTATTGATGGTGCTAGACATAATTGGTACCTTTACAACAATGGAATTCCACATGGAATTCAATGCAAAGTGTGATGCAGAATCTAAGTTCGAAAGGGCATTCAAAGGTACCTAAAACTAGCTAGGTATACAAAAGTTTGATGGGATCTGTTGACTAGGAAATATTAATCTGTCCATATGGAGTAATGCTAGCTAGCGGGCACCTTCAAAAACAAACCTAATTTATTAATATAATATTGTATCGAAATTTCAATGAAGAAATTCAAAAGTTATGGTCATAACAATACACTATTGGACTACATTACTGCCAATTCATTAAGTCAGTAAATTAAGTAATTTTTTTAAGTCCCAATAACATTACTTGTCCACATATTATGTCTCTTGACTGTTTAATATTTCACATATGGTCCTCATTAAAGTGTCTCTTTCCTTTCTTTTATTGCTGCTACCGAGACATTAGGCCAAACAGTGATGGGATCTATGGCTGCAAGGCAAATTTTTTGGTATCAAAACTAGGGAGAATGTCCAAACAAAATAACTCTAAAATGATGCATGTTCTTGTCTGATGTTTTGGAAGCACAAGCCATAGTGGGTACTGATTATATTACATGAAATGAAAAAGGGAAAATTATATTTAGGCCCCTTGAATTATGTCCCTCTTTTCACATTACTTCCTAAACTAACTTGTTTTCTCACATTGTACTACTTTGAATTTCGCATTACCCCAATTGTTGATTTTTGTCCAACTTTTCATTTCAAATCAGGACAAAAATGGAATCCCACAAAGTTGAGAGATGTAGTCTTTCCTTGCTCAGTTGGATGAAATTTTATTTTTGCCTTGACAAAGTGGACTAAAGTCAACAATTGGGGTAGGTGAAACTCAAATTAATAGTTTAATGTGCAATGTGAAAAACTAGATAGTTTATGAGACAACGTGAAATGAGGGGGTAAAGTTGAGGGATTCTAAGTATAATTTACTCAATGAAAAATCATGATGGGGTGGAGGGAGGATGCCAATTGATGCTTAAAGAGTCCTATATGGGTATACTTCCATTGGAAACTATTCTTTTCATGCTAATACACCTACCATTTGTTCTTCCACTTGAAAAAGACACTTGTACGCTCCATTTGGAACAAAGAGAGAAGCCATGAGAGTCTAAGCTCTTGCAACAATTTCTTTATTTCTTTCCATTTTCTCGACCATATAGGATGGTTAAACACAATGCAACTACCAAAAAATAAATAAACGATATATAACTCGATGTCTTTTGCATATATTGTCTTCCAAATTCTAAGTTGTTCACATCATGAAATTACTAAACTATAGGAAAAGGAGGAGAAAATGCAGAATAGAGCTTCTAAATTCCATATGTAAGAATTTAACCAAAAAAAAGAACAAGAAAGGCTTCCCACAGATTTCAATGATTCTGTCAGAATATTGTGATAGACCAATAAAAGATGCAAAAAAAATACAATCATGTCCCCCATTCCACCTGAAGAATTCTGAACTTTGGCAGAATCCTCCAAAATCATACTCCAGACCCCTTGCACTATCAGCAACTCCACCAACTACTTTAGAATCACTTGTTCACTAGAACCACATCTATCCCAAGGTCCTTTTGATGAGCAAGAATGTGGGATGGGAGCATGTACATGAAAGAAAAATTAACAAGAAATAACTAAAACCCAGAAAGACCCAGATCTAAAATTGATACTGTAACCTAAATTCAAGAATATTATACAAGGAAACTAACTGCTCTCATATATATCTGAGCTGCAGTTTTTGAATATGTCAAAGCAATCCTCTTAAATACATTTGTTTGTAGATCACTGTATCTTTGGTTGGACGAAGCTGCTAGCTTCAAGGGTCATTTCGCTCATGCCAACACACAAGCATGGCAATGCAGCGTCTCAGAATGTAGAATTTCGCCCTCTGCTTCTTCACCTGATGACTGCACCTCTCACCGAAAGATCGGCACGAGTCCTGCTGCACTGCTTGAGTACTCCTGAAGCTTGTGTTGCTTTCATCTGCTTCCATGAATATTGAATCAATGTGGGTTCTTCTTCTTCTTCTACCTTTTATTCTTGCTTCAACTAGAAGCTCTAGTTATTATGATGGTGGGGATGTGAGGTTATTGTATTTATATTTGCTCCGAAAGAGATTGGTCTGGGCTTTTTGTTTTTGGATTTGGCTCATCTTCAACAGAAACTGATTGCTTTGCTGTCACTGGCAGTGTTGTACTGAATTCGTAAAAGTTACCTGCTTTCTGGGTAAATTTTATGAACAAAGTTTAGTTGACTTCCAAGTAAAAATTTAGGGCTAATCCCACTTTGCACCTGAAAGATACCAAAATTCTTAATTTGTACCCCGAAATTTTGATTTTTCTACATTGCACTCTGAATCATGCAAATTTGTTGCAATGTGGTCCACCAACAAACGGCCGCTTAAAATCCCGTTTGTTTTCAGCGCATCTGAGCATCACACTGAATATGGAAGGTCATTAGTGTAAAAACAACAAATTTGGGCACCAAAAAACATGAGTATAGGCTTGTCTCCTTCATATTGAACCAGGCGGTAAACAAGAAGAAAAAAAGGAAAAGGGAAAGAAAGAAAGGGGGAAATGGAGGGAATTTGCTACTGTGGTAGACTTGGCCAAATGAATACATCATGGACAGATTCAAATCCTGGGAGGAGATCTTTGGCCTGTGCTAATTGCGCGGTAAGGCACTGCATTTTTTATTTTTTTGATTCCATTACAGTTCAGAAAATTTTTCATTAGGGCTCCATTTTCGGGTGTAAATTGCCCATTAGAATTTTTCTAATTCTATTAGGGTTCAGAAATAGTTTGATTCAAGCGTGTTCAGTTACAAATTTGATTAATTATTTTTTGATATTTTTAGATTATTTTTTTTTCTAATTTATGTTTCACAGTTACTTTCATGGAATTTTTGTCTTCAACTTATATTGGTTATGGTGATGAGCAACCCAAATCGTGGGTGGGATAAAGCCCTAATTTCTTTTTAGAATTTCTTTCTTGAATTTCTTTGTCCAGACGATGGTCATTTGATCTGTCCATCAGTCCCCTCCATGTGCATAACTAAATCTATTTCTTTGTTGTTTTTACATTAATGTTCTTCCATATTTCGTGTGCTGCTCACGTGCGCTGAAAACAGACGGGATTTTAAGCAGCCGTTTGTTGATAGACCACATTGCAACAAATTTGCAGGATTCAGGGTACAATATGGGAAAATCAAACTTTTGGGGTGCAAATTAGGAATTTTGGTATCTTTCAAGGTGCAAAGTTTGCCCAAAAGTGGGAAAATCAAACTTTTGGGGTGCAAATTAGGAATTTTGGTATCTTTCAAGGTGCAAAGTTTGCCCAAAAGTGGGAAAATCAAACTACCATAATCAGTATCAATGGCAGAGAAAAGTCACACACTTGAGAAAAAAATCACCATATGATAAACAGTATGAACTATAAAGGGTACTGAACAAAATTTTATTTTGTTCAGAAAAATGTTTGCTTTTTGGACATCTTTGTTAAATTATAAATATTTGAGTTATACTTTTTTTAAAAGTTTAAATTTTTAAAATAGATGGTGGTTTAACGATCTTCTTGTGTTACGCACTTTTCTTGAACATCGAAATTTCATGCCTTACCTTTAATAGTGTAGTTTGGGCACAAATTAAAAGTTGTAGATAACGGACAAATTCCAGCAGTGTTCTTTCATTGCTCTTAAGAGACAAGCCGTCAGGATTTGGGAGGCCCAACCATTGCATATGATTCCATGGATGCCTTGGAAGAACTTAAAGCAACTACATTTATCTAATGGCTAGAAAGTGATTTCCAAGCAGTGTGATAATTGGCTGTTCATGGCTTAATTAGTTGTACCCCCAGTTTCTTTTCTGGGATCAGTATCAGTAATGCAGTTCATTCACCGATATCCAAATTATAGAACTATGACTTTTGTTCTTGAAAAGAAAATGCTTCTGCGTTAGGACAGTTTTTTCATCAGTACAGTTACTGCTGAAACATTCAGAGGCTTGAAGCATGAATGATACTTGGAAGATCACTTGTACGCTCCATACTGGTTTGTGCTTGGTTTATGAACCTTTGACCGAATCAAAAGACGCTTTTGTTCTTTCTGAGATATAGCTTGTGAACTGCACGGGACATGCCTGATTTTTGTGCTTGTGAGCTGAATGGGGTATTCTTCTGCCACTGAACCACTATCATCCGTGTTAGGTGAAAGATTTTCAGGAGAATCAAAGGGTGTGTTCTTTGAAAATTTCTTATTTTGCCAGTATTCTATGGAAATTTTGTTGATTAGAGATGATTGTGAACCTCTACTGGGAATGGAATAAATTGCAATTGGTTTCCTATGTATTTAACAATGGACATTGTAAACTTGGGATTCTTGGGCTCTTCTTGAAGTATGCTCTGTACAGAACATAACACCAAGGCAGATTACAAAACCTCCAGCACTACATTTCTTCAACAAGGTAGGCAACATCGGACGGCCAACACATAAGAATTTTCAGTTGGGCCGGCACGGGTACTTCTGTTCTGGATGATAACATACCAATATGAGTGAAGAAGAAGAGACTGTGTTTTGCTCTGCACAAACAGAACTACATTTGACGGATTGTCCACCAGGACAGCACTCAGTTTCTGCAACTTGGCTAAAACCAACCACCTTAACGGGCAGTTTTGTTGATAAAATAACATGATAGAGCATTTACCCAGCAGAAATTAGGTTTATCCTGTTGATTTCATGCCAAAAACACAAAGTTTCAAGTTTCCTGAGACATTACTTCTCTTAGGTAGTAAGTAAATTCAGCCATATGATGTGTGAACATCATTTAACAAAATGACATTTTTTAATTAAGAAAACAGAAAGAGGGTACATCTACAAATATTGGAACATACATGAACAGATTGTTTGTGCTGAAAATCATTTCCAGTGAAATACAGATTTAGCATCACCGCCTTTAATTACAAGACAAAGACAACGAATGAAAACGTAGGAATTCAACCAGAATTTACAGAATGATATTCAGAACCAATAAAATGAGGACAGAGAGAGAGAGAGGTAGATAAGCTCAGTCAAGTGGGTTCATCTTCAGAACCCATTCCTGAAAGCTGTTCTTTTTCCGCACTTGAGATAGGGGTTCCCAATCACCTGCTTCCTCTTCCCCCGAACGGCATATAGTGATTGTGGAAGTTTATAGCAAATTTGCATACGCACCTTTGCCCTCGCTGCCTAGACATTGCTTCAGCTTGTACAGCGCTCGACTCTCCAGCTGCCGGATTCTCTCCTTTGACAAGCCAAAAACAACACCAATTTCGGATAGTGATTTTGGTTTGCCATCTTCAATTCCATATCTCAGCCGGACTATTCTCCTCTCTTTAGGACTCAGATTGCCAAGAAGGTTGCGGATATGCTGCCTCATGAGCTGCTTTGCCACACTCACATCTGGGATCTCAATTGTAGTGTCCGCAGTGATTTCCTGTGAGGATGACAATGCATTACTTTCCGTGCAAAATAAAACAACTTGCAATGCTATCTGCCCCCAGCAAAAAGTAGGACATGAATCCGCCTAAATAATTAGTTGTGTACTTTCTGTATCTATCACATGTTTGTATTCCATTGGTATTATGGATGCAGCAAATCCTACATTGGTTCCAGTCTAATGAAAACCTCAGCGAAAATGTACTTTCAGGGCCCCTCACAACTCCTCAGTCATGAGAATATCAGGATCCCCAACATCAAATTATTGAGGCACAATTGAACGAGAATGAGACGCTCAAGCATAATCAGCTTAGAGAAAACCATGTCAAGAGAGTCTAGAAACATGGTTAATAGAATAGCTCACGTCAGACCATTAGGGAATAGAAACCCATAGATGGTGTTTATGTAGTTATTTAGCATAAACTTGGACAAAGGGGATGGACATGACCTGACAGTGCTGACACTAGTGCATAGACATGGCAAATTATAGAAGAATAAGACACAGATACAGTGAGGACATGAGTTTGCTAATTTAAATAAGTCATCATATGGCAATTCCAACTGTTGAATTATCTGGTCAACTGAGCGAAGACTACAACACCATATAGGTCTCTGAAAGTGGTTTTAGAGTATTTTTTGTTAGTTGAAATGCTCAGATATTAAGTAGCATACTTAGGCTATCTCCTTAACTTTTCCCTACTTTAGTCATTAATTGAAATTCCTCTTCAGGTGGAAATCAAGATCTCGAGAAAAGAGTACCTGTAAAGTAGTGTCTTGGTCCGCCCATACAGGCTGTTGTATTGAAAGAGGCATTCTTGCAGAAAATAGCAGTGTTTCCAATTTCTCAACTGTCATTCCAGCACGAGCTGCAATTTCTTCTGTTGTAGGATGATGATGTCCTTCCTGGATGCATAGTCTCTTTGCTTCGGTTACCTTGTGCAGAAGTCCATATACATTGTCCTGCAAGATCAATTTTTGGACCAATATCAACAATTCTGCAAATTTAAAGTTTTGGAAATACTGTTTAGTATTTGAGATTTATTCTTTTTGAGCATTAAAATATTTGAAACTATATATCGTAAAATACTGAAAAAGCTGAGATCTTTAAAAACTAATTGAATCCACAAAGATGTTGAGTTTCATAGTTCAGTCGAAACAAAAAGTGGGTATTAATAGATATCAGTCAAGCAATAAATGGGACTTACTGGCAAACGTATTGTCCTAGAATGTTGATATATGGCCTTTCTGACCGCCTGCCTTATCCACCAGTAAGCATAAGTAGCAAATCGGCAACCTGCTTGGGGCTTGAATTTTTCGACACTCCTCATAAGACCCATACTTCCTGCCTGCAACAGCCAGTCAACGCATTGTTAAGGAAACAATAAACTTGACTTCTAATTAACATCATAATGCTTTCTCGCGGAGGCCCAGCCGCATTGTTCTAATGAAATGTCTCATTTAATTACAAAAAAGTAAAATAGCACTCGCACTGATGCCACCAACTGAAAAAAAAAAATTGTACATGCCCAAACAAAGTAAATATTCAAGTTTTTTAATTTCCTCTCAGGCATTTTATTTTTACCTGCAATCAGACAGAGCATGGTAGTATGTATGCATAAGTAATAATAAGACTTATTTCAACAACAAAGGCAGGAAACAGTGTCAACCACAATGATGACTACATATGACATATATATAACCAGTTAACCACACATAGCTGCACATGCAACACAAAGGGATTGTCTCCAGAATAAGTAAGACTCCTGAGTGTGATAAATAAGCTTTTGAGCTCTAGAAGTACTTCTATTTTTCCTATCCATTAAGAAAGAAAAGTCACCAGGAAACTTTGTAGTAACACTTGGGCAAAAATCTAGGCATTTCTTAAGGTTATTTTGGTTCACCTGCAGTAAATCCTGAAGGCTGAGACCGCGCCCCCCATATTGCTTAGCAATGTGAACCACCATACGGAAATTGGCATATATTAGCTTCTCTCGGCTGTTGTTTCCACGGTAAAGTTGTGACCGTAATACATGACACCTAAGCCCAACAGCTTCTGCCCATTCTACCAGTGTCGGTTCACGGTTAAACTGAGAATGAAGCCTACTCTTCACTTCCTCTAGTCTCATTAAGTCCTGATTAATAATCCGATGCAAGTAAGAATCAGTCCAGCTTGTGATGTGAACATCCCCTGCATTTTTGTAAAGACAGGGATACACTAACCTGTATCTGAACTATCAGCGCCGATTCTTCTTTTGCAGTCAAAAGTTGTCTTGTTTCTGGACCAGACAAGAATAAGCGGAGAGGGTCACTCGGATCAAACCCTTCACTTATTTTTCTTCGTATATCTGTTCTTGGAGATCTGCTTGTGTCGTGAAGTATAAGAAGTGGCTTTGGCGCCCCCCTTATCTTAGATCGCCTCTCTTGAAGGCGTGTTGACCTCACTGTTTTCACCTCGTTAATTGGGCAATCAGCCAACCCTGGAGAGCCCGAGCTGAATAATAGTTTAAAATATCAACCTCTAAGGATGAACATAAGTACTAGAATATAATGGCAAAAATAAAGCAGTATAAAAGAAACTGAAATGAAGATCAAAAAAGAACAAAGAAACTGACATAGGAATAAGGGATTCATCAAAGGATAAACAAACAAACATAATAGCAACATAATGAAGTTCAAGGAAACTGACTTAGGATTAAGGGATTCATCACGATATGCTTCAAATAGTTTTGAGTCCTCAGCTAACAAAGCTGCTTCTTTTGAGGCTGACAAAGCTTTTTGAGCAAGGGCAAGCACAAAGTGCGGTTCAACATCCATAAGCTTATTTGGTTTACTTGGAACAGACTGTCTACTTGAATTTAAAGACAGTGATCCTCCTGTTTGTAAGGATGGCAATCTGCAAAAAACAGGGGTCAAACAATTAATAAGCAAGAAAAAATATGAAGACGATTACAAGCAAGCGCACACAACGGTGAACCTTTTATTTCAGACGAAATAGTAAATTGGAAGAGTTTCAAGCATCTTACAAATACCATAGACCGGGCCATTTAAGCAACTGGCACTGAAAATCCTTCAGGTATTGATCAGTATCAACAGCGCCATTCTCTTCGTGTGCTGAGAAGCCATCTTCCAGCCGCCTCCTATCTAATGTTGCCTATAATAGGAAAGAATTAACAACACACTCGATGAACAGCAATCAAAAACTCTCCCATGCAAGAGAGAGCATAAAAGACAAAACCAGAATACGAATCGCATTTGACATCGAAGTTGAAATCAGTACTGGACCCACTGGTATTTTAAAAAAAAAATCAAGTTTAACATAATGAATTTAACTTCTCAACAGCCTTTCCCCCAAACCCATCCAACACTATCTAACAGAACTGAATAAGAACAAGATCTTGGAAAATTTCCTCTATTATCGGATTAAAAGGAAATCTGGCACACTGTCACCCAAAAATTCAGCCACATAATTATCAATGCACTTGTAGGTTCTTCTCAAGTCATGCAGTGAATATCCACCCCAAGCAGCAAGCGCCTTACCTGGGAAGTTCTATCCTCCTTCATTATGTGTAGCAAAGGCCTACTCTCATCATGCTGCTCTTGCAAAAGAACTGAGGTGGGAAAATGTCGAGCTAAAGAAGTAGTTCCCGTGGAGGTAAGCACAGAACCTGCTTGCTCATGAACAATCGAAACTGCAAAAATTAACAATGTAATGAATTTGCCTCGGATGTGAGTAGGTCGAAGTCCACCAGCTTACCAGGACTTTTAACTTACATAAGTCTGAACCAAAAGAATTGGTTTACAAGTAAAATGGGAGTATCTTTAAACGTCTACTGAATCATAACATAATCCAAATTAAATATGTCTAGTAAAACTACCAAATTAACACAAGTACCATACTACATATCGACAATCATGCACCAATGATTTCAAAGTGTAACCTCAGAACTATCTCAGGAATTACCAGCAGGCAAGAAGGCTTGAGGCGAAAGTGAAGGCTTTTTTTATTTTTAATATTTTTTAGGGCAGTTGATGTTAGCTCTTTGGGAAAACACAAATCCTGCTAATTCATTATCTCCAAAGGCAAGTTTTGAGATTATATCAGTATTGTTCCCACATTTGCCTTCTAGCAACCATCTCCCTCTATTCGCCTGTTCAGAGTGGACTAACCCCATAGATTAATTAAATAACCAAAGATGTGCACCCAAACAAAAGGCATATCTAGATGAACAAGAAACAGTTTCTGGCACCCTCATTCCACAGAAGGGAAAAAATCAGAGACTAAAAAAAAATTCAGCTCACTGGCATGCCTCTCACAAAAATCTGGACTTGATGCATGACATCAATTGGATACCTTGTAAGGTATTACGCTCCTCCTAGAATCACCATTATAACATTCTCCGAATTCTCAAGAGGTGTGCATTACATGTTTGCTTGTTTATAAGTCTTTCCAATTCCAAGAATTTCACTCTCTGGAAAGTTCTAACTATTGGGAGCCTAAGAATGTAGTAGTTATTATTGAAATGCTGCCCCCACCCACCACACTTCTCAAGCTTCAACCGAAATTTTTACTTCTCACAAAAATGAGTGTAGATACTCCATAAAACAGGAAATCTGGTAGAGTCAAGAACAGTGAACATTCATGCCCATAAGGTAAGAGTTAAACCTCTTCCATATGATGACAATCGCTGTGCTTGTAAGGATTGTGATCCTAGGTACACTTTCACAGAAACAACTAGGCCAACATAAATTATTTCGTAATGTCCAAGTGAACAATTGAGGAAATATAACTCAACAAAATAACAGCACATGTTTCAGCAGAATGGAAACTCGTAATTGGTTCTATCCAACCCAAATCAATACAAAAAACAAGAACAACCAATAAAGACGATGACAACCTGCTCCAAGAATTAATATAAGATATGTTGCAGCTCGGATTGACCACATATAGTGAATCATGAGACACCAATAACTCATTCTCAATTCGGATTCCACTAGTGTTGGTCTGGACTATTCAAATTACAAAAATGGTGGTTCTTTTATTATTAATAGGCAAAACATCAAGCAGTCAGTTTAGTTAAGAACCTAACCCACAAATGACCAACAAGTTCAAAGTAAAATTCAGAAGCTAAAGTCCATGAAGAGGGAAAGTTTCAATAACAAGTACCTGAAGAAGAAGAAGAAGAAGCAGAAGAGAGAGAATTTTTTAAATGGGTTCGTGGAGGACATGGTGGAGGTGAAGAAAGCAAGTTCCTTCCTGCCTCCATTGAAGCATTAATGAATGTGCAGGTGTCTACAACCAAGTAAACACCATGGTTTGGGCTCTGCTTGTTCAGATTTGTTGAAGATAAGAGGGACCAAAGAGAAAGAGAAGGCTCAGGCACCCGGCTCTTGGGGCTCTCCTTTGCCTCAAAAACAGTGTGTCGATTTTTTCAGAGGATGAGGTTGTTCTGTGGATTGGCTTCAATACCCCCAAGAATATCGCATAATTATTTCCATGCCCTCTTCTTCTTGTCTTTATGAGAAAGATCTACTTGTTGGGGGACCCATGGATCATCTGAGCCCAAAAAAATCCCAGAAGGACAAACTTGGGGAAGAAAATATCATAGAATAAATTATAGATGACTGAAGATATGGGTAGCATGATAGAACAGAGATAGGAAATTAATGGACACCGAGTAACTCAGTCTGAGTTCCTGAGTTCTTAAGATTTGGACAAGGGAAAGGGATTGATACCCAGAGTTTATACTGGTTCACTAGCTCGAAAACTCGGGTAATTCACTCTTAAGGGAGTCTCTTGCTCCTGAGACTTATATTGATCAAAAAGGGGTTACAAAGTGATGATACCTAAAATAAACCCTAAGCACGAGCTCAGGAAATGAACCCAGCTCGGGAGGTCAGGTAAGACATGTAGAGCTCATCCAGCCATAGTTAGAGCTCCCCCCAAGCGAGATGATATGGGAAGCGATGAGGGGACAGCAAGATGATAGCAAAACACCTCCCAAGTAATAGCCAAGTTGAATTCAAGGCATAAAACTCTTAACCAATCGAGATCTTCTCCAAAGATTAAGGAGGATCCCACGGATGGAAGGTAAAGATCTCGGGACAAAGTCCACTAAATCAGTCCTATGGAGATTAGGTAACTCCTCCATTGGGGAGAGTAAGGGGGAAGGATCCCTCGTTTATAGGAAATAAAATTCGGGTTAGAAGTAAGCAAGAGGCTATAAAAGCAGGGTACGCCTCCAATTAGAGGGGGAGAGACGATAGAGCCAAGGAGAACCCTAATTTTCTCCACACTGCATTGTAACGCACCCAACGCAATCAATAAGAAAATAGGAGCAAGAGTCTCCATTGAAGAGTGGACTAGCCGAGCTCCCAGGCCGGTGAACCACTGTAATTTCATTGTGTTCGTCTCCCTTTCCTCAATTTCCCTAAGCATTTACCAGCATTTTTGCACGAGCCTTGTAGCTCAGACACCACATTTGATTTCACACACATCCATGCCCTCTGCTCATCTTCGATAGATTAACACCATCAGTTTTGGCGCCGTCTGTGGGAACGACAGTTCTTGTTACAAATATACTGATTTTTCAGTGATTGATGGTCTCTACACGAAATATGAGTAAAAGTCAGATGAATCCCCCAAGAATGCAGAATCCCCAGGAGGTCACCAGTGGGAGGCAACCGGAAAACCTTCATGATTTCGTCCCCACCGCTGAAGACGACCCACCTACGGTGGATCCCCCCGCTAACAATGAACTAGACGCCCTTCGTCTGGTCAATCAACGCTTACTTCAACAAAATGAGGAGCTCTTGAAGCTCTTACAAGGTCCTCAGTAGACGCAGCCAGCCCGGCGAGGCCCGAATGATCTTCCTCTTAGGGAACGGCAATGCCTTGATCCCCTCAGGGAAGCGAACGAAGGAGGGGAAAGCAGTCAAGCACCTCATCAGCCGCCTAGGAGGGGGATTAATGAAGAAGCACAAAGCCCGAACGAAGGGCTGGAGGGGAATGATTTCCTTCCTTTCCAACAGGAGAGAAATAGAGCAATACTGGGAGCACCGCTTCAAGGACATCCAGCAAGAGCTCAGCCACATGAGAGAGACAGTGAAGGTCAAAACTCCAGTAACAATGGATGCCTTGGTGCAACAAACTGAATCCCCATTCACTCCCGGGGTACTGCATTTCCCCCTTCCTCCGAAATTCAGAGTACCTCAGATAGAGGTTTTCGATGGGACAAAAGATCCCATGGATCACCTCAACACCTACAAAAACTAAATGGAGTTGCACGGGTACCAGGATCCTCTGCGGTGTAGGGCCTTCGCCATCACCCTGAAGGGGTCAGCCTTAGCATGGTTCAATAGGCTCCCCCCAGCTTCGATCTCTTCTTTTAAAGAACTCTCCATTTCCTTTGTGTCTCACTTCATCGGAGCTCGGATCTACAGGAAGCCGAGCTATTATTTATTAAATATAAAGCAGAGGCCTGATGAGAACCTGCGATCTTATGTACAGAGGTTCAATTCAGAATCTCTGAAGGTAGATATCCCGGATGAAAAGTTTGTCATTACTGCTTTCATTGCAGGATTAGGAGTGCAGTCAAAGGATTTAATGTTCTCTATATCGAAAAATCCTCAAGCAAGCATGGTTGAGGTATTAGCCAAGACAGAAAAGTACATAAACGGTGAAGAAGCACTCCTTTCCAAGGTGGGGAGTGCATCCTCACGGAAGGAGAAGGAAAAAGAAGAAAAGAAAAGGGACCGAAGTCCCAGGAAAGAAAAAGGGCGAGAAAGGTCTCCAAGGAGGGATAGAGATCGCTCCCCGAAGAAAAGAGGAAATGTTAGAGACCGCTTGGGCCCCATGCAGCCTGAGCTACAGCCTAGATACGGACCTCAGTGATTCACCCCGCTCACCGCCGTTGTATCCCAAGTTCTGTATGAGGTCCAAAACGAGAAGTTCCTAAGGTGGCCACCTCGGATGAAGGCAGATCCAACAAAGAGAGACCCCACAAAGTATTGTGACTACCACAGAGATCATGGTCACCATACCGATGACTACATTCAATTAAAGAAGGAGATCGAATTCTTAATTCAGCGAGGACAGTTGCGTCGCTTTATGGCCTATGACAACCAGAATCGAGCTCTTCCACCGCCGCCACCTCAACAGCAAGCACCTGCACCACATCAGCAGCCTCTAGGTGAGATCAGAGTAATATCTGGAGGATTTGCGGGAGGCGGAGAATCCAGCTCAGCCAGGAAAGCACACCTCCGACGAATTAGAGTCGAAGAAGCTCTCGAAGTGCATACTGTATCCAAAACACCACGCTTAGACACAACTATCACTTTTTTAGATTCTGATTTGGAGGGATGCCAATACCCCCATGATGATCCATTGGTGGTAAGAGCCATGGTAGCTAACAGAACCGTTCATCGAGTTCTGATCGATAACGGGAGCTCGGCAGACATCATCTTTGCGCCTGCATTCGACAAAATGGATATTGGAAGGGAAAAAATCGAACCTGTAAGTACTCACTTGCTAGGTTTCTCAAGAGAAAGGGTGCTCCCCCTGGGCTCAATCCAACTTGTGCTCACCCTAGGTGACCCGCCTTGCCAAGCCACCATGACTGTAAAATTCCTAGTGGTTGATGCACCTTCTGCATACAACATCCTGCTTGGAAGGCCTTCCCTTAATTCTATGAGGGCAATCCCATCTACCTATCACTTGGTCGTCAAATTTCCAACAAAAAATGGAATCGGAGTGGTCCGAGGAGACCAGCGTGTAGCAAGAGAATGCTACATGGCGTCTGTGAAGATGAAAGAGGTTGAGAACATCCAATTGGATGAACTCGACATGAGAGATGAGCTGGAAACCAGACCAATCCCGTCGGAAGAGCTAGAACCTATACAACTAGATGAAGAGCCCGAGCACCTTGTTTATGTAGGATCAAAGCTGAGCAGAGAGATTAAGGAACTTCTCATCCAGTTTTTGAGGCAAAACATGGAGGTGTTTGCCTGGAAACAAGAAAACATGGAAGGTATTGAATCTTCAGTTATCATGCATAAGCTCAGCGTGAATCCGAGTTGCAAACCCATCAAACAAAAGAGGAGGAGTTTCGCCCCGGAGCGTCAAAAAGCCTTTAACGAAGAGGTCAACAAACTTCTATATGCCAAAGCCATTAGGGAGGTGGATTACCCAGTATGGCTAGCTAATGTTGTCCTTGTTAAGAAGACCAATGACAAGTGGCGCCTCTGCATTGACTTCACTGACCTCAATAGGGCCTGCCCCAAGGATAGTTTCCCCTTACCTCGAATAGACTTGATTGTGGATGCCACCGCTGGTCACAAGCTCCTCAGCTTCATGGATGCTTTCTCCGGGTATAATCAGATCAGAATGGACCCTAATGACCAGGAGAAGACCTCTTTCATAACCGAGCAAGGGACGTATTGTTACCAGGTTATGCCTTTCGGGTTGAAGAATGCTGAAGCCACTTATCAGCGCTTGGTGAATAAAATGTTCCAGAAGCAGATCGGAACGACCATGGAAGTCTACATTGATGATATGTTGGTTAAATCACTGAAAAGCAGAGCTCCATATCAAACATTTGGCAGAATCTTTCCAGGTCCTGAAGGAGTACAAGATGAAGCTCAATCCCGCCAAATGCGCCTTTGGAGTCTCTGCTGGAAAGTTTCTAGGCTTCATAGTTAATAGCAGAGGAATAGAGGCGAACCCGGAGAAGGTGAAGACAGTACTGAGCATGCAACCTCCGTCCAATACAAGGGAGGTGCAGCGCCTAACAGGTAGAATAGCTGCCTTAAGCCGCTTCGTATCCAGATCAAGCGACAAGTGTCAACATTTCTTTCAAGTCTTAAAGAAGGCCTTCCAGTGGGATGCCCAGTGTGATGAAGCGTTCATAGCACTGAAAAATTATCTGAGCTCCCCACCTACTTTGGTGAACCCGGTGGAAGGCGAGGTCCTTACTCTCTATCTAGCTGTGTCAGATTTCTCAACAAGCGCAGCGCTAGTAAGGGACCGTGATAGAGCTCAGCAACCAGTATATTACTGTAGCAGAGCTCTGAGGGGGGCAGATGAGAGATACCTAAAGATGGAGAAGCTCGTTTTAGCCTTAGTCATGACCGCCAGGAGGCTCAGGCCATATTTCCAAGCCCACACTATCGAGATCCCAACAGATCAACCAATGAAGCAAGTATTAAGTAAACCAGAGACTTCGGGTAGGCTGGTTAAGTGGGCCATTGAGCTCAGCGAGTTCGATATCAGGTATAAACCGAGAACAGCCATCAAAGGGCAAGTGTTGGCTGACTTCATTGCAGAATTCACAGCGGGAACACCCACGGGGGCCATGCAGCTGGTACCTGACCTCCCCACGTGGAAGCTCTCTGTAGATGGAGCTGCCAACGCCCAGGGTAGCGGAGCTGGCTTAATTTTGACCTCCCCTGATGAAATAGATGTTGAATATGCATTAAGGTTTGGGTTTAAGGCCTTGAACAACGAGGCAGAATATAAGGCTGTCATAGCAGGTTTAAACCTTGCTCACTCGATGGAAACAGAACAGCTGGAGATCTGCAGTGACTCTCTACTCGTGGTGAAGCAAATAGAAGGGTCCTACGAGGCCAAAGGCGAAAAAATGATCATTTACCTTAGAAAGGTACAGGAATTGATCAGGAAATTTGTGCAAGTCAAGATTATACATGTCCCCAGATCAGAGAACACTCGAGCAGATGCGCTAGCAAGGTTAGCAACTGCTTCGCATGAGAATTTAGATAGGTTGATACCAGTAGAGCAGTTGGCGAAGCCATCAGTAGGAGTTGATAAGGAGGAAGTTTTCCCAGTCCTTTCCCCACCTGTTTTGATGGACTTAATTAGGGAATATCTTCAGAACGGAACTTTGCCAACAGACCCCAAGGAGGCTGCAAAGATAAGGGTAAGGTCAGCCAGATTTTCTATTGTACAAGGAAACTTATACAAGCGAGGATTTTCGATGCCTCTCCTCAGATGTGTAGGAGATGAGGATGCCGATTACATTCTTAGGGAGATTCATAAAGGAATTTGCGGGAACCATATCGGAGCTCGAACACTGGCGGGAAAAACCTTGAGGCAGGGATATTACTGGCCCACCATGCTAAAGGATGCCACCGACCTGGTTAAGAAGTGTAAGGCGTGTTACATACATGCCAACATCTCTCATTGCCCACCAAAACTCCTAACCTCGGTGGTAAGCCCTTGGCCCTTTCAGCAATGGGGATTGGACATTCTTGGCCCTCTTCCCACCAGCATAGGACAGTGTAAATTCGCCATAATTGGAATGGACTATTTCACTAAATGGGCTGAGGTGGAGCCTCTGGCCACAATCACGGAGCAAAAGGTACAGAATTTCACTTGGAAGTCTATAGTCTGCAGATTTGGGGTACCTAGAGCAATCGTCTCTGATAATGGGAAACAATTTGACAACCCGAAATTCAAGAAGTTTTGTGCAGAGCTGGGGATAAAGAATTATTTCTCGGCCCCAGCCCATCCACAATCAAATGGACAAGCAGAGGTGACAATCAGGACAATCAAAGCAGCCTTGAAGACCAAGCTCGAGTCTTTGAAGGGAAAATGGGTTGAGTATATCCCAGAAGTGTTGTGGGCATACAGAACAACCCCTAGGACAGCAACTCAGGAAACACCGTTTGCTTTGGCGTTCGGAACTAAAGCAGTGTCGCCTGTAGAGATAGGGATACCATCCCCTAGAATCGAGCTCGCGGATTCAGAGCATAATGATGAATCCCTCCTGTTGAACCTCGACCTCTTAGACGAAAGAAGAGAGAGAGCTCTGCAGCACATTCAGAGTTATCAGACAAAAATCGCAAGATACTACGACAGAAAGGTAAAGCACAGAAGCTTCAAGGTTTGAGACTTGGTGCTTAGGAGGCTTTTTCTTGCGAGAAAAGACCCCACGCACGGGAAGTTGGGGCCAAATTGGGAAGGCCCCTACGTCGTTTCAAGAGTGATTAGGCCAGGGAACTATGAGTTACAAACAGAATAAGGAAAGATCCTACCTCACTCTTGGAATGTCGAGCACCTTAAGAAGTTCTTTCAGTAAGTTTTCCTTGTAATAGAGTTATTTTCAATAAAAATAAGCAAGTTTTTTGATTCATCCTCATATGGTTTCCAAAAAAAAAAAAACAAAACAAAAAATAAATGTATATGAGACGAGCTCTACAGCTCAAGATAAGTTATTCAGCTTATAAAGAACGAAATGAGTTCTACAGCTCAAGATAAGCTATTCAGCTTATACAGAATGACACGAGCTCTACAGCTCAGGATAAGCTCTTTAGCTTATGTATATAAAAAAAAGGAGCGATGGGCTCCTCAGCTCATGAAGTACAGAACGAGCTCTACAGCTCCAGATGAGCTTCTCAACTCATAAACAAACGATAAGCCTCTAAGCTTATAAAATTCAAGATGAGTTTCTCAGCTCATAGACAAACGATAAGTTTCTAAGATTATAAAAAGATGAGATTCTCAACTCATAAACAAGCGATAAGCTTCTAAGCTTATAGAATTCAGAATGAGCTCCTTAGCTCATCTGTTAAGAGATGAGCTCTTCAGCTCATAGAAAGGATAAACGAGTCCCTCAGCTCATATATGCACATACATGTTCAAAAAGAAAGATCTGATATTCAAGAATTCACGGATACAAGCATTCAGAAAGATGTAAAAGTGAAACGAAGTTTGGCATTTTCATTAATCAGAAAGGGAAGGGAATACAAGGAGATAGAACTCCTAATTCTTCTTAAGATGTGACTTCAGCTCGGCTACTTCTTCCTTCAGGCGCGCATTTTCCTCCTTCAGCTCATCCCTTTCTTGTTCAGCCTTATAGAGCAAGTTGAGAAGCTTTTCGCCTGCTGGGGTAAGAAAAACAGTGGCAAGAGAGTCGGGTGAGAAGGAGTCGTCCCTCTTACGCTTCTTTGACGTTGCGTCAGTATCCCTCTCCTCATCAGAGTCCTCTTCCTCACCTATATCCTTCTCGTCAGACTCAGAGGGAGAGGTCCAAGGAGAATCTGGAATGGAGGAAAACTCATATGCAGTAGCCTCAGCCCCAAGCAGATAAAGGTTCTCGTTCGTCATCAACTTCGAAAAAGTCCTAGGCTCTACGAGCAGCAGCTCATCAATATTCATCATCTCTGGAAAATCCAGATCAGGAGGACCTGCACAACAAGAATATAATGAGAATAAATCTCTACGGGAAAAGTTCAAGAGATCTCAGCTTGAGCATACCGATGCGAGAAAAGCTCTTTCAGGACCGTGGAATCCTAGTACGAGGACAGCGCAGCTCGGGAGACCGCCAAGACTTCCCAGAAGCAAAAAAGAAGTGTTGAGACCACCCTTCAGGATTGGAAGGAAGGTCCAAAACCAAAAGAGGTGAATCAAAGTGCCTCCAACGAAAGAAACTAAAGCAGGGGACATCGTCTTCCTCGATCTCGAAAAAGTAAAGGAACTCGGCAACAGAAGGGAACCTACCATTGCCATACAGGCGCCAGAAAAGGAAAAAGCTGACTATAGCAGCCCATCCTCGAGGGGAAAGGCGAGAGGGGCACAGGCCATAATGGGCAAGAACTCGCCCAATAGAAGGATGAATGGGAAGGCGAAGTCCCATGTCCAATGCACCCTCAAAAAAAAAAACTTCCCCTCGAGAAAGATAATTGCAAGGCTCGTCAGGGGTAGGAACTCGCAGAGGCAAATCAAGCTCAGGGAAGAATCGCTTTTTGATGACTACCAAATCAGAAGGCTCTAGTGTTGAAGGAGACAAGTAGCGACAATGCCACTTCTAGTCGATTCCGAAAGAAGTGCGTTCCTTGAGCAGAGAAGAAACGGGGGCAGCCATCAGGATTACGGTGAGGACATAAAGTAACCACGAAGATTCAAGAAGAGACTCAGAAATATTTTGGCAAAAGAGAAAGAAACACAGGAGATATTACGAGCCTTGAGGAAAATCGTAAGCTTTTAAGAAACCAAGAACCACACAGAAGGCAGAGTCGGCGGCCCTTTTGGTTTCCTAATTAATAAAGGTAGTTACGGTTTTGGAAAACAGTTGGGTAAATGCGGGAAGGAGAATCAGCACAAGATAACCCCTCCCAACGCATTCAATACAATTGGAGATAAGTCTGACCCCACCTAAACAGAATATTCCTCATACTTCTCTGAGTTGAGCTCAGCTCAGTTGGCAGCCGAGCATCTCCATAGCAAGTTTTTGAGACCTCCAGTTCTAAGAACCATGCTCACATCAGGATGATGAGTTTCTGATGAGTTCCTTAGTTCATAAAAAGAACCCGGCAGCTCATAAAGTCAATAATTTTGCTTTAAGAAGCACTGAAGTACTTCTCGAAGCAATGGGGGCAAGGGAAACATAAGGCAAAGGAAAACAAAATTGGCAAAGGAATTATGTCTCAGAACAGAAGTCACATCACATTTCAAAGCAAGAGTTCAGAACAGAGATTGCTTTTTAAAGTTTGTATTCCAGAACACGAGTTCGAAGTACATGAAAAATGAAATTAAAATCACATGAACATGAGGAGAGCTCTAAGATTCTAGGGAAGGCGTAATTGAAGGACTCTGCAACTCAGCGGATGAGCCCTCGGCGGCAGGCAGAAGAAGAGAACTTCTAGGGGTACCAACTGCACGGGTCTCTGCTCCTATTGATTCCGAATTCTGAGCAAGGGCCTCATTCACTAGGTCAGCTGAGAACGGTACAGTGGCAGAAACAGTAGAAGTTACAGTTGGGAGCTCGGGAATTGCAGCAACAGAGCCTGTCCCAGCAGAAAGAGCTTCAGAAGGCTCAGTAGGAGAGATGGGCACCTCAACACCTTCTGAGGTAAAGTCCGGAGAAGCCAAGCTGTCCCCCTCACCATCTGTATCAGTCTTCTCCAACTCCTCCTCCGTAGGAATAGAAAAGTTGAAGTCAAGGTCTGGGTAGGTCTTTGTAGCTCGGCGTTTGAAGGCAAGCCATTCTGTGGCCCACTAGGTGGTAACGTCATCCCTCAGCTCAGCAATGACATCGTCCTTTTCCTTGACAAGAGTCTTCTCTGCCTCGAGCTCGGTGCAGAGTGAAGCATTTGCCTCAGTAACAGCAAGATAATCCTTCTTTATGCTCTGCAAAGAGCTCTGGGCTTCAAAGGCTTCTTGACTGGCCTTAGCCCAAGCATCAGATTTAAGCTTCAGCTCTTCCCTGGCTATTCTCAGCTCATCCCTGGTTTTCCTCTCTCTTTCTTCAGCAGTATCTTTGGCCGTTTGTAAGCCCTGAAGGGAAGAAGCCTGGTTCTCCAATTCCTCCTTAAAGCCTGCCATCTGAGCTCAGAGGTCGTCATTGTCGAATGTGAGTTCAGTAACCTTAAACTCATATGCTTTTAAAGCTTTGACAGAGCTCTCAGAGGATTGGATCCTATTCACCAAACCTTTTACGTGGAGAGCCAGCTAAGGACAGGAGAGAAAGCAAGAAAAGATAAGCTTAAGGTTACGATATAAAAGATAAATAGATGTATAAGGATGCTAGAGCTTACAACAGATGTTCCCTGAAGAGCTGAGCTGATGGTCTCCTCAAGAGGCAGGGAAGAAGCCTTTTGAACGTCAAAATCGGTATGAACAGAAGAAATGGCCCCGGCAGCAAGCTCACTGTTCTAAAAAAAGGAATCCTCATTCTCCTCCACCTTGGGGCGCTTCCCTTCGTCACACCCAGATTCCTTCAGAAAGGATTCAATAATCTTCCCTGAAGGACTATAGGAGAAATTACCAGGTTGAAGGCCAGGGACCAACCTCAAGGCTTCTTGGACCTCAGTTGAGGAAGGAGAAGCCTCACCTGGCTTATTAGTTTGACTTGAAGTGGGTTGAGTCCCTGATGGCAAACAGACCTCAACGACTGGTGGGGGGTTCAACGATTGAACCTGCTTTGACGAAGTCGAAGCTGGAGAAGAAGAAGGCACCCCTAATTTTTGAACCTTAGCCCGAGTAACGGGGCTGCGTCCAGAGCCGACCACAGCTTTCCGTTTGCTACATTTCCCACTCTTTGATAACTGGTTGATCTTGGCCTAGAGTTCTTCAGAATAGGGTTTCATTATGGAAGACCCTGGAAGATTTAAGCCAAACCAGTTACGCATATATGAGGAAATAGGAAGGGAGGCAGCACAACTTATTGAAAAAAGGAATTACCTGCTACTTCTTTAGGTCTGACAACAGAAATGGGAGGCGGGGCTTCTATCGCTATCCCAGGAGGACTAAATCCTCTCTCAACCAGAACCCAGGGCTGGATAAGCTCGGAGTACCTTCGTGGGTCACACTTGACCAATTTCAACTTTACTTCCTCGTCCTCAGCGCTGAGCTCAGGTCGGGTACCTAGACACAACGCAAGCAGAGCAGAGTCAGAAACTTATAATTCTCAAAGCAAAACTCAGTCAACTCGAGCAAGGACTCACGCAAGTTCTCTGGAACAGTCCAAGCCTTAGGGATACCAAGAGTATCCGTTCTATCAGCAGGGTTGTATTCCCAGTTGGTACCCCCAACGAAGAAGAAACGTTATTTCCAGTGTTTATGGGAGGATGGAATATGAGAGATGATCTTCCTAGCGTTGGCTCGCTTGGAGATATACAAGAAGCCCTCAGAAGAGGCCAGCTTGACGTTAAAAAAATTCAAGAGCAGGGAAATGCTGGGAACCCCGAGCTTGTGGTCCTTAAAGAAGACCAGAAGACCCACTAGAACCCCCCAGAAGTTAGGGGAAAGCTGAGAGGGACAAACATTGAAATATTGCAGAACGTTCTTGATGAATGGGTGCAGAGGAAAGTGAAGGCCATTCTCGAATACGACCTCAAAGAAGCAGACCCTCTTATGAACTTTGGCAACATAAAGGGTGGAGCTGTCTGGACACCAGGACTGGACACCAGCAGGAAACCCATAGCGGGCAGTGAAAATCTTCACAAAGGAAGGGTCGACCTTGCTAGGGCCCACAAGCTCGGCATGATCTAAGGCAGCTCCTAGGTATGATGTACCACCAGAAACCCCAACCCCACTGAATTTGCCATTGCCTTTGTCAGGCTTGGGGGGCATAGGAGAAGACGACGAGGGAAGCTCCTCGGTATTGACTCCGGACTCAACAGCATCAACACCAGGGAAATTATCGATTTCATCACCCACTTCCCCTAATTCGGTCTCCTCCTCGGCAGACCTACCTTCTAAGAGAGAAACAGAGGAGCGAATGGCTCCAGAAGAGGCATGCATGTTTGGGCAGGAAAAAGGAAGATCAAAGGAACGATAGAGATGAGGAACATCAGTCAAACACTCTCTAATAACCCTAGGGTCAGCACAATAGCTTCCAACAACGAGTATGTGCACAATAGAACTCCAATCCACGAAATGGAGAAGAGGAAACAAGCAACAATCACTGGACCAGAAGTAAAAGAACCTATGAGCCCAGAAACGCAACAACCACCTCGAACTCAAAGGATCCAGAACGAGAAAAGATGAAAAGGGAACAGGGAAAGCGTACATAGCTAGGAAAGAGAAACGAGCAACAATCCAGAGCAAAATTGAAGGAAGGGAGCACCGCAGATCCTCAAGTCGAACACAAAGACTCGATTTTGAGCGAGAATCAGAAAGCTTCAAGCTGGGAAATCTGGAATCAAAAGGAAAGAAGTCGAACAGTGAGAAGAGACGGTTCAGGTAGCCGTTTGGACATTTAAAGCCTAAGAAATGTGGGCTGAAACGTGCGCAGAAATCGAGGAAAGCCATGATTGCTACAAACCGTCAAAAGGCTTCAATCACGTGCAAACCTGGGTCAGCCACGCGCAGGTCTAGCTCGGCTTAAAAACATCTCAGCCATTACCCAAGCTCGCTTAAGGCAGGGGCTGGGAGGCAACTGATGATACCTAAAATAAACCCTAAGCACGAGCTCAGGAAATGAACCCAGCTCGGGAGGTCAGGTAAGACACGTAGAGCTCATCCAGCCATAGTTAGAGTTCCTCCCAAGTGAGATAATATGGGAAGTGATGAGGGGACAACAAGATGATAGCAAAACACCTCCCAAGTAATAGCCAAGCTGAATTCAAGGCATAAAACCCATAACCAATTGAGATCCTCTCCAAAGATTAAGGAGGATCCCACGGATGGAAGGTAAAGATCTCGGGACAAAGTCCACTAAATCAATCCTATGGAGATTAGGTAACTCCTCCATTGGGGAAAGTAAGGGTGAAGGATCCCTCGATTATAGGAAATAAAATCCGGGTTAGAGGTAAGCAAGAGGCTATAAAAGCAGGGTACGCCTCCAATTAGAGGGGGAGAGACGATAGAGTCAAGGAGAACCCTAATTTTCTCCACACTGCATTGTAACGCACCCAACGCAATCAATAAGAAAATAGGAGCAAGAGTCTCCATTGAAGAGTGGACTAGCCGAGCTCCCAGGCCGGTGAACCACTATAATTTCATTGTGATCGTCTCCATTTCCTCAATTTCCCTAAGCATTTACCAGCATTTTTGCACGAGCCTTGTAGCTCAGACACCACATTTGATTTCACACACATCCATGCCATCTGCTCATCTTCGATAGATTAACACCATCACAAAGTATTTGTTCAGATTACAATGGCTTGTCTCCCTTTTCTGCTGGGGTTATGCCCCTTATTTATAGTTGATCCTAAGCTTTGCTTGAACTTAGGCGAGATCCTTGCTCCTCCTTGTAACGGTTGATACTATATTACAACGATTGTGGAGAGTGTTGGGGCAGTTGCGACTCTTCTGCCTAGATAGGCGACCGTTACTATCTAGGTGTCACTTGGTTGGAAGTCAGCTGTCTTCTGTGCTATCTTTCTTGGGACACAACTGTAGGGATGAGAGATCTGATCTCGAGCTTCATGGGCATCCAAAGTGGGTTGGGCTCCCGATCTAGGAAAGAATGACCTTAATTACCAAGCTCATCCTTAAGCATATTTAGGGTATCATCAGTTGCCCTCTAGTCCTTGGTCAGGTAGAGTTATATGAGCTGGGACTAAGTTCTGGCTTGGGTGAGTGAGGTTGTCTAGGGTCGACCTTGAGATTCGCACGATAGGACGTTTCTTGACTGTCATGGTGTTGCGAATGTGCAATCATTTTTGCCTTGTTCCTCGCGCACATCCCTCATCTCTCTATTCCCACGTGTCTATTCGTACGTCCACCTTAAATGCATCAACAGACGAAAACCACCTTCTTCATCATTTCGAAATCCCTTTGCATTCTTTCTCCAGATTTTTCTCTTTTTCTTCTTCCTTCGCGATTTCGTCTTCCCCAATCTGCCGGAGATCTAGGGTTTCGCTGGCAATTTTCCAAATTCATTCCTAAGATTCTGCAAGGCTAGCTTAGTTCATTCCTTGGATTTATCTTGGGTTTCTGATCGTTGATTGTCCTTATCTATGTACATCTTTTACTCTGCTCCTCTCCTTCTTTTTAGGCTTCTTACTCATTCTAGATCCCTCGGATTCGAGGTGGTTATTCCATTTCTGGAGTTTTCATTTCTGTTACTTTAGGAATCGATGTCGTTCTTTGTCATTCATTCCTTTCTTTTTGGACCACTACTCTACTAGTAGGATTTTCCTTTTTGGTCGCTGGTGTCTTGATCCTTGGGCTCTCAAGGACTGTTTTACCAACGTTCATCCCCTCTATACTTCTTTTAACCTTCCTTTCTCTTATCCTGCCATGTCTACCTCTTCTGAGGCCACTACTTCATCTGTCTCCCTTGTCAGGGGCAATAGGTCTCCCGAACTAAAGGAGGACGACCTAGGGGACATGGGTGATGAGATAGATAATTTTTTTGGTGTCGATTCTATCGATGCCGAGGAAGAGGCAGAGGTCCCTCTACCGTTGTCCGGCCCTGTTATGAGATCTAAGAAGTCTCAAAAAAGGAAGTCCAAGATGAATGGAGTTGAGACTTCTGGTAGTGCTGGGGACACGGAGGTCGTTCCCCCGGCTTCAGACCTTGTAGGTTTTAGTAAGGTCACCCTTCTTTTTCAGAGCGTCCTCTCTGCTTGGTTTGGTTTTCCACAAGGTATGCAATACTGGACTCCAAACGTGGACATTCGGTATGATTCCATAATTCCAGAGAAGGTTTGTTTCTTCGTTACTTCATTCAAAAATGGCCTTAGGTTTCCTGTGCATCCCTTCCTAAAGAATGTCCTTCAACATTTCAACGTCTGTCCTGCCCAACTTTCTCCTAATTTCTGAGGTGTTTTGGTGGGTTTTCTGGTGTTCTTTAAGAAGACCAAGTTTGGTGTTCCCACGATACCCTTGCTTATGAAATTATTTAATGGCAAGGTCACCCCTTTTGATGGCTTCCTATATATAGCCAAACGGGTGAAGACCTGAGTTCTAATCTCCGACCTCTCGAGCTCCCACAAGAGATGGAAGAAACGTTTCTTCTTCGTGTCCGGGAATGAATGGGAGTTTAACCCTAGGGATGCAGCTGATACACTCCTTGTGTCTCGGACTTGGTATGTGCTACAACTTTAAAATTGATCACCCAAGTGCAGGTTGTGCGAAGTAATAAAATACTTGGAAGTCCGAGGTCGAACCACAGGGAATTGTGAAAACTTAGAACACAAAGAAAAATAAAAGAAAATTGTTTTGAAAAAAATTGTTGTAGATATTTTGAAATTTGGTTTTAAAACAATAATTAAAAATACTAGAACATCAGGTACTCCCTCTCAAATCCATACAATAATGATTAAAGACTTAGTTCTTAACCCTAGATAAGAATCAAATGTCGGTTGATTCAAGTCACCAAGTTTAACAATAAAACCAAGAGAACACCTTTATTTATAATCAAAAGTTTATTCAGGAACCTGAGTAATCTTTCAATTATATTATTTTGTGAAATAATGGTAATTAACTTAAGCATGGAATAACCAGTTATTTGACTTGCAGGGAAATTCAAGCAATCAATGTACGTGGCACAAACACTTTACTAAGAAATCAAAAGTTAAATTAACAAAATATTACATACCATTAAGCTCATCAGTCAATAACATTACCGTACTTCATTGCGAGGTCCTCCCCTAGCCCTAGCTAAAGCTTTTAGCCAGACATGACGAACTAAAATCAAAATAAAAAGATGGGAAAATAATAATAATCCTAATCCTAATTATCTAAATCATAATTCTCTCTCAATAGATGAGAGCCTTTATTTATACTAAAATAAATCCTAGGTATAGGTAGAATATATAAAGTTGGCTTGGGAGGAATTCCTTTCCAAACAGAAGTCTTTTAAAGTTAAATCCCGTGCATAAAATCTTGGGGCCTGCGGGTATAAAATCTATCCAGACTTCGAGCTTGAATTTCGTATATTTAGAGGCTGAATCACGAAATTTTCGTCAAATACACTTTTGTAGCACTTGAAATTTACTTTCCAAGCCCACAAAAATCATGTCAATCCGATATCGGAGTCAAAATTTATGACCATAATACTGAAGATGTATCAAATCCTTATCTTCTATAATACTTTTTCAATCCAATTTTAAATAAGTTTTCTTCAATCTTTAACTCTTATAAGGATTAAATTGCTGATTTATCTTCAAGTATTCCTATCTCAATCTTGACTCTTTAATTCTTATCAATTATGATTTTTCCTCTAGTGATTGTTTCACTTGTCTTATCCATTATTACATTAAATCAACCAATTTACCTGCAAAATAAACCAAACAACTAGAAAAAGTATCAAACTAAAAAATCAAGAAATTTAACACATTTAATCACAAATAATATGCAATTAATCAATCTTTAAATATAATAAAATAACACTTTTGATGGTTAATCAGTATGCCCCTGACAATTTGGGTAAGCCCTCTCTGACAAGGCCTGGTCCAGCTTCATAGCTCGGTGTTTTCTCTGTTTTCTCTTTATCGTTTTCAGGTATCCAACCCGATCTCAGTGCTGAGGATAGGATAGTCCTGTTAGACTTGGAGAGTTGTCAGCCAGAGAGGTACTCTGAGCTCCTTAAGCCTACAGTGCTCACTCAACTCGGGTTCAGTCCTCCCGAGGTAAGAGTTGAAACCCCAATTCCAATATCCGTAGCTGGTAAGGCTCTCCTTTCTTCATCTCTAGTTCTTCCTCTCTTTTTTTTTGCGTTTTTAATGATCTGCTTACTTTGATTTCTCAGGTTCCAGCTCGATGGCTCCAGATGCTGAAGTTGTAAGAGCCAAGGTGGCCCATCTTAGGAAAGATAGAACTGGTAAAAAACGCAAGGCCGAGGTCGAATTTGGGAATGACCTAGGTCCTGTTCAAAAATCACCAAGAGTGAGCTCGTCCTCTTCTTCACCTTCTCAGATGATTTCCTCACCTCCCCGGTCCTTCAAAAGACCTCTTCGTTTGTGAAACTTGTAGTGGTCTCCATTTTCCAAAGGGGTCCTTACTCCTCAGATGACTCCATCGGTATCTCCTCATCCCTCCTTGGGGCCCTCTAGACTAGTAGGGGCTTCGTCTTCCCCTTCATCAACAAAGGTGGCTGGAGCCCTCGAGGCCATAACTCCCCTCATGTGAAAATCTTTCCCTTCCAAGTCTACCGAGAAAGTTTCTCGTCTGTCGTTAGAGGGCTCGTCAGAAAAGGTGGTTAAAGGCAAGGGTTCACTCATCAAGAACGTAAATCTTACTTTCGAGGTCATTGCGTTTGTTATCCCTGAATCTGATATTCAGGAAATTTTGATGGTGCCCTTGTCTACCTCGCCCACCACTGCTCTGTATGGAGCAACATCAGTAAGTTCTGAGTTTTTCTAAACTCCATTTATTTCTTTGGGTAGGTAGTCTTTTCTAACCTTAGCCTTTTTTGCTTTTCTCAATTGGCCATTCATATGAGCGCCTTGGTAAGCAGAGCTTGAGCTTTGGAGAGCGCTGTCGAGGTGTCTCAGAAATCCTCGAAAGTCTTTGAGCTCAAAGTTGCCGATTTGGCCTTCACCAATGAGGACCTAAAAGCTCAGGTACACAACCTGAAGGCCCAAGTCAAGGATTTGAGCTCAGCGAATAAGGGCTTAGAGATCGAAGCCAGAAAGGCTAATGACGAGCTCAAACTTAAGGCTAACAACTTGCTTCAGGCGCAGAAGGATGCCTTCATAGCTCTTGATTCTCTCCAATCCATGAAAAAAGAGTATGACATGTTGGCTAAGTTCAATGTCATACTGCTGAAGGAGATTGAGGTGGAGAGAGCCAAGGTGAAGGCAAGGGACACCAAGGTGGCAAAACTACAGGATGAATGTGCTACAAACTGGGTTGCTGGGTATTTTGCCTTCCAGGAGCAAGCCATGGAGGCATACCCTGCTCTGAATTTTTACTTTGATCCTCCTTTAGATAAGGAGAAGGATGGGTCAGTTGCTGAGAAGGAGGGTGAGGTTGGGGTCACAGCTCCTAGCATAGTTCCTGAGGTCAAGGCTTCTGCTATTATTTTTGCTGGGGATGAGGTTGAAGCTCCTAAACATGTTCCTTCTGAGACTGGTTTTGAGTCCTCTTCTGGGCCTATTTTGGCTAGGGAGACAACTTCAACAGAGGTGGGAGTTCCTGAGATCACCTTACCTCCAACTGAAGTTAAAGCTTCAGCACCTGTTCCCATCGAGGCTCCTTCTGCTTCGTCTAACCTTCTTCCTGCTCTGCCAAAGGGAGTGACTGTGCCAGAGATGTCCCAAACTGAAGAAATCAGAGGTCCTACTATGGACTCTTAGGGCAGATCTTTTATCTTTGTAATAGCTTTTTTGTATGAAATGATTTTTGAGGACTTCTTATCGTTGTAATGGCTTTTTGTATGAAATAAACAGAATTTGTATCTTGCTTCTATCTTGCTAACTCCCCTTTGCCCCCTTGCTTCAACGAGAACTTTGTTCTTTTGGGAGCAATTCTGTTTTGGACAAGTATGAGATCTATTCCCGAGCTGAGGGGCTTATCTGAGTTGAAAAGTTCATTTTCGAAGAGTTCTCCTTGGTTCTAAAGATTTCACTACAGTTTCATGAACATAAAAGCTCATCATAGATTTATGAGCTGAGGAGCTCAAGTAGTTTTAGGAACTAAAGAGCTTACTTTGAGAACTCGTCCTGGCTTTATAAGCTGAAGAACTCATCGTTGTTTTATGAGCCGAAGAGCTCATCTTGAATTTATGAGCTAAAGAGCTCATCTTAGTTTCATGAGTTAAAGAGCTCATCGATATTTTTATAAGCTGAAGAGCTCATCGATGTTTTTACGAGTTAGAGAGCTCATCGTGAATTTATGAGCTAAAGAGCTCATCTTAGCTTCATGAGCTGAAGAGCTCATAGATGTTTTTATAAGCTGGAGAGCTCATCATGAATTTATGAGCTAAAGAGCTCATCTTAGTTTCATGAGCTGAAGAGCTCCTCTTAATTTTATGAGCTGAATAGCTCCTTTTGATTTTATGAGCTGAAGAGCTCATTGATGTTTTTCTGAGCTGAAAAACTCATCTTGAATTTATGAGCTGAAGAGCTCCTCTTGGTTTTATGAGCTGAAGAGCTCATCGTTCATTAGTAGTGGAATAACAACTGAACTGGAACTTCTTCTTTTTTTTTTTATTGCAGTGAGTTTTTTACAAGAGTATAGTTTTTTACTATTGGAAGAACTTCTTCAAATGCTCAGCATTCCAGGAATAAGGCAAAAATCTTCCTTCTTCAGTTCGTAGCTCGTAATTCCCTGGTCTGATTACTTTGGATATGATGTACGGACCTTCCCAATTGGGCCCTACCTTCCCGTGAGTGGGGTCCTTACCAGCTGGAAGGAGTTTCTTAAGGACCAGATCTCCTATAATGAAAATCCTATGTCTGACTCTTCTGTTGTAGAATTGAGTTGTCTTTCTCTGATAATTAAGGATGTGTTGTAAGGCTCTGTCACTTTTTTCATCTAGGAGGTCGAGGTTAACTAGAAGTGATTCGTTGTTTAGCTCAGGGTCAACGAGCTCTGTTCTTGGGGATTAGATGCCTATTTCCACTGGGGCCACCGCTTCATTTCCATAAGCCAAGGCGAAGGGCATCTCTTGAGTTGTCGATCTGACTGTGGTTTTGTAAGTCCATAGCACTTATGGCAGATGTTTCACCCATCAACATTTCAGTGCTTCAAGTTTTGTTTTAAGAGCTGTCTTAATAGTGTGGATGGTTACTTCTACTTACCCATTTGATTGAGGATGAGCTGCTGCCGAGATGTAATTTCTTATACCTAGCTCAGCACAAAACCCTTTGAACCTAGGATTGTCGAACTGCTTTCCATTATCTGAGACGACTGTTCTGGGTATTCCAAACTTGTAGATTATGGATTTTCACGTGAAGCTCTGGATCTTCTGGTTTGTGATTTTTGCGAGAGTTTCCATCTCAGTCCATTTGGTGAAATAGTATACCCCAATTATCGCAAATTTACATTGTTCTGCACCGGTAGGGAGGGGTCCGAGTATGTCTAACCCCCATTGCTGAAAAGGCCATGGACTAACCACCGAGGTTAGGAGCTCTGGAGGGCAGTGTGGGATATTGACATGCAACTGGCAGGTTTTGCACCTTTTGACTAGCTCTACTGCGTCCTTGAGCAAGGTGGGTCAAAAATATCCTTGCCTTAGAGTTTTACTAGCCAAAGTTCGAGTTCCAATGTGGTTGTCGCAGATGCCTTCATGGATTTCCCTCAGGATGTAACTTGCCTCCTTGATGTCGACACACCTTAAGAGGGGTGACGAAAAGCCTTTTTTGTACAATTTCCCCTGGAGGATGGTGAATTTGGAAGACTTAGCTCTTAGTCGCGCTACTTCTTTGGAATCTGTTGGTAAGGTCCCATTCTGTAGGTAGTCCTTAATTGGGTCCAACTAAGTCGGCTGAGTCTAAATAGGCAATACCTCCTCGATCTCAGGACTTACTGATGGTTCTGTTAGATGTTCAACTGGGATGAGCCTGTCTAGGCTTTCCTGGGAAGCAGTGGCTAGCTTGGCTAAGGTGTTGGCTCGGGAATTCTCAGCTCTGGGGACATGCACAACTTTAACCTGCATAAGTTTTTTCATCAGCTCTTGTACCTTTTTCAGATATAGAGCCATTCTTTCTCCCTTAGCCCCGTATGCTTCCTCGATCTGCTTCATTACCAGTTGGGAGTCTTTGTGAATCACAAGCTGTTATGTTTCAATGGAATGAGCTAAGTTGAGCCCGGCAATCACGGCTTCGTATTCATCCTCGTTTTATGAAGCTTTGAAATTGAATCTGAGGGCATACTCTACGTCTATCCCATCTGGGGAGGTCAAGATCAGTCTAGCACTGTCTACCGAGGGCTTCCACGTCGGGAGGTCGGGTACCAGTTGGGTTGCTTCAAGGGACGCTTCTCAATCTGTTATAAATTCTGCAATGAAATCTGTCAGTACTTACCCTTTGATCGTGGTTCTAAGTTTGTACCTGATGTCGAACTCACTGAGTTCTATTGCCCACTTGACCAACCTTCCTGATGATTCTGGCTTGTGCAAGACCTGTTTCATTGACTGATTTGTGGAGACTTTTATTGTGTGAGCCTGGAAATAAGGACTGAGTCTCCTTGCAGCTGTTACCAGAGCTAAGACTAGCTTCTCCATATTCGGGCATCTCTCATCTGCTCCCCTCAGAGCTCTGATGTGGTAGTAGACAGGTTGCTAAGCTCTGTCTTGCTCCCTGACCAGTATTGCGTTGGTTGAGAAATCCGAGACAACAAGGTATAAGGTGAATATCTCCCCTTCTCTAGGACTCACGAGGACTAGAGGTGCATTGAGGTAATCCTTGAGGGCTTTGAATGCCTCCTCACACTGCGCGTTCTACTGAAATGCCCTTTTCAAGACTTAGAAAAAGGGTTGACACTTATCGCTTGACCTGGAGACAAAGCGACTCAAAGTTGCTATCCTCCTTGTTAAACGTTGGACCTCCCTTGTGTTAGAGGGTGGTTGCATGTTGATTATAGCTCTTACTTTCTCTAGATTAGCTTTTATACCTCGGCTATTGACAATAAAATCCAGAAATTTTCCAGCGGAGACTCCATAGGCGCATTTAGCTAGGTTGAGCTTTATTTGGTACTTTCTGAGAATTTGGAAGGATTCCTTGAGATTTCTAATGTGGAGCTCAACCTTCAAAGACTTTACCAGCATGTCATTGATATACACCTCCATGGAGGTGTCGATCTGCTTCTGGAACATGCGATTCACCAATCGCTGGTATATGGCTCCAGCGTTCTTTAGTCCGAATGACATGACCTAGTAGCAGTATGTTCCCTGCTCAGTTATGAAGGATATCTTCTCCTAATCATTTGGGTCTATTCTGATCTGGTTGTACCCTGAAAAGACATCCATGAAACTTAGCAGCTCATGCCTTGCTATGGCATCCACGATCAAATCAATTCTGGGAAGTGAGAAACTATCTTTGGGGCATGCGCAGTTTAGATCGGTGAAGTCGATGCAAAGGCGCCACTTGCCATTAGTCTTCTTGACGTGGACCACATTGGCTAGCCAGGTCGGATAATCCACCTCCCTGATGGCCTTGGCATGGAGGAGCTTGGAGACCTCCTCGTTAATCACTTTTTGGCGTTTTGGGGCAAAGCTCCTTCGTTTTTGCTTGATGGGCTTGAAGGTTGGATTCACGTTGAGCTTGTGCGTGATGACTGAGGGGTCAATCCCCTGCATGTCCTCCTGTTTCCACGTGAATACCTTCATATTCTTTTTCAAAAATTGAATAAGGATGACCTTAACCTCCTTGAGCAGTTTTTATCCTACGTACACCAAGTGTCTTGGGTCTTCGTCGAGCTGGACAAGTTCCAGCTCATCTGAAGGAGTGGGCCTTATTTCCAGCTCATCTCTCTTGTCGAGCTCATCCAGTTGTATGGTCTTGACCTCTTTCTTCTTCATAGGCACCATGTAGCATTCTCTCACAACTCGTTGGTCTCCTCGGACCACACCAACGCCATTCTCGGTAGAAAACTTCATTACGAGGTGGTAGGCAGTAGGAATGGCTCTCATGGAGTTGAGAGAAGGTCTTCCTAGCAAGGCTTTGTATGCTGATGGAGCATCGACGACCAAGAATTTCATAGTGGTGGTTGATTGGCAGGGAGGGTCTTCCATTGTGTAGACGAGCTGAATTGATCCTAGTGAGAGCACTCTCTCTCCAGAGAATCCAAGCAGGTGAGTCCTCACTGGCTCGAGCTTGTCTCTGTCAATGTTCATCTTGTCAAAGGCAGATGCAAAGATGGTATCGACAGAGCTCCCGTTATCAATTAGAACCTAGTGGATGGTTCTATTGGTGATGATAGCCCTTACTACCAAGGGATCATTGTGGGGATGTTGACTACCTTCCAGATCTGTATTTGAAAATGTTATTTCCATGTTCAACTGTGGTGCCTCGGACACAGCGTGTACCTCTAATACATCTTCGGCTCAAACTTTGAGCATGTGGGCCTTCCTAGCTGAGCTGGTTTCCCCACCTCCAGCAAATCCTCCAGATATCACACTGATTTCTCCCAATGGCTGTTGGTGTTGCACATGAGCTTGCTGCTGAGGTGCTGAGGGTAGGTGAGCTCGGTTCTGATTGTCTTGCGCTACGAAGCGGCATAGTTGTCCCCTCTGAATTAGGAACTCTATCTCCTTCTTTAGATGGATGCAATCGTCAGTGTGATGTTCATGGTCTCTATGATACTCACAGTACTTTGTAGCGTCCCGTTTTGCGGGGTTTGCCTTCATCCGAGGTGGCCACATCAAGAACTTTTCATTTTGCACTTTTTAGAAGACCTAGGACACCGTGGCGTTAAGGGGACTAAACTGCCTTGGATCATACCTTGGCTGTAACTACTGAGGTGGGGGTCCCAGGAGATCTCTAATATCTCCTATTCTCTTTGGGTAGCATTCTCTATCTTTTCGTGGAGAGCGTTTTCGACTTTTCTCCTTCCTTGGACTTCAGTCCTTCCTCTTCTCCTTCTCCTTGTGGGTAGTCGAGCTCCCAGCCTTGGAGAGGAGAGCTTCCTCACCATTAATATATTTCTCTGCCTTGGCAAAGACCTCATTCATACTGGCTTGTGGGTTCTTGGAGATGGAGAACATCAGGTCCTTCGACTGGACTCTCAGTCTGGCAATGAAGGTAGTGAAGGCAAATTTCTCATCTAGGACATCTACTTTTAGAGATTCTAAATTGAACCTCTGAACATAGCTTCGTAGTGTCTCGTTGGGTCCTTGTTTCACATTCAATAAGTTGTAGCTCAGCTTTCGATAAGTTCGAGCTCCTATGAAGTGTGAGAGAAATGAGATGGAGAGCTCTCTGAAGGAGGAAATGGATGTTGGGGTCAGCCTATTGAACCAGACTAAGGCTGAGCCCTTCAATGTAATGGAAAAAACGCGACAACGCACTGGGTTTTGGTACCCATGTAGCTCCATCTAGTTTTTATAGGTGTTGAGATGGTCCACGGGATCTTTCGTTCCATCGAAGGTCTCTATCTGAGGCATTTTGAACTTTGGTGAAAGTGGAAAATACAGCACCTCTACAATAAAGGGAGACTCTGTCTGCTGGACCAGGGCGTCCATAGTCACTGGGATTTTGTCTCTTACAGCCTCCTTCATGTGGTTAAGCTCTTGTTGAATTTTCCTGAAGCGTTGCTCCCAATACTGCTCTTTTTTTTCCTACTGATGTGGGGGAAACTCGTTCTTATGAGTCCCCTTGTTATGGCTCTGTACTTCCTCGTCTTCTCTGTTCTTTTGAGCTATTCCTTACTCCTCCTTGTAACGATTGCTACTATACTGCAACAGTTGTGGAGAGTGTTGGGGCAGTTGCGACTCTTCTGCCTAGATATGCGACTGTTACTATCTGGGTGGCGCTTGGGTGGAAACTAGTTGTCTTTTGTGCTATCCTACTTGGGATGCAGCTGCAGGGATGAGAGGTCAGACCTCTAACTTCATGGGCATCCAAAGCGGGCTGGGCTCCTGATCTAGGAAAGCATGACCTTAATTACCAAGCTCATCCTTAAGTATATTTAAGGTATCATCAATGAAAAATTTGATATGATCTAATTAATTGTGATCCCTCGATGGCGTTACCAACGTTTTTGTGTCCCTCATGGTGTTTCTGAGCAACGAGGCTTACACCCATTCGAATTAGTTTATATAAGGTTTCTCATTCTTATGTAATTTGAATAAGTCATCCTCCTATTTATTTATTATTGTTAGAACAATTTTTTACATAAATCACTTAAGTCGTTATTAATGGAGCGGCTTGTGAGGCGAGGTGTTGGTGGATGAACTGAGTTTCTGCTCGTAGGGGCGAAGTCTAAAGTGTTAAAGTATTTTTAAAATAAAAGCTCTTTGGGTGAATATTTTTGAAATTTGTTTTACGACTTTTGGGACAAATTAGAAAGGTGTGAAAAAAAAATGACATAAAAGGTTACCAATTTAAAGTTAATGACTTTTGGTTAAAGACATCAATTCAAATGGTCACATCCTTTTATAAAATCACCATTAACACATTTTGGTTAAAAAATATCATTACAAAAAGTCACAAACTTTCATAAATTCATCTTTGATATCTCTTGGACTAAAAGACATAATTTCAAATGGTTGTAATTTTTCATAAAGTCACCATTTATATCATTTGAACCAAAATGCACCATTTCATATGGTTGCATCCTTTATGAAAAGCCACTAGTGAGTCTATAAATAGGTGATATTTTGCACTCCAACAATATACCATTGAACAATTCTATACTTTCCACTAGAATTGCTCTCTCATTCTTCTTTCTCTTTATTCTCCCAAATTTACATACATCTATTCTTTTCTATTTAATATAATGTTCTAGTTTCTGCAGAGTTAGTGTGACACCCCAAAAACCGGAGGTCCTTTGTCAACCCGTTGATCACCCATCAATCCGCGGAATACCCTTGGATACCGTGTAACTCGATATCCCGCTATTATGCCCCATTTACCGGGATCCATAATTTAACAAAATTCGAGCAGAGTCTCCTTTGTATGGGGAGCTCTACCCAAAACACAACATGTGCAATCATACAATCACATGACTCATCCGAAGTCCAATATACAACATTGACCACACCGAGTCCATTTATCCATACTCATATAACAACATTTAATCACATGACCCATCTGAGGTCCAATGTACATCAAAAATAGTTAATACAAGTTCAAATTACAATTCTTTTATATACATTACATGCCTAAAAACTAACTTTACAAATATTTTACAAAAATGGATTAAAAGCCACAAGTCGGCTTTTCTTCATCCTTGAGGCCCCAAATACGAGCCATCCACCGGTGTATAACTCATACCTGAAATGTTTTCCCATAAAGGGTGAGTCAAGCTCAATAGGTGTTCTCCTAAAGAGGTCACTCCCTAACTTAAGTGCATATGAAATGTTCACTTGCAACATTCAACAAGCCACAAAATATTCCAAACAAGAATATGCAATTCAATGTTGGAAATCACCATGTTATGCCATGAAATGAGGTGAGACTCACTCATGCACTTCAACCCGAACCCTCTCCAGCTCCCACAACACAATGCAATGCTAATGTGTATAAATCCGCCATTTATGTTGCATATCAAATGACCATTATAAATCTCGGGTCTTTCTTGAGGTGGGTATTCATGGACTTACACCAAGGGTCACCCAACCCACACGGAATTCATGGGCTTCCACCAAGGGTTCCGCGTACACCCACACACTTTATGGGCTGAACCAAGGGAGTGCGTATCTCAATCACCGGGTCTTGCACCCGAGGGAATTTTCTATCCCTTCTTGCTAACATCGACCCTATTTTCAATGCAAACCATGTGACTCAGTCGAACCTCGGCCAAACTATCCCCGAGCCCATGAATCATTCATCAATAATGATGTTTGATCAACTATGCACACACACCCACACTCATGTCTTATGCCCATGAATGCGTTGCCTCCGTGCAAATGCAATGTAATGTGTAATTGCAACACCAATGTCATGTCTAATATGTACGAGTGTCATATGAATCATTTAACCACATATCTACATATTTCATGACAATTTATAACAAAAGCATATAATTACCATGATTCATCACAATGTCAATATATCAACATTCACATTTAACAACAATTTTTTCTAAGCACGTCATACATAATCTATGCAATAACACACTTAATTTTCACATAGGCATTTAATCAAACACCTTCAAGGCACCAAATCATGTTATCACATAAAAATGCTCATAATCATCACATAAATCAAAAAATCACATTTAGTGATTTTTACATACCCAATTATCAAAATTCCAAGAAATCACAATCTAGAAATCCATATGTATTCAAGTCAAGATAGAATTTATTCTACCTATTTTCAATACCCATTTCACTTTTTAAATACAATAGGCATTTGTTAAATCACATCTAATAACCTACCCATTTCATACAATCATCCTAGGTTGGAAATAAACCTAAGTAGGATGAAAATCCTACATCTTGAAGCGTAAAATCAACGTAGGAAGCTTCAAGGATTCAACCCAAGCTTCCCCCAAAATCTCATTTTTGAATTTTCGGTGAAATCCTTCGTTTTTGGTATGGTTGTGTAGCCCTCGTCGAGGAGATTGACTTTAATACTTTGCCCAAAGAATTCCGACCGGCGGAACTCCGTAGATCTGAGAGAGAAGATTGAAATTCTCTCTTTTTCCTCTCTTCTTCTTCCGAGGTTAACCCAGCAGAAAACCAGCAGAGAGTTTTCTTAAAAATCCAATTTTAGTCCCTATTTATACACTTTAACGCTTGGTCCACGTCGCACCACACGCCCCCCTTTCCCGAGTCCGTTTTTGCCCCGAAACGATTAAATTCCGCTCCGGTTCAAGTTCAAAAATTTTTATTTCAACTTGCTTTAAATTATTTTCTAAATTTCAAAATTTTATTAAAAAATTTGTTTTTGGGTCACCCGAGACCCTTTCTCATAAAAAGTTCAAATTTACCCGGGTTTTACATTCTTCCCCCCTTAAAAGAACTTTGTTCCCGAAATTCACACACACACATGCACATACAACCACATGCATATGCAACAGTCATATAATACTAAATGACTATCAGAATGTACCTTCATCCTCGAATAAGAAAGGATAACCGGTACGTATAGTGTCCTCACGCTCCCATGTCGTCTCCTCCACTCCTCGGTGCTGCCACAACACCTTCACTAGCCTCACGGTCTTGCCTTGTAAAACCGGCTCTTAGCTATCCATGATACGTACCGGTCCCACCTCGAAGGTCCCATCCGCATTAACAATCAACTCACCCCAATCCACCACATGTGTCGGATCTGGAGTATGCTTCCGGAGCATAAAGACATGAAACACCGCATGAACACCCGATAAATTTGGTGACAACGCCAACCGGTAAATAACTGTGTCAACCCTCTCAAGCACCTCGAAGGGCCCGATATACCTCTGCGACAGCTTTCCCCGCTTGCCAAACCTGACCACTCCTCTCTTAGGCATCACCTTCAAGAAGACATGATCTCCCACCTCAAACTCCAGAGGTCCCCGCCGTCTATCAGTATAGCTCTTCTGCCGGCTCTAAGCCGTGAGAAGACGGTTCTGTATCAAGTCCACCTTCTCCGAGGTGTCTCTAACCAATTTCGGACCCATAGAGGGTCTCTCTCCAACCTCTGTCCAACAAATTGGAGGACGACACGGCCTCCCATAAAGTGCCTCATAGGGTGCCATCTGTATACTCGCCTAATAATTGTTGTTGTAGGCGAACTCCACTAAGGGCAAATGCTCTTCCCAGCTACCCTGGAGATCTAGGACGCATGTCCGTAGCATGTCCTCTAATGTCTGGATGGTCCTCTCCGACTGACCGTCCGTCTGGGGATGAAAAGTTGTGCTCATCATCAACTGTGTACTCATGGCTCGCTGGAAACTCTCCCAAAAATGAGCCGTGAACTTAGGGTCCCGATCCAATACTATAGATACGGGCACCCCGTGCAACCAAACAATCTCCTGTATATACAACCTGCAGAATTCCTCCAGTGTGAAGGTCATCCACACCACCAAAAAGTAGGGCTGTAAATCGAGCTGAATTCGAGTCTAATTCAAGCTTAATTTACACATAAACGAGCTGGCTCGTTTAACTATTTACACATAAACGAGTCTAAAAAAATGTTCAAGCTTGGCTTGTTTAACAGCCCTACCAAAAATTGTGTCGACTTTGTAAGCCGGTCCACTATCACCTACACCGCGTCATGTCCCCGCGATGTCCGTGGCAAGTGGGTCACAAAATCCATCGTGACGTGTTTCCACTTCCACTCAGCCACCTCCAAAGGCTGGAGCAACTCTGCGGATCTCTGGTGCTCAACCTTGACCTGCTGACATGTGAGACATCGTCTAACGAAATCTCTGACGTGCCTCTTCATCCCGCTCCAATAGTATTGACGACGAAGATCATGGTACATCTTCGTGCCACCTGGATGCACAGCAAAACGAGAGCAATGAAACTCCCTAAGGATCTTCTCTCTCAGATCAGTGTTAATGGCCTAGCCCTCATCACCCGTACCCGACCGTACCCGGTCCCTGATAGACAATATCTCTGTATCCTGCCCTTGGGACTCGATCACTCTGCTTAGTAGGGAAGGTGTAGCCACCAAACTCTCCAAAGTGCTCTGAGCCTGACCCCTGTAGTTAGGGATGTCAATGGACCGAAGCGGGGGCGGGGGGTATAGTCTTCATCCCCGTACCCGCTTAAAAAAATTTCGTCCATCCCCGGTCCACCCCCGTTAACGGGTATAATTTTCATCTCCATCTCCATCCGCGGATAAATTTCTAATCCCCGCCCCCATCCCCGCTTCCCTCGTACCCGCCCAACCCAAAGCCCAGGCCCAGGCCCAAGTCCAAACTCAAACCAACATAATCCAAAATTCTAAATAAAAAGCCCAAGAGTTCCAATACTCTTCTATAGTATTGAAATCTCAGTTAGCTATAATTTGACAATTCACAACCATATAATAGAGATGAACATTCAAACTGTGGCAGTAAGATATATGAAGTATGAGGAAAAAAATGAGAATTTGTACAAGGATGCACAAGGTACTAAATTCAGAATCATATACTGGGAATCAAAAACTCTTTAACTGGGAGTATTTGCACAAGGATGCTTTAACTGGGAGTATATATATATATATATAACGGGTATAGCGGGGACGGGGGCGGGGGTAAGGGTAAGTCCATCCCCGCCTTCATCCCCGTACGGGTTTATACGGGTATCCCCGTATACGTCCACCGTCCAATACGTATAGTCCATCCCCGATCCAAACGGGACGGGTTTGGACGAATACCCGTTTTTCTCCGGTCCACTGCCATCCCTACCTGTAGTGTAGCCCGAACTACTCCACAGTCTCGAGCATCAGCCATTCCTAGGAAGCCACACTAGCTAAGACTCCCTGTGACTTTCGGCTGAGTGCGTCAGCCACCACATTTGCTTTACCAGGATGGTAATGCAAAGTGAAGTCATAGTCCTCTAAATACTCCATCCACCTGTGTTGCCTCATGTTGAGCTCCCGCTGTGTGAAGATGTACTTAAGACTCTTATGGTCCGAAAACACCTCGAATTGCTCACCGTATAAATAGTGGCGTCAATCCTTCAAGGCAAAGACAATGGCCACCAACTCCATATCATGCGTAGGTTAATTCTGCTCATGGTTCTTTAACTGCTGAGAACCATAAGCCACCACCCTCTCGGACTGCATCAAAACACAACCAAACCCTTCCTTCGAGGCATCACAATACACTGTGTACCTCTGTCCCCTTTCCAAGACTATCAAAATAGGAGCTGAAGTAAGTCTCCCATTCAACTCTTGGAATGTCGTCTCACACGAGTCATCCCACTAAAACTTGACCTCCTTCCGGGTCAACCTCGTCATAGGTGCAGCTAGTCGAGAGAAGTCCTCAATGAACCTCTTGTAGTACCCCGCCAATCCCAAAAAACTGCGTATCTCAAAGACTAACTTCGGTCTCTCCCAACTCATAACCGCTTCGACCTTCTCCGGTCAACTGCCACACCCGAAGCCGACACCACGTGTCCCAAAAATTTCACCTCCGTTAGCCAAAATTCACACTTGCTGAACTTGGCGTACAACTGATGATCTCTCAAGGTCTGGAGAACAACCCTCAAGTGACCCTCATGCTCCTCCTCAGACTTAGAGTAGATCAAAATGTCGTCAACAAAGTCCACGACAAAATGATCTAGGTAGGGTTGGAACACCCTATGCATGAGATCCATGAATGTCGTTGGGGCAATCGTCAATCCAAAAGGCATAATCGTGAACTCGAAATGCCCATACTGCGTCCTAAACGCCATCTTAGGGTATCTGCCTCCCTAACCCTCAACTAATGGTAACCCGTGCGTAGATCTATCTTGGAGTAGACCCGCTCTCCTCTCAGCTGATCAAACAAATCATCAATCCTCGGCAAAGGGTACCTATTCTTGATAGTAACCCGATTCAACTGCCGGTAATCTATACATAGTCGAAGAGTCTTATCTTTCTTCTTGGCAAACAATACCGGAGCACCCCAAGGTGAAGTGTTCAGTCTAATAAAGCCCTTGTCCAACAATTCTTGCAATTAGACCTTGAGTTCTTGCAACTCAACTGGTGTCATTCTATGCGGAGTCATAGAAATGGGCGATGTACCGAGGTGCAACTCAATAGTGAAGTTCACATCCTTATGTGGAGGTAATATCGGTAGTTCGTCCGGAAAAATGTTCTCATACTCACACACAAGCTGTGACAGTCATCAGAGCCTAAGCTACACTATGGACTCTAAACCTCTTTCACTCTCGCAATGGAAGATGATAGGCTCATTTCTCACAAGACCCATATAAGATCTATGGCCTATGCTCTGATACCAAGCTATGACACCCGAAAAACCGGGGGTCCTTTGTCAATCCGTTGATCACCCATCAACCCACGGAATACTCGTGGATACCATGTAACTCGATATCACGCACATTATGCCCCATTTATCGGGATCCATAATTTAACAAAATTCGAGCAGAGTCTCCTTTGTACGGGAAGCTCCACCCAAAATATAATATGTGCAATCATACAATCACATGACTCATCCGAGGTCTAATATACAACATTGACCACACTGGGGCCATTTATCCATACTCATATAACAACATTTAATCACATGACCCATCTGAGGTCCAATGTACATCAAACATTGTTAATACAAGTTCAAATTACAATTCTTTTACATACATTACATGCCCAAAAACTAACTTTGCAAATGTTTTACAAAAATGGATTAAAAGTCGGCTTTTCTTCATCCTTGAGGCCCTAAATACGAGCCATCCACCGGTGTATAACCCGTACCTGAAATGTTTTCCCATAAAGGGTGAGCCACGCTCAATAGAGTATCTCCTAAAGAGGCATCTCCCCAACCTAAGTGCATATGAAATGTTCACATGCAACATTCAACAATCCACAAAGCATTTCAAACAAGAATATGCAATTCAATGTTGGAAATCACCATGCCATGCCATGAAATGAGGTGAGACTTACTCATGCACTTCAACCCGAGTCCTCCCCGGCTCCCACAACACAATGCAATGCCAATGTGTATAAATTCGTCATTTATGTTGCACATCAAATGACCATTATAAATCTCGGGTCTTTCTTGGGGTGGGTATTCATGGACTTACATCAATGGTCACCCAACCCACACGGAATTCATGGGCTTCCACCAAGGGTTTCGCGTACACCCACACACTTTATGGGCTGAACCAAGGGAGTGCGTATCCCAATCGCCGGGTCTTGCACCCGAGATAATTTTCTAGCCCTTGTTACTAATCCCGACCCTATTTTCAATGCAAACCATGTGACTCAGTCGAACATCGGCCAAACTATCCCGATCCCATGAATCATTCACCAATAATGGTGTTTGATCAACTATGCACACACACCCACACTCATGCCTTATGCCCATGAATGCGTTGCCTCCGTGCAAATGCAATGTAATGTGTAATTGCAACACCAATGTCATGTCCAATATGTACGAGTGTCATATGAATCATTTAACCACATATCTACATATTTCATGACAATTTATAAAAAAAACATATAATTACCATGATTCATCACAATGTCAATACATCAACAAACATATATCAACATTCACATTTAACAACAATTTTTTTCAAGCATGTCATACATAAATCTATGCAATAACACACTTAATTTTCACATAGGCATTTAGTCAAACACCTTCAAGGCACTAAATCATGTTAACACATAAAAATGCCCATAATCATCACATAAATAAAAAAATCACATTTAGTGATTTTTACATACCCAATTATCAAAATTCTAAGAAATCACAATTTAGAAATTCCTATGTATTCAAGTCAAGATAGAATTTATTCTACCTATTTCCAATACCCATTTCACATTTTAAATACAATAGACATTTGTTAAATCACATCTAACAACCTAACAATTTCATACAATCATCCTAGGTTGGAAATAAACCTAAGTAAAATGAAAACCCTACATCTTGAAGCGTAAAATCAACGTAGGAAGCTTCAAAGATTCAACCCAAGCTCAAACCCAAGCTTCCCCCAAAATCTCGTTTTTGAATCTTCGGTGAAATCCTTCATTTTTGGTATGGTTGCATAGCCCTCGTTGAGGAGATCGACTTTAATACTTGGCCCGAAGAATTCTGACCGGTGAAACTCCGTAGATCTGAGAGAGAAGATTGGAATTCTCTCTTTTTCCTCTCTTCTTTTTCCAAGGTTAAACGCAGCAGAAAACCAGCAGAGAGTTTACTAAAAAATCCGATTTTAGTCCCTATTTATACACTTTAACTCTTGGTCCATGTCGCGCGCGCACACGCCCCCTTTTCCCAGGTCTGTTTTCGCCCCGAAACGATTAAATTTCGATCCAGTTCAAGTTCAAATATTTTACTTCTACTTGCTTTAAATTATTTTCCAAATTTTAAAATTTTATTAAAAAAATTCGTTTTTGGGTCACCCGAGACCCGACCATCTCGTAAAACGTAAAAAATCTGACTATCTCGGAATTCGACAAAATTTATCTAGGTAACTAGATTTCGTGAGACAAATCCAAATGTGAGGTCTGTTTGGTCATCTGAGCCCCAGAAAAATAATGGTTCTCAACCCGCACCGTAGTGGCAATTTACCGTTTTGCCATTTCTCATAAAAAGTTCAAATTTACTCGGGTTTTATAGTTAGAATACTAGAAGTTAGTTATTTGATTTCCTTAAGGTATTTGGGTATTGTCTTTGTAAGTACAATACCTAAACAGATTTGAGAAGCTTCATTATATCTTGAGAACAGATTTGCGAAATTTCTGGTACACATCTTTCTAAACAACTTGTGGGGGCAAACATTATTTTTACAAATGTGTTATCGTACACGACTTGAAGCAATTTTCAATATTGTAATACAGTTCATACGATCAAGTTTTCAATGAAGTAACGACCAGAGTATTTTATTCAACAATCTAAAAACAATATTTATTCATGGATTCTTCTTCCTCTGCAAAATCACTACGTCATATGACTGAAAGTTTCATCAAGTTGGATCGATTTAATGGTGGGAATTTTCTCCGTTGGCAAAGAAAATTGCAATTCCTACTTACTACATTGAAGATTGCCTATGTATTGACCACACCAAAATCCGTAGAACAAAGAGAATGAAATAGTGGCACATGCACAAAATCGGGAAAATTGGGAGCAATAGATTATCTCTACGAATGACACATTTTAAATGCAATGCCCAACTCTTTATTCGATCTCTATCAAGGAGTGGAATCTGCTAAGGAGTTATGAGACAAATTGGAAAGAAAATATCTCGCGGAGGATGCTACGAGAAGAAGTTCCTTGTCGGTCAGTTTCTTAACTTTAAAATGGTAGATGATAAATGTGTGCTAGATCAATTTCATGAAATTCCGCATACCCTAAATCAATTTAAACAAAAGGAAATGAATATGGATGAATCTGTTATTATTTTTCCTATCATTGAAAAACTCCCTCCATCATGGAAAGACTTTAGAAAAAGTTTTATAGATAAAAAAGAATATTATATCTTTGAAAGAATTGGCAACCCACCTTAGACTTGAAAAAGTGTCAAGAATTCGATATAGAAGTGAGGATCAAGAAAAACTTGCATCCAATGTTATTGTGGTGGAGGAAGGAAAGGAGAATAAACAATCTCATCACTTTGGATGGAAAAATCAAAAGAGAAAAAACAATAAAATGTCTATTTCTGCTTAATTTGTTGTTTTTCTTTATTTGTTGTATGGTAGATTAGGACATGTTAATACTAGAAAAATGGATGACATGGTTAAATTGAATTTAATTCCTAAGTATGAAAATGATATAGTTGATAAGTGTAAATTTTGCACGCAAACTAAATCACTAGAAAACCATTCCCTAAAGTTGAAAGAACTACATCTTTGTTAGATTTAGTACATATTGATGTTTGTCATTTGCAAGGACACCTACTAGAGGTGGCAAGAAATATTTTGTGACTATCATAGATGACTACTAAAAAATTTGATATGTATATCTTTTGAATTCTAAAGATGCTGTGTTAGAAAAATTCAAAATATATAAGAATGAAGTAGCAAATCTATGTGACACTAAGATTAAGTGCTTAAAGTTAGATAGAGGTGGTGAATACCACTTTCCTTAGTTTTGTAAAGATATAAGAATAGTACATGAAGTCACGACACCATGTACCCCACAACAAAATAGTGTAGCAGAAAGAAGGACACTTACTGAAATGGTTAATGCTATGTTTTCCTATTCGGGTTTAGGCAAAGGATTTTGGGGGAAAGCCATCTTAACGGCTTGTCACATATTAAATAGGATTCCTATAAAGAACACAAAGATCACAACCTATGAATAATGGAAGAAAAGGAAATCTAATCTAGGTTACTTAAAAGTTTGGGGTTGTAAAGTTATTGTAAGATTGTCGGAACATAAAAGAAATACACTTGGAAGTAAAGGAATAGAGTGTATTTTCTCGGTGTATGCACAACATAATAAAGCCTATAGATTCATAGTAGTAGAACCCAATGAATCAATTGAGATTAATACTATCGTAGAATCCAAAGATGTAGAATTCTATGAAAATAGGTTCTCTACTATACCAAAATTAAAGGAATCTAAGGAAGTGATGGAAGTACTATTAATAGGCTCAAAGGAGAATGAACCAACTAAGACTAGTGGCCAAGTAGAACTTAGGAGAAGTAAAAGAGTTAAAACCAAGAAATTATTTGGTCTAGATTTTGTTGTTTACCTGATAGAAGGAGATAGAGAAAGTACAAATAAGCAAACGATTTCTACTTTATCAATGGAATCAGATCCTTTAATCTTAAAAGAAGCTATAAGGTCTCAAGATTTTAGATTTTTGGAAAGAAACTATAAATAATGAGATGGATTCCATCATGAGTAATAAGATGCAAAAGGGTTCACACAAAGGAAGTTGTTGACTATTTTCATAGTTATGCACTAGTAGCCCGAATTTCAACATTAAGAGTATTAATTGTCTTAGCCTCAATTTATAAATTTGAAATACATCAAATGAATGTAAAAACTATATTTTTGAATGGTGAGTTGAAGGAAGAAATATACATTGAACAACCTAAAGGCTCATAATGAAAGGTCAAGAACAAAAAGTTTGTTATATGGTCTTAAACAAGTAACTAAACAGTGGCAAGAAAAAATTGAAGAAATAGTTGTGTCAAATGGTTTTAAAATTCATGAATCTGATAAGTGTGTGTATAGTAGATTTGCTAATGAAAAATGTGTGATAATATGCTTATATGCAGATGACATGCTAATACTTGTTACTGATTTGGATAGTATTAATAGTACTAAAAGTTTCTTATCTTCTAGCTTTGATATGAAAGATATGTGTGTTGCGGATGTTATCTTAGGGATTAGAATAATGAAATAAGATAACAATTTAATACTTTCTTAGTCACATTACATTGAGAAGATACTTAAGAAGTTTGATCATTTTGATTGCACACCTATAAGCACATCTTTTGAATCACAGATAATGTTGTTTCAAAACAATGGTAGAGTAGTATCACAATTGCAATATGCTAGATTATTGGTAGTTTAATTTATGTCATCACATGCACTACACCTGATATTGCATTTGTTGTTGGAAAACTTAGTAGATATACTACTAATCCTAGTCACTTGCATTGACATGTTGTAAATAAAATATTGAAATATTTAAAAGGAACTATGGATTATGTCATTATGGTATATGTTATAAAGGATATCCTACTGTTCTAGAGGGATAATCGGATGTTATTTGGATAACTAATTGTGAAGGTCATGCATCAACAAGTGGATGTGTATTCATTCTTGGTAGGGATGTTGTCTTTTAGGGCTCCAAGAAACAGAAATGTATAACGGACTCTACTATAGTATCAGAATTTGTGGCATTAGCCGCAAGTGGTAAAAAGGCTAAGTGGTTGAGGAATTTACCATTAGAAATTACAGTTTGGCTAAAACCAATGCCTCTTATATCTATACATTGTGATAATGAATCAACACTAGCACAGGCGTTTAGTAAATTGTATAACGGAAAGTCTAGGCATATTGGACTAAGACATAATTATGTCAAACAGTTACTATGGAGTAGTAGCGGTGAATTATGGAAGGTCTTCCCAAACCTTGGCAGACCTTTTTGCAAAAGGACTGGCAAAGAATATAGTGTTAAAAACATCAGTAGAGATGAGGTTCAAACCCATATGAAATGATCATTCTTGGTGAAAGCTCAACTTGATGATTGTAAGTCCTCAAGTTCAATGAGTAAAGTACACTATAAGTCATGATTGTAAGCACTTAAATAACATAACGAACATCCATCCCAAGGATAAGTGCTTTGAACCTACAATGTTTAAAGGAGGAGGTTGAGCTACTAAGCTCTTAATCTATACTACTTCTAAAAGTGGTTTAAGGAGAAAAACTTTTAATTTCCTTATTTGCATTCTATAATGTCAAACATGTCATATGATTTTATATTTAACTATTAGACCCTTTCATTTCTAAGAATAAAGACTCGTCTATTTCATGGACTATTCAGACATTAATTTACATGCACTTTGGGCCATGCAGTTGGAATTTGAAAGGACTAATACAAACCATCCATACAGTAGATGGCCATGACCTGTAGCTGCACATATTCTGCTAACCTCATTATCCTTGTCATCTCTCAATTCTCATTTTTCATCAGCACATTAACCAAACTCCAATAAACGATGAAATTGATGGAGAAGTGGGATCATCATTAGCTTCTTTCTCTTTGATAAAGGCCAAGGGACATCCTTAGGAAAGATTTTGTTGTTTTCATTCAGAGCATATCAATTCATGGATAACCATAGAAGAAAATTTCTTCACATAGATACAAAAATTAAATTAGCAGAGTTTAGTTGTGTATTTTAAATCATGTGTTAGGAGCAAGAGAAAAAAAATCAAGTTTCCGCATTTCTTGACTAGACATATATAGGCATGTGTAGACATGTTAAAAAATAGTTTTCTTATTTTTTTTGCAACTTGATGGTGTTGTGGAGTTGGCGTGCATTGATAAGAGGATATTTGCTAGAGTTCACTTGCTTGATAATGTATCACGGTAACATTCTTCAATCGTTCATACTATTTTCCATGCATTTATGCGCTGAATAGGCATCCTCCTTGTCAATGTTCTAAAAGGTCATTCTCGATCATTAGTCAATTACATGAAAATTTAGAAGTGTTTGGTTGATGATTATTATTATTATTATTGTTATCTTTTGAATACTCTCTATTGCTTATGTTATTGTTTGTGGGGTTTGGATTTGTGTGCCCATATTGTGAGCTATATTGGCTTTCTAAGAGAACCTATTGTTTGCACCACTATTGACTTTTATGCCAACAAAGATATCTTACTTGGGCCATATGTTAAACTTGTTGATGTCAAGAGTACTAGAACAAAAAGTTTAGACAACTATGGCATTGTTGACCTGCAATGACAAGTCATGAAAGGCAAGTTGTAGCATATTCAGGAACATCCTTGCTTGTTATGCTATTTAGGTTTTTGCATCATGGATTGTTTGCTTATAACTTTGTATGCTTTTGAAACAGAGCAAGATGAGGGCCTTGAGAAACTGGTGGAGACAGTGATAAGTATAAAACATATTTTATGTTGGCGATCAATGAGGAACTTGACCTATGCACTAGACAAATTGTATGTATTTTTATTTATTGGTGGTTTTTTTTTCCTGTTATAATCCTCTTTTATGATGTGAAAATCTTAATGGTCTAAATTTTTATATTCTTTTTTTCTCGTGTTTTTGGCAGCTGAGATGGAAATCCTATTGTTATCCCTGACCTATAAGCATAATTGGGAGAAGCAAGATATTTCGTCACATAGTTTGAGGCAGTTGAAGCCGGACAATTCTTTCCATGTTGTGACAAATCTGCTTGTGAGGTGTTCACAATTCTTTTTCTCTCTCGTTGTGCATATTTGGCCATATACATTGTAATTTAATGGGCTAGCTGAAATCATTTTTTGAATGCGAAATACAGAGTTTTTTGAGCAAATTGACTAACAATATATTATTTTTTTTCTCTTGGCATGTTGGTTGAAGTTGAAGGATATGAGCCATTATTTCATCTCTTTAACGTTGGACACACCTGACAATAGTCATCTTTAATTTTATTTTGACCTCAGTAACTTTTGGAATATCTAGAATTTTAGGGTTGATTTAATCTCATTATTATGAAGTTCATAGATAAGAAATCGCTAAGCTAATGTGGTTGAGGAAAAGGATGGCTATCACATGACATGGTTCCCTCCACATACCCCAAACGACTTTCTTAAACTATGCTTGGTGTGGTGTATGTTTTGAGTCACACTTTCCTGGTTATCTTCTATGCCACTCCCTGTCAATGAAGAGGAAAACAACAAGAGTAAGATATCTAGGATTATACCAGGCAAAAACATATTATGGTGACAATGAAAATTAAATATATAAGTCATTAGCTTTTAAAATTATCTTATTGTTGTATCAAAATTCTCTTGACAAGAGGTAAATGCACATACTTCTTACCTAATAGAACTGTAAGTGAAGCTTGCACAAGTATTTTTCATTTTGTTAAAATCAACTTATACACTCTATTTTTCACCTCTTGATTTTTAGGATAAACTTGTGTTTGTGTTGTACTTCTTGTAGTGATAATTACAAGCTATTATGTAGTGCATGCAAGGATTGAACAAGGAACCCTCATTGTTGCTGAGCTGCTTTATGAAAAAGCTTGTTTTAAATTAGTTATTCGTTAAACTTGAACCTATCAAGGATTTTATGACTTTGCAAACACACGACAATGTAAAACTGATTTCTCATGCGAATCAGTGGATTTGATCACTGGTTTCCTAAGCAATAGTTAGAATTTGGTTATCATTAAAATATCTACTAAATAGGGTTGTTTGACATTTTTTGTCGTTAGCATTGATTGACATTCACCAATATAATTGTTGTATATAAGTTAAAAGTGACTAGAATAGTCACTTCAAAATTATGTTTGTGCAAGACCTATGCATAATTATTTATAAATCATACCTATGAATTGTGAGGGTTGTGATTGTTTGGCATCGTGATAATAAATTGATTATATTTGGTCAAATCACCACTATGAAGTGAGCCATCAAGGATGGATTTACAATTAAAGTTGATATTTGTAACACATCCAAAAACAAAAAACTGAAAAATATAATTATAATTCAAAATAACACAACATTCTCAGAAAATCCTATATGGTTCTTCAACGACAATTTGATCAAGCAATACTTTGTTGTAAAAATAAAAAATCAAAAAATTATAAATCAAAATAGTTCACGTGTAACGCATGTGTACATCAACTAGTAAGCTTATAAAAGTGTTGTAATTATAGGGACACTTCTGTTAAACTTACTTATATAAGTGTGGAAGTGAGACCACTTCCTATGAGACCAAGGCTGACTCTAGATCACTTATGAAATCAAGGTACAGACACAATGTCATTTATATGTGTTGGCTTAAATATATATCTAAAGGATTTGAAGATTTATGTGTGAATATGGATCCGATTAGTAAAAGTGGATAGTTAATTCAAAAGCACGTCTACTATGCCTTCCCGATTATCTTTGATACATTTTCACTAATTGATTGGTTCAAATCGTAAGATACCATCACCTACGCATAAGTCTTCCATTTTAAAATGGTGGGGGAATGTTAAAGTATTTTCAAAATAAAAGCTTTTTTTGGTGGTTATTTTTGAAAACTCTTTGTGACTTTTGGGAAAAAATGGAAAAGTGTAAAGTAAAGATTTTTGGCTAAAGACACCAATTCAAATGATTACATCTTTTCATAAAATCATCATTAACACTTTTTGGTTAAAAGATACTATTACAAATAGTCACAACTTTTCATAAAGTCACTTTTGATATCTCTTGGACTAAAAAGCACCATTCAAATGGTTGTACTTTTTTTCATAAAGTCACCATTGATTCCTTTTCAACCAGAAGACACTATTTCATATGAGTGCACCCTTTATAAAAATCCATTAATGAATCTATAAATAGGTGATGTCTTGCACTCCAACAATATACCATTAAACAATTCTATACTTTTTACTATAATTATTTTCTCATTCTTCTTTCTCTCCATTCTCTCAAATTCACATACATCTATTCTTTTCTATTTTATCTAGTGTTCTAGTTTCTGCAAAGTTAGAATACTAGAAGTTGGCTATTTAATTTTCTTAAGGTATTTGGGTATTATCTTCGTAAGTGCAATATGCAAAAATGTTTGAGAAGCTTCATTATATCTTCAAAACAAAAATTTACAGAATTCTCAGTGCACACATTTCTAAACAACTGGTATGGACAAATATTATTTTTAGGAAAGTGTTATTATACACGACTTGAAGCAATTTTTAGTGTTTTAGTGCAGTTCCTACAATCAATTTTCAACGAAGTGATGACCATAGTATTTTATTCAACATAAAGTAACTATCGAGTTGTTAGAGAGAAAGAGATGAGGTTTCCAAGAATCTTGTTAGGAGGACGAATTTTGTAATGCCCCACAATCCACAATGGAACATTAACTATCTATCCACTATTAAACCATGAGAGCATACTACAATAACCATTAAAATAATAAAATCATTTATCAAGTTAATATCTAACTACATAAATTCCAAATAAAACATAAATAAATCCTTAAGGTTACATTCAAACCAAAGTAAATATTATTACTAACTAAACAACATCCATGACATTGTTAGTTCATCAGAGTTAAGAAACCATTAACTAAGGAAAGCATCTCTAATCGTACATTTCAAGATCCACATTATGATCCACCTTAGCATCTCAATTTAGTTGCTTACCTAGCTTTGTATCTTCCTCAACACCCAAATCTAAAAGATGTTTATATCATAGGGTAAACAAACAAGCCCAGTAGGAAAACTTGTTCAATCCCAAATAAGGTTTAGAAATCATGAAAAACATGTAAGTCTCAATTTGTAAAATATAATATATACAAATTTGAGTAAAGCAATGACATTTAATAACAATCTCAAATTTATGGTACAAAACCATAAAGTTCATAGTAGAATATAATCATTCGTAAAACCACATCTCAAAACATTATATCTCATGTATATAGGTAGACTAGTATGAATCTACAAACCGAACCTATCTGGTCCACCTACCACAACACATAAACACAAACCTTCCAAACAATCCTTGCAGGGCCATATACTCTTAGGGCGTCTACCGACTCATTCAGCAATGATGAATCCTTCCTAGGAATAGTATACTAGCTCTCAGTCTTGAACCTACACGAACAAATAATGGTTGACTCTCGCAAGAAACCAAAATCCTATGAGTGTTAGGCAACCACCAAACCCCTGAAGGTAGAAAAAATTCTAACACAATGATACGAATTCGAGTGTAATCCATGGTCATCACTCACCCATACAAGAGATAATAACAACAATTTTTTTCACAAAATCCACGTATATCACAATCAGTAGCTCCATAATTCTCAAGTAAAAGAATGATTAAAGCAAAACATGTAAGAGATCATAAAAAAAAGCGTTCATGTTCACAATATTCAAGATCTAGGTTCTAATAAAGAACATATGATGTTTGAAAATAAAATATGTATTTGGATGTAAATCATGTGTTTATTCAAGAATTTAAGCATATATTAAAAAAGAATGTAAAAACATTGTAGATCTATCACATAAATATAATAGAAGTTAAGAACTAGGTTTTTAGATCAAGAACGGATAGATCTTGGAAGTAAATCATGTATTTTATTCAAGAAATGAATCATGTGTGTTCAATGAATGTACAAGCACTGTAGATCTATTATTTATACTGTAATAGGATAAAAAAAAAGATATAATTATATCGCCCTAAACATCAATGAATGAATTTGAGAAAGAACCTCCACCTTAATTCGTCGAAAAGTACTCCTAAAGTGTTTTGTATGATTTCTTACACATTGATATTCTCAAGAGTTAAGCACAATCTATTCCTCTTCTTACTATTCTTATCTGCAAGACTTCTTGTAATTGAAAAACATATATAGGAACCCTAAAATGTGCCCCTAGGGTATTTATAGTGTCAAAATAGGGGGAAATACTCAAAATATGTTGGGATAGACAACTTTTTGCCTTGTGCAACAGGATGCGTATTTTTTCCGTTCGGACGCGTGTGACCTTCTGTCCTAGACTTTTGATTCGATTTTGACCTAGTTATAAGCTGATTCACAAAATTTTTATGAAATACACTTTTATAACCCTTGAAATCTACTTTCCAATGTCATAAGAATAAACTCAATTGAATATCAATGTAAAAAATTATAGTCAAAATACTAAGGTAGTGTCAAATTTTTTTCTACCCGAATTCTCTTAAAAATGCACTTTGACTGAAAAACTTCCAATATACCCCATATTACCTCTCCAAAATTTTTTTGACCTTTCAAATTAAATGGTAACCTTATTTTGAACTAAAAACATTCAGAAACTTACCTAACCCCTCTTCTCAATCTTAAATACCTCTGAAACTAAATTTGATTCGAAAGTCAAATACGCGTGAAACTCAAACTTCATGATCAATTTTTCAAAAATGATTTGAAATTTCTACTATCATTTTATATATCTTAGGATAATTTTTAAGATAATTTTATCATTATTTAATGATAGTACGACATCTTACAAGCAAACATACGAAGCATCAGTGTAGTGCAAGCTAATCCCCTCAGACGCTCACGTCAGTATCTTGATATGAAATTGGTAATTCATAAGTGTGTTGAAAGAAAACCAAGCTAAATAGTGAGTAGTCTAGCGGCCTATGGTACTCTTAAGAGAGATTACTTACCTTCTTCCGCGTAAATAAGGAGGTGTTTTTATAATAGAGATGAGATGGGTTAGTTGGTAATGTTTACATAATGAAATTTATAATTTTTTTTAGGTCAAGTTATTTATTTTTGAGATAGAAGTTATAATTGAAAAAGTAACAAAAGTTACAACTTTTAAAGATAAAATTATTTTCGTTACAACTTTTAAAGATAAAATTCTTATCTTTTGAGGTCAAGTGACACCTTTTAAACATGACGTTAGAATTGATTAGGGACTATTCATAATCAATCATAATATTTTATGATCGATCAAGAAATTACCTTAAAAATTTGTAATTTCACATTTAAAATGTATAACATAATCTTAAATAATAATAATTCTTGATATAGTATCGATTTTATTTTGATACCATAAAATTACCCTAGTATCATGGAGGTTAAGTTTGAGACCCAAACACGCATATCATAACATTTTGCATAATATTGTGGTTAAAGTATAATTTATTAATATTTGCATGGGATTAAAATTATGATAGTTAAATCCTGAAAAGTTAAGTATGTTACTAATTAAGGAATTTTATTGTTAAATACAAGATAATAGAATGTTTAGACGAGATTTAAAGAAGAGTTGGGAAAATGTACGGTTAAATGGAGGAAGAAGTGAAACAAGGGGTACTTTGGTGTAAATAAGGAAGTGGTGAGTCAAGAGAGACACCCGGCTTGATGGGGTTTCTCCAGCCTTTGAGCTCGGTGGGTATATAAGAGGATTTTTGGCATAAACGGGTTGAAAGGAGGAGGATTTGGAAAGTTGGTGAGTTTTGGAAATAAGTCGTAAACTTCTTTTATCGAAAATAAGGTGGGAAATAACTTCTTGAATCCAAGAGTTTGTAGGTGATTTCGTCTTTGTATTCAGCAAAATCCTTGCTTGTGCTCAAGGAATGGAGTGATGGTTGAGAATTGAAGAGTTAAAGAACTCTAGATTCTTGGGTGTGAGTTTGGAGGAGTTTGAAAGGATCGAGCAGCAACGAAGGTAAATGAATTCTTGTAAATTAATGTGTTTTTCAACTTTTAGATGTATCCTTGTAGTATGGGTAATGGTTGGGTGGTGTTAGAGTTGAGTTTTGCTGGTGGAAAATGAAGTTTAAATTAAATTTTAAGCTTCAATATATGGTTCAACCGGTTGAAACATGAGTTGAACCGGTTGAACAAGGTTCTGGTTAATTGAAGAGTATGTTGAACCGATTGAACGTGGATTCTAGTTAGGCTTAAACCGGTTGAAGGGTAATTTGAACCAGTTGAATGAGGTTCTGAATAGATTGAACATGTTGGACTTGAACCGGTTGAACAACATTTTTGTACAGGTTGAACCTGTTGTACTGGAATAGGTTCATCGAGCCTAATGTAGGCTATTTTGCTATGGTACTCTGAACTTCCATATAACTTTTCTAAAAACTTATCAGGGCATCCTATAGACCCCAAATTAGTTTTTTATGGATTTAAATGCCTACAATTACGCAAATTGAAGATTTTACTTAAAATTAAAGTGTGTTAAGTAAGTAAGCGATAAAGAATATTTTGGTCGTTAACATACACCACTTGGGGAAGAATTTAAAAATATGTTAACATGAACATGAGTATGTATTCATACATGCATGGTTAATATTAAATACATATGTTAGGATACTTATTCGTGATTCATTATGAAATGTGGTAGGAGATAAGACATCGACATCTATGTCGTGTACGCCTAAAGTCTCGTCTGAGGACTAAATTGTCATATTAATGGACTTAAGGTGAGTATGCTTTTTCATGTGATTGATAATGGCTAAGATATGCCTATGTGTAATTGATGTGTGTGCATGCTGACTTTTGATCTAAAGATAGTATATGGCTTTGAAGAATGGTGAATTTAGCCTTTTATGGCTAGTACCAAATTATTGGTGTTAAATGAGTAAGTGGGTTATTGATTGATAATGATTATGTGAAGGCAAATAGTTTTATTGATGTGTAAAGAGTCTATTGGCTAGTATAGCCCAAAAAGGGCAATTGTTTGGCCTTAGTGGCGAATGTGTGGCCCTAGTGACGTTATTGTGCTTTAGTGGCGAAATATGCCTAAATGGCATATATAACTTAAATGGCTAAGTTGTAGTCTTAGTGACGAGTATGTATAAATGTGTGAAAGTTGTATATGTGATAGCTAGTGAATGTTTGTCTAATGATACCTACATAATGTTGTTTAGGGGTAAGGATTTCATGTTAATATCTACATAGATATAATGTTTGATATATGAATGAAACCGTGCTAGTGCACAAAGTATGTTTTCGTTATTATCAATTTAATGAAGAAGTACATTTATTGAGCGTGTTGTGCTCACCTCACCCCTCCCCCAACAGTTTGTCGTTTCAGGAAAATGGGAGAAAAGAGAGGTTCACTGTTGAATCTTAAGGGTCAAGAAATATGAAGTTGGGTCATGTTATAACACTTGTAAATGTCTAGACATGTGAATTTGTATAGCTGCTAAATATCAAGTTTAACTATTTTGACTAGGGGTTGAGTAGAGATTTTATTTGGATGTATGAATTTAATCTTGTGTGCATGATTATGCATATATGTGAATATGTCTGGTTAATGTTGTATTATGGATTATTAAATATAATGCTTGGATAACATATTATTGGTTATTGTATAAACTCTACTCTCCTGGAATATATATTATGTACTATTATCCGAGGTAGGGTGTGACATTCAGTATCCTTTCAAATAATGGAGACATGATGTTAGTCCCATCCATGAATACTATAAATGTTCCTCAAATCTTAGCATTGCCACTGCAACCATACTCTCACATCTGGCCATCATCGAGGTCACACCTATTATGAACAATGATATTAACATTAAGGATTTGACTATAATACTAAAAAAAAAAAATAGTATTGTATCTATAAATTTTATTATTTTAATGGGTGTGTTTTATAATTTTGTAATTCATTTTATAACAAAAAAATTTACAATTTTTATTATAAATATTTTTACCATTTTTATAGTACTTCGATCGATCGCACAAGTACCACAAAAGTAGTATCACAATTTTCCAATGGTAAAAAATGTCAGATGACATTCATCTAAGGGTCAATACACTTTCATCTCCTGAATTATAGTCCAAGTTTCCGGGTGACTCTAAACTCAAACATCCGTTGTATTTTGGATTAAAAATATATGATGTATCATAAGTTTTGATAATAAAGTGAACAAGATTACACAAATGGTAAAGATTTATACACATATACAGATTTAGCTAATTAAATTTTTTTTAAAATTTTTAAATTCAAAATCTACTGATGGTGAGTATAAATTTTAACCATTTAAAAGTGAATTAGAGAATCTTTTAATTCTTGTGAAATTTGAGGGGATCTAAACTCCATTTAACCACCTTAACTTAACAACCTAATTAAATTAATCAATTCAATCTCTTTTTATTCTTTCTCCTTCTTTTTTATCTCCACACGGGTATTCCACTAGGAGTCTCTTGATAGTACATTTATTCTCTCTTGTAACCTGTGGGCCATTATGATGTATGTATCTATGAAAAGGATGAATTATATTCACCCCCCTTAAGGTATGGTCAAATAATAACGAGAGCCCCTCTTGAATGGAAAATAACATTGTACTCTCTTCTGCTTTGGTTGTCTGTAACAAATGATCACAGTCGTTAATGTGCCGTTAGGAAGATGTCATAAATTTGATGATGTAAGTAATTTGTTTTTTTCAAAATTCCAATCTTACCCTTTATTGACCACCTCCATCTAAACTCATTCTTCCTTCAAAACACATTTCCCAATCGTCTCTCTCTCTCAACCAAGAAAATTATTTTGTACCAAGTTATCACCCATCCCTAATTAGATTGTCAAAAACCCACTGGATTTGCAAAAACCCATCAATATGGAAGTGGAAAGAATTTATTTTTTTGTTACCCCTATAACCGGAGATTTTTTTTTTTTTGGGGGGAGGGAACAGAGAGAGAGAGACTGCAACTTTTGGACCCAAACCCACAGCCACCATGAAAACTCCCACTCAAACGCCCTCACCAGCCCAATCCTTGCACCTCCCAATTCAACTCATCTCCAACCAATTATGTATATATAGACCCTATAACTAGAGATTTTGAGTGGAGGGGGAAAGTAAGAGAGATATCGAAGCTGATGAGCCCAAATTTAATTGGGTCAGACCCAATTAATGAGCTAGGACCAAATCAGCTACAAGGCAGGTCAAGCCCAATTCATGAATTCAACTCAGTTCAGAGTTCAAAGAGTTCAAAAAGATTAGAGCACGTGGGGAGCAATCATCGAAATTCTCACTCTCAAATATCAAGACAATATTTAATTGTACTTATCTTTTGTAGCTACCCTCCCCGAAGAACTAGTACATTTACCCTCACGTCACCGCCTCACCTAAGGGCTTCATGCCTATAAATTGTAAGCTCTATTTACATGAGAGACACACCTCTTCACACATCTTTACACCTCTCTACACACTCCTCACATAATTTTTCTCTCTCCTAGCTATTGTACCTCTCCCGGAACTTTCTCTCTCTTACTTTATTCATTAATAAGAGTTCTCTGACCACCGTTGTTGTTTTTCAGAATGGAGTGGGTCACCCGAACCGAACCACTGTAAATCTGTGTGTTGACTCGATATTTACCTTTTTTTGCCATTAATTGCTTTATTAATTGTCTCGTTAAATTACATAATACCACACACTCGACTGTTGATCTTGCACAAATCTATTTTGTGAATCATCAGAAGCTTCTTGACTCAAACCCATTGTATATATATATATATACACACACACACACAACAGATTTGATTTCGCCCTCACCCGCCCATCTCCATTGCCTCAACCAATCAACATCCTCTTTTTCCAACAGATTTGATTTCGCACTTTAAATGAATTTTATTTTGCTATTTCGATAATCAAGATCATTTTATTATAATTTTTGAACGTGGTGAAGGGCTAAAGGTAGTTTGTTTGGTGGTTTCCAGAGGGTGGTGGCTCATGGGTGGAGTTGGTTTTTGGTGGTTCGTAGAGGGTGGTGGCTAGTAGCAGTTGTTTAGATGAATTTAGATTGTTGTGGGAAAATGGAGAGGATAACTTGGGGACGGTGGAGTCGAGGGCATTATAGTAATTTAGTTCTCTCTGTTATTTTCCATACACGAGGGGGTCTAGTTATTATTTGACTAAACTTCAAGGGAGGTAGATGTAATTTACCTCTCTCTAAATTTGTTAGATTACCCTATTTATAGGTTTGACTAAATTTAACTTATTTAAAGAGTAGAGTCCTTACACATTATAGAGAACAGAATAGTCTTTCTCAAAGTCAAAACTGGACGTATTAAAAGAGTTAAAGAGAGCATTATGAAGCATTTATAAGTAATGTTAATGAGTTACCATCAATTACAAATAGTTTAGCACTTATACCATCCACATATGGTAAGCTTGAATGGTACACGTACATAAAATAAACCACTCATCAACACTTGGTCCACACCCAAAAAAAGTGTTATCAATACAACTCAGATGAGCACGAATGCAAAACCTGGTCAGATTTTTGTTCCCAATCCAAACTTAGCAGGCAATATCTTTTGCATGTGGGACCCAACAACAGAAGACAATCTAGAAAAACAACATACATCAGTGGACCCACAAAACTCAGATAAGGCCCACACCAAATAGTGGGCCCACAAACCCACATGTCCCCACAACAGATAGAGAATGGCACAGATGCCAATAAGAAAGAAAACCTACCCCACCTCAAACTCTCACATCAAACAAATTTTTCCACTATAAGAAAGGCCCTACCTTTCGGTGGGGTCATTAGAACCCCCACACACACACACCCCACCTCTTCACTCCTCCAAACCCTAAAACCTCTATCTCTCTCTATCATGGGTTCAGATATGGCCCTCCACAACTTCTCCATCCCAGAAAGCCATCCCCACCCAAACTCAAATCCAAATCTGGTCCAAACCCATTTTTCAACACCCACCACAGCCACCTGCACCGCCACCAAAGCCATCAAAACTACCTCTCGCTCTGCTTCAAACACCCACACCCAGTTGGGCCTTCCAAGAAAAAGTAACGCTCTTTCTTCTTCCTCCTCCAAGGACCGCCACACTAAGGTGAACGGCCGCGGGCGACGAGTCCGCATGCCGGCGCTATGTGCCGCCCGTATCTTCCAGCTGACCCGGGAGCTCGGTCACCGCTCTGACGGCGAGACCGTAGAGTGGCTCCTACGCATGGCGGAGCCCTCCATCATCGCCGCCACAGGCACCGGCACTGTCCCAGCAGTCCCGGTATCAACTAATGCCGGAACCCTTCCCTTTTCTACGTCACCGCCCTCGGTCTCCGCCCCTATGAGTAGGGTGCAACCGGTGGCAGCGGTTCCTGGTGGTGGACACATTCCGGCGGGGATGTTCACGGTGGCGCCGCCTAGCTGTAGGTTGGACCTATGCCAGCCTCCGCATCTTGGTTTGGACTTTTCCAGTAATGGATACCGGCACATGCCGTTCACAGCGTTGTTGTTGCAGCCGGCCACAGAAGATGTGGAGGACAGGCCCCGAGAAGAAGTCAAGCCTGTTAGGGAGTAGTAGATATATGTATTTTTTTTTAAGGGGGAGGGGGGACTTTGGTGTTATTAATAGGGGTGAGTTATTGTGTAGGAAGGACTTAATGAAGAGGAAGGTGGGATGAATAAGTAAAACCGAAAGTCTTGTACGGCATGGTGGTTTCTTGTACAAGGTGGAGAAGTTGGAAGAAATTTGTTTTCGAGTTGGAGAAAGTTTTCTTAGTAGATGGGTTTTATGTTTTCTTTATTGTCTTTTCTGTTTTGAAGTTTCTGAATAGGGTTGTAAGGGTGGATGAATTGCAAGAGATGTAAATTATGATATTTGAACAAAAGCCTTAATTGCATGATAGACAAATTCAGTTCAGCCTCAAACTCTGAAATTGTACAGAATTTTCAATCTCTTGTGGTATGGTTTGCCTTTCCTCTCTCTCTCTCTCTCTCTTTGGACGAACTAGCCAATTTGAATTAGTCTGGTGTGAGAGTTGGATTAGTCTGGTGATTGGTTTTACAGCTCTAAATACAGTACAAAGTGATGGCATGGATCACCTAATAAGCAAAGGTAGTACCTTTGTATGGTGACAAAAATAGAAAAATCAGGGAATGAATGATTGATTTTTTGTCAGCCAATTTGATTTTTTGACTGCCATGGACCACCAGTACTACTGATAGGCTGAGAATTACATTGGATTCAATGAGCACAACCAAAAAAGTATCAGGAAGAGCTCACGGTTCAGAAACTCATATCATATCTGCACTACCAAGATAGCTGTTCTCTGTAAATGCATAGCATCAAAAAATAAATAAAAAACACAGAAACCATGGCAGACTTCTGCACTGCGTTTGCAAGTTCATGCTAAAGGTGGGGGCAGAGGCTGGAGTACATTGCTTTATGACATGGATCCCTGAAACCAATATGAATTACTGTGAACCAGCCAAACAGCTCCTTTGAGTTAGACTACCAACAAAAACCCGATTGTCGCAGTATCTCCAGCCCCAGTATGCCCAGCATGTCCCCGTATTGATCTTAATCATATCGACCTGTTGTCATTCAAACAACTCCAGAAAATGCAATCCACCCTCCAATTCGACACACTAAAAATCTTTAAGAAAGACCTGATCCCCATTCCATTCCACTTTATTAATTTCGAATTTGTTCAGAATTCATATACATGATGATCATTCTACTTTTGCCGACCAGATCTTCTAATGCCGTAAAGCATGCGGCTTGAGAAAGCAAATGTGCATAAACGGCAACATACTAGCAGAACCAATGGGAAACAGAAGAAAACATATAGCATCTGTAAGGTAATGATCTGCAACAAAGCTTATTGATAAAAAAATAAATATAAGAATGGAAAGTAAAGTTTGCACCAAGGAGACTTTACATGTAGACCGAAGAGCAGCAGCAACAAATTACAAAACTGTGCCTTGTGCAAGCCAGGTACTCCTAATATTTATTTCCAAAAATCCACCACTTTTTCTTCCTTTTAGGATCACAGGGTGGCAACTCTGCTTACAAACCAAAATAATGAATATTTCATTACAATATTAGGGGTAGATGTAAAAGCTAAATCAAGTCCAGACCAAACTTTCAGAACAGAATACTAGGCTTGCAAACACCCAAGCCTTAATTTCTCAACCCATCCCACCTCATTTTTTGCTTGTTTCGATTTGAAATATTGAGTCTTACATATTTTATTAAATAGATCCCAATAATTTTAAGAATTGCCCTTGAGCTCAGCAGCGTAGTCCAACAGCAGGCACTCTAAATACATGCATTATACATGTGACAATGCAAGCCCTATGTCTAATGCCGAGCCCATGAATACAGCACCAAGCTAATTCAGTAGAACGCTATGAATCATAAAGAAGTCAAAAGTTATGATTTGTTATATTATGCCCGAAACATAAGAGCAAAGCAAAGTTAGCAAACTCTACCTCCTTGAGGATAGATTGAGTTGTAATGCACCTCTGCCCAAAAGCTCAGGTAAATGACTGCAAAAGACACAAAATCACCCATAAATTATTTACTTGAACAAACACACATGCAACTCAGAAAAGTCAAACTGCAACCTTTTAAGTGACAATAAATATAGACAAAATCTAAATGCAAACAGGTGAATCTAAAATGTGCATTGAATAACTCCAAGGTCCTAATAATACATAAAATAGTTTGTGAGATTATAGTAATTTGTGCTACAACTTCTAATCAGTAGGTGTCCAACAAGGGTAGAGCCACACGATAAAGTTTTAATACCATAACAGACGGAAGTTTTACATAATAAAATCTGGAATTGTTCACTTTTATGATTATTCATGCAATTGCTGATTTTACAGGAAACAGATATTATGACAAGAAGAAGCCTTAAATTTAATCTATACAGATTTTATAAAACTGAGATTTCATAATATTAAATAGATGCATATCTTCAAAGCATATAATGCATGTTGTTGACTGCACCTGCTTATGAGAAATCCTATATGCCCCTTGTATCTAGTAAGTTCACATTTATTTAACTCGGTAATCTATTTGACCCTATCTAAATTGTACTGTCCAATTCTATAATATGATGTTAAGCATCATCAGTTCTTGCTAAAAACTTCACATGGTTTAATTGATTTATAGTACGCCAAAGGAGAAAGGGCATCATGCTAAGGGAGAAATATAGGAAGAAGGTGCTCTATAGAAACTCCCCCCACCGGGGCCCCTGAAAAACCTCAAAAAGAAAAACCCACACACAAGAAAACGCAAAAGACAAACCAAAGGAAAGAGAAAGAAAGAGGAAGACAAAGAAGATGTGTTCTATACAAAACCCTATTTCACTGCCTTCCACAAGTTTGTTTGGAGTAAAAGGCCAACAAAATGCACAGCTGGAGAGACAGAGATGTGTGCTCTGGTTAACAGAAAAAGCATCCTGTACATGGCCTTTTTATGGCCCAAAGTTGTTGAACAACATAAGTATGACTTTGCCGTAAGGTACATGATGTCACAACTCTCATGTACACCTTGGTTTTATAAGGAGAGAAACAATATGATGTTTTCTTTCCTCGAAAGATTAGAGGAGCAATTATTGTACATTTCTCAGAGACGCATCCCCAAGAAACGGGCAGAATCTTCCTTTTTCCTGTTCCTGTGATCTCTTTTTCATAGGAGATAAATGTGTAGCCGATTGGCAGCGGCCTTCACCCTCATCAAATTGAGGGGGAGAAAGAGATTACCATCAATAGTTGTAGGAAGAACAACAGTTCCATACAAAGTAATAGTAGGATTCAAACAATTTGGGTAGTACACATTGCCCATTGTTTATTCTTTCCTGTTACTTAATTTACGACTTATTTGGGCTAGAGCTAGTTGGATTCTCTTTCCTATCCTTGTTAACAATTGCACAAGTTCATCACTAAAATGTCTGAAGGAAATTGAAAATTATTCACACTTACAAACATGTGCGCATCACAAATTAGTTTTGAAGACTGTAAAATCAAGCACATTATATGAATTTTTATTCCTCGCCATTTAAGCACGACATTATTACAAAAGTGTACTGCATCCAGTGTTACATGGAAAACATATCACGCTAAAGAATATTTTTTGCCTTTTGTAAAAGAAAAAGAGATGATAGAATAGAACATACAGCATTCAATAAGGACAAACAGAGTGCAAATATTTCAGCTGCAGGAATCAATAAATTGAAAAAAATTAACAATACTATTCTTTGTCATCACACAAAAATAACCTAACCATTATCAAATTCAAAACCCACTATAGTTACCTCGTTTTGACTTTTCAACCTTTGGAAGTATCTCAATGAAACAGGTGTCTTTAAATGAAGTAATGACCAAAATTTTTACGCCATGCTGCAACAAATGATTAGAACATATTAGCCAAGGATATTGTATATTCTTCCAGAGCCAATTTATCTTCGGTATATGTAAGCTACTAAGCTTACACAATAAACATACTTTAAAAATATTTGGTGTGTGGAGACCCAGGTATTGTCAACTTAGTAAGTAAGAGCTTTACCAGAGAAAAAAAATATATATCTCTAGAGTAACATAACTCAACTTGTGGAAATTGGAATAACATTAAAATATCTCTCTATTGCATAATGCATTGGATTCAAGAAGTCAGATATAAACAGCAAACATAATAAAGACCGAGAAAGGTAATATGCACTAAGCTTCAACAATTCAATTTATGTTTCCATAAGTGAACCACTTAATTGCTCCCAAATTTTTTTAGTTGATTCACTAACACTGTAAATATGCGCCATGAAATAAGTTATAACACAATTGGAAGCAATCAACATAAAAGCAAAAATAAATTAATTGGTAACCCTAACCAAATCCGCAGCTGCCTGCAATGTGACGTGATCACCCCACTCACCACTCCTGCTTCATTCAGGATTAAAGTGTATAAATCAAACAATTCCCTGAGAAGAAATACGTGAGAGGAGAAAAGGGAAGAGGCAAGAATTCAGATCCTACTTGGACATCTTCTTCAAGTAATCATCATATGCCATGGGAACATAACCCTCATATACGTCTGAGTGAGATTTCAGCTAATTACACCCCAACCATAGTGGAGAAAGACAACAGAGATCAGATATCTGCACTATAATGAAAAGAACAATACAAAAAGTAATATTCGAAGAAGTAACTAATGTTGTCTAAATCATCCACCTGCTTAACGACCTGTTGTCTCACAAATTTGTGGTGCTCTGAGGTACGATAGAATTGATCTGATAAAGCACGAAACTGGAGAAAAGAAAAGGGACTAATGAGCAGGTTTTCTTTAAAAGGTACATATACCTAAAAGTAGAATTACATGGAATCAATCAAGCAAGTGTTTTCAAAACAACTTAATTTGTGACATGCTCTTCAACAACTAGGCGATATGCATAGTCATGTGACAGAAAGAATAAGACAAAAAAGATAGACATTATGATAAACAGATATTCTCAATGTAACATGGATTGGGACCCACTAAAACTGTATAAAGAAAAGTATCAACTCGAAAATGTCAACAGACACAGAAACCACAAGCACAGAAGCCCAAAAATGTCACTAACCTGACAGTTACCATCTCCTTGAACTTTGCGCTCAACCAATCCATTGCATTGCAATCTGAATTCCAAAATGATATGAGAATCCAATTATCAATATGTATTTGTACTTCCAATTACAAGAATATGCCTACAAGGATAGTTTCGCTATTCAAAAGCTCAAACTCAACTAAAGCTAAGAGCTGACACAAAAGATGAATCCAGAATAAAGAGAAAATAACATGGTATCCCACAATCCTAAACACAAACATACGAAATAACATCATAATGTCATAGAGAATTTCTAAAGTAAGAATAACAAATTCCAATGAGTAGATCCAAAAACCAAGGGGGCATCAGTAATATTTCCCATTGGTATTATTCAATGCACAGTACATTATAAGAGAATGCTAAGTGATTACAAACCGAAGAGCATGAGCAGAAACATGTGGGCACCGTTTCTTTTTCCTTTTTTTCTTTGGGGAGGGGTTTGGGGGAGGAAAATAAGTAGATATTATCCGCCAAGCAATTAAGAAGACAAAGACATTTTGAATGTAATGGTATTCCGATGTGCAACACAAACAATTGAATGGTCCAAATCCCTTATCTATAATTTGGGTTGCCATTCATGAAGCAAAAGGATCATAAATATGCTTCGCTTTGTGTAGCAATAAAGTAGCACAAAAGTTCTCCTGCACAGAACTTGAAACAAACACAAGGAGGACAAAAAAGTTTATAGAAGAAGTCAGTCTTCTTCACAAAAGGCATCTATTATCTTTGTGCTATCATGTGCTTCTAGTCTAAACTTTGCATATGAATGCAGAGCCACATTTGGCAATAAATATCTTTCTATCAATGCCACATTGCCAATAGAAAGTAAAATTCTAATGTTTTTCCCTAACCAGTAAGAATCCAACACTACTAAGCAGGGTAGGTGGGGTGGGTCAGGGAAGAAGGTTTTCAATATTAACAGGCATAGGGGTTTGGACCCAACCTGTGAAGGGTTTGGGACAAGCTGAGTGGAGGTTTCGCTGTTAAGCATGGGGTAGGGTTAAGGAAAACCCATATCACGTGTGTTCACTTGAAAACACACACACACACACACACACACAGAGACTTTTATCCTGAATGAGAGCAAAATAGTTTAGATCTTCTTTTTATTCTCGAGCGGATGAGAAGACTGCATATGTTATCATAAGTAATTTCAGCTAGGGCCCTAGCTACCAGGGTTAAAGTTTAAAGGCTTGAAAGAAGTCATGACACTGTGTAGCCCCAGTGGTTTGCCTCCTAGAGAAGCTAGCCTGAAAGGCACACCAATCCATCAAAAGCTGAAAAATATGACTACTCCCTCATGGATTTGCTCATACTGCACACACAGATAACAAGAAGAATCAGAGATGGTACCTATCTAGAAGCCTCTGATGATCAGAAGTTGCTTCATCAGTTGAAGGGATGTCTCCATTAATTCTTGGAACATGCTGTGTAAAACCAAAGACATATTAAATTGCACTGATTTCAATGAATTTTGGAGATTGAGCCGTCTTAAAGCACATATTACATTGAAGCAGACATTACCAACTATATAAGATTGATTTAATGGGTTACACTCCTATGCAGAATGCACAATAATGCATGACTTATAATGAAGATACGCATCTACAGAATACAACGTACAAGACAATCACGACACAAACCATGTTCTCTTTTGCAAGCACTAGAAACCCCTAACAAGGGTCTCTAGTAGAAGCTGACAAGTCACATTTTTTGATTCCACAAGCTAGTTTGTTAGATCTGCATGCTTTTAGTCACTAGTAGTTTTAGATCTTGCTTCACTATTTCCATTCCATCTAACAATATTATTAGAGGGTTGATCATTATATTTAGTACATAAAATGCAGATTAAAAAATCCCAATATGGCTATTTTCAACACTGTAATCTGAACTTTTAAGCCATCTCGTATCTTATGCAGGTCGTCTGCCTACTTGAGGATCAACATGTAACTTCAATTTTTCTCTGTATTTTTCCTACCAGAAGAAAAAGGCCCTAATACTACATCTAATTAATGGTCTTAGACTGCCTTCTTGATATTTTCAATATTTTTTATGTCACCCAGCATGTGATAAACGGCTTGTCGGCCTTGCGAAACAGTTTTTGGAGAAACTGCAAATATATTTCAGCCTCTTATTGCAGTTTTCCTTTCCCCTCTCACCTTTTTCCACTCTGATTCCCCTTTCTATTATACTATCTTCTGTCCATAAATGGATTGCATCTAATCATTGATTAAGTTGTATAGATAAAATGCAAACAACATGAAGGTTCTGCACTACAGATTGCAAAAATAACTACTTAATCTATTCAACATCTTAGCACAACATACATGATTAAGCTATCCAAATCGAAGTAACCATATATCTTATGCATCTCTTATATGTAGGTTAATTAAGCAGCAAAAATAGCAATCAGTTTATTACAAGTGTTTTTTGTTGTAATTCCTTATTTGGTGAGTATGTAGGTGCACAGGCACAAAAAAACAGTTCAATGCAAATTATGTCAACGGTCAGCAGCTGTACGCTAGCAATCCATATATGATTACATCACCTGACTTATAGTATACAGCACATAAATTACATGTCAATGTAGTAAGCTACTCATAGTACAGATAATCAAATATGCCGTAAAATTCCAAATTGACAGCCGAATATAGGTAACTACCAAGAAAGACAACGAAAATCTTGTCTTTCACTTTCTTGTTTCATTCTTAAAATAATTTTGCAAGCAGTCCAGCAGTACAATAATCCAACTGAATTGAGGAGAGTAACCCTAAAACAAGGCAATTTGTAGCATGGTTGGAAACCAAATGCACATCACAGCCATGGATAATATGCCCCCAAACCCTCACCTGCTCACACACGACATCAATTTATTCACCAATTTGTGTATATTACAATATGTCGACAGCATTGAGCTGTCCCAGATCCCAAAGTGGCGGGAACCTCGTGCATTATGTTTTCCTTTTAACATATTGACAAAATTAATGCAATATCACTTGTTTAGTTTTGGAAGAATAACTGACCAAGAGAAAGAATAATGATAGTGCCAAGAAAAGGATAACAATGAACTTAGTTATTTACAGTAAATATTATGCACGAAAAACTTTTAAAAAATGTCATAGTAATTCACATAAGATACACTTACAGGAATAGGAATCATCTGATTCAACCTCTTGCCTACTTCTCCATCAAGTGCTGACTCATCCGTAATCTCCAGTGTATAAGAATACTCTTCCCCATCATAGGATTTATCTCCTGGGCTAGAACATGAACTTGAGGATGCCACGTCGTCTGCTTCTCCCAGACCATCACCATGGCCTGCAAGTTGTAAAAGACGTTGTTAGACTAATATTGTTTGGAGCAAACAAAAGGCTAAACTAATGAAGCCCATGTTACCAAAATAATAGTTCCTTGGTGATGGACTATGCCAATCATGGACAATGTCCACATTGGATGCCTGCAAGTGCTCCTCCTCTCCATGTGATGAGGCAGATGCTTCTGCAACTGATAGCTTTGACAGTTCTTCTTGAAGAGTTTGCGCAATAATCTCATCGTTCTCTACATTGCCACACTCCATATCATAATGACTATCTCTGATGTACTGGTCATGACAGATATTCATGTCATGCTGATTACTGTCACCATAGTAAGTAGAGCTAAAAATTTGGTCCACATCAAGCAAATTAAGACCCCACCGAACAGCATCTGAATCTGGCTCGTACATGACTGCCTCCCCCAGCAATCTTTCCAATTAAAATCAGTCTGCTACCTAAAAACGCTGGAGTAATCCCTCAGTCAGTTCCAGTTGACACCGCTATCGTTAAAGAAAGTTAAAAGTAACTTGGTCTATTATGAACTAGGAAGCACGGATACGGATACGTGACACGAGTACGATACGATACAGATACGGCGATACGACAAAACTTAAAAAAAAAAGATACGGGTACGGACAGGATACGTCTATAGTAAAATATATTTTATATTTTACTATTATTTAACGAAGTAGAAATTACAATTTTCAATAATTCTTTAACATTAGTAAACAAAATTATGAATTTTTACCTTAAAAATGTAATATCGTCTTATTATGATATATTCATAAAATGAACATGACCAATTAAAGGAATCATAACAACATTTAACTAGTTAGTTTCTTTACAAGTATTTATTTTTATGATTATAGTGTAAGTGACTCATTTTTTTATACTCTCTTAACATGGTAATAATAGATAATACTTAAAAAAACGTTCGTGTCTTCAAAATCAGATGAAATTTTGTTGATATTTTGTATTGTATGTGAACTCTAAAGAAGGGAGTATAGATTAAAATTAAAAATTGTACATCTTGCTCCATGTTTAGAATTATCCGCGAAATATTCACATATTGTATTAATTATCGAATACGGATGATGCGTATCCGATACGTATCATCGAGTATCCGACGAGTATCGTATCCGATACAGTATCCGATACGGGTACGTCGATCTTAACGAAGTATCCGTGCTTCATAGATTATGAATAATATCATTCCCAAAAATCAGGAAATTAGCTTCAAATTGCAACACCATAGACCTAAAATTCTCCAGAAAGTTTCTGAAATGGTCGGATGACTTATTTTCGCAAAAAATATTACAAGGATATTAGTTGACTTTTCTCCTTCAAAAAATTCAACATTATATTTTTAAATTCATTTATCGGGGTATATTGGACAATAATATCTGGCTCAGATCCTTCATGGAGTTTATTGAATCAATGGAGGCTTTATACACAATCATGAATTAAGGAGATGCACCAAGTTGCTGTTAATAGGAAAACGTTGATCTGTACTTTCTGTTCCCTCCCAACCCAGAATAAGTTTTTTTCTTAAAAAAATCAAAGCAAAAGCCATTTTTCATCCATGCTTAATTTAAGATGTAAATGTCTTTTTCAACAAATGTCAAATACCTACTTATTCCAAAAAAATGATGTCTTTCACGGTCTTATGTCTTTTATGGCACCAATACATAGAAACCTAATAAAGCAAAAGCACAATAAAGGAGGACATAGACTAGTTTATGTAATCATCAACAACTGGAACATTTGATCTTACTCGGCAGGGAAACTTTTAACACAAAGAATTTAACTTAAACAACACAACGAGAAGAAAAAAATTCGCTGATTTGTGATATGTACACATAAAATTAGCATGTAAAACGACTAATCTAAATAAATGCAACTTGTAGGGTTGAGATAACTTACTTAGAAATGAAGAATAGATTTCCAACACACAAATGGAAAAAATAAATATTTACGTATATGTCACACGTTTGGAAATTTCATTTCATGCTCTAATGGTTGCAACCCTTTCTAAATAAAACTCTTAATCGAGTGTTTAAATGAAAGCCAAAGAAACCACTAACTTACAGCTCACTGGTACCCCCCACTCCCCCCATTTGGAGAAGGAGTTGAGTTCAACTCCCCATAAAAAGGACACTAAATTGGACAAAACCAAGTTTAAAAAGCTGTTACCATCATACAGATTTCTAACACTGAATCAGTGGCCCTTTTAACAACTCTCCCATGGAAACCATGGTTCGAGGTCACAATACCAGCTATTGGCTCAAAGGATATAAGACACATCGGTTGAGACATTGCAGACCGATTCGCACAAAGTGCTGCAAAGAAGAAGAAATTGAACAAGTCAAGCCATATTGTAGAGTCGCAAAACAAGATTGGCCAATTCAGGAGCCATGACTTGGACAATTCAACATTCAATCAGAGACGTCTCAATTGTGTGAGACTTGTGATATATACGAGATGTGAAATGATATAGAATCAAAAGGTACTTAGTCGAATACAACTTGGCCGGGTCACATCAGTATGAGTCGTCACTTTGAACAATGATGATTTAAATCAAATTCTGGGTCTGTTGTTTTTGTTTTTGGGTCTTTGGTGGAAAACATACACAACACACAACACAAGCTAAAAACATGCAAATCAGGTGCTTTTAACACTATACCATATTCTTCGTGTTCAAAATGTAGTGAATGAATGAATTTCTGCTTTTCATAATTTAAACAACAAATAACTCATAATTTATTACCTCACATAATTAATATAATACTTATCAACAAGAATGGACGTCAAAACAATAAACATAACTCCGAGATTAAACACCTTCATAGCAGATATCTAAGGCTTATTAAATCCATTATCTCCAATCACTACATAGTACATGTACATGTATATTTACACACACACAGAGAGAAGGGTTAGAATAATTCGAAACTTTACCATAAAGTAATTTATCGTCCATTCATTTCGAGTCCCAAGATTTCAAATAGGAAAAAAAATAAAAGAAAAAGAAAAAATCGATGATTCAATATATCAACCCGATTCACAACAAAATCCTTCAACACTAAGACATATCAATTCATTGAAAACATCGATTTAACAAACTCACCTTCTAATCAATGCCGCTGGAATTCAATCCAAATATGATGTGCTTTTATATACATACAACTATACAAGTATATCTTGAGAGAGAGAGAGAGAGAGAGAGAGTTTGGAGATGACAAGGAAGAGATAACGATGGAAACAAAGAAATGGGAAAGGGTGGGTTTAGAAGGCTTTATATACAGTTGCCTGAAGTTAAAGGTCGAACAGCTGATGAAGAAAGGTGATGTACGGAAGCTTTTTGAAGGTGGTGTGGGATTGGCCTTTTGAGTGTAGCGAAAGATACCGTTTGTTTAAGCGGCCTTTCCTTGAACGGTCCACTTTCTTCTAGCCTAGGTTTAACGGGACCAAAGATATTAATAATGTCAAAAATATTAGGAAAAATTACACTCAGACCTCTAAAGTTTGTCACTTAACTACTCAAACCTCTAATATTTAACTACTCAGACCTCTAATATTTAAATATTACACATAGACTCTTAAAGTTTGTACGTAACACTTAAACCCCTACCGTTAATGTCTATTAGTATATCCGTTAGTAAATTATACTCAGACCTTCTGAAGTTTGTAAACGTATAATATTTAGATCTTTCAAGTTTAAAATGTTATATTTAGATCAAAAATACTCCAATCAAAGATAGAATATTAAATATTTTAAATTTTATAACCAAAATTTATGTTATATTGCATCATTTATTGAAATAAAATCAAAAATAAAAATCTAATTTTTCTTAAAAATCATAATTAGTATATATTTATACTACCTATTGGAATAAAACTAAAAAATCAAACAAGGGATCTAAATTATTCATAATAATAAAACATGAATTTTACAACCAAAATTTATGTTCTATCTTGTCATTTATTGAAATAAAATCAAAAATAAAAATTTGAATCAAATAAGGGATGAACACGATATTTTCTAGCTTTAATTGGGGTAATTTGATAGTTTAATTTAGTCGTTAATTAAATTTAAATAGATAATATAAACGTATACTAATTATGATTTTTAAGAAAAAATTAAATTTTTAATTTTAATTTTATTTCAATAAATGTCATAATAGAACATGAATTTTGGTTATAAAATTTAAAATATTTGAATTTTTATCTTTGATTGAAATATTTTTTTGTCTAAGTATAACATTTTAAATTTGAGGGGTCTAAATATTACACACCTACAAATTTCAGGAGGCTTGAGTATAATTTATTAACTAATATACTAATGAACATTGATGACAGAGGTATAAGTGTTACGTACGTATAAACCTCATGAGGTATGTGTGTAATATTTTAAATATCAGGAGATTTGAGTGATTAAGTAACAAACATTAAGGACATGAGGATAATTCTCCCAAAAAATTAATGTCATAATTCAGTAAAAATATAATAAATCTATAAGTGAATCTGACATTATTAAATAATTATTTATTCATATAATATAATAACCACTTCAGGTAAGAAATGGATTCACTTTCTCAAATTGATTATAAAATATTAGTTGATAGTGATAATGTAATAATGTTCATGTGACATTGAATATTTACTCAATGGTTGTGATTTGGTATTAGAACTTGAAGCATTAGCATTCAATGGACAGGATTCCATTTGGTGGTTGCTTTAAATATCCTATTGATTGTCATTTAATAGGTTTGGTGGGCCTGTGTTTTAGCTTGAATGGTTTTTTCAAATATATGGTGAGGCTACCATAACTCTATTATACCGTATTAAAAAATAATTTAGACCCTTAATTTTGAATTAGATGATTTATAATTATTAATTAATAAAATAATAAAGCAATAAAGACTAATAAAACTGAAAAAAATCCAAACATGACGCGTCTTCATTGTTCAAAAAATAGAGATATGATACCAAAAAATATATTTGGGTATCATAACACTTATGCTAATTTAAGGTGGGAAATAGAATTTTATTCTTACCTACCCCAAGAAATAGATTATTTTTTTTATCAAGCGTGGGTGATGGGTACATTAAAATATTGATTAAATTTGTATGATGGATGGTGCCGCGTACAAAAAAGTAGTATTATTTCCTGAATTCTTTCTTTGTAGAAATTATTAAAATTGACAAAAAATAATTTGCCAGCAATTAGTGGTGTTCGGGGTTACGTAGTCCTTAACTAATCTTCTCTTCGGTCCGATCAAAAACAAGTCATCCATGTTAGGACTACGCCATTCATGAGAGCTCATGGCCTAATTCTAAGGGGTTACCAACATTCAAACTTATAACGTCTAAATTTAAAGCTCGTCTCTATTACTACTTGAACTACCTCTTGGGATTAAATTGACAACTGCTAACACTATTAAGTTAAATTAATAAAAAAAAATTATGAATTCAAATCAAAATCGCATTTATTATCCAAATCCATTTTAATAAAAAGATCTAATTAAATTATTTTTTGGCACTATACTTTTTTTTTTCAACCAATAAATCAAACATGTGTAAAATTTTCTTATTTTATTATTTCACTTTTATATAAATCATGTAAGATCTATGACCACAAGTCATTTTCAATATATAATAAAAAAAAAAATTGGTGTAAGAGGCTTGTCCCTTAATAAATAAATTATTATGAGACAAACCGAAGTATACACAATTTATATATGACATTATAATTTGATATGAAAAAATTCACTATACAAAATCATAAATGAGTCTAATATAATAGAACAATTTCGAACATAACACGATTTAGACAAAATCTAAACTTGATATGATACAAACCTGATTATACATGACCATTGCTGAGTTAGATTTGAAGAGAACAAATTTTCAAATAATCGTGATTTAAATACAATGCAAATCACAAAATTGTTTATTTTAGTTCTAAAGTGGAAGTTTATATTATTAAGTTTATTGTCATTATTTATGTTTATGACTCTATTGTCTTGTACATTACAAATTTGTTGTCATTGTTTCTCTTTATGACTCATGTCTTGCTATTCGGGTTGGGTATGATAATGATATGAGATTTTTTATATTGTTTAATGTGACTCACAAGAAATTTATAGTATTGCGTGTATGGCTATGCACGCTTTTTCTATTGTCGTTTTTGGTGTATTTTATTCGTTTATTAAAAAAGAAACATTAATCTAGGGATAATATGTGTACACACAATAACTTCAATGATTTAGGCATTGTTAAGAAAACTCGACATGAAAATATACAAAACTTCTTGCTATCTTGGTTTAAGGAGCTTAAAACACTTTGCAAGTCTTTTTTTGGATAACATTTAAGGGTTTGTTTAGTATGTTTTTTGGGAGGGGTATGGATTGGATTGTCCAAACCCGAGTTTGACTCAAAAATGAGATTCAAAGATGGGATTCAACATTCAATGTTGTTCATACCCATGTTTGGTATGCGTAGGGATATATGATTATTATGATAATATATTTGTATATAAATGACTATTTTACCCCTTAACCAATTTATATATATGAGGTATATAGGATATATGGGGGTATAAATGTCATTTGTATGTTAAGCCCTTAACCCCCATATGAACCCCCCCCTTGGGTTTCATGAAACCCAAGTATGTGAGTTTCATGACTGACCCATCCAACGGGCTGAGTTTTCAAACCCTAGGCTAAATATGGGTTATCAAACATGGGTTTAAGGGATTTATTCCCCATCCCACAATCCAAACCCCTCCCAAATCCTCATACCAAACAACCCCTAAGATCATAAGAGTTTGAGTAGTTCAGCTGTATGGAGTTAACTTAGGACGAAAACGGGTATCTGTAGGTACAAGGAATTTCCTTTGCAAAAGTATGGCCCAACATTAGAGAGATTCCTGGATTTTTTTTTTTTTAGAAAAAAAAAAAAAAACCCTTTATGGTCATAACACATAGAGGCTACGTCCTTAGCCACAGAACACGACAAATGATCTATACATGCAATGGTTTTCATAAATCGAGCTAAAATTTAGTTTTACATTTTTTCTGTCCAAACTTATTATATTTCTCAAACCTTAATTGCATGTATAGTAATACTAAGATATGCATAGATCATGTTTCTAAAATAATAATCTAGATACTTTTGTTATTCGAAAAAAAAAAATGTAATCAAGCGATTCGATACAACTTTTGACTCCCTTAAGTCACAGGTTCAGCCGCTTAGCTTCCCCTGCTGCTACCTTCCTATACAACTGTCCTGATTAATCTGTGCTTCTCTTTCATAGTTTACCTGTAAAGCCACCAATAAAGCTAAACTTTCTACCTGGTGTTCTGTTCACCAATGTGATCAAGCTCTATGCCATTCTACAAAGAAAGTTGTTTTTTATGCTAATAGGCAGCAACTCTTCTTGTTTCAGGCAACTGTTGTACCACTAGGATGGGCAGTTGAGACCACTAACTTCATGGTGATTGACTTCCTTGAATGTGTATCAGATAATTTACCTAAAATACAAAACGAAAAATGCATATCAGAAAGCACAAAATATCAGCAGAGCAAATAGGATATATACGAAAGAAGGGGAAGAATCCATTTCATAATCAACTATGTATTTCAGTTCATCCAGAAATCTTTAGAGTTGATTAGGAGAATACGAAAACAATTTTTTCATATCTCATGGAGGCTTCTAAACGTCCTATTCACCAATCTTGCACAAAACTTTAGAAAATATTACTAGTAACTGCTTTTACAAACATCATTAGGTCATCACTGCAACCATACACCATGATCTCAAATTTACAATCCTGTTTTGATCTTCTGTCTTGGGAAAGTTTTCGCGGCAGAAGCTATCACACCCAGTGAGAGTGGTTGTATGAAAGTCTGGAGGAGCAAAAAAGTTATCTGTCACCATACCGAAAGCAGGTCCTTGAAAGCTCCCATATTTTCATCAACCATCCACAGTCGTCAAATTTTGAATCTATGGTTCTTTTTTTACCTGTTGTTTCTCCGGTTGGAAACAAATTCTTCACGGGTGGTTGAGGATTGCCTGTTTCTGGTGATGCATCCACAACCTGATTCACCATTGCCAACACCTCACTCATCTTTGGCCGTGACTTTGGGTTTCTGGTCAAACACCGATTGGCTACAAGTGATAACTTGTGGGCTGACTTCCAAATTTGTTTCCCTTCAAGCCTTGGGTCCAATATCTGCTGAAACTTCTTTGCATCTGATAAATATGGCTTTACCCATTCCAAGAGCTTCTGCTCACCCCTGGGGCGATTTCGGTCCAATGGGCGCCTACCCGTGATGAGTTCGTAAATGAAGACCCCATAGCTCCATACATCATTTTTGCATGTGAGGCGCCCCGTTTGGACGTATTCAGGAGCCGCATAACCCATGGTCCCTACAACCTGATAATTTTTCATGTTACAAGAACGTAAGAGTAAGAGGGAGTGATATAATAAATATTTGATTAAATTGATTTTCAAGGCATTATGCATTTGGACAGTGCGAGGTTTGGAGAAAAATGAAATGTTTTTAGTCGTATCGTTTAGTGTGAACCTAACACCACATTCGAACTCTTGAAGCACCTTGTTTCATATGTATGTGGCTTGCTTAAATCAAAGACAAGTAATTAATGGGTCATTACTTGGAAAATTACAAGGCGGACCGCTGAATCAGATAATTTTTGACCACTTGAGCTTATTTTTTCACTGAGATGCTACCAAATAAGTGCAAGAATAGATCTCCCAACAGATGATCCAGAGACCATTACGAGAGAACAGGTAAAGAGCATTAGATAATAAAGATATGTGAACCTAATGCATTCCACAGACCTACAGTTGGAAATGAAAGAGGAATACAGAAATTTGATATCATTATTGATAAGATCCCCACCTTCAGGGAAAAAGATTCAGAGCTCATGAGGCACTACATGACAGTGCCAGTTGGTGCTCACACCCAATGATAAATTTTCATAACACTGGCTTGTCACACACACATTGATTTTTTCAAAATATATTCTCACTACTTCACAAGTGACAACAATTGATTGGGAATGTACAATGTTTTATAGGTGATGTGCACTACATGTCACTGCCATGTGGTGCCTTCAGTGCAAAGATCTTAGTAACCCTATTCAGACTTAATTAATAGAATGTGGCCTCATATTATACAACATTTTTTCTGTATGTGGAACAATTGCATAGAATAATGCAAAAATCTCTTGATTATTTAGGAATATTTGAACTGCAATTTCAATTGGGTATCACTTCGTCCTCGGCTTCAGAGACACATCAGGATGTGGATTGCAGACCCAACTTTCACATGTTATCAGTTTACTAGTTATAACCTGTGCCTGAAGACACGATAGAACATAAAATTCGAGCCCCCAAAAAATTGATCTCACTATATTAAATAATAATTTTTATTTCCTTCACTTCTTTGATTACATTATTCAAAATTTATTTTTACCTATTATTTTCTTATAAATATTGACAAAAAATTCTCAAAATACGTAATTCAATAAAATTTTCTCAACATGTGTATCATATCATGTATGAATAATGTCTAAAATAAAAATTATGTTAAACTACAAATTAATCAAATATTAAATGATCAAACATGTGATAAAAATTGGTGATGTGATAGTTTTAGGGGGAAAAATGTGTAGGGAATAAAATTCAACTTTCTATGTGTTTTATTATATAGATGTTAAGGATTTTAAAATGCACAGCAGTTCAAAGTGCATATATAAAGGGTAAAATGATATTGTTTTGTGTAAGCATACCGCTGTTGAGACATGGGTTAGGCCTTCTGGAGGGCCCAACCTAGCCAATCCAAAGTCTGACAGCTTAGCATTCCAATGCTCATCTAACAGTATGTTTGAAGATTTGAAGTCTCTGAAAATGATCTGCAATATATGTAAAAGAAAATGTTAGTCTCGTAGACGTTAGCAGACTCACAACCCACAACATCTAGTTCATTATGCAACACAGTTTCTGCATACATTCTTCAATTTACTCATAAGTGTATCTGTGTGTGCACTTGCACATGTGGGAGGACGTTGAGAGAGAGAGACAGAGAAAGACAGAGAATTATATGCCCTATGCTTGCTCTTAGTGAATAGTAACTGCCATTCGAAGATTTGAAGTCTCTGAAAATGATCTACAATATATGTAAAAGAAAATGTCAGTCTTGTAGAAGTTAGCAGACTCACGACCCACAACCTCTAGTTCATTATGCAACACAGTTTCTGCATACATGCTTAAATTTACACGTGTGTATTTGTGTGTGCACTCGCATGTGTGGGAGGGGTTTGAGACAGAGACAGAACGACAGAGAATTACATGCCCTATGCTTAACACTGGCTCGTTCGCTTAGCTTTGCACACAAAACAAAAATAAAACTATGGAATGAGAGTGAATAGTAACTGGCATTCACAGATTTGAAGTCTGAAAATGATCTACAATATATGTAAAAGAAAATGTCAGTCTCGTAGAAGTTAGCAGACTCACGACCCATAACATCTAGTTCATTATGCAACACAGTTTCTGCATACCTTCTTAAACTTACGCATGCGTGTATGTGTGTGTGCACTCGCACATGTGGGAGGGCGTTGAGAGAGAGAGAGAGAGACAGAATTATATGCCCTATGCTTGCTTATAGTGAATAGTAACTGGCATTACCATAAAGTTGAAGCAACTCTTTTTTATAGCAATGAAATGTCTAAAAAGAAAATTTGATCAAGGTTGGAATAGAATAAGAACCACCTGAACATCCATTTCCTCATGTAGATATACTAAGCCACGAGCAGCATTTTGGGCTATTTTCAGCCTCATGGTCCAGGGGAGAGGTGTCTCCGACCGAGGTGATAAATGGTCTTCCACACTTCTGTTAGTCATATATTCATAAACTAAAAGCCGCTGTATTCCTCTCTCATCATCCTCAGCACAGTAGCCCAATAGTTTGACAAGGTTTGGATGCTCAACCACCCCAAGAACGTTAACTTCTGTCACCCATTCCTTGTGCCCCTGCCAGACGGAAGGTAAGAGTGTAAGTAAATAACTGAACTAAGGATGCAGGGAAGATCTCTATATTCTGGAGCCATGAAGAACAACCAATTCATGATAATACACTCAATATATTAGGATGTTTAAAAAGGTACTCTGGTTGACAACAAAAGAAGCATAAACTCATGCAGGATTTAAGCAAACAAACACTAAAAGACACCACGGGTAAATATTGGAGTCTTGCCCAGGGTTACCTGGATTGCCAGTCGCTTTGGTATGTAATGGTACGGGTATGGGTGCGGGTGCGTTATTTTATGCGGTACGTGGTACAGTAAGGGTAGGCTTAGTCGGTATGCTAATTGGGGCCGTGGTTCGTTTTGAAATCTTATTTGGTTCGTTTATACTATGGTAAGAAATTATATATAAATATGCATCTATACACACATGGTGAGTTATAATTTATTCATGTTGCAGTTTTCAATATTTTTTTTAATTATGTGTGTATTTATTTTAAAAGAACCAATTGGAATTAAGATTCAAGGACTCATAACAATATATCATCTAATAATCGTGAACAAGAAAAATAATGGATGCATATTTGTATTACGAGAAAAATCAAACAATTATAAATTTAACGATCATTAAAACAAAAAAATAAAGTACTAGCTAGTAATTAAGTAGCTTCCAACTTGAATATAGATAATCTATACTACTATAAAATGGCAACAAACTTGAAAAACTTTTGTTTTCCCTTTCTACCCTTGAACAATTCAATTAGGACAATTATATACTTTAAAATAAATGAGCTATCAAATTACAGTTAAATAATCTATAACCCATCTGCCTTGTGTTTCACCATTAACTATAAGGATGACACTCCACATTCTGGAATTTAATAATACCAATAACTATTAAAATTGATGACACTACAAATTCTAGGATTGATACAAACATTATTCCATCGCAAAAGAAACGTAAATGACTCTTGATCTCCCCATCTCTCTTGCATTCAAATAAAATCAAAATTCAATGTGGGTCTGTTATATTCAAATAACATTGTTAATTTGCCTCATGGAATAATTTTATATACTCACAAACAATACACAAAGTGTTAGACTAATTGTACAAATTCTAGGAATAAAAATCTTGATTTTGGAAGTCAATGGGGAAAGAAGAACCTTACTAGTTCTGACTTGTGAGAGCTCATGTAACTCCTTTTTTCTCACGTAACTCAACTACACATCTTTTCTATAACACACTCGTGCTCTGATTTTCAATTTGGTTTTAACATTTATTTCCCTAAAATTTTCAGTGGAAGAAGAGATTGAAGAGGAGGTGTCAATGAAGCAGTGTTCTAGATAACCAGAGTGCTAACTAATTAAATAGATTGACCAGTCTAAAGCTATATTGTTTAAGTACTGGTATATCGCCTTCTAAACAGTAATTTTTGTTCTAATTTCGATTTCATGAACTGCGTTTGCTAGAGTGGTGACTTTTGTCTTAATTTTATTTCCTAAGCTTTATTGAACGAATTCTGTGATTTCTATTGGCTTTTATTCGATGGTTAGCTTATGAGTTTCCTCCATTGTTTATGTGAAAAAGAGAAGATAACCTTCAAATGGGAAAGTGGGGTTAATTAGACTTCGTTCAATTCATTATTAAGTTGTGGTACTTATGTGTTGCTGGAGAGATTGTTAAAAGAGAATGCTTCATTATTCGACAATGTAAAGAATCTCAATCGCAATGTTGCTAAGGTACGTGTAAGATTCAGTTATGTAATTTGAACTTCTTGTGGTTCAATTTTCAGTATAAATTTGACATTTTCGGGAGTTGATCAGCTTTATCATTTTCTTTTGGTCTAATGTTTTTTTGAAATTTGATTACTTTAATTATGCTTACCCACATTCCTTAATAGCATCACAAAAACAAAGAAACTTATGTATGTAATGCGTTAAGGCATTATTGGGGTAGATACATCAACAAAGAGATGTTCTTGTTTTGTCATAAAAGATACACTAATTATTCTTAAGAGTAATGCTATTAAGACTTAAAAATCAGACCTAATTTGCTGATTTCATAATGTGATTTTATTGTAACCATTAGAGAAACACCAAATTCCAATGTTTGATGTGACACACAGTCAACCCAAGGGTTATAGTGAATTATGTCAGCATATTAGGTCAATAAATTACGTTCCAATAACATTGCCCTGTTCTTAAACATGATGATGAGAAGAGAGGGAGGCGCAAAAACGAATAAACCAATCTTATGGTGGAATTGTTTATTATGCCACCTTATTCTTGATATCAAAATTGGTGGCAAATAATGTGGTAGATGTGTGCTACTAACATGTCTAGGTGCCACAAGCCCATTACACTGCTTTGATTGATTTATCTGATGAAAAGATTTAAAAGAAAAAGGAAAGCAAAGGGTCTATAAACACTTAAATCAAATGAGTCCAGATATCCTTTGAGTGCTTAAACGATATGTTATCTCTAGGTGTTGGATCCTAATTTCGACCACTTTTTATTGTCTATTAATATTTCTTTTTACATAGAACGGGGAAAACCTATATTTTAAAATGCACACAGATGAAATATCAATCACAAAAGCTTTGAATCCTCATTTCTTATTTCTTGGTTACATTGTTTATTTAATCAAGAATGCCTCAAAGAACAATCATAAATTCTTTTTGATGACACTAATGAAGATGATCGTCACTCATTAAATACTCTAAGTTAATTGAAAACTCATTCAAGGTTCTCTTTTGTTGTTTATAAATTTTAGTTTCAGGGTATTGTGCTTAGTGTTTCTAATTAGTACTTTCTATAGGGATCCTGGGAAGGCAAAGATATATTTTTTTTCTTTTGATGGATTTTGAGGGGAAAAAAAAATTGGTCTAAAGTGTTTATGGACTTTGGTGCATTTGTATAACTAGCTTTATTATTTTGGTGATTTAATTGATCATCATGTATCTCAAAATATTTTTTAATTGAGTGAGAAAAGTGACTATGAAGATGGTGAGAAATTCATACGTTTTTATTAGAGACTGAGTTGTATGACATCAAATGTATTATTCAGCCATTAAAAAGGTGGTGCAGTCTATGAGCAACTGAAGATCAAAGAAGACCACAATAAACTAGTGAAAGATCAATTTCAAAGAGAATGGTATTGGTTGTAATACATTTAGTTCAATGAAGACTTAATATTTGGCCCCAAGCATCAAGATATGTAAAGGCCAAGTCATTACTAATTATTAAGCACAAGATCACACAAGTTTTATGAAAACTATCCTGATAAAAACAAAAATATAAGAAAATGTACAAAACATGAGTTACAAGGGTAACAAAATATTTACATCAAATACACTATTAGATGTTGATGTAACATGTATTTCTTTTAGCATTTTTTTATATGAAAAGTGGTTCTTCATAAAAGTGATCCGCGTCACCAATAAACAATATCATATGAAGAATGGTTCACGTACAACGCATGTGTACACCAACTAGTTAAAATAAACATCTTTAACATGCCTCAAAATAAAACAACTAAATAGTAAAAACAGATCGTGGTTCACCTATTGTAGTACCAATCCTGGTAACCCTGGTCTTGCCATGGCCAAGCATGTGTTAAATGATAGCCATGCAAATGTATAGGTGACAGCTAACTAGGGAAGAACTTTGACTAGTCTTTGATCTATTTTGACCTAGAAAAAGAACTGCTTCATGAACTGTTTATTAATATTTTTTTCTAGTTCTACTCTTCATTGGTAAAACATGTTAATGGAAGCTTTTGAGTTTCATTGTTAGTAATCACATGGAAGTTTATGACTACAATACAAATGGTTGTTAATAAAGTATGTTCAAAAGAACTACGCTGCGTTCATGGAAGCTCAGTCTATGAAATGGAATACTGTTCAACACAATTGAAGGAGGGGCAATGAAACCATCATCTCTCTATCTATCTTCCGATTTTGTTGTTGTCATCAGTCTTTCCTTTTTTATCTTCCTTTTTTCGGCTGCAGAAAGGCACTCCTTGTGTTTCTTTAGTCATCACAGTGCCTGGTCAACCATTTGATATTGTATTTTCTCCTATTCTTAATATTTTTGCCTGCAGGAGCAGGGGAAGTACAGATTATTTTGCCTGCACATTAAAATTCTTTTATGTTTAGACTCTTGTTAACCATATGTTTAAATAAATGCATCACAAGAGCAAAAGATATTGGCATCTGAGATGCTTCAAGTTCCAACACTTCCAATTCTTGCATGGAACTCTAAAGGTTATACCTTTCTAATTGTTGGATGACAGTCTAGAAGTCACACCCTCTAATCCACATTGTGCAAACACACAACAGTGCTTTAATGCAGTTTATACAAACAGCTTTTTTAAAGGTGAATAATGCTATGTTGTTATTTATGCACATGTAAGATGTAAAATCAAAGCAGAATCCACATCATATATATACTTTATATTGTTTCCTGTATAGAATTTATATTTAATTCTTCAAAAGCTCAAATTTTGGATGGAAACTTGAAAGTCCAGTAGCCAATTCTGGGGATTTAATTATTCAACTAAACCAACTCCAGAACATCTCCCAGCGATGGTCCTCATAATAAATTGAAGAGAAGTGTTCACAGAGATAACACATACCGTGAGTATCACTACAACCCCATCTTAAATCGTTACCACAAAAAGCAAGCAACATTTCTGAAACTGTCATAATTATCCTACAACAAGAAGAGCATTAGGAAGGAATCTTGCCTGCAGTCCTCGTTTACCAAGTTGTTTCACAGCGACATCAATATTTATAAGTGGATCTTCAGAACTCTTGATCACACCCTTATACACACACCCGAACCCACCCTCACCAAGCTTGACAGAGCGGCTAAAATTCTTCGTCGCTGCCTTCAGCTCAGAAACTGTAAACACTCTAAGATTGCTGTCCCTTTGAGACAAACTTGCAAATTGAGTCCTCCCCATGGACTCTGTGCTTGTGTCTGAGACATTCTGAGAGTTTAGTTCAGATCCCGATCGCCTAACTTCCTGATCAGTAAATGTCGAATTAAATGACTGAATCGAACTTGACTTTGAGGTCTTTGGCTCACTCTTCTTTTCTCCACTATAGAATTGGAAACACTTCATATCCACCGACAAGTAACAAGACCCTCACAGAAGATTCTGTTATAGACAAAAGAATCTAAGAACCGTGAATTTTACCAAAATAGCAAGAGCTTACGGAATCACAGAAGTTTAGAAGGACAACCAACTAAAATTTAGTTGCTGCCATAATTAGATTAAGCTTCAATAATGTCAAGAAGACTACAATAGTTATCAAGAAAAATTGAAGCAATTTGAACCTGTCAGTACTCAGAGAATAAACAGCCAGTCAAGGTTCAAGTATAAAAGCAGGTTCATCACTCAAAAAAGCTCGAAAAAGAAGGGGGTTAATATGTGATCACTCACATATTCCAATTTCCATATAATGGTGGCCGTGATCAGAAGAAACTAACCCTACACAAAAACCCACTGAAGCACATAAATTCTAGAAGCCAATTGCCATGTATGAATTGCTGCGATCAAAGGAAAGCAGATTCAATGAAATCTAGAACCTAACTTTTTTATAAATCAAAATTTACCCCAAAAAACACATTAAACATAGAATACAGTGTATCCATTTTGGCTATCTAATATATGCAAATTTAACAAAATATCTGGTAAGCACTCAAAAAAGAAGGGGGGTTGAGATGTACAGACAATTTCACTATACAATTTCCATATAAAGGTCTCCGTGATAATAATATACTAAACCCTACAAAAAAAAAACTCAGTAAAGCACATAACTTCATGTAGACTCATAATTTCACTGCAAATCAAAAAATTTCCCCCAAAAAGCACACAATTTCGTCTATGCTCCCAAATTAAGCATCTATGTAACAATTTGAAAGACCCACAAAGAACCCACATTCGAATTCAACTTTACTCTGTGATCATACGCTGTGAATTGCGATAATCGACATCTGACAAAGCTCACCTTTTAAGCTTCTCAATCTGATTGCAGATTTAGGTCTATTAACATCCCAGTTTTTGTGGAGTTCTAAAAGGAACCCGGAAGACCCAGAGAGAGAGAGAGAGAGAGAGAGAGAGAGAAGACGAAGAAAAAGATGACCAAAGAGAAAGTCTGTACACGGCAGCTTCTTCAAGTCTGCCTATCAACCATATGAAAAACAGCCCCAATGAAAAATACAAATATATATATATATATATATATATACAAACATATATACGCCATGTATATGCATAATATATACGTAACAAATACATCATTAAATTCGAATCCAGGTGTGAAGGCGGCCTTTGACAAAATAGAACGCGTGGACCAGCTTCTACAGGGAATGTCTCTAGTTAGACTCTTTCTGTGGTTTTAGAGAGAGAGAGAGATTGAGAGGTGAAGGCAAGAGAATTTTGAAACCAGTAAACAAGTTTATCCCTGTTTCCCTTTTCATTCAATTAAATATTACTGTTACAGGAAGCTTGGACTCACTTTCCTGTGTCTGTTTTGGTCGTTGATTTGGCGGGTGGGTTCGGTAGAGCCTCTGTTTTGGATCCTATCATAACATCAATCTTACATTTAATTTTTTAGTTTAGTACGGGGTTAATAGTATTTTCGATCCTTAAAGTATATATATTTTATCAATTTAGTTTACGATGTATTAATTTTATCAATTTAGTCCCTAATATATTTAATTTGTGTCATTTTCGTCTCCACATAGATGAACCGTTAAGTTTTTTGACATAAATAATCACGTGTCATTTTTTTAGACGGTATCACGTGCCCAACACATGATCATTCTATCAAAAAACTTAACGGTCCGTCTGTATAAGTACCAAAATGACATGAATTGAATATTTTAAGGACTAAATTAATAAAATTAATAAATTAAGGACTAAACTGAAAAAAAAAAATACTTACCGAATAAAAATACTATTCACCATTTAGTATATCATTGAGGTTGTTGATCGGTGTCCCCTTAGCCCCGAAGTAATAGATGTAAGGTTTGAATAACATTATTACCCTAAATAATCGCATAATTCTTTTTCGTTTTTTATTATTCTTTAGGATAATGTATTCATTTATATTATAATTCTCCACTGTCAGGACCTTCTAGATGTTCGGCTGGTCTTCTGTAAGTCTTGCTACGTATGATTGGGTGTATTTATGCTTTGGCTTCATTAAATGAGTCTGAGTCTTGGTTCATCTTACTTCAATATTCTTCAATCACTGCCGTATCCATGGGCAGAGCCATTTGACGACTAAGGGGCATGGGTCCACCTAGGGGTGTTCATGGTCGGGTTACTCATGAGTCTTATTATTCGGTCTGAAAAAATAGATTCAAAATGTGATAGGCATGATAGTTGGCTCGTTCGAGTCTAATATCCTTAAAAAGAGGATTTGGGTTTACCCTCAAACCCATTACCCGGCCCGAAGCTCAACCCAAGAGCCCGCCTGTCAAGCTCAACCAACCCACATAGCCCGCTCACCCTTCATTTGAAAAAAAGTTATATTTTTAGACCATTAAATTTGAAACTTTGAAATAAGTCTCCAAATGTCGGAATTTGAAGTTTTAAAAATTTAGATACTATAAATAATGTATTATTTTATTTTTCATGTATTAAGCATACAAGTTTTAGCGAATAGAGTAATGCAAATGATAGATAAGTGAGTAGGTATCAACCTAGTTGGGATGTATTCATTCTATTGGATGTAGTTCATCCCCTAATTAAAAATAAAATTATTCCTTATTTTATTTTTATCCATTTTAACTCTATTTTTGATTCAAAAATATAATTTACACAAATATTAAGTTACAAAAATATTCATTATTTTTAAATTAAGTTGTATATAAAAAATTCCGTGAGCAGGCCCACTAAATAGGCTCGCGGGTTGGGCTGCGGGTAGCATACCTCTACCCAAAGCTCAGTCCAGCCCTCCCGATAACTTACTTGGGTAAGGGCTTGGGCCTACACTACCCAGGCCCAGCCCAAAAAAAATTCGCGAGCCTAGCCCGGCCCGGCCCATGGACACCCCTAGGTACACCCCCATTTTTTTTAAAAAAAAAAGTATTATTTATGTATATCTCAAATAATTTTAAACATATTTAAGTGTGTTTATTCTATTATTTTTTATTCTATCAATTAGTATATATCATAGCTAAATAACTATGAATTTTTAGACGCACTTTGAATACTTTATAGATACATTTAGATAAGTTTTTGATATGTTGCACTTATTTTTTAACTATAGAAATTATGATAATTAAGTTGTCTAACTAAATGAATGATCAGAGACTAATAATTTCATTGGTTAAATAGAAAAATATCATCTTTTATACTGTTACCCTCATTTGTTGTGAAGAATTGTGATTAGCTTCTTCTTTTTTTATTTATTTACATTATATTTACTAACATTTGGCACTTTTGTATTTTATGAACTATTATGTTTCAAATACAATGCAGTAAATTTGAATATATTATTTTATTTTTATTAATTTAGAAAAAAAATTTAAAATTTTTTGAGTAAAGTGTCCACCTAAGCAGAATTTCTGACCCCGTCCTTGACAGTATCCCCATTTGACTTAATATTATTTGATGATGCACAAATTGGCTTTGCACACCACCTGTCTAGTGTGAGTAGTAAATGCAGTAATTAAAGTAGAGAGAAGACAAAAATTATAGTGGTTCGGTCAATGTGACCTACGTCCACTTCTGAATGGCTAGGGTCGCCGGGTCTTTTATTAATTCAAGAGTGTTGGGAGCAGAGAGTTACAAGCTGAGAGGGAGAGAAGAGAGGTATGCTCCGTTGAGTGTGTTCTCATCTGCCCCCCAAGTGTTGGTGGGGCTTTATAGTTGCCCCCTAACAGATTATGGCGACTTACTATCAACTAGATAGCTATTGTGGTGGAGCTTACGACTTCTTCTCAACGGGGCGAGGTGGTTGAGGTGCTCTCCATGAAACTCGGTCAAAGATGAGGAGAGGGTTGACTATTTCCAAGGTGGTGAAGGTGAGGCTCCCGGATGCTCCCCTGATGACGTAGCCAAGCTGATGTAGCTCCCTGATGAGCTTGACTAGACTAGGACCACATTGGGTTTAGTGGGTCTTTATAATATTGAACTCTTGATTATGGTTGGGCTTTCAACATGGATTTGGCCATTTGAGCCTGGCCCATCATTTGCCCCCCAATGCCCCGTGTCTAAGGAAACTTGGAGAAGGGGGCATTTGTTTGAATCTTGAGCTCTGGGTGGTTGAGACTTTTTCTTGAAATCTTTGGAGACCCAAGGTTGGGGATTCTTGAGTTTGAGCACTGAGCATTTCGATCAATGTCGATTGAAGAGACAACATCCATTACTGTTGAAGAGGAAGCATGCGATATTGATGAGGTGAGCCAAGGCAATGGAATGGGGGCTGGGCGCCTCTTTGGGTGCTGGTTTGGCTCATTTGGGCGAGTAAAGGGGGCCAGCACCTCTCCAGGCGTTGATTTGCCCCATTTGGGCGAGCAAAAGGGGTCAGACACCTCTCTAGGCGCTGGTTTGGCTCATTTGGGTGAGCAAAAGGGGTCTGCACCTCTCCAGACGTTGGTTTGACGCATTTGGGTGAGCAAAGGGTGTCTGCACCTCTCCGGGCGCTGGTTTGGCTCATTTGGGTGAGCAAAGGGGGTCTGCACCTCTCCCGGCGTTGGTTTGGCTCATTTGGGTGAGCAAAGGGGGTCTGCACCTCTCCAAGCGCTTGTTTGGCTCATTTGGGTGAGCAAAAGGGGTTTGCACCTCTCCAGGCGCTGGGCTGGCTTCATTGGGCGAGCCTGGGGCTTCCTTGGGAGCTTTGGCGAGCATGAGGCCTTTTGGGGAGCTTGGGTGAGGACCTGGCGAGCTCCCTTGGGCGAGCTCCACTGAAGTAGGTGGCATTTTGGCGAGGAGGCCTGCGTAGAGGGGCGTGCAAAGTCTGATCTGGGTGAGTAGGGCGGCTGACTAGGGCAGCCAGACAACTAGGTACGCTGATCTAATGTAGTCCCTCGGGTTGCAGACGACCTAAGTTTCAAGATCTTGCCTAGAGATGACAAAAATAATGTTATTCCAAACATTAAAATATTTAACATAATTACCTGGAGAGAGAGGTAGACTGCTTGCGCGAGAGCAAAGATAGAGTTTAAGGATTGCTCGTGAGAGAGCTACACCTTTTGAGACTGAGTTTTTGGCGACCCATGAGAAAGTCTTTAAGCTTGAGGTATAGGTTGTTTGCTTGAAAGCAGAGCAGAGGCCAAATTTTTGGCAACTCGTGAGAGAGCCACTAAGCTAGAGATAGGCTGCCTGCTTGAGAGCAGAGCAGAGATAGGCCAAATTTTTTTGGCGACCTGCGAGAGAGCCGCTAAGCTAGAGATAGGCTGCATGTTTGAGAACAGTGCAGAGGCCAAGATTTTTTGGCTACCTGCGAGAGAGCCGCTAAGCTGGAGTTAGGCTGCCTGTTTGAGAACAGTGCAGAGGCTAAGTTTTTTTGGCGACCCGCGAGAAAGCCGCTAAGCTGGAGTTAGGCTGCCTATTTGAGAACAGTGCAGAGATAGGCCAAGCTTTTTTGGTGACCTGCGAGAAAGCCGCTAAGCTGGAGATAGGCTGTCTGTGTTGAGAACAGTACAGAGGCCAAGCTTTTTTGGCGACCCACGAGAGAGCTGCTAAGCTAAAGATAGTCTGCCTGTTTGAGAACAGTGTAGAGGTCAAGCTTTTTTGGCGACCCCCGAGAGAGCTGCTAAGCTGGAGTTAGGCTGCCTGTTTGAAAACAGTGCAGAGACAGGTCAATCTTTTGACGATCCGCGAGATGATTTGCCTCGCCTAGACCTGTTGATTTCCTCAGCATTCATATATTTTTGAGCTTTTGCCAATAGTTCTGGCATGCTCTTTGGTGGTCGCTTCATTACTAAAAAGAGGAAACTCGATGAGCAGAGGCCTCCCAGGAAGGCGGTCATTGGGCTCCTCGATTTGGAGGACCTTCTCGTTAAAATGAGTGAGATAACTCCTTAGACTCTCATCTTGATCTTGTTTTATGCTGAGCAGATGGGTGACAGGCTTCTGCTGGCGGCGTCCACCAATGAACTGTGTCACAAAGGATTTGCTCAGTTCGGCGAAGGAGCCTATGGAGGCCGGGGTGAGTTTGGCGAACCATTGTCGCGCTGATCCCTTCAAGGTGGTTGGGAACGCCCTACACATGATCTCGTCAGGGACATTGTGAAGCTGCATTACAGTTTTGTAAGTTTCGAGGTGGTCTAGTGGATCCTTCGTTCCGTCAAAGGTCTCCACAGATGGCATTTTAAACTTTTGAGGAAGGGGGTAGTTCGCCACGTCTGGCTTGAAAGGTATGTATGTTCGACTTACGAGGTAGTCCGGTCCTTGAGCCTTCATGGCGTTGAAGACGTCACCCAGTTGATTTTGTACCTCCTTAATTTTCTCATCCCAATGGTTAGGAGCTCCTCTGGAATGATCATGGAATTGGCTCCCATGCTCTATGCTTTGGTTTTCACCCTCATCCTCTTGGAGATGAGGGTCTTCACCATGTGGTGCAGGAGCTGGAGGAGGAGGTGGAGGTCCCTCATGGTGGGCTCCCCTTTGTGGGGCCCCCAAGGGGACTCCAAAGGGGGCGTCTAGACCTGCATGGGTGCCTAGATGGGGAGCACCAAGGTGTGGAGCTTCTTGATGTCCAGGACGTGGAGCTCTTATGACTTGAGGTCCTCCAAGCTGTGCTCCTCCTTGTTCGGCGAGCATGAGTTGAAGGATCTTCTGGTTCTGGGCCACAAGCTCCTGCATGGTCTCCAGCATCTGCTGCGTACTTGGGACAGGATTGGTTGGGGGAGGAGCAACCTCCTCTTCTCTTGGTTGGTTATCCTCAGGCTGGTTCATCAATCGGGTAGTAATCGCTCTTGATTCAACAGAGAAAGTGTTTAGAAATAAGAATTTTGTCGATTCCCACAGACGGCGCCAAATTGATGATGCACAAATTGGCTTTGCACACCACCTGTCAAGTGTGAGTAGTAAATGCAGTAACTAAAGTAGAGAGAAGACAATAATTATAGTGGTTCGGCCAATGTGACCTACGTCCACTTCTGAATGGCTAAGGTCGCCGGGTCTTTTATTAATTCAAGAGTGTAGGGAGCATAGAGTTACAAGCTGAGAGGGAAAGAAGAGAGGTATGCTCTATTGAGTGTGTTCTCATCTGCCCCCCAAGTGTTGGTGGGGCTTTATAGCCGCCCCCTAACAGATTGGGGCGACTTACTAGCAACTAGATAGCTATTGTGGTGGAGCTTACGACTTCTTCTCAACGGGGCGAGGTGGTTGAGGTGCTCTCCATGAAACTCGGTCAAAGATGAGGAGAGGGTTGACTATTTCTAAGGTGGTGAAGGTGAGGCTCCCGGATGCTCCCCTGATGAGCTTGACTGGACTTGGACCACATTGGGTTTAGTGGGTCTTTATAAGATTGAACTCTTGATTATAGTTGGGCTTTCAACATGGATTTGGCCATTTGGGCCTGTCCCATCATTATTTTTTCCCGTTTCTTGCCAATTTGGTAAAAAAATTATTTAATATTACAGTTAAGAAATTGAATTCTCAACTTGTAAAAATACACTAATGATAAAAAATTAATTCAATATTCATCTACTTTAATCCAATAATCTAAAATTCATCCCAAAAATTATTTTTCCGCTCAAAAATATCATCTTATCTGCACGGCCCTCAATATTAAGCAACTCAATCAATACATCACCTGAGTTGACTACGGTACCAAAAGTTTTTTTTGGTACCATACCGCCATTTACCACACATGTGGTCACTTTTACCACATTTGTGGGTCCTTTTATCACTATTGTGATAACCCAAAAAATGATAAAAATAGTTATCATAATAGTGATAAAAATATCCAAAAATATGGTAAAAACACTCACAAAATGTAGTAAAAATACTCACAAATATGGTAAATTTTTTGATTGTAAAATGACCAACAAAAATTGTAAAAACAAGCATTTTTTTTGTTTAGGAACAACGATAAAAAATTATTACTGAGGAATATCAGAAAAAAGGAAAGGCATAACAAATTCGAGTGCCTGCTTCAACCATACAATGCTACTATTTAATGGTACTACAAAACGAGTTAACTCATGTGCTACTTTATTCCCATTACGACGAACTTCGGACACTTCAAAATAGCGAAAGCTTCTCGCTAAACTATTAATGTCTAGTAAAATGGCTTCTAAAGGATCAAAATCTCTTTCACCACTTCTAATAGACTGCATGGCCACTGTAGAATCCTCTTCCAATATAATTTCTACTAATCCTTGTTGCCTTGCAAATTGGATCGCAATTTTTGCAGCAATAGTTTCTGCTTTACGGATATCACAACTCATAACAAGTCTTTTGGCCAAGGCCCCAATAAAATAACCTCGGTCATCTCATATAACAACTCCCACCCCTAAGACGTTTTTCTCTGAAAAAACCGCAGCATCGAAGTTAACTTTGAGTGTACCTGCCCTTGGGGGACACCATCCAGCGTTGAAATTTTGCGAAGGGCCACTACCAACTTGATCTACTGCCTCTCTATACTGCCTGTAATAATCAGCAGCCTGTCTCTACACTTCAACAGGATCCTGAACCATATATTTCAAATATCCGAAGATTCTTATTCCTCCATATAAACCAACACAGAATGAGGAATACAGAAAATTCATCCGAAGTAAGAACCTGATGGACATCACGCAACCATTGCCCTGGATCCAAAACCATAAACTGGACTGCTACCTGAACTGAACTGACTCTCCATACTGCATTGGCCCAAGAACAATCCCTTAGGCAATGTACCAAAGACTCCCCACCTTCTTGACACACACTATAATTCCCGTCCACATTAAAGTGGTAAAAATTTGAGGTATGGTATCAAAATTATTTCTTCCATGCGTTAGTCAAATCCTACATCAACATATTCCTCAATCCCAAACAACCTTCTCAATCTACATTTATCTTTCTTTTCTCTCTCTTCATTTTAATTTTAAATTACGTAATTAAAAACATTAAATTGTTATTTAAAATATAAATATTACAAAATTAATGTTCGATTTTTGATATTGTATAGTGTTTTTAGGCGCGAGATTATCATTCGCCTATGAATATTTGACATGTTTCACTTTCTTTTTTTTGGTAAAATCTCTGGGTTACTAAGTAGCTATAAATTCTAAGTTATAAGAGCATCTCTAACTCTTAGATTATTTTTGGTTAAAAATAAGCTTCAATCTATTACTAAAATTCATATCAAACGAAGTGAGATTCAAATATTTACTCAAATTAAAAGAGACTTAAACATTTACTCATCTCAGCAAAAAAAAAATATTATTTAAATTATTAATGGTTAGATTTTATTTTCATTTAAAGAAAAAATCACCCTTATGTAAATTTGCATTTGCACGCCTTTAAACTCGAGTTTGTCTATTGGAGTTCTTTGTATCAAATCAAGCTTTTTATTCAAAAATTGACTCAATTTTTTTAAAAAAATTTGAATCAAGATTGGAGATACTCTAACAGTAAGTTACAATGAAGCAGAGACAAAGAACTAGAGGTAGAAATAGAGGTAGAGATAGAGATCGAGAAAAACAATTAATACAATATGACGACTCTTATAAGAAATAATCGCTAACACGTTAATTATATAGTTAATTATGATTCCATATAATTAAGGGTTATTTTTAGAAAGGTCAAATAAAAAAATGGACCTCAAATATGGATTCTTTGCGTGAAAACGAGTCGAATGATTGTAATATAGATCATATTTCGAGTTGAAATAAAAATGTCATAATATCCGAATGGTATAATAGACGAATAATATATGTATAGTAAGCGATAAATAGATATATCTATATCTATATCTATATCTATACTACTTTAAATACCAAAATAATTGAAAAATATTTTTTTCCCAACTTTGTCCTTAAAAAATATAATTATTTCATCCATATCCTTGACTTCCTTATCCTTCAAAATTAATTGCACATTAAGCCTAAATTGATCACCTCTACCCTAATAAACCTACTGCTTTTTTTTTTTGCTAAATAAAACTGCTGCTTCACTTTCCAACCGCTCCTCTATTCTCTCTCTCTCTCTCTCTCTCACACACACACATGTACATTCACCACTCGGGAAAAAACAGATAGTCTGCTGTCGTTACTCTCTTCACCCCTCTCTCTCTCTTACACACACATGTGCATTCACTACTCAGGAAAAAAATGAACAGACACTCCCCCCTTCTCCCTCTCTCTCTTTTCCCTGTGCATGAGAACCCCAATAACCCCATATCTCTATACAGGCCCTTCTTATGAACTCCCACATCCTTCTTCCTTTTCTCTGCTATGGTATTTAATCATTCCTCGAAATAAAGGTATGACATGTTATTCCATCAATTCTTTACATACTGATTCTAATATGATGAAGTCCTACTTTCTCTGTTATGGTATCAGATCGTCCATTAGGTTTTTGAATTTTGTTTGGTATTTTGTATTTTATATTCATTTGGTATTGTGTATTTTAGATTACTTGAAGGAATTTGGAGACGACAATTCTTAAGTTATTTTTATTTTCCTAAAGCAGAAAGTTACAGTTTTGTTCACTAGACAGGAGCAGTTTGGCAAGTAGGTACTTAACAACACCTTTTCTATCTACACTTGGACTGACAATGGTACATAGATTGCATAACTTTTTTATTCCATTATTATTGTTTGAATCTTATAAACAAATTTAGGTCCTCGTCGACAAATCGGCACAAAATTCTTTAGAAGAAACTCTCGGAATCAAACTCAAGAAAGCTTGTTTTTTATGGCCGTACTCGTATGTGCAGTTTATGTGACTGTAATTTTGGTGTTCTCTGCTATTTTTTTAGTGTCCAGTTGTACCGGACACTCTAGCTAAGTCGATAGAATACTTCCTTGATAATGAAGCTCGGGAGATTGAGTTTGAGATTGCAAAATGGACATCCCCGATTCATTCTCTAATCTCAGAAAATGTCAATTCGTTGCGTTCTATGAATTTTAAGATTTGGTGTTTTGTGCTTGACAATTTGCTTCTTTGGACATCTTTGTTGGGTTCTATTTTCTATCATATTGATGATGATTATTGTAACGACAAAATTTGGTGATAATATTAACACAAAAGTAATGTTAAAATTACAATTGTTGATGATTTGACTTAATTTAATAAAGTGGTGTTGACTCTCTTCGACGTTTCTTCTCTCGTGCACTATCCTCTGATTCTCAATAGATTTAATGATGATGAGGGCCTGATCGGCATGTTTCTTGATATTTGATTTGGTGTTGACTTTGGTAGATTTGGTAAAGACAAGGGCTTGACTAGCGTGTTCCTCAATCTTCGATTTGGTGATACTTTGGTAGATTTGTTGAATATGAGAGTCGGATTAACGTGGTTCTCATTTTTCAATCTTTGATTTGGTAGATTTGTTGAAGACGAGGGTCAGATTGACGTGAATCTCGTTCTTTGATATTTAATTTGGTGGATTTGTTGGATTTTCTCACCGTTCTTTATATTGAATGACTTGAAGATGATTTGAATCTTTTGAAGAAGGACCTTGATGGTTTGTTATTCTCCTCTTGGGATGGATTTGTAAGACTTCGGTTAGGGGTAGACTCCAGTAGAGCTTCGTTATTGATCTTCCATTTTCTTGCTAAGATGGACTTGGGCAGAGCTTATTGATCTTCCTTCCTCCTTGGCTTCTCCCAAACCTCTATTTATAGTGTTGGGGTATTTTACATGAATATCCTTGTATGGGCCTTAGGTAGTGGGGCACCCATATTAATTTAAATTTATGGGCTTGAGTTAATTTATGGAATTTAAGTCCAATCCACTTTACCTTTTAAAATTTTATTTAATTTGGGCTTATTGAATTTAAGTCCCTTTTAATTTAATTTAACAAGTCCGGTTAATTACCTTTGGACTTGTATCATTTGGTGTAATGCCCCGTTTCCAAGACGCGTTACTTGATTAAATCAAATCGATCACAATAAACCACAAATATCTCCGAATACAGGGACAGAGCTCTAATTGCCTCAATAAATTTATAATCATAATTTTGATCACCAAAAATACCAATAAAATTTAAAAATTATATCAACATTCTTTTATCTTCGATCCCTCAAATATCAACTCTGGTCATTCCCTCCGAACTCATCCTAAAAAAAAAATATTAAAATCGGGGAATTATACAATATGACAGGAAACAATATGCTCAACGAGAAAAAATATGAATGATCAAATACCAATTAATTCAGATGATAAGGATCATGAATATCGAAATCAAGAATCACATTCGACAGGCCACATGTCTCAACTGCTATCAAACATAGCCTCATACTCGGTTCCTCTTGGTGACATGACAAGTGATACTTTGAGCATATAAATCCATACTCATAATAACTAATCACACCCCGTGTAGCTGTAATTACAATCGCACCCCGTAGGGGCCATAATCACATTTTACCAATTATGCCCCAAATACACTTTGAATATGTACCAATTAATCCCAAAGTATTTATCCCAAAATACAAGTAGACCAATAAAAATATCAGAATTTCGTATCAATCAGAATAATCAATAGGAATACAAATTTCAGATAATCAAATGACACTCTTTGCAAAGAGATTTAAAAGATATGAGCATATTGTATACTACCACGTACCTCAAAATCATTAATAACTTCAATAGATAAGAAATTCAAAGTACCCCGAACAAAACACTTCAATTTGGTAACGATCAAAAGTAAAACAACTACTTTTTGTGCCTTTTTTGGGTTATTCTTCGTCTTTGAATTGAAAGAATTTTATTTTAGAAAATTTTATTGGCATAATACTACTTTAGATGATTTCCATTCTAATATTATTTTTTCCTTTTTTCTATTTTTGGTAGGTTTTTGTTTCCACTTTTATCAAATCAAAAGGTGATGTTGTCTTTTATGCCTATAGTTAGTTTTTTTTTTACCTATTTCATTATCCTTTCTTTTGTCTTATTCCAGGTCATGGTTGGAAGTCAAAGTGTATTCTTCACTTTTCCCCTATACAATGACGTAGTGAGACTTTTTTCTAGATGCTGTTATGATAACTCTTGACATCCTTTAATTTTTATTTATTTTTTTAATGTATTTGTCTATTAAACTATTCTTGAATTTTTTTTTCTCACTCCAATTAGACTTTGGAAAATCAAGGCTGTTTTGTCTTCTTCTTATTATTTGTCCTGATTTTATTTTACACTTTTTATGGTTTCTACTTTTAATTCTTAATTTTTTATTACCCCTTTCCACTATTTTTTTAGTTTTATTTTTTTTACATCCAATACATTGTGCATTGTGTCTTAATAGGTCTTACACTCAAGTCACATTTGATGAGCTCGAAATTAATTGGGCTAAGCTCGAATTGACCAAGAGGAACCCAAGTCACTAGGCCCGAAGGGAGACCAAGTCACTAGACCAAAAGGGAGACCACCCAAAGGGGCGTCGCCCAAGGAGGCCACCCCAAGGGGCCGCCACCCCTGCTCTCCTTTGTTTCATTGCTCCCTCTCATCCGCACCGCCTCAGTGGTATCCTCCTCCCCTTGCCACTCCAACCCAGCTCAGGACACAGGAAGCCCGAAGGAATAGGAACACATGGGAGAAAATATTGGGATACACATCATGGAGATCTAATCCTACCATAACTATATTTACCAAAGTAGTGACTGCCTCATCTCACCGGCTCACCAAACCTATATAATGTATGCCCTCTCCACATAGAGGGCACAACCTTAACATCTCTACACCTTGAGATCTCTACACACAATACACCCTTCTACACACATTGCTCCTCTCTCACAAAGCACTGTAACAGCCCCGGAGAATACTCTCCCGGTGAATTTTATTCATCAATAAAGATCTTCGACCACTGCTGCCGTTCCCGAGAGTGGAGTAGGTCACTCGGACCGAACCACTATAAATCTTTGTGTTTGCTTTTATTTACTGTTTTGCATTGATTGTCTGTTTATTGCTCATTAATTACACCTGTACATATACTTGACTGTTGATTTTGCGTAATACCAATTTGTGCATCATCAACATTTATTTTGTTCAGTTTAACCAAACCAGATGTATGTTATTTTTTTTTTTTTTTTAAAGTTAATTTTTTGCCTTCTTGGCAACTTTTTTTTATCGTAGGTGACAATGTTGCTATTATTATTTTGTAATTCCTATTTATTAATCTTATTTTAATTGGACAGTTTAATACTATGATCTTTCTAATGATTTCTTATTAGTTACATCTTTTTTTTTTTTCAAATGGTTTCTTCTCTAAAAATTAGATCAATGAATATTCTCAAGATTTAAAAGACCAAGCATACCTCGAGAATCATGGATTATAGATTCTGAAGACCCTTGATCATTGTAGTAGTTTTGAAAGTGGCATCAAGAATTGAAGGTCATATTCTTGCCGTCTGTGAAAATCTCCTCATGACAGTGTAGAATGAAGAATCGAAGAACCAACGGTCCTTGAGCTTATTATCAGTCCTTACAGCAGCTTGAAAGCAACCAATGATCAATCCTTGCGGTAGTTTGAAAGTAGTCTACACCACCAGAATTTTTTTTTTTTTTTCAGTAAGTGGACTTCGTGACATGGTGAATTAAAGAATCAAAGGATCCAGTAGTTTTCGAGCCCATGAACAATCCTTACGGCGGTTTGAAAATAGCCTGCACCACCATATTCCTTTTTTGCAGTAAGTGGAACTCGTGACGTGGCGGATTGAAGAATCAAAGGACCTAGTAGTTTTCGAGCCCATGATCAATACTTACGGCAGTTTGAAAATAGCCTACACCACCAGATTCCTTTCTTGCAATAAGTGGACCTCGTGATGTGGCGGATTGAAGAATCAAATGACCCAGCATTTTTCGAGCTTATGTTCAATACTTGCAGTAATTTGAAAGTAGCCAACACCACCATATTCCTTTCTTTTATTAAGTGGACCTCATGACGTAGCGGATTGAAGAATCAAATGACCCAGTAGTTTTCGAGCCCATGATCAATCCTTGCGGCAGTTTGAAAGTAGCCTACACCACCAGATTTCTTTCTTGTAGTAAGTGGACCTCGTGACGTGGAAGATTGAAAAATCTAATGACCCAACATTTTTCGAGCCTATGATCAGTCCTTGTGATAGTTTGAAAGTAGCCTACATCACCAGATTCCTTTCTTATAGTAAGTGGACCTCGTGACATGGCGGATTGAAGAATCAAAAGACCCAACAATTTTCGAGCCCATGATCAATCCTTGCGGCAGTTTGAAAGTAGCCTACACCACCAGATTTCTTTCTTGTAGTTAGTGAATCTCGTGACGTGGTGAATTGAAGAATCAAAGGACCTGACGGTTTTTCGAGCCCATTATCAATCTTTGCTGCAGCTTAAAGCAATGGAATTCATATCATTGCAACAATTGATATCTCTTAATTGATGGGGTGGATTGCAGAATTGAAGAAACATCAATTTTTGAGCCTATGACCAGCACATGCAGCATCTTAAAGCACCATACTTCATATCCCTATAGCCCTTGATATCCACTCTTTGATAGGGTTGACTGCAGAATTGAAGAAGCGGCAGTTCTTTGAGTTCTATGACCATCCTTTGCATAAAAGGAGCCTACATCATTGGACTTCACCCCTGTGTAACCGGTATATCCCTGTTTGATAGGGTGGCCTGTAACCAGTCCCTACAACAACTTGAAAGCAATTTATAGCATCTAGTAGTAATAGATAATAAGACCAATAGTCCAATAGTCCAACATACCAACTTCAGTGTGGTGAGCTGAGGTGAGGTTGAGTTGCTATTTTTACACGAATTGGTGACTTATGTGCTTTTGGGTAATTTCTGTGTCAACTTTGGGTGACTTTTATGTCACAAGTGACTTCTATTTTCAAGAGTTGGTGACTTCTGTGCCAACTTTGGATGATTTTTGTGCCAACTTTGGGTGACTTCTGTGTCATGTTTGGGTGACTTCTGCATCAATTTTAAGTGACTGTTGTTCCAAGAGTTGGTGACTCCTGTGCCAACATTTGATAACTTCTGTGTCACGTTTGGGTGACTTCCATGTCAACTTTGGGTGACTTTTGTGTCAAGAGTTAGTGACTTATGTGTCAAGGGTTGTTGACTTTTGTATCAACTTTGGGTAACTTCTGTGTCAACTTTAAGTGACTTCCGTGTCAAGAGTTGGTGACTTCTATGTCAAATAGTTATTGACTTTTGTATCAATAGTTAATGACTTTTGTGTCAAGAGTTAGTGACTTCTATGTCAACTTTGAGTGACTTCAGTGTCAGTCTTAAAGTGACTTCGGTGTCGGCTTTAAGTAACTTCTACGTCGGCTTTAAGTAACTTCTTTGTCGGCTTTTTGTGACTTTTGTGGAAGTCTTAAGTGACTTCGGTGTCAGCCTTAAAGCGACTTATGTGTCAACCTTAAGTGACTTCTGTGACAGTCTTATGTGACTTTTGTGGCAGCCTTAAATGACTTTTGAGAACCAATGGGCCTTTGGTCTAATGATACTCCTTATCTTGTGAAGGCTTTGTATTCTTAAGGTCAAGGGTTCAAGTCCCCCTTTCCCTCCCTCTCCCCGCCCCTCCCAAAAAAAAAGTGACTTATGTGATAGCCTTAAGTTACTTCTGCGACAGCTTTAAGTGACTTTTGCGACAACCTCAGGTGACTTCTGTGACATCCTTATGTGACTTTTGTTCCAGCCTTAAATGACTTATGTGACAACCTTAGCTAGATTGCAGAATCGAATAAACAAAGTTTTGAGCCCGTGACCAGTCACTTGTGATCAATCCCTATAGTAGTTTGAGAGCATTTTACAACTCCTAAGATGTTGAAAATTAAAGGATCAATATGGTAGTCCGTTGGTGCTCCGTTTACAGAGTGATGTACTCTTTCACCTAGCTGTCATCAAATGCAAGACTTTTATCAACTAGCAAGCTGGAGAATTGGATGTTTGATAAAGCTCCACTGACAACTCGAAATTCTTCTTCTTCTTTTTCCTTTTTGTTGAACCTATCATAGTATATATATATATGGTTATGTCATACACAGTTTTAACTCATGTAGGCCAGGAGCAAAAAAAATGATTTTTTGGGTTAAGCTGTGCACAGTTTTAGCTCATGCGTGCCAGGAGCAACAATTTTTGTTTTTTGATTTTTTTTTTTGTTTTTTGATTTTGTTTTTTTGTTTTTTTGTTTTTATTATTTTTTAGGTTGAGCCGTGCACAATTTTAGCTCATGCGTAAAGGAACGCTGATTTCTTTCAAATGTAGAAGCGCTTTAGAAACATTCCTACTTCTTCTAGTCGTTTAGGCATTGGGAGCTCAATAAGCTTTAATTCGAGTAACTGATCAAAGATATCAGAAACTTCAGCATCAGACAAGGGATAGTTTTTTCTTTCAAGTTCTTTCAAACTCGGTCTTGTCTTCTGTTTGACTTGATATTGACTAAACTTAGCATTGAAGTTTGTATTTGACCTTTTATTACAAATCTTCATTGGTGCAGTGGTAATTGTCATAACTTCCTCTACTTTGAAAGGTTTCACATTTTTATTTTCACGAGGATCACTTATCAAGTGACTTCCATGTCTGGCGATTTGGATCTCCAAGTCATTGGCTCGTGTTGCAAGTTCTTCGAAAGTATGAGGCATGTTTTCTTGGAGGCTGTAAAGTAATCCCCAATGCATCCATTAGACACACATATCAATCGAAGAACCTTCACTAATGTGCTCTTTGCAATTAAGAACAAGACTTCTCCAACGCTCGATATAATCAATGACAGATTTATCTCTTTTTTGTTTTGTCCCTACAAGTTCAAGAAGACTTACCATACGTCGAGTGCTGTAGAAACGAGTGAAGAACTCTCGTTCAAGTTGGTCCCAATTGTCAACAGTCCCAGCTGTAAGATCTGTGTACTAGTCGAATGCGGCTGTCTATGAAAGCTGACAAAGACACGATTAATCTGTATGATTTATGGTAGTTCATGATTTTTCACATCAATATGGAGTAATATTTGATGCTCGTAATGGTATGTGTGCAACGCACGTGTACACCAACTAGTTGCTTTTAAATGTCACTTGAGACGAAAAAAATTTAGTTACCTAAAATGTCCCTAAAAGCATACAAAAAGTAACAATATCCCTTTTTACTGTGTTATATGGTCTTCTTAAGTTTCAATTTATTCCTCTTTAAGTTTTAAAAAATATTTATGATCTTTAAATTATCATGTCTCATCCTTTGTCTAACTTTCTAATAAACATCAGTTTCTAAACTATCCATTTTCTAACTCTCTTTCGTTCGTCTTTACACGTCTCTATTCCATGCCTCTTCACCTCTAAAGTGGTGGCCGACCATTGGTTCCAACAAGTTGACAAGATCTTAGAGGCTATGGAGATCACATTTGATGCCACTAAGATAAGGCTAGCTACATTTCAGCTTGAAGGGGAAGCCCATTTATGGTGGGATTGGTCAAAGACCTCAAAAAAACTTAGAGGCAATGACATGGGAAGAGTTCCGGGAGCTCTTCATGGGCAAGTACTTCCCATCGGCAGTTCGACATGCAAAAGCCCGAGAATTTTTGGATTTGAAGCAAGAGACTATGACGGTAATGGAATACGTGGCTAAGTTCACTAAGTTAACTCATTTCGTCGATGATTAGGTAGATTTTTTTCCTTTTATCATGAACACATATTTCTTTCCTCACTTCAAAACATATTTTCTGGTATATCTAATTGTGATTTATTTGACATTCTTCAAGTACTATTACATGCTATATTATATATTCATCAATGTACTAGTGTTATTTATATAACATCTATACTACTTCCAAAAGTTACGTGAGATATACATTTTTGCCTATCTAAAATGCCCCTAAAAATATACATAAAATAATATTATTCTTTTTAGTGTGTTGTATGGTCTTCCTAAGTTTCAATTTACTCCTCTTTAAGTTTTAAACAATATTTATGATATTTAAATAGGTGAGGCTATTCCCACCCCTAAAATATCTTTTTTCACCTCATTTAATCATTTTACTTCAAATTACTAAGTTCATCATATTTATACCCACCGCATTAGTTACTAAAGCCACCCTGTCTATATTCATTAATTAAAAATTAAATTCATTCACTTTTATTTCAACCTACTATATAGGCAGTGATCAAAATTTTGTTTCGATGTATTATTTCATTACGAAAAAATTTTAGAAGAAGAATAAAAATTAATAAAAAATTAATAATATTTTTAAAATATTAGGGCATCTCCAATCCTTACTTAAACTCTTACTCAAATTTAAAATTGAGTAAAATCAGATTAAAAACAAACTCTAGTTTTTTACTCAAACCTATACTAAATGAAGGGAGACTCAATTTTTTATTCAAATCAAGGAGACTCAAATATTTACTCAAATATTCAATTGTTAGATTTCACTCTTTTAAAAGATCCAATGATCGTATTTCACATTCCTTTAAATTTGAGTTTGCCCTCTTTTAAATTTGAATTTATCTATTAGAATGTCTTATATCAAATCAAGTTTTTTACTCAAATGTTAACTCAAATTAGAATGTACATTTGAGTCAACATTAGAGATGACCTTAGTCAAAATATAGCAAAATATCTTAAAACGCTTCAAAATATTCTAAAGACATTAGTGAAAATAAATCAAAATATCTCAAAGTACCTCGAAATGATATAGATCACCTTGGAAGATTGAAATTTTGCTTCAATTATTATTTTTGTTTTGGTTTCTTTGACATATATTTAATAGTTTAATTAAATGAGTATAAATGAGGTGAACTTAGTGACTAATATGGTGAGTATAGATATGATGAACTTAGTAGTTTGAAATAAAACGATTAAATGAAGTGAGAAAATAGATTTAAGGAATGAGAATAACCCCTACCCTATTTAAATTGTCATGTCAAATCATTTGCCCAACTTTCTAATTAATCCCACTTTCTAAACCATCCTCCTAGCTCTTTTTCTTTCTTCACAAATTTCAATTCCACACCCATTCTCTTCTCAAGTGTTCCCTGTTGCTTTCTCTCTCCCATGAACACCTGTTTTTTTTACATAACCAAACCATCTTTTTGGGTATGTCGAATTGTGATTCATTTGACATTCTTCAAGTACTTTTACTTAGTATATTATATATTCATGTATGTACATAGTGCTATTATATATTCATGTATGTACCTTGGTGAGAAATTCTGTGTTTGTATTTGTAGGTGCCTCCCAATGCCAATGAATATACCCTCTTCAATGCTTGCATCACTATACGGACATAGGACTTTATATTTTTCACAAGCAAATTCACTATGGTATTTGTATTAAATTGTGTGATGCGTTAATTATTCGATGATATATGTTTTTTAATTTTTGGATGAGGAAATTGGATTTTCATTATATTCTTTTTGATGCATGTACTGCTTGGAGTAATAGTCAAATGATTATTCAACATCTCAACAGTGAGAGGATCATAATTCAAGGAGTAATTAATGATCACTTTATTGACTATCATGCCTTTTGTATTTAATGAACATCATCACAATTATCAGCTTTTTGCATACAATCATATCACCAAATAACAGTTTACTACTTGGGACCAATGCACATAGCATACTGTTGTCCTATAACTAAAAAGGTAAGCCGATAAGCTTGTCATCCTGTCATCCAAAAGTTTATATCTTAAAAAAAAAAAAAAAATCTTTCGTAGAATTATAAATTATTTTTGTTGGTCAAATTTTATATTTGATGTTAAATTACTTGTATACATGAACTTATGTTAATTACACATGTAAACAATAACATAAAATAATATGTTGCAACGTACATGTACATCAACTAGTACTTTTAAAGTGACAAGTGTCATTAGGTTTTTGTTACTTATCTAGTTATGAGTCTATTTAATAATTAATGTTATATAATATTTCATTTGAATTTGTGTAGGGAATGAGAATTAGGTTGTTGAATCTGCTCGTTGTTATGGAAGTGGAGATTTGCTCTCTTTCATGAAATTTTGTAAATCATGGAATTTGGAGTCTGATTTTGTGTTTCTTTGATGTCATTTGGTTGTTTAGGATTGTGATTTGTAATATGGTTATTGGTGGAATTTGGTTGTTTTGGATTTCATCAGTTCTTTTTTTAATGTGTGTTTGTATCTCTAAATATCACATTTCTTTTTGTGTTAGTTTGTTAGCGTCATAATTAGTTATATAATATTTTTAAACAAACAGGTTAAACGAGTCTAATGGGTGAGGTTTTAAAAGGGTTATTGTATTAACCCGACCCTACTTAATTCGATTTGTTTAATTAAACGGGTTAAAAGAGTCGTGTCGTGTACGTTTATTAAACGGTTCGTATTCATATAGATGTTTTTCACCCGTTTATTTAAACGAGTCATGTACGAGTTTACTGTTTTTCACTTATCACCCGTTTAATCCGACACAGTTGACACCCCTATTGGTGGGCCGTGGTGGGTTGTGGTGGTGAGTAAAGGTGGTGGTGACGTCAGTGGTGGTGGTGGTGGTGGGTAGTGGTGAGCAGCGATGGTTAGTGATGGTGATGGGTGGTGGGCGACAGTGGTGGATTTGATGGAGGGCGGTGATGGGTAATGGTGTTGGTGGTAAACGATGTGTGGTTGTGGCAACGGTGGGTGGTGGTGGTGATGGTGGGTGGCAACAAGTAATGTTAGTAGTGGTGGGTGTGGGTTTTGGATGATGATTGTTGGCGGCAATGAGTGGTGGTGGTGGCAACGATGGTGGGTAATGGTGGTGGCGACGATGGTGGGCGGTTGTGGCAATGGGAGCTAGTGGGTGAGTGCTGGTGGTGGTTGTGATGGCAGCGGTAGTTATGTTGGGCGGCGGTGGTGGCGACGATGACGACGGTAGCGGTCGGTGGCGGTGGTAGTGGTGGTGGGAGGTGGCGAATGGTGGTGACGGTGAGATGATGATTGTTGTGGTAATAAATATTAGAATGAGATAATGATGAATATTTTTAAATAACATATTTTTTGTCAGAGTTAATTTTTATAGACTTTTGGTCTTAAAAATTTTGAGGTTAGATCTAAAGCCAAAAAAATCCCTGAACTTGTAACTATGGCAAAATCTTCCATGAAAATATCTGAAGTTCAATCAAACTAGCCAGATCTGCCCTTGTTTTCCTCGAGACTGATCCAATGGCCTTTCCATTTGGATAGTCGGGGCAAGCAGAGCGGCCAGATATAGCAAACCTAGCAGATTACTGTGCCGTTAATGGAGAGGGAGAGGGAGAGGGAGAGGGAGATGCTGGTTTCATGAACACCGACTGTCATCATCATCCTACGGTTGTGAACAATTTCAAGGGCCTATATGTTAAAGCCACAGACGAGGAGACTTCTTAGCTGTTTTAGGGCTAATTGCAACTTGCACTATAAAAGATAATTCGAATTTTAATTTGTACCCTTAAAATTTAAAAATATTAATTTATACCCTAAAAAAATAAATTCGTATTAATGTGCACTTAGGGTTAACTGTCGTCCATTTTGTCGTTAAAAAAATTTAGGCTAATTATAAATTATACTCTCAAAGTTTAAATATTTCACATTTATGATCCAAAAAGAATTCTATTCATTAATGCTCGTTAAATAGCTCTCATTTGTATTGTATCGTAATATTTTCGTGTTGTGTTCAAGTCAATAAAAAAATATTTTTAAATTTTAAAAAAGTTTATAAAATACCTATTTTTTGCATATAATACTTGTTACTATTTTTTTTTTGTCTACAACATCCGTTAAATTGTGTTATTTGTATTTAAACTTAATTTGATTGGACAATCAAAATATTCGTGTCTAATTTAGATAGAAAATAACTATTTAACGAGTATTGTAGGCAAACAATAGATATTTTATAATTTCAAAAATTATTAAATAGTATTAAATGAATTGTCGTAAATGTGAAATATACAACACAATGCAATTGACTTGACACGAAAATATTTTTTTATTGACTCGAACACGACACAAAAATGATACGACACAACACAAAATGACACGACACGAAAATGTTACGATACGACACAATTAAGAGGTATTTAATGAGTATTAATGAATGAAATTTGTTTTGGATTATAAATGTGAAATATTTAAACTTTAAAGGTACAATTTGCAATTAATCCAAACTTTTGTAACAACAAAATGGACGGCAGTTAGCCCTGGGGACACAAATTTATGTCTTTTACTGTATAAAATAATATTTTTAAATTTTAAGAGTATAAATTAATATTCGAGTGATTTTTTTGGTTGCAATTTACGATTAGCCCTTTGCTTTATATGACCTTACCATGCAGACCCACAAGCACACGATCACATTGCTTTCCTTCATTTTCGCCTTGCATCCCTCCCCGCCATTTCTTCTTCCAAAAACCATGCAGCTCCTTCCAAACCCTAAAATTTTCTCACACAAAATAACACAAACTTTTGATCAAAATGGTTCTTCTTTTTGGCCCCTGAAAGTTCCCCAGCTGTTGGCGCCACGGTTATGTAACAATCTCCTTTCTTGTGTCCCCAACACACCCTTTTATCATCTATTTCAATCAGGCACCGTTCATTCTACACATTCATTTCTGGGTCGGCCGAATACCATATCGAACATAGTTGCTTAACGCTCAATGCGAGTTTGAAGCCTGATCACAAGCAATGCCATTGTTGATCACAACTGGATCGACACAGTTTCAAACTTTCATTACTTCAACATTCTGGCCTATCTTATTCGTGGATGAAGATCAACATAGACTAGAGTGGGACAGATTTGAATGATTGAAATGTGCGGAACCAGGACAAACACCTCTTGGGTTCCATACTTGTCATTGTTGTTAATCCTTGGTCTGGGTTTCTCGCCGTGTGTTTGGTGCGTAGATGGCAATGATTACAGCCAATCCAGTAACCCTACAGTGCTACCACTCGTCACATCACTTATATATAGCCAAATTTCAAATCTCACGAAGATATTCGGGAAGGATATCACCAAGAGTTTGGGTTTTTGCATCAAGGATGTGTGAGTAATGTGTATGGCTTCATGGTTTATTTCTTTGCAAATTCCTTATTTCGTTTGCTTAACATATATACATCTGATTTTCAGGGATGCTGATATGAACTTAGCATTCAATTTTTCAAACAATTTGGACTTCCTAAATAAATGTGTTAGACAAACAAAAGGTATTGCAGTTTACCATTGTCATTAATTATGCAGTGATTTGCGTAGAGTCATGCAACAATTGATGGTTTTGAGTATTTTGGATGAAGAAAATTTAGATTTGCTCTGCTTCATTTCTGTTTCTCTTCTTGTTCCTAATGGTGAATTGACTTAATAAACAGATGTCACCAAGCGAATATGTACAGCAGCGGAGATAAAGTTCTACTTTGATTCCTTTTTCTACAGAAAGGCGTCGGAGGCTCAAATCTTGAAACCCAACAGGAACTGTAATTTGACCTCGTGGGTTCCCGGATGTGAGCCAGGATGGGCTTGTAGTGTTGGTCCAAATGAGAAGGTTGATCTCAAAAACTCAAAAAACATGCCTGACCGGACCCGTGATGGTCAACCTTGCTGTGAGGGTTTCTTTTGCCCTCGAGGTCTCACTTGTATGATAGGTAAGTGATTATTGGAATTAATCAAGCTTTATTTCTACATCTAGGGAATGTCTTGTGGTTGGTGCTTCCAATCTCTATTGTTTTTGGGTAGAGTAATGCTATTCATTGGTTAACAAAAAGTTACTTTGCAGGGTAGCTGTTTGCAATTTATTTCTGAATCAAGCTTTTCCTGATAACTTATTTTGTTTTCTCTTACCTTGTCACTGAAGCTTGTCCATTAGGTTCTTATTGCCCGCGTGCACATCTAAACAAAACAACAGGCATATGTGATCCGTAAGTTCATCTATAAGCTTGTACTTAATTTTCCCTTAATTATCCCATCATTCACATGATTTTTATGATCTTTTAATACATATGTTGGTAGATAAAATTTGCAGGTACAACTATCAACTCCCTCCTGGTAAGCCAAATCATACTTGTGGCGGAGCTGATATTTGGGCCGATGCAATTAGTGGTAGCGAGCTATTCTGTTCAGCGGGATCATACTGTCCAACTACTACTACCAAAAAACCTTGCAGTAGTGGGTATTGATCTTCTTCCCAAAACCCACCTCAGTTTTCTGTATATTGACAATTTACAACTAATTGTTTATCATCTTCCAGCAAGGGCACTCTAAGTACACATAATTTCAATCTTCTTTGCTACAATTCTATCATATTCCCTGATGTCATATATTTTCCTTGTAATTTCAGACATTACTGCAGGAAGGGGACAACAGCTGAAAAAGGTAAATTCTTATGATAGTAGACCATCATGAATCACTCACTTCGTCCTATTGCAACACTAAGTTAACAGACTAAGGCATACAAAGAAGTTTCTCTAGACATTTTATATGTTTAATCTATGTGCATAGAAGCTTTCTATAACTTTGGTAATTCCACTATTTCCTTGCATTTCCAAACACTTAAAATGATGCTGGAAATTTCACTGCTTGGTAGTTAACCCCTAATAATATTCATACCCGGTGTATAGTTAGTTGATAAAAGCCCAGCAACAGATATTAAAAAAAAAAAAAAACCTCACGATTAAACAATCAAATACCTGCATTCAGTAAAAAGCCCATATCCTTCAAATTTCATTTAATAAATTCATACCATATGAAATAGAAAGAGAATCAGCTGAAGATTACTCACCAAATCCAGTAACAAGTAACAACAACTAACCCAGCCCAAAACTAATGCAACCAAACAACTAAATTACTGCAATCAGCAACAACTACTGAGACCAGCGCACCAAAATTTCACATTCAGCCACTATCCTCTCTCAAATGAAACAGAACACTAATAAGATGAATCAAAAACATGAAAGAAGGTCTAGCACATAGCTCATCAGCATGGCTAGAATCTGTACAAAATAGACAAGTAACGATCAGACGGTGACCACCGCTAAAAGTTATTACATGATATTAGGAGTTTTTGGCATCGAAAATCGATTCAAAACCCAAAACAGTCACATACAAGTAGCTACTACCATGGCCACCGAAGAACACTGGACAACTAGAGAAATTGGAGGATTGCCAGGATGCAGTCTGCAAATTGTATGATTGGCAGGGCCCGAACTAGTAAGATGATCTGGTGTATTCGGATGGTGGTGATATTTGAACATAGGACCCTTTGCTTTGATACCATGTTAAACGACCAACTACTCTAAAAAGTTAAGTTATTAGAGAGAGTGTGTAGTTTTAGTACTTATTTACTTCAAGACATCATAAATTCCAATTCTCATAATTTTTGCACATCTATTGGAATCTTTGAAGGTACAACATCTTTTATCTATGTCAATCATTCATCTTGGCCCTATTCTTATTCTCTCGGTAACCTAGTAGAATTTTCTGTTCAATGCTATTTTTTTTTCAATTATGGTAAAGATATTTGTTTTGGAATTTAATCATTGGCTGACCATTTGCAGCATGCTTCGAGCTGAGTACTTGCAATCCAAATACAGAGAGTCAAAACATGCACGCATTTGGGTTCATGCTCATTGTAAGTTGCTGGTTGTCCAGTTCTATGGCATAAGATCTTTGATAATTAGCTTTTTTTATGCTGGATGAAGCACTGTTTTACTGCTGTTTTTCAGCTTTATTTACTTTCTGCAATATAAAACTTCCCGAGTCTGGAGATATGTGATTCTCTGAAGAGGAAGAGAGATATCGTTGGATGGTCTGTATGTATGTGGATTGTGTATCATGCATCTACCAATGATATCTTCTAATCTGTAGATGACCAGTCTTCCTCTCATATTCTGGGAAAATGAAATATTACATGACTTAAGTAGTTTTTATCTGGCTATTTTTTTCTTCCTTTCTCCATGTAGAGTGTGAAAAAGCTACACTGTATGGACTGTGCAGTTTTTTGTTTGCAGCTGCTGCAAATAGTAACTTATATGTTCACTTTTCTATGTAGGGTGTTCTGAGTATCATGCTGATCATCTTTTATAATTGCTCAGACCAAGTCCTCACCACTCGATATGAAAGACTGGCCAAATCCAGGGAATCTGCAGCAAGAAGTGCACGGGAAACTGCACAAGCGAGAGAGAGGTGGAAATTAGCAAAAGATGTTGCCAAGAAGCGGGCTATGGGATTGCAACAACAGTTATCACGCACATTTTCACGGAAGACAAGTGTAAGGCAACCAGAAGAGTTGAAGGTTCTGAATCAACCTAGACCTGGCAAAGATGATGCTTCACTACCACCTCAGGTTCCTAGTAATTCAAGTATACCTCTTCAATCATCTGGTGCTCCAAAAGGACAGAAAAAGGAACCAAGCAACCTCACGAAAATGTTGCACTCCATTGATGATAACCCAGAGAGTAATGAGGGCTTCAATTTGGAAATTGGAAACAAACATACAAAGAAGCAAATGCCAAAGGGTAAACAATTGCACACGCGCAGCCAAATATTTAAATATGCATATGGTCAACTTGAAAAGGAGAAAGCTATGGAGCAGAAGAATCAGAACTTGACCTTCTCAGGAGTAATCTCAATGGCCACTGACACTGAGATCAGGACCAGGCCAAGGATTGAGGTTGCTTTCAAGGATCTCACTCTAACTCTTAAAGGGAAAAACAAACATTTGATGAGGTGTGTTACTGGGAAAATAATGCCTGGTCGAATTTCTGCTGTCATGGGTCCATCAGGGGCTGGAAAAACAACATTTCTTTCTGCTGTGACAGGGAAGATAACCGGATGCACTATGTCAGGTTCAATTCTTATAAATGGAAAGTCTGAGTCGATTGACTCATACAAGAAAATTATCGGTTTTGTTCCACAAGATGATATTGTGCATGGAAACTTGACAGTTGAAGAGAACCTCCGGTTCAGTGCACGGTGCAGGTATTCTATGTTGTTTGTTATGCATGCTAAATGCAGTTTATTACAAAACAACATCTCTTAGGTGAACTTTTAATGATCAAATGATATATTACTGCCTCTCACTCTTCTGGATTTAAAAAATATCCAGTTTGCAGGATTCTAACATTTGATATTATATCTATGAAATCAGTTTCCATAAAAAAACAAAAAAAAACTTTCCCAACATTATATCTATAAAATCAGTTAAGCATGTCTTTGATTTGTCTGTCTCTTGTATCTTCTCTGCCTTTTTTTTGTTCAAATTTCTTGCTGATAAACTAAAAATTGTAAAAACTGAAAATCAATCACCTTTTTTGAAGCTTCCATATAAGACTGAAGAAGATGAGCATTGACAAAGTAAGCCGAATCTGATCATGATTCATTTCTAAATCTCTCAGGGATGATTTAATAACAAAGTATAGTCGTGCAGAATGCAACCATTTATATAGTGCGTCTCAAAGTCCCAAGTCTACAAGCGTTTTTATTTGTGCTGTTCTACTATGTTGCAAACTTTGACCAATGACCACATCAATTGGTCGGTGACTCTATCCTCTTTCCACTCATCAAGAATTTTTACCTGAAAGAACTATATGTCTCTTCACTGATTTTATATTCCACCTTCAGCTTATATTAAGCAAATTGAATATAAATAATGCAGTAAAAAATAATATGCATTGCATTTTAATACATCTGTTGTATTCAATTTCTTGTGGAAATAGTCTTTCTGCAAGCAGGGGTATTGATGTGTACATCTGAGACCCTCCCCAGGTCTCGCAGTGGCACTGTCTTGTCATAGTTGGTTTCTTCCCCCACAATGTTTCTACATTTTGGACCTAGCTGTGCATGAACAAACTATTCTACAAATACATGTTCAGCGATAGCTGCAGAGTTTCACTGTTTTGTTGTTCCCCTCAAAGTACTTTCAATCATGTATTAACTTGTTATTGATTAATATTTATCTTCCTCCCACACGACGATTCAAATTTTAAAAACTTTTAAATTTATTGACACGCTGTATTTCTCTATGTTACTTTGCACACGTGCATAATTTGATATTTCTGTGTGCTGATTGATATTGTGTTCAATTCCTACACTATGAAGACTAGCTGCGGACATGCCAAAACCTGATAAGGTTCTTGTTGTTGAAAGAGTTATTGAGTCCTTGGGACTGCGGACAGTGAGGGAGTCCCTGGTTGGGACAGTTGAAAAGCGAGGAATTTCTGGAGGCCAGAGAAAACGAGTAAATGTTGGGCTGGAAATGGTCATGGAACCTTCGTTGTTGATCTTGGATGAGCCCACGTCTGGTTTGGACAGTTCATCTTCCAATTTACTTCTTAGAGCTCTTCGACGGGAAGCTCTTGAGGGGGTAAACATCTGCATGGTCGTTCACCAGCCAAGGTAGAGTCTAACGGTTATTATAATGCTCTACTTTTATTTTGTTGAAACCAAAATATCCAAAAAGATGTACTCTCTTTGAAAAAGAAGAAACTTAAACTTACATCCAGATTTATTTTGCCATTGGAGACACTGCAATGATGTACTTATCTCTCCAAAAGTAGTTTTCTTTAGTCCGGTTGCCTTAGGAGTTCAAGTGAGAACTAAGGAACACGAAGAAAAATAATCAAAACCAAACAAAATACAACCTGATACAAATTTATGAAATTTGGTGCCAGGACTATATCCATGGGCAACCCAGGTTGGGAATGAATCCGCCATCACCTGGAAGATTATGACAAAGAATATTAACTTCTCGATAAATCTACTACTGTACTAAATCTGCCTTTGCTTCCATTGTTGTATCTCGAGAGTATGCACATTGGCACCCCTCATAAGCCTGTATCCTGGACTTCTATGTTAACTCATCATTCTAAATGAGCCATTTAAGAATCACAATAACTGATGGTGTAGGATGAAGTTAATGGTTGAATAAAATGCCACCATCTTTACGCAACTATATCAAAGTTTTTGCCATCACTTGCAACATTGGTGGGCATTTCTCGTGGATGGTCCCTTCCATGGTATAAATTTGAATCCAAACTTGTGAACAAAACACAATAAACAATCTACATTCCGTCGGATGTACAAAGAAGCTGTAAATGCTTTGCTTTGATAACTACAGTAATTGCTAAGGTTAAATCAATCTTTTCAACTGTCCGATGACTGCTCAAACATGTCCACTACCATCAGGACAGGACAGATGAGTTGGTGAACAGTCATTGGGTGTTTTTCCATCACTACTTAGAAGCATGCTCTTTGTAAAGTAACTTTAATTTCTAAGTTGGAAATAACGAACAGACTTTTGCACAATCCAATGTCTGTATTTATGTATTCTCTTTATCTTTCATTTGTTATGCTCTGAAAGGCTTTATGATTGATTTCTGCCACAGCTATACCTTGTTCAAGATGTTTGATGACTTAATACTTCTAGCCAAAGGTGGTCTGACTGTGTACCATGGATCTGTAAAGAAAGTTGAAGAATACTTTTCTGGCCTAGGAATCACTGTGCCAGAACGTGTCAATCCTCCAGACCACTTCATTGACATTCTTGAGGGGATAGTGAAACCGGGCTCAGGCGTGACTGTTCAACAGCTCCCCGTCCGATGGATGCTTCATAATGGCTACCCTGTACCCCCAGATATGATGCAGTATTGCGATCAAATTGCAACATCCTCAAAGGGTGTAAATCCAAGTTTTACTGCAGCTACTGAACAATCTTTTGTTGGAGAAGAGCTTAAGCTAGATCATAGGCAGCACAGTTTCTTAAAATCCCATGACTTATCCGATCGAGTCACTGCTGGTGTACTTCTACAATATAGATATTTCCTTGGGAGGTAAAAAACTTCTTTTGTATAATTACAGATTTCCAACCTTCACTTGGAAAACCATTGGGCTAGAAAATTTCAATTAGTGGCAGAAGTTTGCAAGCTGGAGCTGTGCTGTTGTCTCTGGAAAATTCAGATTTGACAATGATTGATTACAGTTGCACAACTTCAGGGTTGCATATTTATCTTCAAGTTTCTTTAGAAAGCTGCAGCTGTGTAATGGTCAATTTTGTTAGCCACTGGTCATTATGCGGTTCAATAAAATGCTTTTGTGTTGAAACCTAGACTTTGGGAAGTCGTTTAGTTGTTCATATGTGTGGGAGTTTACCCTTTAGTTGACTGCTCTGCAATTGAAAGTGAACGTGGTGTTAATTTACAAACTTTTGCAGCTCACATGTTGCCTGAGTAGTTATGTAGGATTCACAGGGAAGAAATAATAGTTATAATATATGTTTAACTTTTTCAGGGTTGGCAAGCAGCGACTGCGAGAAGCTAAAGTACAAGCAGCAGATTATCTGATCCTTTTGCTTGCAGGAGCATGCTTAGGGACTCTTTCTAAAGTGAACGATGACCCATTTGGGGCTACTGGTTACCTTTATACCGTAATTGCTGTGTGTAAGTGGCAAAACACTAAACTGGTACAACGCCATATCCTATTCAATGTATATTTCCCTCTATTAGATCCTTATGTATTTTACTTGCTTCTCATAGCATAGGCAAATCTCTTTTGAATATCCATTGATCATCTCCCTTGTAAATTAAAATATGAATGACACAACAGGAAGTAAGATTCTACAAATTAACCAGTCTGGTGGCTACTACCACGAGTTCCAATTCGACTCTTGCAAGAGTCTTGATTTACTGGATTCACATGGTTTGCAGGTGGTTGCGAGCATCTGGAATTTGTATTGCAAGTTGGGATGATTCTTGGTTATCCAAAAAAAATTCTATAAACTTGTTTTTAATAAATAAATACAACAGTTTTTTCTCTTAATTTTCATTACTCCTCATTGTTCATTATCCTAATTGCTGGATGCAGCACTTCTATGCAAGATTGCAGCTTTGAGATCGTTTTCATTGGACAAACTACATCACTGGAGAGAAAGTTCAAGTGGCATGAGTAGTCTTGCTTATTTTCTCTCCAAGGATACAATAGACCATTTCAATACAATCGTCAAGCCTTTGGTTTATCTTTTCATGTTCTATTTCCTCACCAATCCTAGATCATCCTTCACGGACAACTACATTGTTTTGCTCTGCCTCATATACTGCGTAACGGGCATAGCCTATGTATTTGCCATCTTCCTCGATCCTAGTCCAGCACAACTGGTACGTACTGAAAGGTCATTGATGAATAATCATGAAGAAATAACAAATATTTTCGATCACTTGTTATCTGCTGACAAACCACTTAACAACAACCCCCCACCCCGTGCAGTGGTGTGTTCTTCTTCCGGTTGTTTTGACTCTCGTCGCAAATCAGGACAAAGAGGATAAAGTTCGGAAGCTTTTGGGAAATTATTGCTACCCAAAGTGGGCTTTGGAAGCCTTTGTCATTGCAAATGCTGAAAGGTATAATGTAACTATCCCTTTCTGTTCTTCCTGTTCTATCCTCGTAATGCAATTGGGTAACTGTAAGGTTGCCTTTTTTGAGTATATACTACTGCCTCCTAACATTTCTTTCTCCTTGCCTCTTCAGATACCCTGGAGTGTGGTTGATAACAAGGTGTGGTGCGTTAATGGAATCTGGCTACAGCGTTCACGATTGGACTCGTTGTCTAGTTTCACTGATACTGACTGGTATAGGTAGTCGTTTTGTAGCTTTCTTTTGTTTGGTGACTTTTGGCAAGAAGTGATTTCTGGCCACTTTGTGTACAGAAATAGAAATGCTAGTTTTGGTCTGGTCCCCCTCTATGTTAGTACCTCACTTTGTGATCCAGACCATAATTCCTTTTACCTGTGGGAGTGTGAATTGGTTACATGAACCATTAGCATAAGACAGGTTTAAGACTTTGTTGTTAAGTCTGGTTCTAACTGAGAGACAGAGTGGCAACATGATCTTCGACGTTCCCCATTTTCCTTTCCAATATTATGTGTTATGGTGGGTAATGTGAATCTCTCAACAATATTATTAATACCCAGCATGTAAAAGGAGAAAGAGGGTTGGCCTGTGGGAGACTCTAATAAGTAGATTCTACAGAGTGGTTGCAATTGTTCTCGGCCATGTTATTGTTGGGAAAAATAGGCTTTCCCACAAGCGTAAATCAATGGAAGCAATATAAATAAAATGACAGAAAATAAATGAGCACACAAGATTTACGTGGTTCCCTCAAATTGAGGTACGTCCACGACGACCGGTAGGTCAGTTTCTTCCACTATCACCAAAGGAGTTTACAAAGTGGCCAAAAGGCATAAGCCTTACAAACACACAAAGGTGTAAATCACAAGAGGAAAATACCTCACAAAATAAGTGAACCAAATCTCCAAGAACAAACCCGAAAGCAATGTCTTCTTGCCGAGTCTTCTTGCCGAGTCGAAAAATTGGAGAACTGAGGAACCAAGGAAATAACAAAAGGACTTGTCTACCTTGTGTCTGCTGAAATTCCTTGTTGCTTGAAGACTCCAAAAACAAATCTTGGATATGCCAAGAGTCTTGCATTGGAAAGCCACCAAAGCCATGTGCTAACCAAAGGTGCATGCCAAAATTAACAAATCTATATTTAGCCTATAGATAGATCCCACTAAGGAGGGAAACCCAACAATTCTCCCCCTCCCGACTTATGTGGAGGATTCAACCATTCCCGCCAAAAGTCGACACTTCTCATGCTTGTCCTTAGTCAATGCCTTAGTCAACATATCCGAAGTGTTATCATCAGTGTCAACTTTTTCAAGTTGCAACAACTTATCATTCAAGACATCACGGATCCAATGATATCTAACATCAATGTGTTTCGATCTCGAATGAAATGAGGAATTCTTACTCAAGTGGATTGCACTCTGACTATCACAATGAAGGACATACCTTTCTTGTTTCAAACCCAACTCTTGTAAGAATTTCTTCAACCACAATAATTCTTTACAAGCTTCCGTGATGGCGATGAACTCAGCTTCTGTGGTGGAGAGAGCAACACATTTCTGTAATCTTGATTGCCATGCCACTGCTCCCCCTGCAAAAGTAATCAAATAACCAGAAGTAGATTTTCGACTATCAACATCACCAGCCATATCAGAATCTGTGAACCCATCAAGAATAGGCTCGCCTTTACCAAAACACAAACTCATCTTTGAAGTGCCATGAAGATACCTCAGAATCCATTTCACTGCTGCCCAGTGTTCTTTCCCCGGATTAGACAGAAATCGACTGACAACCCCAACTGCGTGAGCAATATCCGGTCGAGTACAAACCATGGCATACATCAAAGAACCAACTGCTGAAGCATAGGGAATTTTCTGCATCTCATTTTTCTCTTCATCACTTGTAGGACACTGACTTGAGCTAAGTTTGAAGTGGCCTGCAAGTGGACAATTAACAGGCTTTGCTTTATCCATATTGAACCTCTCAAGAACCTTTTTAATATAATTCTCTTGAGATAACCAAATCAGCCCATGTGATCTGTCACGAACAATTCTCATCCCAAGAATTTGCTTTGCTGGACCCAAATCCTTCATAGAAAAGGACTTGCTCAACTCTGACTTCAACTTGCTAATCTTGCTCGTGTCTTGGCCCACAATAAGCATATCATCAACGTAAAGTAAGAGAATAATAAAATTACCATCTGGATATTTCTTCACAAATACACAATGGTCTGAAGTGGTTCTTGAATACCCATGCTCAGTCATGAAAGAATCGAATTTTCTGTACCATTGCCTCGGTGCTTGCTTCAATCCATACAAGCTCTTCTTCAATTTGCAAACTAACTGATCATTACCCTTATCTATGAAGCCCTCAGGTTGCTCCATATAAATTTCCTCTTCTAAGTCACCATGCAAAAATGCGGTCTTCACATTAAGCTGCTCAACTTCTAAATTCATACTCGCAGCTATACCAAGCACAGTTCGAATGGAGGACATCTTCACAACTGGTGAGAAGATCTCATCAAAATCAACTCCCTTCCTCTGACCGAAACCTTTCACAACAAGTCGTGCCTTGAATCTCGGTTGAGAACTGTTCCCATCGTTCTTTCGTCTGAAGACCCATTTATTTTTCAAAATTTTCTTCCCTTTAGGCGGCTTCACCAAATCATAGGTGTGATTCTCATGCAAAGACTTCATTTCCTCTTTCATTGCCTTAAGCCATTCAGTTTTGTTCTCATGCTTCAAGACTTCTTGATAAGTTTGTGGCTCTCCCTGATCTGATATCATCACATACTCATTTGAAGAATATTTTCTGGATGGCTGTTTTTCTCTGGTAGATCTCCTTAACGGTGTCTGTGGTAGTGGCTCTTGGGGTGGCTGCTCCCCCTCAATCTCTGCCTCAACATCATCTTCTGCTGCATCATCATGAGGTGTCTGCACTTCCTCATCAATATCATGAACAACAGGTGGATCAAGAGGATCTAAATCAACAAGATCATCAGTACTAGACTCAGCTGACTCAAGCTTGTCAATGTCTTCAATAGTCTGATCTTCCAAGAAAACAACATCTCGGCTTCTGACAACTTTCTTGTCAACTGGATCATAGAACCTGTAGCCAAATTCTTCATGCCCATAGCCAAGAAATATGCACTGCTTTGCTTTTGGATCAAGCTTGGACCTCTCATCTTTTGGAATATGAACAAAGGCTCTGCAACCGAATACCCTCAAGTAATCATAGGAGACTTCCTTCCCTGTCCAAACTTTCTCTGGCACATCACCATTCAACGGAACTGAAGGAGACAAATTGATAAGATCAACTGCAGTCCTCATTGCCTCACCCCAAAAGGATCTTGGCAATTTAGAATGTGAGAGCAAACATCTGACTCTCTCAAGAATGGTGCGATTCATTCTCTCTGCAACCCCGTTCTGTTGAGGTGTCTTTTTGACTGTCTTTTCATGCCTGATGCCGTGACTGGTGCAATACTGATCAAATGGTCCAATATATTCACCACCATTATCCGAGCGAACACACTTCAACTGTCTACCAGTTTCTCTTTCAACCTTGGCCTGAAAGTGCTTAAACACATCTAGAACTTGATCTTTAGTTTTCAGTGTATAAGCCCAAACTTTTCTAGAGTGATCATCAATAAAAGTGACAAAGTATAGAGAACCACCAAGTGTCCTAACTTTCAAAGGACCACATACATCAGAATGTACCAAATCTAGAACATGAGATTTTCTAGATGCAATGTTTCTACGGAATGATATTCTGTTTTGTTTACCATGGAAACAATGAACACAAGTTTTCAGAGTCGTACCTTTTATCCCCGCTAGAAGCTCTTTCTTGGTCAAAACTTGCAATCCTTTTTCACTCATATGTCCAAGCCTTCTATGCCATAAATCGGTGGATGAGTCATTCTCTAAGGTATTCACAACACCCTTGTAGATTTTTGCTTGCATAGTGTAAAGAGAACAAGTCTTCTTTCCTTTTGCTACCACTAGAGAACCTTTGGAGAGCTTCCATTTTCCATCACTGAAATTGTTGTTGTAGCCCTCATCATCTAACTTTCCAGCAGAGATTAAATTGAGCCGAATATCCGGTACATGCCTCACATCTCGAAGCAACAATTTGCATCCAATATTTGTTTCCAAGCAAATGTCACCCATGCCGATAATTTTTGACACATCTTCATTTCCCATACGGACATTCCCAAAATCACCTTGCGAGTAAGAAGTAAAGAAATCAGCCCACGAAGTAACATGAAATGAAGCTCCAGAATCAATTACCCAATCCGTATCTTGGCCAATCAAATTAACACTAGCATCATCACGGATAATCATGAGTTCACCATCGGTAACTACAGCTGTATCATTTTTCTTTTTCTCTGAATTTTTCTCTTTGTTCTGCTCCTTGAACTTGAGTTTTCTGCACTCCCGCTTCATGTGCCCTTTCTTGTGACAATAATAGCACTCAACATCTTTCTTTGAACTTGAGCTTGAACGACCTCTAGATTCATCACGGTTGTGCGGAGCCTTACTCTTACTCCTGCCTCTCCCCCGGTTTTCCATCACAAGTGCCTCGGAGTGAGAAGAACCTGATGATTTTCTTCTTGTCTCTTCGTTCAACAGGCTGCTGGTAACTTGACTCATTGTTACCACTCCATCAGGTGCAGAGTTACTAACTGTGACCACCAAAGTTTCCCAACTTTCAGGAAGTGAACTAAGAAGTAACAAAGCTTGCAACTCATCATCAAAAGTAATTTTCATGGCGGCCAACTGATTCACAGTGCTCTTAATCTCATTCAAATGCTCTGCAATAGGAGTACCCTCCTTATATTTAGAATTCACAAGCTTTCGAAATAAAAAAGCTTTATTTACGGCCGTCTTTCTATCATAAAGACTTTCCAATTTGGTCCAAAGATCATGTGCTGAATTTTATGTAGAGACGTGATGAAAGACACTATCATCAATCCATTGCCGAATAAAACCGACAGCTTTTCGGTCTAGCTTTTTCCACTCGTCATCTTTCATCCCTTCCGGTTTGCCACTATCACCCTCTATGGGTTCATTCAAATCTTTACAAAACAAAAGGTCTTCCATTTTAGTTTTCCAAGTCACCCAATTTGTGCCATTGAAACTAACCATACGCCCAACATTGCCGTCCATAATTCACACACACAAATATAACGAATCGGAACCGAATTAACCAATAGCTCTGATACCAGATGTTGGGAAAAATAGGCTTTCCCACAAGTGTAAATCAATGGAAGCAATATAAATAAATGAGCACACAAGATTTACGTGGTTCCCTCAAATTGAGGTACGTCCACGACGACCGGTTGGTCAGTTTCTTCCACTATCACCAAAGGAGTTTACAAAGTGGCCAAAAGGCATAAGCCTTACAAACACACAAAGGTGTAAATCACAAGAGGAAAATACCTCACAAAATAAGTGAACCAAATCTCCAAGAACAAACCCGAAAGCAATGTCTTCTTGCCGAGTCTTCTTGCCAAGCCTTCTTTGCAAGCCGAAAAATTGGAGAACTGAGGAACCAAGGAAATAACAAAAGGACTTGTCTACCTTGTGTCTGCCGAAATTCCTTGTTGCTTGAAGACTCCAAAAACAAATCTTGGATATGCCAAGAGTCTTGCATTGGAAAGCCACCAAAGCCATGTGCTAACCAAAGGTGCATGCCAAAATTAACAAATCTATATTTAGCCTATAGATAGATCCCACTAAGGAGGGAAACCCAACAGTTATCGGAGTAGCCTTCTTGCCATTGCAAGTTTACAAACAAACCTGAGGCTCGGCTAACAGCCTGTGATTCACGGGCTAGCCATAAGGGTGTTCATGGCTCGGGTTACCCACGGGTTCTGTTATCCGGTCCGAAAAAATAGATCCAAAATTCGATAGACCTGATAGTTGGCTCATCCGAGCCCGAACTCAATATCATTAAAAAGAGGGCTCGGGTTTGCCCCAAACCCATTACCCGGTCCGAGCCCAGCCCAATAGCCCGTCCAAAAAAATCAGGCCCAAGAGCCCGCTTGTCAAGCCCTTCCACCCACCCTTCCTTTGAAAAAAAGTTACATTTTTAGACTATTAAATTTGAAACTTTGAAATAAGTCTCACAATGTCAGAATTTGAATTTGTATTATTTTCTTTTTCATGTATTAAACATATATGTTTTAAAGGGTAAAGTAATGCAAATGATAGATAAGTGAGTAGATATCAACCTAGTTGAGATGTATTCATTATATTGGACGTAGTTCATCCCCCAATCAAAAATAAAATTATTCGTTATTTTATTTTTATCTATTTTGACTCTACTTTTGATTCAAAAATATAATTTACACAAATATTAAGTTACAAAAATATTTATTATTTTTAAATAAAATTGTATATAAAAAAGTCTGCGAGCAGGCCCGCCCAGCAAACCCGTCCAATAGGCTCGCGGGTTAGACTGCAGGTAGTCTATCCTTACGTGAAGCTCGGCCTAGTCCGTCCGATAACTCACTTGGGTAAGAGTTTAGGCCTACACGCCGCATGAACACCCCTAGCTAGCCTGATGGAGGTGACTTATTCTCGCAAGGTTTTACATGTAGGGCTAGTTGCTTTCTTTGTGTCGATTGTGGTTAGTTCGTGTAGCGCCTTTTAGTTGGGGTCCATTCGGCCCTTTGGTTTGGACAATTTGGTTTAGACAACTTGGGTATATTTCTAGTATCGAAGACAGCCAAGGTGTCAGTCATTTTTCTCTCACTAGACTTATAAATCCTTTGCTTTTTTTCTCTCTCTCTTCTAGTTCTCTCCCTCTACTTTATTTGATCGGGACGGAGAATACCACTCTATCAATAACAAGAAAAAGTCGTAATTCAATTTCAGTTTAAACTTAGAAGCAACCTATTATCTATCGATAGGCAAGAACATAATGCTATTGGTTGCTTTGCCTATGTATTCTATTTTAGCTGGCTTGGAGATAGGGGCTTAGCCAGGAAAAAGTTTTAAGATTAGCACATTAGCACGTTAAATTTTTTTTTTCAATTGACCATAGAAGTTCATAAATTCATATTATTGAAATTATATTTAATACTTAAAAGTTCAACAACGTAAAAGATTAAAAATTGATATGCATAATATGAACAAAAAAAAAAAACTAAATATTAAAAATGGGACTAATTATTGTCACTTACAATTGACCATGATATGTTTTTTATTATTTGAAGAGTTACAAATCAATCTTATCAACAATATTTCTTTTATATATAAATCATGGTGAAAATCTTCCATTTTTGACCCTATAGTTTACTACATAATGATACATTTTTATACAATAACGAAATAACCCTATAATTTAAAAAATTTATAAAATAACCTCAATATATTTAAAACATATTTGGACATGTCTAAAACGTATCTAAATATTAACAATAATATTAGTTGCACCTAATTTGAGATTTAATTGGTAAAGATCCAATAGTTTGTGACAATTGAATAGATCTTGAAGTTTATTAAATATTTAGGCTCACTATTAAATTTAATATCACAATGCATTAGGTCTTTAAATTAGATCTTAATAACATTGTTAAAAAAATTAACAATCATTTAAGTAGAGATCTATTCAAATCGATATCACCAAAATATAATAATATGGTGTGCACAATTAAATATGTCTAAATTTTATTTAAAAAAATACAAAAAACGCGCGCCCCCTTTACTACTAAAGTTGGCCCAGATAGGTTGTCTGAAGACTCTGAACCACAGCCAATGGACCGCTACCTACTGCGACAGTATGGATCAGCCCGTCACCGACTTTTGCTTAAACCCAAATAATTATTTTCGGGTCGGGTTTCATTTGATATGCTTCTTGCCACCCAAGAGGAAGCATGGGAGAGAGTTATTGGAAATTAATTGTAAAGTCAGGTGCCAGCTAATAAAGAGATGGAATGTGCACGTGCATGGGAGCTCCAATCAAACCATTTGTATTACCCGGTTGCCTGAGGTGTCACCAACATGCATGTTTCCTCCCCCTGTGACCTTGGTGGCCCAACCCTCATGTGCTCTACATTCCTTACTAAAACTAATTCCAACCCCCTCCCCCTCCCCCTCCCCCTCCCCCCAAAAAAAAACCTAACCCCCCAATCGGTTTTAAATTCTTTCTATCAGGCCTTCAAAAATATATCACCCATCTCGTATGGATGAGAGATCCACTTGTAACTAATAAATTTCATTTAAATCATACATGATAAGTGATTGATAGAAAAAAATACAATGAAGTGGATCCAAATCTCCCCACCCCCACCGCCACCGCTTGCTTGGTGATGATTTATTCCAGGCATACTAAAGAACCAAAGTTCCATGGATTTTAGACATACTCTGCCTCTCTAGTCATACCCATGGGACCATGGTTGCATTATTGCCTAGCTATTATGTTTCACCAAAGTTCCATGGATTTTAGACATACTCGGCCTCATCTTATACTTATACCCATGGGTTTATGGTTTGCATTATTGCCTAGCTGTTATGTTTCACTAAATGATGCGTCAAACTCAGGGTGATTAGGATTTCTTAAACTGCTAAAAGATTATGAAACATATTATGCTTCTTATTAAGTCGAAGATCTGAGTTTAATCCTCACATGTTGTCTAAACCAGTATAAAGCACTTTGTCGTCAGGGATGTGCTCAGGCTTTTAGTCAGTTCTCTGCATATGAACTGCCAGGGGAAGGCACCCATCTTCCACAGCTCCAATTCGTATAAGTATTTCCTCTAATCTGGGAAAAAAAAAACAGAGTTAGTCCTCACATTTGATTATGAGGAACCTGATTGCATTTGAGAACCACAGTTGGGTGATAGGACAGGACAAAAGCAATATTTATTACTCAAAAGCATCCTTCAATCCGACATATATAATACTTATTATAACAGATAAAGAAGAAGAGGCAAACAAGTCAGAAACAATGCGATCCATTGATAGAACATCATTGGACTGTTGAGTCTGGATAAATTTTCCTCCTATCTAGTTTCATAATGCTAAAGTTTTAAGCAGGACAAGTTTATATGGGTATTAAAGCTTATATTATAGTTCGCCAATAACTCTTCTCAAATTTCCATTTTCTAGAGTCACCTGTGCAACAACAACACAACTTCAAATTTCATTGTATCAATCAAATTAAAACGCCTGTGGCCAACCAATTTAGACTCGCCCCTAAATCCTCCTCCCTTCCCATCCTCGAACCAACACACACACGTATGAGATATGCATTCAAGTATAGAAAACACAAATTTAACGGATAAATTGTCAAAAGACCCAAAATTGTATTTTTCATTTACTGTAATCCTCTTTTGAAGCAGATCCGTATAGTATTTACTTTAATTCCACTTGTTTGCCATCCACAGCTTATCTCCAGCATGTATGGTCAGAGAGCACATTGATAAACAGTTATCCCAAATACAGACACAGGGAAACGGTAATATGCCTCCATAAATTACCAATCTGTTACTCTGTACGGGCAGTTTGATCACTAAAGACAATTTTAGATAATCCCAAAAAGGAAGAAATTGCAGTATGGAAAAAGGATATATATCCAAAAGGGTAAAATATGTTTTTGGTCCCCAAACTATGTGCTTTGTGTCAATTTAGTCCCCAATCTTTTAATTGTGTCAATTTGGTTCCTCAACTTCTTAATTTGTGTCACTTTGGTCCAATTGAAAATGGCCGTTTGAATTAACTAACGGACACTTGAAGGGTCACTGTGGTTCCTCAAATTTGTAACTTGTATCATTTTGGTCCTTTAAGTTTATAGTTCGTGTCACTTTAGTCCCTAGAATTCCCAAAGAATGCACGTCAAGTGTGATCACGTGAGATGCACGTGACGATCTCCGTTAGTAATTCCAACCTCCGTTTTTTATTGGATCAAAGTGACATAAATTGAGAAGTTGAGAGATTAAATTGACACAATTAAAAGATTGGGGACCAAAAATATATTTTATCCTATCCAAAAAGACTGATTAATGGTAGCAAAACATAAAAAGTATTTCACTAATGTCTTGTTTCATCCCCCTTTCACTTACCCACAGTGATTTGAAGCCATGCTACGTGCCAAAATTAAATGATTAATGTAGTGGTAGACGTAGTTGGCTGACTATAAACTTCAAATATAGTGCACAAACATCTTAAAGTACTCTTATTTCTTGCAAATCATCACTCTTTCTCTCTAAATCAAGGTAGTTGAATCTCTACATAACATTGCCACATAGTAGATTTAAAAACCCCACCTCCACCCCCACCGATAACATGTAACAATTATAAGTGGCTAACGCACTTAGCCCAAGAAATTTCTCCCATCCCTCTTTCATATCTTATCTATTCCTTTCTTAAGTTTGTGGGGTCTAATTTCTGAGAACTTCAAAAGATCACTGAAACAACATCATCCTCTTTTCTCACTTAGAGAGAGAGAGAGAGAGAGAGAGAGAGAGAGAGAGAGCAATCATGGGATGCTTTTTCGTACATTTTCGTATCAATGTGCAATACTATATATGAGGGATACAGAGCATGGCAACACGCAGTCAACTGGCCCTCAAAATATCATACTTCCTCTCAGCTATGCATTACATCAAGCATTTAATGCCCTAAACCATTGGCTCTTTCCATTTCTTATATAAACCTCTCTCATTTTCGTACCACCATCATCCCTATCTCTCTTCTACCCCTCTCACTTGCATACCACCACTACAATCTCCTCCCTACCACAGAAAAACACACATGAAGATAATGAAAGGCGAATTTCTCAGGGCGTGCCTAAACAAGTGGCAAAAGAAGGTTAATAGAGTCATACCTTCTGCAGCATGTGACAACTGCTGCCAATGGGATTTGTGGCTTTCCATGCATGATGAAAAATCCATTCCAAGAGATGTCCCAAAGGGTCACTTGGTAGTCTATGTGGGTGAAAAGTACAAAAGATTTGTAATTAAGATCACCCTACTCAAGCATCCACTCTTTAAGGCACTGCTGGATCGTGCCAGAGACGAATATGATTTCACTTCTGGCTCAAAACTGTGTATCCCTTGTGATGAGAACATCTTCCTCAGTGTTGTTCGATGCATCAAGTCTCCCCAGTGTCAAAGAATATCTTTGTGCCTCTGAGGGTTCATCCAACAAGCTCTAGATCAGATTTGATTTATGAGGGTTAACTCCTAAACTAGAATGTTGATTTATATAGAACCATGACCTGGTGTACACTACGTTCACTTTTAATGTCTATTCACCACCTCAGATGTCATTTTAATGCAAGAACAGAGCTCTTTTTTGCTTTATTTTTGAAAATCATGAATCATAACCTAACTCAACAAAAACTTCTACACCAACAACAATTATTTCAGCTATCAGCGCTATCTCGAATCAAATCTCCTCTAGACCATAGGCACCTGCTAGATCAGACTAGCTAAGCAAAGTGGCGGTGGACTCTCAATGCCTCCTTCAGTTTCAATGGAGACCTCCTTTATGAGCATGGTAGCTGTGATGATGTCCACTTCTTAAATCATATTGGGTCAACAATGTATGGATGACAAAAGCGGCAAGCACGAAATGAGGGCAAATACCAAACCTTGGAGGACGTGGGATCACTCTTCTACCTTCACATGAACAGATCCTCGGCAGCATTGGCAGCAAAAAGATAGATCCAGTTCGTTGATCCGAAAGTTATTCGGCCGGGGAATTGATGCAATCAAAATAGACATTCAGACATTTAAGGCCTAGGAGACTGATTTGAATCAATATGGTTTTAAGTTTTGAAAAGTCCAGAATAAGATTTTTAGGTCTAATTATGGAAGGTTTCATTGATTTGATTCTGTTTTTTATTAGGAAAGTGACAGAAATTTTCTGTAAGATAAAGTAATTTTTTTGATAATTAAAGTCATAGGAAATTATATATGGATGCTATAAAACCCATTTTCAGTAGAGTAGAAAGTTTTACTGTTTTAGTGAATGAAATCTAAGAATTTAGCGTTTTGTTTGTTTTAATTTCTGAGTGTATGTTCTCAGCCTCTAAGCTCATAGAATTCAAGCTTATTTCCTGGAAGTTAATATTTCTGGCCTTTATTCGCTGGAATTCGAGAGATTCTGGCAGTATACCTTCAATCCTTTTATAAAGCAGACCTGCAGGTCCAGTTTTGATCCATATTTTTTGTTGGATCCATCACTAAATCACTCCGAGACCATATGACTGTTCTCATATGTTTCCTCCCACAAATTTTAAAAGCTACATGCGGAAATCGAAAGTTTTTGAATCTTCCATATTGTGTTCCGAAATGCAAATGACCATCTTTAAGTATGTTCATACTGAATTGCAATACACCAGGGTGTAAACGTTTTCTGGTAACTTTGAGCCGAACCAAACACTTAAACCTACAATTTTCTGAATTCTCAGATTGTACATCAAAGAGGAGGTAGAGAAAGAAACCTACAAAGTTCATGAACTCAGACTCTGCTACATACTAGGCTTTGGGAATTCCAGAGATAAAAAGTCAGAAGATAGTGGACACAGATCCTGATATGATAGTTAACAATGCATCACTTGATTTCCATACATTACATAAATTCCATTTTTTCATCCACAGTATAATTTTTACCTTTCAATATTCAAGGTTTAAGTATTGTTTTCTGAAGATTCGAAGCTTCAACTTTTATATCTTAGGATCCAGGGTTATTAAGTTGTGCCTAAATCACTGAAGAAGTTCTAGCAAATAGATAGCTACCCAGGGGGCTTTCTTTGACTCTTACAGTGTGGAAAGTGACTTGATAAAAATTTGTACTATCAAATTGAAGGTTACAAAACTATATTGGAAAAAAATAGAGGGAAGTAAGACTAGGAAGCCACATTGTGAATTCAATGGTCATCCTGCTTATTCACTGCTCAATGCATACTACATCCTAAAATAACATATCAAATTAAATATCATTATGCCCCATGTAAGTGTTGGATTTCTTGACAGGCTGCTGATGTTGCGTGTTTTGGGTTCAAAGCTATCTGACACCTACTATTTGATGTAAACCATATATTCATACAAATTTTTGTTGTAAATAAGTACGTTTTTCTACATGTTTGCTTGATACTAAAATTTCTTTCTGTTCAGGAACACACACAAACATACAAGTTGCCTTACCGAAGAAATAAAACAATAATATCAATTACTCCTTCAAAAACATTGAGCATGAAAGCAAAACCCTAAAGTAAGCTTGCTGTACCCAGAAGGTTGTTTCACCAGAATACCCTCTCACACTCCCTCATCATAACCCTCTCAAGAATGCCTTTTATGGTATTTAGTTTAAGCCATGTCCTAGTCATTATTGAGTGCTCTCGCCGATGTTTCTCAGTGTTCAGGAATTTGCCTTAAAATCTCTTCTTCCATTCTCACCAGGTACACAGTAACAAATACCCATATCCTTCCTCCCTGTTATTATGCAGCCCTAGGAAGCACAAATATGGATACGGGATACAAGAACGATATGATACTGATACGATAAAATCTAAAAAAATAAGATACTGGTACGGCCAATAGGCCTTTCAATGGACCGGATTTCGATTCGAATCCGATTAGCCGGATCCGGTTTGATATTTTTTTACCAATAGTCCAAATTTGAATCCGTTATATTACATTTCGCAGACTCAGATTTGGATATACTAATATCCGATCCGTTAGTAATCCGATCCAATATATATATATGTTTTAATTAACTGTTTTAACCTGGACCGTTGGTTAAAGAAATCCCAACCGTGAATTTAAAAAAAAATCTGATGACCACTCAGTTCCCAATAAAGGCTACAGTTCCCAACCTAACAGTCTTCCACGCAAACTCTTTCTCTCACGTCTCTGCCTTTCCGGTTGCCTTAGTTCACTCCACTTCCTTTTCACAATCGGCTCTCTTAGAGACTCAAGCTCTTCAACACCCTGTCTTACCTCTGTTCATCGTCTTCCCTTTCTCTTCTTCTCTCCTTGTTAAATTTTCTACTATGTTGACCGGTGAAAAAGAAGAAGCCCAAAAATAGTTTGAATAGTTTTTGAACCAAGGTATTTATGAATTTTTGTCGCATGTTTTTTGTCATTTGCTTTGTTTAGTTTTTTATTGTTAGTAGTATACATTTTTTAAGAGTCTTAGGCATCTGGGTTTCTATCTCATATGGGATTTGATTTCTTGTGTTATTTTTTTATTTGAACTCATAGTTTATAGTTTAAAAGTCTAATGACAGATTTCGCTTTGTCTTGGTAGCCACCCAAGGTTTCTTGTTTGTTGACAGTAGTCTTTTGTCATCTTCTAATATGGCAAAGTTTTTTCTTGAAGCTCCTTGTTAATTTTTCTTGTTTGTGCTTATTGCTTGCTCCTTGGGCTTTGTTAATTTTTCTTGTTTTATTGTGTGCGACAGTTGTGGCCTTGATTAATTATTTATTGACAGATAAAATGTTTGAACCAATTGCTGAACCGACAAGGGTGACTGAAATTTCCAAAATTGAAGTGACAAATGACAATGCTAATTGAATCGGGAGGTGGAGCTGCTCCAAAGAAACAAAGATTAACTTCAAAGGTAAGGCAAGATTTTGTAAAGATTAAAGGGCCTAAAGAAGAGGTTGCTATTTGCAATCACTGCAAAAAAAAATTTGTTGGGGAGAGTAGTAAAGGGACTAGTCATTTAAAGTCCCATCTTTCTAGATGCATATTTAGAAACAAGAAGCACGGTAACATTAGCCAGCAATTGTTATCCTTGAAAAAAAAAAATGCTACTAACTCGACTGCAAAAGTTGAAACTTTTAAGTTTGATCAGGATAAGAGTAGAATGGATTTAGCCACAATGATTATCAAGCATAATTATCTTTTTAACATGGCTGAACAAGAATTTTTTGAGACTTTTTGCAATGACCTTCAACCTAGTTTCAAGCTTATGTCAAGGAATACAATTAGAGCTGATATTGTAAGAGTGTATCAACGAGAGAAAGAGAAATTGTATAACTACTTGGATTGACTGACCACTAATCTATGGATATTAGACCATCAAAACCTTGGCTATATTTGCTTGATAGCACATTTTATTAATGATGATTGAGAATTGAAGGAAAAAATTCTGAATTATAAGTACATAAAATGCCCTCATGATGCGGATACAATATTGAAATATATTACATATATGATTTTAGAGTGGAATATTGATTGAAAGTTGTTTGCAATAGTAGTGGATAACTCCACAACCAATGATGTCATGATAAGAGGCATGAAGACTTGGCTTTGTGATAAGGCACTTTTGCCTATGGGTGTGGACTTATTCCATGTGCGTTGTAGTGCGCATATTCTTAATCTAATTGTGCAAGATGGGTTGTTAGAGACTGGAAACCTTATTTATAAGGTTAGAGAGAGTGTGAAATATGTGAATATAACTTCTTATTCGGAACAAAAGTTTAATAATGCCATAAGTCAAGTTAAATTGAAAGGAAGGAAAAAACCTACTTTGGATTGTCCCACTAGGTGGAATTCCACTTTTGATATGCTTGAGAGTGCAATGGGGATGAGAGATGCATTTTGTCGTTTGGCACAAATAGATAGGAATTACAAGTTGCAAAAATATTGTGTGGTTGTTTGAGGATTTTTTATGAAGCAACTACATATTTTCCTGGCACAAATTTTCCAACTTCAGAAGTTTTTTTCCCAGATATTTGTGACACACAACTCAACTTGAATAGGTGGGAAAAAAGTCGATATCCATTTCTTTGTAGTATGGCATGCTCGATGAAATCCAAGTTTGCTAAATATTGGGAAGAATGTAGCTTAGTTTTAACTATTGTCGTTGTTCTTGTTCTTGATCCAAGATTTAAGTTAGATTTAGTTGAGTATTACTATGCTAGAATTTATGGTCAGGATGCTAAAAAATTTGTTGAGAGAGTTCGCAATGCTCTTGGAGATCTTTTTAGTGAATATGGGAATGAATCATCTCAAACAATGTCTTATGATTCTCATTTGGGAAAAAACAACTCTTGTAGTTCTTTAAATCTTGATGGTTCAAGTGAAAAATTAAGTGGCTTCGATGAATGGTATGCACAAGCTCGCGCTTCCAACAATCTTACATACCAAAAATCAGTATTAGAGTAGTATTTGGAGGAGCCAGTGTTTCCCAGAACTGAGAATTTTAGCATTCTACGTTGGTGGAAGGTTAAAAGTGTTAAACTTCCTACTCTAGCAAAGATAGCTCGTGATGTCTTGGTTGTTCCAACTACTACAGTTGCATCAGAGGCAACTTTTAGTGTTAGTGGTCTGGTGATTCATGAGACACGTGCCTCTTTACTTCCAGGGATAGTGGAGGCTTTAGTGACTGCTGATGATTGGATTGAATTACGAAAAAAGAGAAGTATGTAATTTTTTAGTACTTAAATTACACTTTTATATTTATTTAATTATTGAGGTTTTCATGTTTTTTCTATTGTCTGATAACAATTCTACACATTCCACAGGTAAGGATAACAAGAAATGAAGTCCCAGATTTTATTTTTGTCACTATCCATAGATGAGAAGATTGAAGAGATGGGGTGTGCAGGTTTTTTGGGAGTTTGTAGAATTGTTTTTGTTTCCTTTTCATGTAACTCATTGATATTGTGAGCATTTTGTACATGTGCCCATTTTTTATTTTTGAGTTATTGTGGGCAATTGGTGATCCTGTACAGTAGGGAAAAACTTTATGTAAACTAGATATTTTTTTGTTCACTGTTATCTTGTTGTTCAGGTGCTCTTTTTTTGGGCTTTTGAGATACTGCATGTGGATAATCAAGAGAAGTATTATGTTGACTTGTTCATGATCATAGACAAATACTTGCCAAATATTTTATTGAGATATTTGATTTAGTGTAGGACTCTTAGATGTGCATATTTCATCCTCGGTCCATTTATGTGGATAAAGGTGTAGTAGTTCAGTTAATAGTGCTAATTATCGGATCAGATCGGATTATTATATCGGATCTCTAAATGTTAATGGATTCGGATATGGATTAGTTTTTTACAATCCGTAGGATAAACGGATCGGATCGAGTAAATTGTAATCGGATTTGAATTCGGATGTAACATAATCTGGTCCATAACCAATCCGTTGACAGGCCTAACAGCTAGGATACGCCTATATATATATATTAGAATGTTAGTAAAACACTAGGGATATGAAAGATTAAGAAATAAAACACATCCAAACTAAAATAATTTGTTACTAGTATTTTACATTCAAGATTCTATGTAATTCTAATGCTAAAGACGTGTCACCCTTGGATAGTCCTCAACTTTTACTTGACATTTAATTGTAATAGACTTCATTGGCTTTACCATAAGCCATAAAAACTCATTATTCAAGTCAATCAAATTGTACAAAATTGAAAAATCTTGTGATTTATGTGACGCACGTCCAAATGAAAATCTTGGAATGAGGAATCCCCATTTGTATGATTCACGATTTCTAAACAACCCGCCTCACTAAGTATAAAGCAAATGTATTCACCGTGGAGATACACATATTCGAGTGTATTCGACAAGTACCTAACCATAGTTATCAAATCGTGTATCGGAAGGCGTATCGTTTTTTAAAAATAGTGTATCGTATCGTGTATCGTATCGTGTATCGTAAGATACGGTACAATTTTAAATAAATAACGATAAAATATATATACCTTTGAAAAAAAATCATTCACTCATAAAAACATAGCATTTTATTAATACTCCGCCAACTATTCAAGTCATCAACATAGTCCACTAATATTATAATGCAAAGTTCACAACCATAATTATAATGCAGCGAACAACGAAGGCAGCTTCGATGAAAGAAGGGGTCGTCGTCGGCTGAAGAACACCCCGGAGTCGAAGACGTTCGTTGAACGAAGAAGGAAAAAAGGGATTTTATTTTTTTTGTAAGCCCTAGCCACTAAAACGACGTCGTTTCAAAGATTATAGGGATAAAAAAATCAGTATGCCTAGCCCAAAACGACGTCGTTCCATAAAAAAAAAATTTTAAAAAAAAAAAAAAAAAAAAAACTGCCTTTGCACGTATCGTTCGTATCGTACCGATATGTATCGTATCGTAAAAACGTATCGTGTATCGGACGATACAGCGCAAAAACGATACAGAACTACGATCCGTATCGTTTTAGCCCTGTATCGTGACGTATCGTACGATACGTATCGCGTATCGTACGATACTAACAACTATGTACCTAACAATGATAAATATTTTATTGATTACTCAATATGTGTGGAAAATATCCAATACATATCCACTCGTATCTGATGAGTATCGATATCCGATACGTATCGAATACAGATACGTCACCCTGATGGAAATATCCGTGTTTCATAGATATAGCCCCATCAGGTCTAGCATAAGAATTACATAACGGAGATGCAGCCCTAAAGCAGAAGCAAGGTGCATCCATAAAGGCGAATACAACATGCAAGACCAAGAGAACAACATCAGAATACTGCGCTGAAAAATTCATAAATTAGCACAAGAAGTGATCCAGATGCAATATACTTATCAGTTCCCAACAGTGGTTCGTTTATTCTCTAACATCAGCGACATCAAAAGTATCAACAATTGGGAAAATTAAGACTAACCCCTTAAAAGTTGTCACCAAGGAGAAATTATGTTGCATGTCATTAAACCAAGATTGCAATACGATATACAAAAAAATCATAGAAATATACACAAATTCTAAATTGCATCAAGAAGAAGTACATACAACGCATCGCTGGTGAAATCACCAAAACAATGGCAGTGCTTAATCAACCTTCACAGTAAAACATGGAGCACATGAAGCACCAAAAGATTACCGGTATTTTCCCAGTCATAATTGTGTCTTCGAATAACTTCCACTGGATATCATCTAACACCCTCGAGAAAGCCCTCCAACTCTCTCTGCCCAAATGGCCGTCCAAGCGAAGTAGCATCCTTGTACCTCGCAGCAAAGTAATATATCAGCCAAGCCACCATAAAATAAACCTCCATCACAGATTGGAAAGCAAAGGCAAACAATTTCCCAAAAAATCTGGTCAGTATCCATCTCATAAATGACCCACAAATAATCCCGTCCAAACATTTGATGCTTATAGCAGGGTTTAGCATTGTCGACAACAAATGACACCCTTCCTTCACAACCTCCCTCCCACTCCTCCTTGAGTCCACAATGGCAACCCATGCATCCACAGCAAAAATAAACGCCACCACCGTGTCCAAGAAGAACCATGACAACAAGAACCCCACACTCTCCCTCTCATGTCCTTTTACCCACAGAGACATTATTGAAAATGGCATTAACTTCAACCTCACAAAAATCTTGAAGAACGAGTACTGGTCCTCAATTTCACCAAAGAACCAAATACCCAATAACTGAGTCAATGCATCTCTTACTGCCCACCTCATAAGAATAAACCCAGAAAGCCTTTTCAAACCCAAATTGGAACCAACCCACACTGTCCGAAAGAACGACCTGTGCTTCCCTAACAAATCATTCACAACAGCAAAGAAAACAGTTCCAAGCACCCAAGCATGAATAACTAAAAACCCAAAAATCACATACCCATAAGCAACAGACAAACTTCCCACAAGAAATAACAATGCGATCGCATCCCGGCGACCCAACTCCAACCCCCGGATAAAGAACTGCAAATTAACTATTCTTTCACCATCGTTACCTTCTGCCTCTTCTCTCCCCACATCATGGGTTTCATTCAGTAGTTCAGAGTATACAGACTGCTCAGGAGCTTTGAAAGAAACCCCTGAACGGACTATTTCAGAAAACCGAATTCCATTATCGGGAATGTCATTCGGAAACCCTAATTTGGGGTTGAGAATTAGAAAGGAGCCATTGAGATGGGGTTTCGGGTTGGACCCAAAGAGCGAGCGGTCATAGTCGTCATCGCCGGAGAAGAAATCGTCATCGAGAGTGCCGACTCGGGAGAGGTGGAGGAAAGGACGGCGGCGGCGGTGGCGGAGGAGATGGTGATTGTGGTGGTCGCGCTGGGGAAAATGGGATCGACCGGAAATATCAAGGCGGGAGAGGAGGGATTTGAGAGAAGGGTCACGGTCGATAAAGGAAGTGAGGTAGTGGGTACCGTTTTCGACGTTAGAACGGAAGGTGAAGATCAAGGAGGAGAGGAAGAGGAAGGTGATGAGGTGGGAAGTAAAGATTCTGGTGGTTTGTTTGAGGAGTTGGGTGGTGGTTTGGTGGTTAATGGGTGGTGGTGGTGGATTGTGGTGGTTCATGGCGGTTTTTAGGGCTCAAACACAGTGATCTTGAATTGGCGATTGATGATCTTTACGTACGGGAATTTCCGATCGGGGAGTGAGAGATTGTGAGAGAATGTGTCAAAATCGTACAGAGATTGAGCTGAAGATAGTCAAAATTGATAATGGGTAAGAACAGTGGTGGTGTCGCATTCTTGAACCATTTGAGGGCATAGAGGCTCTTGTTTGTCCTGACCTGAGTTAGGACTTAGGAGTTTCTTTCTCTTCTTTATTCTCAACCCTTTCATGTCTTAAATTCGTGATTCAAGGTTTCTAAGGTTTTTCTTTTTTCGTTAGTCAATTTTTTTTAATCAAATATTAATAGCCTAATTATCTTTTATTCTGGGTGAACTTAGAATTGAGGAACTAGTGATTCATTTAAATACTCATTTAGTCTTCCTTGTACTTTCTCGGTTTGCACTGAGTATTAGAAAACTTTGCAAATCTTATCGTTTTGATGAGAGTAATTTTAATTGTTAAACTAAATTTGATTAATTGGATCATTCTTGAAACACATTGCATTCACAAAATTATTTATTCTTACTTTTATCACATATTCATATTATGTGTGCTCATTAAATGATCTAATTGGAAAATACTTTGAACCCTTTATGTATATATTGATAGACAAGATCTATCTCTATATTTATTGTCATTTTACATAGAAGTTATATACCCTTTTGAGACTCGAGAGTGTGTCCACATGAAGGAGAAAAGATATCTGCACGGTTTGCAAAGTTAAAGAATACTTGTTCGAATCCCCTTTCTCTCTCCTCCTATTTACAATGTGTAAGTAGTATATATGCATCGCAGACACATCTTGGCCATCAAGGCTTAACCCCGACTAATAATTTGGACCTAGATCAGAGGTTAAAGCATTTATTTGGAGTGAAGCATCTGCAATGCCTGGCATTCAACACTACATTAATTGCCATTTTTGTTTGGCCGCTGCATTGAAGAGCCATTTTAGTTCGTTTATTCCCGCTAATAAAGGAGAGGTACTCCCTTTTAAATATGCCTTTTTTTGTAGATCAATCAATCAATACCACCATAAATGAAGGGAAAATGCTATTTGAACTTAATTTGGGGACCTAATCTAGGGATCTAATGATGTACAATCATTGGATTGGTTGTGGGCTCCATCTAACATTGGAACTCACAACTAATCAAATGGTTGCATTGAAGTCACATCATTAGGTCCCTATATTAGGTCCCCAAATAAAGTTCATATAGCATTGCTCTAAATGAAGTGCTTGTAACCACATTCGACAAAAGCATGTTTCCGCAAAGAGTAATGCTATTATAGAGATCTAATTTAAAAAACTTAATCAGGTACATAATTCAATGTAGGCATTAGCTTGAAAGTGGGCACCAACTAAATACTCTCTCCGTTCCTAAATAAGTGACGTTTAAGGTTTTTGCACAAGGATTAAGGAAGCAATTAAATAGCTCTAATATGAGTAAAAAATAATTACACAAGACTAAAATACTCTTATTCAATACGTATTGGGAAGGAAAATAATATGAAAGACACTTAGCAAACACCTAATCTGATGCATTGAAGAGTTAAGGGTAAATTTGGAAGAAAAAATATTAATTGTGCTTTTGTTTCATTAAACAACAGATATTATGGAACAAAAAAAATTGTGTAAAACGACAGATATTTAAGAACTGAGGGAGTACTATGTATCCCAAATTTGTAACTCAAATTTGCATCTCAAATGAATGTGGATTATTGGATGAATGAGTCCCATCAACTTTTAAAATTATGACCCACTGATCCAACCATCCTTATTGATTTGGGATGCACATTTGAGATACAAATTTGGGATATATAGTATTACTCGGAAATGAATATGAAAGACACTTAGCCTACAACTAATCTGATGCATTGAAGAGTTAAGGGTAAATTTGGAAGAAAAAATATTAATTGTGGGTTTCATTAAACGACAGATATTATGGAACAAAAAAAATTGTGTAAAACGACAGATATTTAGGAACGGAGGGAGTAACATTTTCTTTCCTGAAAGAAAAATACCCTAAATGTTCTGGCCTTTTCAAGCTGTTTGTGGGGGTTGGTGATGGAACCGAGACTAAACACTAAATGCTTACACAAACACAAAAATCCACAACTTATTTGGGGAATGTTGAAGTACATTTTTTTCTCCAAAAAAAACAAAAATACCATCAAAAACAAACATACATATATTTATCCCACATATAGAGAAATTATTTCGATATCTCAAACCGATATCATTTAATATTGTTATGACATTTGAGCGTCGATATCAGAGTCAACATCATCCCAAAGATTTGGATTGTCCTTGGTGCAGAAGAGAATGGATTCGCATTCACCCAAAAGAGGAGACGTTCGTTAAGACCTTTAGCAAGTCAGATTGTTTTTACGTGAGGCTGTGGGGAAGGAAGGAAATAATTGGCACTTGAGATTTAAAACTGGAACTAGATGCTGGTTCCGTCCATCCAATTCTATTTGATCAGGGAAGCATAATACTGAAAATTCTATGTTTTTCAATGCAACCATTCAATTGTATACCGACTACTAGGTAAACTCAAAATTTGCATAATCTTGAATCAACCAAGACATCTCTGAATATTCGAAGTTCCGACTTAAAGATATTAACCACTAAATATTTGTTATCCGAAATTATAAATTTTGACAAGGCATGTGTGTGTTTTGCTAGATGTACTGTACGGCGTTAACACAATAAGATGGCCTCTTCCTCTCTCACCCAATGGTGGACTGATTACGGCGTCTACAGCTCAAAATCCAACTTGAAGAACTCAATCAACCCTACATTTCTCTTTCTTGTGGCTCCACCACAGTTTAGCAATTCACATTCTACCTGAAACCTCAATGAGTCATCTGCAAGCGGCATTTCAGTAGCCATTAACAAGACCCAAGAACCTGCCATTTGGGAATCAAAACGGATTTTACAAACTAATTCGGGTATCTGCGTTATGGCATTCAGCCCTCTCGAGCAGAATTACCACGATTATTCATTCACTGGGTTGATGAATCAGATAGAAACAACTCAAACTTACACATCTGTTGTGCAGCATATGGTATGCAGATCCGAGGAAGTCCCAAAAAAATTGGATTTAGATTTAACTTCAGTACTGATATATATAATGTAACTTGACAAAATCTAAAAATTGTGGAGGGCGGAACAAACTCCCCGAGCAAATAACTGGATCTAGAAGCTACCTCTTGGTGCAGCCATTATGGTGACTACCAAGGGAGCCACAAAATACAAATATCACAATATAAAATTAAGTTTCTCAACAATCAAAATTCAAACAGAGCAGGGAACTGCAGGAAGAACACAAACGGCTTATTTAAAATCAGGCTTCTCAGGGTATGTGCAACCAGACCTTTGGATGATCACATTTGCTGCATAACAACCAGCTTTTACACAGTCGTCAATGGGTTTTCCTTGAACCAATTGAGACAGAAATCCCCCAACAAATGCATCCCCTACAAAAACAAATGTGTATATAGAACTTAAATGTACTTTTATCGTGTATGAGCCTGTTGACATACTATGATATGCCAGAAAAGAAACAATAAAGTAATACACAAGGCAGGTCAATAGATGCACTCGAGCTTGCTCCTACATTATTTGACTTACCAGTTCAAAGTTATAGCCTAGGAAGCACAAATAAAGATACGGGTATGATACGAATACGGTGTTACGACAAAACTTGAAAAAATAAGATACGGGTATGAATAAAATATGTCTATAATAAATATATTTTATATTTTATATTATTTAATGACTTAAAAATTATAATTTTTAATAATTATTTAAAAATTGTAAGCAAAATTAGCAATTTTTACCTTGAAAAGGATGTAAAAGCGTCTCATTATGATATATCCATAAAGTGAACGTGATCAATTAAAGGAATCAAAACCAACATTTAACTAGTTGGTTTGTTTACAAATATTTGTTTCTAAAATTATAGTGTAACTACCTTATTTTTTTATAGTATTTTGACATGTAATAATAGATAATACTTAAAACATTCGAATCTTCAAAATCAAATGGAATTTTGTTGATGTTTTATATGTATGGCAACTCGAAAGGAAAATGCATAGATTGAAATTAAAAGTTGTACATTTTGCTCGATGTGTAGAAGTATCCGCGAAGTATCCACATATTTTATTAATTATCTGATACATATGATATGTATGATGCGTATCCGATACAATATTCAATACAGGTACATCAATCTTGATGAAGTATCCGTGATTCATAGGTTATAGCCTTAAAAAACCGTAAAATGTTAGTTTTAAGCATCTGAACTACCAAGAGTACATACCTGCACCATTGGTATCAACAAGTTTTTCTTTAGGTAGCTTTATTACAGGGAACAATTTCACCTTCCCATCCTCTGCAACAACTGTTGGATCTGCACCCTGCGTGATAACAGTAATCCTCTTGTGTGTTCCTGATGCCTTTGGCCACTGGGAAATTTTTATAGCTATTTCCTCAACATTCTCAGTCTGACCATTAAAAGCAGTCCAATCAGGAAGAAAGTTAAGAAACAAGTTAAGAAATCTCATGTCAAGCAACCATTACCTCCCAACCATGAACTTTCGAGAAGGTTCTTGCTTCTGTCTCGTTTCCGAAAACAAAGTCCATATACCTAAAAGCAAACCTCAACTTAGCATCACCATGTTTCTTTAAATTGATGCAGCAAAAGAATAGGACATTGGGCTTACGGCAAAACTTTCTCTTGAACATCTTTAAAGAATTCACAAATAAATGGAGCAGAAAGGTTCATCATGAAAACCTGCAGACGGATGGAAAACTTTGGTTCTGTTTCGTATGAAGATAGCTGAAAAACAACAATGAAGGTGCTTCTATTATTGTCAAATGTATACCTTGTTGTTTGCTGCTGCATGCTCAGCAACAAGCTGAATGGAGTCAGGGGAAACGGTGAGAAAGAATCCAGCAATGTAGTAGTACTTCGCTTTCTCAACTGTCCAAATATACTCAGCTTAGTTCAAAAGAATGTATAACTAACCAAAACAAGAGCCAAGAACAACACAAGTACCAAGTGCCCAATTTTCTGGTCTCTTTAAATGTTCAGATTTGTAGCAATTTGCAGCCGACAGATTGGCAACAAGAGACCTGCATAAATATTTAATACCGGAACTTGTTAATCCAGCTTGACAAAGTATAAGAAATCCTAGTTGCCATATTCAGAAAATGTTCAAGGATAATTAACAATTAACAACTGGAATAAGAAGCCAAAAAAAACTGAGAATACTTGGGGCTATTTTGTGCCAATGAGTTCTATAGTTTTTGTGACCTCAGTTATAAACAGTTCTAAAAAAGAGTGAAATATTGTGAGCTCCATACGGCTGGCCAACATGTTAGGCTCTCCACAAACCAAGACCTAACGAATATGCCTCCCCTGCATCTCATTGGCCACAATGAGGTAATGCGCAATTGTTTCAAGCATTTGCTCTCTGGGTGTTTTGCTGAGATATAGGTCAATCACAAAAGCCAACGTTCCCATCATGTGACTTGACAGATCACACAGGGAAGCTCATATGTACATACAACAGGCATATTTAGACCAACAAATATATTCTTGATATATATCACTCTTCGCATATGAAGATAGCCAAACATATCAGGAAACACAAGAAGATAATTCCTGATTGTGGCAGTATATAGCTCATCAATCTGCTTTCTAATCCAATGCCATATTGGTAGCTAACTGATGGGGCTAATCAATCAATTTGTTCCTTTTGGAACTCTTAACTATAAGAACTTTCTCAGCACAGCATCATTGCGTTTCAACAAAGTGATATCCATTTAATCTTCAAATTTTTTTTATTTTCCAGGTTTTTCCCCCACAATTCATGTTCAAAATAAAAAATGAATATTCTTGACTGAATTAGAATAGTTAAAGCAGTATGCATCTGAGATCCACCTCAAGACAAATGAACAGTTTACAAATATATATATATATATATACCAACAATATATGGGATCGATATCAATATATTAAGCGAAAGCTTTTATTTAATACAAACTGAAATTTACAAAATTTAATTACGGAGGAAGAGGACAGAAGGAACAAAGACAATATCAAAAAAAAAAGAAGGAACAAAGAAGATGAAGTCAAGTTTAATAGAGAAGGGAGAGAGTGGTCAAGAGAGAGCAGAGGAGGAGAAAGAGAGATGGAGTCTGAAGGTTGTCCCCTTTCAAATCTTTGGGTTAAATTTATGTAGTTATCCCACTAGCCTCTTAATTGGCCAACAAATCTTGCTGTAATAAATTTAGCAGTGTTATGATCTATATTCCGATTGGATTTACATACAGATGCATACATTAGAATTTTGTATAAAACTTGATGAATTACATACTCTGACATACCGTCAATATTTCACTCATAAATGAAGGAAGCATCATATCCAGTTTATTCAATAAAGAAATTTTTCTCGTATAAAATATCTTGAGGTGTTGATCTCTGATAATAAGCCCTTATAGGGGTGCTTGAGAATATGTGTTAGTTTGTTTTTTAGGTTTAGAATACCCAATTTTATTTACTTCAGACTGCATTTGAGGCAGAGATTCTTCAAACTGTTGAATTTCAGTTTCATATTGCTCTACACTCTCAGTTTGAGAAATTACATTTAATGATAAATTTTTCAGTTTATTTTTTAGTTCAGTTATGAACTCATCTTCAACCTTATTATGAAGATTAAATTTAGAAGTCTCAATTAGAGGTTTAATATTTACTTTCTCAATTTCAATTGTTTTGTCCTTTAAAGATTTAGATGTCGAGGCTTCTATTTTTTGTTGATCTTTAATTAAATTTTCCATTTTTTTCAAATGTTGTCCTACAACTTGTAAGCAAACATTTGTGTAATTACTCTGTTTGATAGAAATATTTTTATCTATGTCATTATTATCTTTTAATGCATAACAAGCATTCATTACAACTTTCCCTGCTCCATTTAAGTCTAATTTTATAGCTTCAGTGGCTGGATAGTACAAACTAGTGATATTTTTACCATCTAGAGTTTCTCATTTATGTTGAAAATTTTCAATTACATTTAATTGATTCAGTATAGGTGGAGCAAAGAAAATTAAAAACCATTGAACAAAAGGAATTGCACTTTTTTCCTTTTTTATAAAAAAGTCAAACATTTCTTTATATTTGTTAAAATCTTTTTGGTACATGGTTTTAAAATACCAATTCCTAAATTCCTCATATTTAGGAAGATAAAATTTTTTGTTTATTTCTTTTCTATTTACTATAAATTCATTTGGTTTTAACCATAAAATTTATAGTTGAAATCCGATTTCAGATATAATTGGGTCTTGATCTTTCTCTAAGGAAGATTCATTATCTTGCTTATAAATTCCATGTAGAATTTGGTTATGCGAAGTGTGGATTCCCTCAATTATGGGACCTTTTCCCCTTCCTCTATCAGGAATAGAAGAAATAGACCTCCTACCAAGAGTATTGTAAACTGACAAAGTGCTTGATTTATTACAGATTTTTAATCCTAAAATTTTTTCTCCTACAAATCTTATCAATACATCCCCCTGAGATGATTGGACGATCTTTGTTACTTCTTGATTTACTTCTGGTTTCTTAGAAACAACAACTTCTAATTGTCATGTTTCTGGAAACAGAATTTCTGACCATTTAATAGTTTTTGGAATTTCAATTTTATTTTTTATCATATTAGTTTCAATTAGAGTTGTTTGTCCTTTGAGATTATGAACCTTAGCTTCTGGTGATAGAGTATTCATTACTTTATAAAAATCATTATATCAGTTTCTTCTTAAAAATTATAACCATAAGTATTAATATTACATATTAAAACATCTAATATGTTACTATCAGTTAAAGATACTGATAAATTTGAAAAACAGTTAAAATAAACTAGACCAATACTTAATCTAGATTGCTTAACTCCCATTATGGATTGGTCAATATCTAAACATCTAACATCTCTTAATGCCAGCATAAAAGAGGCATTTTATCCTTGAAGAGTTAATGGATTTAAAGACACTTGGACTAACCCAATATGTAAAAATTTATAATTTTCTTGTACCTTTAAGACTTCTCTTTCTATTAAGAGTTGTAGATTATCCCCATGTTGATCAAAGAGAATAGTTCTTTCCAACGTTTTAATTGTTATACTTGATTTAAAATCAAAGATTCCAATATTATATATTTTCTTAGTTGGATACTGGGGTATATCCCAATTCTGTAATTTACTTTCAATATCTGAAAATTCAATTTCTTCAAGATTCTTTACATAATCTTCTTTATGTTTATTACCTAATTTAAATAGGCTTAATGTCATTCTGTTTTTCAAAAAAGTTTTTGTTGACATATATGCGTTACTATTATTGCTTCAGTAATTCGTCTTTTAGTTCTGCTATAGTAATGCTACAGTGACTTTTTGCTACAGTGTTCGTCTTCCTCCTTCCTACTCTTGCTATCAACGATTTATGCGGAACACAAACGACCTCACTCTTATCTCTCGGAAACGGCCAAACATCCCACACGAGACTTGGGTTCAGAACCATTGGAATAAGAAAGAAAAACATTTCAACAGAATTAGAGTAACAAATTCAAAATAACATTAGTATAACAGAATTAAATCACAATTACATAAGCAACATGAGTTGGTAATAGATCAGCATATAAATCAACAGAATAGCTTTAAGCTATCATAACCAACATAGCTCTAATACCAACAATATATAGGATCGATATCAATATATAAGCGAAAACTTTTATTTAATACAAACTGAAATTTACAAAGTTTACTTACAGAGGAGGAGGAGGACAGAAGGAATGAAGAAGTTAAAGGCAAATTTACTAGAGAAGGGAGAGAGTGGTCAAGAGAGAGCAGAATAGGAGAAAGAGAGATGGAGTCTGAAGGGTGCCCCCAACAAACTGGCTAAGCATGCTATAAAAAGGGGTCAGATGTGAAATCTAGATTTCAAAAAAGTAAAATTTTTTACTATTCACAGCTTTATACTATTTACTGACGTCGTTACATACGTCATTTTCACTGTTTGTGATGTCATGCCTTACGTCACTATTATTGTTGACGATGTCATTGCTTTCATAGTCTTCTTAACGCCGTCTCTTTACTATTGACGTTGTTTGGTTACCTATAAAGTAAATCATATAGTTCAGCATTAGCGCTGTCTTGGAGATTTATCTACATATCTTCATTATGAGGGGTATAACCTGTAATAGGGGTATATCCCTCTGAATCCATAATGTCGTCATCAGAATCGACCAGAGTTTTATTTTCTTGTCATCATCCTCGACTTTATTTTTGTCTTTATCCCTTACGGCCACAGTGGAAGTATTATCAAGATCCATCTTCTCATTTTTTAACATGGTTTTATGACTCATGGTGTTATTGAAGGGATATATCCCTCTGAAATGAAAGAATTATTTGACTTCTATAAAGAAAAAAGTCTATCATTAAAGGATAATAAAATTGAGGTTAAACCTATAATGAATTTCTCAGTAGAGTTCTTTGTACCTTGGGTTTGGGTATGGAGTCTCTGCTACGATTTTAATCAAAATGGACATATCCCTGATTAGTAAGAGAATTCCAAATAAGATTATGGAATAACTATCCTCTTAAAGAGAAAATTCCAGTTATAGCCGAATGTCTTAAAGACATAGAAAATGAGGAAGTAATCTCAAAAGAAATTGTTCCTAGTACTAGCACTAGTACTAATATTGGATTAAATCCAATTGAATTTCTTAAAGAAAAACTCCTTAAAGAAAAACCCAACCTAAAATCTCAATCTCTAATACCTGTACGTCTCTCACTCACTCCCACCCAAAATACATACCTCCCATTTCCATATCAATACTACGTCTGTCTCTCACACTCTCTCTCCCAGCAACCTTGCCACCACCACTGCCACTGCCACCGCCACCGACGATACCAGGTTTCGCTCTCTATCTCTGTTCCTCTACTTCCTCGGTTTTCTTTCTCTCCTGTCTTTCTACCAAGTACTCTCTCTCTCACCCCAACCCAGAAACCCAGAATTGCCTCAAGTAGCCCGCCGACGAAACACCACTACCGCCTTAACAAGTATCTTTCTCCCCTCAAACTACGCTCCTCTCCTTCTATTTTTCATTTGTACACTGTAAGCCTCCACCCCACAACCCTTGAATCTCTATCCCCCACATCACAACACTCCGACGACTCTCTCCCCCCTCTTTTTGTTCCCTAAAACCGCTCATAGCGCACACACGCACACACACACTCTCTTCTTTGAAACCCCTCACAACACACACATAGCACCGCAACCACGATACCCCGTCACTCTTTGCCTTCACACCTTCATTTAATCAACACACACTAGTTGTTCGATTGTTTGCTTCAAAGAAAATACACGATATTACTTTGCTATATTTGTCCAATATATCAAGTATATGGCTATTTGTAGTTTGATGAATTTCAATGATTGGTAACGCGTGATCAAATTGTGCTATGTTTAATGGAGCAAAAAAATGACATCAAATGTGGGGAATGCGTGGGGAACACTTCTCAGGCAATGTTTTCAAGTAGTGAGTTTTTAGTGTCTAGTTCTCCTTTCATTTTTCTCTCTATTTGATTGCGCAAGTTTTCCAATAAAAGCTCAATACAGTCATCCAATCAATATCTGTGAAGGAATCTATATATACATTTTTGTTGAGTTTCATAATAGATGGCTTCGATTTTTTTTGTGGGTGGTAATCAATGGCGTGTGGTAATCATTTGGTGAAAACTATGTGAAAATTGATCCCATTTTATGAAGTTTGTAAAGACTCTTGAGCGAGTGAATGAGTGAGTGAGTGAGTGTGTGCGTGTGTGTGAGAGTGAATGTGCGTGTGTGAGAGAGAGTGAGAGGTTATCTGCTCATGGGTATGAAACATGACTATTTTTAGTATTTTTTTTCCTGTCATTGCATATGCAAAGGAAGTTCTAAAAATTGCTTATTTTCTTTTATCTCTCTTCATCTTTAAAATTGTTTTGTTGTGTTTAACTTCTAAAAGCCCTAGAAATCACTCTTCCAAATCACATTTTTTCGTTTGCAAGTGCAGTTGTGTGTGGATTATGATTATAATTATAATAGTGATTGGGGTCATGTAATTAATAATTGGTTAATTTTTAATTCTATGTGTTGTTGCGAATGTAGATGAATAAAGGATCGAACATTTGGTTGACAATGCATTTGAAGCTACTTTGAGCTGCAAATTGGTATGGATGAGGTTGTTTGCTTATTAGTATGAAACATGACACTATTTAGTCTTTCTTTCTTCTGCCATGTCATAAGCAAGGGAAGTTCTAAAAATTGCTTACTTTTTTTATTTCTCTTTTTTTTTTTTTTTAAATTTTTTGCTTCAATTCTTCAGAATCCCTAAAAATCACTCTTTCAAATCATATTTTTTCGTTTTCAAGTGTAATTGTGCATTGATTATGACTATAATAGCAAATGAGGTCATATAATTTGTAATTGGTTAATTTTTTTTATTCTTTGTGTTGTTGTGAATGTAGATGAATACGAGGTCGAAAATTTGGTTGACAGTGCATTTGAAGGTACTTTGAGCGACAAATTGCTATGGATGCTTTGGTTTCAAAAGGAGAGGAAATTAGATTTCTACCTCTTTGGGATAATTTGTCATTGTGGGAACACTTGGTATAGTAAGATTGGAAAGTGATTCACAACTACAATTTTTCTCAGTCACGTGCTATATCCTTTCAGCTCATTTTTTGGTATTTTTTTATGTATATTAACGCTCAAATTATATGGGATTATATGGGAGTAAGTCTAATTTTGATCTCGAGTTTGAATCAAATTTCACTCATTACATTATGCTTCTTTTTAGAGTCAGTTAAATCAATTGTTGTCCATTACAAAATAATAACTACATTTATGTTAGATTCCTATTTATGTATTGATTAGTAAAGGGTACTATGTTATGTGGAATTGTCGCAATAATAAAGGAAATAAATTAAAGAGTTTGGAATGAATTAGTATTAAAAAGAATTAGCTAATTTAATAAGAATTCATAGTCAACCTACTTTCCTTGCTGACTTAACGAGAAATTAGATAAGCCGTCACGGTGTTTGTAGTTTTGGGATATATGATAATTGGTATTTCTTTTGGCCATTAGTCTCAATCTTTGGTATTTTTATTCAATAATAACTGAAACCGTCGTTAGTGAAAGATATTTAAGCCTACGTGAATGTATTTTTATTCTAAAATCAGTGTCTATGTTGACAAGTCGTAGAATTATTATTTTTGGTCTTTGAAAAAGTCGTCGAATCAGTTATTACATAACAAAGGCATAGGATGATGAGTTTGTTATTTATTTTAACTCACTCTCCATATGCCCAAAACCAATCTGATAAAATCCTCAACCACAAATTCAAACTCTCTGCAACAAATCTTAGCCGTTGACTACCATGAATGGCTCGCACTACTAATATCTTGGTTTTTCTTTTTTCTTAATCATTTTGGTTTTACTCCTCCCTCTATTCAACAGTCTTAATTTGTAAATGCTACCCAAGACGACAGCTTTCTCTCTGTCTCGCCAAGAGTGTCCCACACCTTAACTACCCATAAATTCTCTCCCTATAAATAGACTTTGTTGTAAGGCTGAATTTTTTGTCATATTGTTTACCTAAAGAGAAACCACACTCCATGTTAAATAGGACACTCATACATGGGTCTAACAAAACTAATTTTCAAGAAATTAACATAACTTACTATTTGTTCCTAATTTTCAAGAAAGACAAGTTATTGTATAGCTTGCTTTTGCGTTTTGATTTGAAGTTATTCCTAATGAGTTTTGTGTTTGAGGTGGTGGTGGTGGTTTTAAGAGAAATGGGTAGTGATGGTGTTGATCCTTCTTCTGCTTACTTTCTCAGTCGTGTTTTACTAGTTACCTTCATATGTGTATGCATAAGATTCTGGAGCACTCCTTAGATGTACTTATTTATATTTATTGTTACTGTGTTTTCAATAAATACACAATTTCTCTCTATAGTCATGTGTGCACATATTTAAAGAGTTATACATGTTTAATATTCAGATATATTGTGGAATTTGTCCAATAAATTTTGTTTTAATTTAAGTTTTTTAATGGGAACTTTGCGTGTTTGATTTATATTTTTTTAGCGATATTTTTGGTTTTACACAGTACTTTTAGGTACGGGTATACTTAATTATTCTTATTTGTTGAAGTTCCATACCAATATTGTGTTTCAATCAGATGCAAATGATCAATTTTGAGGTTTTACGAATTGGGGTTTTGGAAAGTTGTGGTTCAGGATATGGGAAATGAGGTTGAGGTAGATTTAGCAGCCATGGTGATCTTGTAGCAGCCACGGTAATTTTATAGCAGCCATGGCTATAGATTGTGGTGGCTTTTAGGTTGTCTCTTTTATGCCTATGTGGTGGCTTTTGGATTACTAGTTTCCGATTGTCGATTGACGTTGTGTTGGAGGTTATCACTTGTTGCTGTGTTAGTGATACCGCTGGTTGGACATACAAAGGGAATGGATGGGTGTTGTTGGGGACTTAGAGTAGGAGTTGAAGTTGGGTACAAAGTGTGGGAGGAAAGAAAACAAATTATTAAAGACAGTTTTGTAATTTTCATTTTCCATGCATCTATTAGTTAGATTAGTAAATTGAAAACTTTAAGGGGCCTAATTGTCGAATTTGAAACCAAAGGGATTTAATTGCAACATGACCCAAACTTGAAGGGGGTAAATTGTAATTAACCCATATATATAACAACCCAAATGGTGTTTGACAAGTATTCATGCACCTCTGTCTAGCAAGAAGAAAGGTGGAGGAGAAAGGAAAAAGAGAAGAGGATATTAAGGGTGCTGCATGATACTCAGTATGGGAAAATAGAGAAACTCATGCATAAAGCAAAATAGAGAGAACCACTTCTTAAGCCGTACTAACAGTTTGGATGATCGAGTCTGACAACATTTATACCAAATTTCTTAGTAAATTCTTCCACTTACATTTCTTTTTCAAATTTTAACTATCAATGAAGGAGCAACACATTTCAAAAATAAAAAAAAATAAAGACATTATTAATAGAGAAAAATATATCAAAATTCAGTTTGTAACTCTCAAAAAATGTGAAAGATTATATCTTATGTGCTGATGTTAGAAACTAAGAGGAGAAACTTATTTTAACAAAAAGGCAAATAGTAAAAGGTATCCCAAAAAGGCATATGTAAACTGACCTTTCACCACCCACTACACAAACAGCACAAGTACCCGTTGGTGCAGACTCATCTTCATAGTAGTGGACCTGCGTATTACAATGTGTCAATTACATAAGGAATTTTGCTACAGCACTAATTATTCTAAAAATGTGAAATTAGGATTTGAAAACCACAACCACAAAAGAATGGGACAAGAAAAAGAACAAAAGAATGACCTTTTTTTAACAAAGAGAAAGAAACAAAGAAAGGAAAGAATGACAATGATGATGATGAAGATGCTAATGACCATGTAGGAGGATGATGTCAGCAAAGATCTCACTTTTAAATTGACAAAAATAAAAAAAGAATAAAAAACTTACATTAACACCGGCAGCTGTTGAGTTTTTCTTCATTTCATCCCCAAACTTGTCCTTTCCAATGCAACCCATGTAACTCGTTGCACCAGGGACTTGAAGCATCCACTGAAAACAAAAAATGCAAGGCACTGCGCTGTAATTATCAGATAATTTTGTTGGATTGCAAGTAGCTATAACAAAAAAATTCATACCTGAGCTACTCTAATTGAATTTTGAGTAGCACCTGCAACACAGAATTATCGTTTGTCAATTATATTCACGTATGATTTTACAAGAGCCATTTTGCAGACAAAACATTTATACAATATCAAAATTACCTCCAGCAATGTACTCAACATTGTACTTCGATGCTATTTCTTCATACCTTAGAAATGAATTGCAAAATATCGGCTCAATAATTGACGGAGCAATCAATTCAAAGCCAACGCAGAATATTACATGCTATTCCATTAAATATATCATCTTAAAAGCATGAATTTGATAACCAGATGTGCGTATCATTTTTCTCCTCTTTGTTGAATAGTATTCATTTTACGGTCACTCTGGATGAGTTCAAGAATTCAACACAACCAAAAGTTCTCAGATGATATTTAAATTCTGAACATCTAACTACAATGTTAGCAATTTCTAACCTATTCCCCATCTACATAGTGGTATGCATTACCTGAACTATGACCTAGAGGCCCAATTCCTATTTCCTCCATTCTTAAAAGCTTCTTGGTTATTCATCTTCTGATAGATCATACCCCTAAATTATTCCAGCAACGCTCATCAACTCTTTCGATTGAAATTCAGAATTAACCATTATTTGCTTTTTTTATTATTTGGAGCAGCCTATCCAAACAACAACAAAATTTCTAGCAGCCATAGCCACATACTACATAAAAACAAACTAGCAATTACTGTCCATGAGTATTTTTCATTCTCATTCTTAATTGCTCCATATGAAAACTTTCACATGACAAATTAATTTTTAAAGGAACATCGCCATCTTGTTTAATCTGAAAATGTTCATGAAAGATGATAACCTCTTGAGTCTTACACTCCACATATCACTCAGGTATGGTTACACAAACTAAAATCATCAGGTATAAATTGACAAGTTTTGATTTAGCAAAATTATTCCATACAAACCAAAATCAACATCCAAATCACAAGTTGTTGACATCTTTAGAAAGTACCTACAAATTTATATGATTATGTCAATGAGAGCCATTCAGTTGTTGATATATTGTGTTTTGGTACTATGTGAAACAAAGTAATATAGTTTAGGAAACAAAAACATCAAATAGGATGTGATAGGAGCCAAGCTTACAAGCCATAGAGTCAGTGTACTACGCTAAAGTCTACCAATATATCAGTCAGAACTATATCCGAAAGAAGTTACTTACATAGGTAAATGCTTTTCCTCTGCAAGAATTGCATTGTTCAACGTGAGATCATATCTGTTATGCCAAAACAAAACAGATTGCATTTCAAACTTATGAAATTCACTTGTAAATTGTATCACAGAATGAAGTGAATCTTACTCCTACTCATAATAAGATTCAACAACTTTACGAGATACATACAGACTATAGAGCTTGAAAGAGTATCAAACATTCCATAAACCAATGAGCTTGTAAGCACATAGCTGCCAATGACGACAAAGTGGGGACGAAAACCAAATTGAAAATCCAGGATATTTAAATATATGTACATACTGATCAACATAAGATACATGCATCAAACAAGTAGGATATCTTCTTCATTAAACCTAAGATCTGCAAAAACAGCTCGAAGTACAAAATATTAAAAAAAAAAAATTCCATCCAGTCACCTAAATATCTAGACGGATAGATTCTCCTACAACAGTTATACATAACCGTGGAAATATTTATGCATTGGAGCAGAAACCTAGATCAGAGATCGAGATCAGAGACAGAGGAGTTCGAGACCGTACTTGTCCAAGAGTTGTTGATCCACAACAGCTGAGATGTCCAAGAGTGGATTGCCCATTCCCAACAGAATTCCATCGTACTCCATTGCCGGAGGTTGAATCGTCGAGGCAAAAGCTAGAGCGGACGAAAATGATCGGACAATCTAGCTTATGGAGACGAAGATACACATATATAGGTAGAGGCAGTGGTGAGTTGGGGTTGGCGAGGGAAGTTGGGGTTGGCGAGGGAAGTGGGTAGGCTACCAGATTTAGATCTGGAGGAGGAGAGAAGAGTACTTTCATGCTTGTGGTTTAGTTTATAGTTTAGCGCAATTTCACTTTGTACCCCAAATATTAGATAATTTTCACTTTAATCTCTCAAAGATTATATTGCTTATATTGTATCCTTAATATATTGAAAGTACTATAATATATTGTCAATGTCAATGTCAATGCGATAATTTTTGATAGAATAAGTAGCAAAAACTAATTGAAGAATACTTACCCCAAAAAAAAAACTAATTGAAGGGTCGTATTATAACAATTTCAATACATTTAAGGTATAATATAGAAAATATAATTTTTAAGAATATAAAACAAAATTCGTAAAAATTTGTGGGTACAAAATATAATTCTCCCTTATTATTTTATCGCGACGTCAGTGTTGCGTCAGTCTCTCACCAACCCCACCTCCGAAAACTTGGTGGGGTTTACCTTCTATTTTATGAGTTTTCAAAACCTAACACCAACTCAAAAATAAAATAAATTATCGGTATAAATAATAAATAAGTCAAATTAGTATTTGATATGAATAAAATAATATGAAAACATTACAATTTTACTTTTTAATTTCTTATGTTGTATTATATTAATTATTTTCAACCTAAAAAACTCAATAATAATATGAATATTTACATAAAACCAAAATTATGTAAGCTAAAATATAACATGACTTAAAATAACATGAGACGACTTAACTTGACTGATACCCTTAATTTTATTTTGGATCACGCTCTATTTCTTAATTTTTTTGGGTCATAAATTTTAAGTAATATCCAACACATATTAATGGAAGAACAACTGCAAAGTAAACTGTAAGAGGTAAAAATGTGATTACCTCTGATCACGACAAAGAATAGGTATTTCTGGTATGAGTTTTTCCGAACTTATTCCCCCTGCCTCTTTCTTGCAAAACGAACGAATTGCCCAAGATCGAAGTCCAAAAAATGTAAGAGGTAAAAATGTGATTACCTTTGATCACGACAAAGAATAGGTATTTCTAGTATGAGTTTTTCCGAACTTATTTCCCCTACCTCTTTCCTGCAAAACGAACGAACTGCCCAAGATCGAAGTGCTTCGATCGAAGGCACTCCGATGCTTAAGTCAGTAAAGTATTTGAATGAATTGGTGATAGACAGGGAAAGTTCAGCGTACGTTTCACCCCGGCTTCTCATCCCTTTTATAGGTCGTTATTCAATTAGGTTTCCCCCGATTTTCGACTCAAGGTGGCACACATTCGTTCAATCAGGCGGCCCTACTTGGGAAGTTGCTGATATTTCTCCAGCAATTCCTCCTGCCGTTCCTATAATCTTGCTCATTTGTGTAACCAGAATGCCTGAGTTATAGGTATTCTTTTAGATCCTCATTTATCACTCCCATCAGCTTGGTTATGATGTGAGCCGAATCCTTTTATTGTTTACCGAGCTTATAAAACAGCTTGGTTCGGTAAAGGCCGACCTTTCTCTTTGATTAGCCGATCATCTTGATTAGTTCGACTAGGTATATTGACTGAGTGACCAAAGTCTTCATCACGTGCCTTGTCTTGTCATCCTCACGTGGGTTCATTAAATGTCAGTACACGTGTCACTTTTGGGGACGCCCCCTTCATTTGCCTCCAGAAAACGTCTGACAGACGTTTTTCGCCTGTCAGTCGTTTTATGTCATTTAATCTCATCATTGCTTCTCACCTTTTGATACATCTCCCTTTGTTTTGGCGGTGGGTATCCATTTAAATGCCGCCTTTTTGAATTCCCTCCTTTTATTAGTATTTTCTTTCATTCCTTTTATGTGCTTCGTTCCTCTTGCTTCTTGTCTTCTGTTCCCCAACTTCCATTTTCTTTGGCTATGGCTCCTCTTACTTCTGACGAAATTCCTGCTTTCAAAACCAAATACCTCATTCTAGACGATGTAGACATAAGAATCGCTGGAAAAGAGGAACCCCTAATAGGCACTAGGGAGAGTATCCCCATCCATACTCGAGCAATCACGAAGGGCGGAGTTCGTTTCCCTTTAGACCCTCTCCTCCTCTGGGTGCTCTCTACAATGAAACTTTGCCCTATCCAGTGCTGCCCCAACTTTTTCATGATCGTGATGAGAGTGGCTGCTTTGAATAAACTTCTGGGTCTGAGTCTAGGTTTATAGGAGATCATCTACTACTACATCATCAAACCTACTGGAGACAATTACTACTTAGCAGTGAGGAAGAAGGACTGTTACCTAGTAACTCATCTTCCTGATTCGAACAAAGGGCACGAGAACTACGTGGTTTTTGTTTATGGAAACTGGGAGTATTCTGCTTGAGCCTCCCCCTCTTATCGTTGTCCCTATACAGAAGGCGCACCAGGTGATCGCACTTTTCACTCACTCATTTTTTTCTTTAAACTGCTTCCTTGTCCATTTTCTAACAAGTTATCCTTTGCTTTATAGGTGAGATTGTGAAGGGCAGAATCCCTGAGTTTGCAGTAAAAATGGATGAGTTGAGGAAAGTTTGGAACTTTAATGATTCACTCTTTTGCCGAGCCGCTCATACCTTGCTAGGGTACACTCCAACCTACACCTCCTTCATTGCCGTGCCGAACTGACCTAACACAACGCTGGCCGCAGATCGGGAAGCCATACAAATGGCTCGGGAGCAAACTCCTCGAGGCCGCAAGAGAGCTTCAACTGCTTCGTCGGGGACGAGGACGGTGAGGAATTTTTTAGATTTTTTATCAACTGTTGAACCTACCCCACCAGCCGATCCTGTTCCGCCAACTTCGGTCACTTCTGTTCCTATTATTGAGGAGCCAGCTACCGAGGTTGCTGTCGAGGCCGATATTCATGATGATGCAGATCCGCCGATCTGCGACCATCCCAACGTGGTTCCAACCCTTGAAACTTAAATCACTGTTGAACTTGACCCTCCAGATTCTGTTCATTCTCCAATTCCTCAAGACGATTCGGTTCTTGAGCTGGCCGAAGACCCTTCACCAAAAAGGCGAAAGATTGCAAAGTCCGAGGTGAGCCTCTCTCCCAAACCCATAAATCCTCCCTTTAGACCAATCCTCAGAGCAAAGAAGAAAGAGATTACTGCAAAGGATTCGGCGATAAAGGATTTTAACGTCGCAGTGGGACTTGCTCGGGGAGTGATTTTGCCACGAGATCTGGCAATGAACGAGGCTCTTACTGACGACGAAGTTTCTCGTCAAGCCATTCAACACATGGTTCTGGTAAGGCTTCTCACTTGCTTCTTTACGCATTCCTTTTCTTCTTTTAAAATTTTTCCAAGTCTTCCTCTTCTTTCCAAATCCAAGGGTCTGCAAAAAGTCCATGAGGTCGGGGCTAGGATAGCTAGGAAGGATAAGGCCATGAAGGATGCCATCCATGACCGAGCTTCGGCCTTGGCCAAAAAGGAATCCATGGATGATGAGTTCTCCAAGATCTGCGAAGAGACTAAGGTTCTACGGGCTCGGAATCAAAGCCTCACTGAAGATAACCGAAGGCTTGAAACAGAGATTGGCAAGCTGAAGGATTCTGAGCACGAGGCAAACATAGAGCTCTCCAAATCCCAGCTTGATTACACCAGTCTTCTGAAGGAGTTTGATCAGTACAAAGCCGAGACGAAGGAGAGGGAGGATGTTGCATATGATGAAGGGGTTGAGAAGGTGGAAAATGATCTGGCCTTGCAGATCCCTCAACTTAAGGATGTGTTTTTCAGCAAAGGCTGACATGCCGCCCTAGTTGCTGCAGGGGTTGCACCTTCATCCAAGCTCTTTTCTAGGCACTCTCTTCCAAGCTCTTCACAGCCTTCTGAAAACACTTAGCTTTTTTTTTTTTTTTTTGATTTCATATGTAATGATCTTTGCTGTAATCTCCTATAGCTTTGAATGAAAGTAACTTTGTTTTCAACGATTTTGGTTTGTTCTGAGCTCGGTTTGTCATTAGATAAAAATAAAATCTTGTAGTAATTGCCTCAGCTTTGCCTTTTTTGAAGGTACTCGGTTTTTTTGAACTCGACTCGTTTTTTAAGAGCTCGGGTCTCAACAGAAATTAAATAATTCTTTAGAAGTTATGGCCTAGCTCGGCCTTTCTTCAAAGCGCTCGTTATCAATGTCGTAGATATACTTGGATAATACCCAAGTTATGGCCTTGCTCGGCCTTTCTTCAAAGAGTTTGGTATTTTAACAGATACCTTAGATATTTTGCATAATACTTATGGCCTTAGCTCGGCCTTTATTCAAAAATTTCGGTATCTCAATCAAATACCTTCGATGTACTTGATAATACCTTAGTTACGGCCTTAGCTCAGCCTTTCTTCAAAGAGTTATGGCCTTAGCTCAGCCTTTCTTCAAAGTGCGAAGTTATGACCTTAGCTCGACCTTTCTTCGAGGAGCTCAGTAGTAGAGTTATATTCTCAGATCCCACCTGGTGTCTCCGAGATTATTTCTACCTCGCACCGACCAACCAATCTTATTGGACTCCAATCCATCCCAAATCAGCTTACATCGTCATGCCTAGCTGTGGGCCTGGATCAGATCGGGTGGCTGCCCCTGATTTAAGTCGATACTTCTATCAGGATTTTTGTCTCCCTGTCTTAACAGTAGGACGTATATAATTTAGAAAAGCAGAACGAGAACAGGGAGATTAATTCTCAAACGATCTTTATTGATAACTCCAATGTGTCAGACCATGTACACTTGCAAAAATTCTTGATTCTTAAGGGGCACCCTTAAGTTTTCGAAGGCACTTCAGAGTCCTATTTAAAAAGGCACTTTTTAGAAATAGAACTTCCTTAAATTTTGCAAAGATTCTTGATTCTTAAGGGGCACCCTTAAGTTTCCGAAGGCACTTCGGAGTCCTATTTAAAAAGGCACTTTTTAGAAATAGAACTTCCTTAAATTTGCTGAATTCCAAGGACGTAACACTGCTTCACGGTCCAAGGTTTTGAGCACATAGTATCCACTGCCGCCCACTCGGGTTACTCTGTATGGACCCTCCCAATTTGCGCCAAGCTTTCCATGGGTTGGGTTCTTTGCCGATCCCAATACGCGTCTGAGGACCAAGTCTCCAAGTGCGAAAGACCGAGGGTTAACTTTCTTGTTGTAAGCTCGGGACATTTAATGCCGATGAGAGGTCATCCTTATAGTCGCTTGCTCTCTTCTCTCTTCAGTTAGATCAAGATCTCGGGTTATCACGGCGTCGTTACTATTGCTTTCAACCAGGTCAGTTCTAAGGGTCGGTAAGCCGATCTCCAAGGGAATTACAGCTTCCATCCCATAAGCTAGGACAAAAGGGGTCTCTCCAGTTGAGCGTCGAGGTGTGGTTCGGTACGTCCACAAAACGCTCGGCAGTTCCTCTACCCATCTCCCTTTAGCATTCTCCAACATTTTCTTGATTCCATCCAATATTGTTTTGTTGGAGATTTCTGCTTGGCCATTGCTCTGAGGATAAGCAGGGGTGGAATAGTGATTCTGAATCCCATGTTGCTGACAGAAAGCTTTAAAGGGACCATTATCGAACTGTGTTCCGTTATCCGAAACAAATGTGTGTGGAATTCCGAATCTGGTGATGATGTTTCTCCATACGAACTTTCTTGAATTAGTATCTCTAATGTTGGCTAGGGGCTCGGCTTCAACCCACTTTGTGAAATAATCTGTTGCAACCAGAAGGTACTTCTTATTGCCAGGGGCCCGAGGTAGAGGTCCCACTATGTCCAGTCCCCATTGCTCAAAGGGCTAGGGGCTTGCCAATGGAAGCAGTTCCTGGGATGGTTTTCTCAGAATTGGTGAGAATTTCTGACACTTCTCATATCGCCTAACAAACTGTTGAGCATCCTTCTACATATATGACCACCAAAAACCCTGGGAAATGGCTCGGTGTGCCAGAGATCTTCCACTTGTATGAGCTCCGCAACTTCCTTCGTGAATTTCGGATAAAAAGTCGGGAACTATTCTGGGGTGTACGCACTTCAAATATGGGCCTCCAAATTAGCGCCGGTAAAGTTCGTCTTTTGGAGATAACCAGAATCTGGACGCTTTTAGTCGTAGCTTATGAGCTTCCTTTTTGTCCACTGGCAGATCACCATTCTTGAGGAAGCAGATTATCTGGTCCATCCAGCTCGGTTCGGTTTCACTATGTAACACTTCATCATATCTGGTCGGCAAAATACTCGGCTCGGACTAGAATTCAACGGTTACAGCTCTTTCAGTTTCTTGGTCAAGTGCCGAGGCCAATGAGGCTAAAGCATCAGCATGCGAATTCTTTGCTCTTCCAACTTGCTGGATTGAGTATTCTGGGATTTTGCCTAGTTCTTTTTCTGCAACGGTATGATATGCCATCATTCTTTCATCCTTTGCGGCATACTCCCCTATTATCTGATTCACCACGAGTTGTGAGTCAAGGAATATCTGGAGTTTCTTTGCCCCCAGTTCGGCCGCTAGCCTTACGCCAGCTATCAAAGCTTCATAATCAGCTTCGTTGTTTGAGGCCTGAAAGCCGAGCCTGATGGCTTTCTCCAATAAACATCCATCCGGAATCACAAGAGTGAGGCCAATGCCGACACTGTTCTGATTTGAAGACCCATCCACAAATAGCGTCCAGGATCTTCCGAACGCAGTTTTCTGATTGTCATCAGTTCGCTCTTTCGGCTCCGAACTATTTTTGGATTGAAATTCTGCGATGAAATCTGCCACTAACTGCCATTTGATAGCCTTCCTTGGTTCGAACACAACATCGAACTCTCCGAGCTCAACGGCCTATTTCGCAACTCGTCCGGATAGGTCGGCTTTGAGAAAAAGAGACTTCAAAGGTTGATCGGTGATCACTGTGATTTGATGTGCCTGGAAGTAATGTCTGAGTTTCCTTGTCGAGCTGATGAGTGCTAGGGCGAGTTTCTCCAACGGAGTATACCTGAACTTTGCGTCTAAGAGCATCTTGCTCACGTAATAAACCGGTTTCAGCTTTTCACAACTATTCCTCATCAACGCTCCACTTATCGCGTGTCCCGATACAGCTAGGTAAAGGAAGAGTCTCTCCTCGGGCAATGGGTTAGAGAGGATTGGTGGGGAGGCCAGGTAAGTCTTAAGGTTTACGAACGCCTCCTCGCATTCCTGATTCCAGAGGGCCCCATTTTTTCCCTTTGTTGATTGGAAGAAAGGTCTGCACTTATCCGATGCTCGGGAGATTAACCTCCCGAGTGCAGCTACCGTTCTAGTTAGCCGTTGCACCTCCTTTACAGATCGGGGAGACTGCAGCTCGGTGATCGCCTTCACCTGATTGGGGTTTACCTCTATTCCCCGGTGGGTAACCAGGAAGCCAAGAAATTTCCCCGATCCAACCCAAAACGCACACTTAGACGCATTTAATTTCATCTTGTATTCCCGCAGAACATTAAATGTATTTTTCAAGTCAGAACAGTGACTGGTGGCCCGCCGACTCTTAACCACCATGTCGTCGATATAGACCTCAATTATACTGCCTATCATGTGTGAGAACATTTTGGTTACAAGCCTTTGATACGTCGCTCCTACATTCTTCAACCCGAAGGGCATCACCCTGTAGTAGTACGTCCCTTCAGGTTTTATGAAGGCGGTTTTTTCCTGATCTTCCTCGGCAAGCAAAATTTGGTGGTATCCTCGATAGGCATCCAGAAAGCTCATCTGCTCATGTCCAGCAGTTGCATCAACCAATTGATCAATCTTAGGTAGAGGGGAACTGTCTTTTGGACATGCTTTGTTGAGGTCGGTGAAATCCACACAGACTCTCCATTTCCCGTTCTTTTTCTTCACCATAACGGTGTTTGATAGCCAGGTCGGGTATTGTACTTCCCTAATTGTCTTGGATTCGAGCAATCGTGTAACTTCCTCTTTTACTGCTTCCTGATGTTGAGGAGCTGACCTCCTGAGCTTTTGCTTGACGGGCTTAAAGTTAGGATCAACGTTCAGACGATGACATGCCGCTTTGGTCGGTACGCCCGGCATATCGCTGGTGCTCCATGCGAAAACATCCGCATATTCTCGTAGCAAGGCGACGAGCTCTTCTTGCTGCTCGGGGCTAAGGGAAGTTCCTAGCAAGAAGTACTTTTCAGGATCCCCATCCTTGTCTAAAGGTACTTTAGTCAAGTCTTCAATTGTTTGGTCTGTCGCTTCTTTTTCCGTGCTTAAAGGTACTTTAGGAATTTTAGTGACAACTTGTTCGGCAGATTCAACCGAGCTATCAACTGTTGATTGCTATTTAGCCTCATCCGCTACCGAACTTCCTTCTCGAACCTCGTCTCCATCTCTGGCTTTGACCGAGGCGAGTAAACAGGTTCTGGAACTAACCTGGTCTCCTCGGATGTGTATTATTCCTTCAGAAGAAGGGAACCTCAGCATCTGGTGGTACGTTGAAGGTACCGCCTTCATATCGTGTAACCAAGATCGACCCATTATTGCATTATAAGCCGAGACCATCTCCACCACCAGGAATTCGGTCTTGATGCAAACAGGTCCAACCTTTACAGGCAGTGTGATTTTTCCTCTGGGAAGAAATATTTTTCCACTAAAGCCGATCAATGGAGTATTTGAGGGTTTCAAATTCTCCTTCTTGAGGCCGAGCTTCTGGAAGAGATCCATGTACATGATTTCGGAGGAACTCCCTGGATCGATTAGCACTCTTTTTACGTCGAAGTTAGCAATCCTAAGTGTTATCACCAACGCATCATTATGCGGCTGATGAATCCCGATCAGATCCTGCTTAGAGAAGCAAATCATATCCACTGAGTCTGCGAACTTCGTTCTCTTGGTTCTTGCTTCTAGGGTCACCGTAGTTCGAACACCTCTCTTTCCTTTGCGGCCTTCTGGATGTAGGCCCTAGCTGCATTGTTAGTCTCCATTTGCGGGTTTGTGGCAGCATGTATTACGTCTATTACCCCTGCTGCCGTAGTCTGGTCTCCTCTCGGCTCGGCTCTTTCTATGTCAGTTCCTGATCCATTTTCAATGAACTCAGACAGATTTCCAGCCTGGACCAGCTCTTCCAAGTGCTACTTCAAAGATCTGCAGTTTTCTGTCATATGCCCTACATCCCGATGATAGGAGCATCTGAAATTGGGATTTCTTTTCGAGGGATCTCCTATCAATTTATTGGGCCATTTGAAGAAAGGTTTCGCCTTGATTTGGTTCAGTATCTTGTATATCGGTTCTTTGAACAACGTATTTACCCCGAGAAAAGGGGACTTCTAGGGATAAGTTTCTCTGTCATTCTTTCTTCTGTCTTCTCTGATCGGCTTAGTCTGCTTATCTCGACCGAACTGTCTCATGCCCTGATGCTCTTTACCTACATCTCTGGATAAGTCGTCGTCGACTTTAGCATACTTCTCGATTCTTGCCATCAATTCTTCCAGGTTGGAGGCTGCCTCCTAGTGAGTGATTGGTACAGAGGGTTCTCCTTTGGCAGCCCGATCTTGAAGGATACTACCGCGATTTTGGGATTGCATCCTTCTACCTCATTCATCGTTTCCCAATAGCAATGTGCATACTCCCTCAGTGTTTCACTGTTCTTCTTCTTTAATGTTAGAAGAACCCCCACATCTTTTGGCTGCTTGCTACTCGTAATGAACCGAACTGTAAACTACTCGGCTAGTTGTGACCATCTGTCTATCGATCCCTTCGGCAAACTGTCAAACCATTTCATAGCCGACTCCCCAAGGCTGCTGGGGAAGATGGTGCAGAGCAAAGGTTCGTTTCTTCGGTGAATGGTCATCAACTGCCTGTAGTGCCTGATGTGTGAGGCTGGGTCGGTTTTTCCGTCGTATAGTTTGAAATTTGGGACGGTGAACTTGCTCGGTATTCGCCCTCTTTCAATCCATGCAGAGAAAGGTGACGACTCCGAGCTGTTCCCGTATTCCCCTGTTTCTCGCCTCGCTAAATCCCTAGCCGACCTTTGCTCTAGCCTTTTCAAGCGATTATTGAGTTTTTCGGTGCTGAACTGCTTCCATGTATCCTCCTCCTGGACCCGAGGTTTTTTCTGTTGATGCTTGTTTTCATCGGCACTTTTAATTCTGTAACGCTTTACTTCGGGACTCTCTCGCCGATTTCCCCTGACATGCTTCTCATTCCTAGACATCTCATTCAGCTTGGCTTTCAACTCTTCGTTCTCTTTTATCAGGGCTTTCTTCCTGGCATATGATTTCTTGAACAAGTTGTCATGAGCGTCAAGACGGTCATGTAGAGACTAAACCAACTTTGCCAGAGAATGGTTTTCCCCCTCGACACGGAGGGATTCACCAAGGGCTTCAATCTGCTGGTTGTGATTCTTGGTTCGCTTTAAGGTTGCTGAGGATACCTCATCGTCCTCACGGGGCCCAGACGGGCTTTTGTTCATGCGTAACTTAAGGTTACTATCGGATGGCGGCGATGCTAGATCTGAATTTCCCATGGCGAAACTGCCCACAGGAGACCCAATAGCACTCCTTAGCCTGGACATTTCTTGCTTTTTGTTCGAGTGATGAAAATCTTCCCACAGACGGCGCCAAAAAATGTAAGACGTAAAAATGTGATTACCTTTGATCACGACAAAGAATAGGTATTTATGGTATGAGTTTTTCCGAACTTATTCCCTCTGCCACTTTCCTGCAAAACGAACGAACTGCCCAAGATCGAAGTGCTTCGATCGAAGGCACTCCGATGCTTAAGTCAGTAAAGTATTTGAATGAATTGGTGATAGACAGGGAAAGTTCAGCGTACGTTTCACCCCGGCTTCTCATCCCTTTTATAGGTCGTTATTCAATTAGGGTTCCCCCGATTTTCGACTCAAGGTGGCACACCTTCGTTCAATCAGGCGGCCCTAGTTGGGAAGTTGCTGATATTTCTCCAGCAATTCCTCCTGCCGTTCCTATGATCTTGCTCATTTGTGTAACCAGAATGCCTGAGTTATAGGTATTCTTTTAGATCCTCATTTATCACTCCCATCAGCTCGGTTATGGTGTGAGCCGAATCCTTTTATTGTTTACCGAGCTTATAGAACAGCTCGGTTCCGTAAAGGCCGACCTTTCTCTTTGATTAACCGATCATCTTGATTAGTTCGGCTAGGTATATTGACTGAGTGACCAAAGTCTTCATCACGTGCCTTGTCTTGTCATCCTCACGTGGGTTCATTAAATGTCAGTACACGTGTAACTTTTGGGGACGCCCCCTTCATAAACTTTAATAGTCTATAATTAATGTAAGTTGAGAAAAATTAAATTGAAAGGGATATGGATACTATTTTATGGTCGTTGTTTATTTAATTCTTTTTCACTTTTTTGGTCCACATCAGTATGCGACTGATAATGTCGAGCATAAAAGACAATGGAGTTCCTACAACCATTTTGCAGGCTACTTGACCATAGACACTGAAAGACGAAAGTTAAGAGAGCAAATGAGATTAGATCCCGTACTATGCGTTGTGCATATCGACCCGTATTGTCTACAATTGCAAGCAAATCCCAGGAAGGTGATGTCTTAATTTGGACACAATCTGTCCATGCTTGAGAACAATGATTTGGCACATATAGAAACGTATCCTGATAGTACAGTCCCTAACTTGGCTGGAACACGTCGGCAAAGGACAAATAACTTCCATGCGAGATATGGCTACATCGATACATCATGCTGAAGAACGTCGAATATACAGGTGTAAAACACAATGTATAGGCAAGCACAAACACTAAATGCCACATACAAAGGATAAAAGATTAAATCCTAAATCTAATGTTTTGTTTAGTACGATGAAAAGTTGTAAGGATGGAAAGTTGGAGGGATGGATAAAACATCATGTTTGGTAAGGCAGAAAAATAGGAATGATGGAAAAGTGGATGGATGAACTTTTTTTTCAACTCACCAAAATCAATCCCTCCAAAATTAAAAAGAAAGTGGATGAAAAATTAATTATTTGTGTTAAATGTATCTTATTTTTCTATATATCATTTGATGTATCTTATTTGTGTTAAAATTATTATTTGTCTAGTCATATCCCGTGCCTGAAGGCACGAAGAAAAATAAAATTCGAACGGCTAAAAAATCGATCCCACTATATTAAATAACAATTTTTTCTCTTCATTTATTTGATTACATTATTTAAAATTTATTTTTATCCATTGTTTTCTTAAAAATATCGACACAATTTTCTCAAAATACGTAATCCGATAAAATTTTCTTAACATGTGTATACTATGGTATATAGATAATATCTGAAATAAAAATTATGTTAAACAATAAATTAATTAAATATTAAATAATTGAACATGTGATAAAATGGGTGATGTGATGGAATTGAGAGCAAAAATATATAGGAGATAAAATTCAACTTTCCATGTGATTTATTATATAGATTATATTTATTAATTACATATAATGTATACATTTGATGATGCACAAAAGTGGATCTATGCACAATCAAATTAGTCGAGTGTATGGGGTAAAGTAATTAATGAAACAGTTAATTATAAGAGACAAAAATTGGGTGGTTGGGTCTGGGTGATCTAACCACTGAAGGCGACAACGGTGGCTGGAGAACTCTATTAATGAGATAGTACAAGGTAGTAGGAGAGAGAGAGAGTTGTGTGAGATTTGCCCCCATGTGTAGGGGGTTTACAATTTATAGGCACAGAGGCCTAGCTGAGGTGGTGACGTGAAGGTCAAGTTACTAATTTATTGGGGAGGATAGTTACAGTTGGAGATAGGCACTATCTTGGAGTAATGATTATCTCGATGCTTGCTCTCCTATATGTGTTGACTTTCCTTGGACTCTTGAGCTTTGGATTGGGCTGAGATCATAAGCTAAGTTTGACCTGCTTTTTGATGATTTGGACTCAACACATGGACTAGGCCCAAGCCTGGTCTGGATCTGGGCTCGTCATTTGCCCCCTATGCCCCAAGCCCTAGTAATGATAGGGGGGTTGAGGGTATGAATGAGCTCCTTCATTTGGTTAGACCAGATATCTTGTTCCATACGGTGACTGAAGAAACTTTCCACTCCATTGCATTTTTTAAGCTTATTTCTCCATTTGGTAGCGCCATTGTTGGAGACTCACTATGCTAATAAACAAATTCCTCTGTTGGGTCTCTCATTGGATTTGGGAAAGCTTTATTCCTTAACATTAGAAATTCCTTTTTCTGATTAGAGCTAGGGAAGTGCCATTCTTTTTCTTCTTTCCACAAGCAGCAGAGAAATGATGAAGAGAAGCATGAATGCTTCGCGCGAGGAGATGGAGGTGCTTCGGTGAGTGGCACCTTGAAAAATGAGAGAAGCTTGGGTGGCGGCATGGATATGAACCTGGTTGACTCTAGGGAAGGTGAGAGGCTGGGCGGTGCCATGGGTGATACCATGCAGGACCCAAGCAAACTGATGATGTCTTTGGTTTATGAAAATTCTCTATTTCATTCTGATGCCCCCCAGTGTTTTCCAACTGAGGTCTGATGACCCTACTATTTCTCGGAAGGCGGGGTCTGATGGTGTTCCCCTTTTTCTTAGCATGTGACCCTTTTGAGTCCTAGGACTACTTTAGAGATTGAGTCTCCTGTGCAGACTTCCATCGAGACGGGAGCTCCGCATAATTGTACTACTTTCAGTAGTGGCTCGGTGTCCATGTTGCAGGTCATGAATTTGGCTAAAGAGCGTCTTTGGAAGTTTGTGACACCCTCGGAGATTAGAGAGGTCAACTCTCAGGATCTTAAGAGTATCATCAATACCGCGATAGAGGGCTTTGCTATGGTATCCTTTTTTTTTTGTGCAACCTTGTCTTCTGAATGTTTTGGTCATATTGACATTCTTGTTTTTTGATATTTGCAGATGACTGCGGCTTTTCTATGCCTTTGAGGATGCTCAAACTCGATGAGGTGTCGAGAGCTTTGACGGAAGAGAGATGAGCACGCCAGGCTGCGGAGGAGTAGTTGAGGTTGGCTCATGAGAGATCTACACCTTTTGAGGCCGAACTTTTGGGAGACCGAGATTTCTTGCGTGAAAGTAGAGGTAGAGTTAGGCTAAGCTTCTTGTGACTCGGGAGAGAGCCGCTAAGTTAGAGACTGAGACTTCTTGCTTGAGAGTAGAGGCTCCTAAGAGGCCGAGCTTTTAGCAACTTAAGAGAGAGTCGCTAAGTTGGAGACATAGGCTACTTGCGTGAGAGCAGAGACAGAGTGATGCCGAACTTTTAGCGACTCGCGAAAGATGCGTTAAGCTGGAGAAAGAGGCTGCTTGTGTGAGAATAGATGCAGGATTAGGCCAAACTTTCTGGTGACTCGTGAGAGAGGCGCTAAGTTGGAGACTAAGACTGCTTACGTGAGAGCAGAGGCAGAATTAGACCGAGCTTTTTCTGGCAACTCGTGAAAAGACACTAAATTGGAGATTGAGACTGCTTGCGTGAGAGTAGATACAAAATTAGGCCGAGCTTTCTGACGACTCGTGAGAGAGGCACTAAGCTGGAGACTGAAACTACTTGTGTGAGAGTAGAAACAGAATTAGGCCAAACTTTCTAGCTACTCGGGAGGCTCTCTCCCAACAGACGGAGAGGACAATGAGGGTAGCTAGAGGGCACCGATAGGATAAAGGCAGCGGTGCATGGGCGTCGAGCACAGGATGCGAGGTCACCTGATATGCCAAGAGGGGGGACACCAGACACCAAGTACACTGTTGGACTACTTGGGCATGCGATACGGGCAGTGCGCTAAGGCGGGTAAGGAGGTAGGCGCCAAGGCGAGGGCACACAAGCGCGTGGGTGCGGGCGATGGGCCGCGACTCGGGTGCCGCTGGGCATGGATGTTGGGCATAGGTGCCGTTGAGCACTGGAGCTTGGCGCGGGAGCCGTTGGGCACTAGAGCTGGGCGCGAGAGCCGTTGGGCACGGGCGCTAGGCGCGCCAGCAGTGGGCGCCGCTGGGCATGGGCGTCGGGGGGTACTGAGGGATGCCGACGCCAAGGGCAGTCTAGATGATGCCAGTGAGAAGGGCACTAGTGCTAGCACGCACGCAATGCGTTAGGGCTGGGTGAAGTATTAGAAAATCATGAAGAAACGACAAAACTTTAAATGACCATAACTTTGCGCTCGATTGTCCGTTTGAGGTAAATTTTTTTTTTGAATTCGAGTATTATTTTCGAGATCTACTACAATCAAACGGCCTACGATGGTTTAGGCACCAAATTTTCCCAAAAAACACTTGTTTTTCACTAAATTGGAATTTTAAACACAAATTAGTGAAAAAGTAGAATTTGCACTTGTCTACTTTTTTGTATTCCCCTCTACTTGAGGACTCAGCTCCCCTTGCTTTGGCGACATTCTCAACTTGAGGATCTGCTGGTTCAAATTAACTAGTTGTTGCATGGTCTCTAACAGTTGTTGGGATTTAGGGACGAGGTTCGCCGGTGGTGGCGGGACCTCGTCGTGATGTGGTAGGCCATCTTCTGCTTGATGGTTCATGGATCTCATTGTGATTGTCATTGAAGGTAAGAAGACTGTAGGGTGAAAATCAAATCGTTTCCCAAAGACGACGCCAAACTAATGATGTACGAAAGTGGACTTATGCACAATCAAATTAGTTGAGTGTATGATATAAAAAAATTAATTAAACAGTTAATTATAAGAGATGAAGATTGGATGGTTGGGTCTGGGTGACCTAACCATTGAAGGCGGCAACGATGGCTAGAGAATTCTATTAATGAGAGAGTACAAGGTAGTAGGAGAGAGAACAAGAGTACACTCAAGGTGAAGTGTGTGAGATCTGTCCCCATGTGTAAGGGATTTACAATTTATAGGCATAGAGCCCTAACTGAGACGGTGACGTGAAGGTGAAACTACTAATTTATTGGGGTGGATAGCTACATTTGGGGATATACACTATCTTGAAATAATGACTATCTCGATAATTACTCTTCCACGTGCGCTAACTTTCCCTAAACTCTTGAATTTTGGATTGGACTGAGGCCATAAGCTAAACTTGGCATACCTTTTGATGATTTGGGTTCAACACATGGAATGAACCCAGACCTGGTTTAGATCTAGGCTCGTCAACATTAATTTCAAATAAAAATATAATGATAAAATATGTATTTATATATATATATATATATTTTTAAAAATTTAGAAATAAAAATTTAAAATTTTTAAAAAAAATACTTTTTCCATCTTACCAAGCACAAAAAAAAAATAATCATTTTTATTTTTCCATCCATCCTACCAAACACAATATATATATATCTATATAATAAAGTAGCTATATTGGTTTCTCTTGAGCTTTTCGCGGCTCAGATCATTTTCAGGTTTTTGATTCAACGATCCTAATTAATCTACATTCGTACATGACTCTACTACATTCCTTTTATCTCTCCTCATCCCCATTCAAACCATTGGAGAGATATCTACATCCTTACGGGACTATACTACATTCTTTTTTATCTCTCCTCATTCCCATTCAAACCATGGGAGAAATTGGCTTGGACGGTTATATATATATATATATATATATATATATATATATATATATATATATATATATATATATATATATAATCAAATCTATATAATAAGCAGTTCAAACGCGTAATTTAAAATTAACAAAATAATAATACAATAACAAGGATTATCGCTAACAAAATATAAGTTTATTAAACATATGTCATCTTATATATATATAATCTATAATATAAAACAGTAGGCCTGTCAAAATTCGATACGACACGATTAACCGACACGAATCGACATGAATTAAACGGGTTTGGGTGAGACCTTAACGGGTTTGGGTGGTAAACGAGTTGACCCGTCAGACACGTTTAATAAACGGGTTGTGTTCGGGTGAGACCTGTCAACCCGTTTAAATAAATTTAATATAATAATAAATGATATATATATGATATATATATAAAATAATGAATGAGTAAAGAAAAAAAAAACATTTCGAAAAAAAAAAGTAAGGACATCAGTAGTAGGAAAGTAAAGCTTTGAGCCTTGAGGTATTGAATTACCTTTTGGCCCTTTTCTTTGAATCCCACATCGACAAGGAGTGGAGAGAGGAGACTTCAGTTGCCTGTAGTGGACTTCTCATTTTAACCAACATTTGTGGTGTGATTTTCACGTAAGCTATTGGTTGGAATTCCTTCAATTGAGGAAAGTACATTTGGAAGCAAAGAAATGGAGTGTAAAAAATTATTAAAATAATATTTTTTTTTATTTTTTTTTTAAATGGGTTAAACGAGTCGTGTCGTGTTACCCGTTTATTAAACGGTTCGTGTTAAAAAATTTTACCTGTTTATTAAACGTGTCGTGTATGGGTTTATATGTTTTTCACCCGTCACCCGTTTAACCTGACACGTAACCAGTTAACCCAACACGATTGACACCCTTATAAAACAACAGATACTTCAATAAGCCCATCCGACAGTCTTAAATAGACTTATCCTGCAGCCACCAATATCGCTCTCAAAACCATTCACATTGAATTCTCCCCCTCCAATTCCATCACTTCTTACTTACGTTGTGGCTTAGATTGCTTGACGATTATTGATCCAACGGTCTTAATGCTAAATTCTCTCTCCCAATTTTTTGAACAAGACTTTTATTCCTTCCACAATTCTAAGACTTTGATATCTCTTATAAGTCTCTCTCTCTCTCTCTCTCTCTCTTATACTACACATTAATTAAGTTGTTAATTATGACTCTATATAATTACGGATTATTTTTAAAATTTTTAAATAAACAAATGGACCTTAAATATAGATTCTTTGTATCAAAACAAGTTGAATGACTATAATATAGGTCATATTTTGTACCGAAATAAAAACATTATAATATTCAAATGGTATAATAAGCGAATAATATATATATATAATTTGTGATATATCTATTAAGGGAGCTATCATTGTTTGTCTTGAATTTTTTGTGGGTTAGATTATTTTAAGATTATTGATCAAATGATCAAAACTACTCCAAATTTTTTTCCGTCCCAAAAATTGCAAGAATTTTTTTATTTTACTCAATTATCGGTTCGAAGTGATTATGATTAGGATTCGAATTGAGCTGAATTTGATTGTCGAGTATAAAGTATATATTTTTGTTTAAATTTAATTTTGCTTGAATTTTACGAGTATTCAAAATTGAAGTCAAATTGAAATTGAGTGCAAAAATAATAAAAAATAATTAAATTAAAAAAATTATGGTGTCACTGTGAACGAGAATAGATAAGAATTAGTTTGTAGGTTTAAGATAGAAGTGTTTATTGAGTCGAATTTAAATTCAATTCTCGATTTGACGTAATTATGGTATAATAAGCGAATAATATATATATATATATATATTAAGAGAGTTATCATTGTTTGTTTTGAGTTTTTGTGGGTCAAATTGTTTTAAGATTATTGATCAAATGATCAAAACTACTCCAAATCTTTTTCCCGCGCAAAAATTACAAAAACCCTTTCATTTTACTCGATTGTCGGTTCGAAGTGATTATGATTAGGATTCGAATTGAATTGAATTTGATTGTCAAGTATAAAATATATGTTTTTGTTTAAACTTAACTTTGCTTGAATTTTACGAATATTCAAAGTTTAAGTCAAAATTGAAATTGATTGTAAAAATAATAAAGAATAATTAAATTAAAAAAAATTATGGTGTCATTGTGAATGAGAATAGATAAGAATTAGTTTGTATGTTTAAGATAAAAATGTTAATTGAGTCAAACTTAAATTCAATTCTCGATTTGATTTAGCGTTGTTAAATTACATACATTGGAGCATAAATTTAGAAGTATAGTTTGATTTGACTCTTTGTTTGGATAATATGAATGTGGTGCTGTTATGATGATGTAAGAGTTTTTGGGGTAAAGTAAGTCTCGATGCGTGTATTAAGATGCTTACTTCATTACTATGATGGTGTTGCAGTTCTTGGTAAATGGTTTTATGAGGAAATACAGTGTTGTGATGGTAATCCAATAAATTCAAGTATATAAAATTATATATACAAGTTGAGAATTTCATGGGGTTTTATTTTAGAAGAAACTCTATCGATTTTTAAAAAAAAATAGTGGAGGCAGATTAATTGACAATTTTTCTAACTGATGATTTATTATATTACGTAGTGCCTTTAGGCACGGGCATTAACTAGTACATATATATCATTCTTAATTTCTTTCTTTAGAGGATAAAAAATATATCCTTCTACTTTTTATCTCTCTTACTTTCCATCCTTCCTACCAAACGGAACATAAGTGTTTCCAATTTTGCAATCAGATAAAATCACCAACCAAATGAAACCATTAATAATAGGTCCGAAGGTCCCACTTACCACCGCCTTGTTTCGTGTTATTTAGAGGCTGATTATATAAGTTTCTCATTAGCAAAGTCAAGCGGAAAGTATAATAGAGAAACAGAAGGGGACACAGATGAAATTATGCTTGAACAATATCTCAAGAAAGGAAGGAAGCAACATCACTCCACGTATCTGCAGAAAGGTTCAATCTACCCACAGGGCTCAATTCGAACTGTAAATGAAGTAGCTATAAATAAAGAAAGTTATAGGAAGAACAGAACAGAGAGTTCATAAATTAAAATGAGAAAAAAAAACACCACATCACAAAGCTTTTACGTATATAAGGGGAAAGACAAGAATAACCAACCACATAAAGTACTTGGGTAAGTCGAGAAAAGAAACTTCTCTGCTCATCAATGCAACCCTTTCCACAAATTCCAATCCTTCGCTCTAAAGAGTCCGGGAATGGAGTCACGTATTTCTCCACAAAGGCAAGTATCTAAGCCTGGAAAATAGAATGTATTCTCTATCTCTAGTGGATGGACCTCATTAGCGCACCTATAACCTGTTAACTTGAACACAATCATGGATATCTCATATCTCATGGAATCATCAAGGTGACGTAGTCTTAATCCCTCCGCTAACTACTGCAGATGGTTTAAAGCATCTCCGAAATGAACATCACAAGGAAGAATTTGCAGTTGAACCTATTGCAAAAATCAAATTTTATGATCATTCTTTAGAGATGATCACAGATTGCCTTAGTAAAATCGGTGGTTGATGAGGTGCCTCCAAGGTCGGCAGTTCGGAACTTCCCTTCTGCAATTGTCTTGAGGATAGCATCCTGAATCCTATCGGCTTTATCATGAAGCTCCAGATGGCGCAGCATTGTGACAGCACTCAAAAGCAAAGCAGTGGGGTTTGCCATATTCTACATAAATTCAACCACACCAAAGATAGCTAATAAGCAAACAGATGTCCCATTAAAAAAAGCTTTGCTAAACAATAAAATTTAGATGAACTAAAGACAAGGAGTCCATCAGTGAAACACAATATCTTATATAATTCCCAAACAGATCACTTTTTGGCTAGAAACTCGCTTCCATTTTGCTGACTAGTGCCTCCACCACTAGGTCATTGGATCTACTAGAAGAAAAAAAAAAAAAAAAAAAAAGAAAGTACAAATTATCAACAAATATCTATTTAGATACTTTTTGAATTACGATCACCCGATATGGAACAAGGGTCACCCTCAAGCACCACAAAAAGACACCCCAAACCAGAGGACTCACAATAGAACTATCAACAACAAAACAACTCGACATTGAGAGTATGTTTCGTGCTTCCCAGTTTTGTAAAAGAAATATAAGACATTTCCTGAGTATGTTTAAAATTTCCTTGATCTCTGTCTGCAGTGACCAAAAGGAAGCCGACTGAATTGAGTTTCATCCTATGTGTAGGAAAGGGCTTCCTAATAAATAATGGCCTTCTCTGCGTATCCCCAGATAGCAAATTCAGACATAAATGTAGCTCAAGAGGACCCAAAGTTTTGGAGAAGTTCTTCCACACCAAGAAATTCAATGATGTTTACTATAATGAAATCCAGGTTAGGGACAATAGCTTTTTGTTATCATAACAATCAACTAAGTGAAACATTTAGCTAAAAAATTCAAACTCATGCAAAAGCCAAGTGCGAGAAAGAATTTCCCAAGTGATTAAAGTACAAGCATGAAGACGTCAATCCATATCTCATGACAAATTGATAACAATGGAGGCAAAAGCAATGAAGCAGCTTTGATGACCAACCTTTCCAGCAATATCAGGTGCTGAGCCATGTACAGCCTCAGCAAGAGCAATACCTCCCTCACCAATATTGCAGCTGTGCAGGAGGTTAAATAAGTTGAGACAACTAATATAAATCATAGATGGACCATGAGAAGGGAAAAAATAAGCAGATACCTTGGTGTTAATCCCAATCCCCCAATTAACCCAGCACAAAGGTCACTGATAATGTCACCATAAAGGTTAGGCATCACCAATACATCAAAGAGCGCTGGATTCTTCACAAGCTGTACATGGAAAGACACTCTTAGTTCGACTCTTACTTTCCTATTCTGAAGTAGATTTCAGTGCCACTCTGTAACAAATCTTGTTAGAAACTCTCATTTCCATCATAATGATATCACATCCCAAAAGCATTGTGACATGCGGATTTGTGCGACTAGTTTTGGACCTTGTTCAGATAAGAGTGTGCATGCTCACAACCACACCCAAAATACAAACATTTGTAAAAGGAAAATGTTCATACCATCATACAACAATTGTCAATGACAACTTCCTCATATTTGATCTCAGGGTACTTCTCTGCCACCTCACGACAACACTGGAAGTGAAGAGAAAAAAAAATTAGTATGGGTAGGCATAAGGAGAACACCCTAAAACATAAAATTTATGCACTTAAAACAGGAGGACCTTAAGAAAAAGACCATCGGTTTTCTGCATGATGTTAGCTTTGTGTATTGCCGACACTCTATCTCTTCCATGTGTCTTAGCATAGTGAAAAGCATACTCAGCCACCCTCAAACTTGCCTGACGAGTAATGATCTTGAGGCTTTCGACAACACCCCTCACCACCTAGCATCAGATGCAAGGAAATCCATCAAATTTATATGCAACGCCTATTATTGTGTGTGCATTTGCATATTATTCAAACAAGCTTACTTGATGTTCAAGACCACTATACTCTCCTTCTGTGTTTTCGCGGATGGTGATGAGGTTAACATCATCATACCTAGTCTTGTATCCAGGGAGACTGTAGCAAGGTCTAACATTGGCATAGAGATTTAGCTCTTTCCTCAAAGTAAGGTTTAACGAACGATGACCTTTTCCAATTGGGGTGGCCATTGGGCCTTTTAAGCCAACCTTGTTTTTTCGAACAGATTCTAGACTTTCCCATGTGAGAAAACTCTGGGTTCGAGGATCTATCTCCTGCCCGACATAGTGTTCTTCCCATTCAATGGGCACATCAGCGGAGCTAAATATCTGCATGCGTACAAATGACAAAATTCAGTGAAATTTAAAAGTAACGTCAGAATGAAAGTTCCAAAGCAATCACAATCCTTTCACCAGCTGCAAAAGCAGACAGTAAGAGGAACTAAGACGTTTTTTTATGTAGACTAGTTAGATATTACTCCCAATCGAAAGTACAAAATTTGGCGGTACAAAAGTTTCAAGAAAAAACAGTAGAATGTACAAAATTTGAAAGTCCTTTTTAAATTTCATTTTCAAGCTCACGATACATTATTGTAAAACTCAACTCAACAAAGCCTTAAACTATTTGGGGTCGGCTACGAATCATGTTTCTGAATTACGCTCTATTATAAAGGGTATTCGGTTAGACCATATAAGCGATCATATCCTTTTAAAACAATTCCGTTCAGAGATAATCACTGCACTGAATAAATTTTCGAGAAGAAACAATTCACCAAAAACACAAAATTCAGGCGCTAATCAGTTCACAAACCATATTTCACAAGCTATAATAACAAATGGTAAATGAAGCATATAAAAAGGGAATCAATAGCCAAAATATATGCTTTGTTCTCCATAATACACATGTATAATTCGGATCGAAGATATGGACCTGTTTGACGGAATTGGCGATTTCGGGACCTATACCATCGCCAGGGAAGAGTGTGGCTCGGATCAGATTGGATTCAGACGCGGCCGTAGTGAAGTTTCGATCGAAAACCCTAGCTCCTGAATTCTTGGGGTTAGAGAAGATATCCTTAGCGTAGCTTCGAAGCACGCGTCTCGCAATTTGGGAAGCCATGAAGGAACGATTCGTTTCTAGACCAAAACTCAATCAATCAATAAAAAAGACACAGAACTTTCTTACGGTGGAGAGAGAGAGAGACAACTGAGGAGAGTTAATCGCTAAAACACAGCAATTTTTAAACAAAATTACTAAAATACGATATTTTTAAACTTATTTATTCTAAAAAAAAAAAACTTATTTATCAAACTACGACACTTCTTGAAAGCGGATTCAATAATTCCGCTTTTATTAGAAAGCAGATTCAACAACTCCGCTTTTGACCCCCTTTTGGTTAAAAAAAAAATTTGGGCATTATGAAAGCATGTTAAACACGTTTTTTGCGCAGCAATCTTCCCCTTCATTGCAGCCAACATCAATGGAAATCAATAATTGAAAGAACCTACCCATCATCGTAATCAAGAACCAAATGCAAAACTCAAGTGTTTCTCACTATAGATCTTCTTTGATCTGATATTCCAAGCTCTGATTCTTGAGTACTAGTTCCGATTCTATTTCTGATGAAAACTTGAATTTCAACCATCAGGGTCGATATTGAATTTGTGTACATATATCTATATACAATTTTTTACACACAAAGACTCGCACAGAGAGATGGGGTCGTTGAAGACCGAAGATAAATTGGAGAAGGAGTCGACAAAGCCAATCTTGTATGTGAATGGGGTTCATCGTGTACTGGCTGAGGGATTAGCTCATATGACTCTACTTGAATATCTCAGAGGTAAATGAGTTTTGTGTTTCTTAATTTTGATCTCTATAACTCAGTCCCTGACCCTTTTCAGAAAAAGCATAGAAAGCGTGTTTAATAAACACGTTTTCATCAGTGTCCAATTTATTATTTTTTTTTAAAAAAGGAGCAAAAGCGGAATTGTTGAATCCGATTTCTAATAAAAGCGGAATTATTGAATCCGCTTTTAAAAAGTGTCATAGTTTGGTAAATAAGTTTAAAAGTGCCGTATTTTGGTATTTTTGTTTAAAAATTACTGTATTTTGGTGATTAATTCCAACTGAGGAAGAGGAACAAGTATTCTATTTTAGCAGATATTACCACTCAGTGTCACGTCAACAGTCGAAAGGTGCTTAGGTCATTTTAAATTATTTGTAAGTTTGTGTCAAGTTTGAGGGAGTCTGCCACTGTGTTATAAAAAAAAAAAAATTAATCCAGATACGTATAAATTGGCCTAAATACCTGAACACAATATTCAAAAAAAGTTTAATTAATTGTGTCATATCGAATTTGTATCTTGTATGAATCCTAAATAACAATATATAAACAAGTTGTGTTATGTATTTCTTTTGGTTGACTTTATTTATATCTAATTTGTTTATTAATTGTATCGTGTTGAGTCTACTCATTTATGAAACAAGTGGCTTAAAGAAAACTCAACCCCTCTAATTTTTTATCATATTAATGAGTTGTTTTATATTTTAACACCCCTAATTATAATATTAAAAAAAAGGGTAGCATATTTATTCATTTTATCATATTTACCAGGCTTTACCATTCAGATGACCTAATAAGGACCTTCCCATTGGGAGCCTCGCTTTCCCTGTTTGGGATCCCTAGATGCTAGGGTTACTTTCTTTAGTACTATTTCCCTTGAGGAGAATTCCTGAATTTTTACTCTTTTGTTGTAGTACTTAATAGTTTGGTTTTGGTAAGCTATAACCCTAATTTGGAATTACTCCCTTTCTTTCTTCTAATAAATCCAAATTGATCTTGAGTTGTTCCTCATTATTCTATTCAGTGAAATGTTAGATTCTATGGGTTTCTAGTCCCATCTCAACCGGGATCACTGCTTTAGTCCCAAAGGCTAAGGAGAATGGGGTTTCCCTTAGTTTGAGACATTATCGTTGTTTGGTAGGCCCATAAGATATTGAGAAGCTCTTCTACTCACAGTCCCTTTGAGGCTTCTAGACTTGTTTTAAATCCCTTCAGTAGAGTTGTAATAGTGACTTTAGCCTGACCATTAGCTTAAGGGTGGATTGGAGATGAGTAATGATTCCGAATCCCTAAGTCAAAGTAGAATTCTCTGAGGACATCATTATTAAACTATTTCCTATTGTCAGTTATGAGAATTCTGGGTATTTTAAAGCGACGTATTATGGGTTTCCATATGAAACCTCTAAGCTTGTGTTGAGTGATAATGGATAATGGTTCTGCCTCCATTTTTGGTAAAATAATCAATTGCAACTGTTGCAAACCTATTCTGCTCTTTGCTGATTGGTAGAGGACCTACTACATCAATGCCCCATTGCGCAAACGGTCACATACTAATCATTTGGTTGAGCTCCTGCGGAGGATTCTTGAGGATATTGACAAACCTCTGACATTTATCACAGCTTTGCAAAAACTCAATAGCATCATTTTGTATAATGGGCCAGTAGTATCCTTGACGAAGAGCCTTGTAAGCCAGAGCTCTCTCTCCAAAATGGTTGCCACAAGCTCCTTCGTGGATCTCACTAAGCACATATTGAGCCTCTTCTTGCTCTAGACATCGTAGGTATTACACAAGATAATCTTTATCTCTCCTTTAATTTTATGTCATATTAACGAGTCGTTTTATATTTTAACACCCTTAACTATAATAATAATAAAAAATAATGGTAGCATATTTATTCATTTTATCTAATAATAATGTAACATGTATTTAGTTTTATTATTAGCATTTAAAAAGATTTGAGAATTATTTTTTAGTATATATTGAAAAATTAAATTTCTTACTATGGCCTTCAACTTTTTGAAGTGATAAAATATGAAGGATAGACATTCTTTGTTCTTTTTCTTTGTTTATTTTATTTATTTAATCCTGTTTTCATTTTTTTAGCTTTTTCAAATGATAAAATATGACTGATACACATTCTCTGTACTTTTTGTTTGTTTATTTCAAAATTTTTCATTTTTAAGTAATCATAAAGTTGTAACATTGAGCCCTTCGTCAAAGTTATTAGATAAATCATGAAATATTATTTTTAGAAAGCTAATCAGGAGATGCTTTTTAAAAAAAACAAAATTCATTTCAACTTCTTCAAATGATAAAATATGACTGATACACATTCTCTTTGTATTTTTTTTTTTGTTTATATCAAACATTTTCATTTTTAATTAATCATAAAGTTGTGACATTGAGCACTTGGTCAAAGTTTGTTACAATTTATTAGATAAATCATGAAATATTATTTTTAGAAAGCTAATTAGTAGATGTTTTTAAAAAACACATGAACTTTTTAATATATATTCAAATTTTCGCTAAGCCAAAGGCACCAATGATGCTATTTTTGTTGGTGCTTGTAGCCTTTATCTTCTTTTTTTTCGTCATTGCAATCCCTCTTCCCCTGGGCGAAGGCATCGTAGGAGCTGCTATACTTCTTTTTTTTTTGATTCTTACGGCTGCTCTTTCTACACCTTTGAATATTTGGTGTTGTTTGGGCCTAAAATATAAAATTCTATGAATATTCAGTGTATTAACACTTGACATCCCTAGATTTATTGAGGAAGTCCCACATGACAGAACCTGAAAAAAGGCAAGAGATGATCAGTCCTAACCACATTTGAAATGAAAGAGGTAACCAATTAGGAGTTACCATTAGGTAATCGTCAATGGGGAGAAAATTGTCATAGGAGATGGCTATAAAAAGGCATTCAATGGAGAAGACAAGATACGTTCAAACCCCCAAAAGTCCCATGATTTGGGTATTATTAGGAATAATTTTAGGCTAGTATAGGAAGCAGTTAGTGTTGTAATCAAGACTGTTTTATTCAATCTCTTATAACTGAAGTCCATTCGATTGGATTAATAAAAGAATTCCCTTTTATTAGTTCTTTGTGTTAATTTTGCCTTTGCACAGTGAGAATCCTTGGTGTTTTTATACAAGGAAGTCCTTAAGCAAGGCATTTGAACCCATTTCGAACAATCACCTAAAAATTTCCTGTCGATCTCGACAGATTTTAGAGCAACAATCTTTTGGCACGCCCAGTGGGACAACATTACTAACTTGGATCAAAATGGTACGAACAAGGAAGCAAGACGAGATTGTATTTGACATTGAATGAAATGAACCTGTGGAAATGATGCTAAACAGTGACACTAATAAAGCAAGTTCAAATGCCAATCAAGTGGAGTCTACGAATCCAAAAAATGGCCAGGATAGCATGTAGATGTAATAGTTCGTGCAAAACCTAAAATAGATATTGCATAATCCTAACTGGCATAAGATAAGACTTAGTTAATGTCATGAATGAATTAATGGATATCCCAGACACCAAATCAGGGTCAATAAATCAGAAATCAACCACTGTTATTAGAAATCAAATGGTAGAAGACAGAAGCGACAACCCTATGGTGCTCCCCATGGAAACCACCACACCAAAAACACTTTAACATGGTGTTCGATGGAGAACATGTCGAAATGTTCCATAATTTATACCCAAATAGGAACTCCAAGGGTTGAAATGGGCCAAGGATGGCCCTGAATTCCCCAGGAGGGGTCGTGAGAGGCAAGCCATGTCTCCAATGAAACCGTTAGAAGAATTTAATCCAAGGCTAGGAGGCAACCTCTTGACCAGTTTGAAAATTTTAAAGGCCACAACAATATGAATTTTAACATAAACCAATTGGTGGAAATGATTTAGGATTTGAATGGTCTTAGCCTTAGAAAAATTGAAAGGCCTGTGTTTAGGAAACTATATCCTCCATGGGTTGATTTTGAGGAATTCCAAGACGATATAAAATCCTAGAATTTCACCTTTACTCTAGTGAAGGAAATCAATCGACTATTGTAACACCCCAAATTCATATTCATGCATTAACTATCTAACAACCATTAAGCCATAAAAGCATACTAAATAAATCATTAAAATAATAAAACGATCCATTAATCTAATAGATAACGAAACAAATCCCAAATCCAACATAATAACTCCTTAAGGTTACATCCAAAACCAAAGTAATAATATTCCAACCAACTAACTAACAGAAACTAAAAATATTGTTTCATCATGAGAGTGTAAAATTTATAAACTAAAGAAAACATCTCTAAGCATCCATTTTCGGATCCATTTCAAGATTTGCCTCAACATCTCAATCTACTTGCTCGCCTAGAGTTATATCTTCCTCAATGCCAAAATCTGAAAAATGTTTATATTGTAGGATGAGTAAACAAGCCTAGTAAAAAAATATTCTCAAACCTAAACAAAATTTTGAAATAATAAAACAGGTAAGTCTTAGTTTGTAAAATAACATATAATAATTTGAAGTAAAACAATGACAATTAATAACGATCTCAAGTTTATGGTATAAAATGATAAAGTTCATAGTAAATAGAATAATTCACATGCACAGCTTATAAAATCATGATATCTTGTGTACGCAGGTTGACTAACATGAATCTATACATCGAACATATCTGGTCCACATCACACCACAATCACAAACCATCCCAGCAATCCTTGCAAGGCCATAATACTTTAGGAAGTGCATATACTGATGCATCGACAGTCACGAATCATTACTAGGACTAGTATACTAACCCCCAACCTTGATTACTATGAATGAATAGTGTGAATTTTTGAACCTCGTAAGGAACCAAGCAATTGCACTGCGAGTGATAGAAAACCTCCAAACCCTTTGAGGTAAGAAAAAATATCTAAACACTCTGCGATATAGATTCGAGTGAAATTCACGGTCATCACTCCACAATTCACAATTCCACAATTTTCCAAATACAAGAATAATTCAATCAAAACATGCGAGAGATCGTAAAAAGAAACGTTCATGTTCATAATATACAAGATCTAGGGTTTTTAAATCAGGAATGAATAAATCTTGCAAGCAAGCCATGTATTTTGTTCAAGAAATAATTCATGGGTTCAAATGAGCTTACAACTATTGTAGATCTGTTATTGATATCACAATAAAGATGAAAACAATATAACTATATAGCCCTAATCTCAATGAATGAGTTTGAGAAAAAAACCTATACCTTTTAATCCACAAATAGTGTGATATTATGTGTTTGATGCGATCTCTGTGTGTTAATTCTTCGTGTTTTGTCTCATTCTTCCTCTTTTTCTTGTTCTTAGAGTTTACCAGGCTTGTTAGGAGTGAAAAACATTTAAAAGGGCATCAAATTGTAGCTCTAAGGTATTTATAGGGTAAAAAACAGAGAAAATCCTAAAAATTGATTTCTGTTGTTTTTAGTGAGGTGTCCGAATGGTTCTGGGGGCATCCGAATGCCACCAACTCTCTAGTTTGCACAATTTCACTTTCTAGACAGGCGCGAAGGGGTACTCTTACTCTTAGGAGTTCTCTGGCCTTGTTGCTAGAGTTATTTCTTGCTAGTTCTTTCTCTCCAAGTTTTTCTCTGAGAACTGCATTTAACCGTATATGAACTTCTAAGACTGAAACCTTTTCCTCTGATCTTTCATGCCTTACTCTTGAATTCTATAACAAAAGAAAAAAGACAGGCACCTATTATAGAAAATTAGTGGTTTAGCTGTGTTGCTAAATAAGTTCCTTCCCCCTTCCCCTACCCTCTACTCTAGTATGCTATTGACTTCTTTCTATTATCTGCCAATGCCAATATAGTTCCAAGGGAATGAAGATAGGACGTTGTGCGGTAACTAGAAGTGAGTATACTAAACCTTCATGCCTATTATTTTTATTGATATTGATGAATGCGGGGTAAGGACTCTTATTACATAGATATGGGGTAAGGACTATGTTGACTGAAGCTTTCGAAATCCCAAAAGGACAAGGAGATCATTGAGAGGTTGAATCCATAGTAAATAAGATGGCATAAACATAGAATGGGATTGATGGACAAATGCCAAATGCCATATAAGAAGCTTTTGTTGACCTTTTTTGTTATCGAACGAGTGTCATCCTAGATTTCTTCTAGTTTTCATGATTGAGGGTGGTGGGTGGTTAAGACCAAGCGTCCTAAGGGCATAGGCAGTGGGTTGGGTATAGATAAATAAGTTTACCTATGAAGGCAATTCGAAGAATTTCTTTGAGGCTAAATATTTTGTTTAGTTATGAAGGAAAATGAGTGATGGCGTGAGACACCATGTTCAGAGCATCTTCGTTGAATTTGAGCATGCATGTCTATCAGTCTGGATCTACAACAAAGTAGTTTGATTTCATGGATGGAACAGTCGCACCGCTTCACCAATCAAAAAATGGGTGGGGGCAAGTGTAGTGAGGTGATCTTTTTCATATCTTCTTTTTGGATTGGTTTCGTATGAATTAAGCTCTTCCACCCTCGTGAAAATGTTAACTATTATGAGGCTTACGTAGTGAAAAAGGGAACTAGCTCTTCTCCTCAACCTGTTCAATTGAATCTAGCTATAGAGCGCACTTTTTCTATGCTTTATTTACTTACTATAGAGGTTTGGAACCCTTAACAACTTGACCCTACCTACCAACAGACTTTAGTACTACTTACTCTCTAGCCGGTCGTATTTATAGAGTGAAAAACAGAGAAAATTCTAAAAACTAATCACTGCTATTTTTAGCAAGGTGTCTAAACAGTTATGGGGGCGTCCAAATGCCACCAACTATCTGGTTTGCACAATTTCACTTTCTAGATAGGCATCCGAATGCTTATTGAGGCGTCTGAACACCGACAAATTTCTATAAAGGCTTCTGGCTTGATTTTGACCTAGTTAGATGCTGATTCATGAAAATTCTATAAATATACTTTTGTAGTGCTTGAAGTCTACTTTCTAATGTCTAAAAATAATATCAATTGGACATTGGGATAAAAAATTATGGCAAAAAGACTAAGGTAGTGTTAAATTCCTTTCTACTTATTTTTTCGCAAAATGTGTTTTAACTCCAAAATACTTCCAAACTTCTAATACACCTCATATCACATCTCCCAAGGTTTTTCAACCTTCTAGATTCAACGGTAGTTTTATTTTGACCTAAAAATATTTATTTCTCTGTCTCAAGGACATAATATTCCACTAGAAAAAGATAGAAAAATAAAAGATTACTTCAAATGACATAATTCATTTAGGCATTTAACTAAGAACTGCATGACTTTTAGAAATCATGTGCAAGTTTTAATTCAAAAAAGAATGCTTAAATATGCTTAAAAAAAAAAGTCATGTGTGTGGATATTGATCCTTTCCCTAAAGAAGTTAATATTAACACGGTGTCTGCTAATTTGTAGGAAGACAAGAAGATTGCTAGTATAGTTGTTGGCAATGAGAGAATTGCTCCATAACTGAGGAAGCTAGTCTACAATAGGCTTGTTCCCAGAGAGGAAAAGCCATTGGTCATGTGCTTCAAGTGTGCTAAGGAATTAGCCAAATTAGATGGTATACCACTGGATGATGTGGTAAGAGAATTCATAGATAAGGTTCTCCAATTCAGCACCAGAGGAGAAGGGGACATCCAAATCTACAATGGCATTGAAAATGTCTTTGATTGACCTAGGAATTTTTAAGTGCCAAGAAAAGTGCTAGCATGGGTATGATCCTTATCATTTTACTGAGAATCAAAGTACTTCATAAAACATTAGTTATCCATGCTAAGCCAAGAAATAATGTCTACAAAAAATGGACCATTTTGCTAGACCATCGATGGTCAAAGAAGGTGTTTGGTAGAGAATTAAGAAGCAAGAACATCTAGAAAGATATAACCATAAAAAAAAAAAAAGAAGTTTCGAAATCATAATAAAAGCTGGATCCAGAATAGTAAATCCTCCTGTTGTCCATGATGAAAAATGACACCATGTTCAGCATCCAAAATTTCCTGTTGATGGATGGTATCAGACACTTAGTAGGACCCAAAAAAAGATGAAACAAAGAAGTTTTGCCACTTGGATGAGCAGGGAAGATCTTACTCCTGTTGAGGCTTATTCAAAGCTAAGTCCATCAATAGGGAAGAAAAATCCCACATGGACTAGGGAACAATAGAAAGAGATCAAGAAAGTGTTGACAAAGTAGGACATCCTAAATCAGAAGATTGCTGAATTCAAACAAATCTTGAATTTATCTGAAGGAGAACCAGAAAAAAGACTAAAGAATTCATCAACAAAAGGAAAGGAAAAAGTAGAAGAAGACAAATAAATGCTCTCACATTAGGATCTTATGGGATTTGAGGACATAGAGCCTCTCCTCAGAGATGATGCAACATGTAACATGATTGTGGCTTTGCCTGAGACATTCAAGGGTAAGTCAGGACAACCAAATCAATTACAAGGAGATATAGAAGATATCACTGAGTCAATTGCAGTCTTCACAAAATTTTTAGATGAAGCTAGACCTGATGAGAGGTCTATAAGTGTAGAAAAAAGATGTTGGAACACGAATCTCAAGATCTGTTGACAACGCGTATAAACTAAATACAAAAAAAATATATTTGTAAACCTTATAAGGCAGAATTATGGTTTACCTTTGATGATCACAATATATATAAAAACTAATGCAGACCGAACAGTAGGCTTAATAGACCTCATGATCTTCTACCATATGTCCTTCAACGCCAAAAATTCGAATGCAGCATGGGTTGTAATTCTCCGAATTTTCTTTCTTTCTTTCTCTCTCTCTCTCTCTCTCTCTCTCTCTCTCTCTCTTAAACGTGAATGTAAAGTATGTGGCTGAGAAAACTAGAAAGGGCATGTATATATAGGCTACAGTAGAGACCCTAAGGAGAAATAAGGATCAAACTTCCGATGAGCCTAGAAATCCTATGTCCAACCCATAACAAATATTCTACGGTCCATTAATAATAAGTTAGTCCACTAAAAACTTATTATTGATCTCCTGAGCCTTATATCAAAATTATATTTCGAGCTCCTTGTTATTATATGATTAATAATCTCTTCAAGTTTAAGATTATAGATGTCCGTTACTTAATTAAATTATTGATAATTATATTTAGCTGACTTTTTTTTATCCTTGAGATTTTACCACTCAACTTATTTGCCATGTCGGATAATTAAATCCATCTGTAGGGTTTGACATGAACAAAACTTATGAGCTTCCTCAAGAAGACATCATCAACCCATTTAAATATAGGGACATGATTTCTTTTAATAATTAATTTCAACTATACAAATAATGTCATTTCTCAATTCATCAAAAAGTTTCATTAAATATATCGAGATTGAGAGCACAAACAATCATAATAATCATGAGGTATTTATTTTCTTATTTAGTAAGTAAAAAGATAATAACATAAAAAATGATCATGTTTAATACACAAAGTGTACTAGTGCAACAATCCGAGACATCAGACAATCTCCTATAGACAAGATAGACTATACCAAAAGATTGCACTACAATCCTACTGATGGTGTATCCAATTTCATATAAGATTATGAACCTTTACTCATATCATATAAGAATCTGTTAATTTGATCGTCTGTGCATAAGCTGAACTCTACACACCAGATTATCTACAATGTAAAATGTTAATATAATGCAAAAATTTTACCCACACAAATTCTCATTAAAATAGAAAATGACGAACTTTTATTAAATAATAAAAATAGTTTTACTACAAAAATTAAACTTTTAGTATATAATTCTATCAAAAGAAACCTGGGCGCAGATAGAGTGATGTTGCATTCCCCTAGAAAATAATTGGTCAAGTATTTGAGACCATTGTACATACAAGTCTACATTGATGGACAACCAATTAGAAAATTTTGGTTGACAATAGGCCAGTGGTCAATATCATACCTTCAAGGACGTTGACAGATTTAAACAAAGGAAGTGAAGACCTGGTCCACATTGACATAACAATCAGTAATTTTGTTGGAGGGTCATCTTCTACAAAAGGGATCTTACCTGTGCAGATCCAAGTGGGTAACATGAAGATCTCAGCCACATTCTTTGTGGTTAATTCATCATCCAACTTCAATGCTCTCCTAGAGAGAGATTGGATACATACCAATGGCTGTGTGCCATCATCTTTGCATGAGACATTAATCTTTCTAACAAACAATGATGATGAAGGACGAAGGGGGATGGAGATACATTGGGCTGATGCTAATCCTTTCTCTATAGATGCATGCAATGTGGAAGCTCGGTTATATCATAAAAGCTTAACTTCAACTGAGCACCACAACTATAAAAGCCAATTCAACAAGTATATTGAAGAAAGTTTGAACCAAATTTTCCATGACTTGGCCAAGCCTGGTTTCTTACAACCAAGACATCAAAGAAATTAATGGATAGAGCCTACAAGAGGTTCTAGAATGGCATGATGGCTGCCATTAAAACTACACTAACAAGGTTATTTGCATACACCTTGGAAGAGAGAATGAAGGCATTAGATGATGCCTCTATCAATTGGGATGAATGTGTGTTAAAGTGGCCTAGAAAATATGAAAAAAAATATAGTAGTAGAAAATCTTCAGTCTGTACCTGTAAAGACAGATGTTCAAGGCCCTCTAGAAGAAGCCAAACTAGGGGATGAAAGTTACAAAATACCTATCTACATCAATGCAACACTTGGAGCATACTTCAAGTAGAGGTTGATTGAATTGCTGAGGAAATTCAAGGACTACATTGCATGGAGTTATGAAGAAATGCCTGGTTTAGACAAATCATTAATGGAGCAAAGACTACCAATTAAGAAGAATTTCTATCCTCACAAGCAACCAACTAAAAGGATGACTATTGAAGTCACACTTCTAGTCAAAGAGGAGATTAAAAGGTTGCTGAACCCAAGTTTCATACTGTAACCCCTAAGGATGAATATCCAATGCCTGTGTCAGATGTTTTGGTTGATTCTACTGCTAAGCATGCTATTTTGACCTTCATGGATGGACATGCTGGCCATAATAAGATGTTTATATAGAGGAAGATGTCCATACAATTGCCTTTAGATGCCCAGGTGCACTGTGTACCTATGAATGGGTGCTAATGCCATTTGGCCTTAAAAATACAAGGGCTACCTACCAAAGGTTAGTGAACCTGATTTTCCATGATATCATTAGAAAATTGATAGAGGTTTACATCCATGATGTGGTTGTTAAGTTCGATGACTAGAAATCACACTTGTACAAATTAAAAGTGAACCCTTTCAAGTGTACATTTGAAGTTTCTGCTATTAATTTCTTAGCTTTTTGGTCCACCAGAAAAGGATTGAGGTGGATAAAAATAAAGCTAAAGCCATTATAAAGGCTCATGCTCCATCAAGTAAGAAAGAATTAAAGAGATTCTTAGGCCAAGTAAATTTCTTAAGGAGGTTTATATCTAACCTTGCAGGAAAAATAGTGGCTTTTTCACTATTGTTGAAACTAAAATCAGAAGTGGATTTTAGATGGGAGGCTATTCACCATAAGACTTTTGGAGAAATTAAGGAATACTTTACAAATCCTCCAGTATTAACGCTACCACAGGAAGGCAAGCCATTGAAGTTGTATATTTTATAAGGAGAGAAGTCCATTGGCAGCCTGCTTGTACAAGATAATGACCAAGGCCATGAATAAGCAGTCTATTACTTGAGTAGAAAATTAAACAATGTTAAATGTAATTACTCTTCAATAGAAAAACTTTGATTGGCTTTGTACTTTCAACAATAAAATTAAGACATTATTTACTTCTATTCACTGTTTGCATCATTGCTTAAACTGATGTTGTTAAATATATGCTTACAAGACCTCTATTAAAAGGCAAAATGGGGAAATGAATCTTTGCCTTAATAGAATATTATTTCCAATTTGTGCCAAAAAAAAGTGGAAGGGCAAGCCTTGGCTAATTTCTTAGTAGATCATCCAAGTGATCTTATTGAAGAAGATACATTTGAAGTGGGTTATATATGAATAATACCATGGAAACTAATGTTTGATGCTTCCAAGAACGAAGAAGGTGTAGGGGCTGTGATCGTTTTGGTATTACCTGCAGAAGGGAGAATGTTTCAGTTTTGCTATATATATTTTCTCAAATTCAAAACAAATCAAATGCTTTGTCATTTGTGTTATACATCTCTAATTCTCTTTCTCCCCCAAACAAATCTCACACACACCGTCCACATGTTTGAGAAAATTCCTAAATTAAATATCTGTCTCCTTCCATCCTATATCTTTCCCACCCCACCCCACCCCACCCCAAATACGCAAGCGACTCCAAGCACCCCTTCTGCAACAACGCAGGTTCCTAAGATCACTATTATTATAACTGGACCAGACCAGTCGGTCTAACCAATGAACCGAGTCCTTCAACAGTCCAATTCACTAAATAAACTACTGGTACAATCAAACCATTAAAAAATCAAAAAATCAATCGATTTTGGCCAAAACCGAAAACTTTTAAAACCGGCTGATTCAAAACTTAAACCAACCCATCCGACAACCCCTTTTGTCTTCTTATTTTAATGCATTCTTATTTACCTTCCCAATGCAACAGGCTACCAAGCATGTTCCTTTTCCCATACTTGATGCAGGCAGTTGAGGTAAGTCTTATAGTTACAAAAAGTGTATTTGGTTTCAATGCTTTGCCGATGTGGGATAGGAAGTTCCACATTAAGTTTCTTCCAAAGTTTTTTTTGGCTTTCTATTGGGTCATCACAATATTACCATTACACATAAAACATTTTATTTTTATAACTATATTAGTTTTTAAGCATATTAGTTTTCATTTGACTTTTGCTTCTCTTGATATTTAAATTTGACTTTTGCTTCTCTTGATATTTAAAAGTTGGAATTTTGTTTATACAATATATTTTTATGGGGTGCTGTTTTTTTTAGATAAAACTCAATTTGGTTTGGATTTATTGGGTCAGGAACTTATTTGGCCATCTAAGATTCTAAATGTATTATGTGTGTCACTTCTCATGCTAATGCCCATTTTTCCTAATTGGCGATTTATTTTTTTGATACATAGTGACTTTAGGCACGAGCATTAGCTAGGTTTTTTTCACAGTGAACCAATTGGAGAATGGGATTCAAATGTTATTGACTAGTAGTTTTTTTTTTTCCTGCCAAAAAGAGGGTTTTGGATATATAAATATGCTTTTATCTTATGCTATCTTTTGTTGCGGAGGATGCAGGAAACATAAGGCATTTGTCATTTTGTCTCTCGATTTTTTCTTTATTTTTGGAATCCAAGCATGATTTAACTTCCATTAACCTGCCCTTGCTTTTCCAATAACTTTCAGCATTATCATTAGTTTCAATTTTGCCATTTAATATTATTTGACTACCAATAAGACAAAGGAATGAACAAACAAATTGGAATCTCATAGTAGCTTCCTCTAGTTTAAACATCGCTTAAGAAGTTTTTAACTTAGTATTGAGACTTACTGGGCAACCTCTTTACTTCGAATTCTTATTGCACATTTTATAAAATCTGTTAGCGGTGTTTTTGATTATGATATTACGAAATTATTTTGTGTATTATTTCTAGGTAATCTGAAGTAGTAATTTTAAAAGTATAGGATAACAAACCTTTAATAACACTATTTATGGGGCCTCTTTATTTATTGAAGTTGTATGCACTTTAATATGTCATACCTCTACAACATCAAGTTCCATTTGTTACGGTTGATTTGATATATTTTTTTTCTTTGTGTTTTCTTCCAGTAGATTCTATTTGAACCTATAGCAGTCGAAGCTATTATATAATTGGAGGTATCACTCAACATTCGAGGTCAGGCCGTTTGAGCTATCATCAGAGTTGGTTATTGGTGAGCTTTGGATTATCTTCTTATATGTTTTGCATATGTTGTTCGTATTATAGCATCCAAAGTTGTTAATTATTTGGAACTTCCACTCACATACGAGATCATGGGTTTTCTTTTTCAATTGGTTGACATATTGGTTATTGGTGAATTTTTTTTGTACTAGGGTAATTTTTTTTTCTCTCTCTCCCTTTCTCCCTTTTCCTTTGTCTCAAGCCCCCCCCCCCCACCTACCCCACTTACTCTCTGTCCCAAGTCCCCACCATCGAAACCCACCTTACCCCAGTCATGCCACACACACACATATACTCCTTTTAATTTTGATGATGCACAAAGTTGATTATGCACGATCAAATTAGTCGAGTGTGTGGTATAGAACAATTAATAATAAGAGACAAAGATTGGGTGGTAGGGTCTGAGTGACCTAACCACTGAAGGAGGCAACGGTGGCTGGAGAGCTCTATTAATGAGAGAGTACAAGGTACTAGGAGAGAGAGATAGCACAAGAGTATGCTCAAGGTGGAGTGTGTGTAGATCTATGTGAGGGGTTTACAATTTATAGACGCAGAGCCCTAATTGAGGTGGTGATGTGAGGGTCAAGATACTAGCTTCTCGACGAGGCTAGTTACAATTGAGGATGGACATTATCCTGAAGTAATGGTTATCCCGATGATCATTCTTCCACGTGCGTTGACTCTTTTTGGACTCTTGAGCTTTAGACTGGACTGAAGTCATGAGCTAAGCCTGGCTTGCATTTTGATGATTTGGGTTCAACTCATGAACTAGGCCCAGGCTTGGTCTGGATTTGGGCTTGTCATTTGCCTCCTATGCCCTAAGCCCTAGTCGTGACACGGGGGTTGAGGGTATGAGTGAGCTCCTTCATTTGAGTAGACCAAGGTATCTTGTTTCACATGGTGGCTTCTTCTCTTTAGCTTTCCTCCCCATTGTATTTTTGAAACTTATTTCCTTGTTTGGTAGCACCATTGCTGGACACCCACTATGCTGGAAAATAAATTCCTCTACTGGGTTTCTCATTGGATTTGAAAAGCTCCATTTTTTTACATTAGATGCAAGGCTGAGCGGCGCTAAGGAGGGTGACGTTGAAGAGCTGGGCGATGCCAGCATTGGAGAGACGAGGATGGGCAGCGCCAAGGGCAACACCAAAGGGTTGGGCGATGCTAGAGCCAGGCTGGGTGGCACTAGGGGCAATGTCGGAGCCAGGCTAGGCAGCGCTAGGGGTGACGCCGGAGACAGGCTGGGCGGCGCTAGGTGCGATGTCAGAGCAAAGTTGGGTGGCACTAAGGGCGATGACGCCGACGAGCTGGGCAACAAAGATGGAGCCTTGGAGGGTCTGGTCTTTGCCAGGGAGATAGAGAGTGACGCCTTTCACTAAGGTAAGACAATTATGTTTGTCCTTTCATTCTTCCATTATTTTGGTATCCTTTTCTAATATTGACTCTGATTTTGATAGGCACCCAATCTGCTGAGGGTATGATGATGGATTCTGCACAAGCTTCACACCGAGGCAAGGGAGCTGCTGATAGTGACGGATCGAAGGTAATCTCTATTTTTAGCTCCATAGATAGTGACGATGACATTGCTAGGATCATATCTTCGTTCCATATCCCTTATGCTATTTTGTGTCATCGGGCCGAGAAGGACGAGCTGGCGTGTTGTGATTCCTCTGGGGAAATAGTTTTTTATGAGGATGTCTTGAAAGCAAGGTTAAGGTTTCCCATACCTAGACCCATTTTCTAGATTCTGGCTCACTTGTCGCTCATACGGGGGAGGTTGACTCCAAATGGCTGAAGGGTGCTTTTGGCGTTCTTTTCATTATGGCGATTGATTCATGGTGAGAGTTTCCCTCTTCCTTTTGAGGATTTCCTAGCTTATATGCTTTTGGAGAATCACGTTCCCCATCAAGGCTGGTATTGCTTTGCTCCGAGGTCGGGGAAGCTAATTACTAGATTACCCTCCAACTGTAACAATTGGAGGTCTAGGTTCTTCTTCGTAGGAGGGGAGTGGGATGCCAAGGAGGATCGTGATTTGGTTCCCTCGAGATGGGATACTCCTTCGAGGACCAAGATAGGTATGAGTTTTACCTCTGCTTTTATGCCCAACTGTCATATATCTCTTTGTGCTCATTGCATGTTTGGCTTCTTGCAGCTTCACCCGCATTATTGGCGGAGTAGGAAAGTAAGCTCAAATATTGTGAGGGATCATCCTATCAAGCATTTTGTAGCCCTTATGTTCAGGTCGAGGCACTCTAGAGTCTCTCCCAGACAAAAGAAGAAAGGTATTTGCTTCTTTGGGGTAAATTCTCTCTCTTATTTAGATTTCGTAGATGCTCTCATTTTTGATAGAGAGATGGTGGAGTCTCTCTACACCACTAGGGTGGTGTCTTCCCCTCTTCCCAAGAGGGCAATATTTGATGCCCCTTGTACTTCCCAGCCTAGGTCAGATGGTCATACTATTTCTCAGAAGGCAGGGCCTGGTAGTGCCCCCACTTCTTCTCAGCACGTGGTTCCTTCGAGTACTGGTGTTAGCCCTAGGACTACTTCACGGGTTGAGACTCTTGTGTAGGTTTCTATTGAGACCAGGGCTCCGCGTAGCTGTCTTGCTTCCAATAGTGGATTGGTGTCCATGCTACAGGGCGTGAATCTGGCCAAGGAGCAGTTTTAGAGGTTTTTGACACCAGTAGATATTAGAGAGGTCAGCTCTCAAGGTCCTGAGGGTATCATTGATACCACGATGGAGGGATTTGCTATGGTACCCTTCTTTTCTATTCAACCTTGTTTTCTGCACTTTTTGGTCATTGATGCTTTTACTTTTGGATATTCACAAATGGCTATGGTTTTTCTATTCGTCTTTTTGATGACACTCAAACTTGGTGAGGTATGGATGGCTTTGGCAGAAGAGAGACAGGCACACCAGGTTACTGAGGAGCAATTGAGGTTGGCTCGCGAGAGAGCAATACCTCTTGAGGCTGAGCTTTCGGTGTCCCGCTAGAGAGCCGCCAGTTGGATATTGATAGAGAGACTGCTTGTGCAAGAGCATAAACAGAGCTACAAGCGGCCTGCGAGAGGGTCGCATGAGATGAGGTAGAGCTACAAATAGCTCGGGAAAGAGCTGTCGTGGTTGAGGCAGAGTTGTGGGTAGCTCGTGAGAGGGACACCAAGACAAAAGCTCATTCTATTGAGATGGAGATTGATGAGTGTGAAATATTGCATATTATTCATCATTATTTCATCACACTTCAACTTGTTTTGTAGTGAATTTGTGGGGAAATGGATTAAAAATTAAAATTAATGAAGACTTGTTTGATTGTAGGTGATAGGTTGGAAAGGGCATGCCCAAGGCACCCCATCAAGTGATCAAGGTTAAGGGGGAAGAAAGGACCTCACGACGGATGGCTCGGGAGCTCAAGGGGCTGGGAATTCCAAGACGAGGACAAAACCTACAGGTAGAAGACATGCAAGACTTACTGGTAGAATACCTACCGGTAGAAGATTCAAGACCTACCGGTAGAAGAGCTTTGGAAAGCAGCTTAAAGTGCCTCCCTGCAAGACCTACCGGTAGAAGCCTTACGAGCTACCGGTAGATGATCCTATTGGAAGTGATCTATCGGTAGAAGCTTTATGAGCTACTGGTAGATGACCCTACTGGAAGTGAGCTACTGGTAGAATCCCTACGACCTACTGGTAGGAGTTGCTTAGAAAGTTCAGACACTCCTCCACACGACTTCACCAACTACGGAGGCCTACATTTTGTCCTCCAAACCATGCCCTGAAATTTTTAACAACCCATGATGATCTCCTAACCCCTACATTCAGATTACAAGCATGAGGGAGTGGGAAGCCAAGGGAGTGGTTGGAAAAGCATGGGAGGTCCATGCTTTGACTGATTTTGCTTCTTTGAGTGGACAACCTCTCTCCAATCATTCCAAGTCAGTCACTCATGCTAAGGAGAGAGGGGATGGACGAAAATAGGAGTCTCTTACACACAATTACAGATTATCATACTTTTAGAGAGAGAAGCTCCAAGGTAGAAGATAAAGTTCTAGAGAGAGAAGCTGAGTTTTTACATTTTCCTTCACCATTTTCATTGTAGTAGCTCCATTTTAACTTGTAATCTTTCCTTTTTGCACTCTAATCTCTTTTATTCAAGTTGTAATCAAGTTAGCTAAGTATTCTTGTAGTTTATTTTTACATTTGGGTATTTTCTCTTCAAACATTGCATTTTGAGTATAAATGTCATTTCTCTTGTAGTCTAAACTTCTCTTTACATTAATATAAGTTTATGTTTGATTTCATTAGCATGTTTTTCTCTTTCATGTTTGTTCTTGCTTTTATCATGCATAGCTAGACTTTTAGTTGGCTAATCCAAGAGGGATTTCCTCTTGGGTATGCGAAATCAACTTTCTTTCATTCTTCCTCGTAGTGTAAAGTGTTTGGTTTGACTAGTTTGAGTGTGGACGTAGTTGTGGCCTTTTGATACACCGTAGACTTGTCATGAGTATGCTTTTGCCCAACACAACTCAATTAGTCCCTCACTTCCTACGAATCAATCGAACACCCAGACACCATTGGTTAAATGACATGAGTCGATTTGGTATTCCCATTGGAATGACATCTATGAGTTAGCCAACCTTGTTTTCTTGCATATTTCTCAAAACACAACTCACCAAAATACAAATCACAAGATTTTCCAATTTTCACTTCTTTCACAAATCACCCTTCAAAAGCATTCAACCTCGCCTTCCTTGAGGAGACGACCTTGGAATACTCAATCCAAGTAAAACACGACATTGCAAGTCTCTCTATGCTTGGGGAGCACTTTTGCACACACACAGACACATTGTTCATCCACACACCTAAATTTTCCACTTCTTGCATTGAACCCGAGGGAGAGTGACATTCACCAATCTCTATAAACCATAGACACATAATTCGGGTTTGTGTTTGGAGGTCGGGGAAAACCATCAAGTAGAGATGAAGAGGGAGGCTACAGAGAGAGTCGTTCATGATATGAAGTGCAACACCGTAGGCACTGTTATTGATGGTTATAAGAAGTTCAGGGGGAAGGCCTTAGCGGCTTTTCCTGAAATTTACTTCTCTAATTTCGTCCCATATAAGGCACCAGGGATAGGTAATGATGGAGAGAGTTTTGATGAGAGTGGATCAGGGAGAAGTGAGTGGTTGTCGGGTGTATGATGGTTTTTATCATTTCTTGTCTGTCTTTTTTGTGTCAAATCATGCTTTGACTTTTGTAAGTTGTTTACAAACTTCTATGGAATGAAAAAAAGATAGTTTAGACAAAATAACATTTGCAAAATTTTATTTCATAATTGAAGTGATAGATAATAGAGTAAGTAAGCTTGTTAAACTAACTAATTCCATGACTAAGTAGTGAGATTCACTAATTTTTTCTTGCTATTGATAGTACCTCTTTAGGTGTTCCGTGTTCCATGGATGGGTTAAGACTTTACCTTCAAAGTTCTGAATTCTATAGATGTCTGGCCTTTCAACTTCTGTCACAGTGTAGGGTCCTTCCCAATTAGGACCTACCTTCCCTTCTTGTGAGTCCTTGGTAGATAGGATTACTTTTTTGAGAACTAGGTCTACAAGCAAGAAGGAGCGAGACTTCACTCTCGAGTTGTAGTATTTGGTCATGCGGCGCTTGTATTCCGCATTCCTGACCATAGCCATTTTCTTTGTCTCTTCTACTAAGTCGTGGTTGATCCGGAGGAATTCTTCGTTGGTGGTTGGGTCGTGGTATTGGACCCTCAGGGAGTGTACCCCGATCTCAACTGGTATGACCACCTCTGTCCCATAGGCTATGGAGAAAGGGGTTCCACCGGTAGGGCTCCTTGGTGTTGTCCGATAGGCCCACAATACTCCGAGGACCTCGTCCACCCATTACCCTTTGGCACTTTCTAATCTAGTCTTCAGGTTACGCAAGATTATTCTGATGGTGACCTCTACCTTCCCATTCACTTGGGGGTGGGCTAGATTGGAATGTGGTTGCCTGATCTGTAAGTTGGCACAAAAGCAATTGAGGAGTTTGTTGTCAAATTGTTTAGCGTTGTCGCTCTTTATAGCATGAGGTACTCCAAAACGGCATACTATGTTCTTCTAGATGAATTCCTTCACTTCTTGATCTGTTATTCTGGCTAAGGACTTAGCTTGCTCCCACTTTGTAAAGTAGTCAATGGCTACCACTACAAACTTGCATTGGCCACGACTCATGGGTAGAGGCCCTAGGATGTCAATTCCCCATTTGGAGAAATGCTATGGACTCGTGATGTGGTTAATTCTTCCGGTGATTATCTTGACACAGTGGCGAAGCGTTGACATTTGTCACACTTTTTTCCAAATTCTTGAGCGTCTCTAATCATGTTAGACCAGTAGTAGCCTTGTTTCACTTCCTTGTGAGCTAGTGAGCACCCTTTAGAGTAATTTCCTTATATTCCCTCATGGATATCTCTCATAACATAATCGGATTCCTCAAGGGAGAGGCAACAGAGTAGCAGCAGTGAGTAGCTCCTCTTGTAAAGGGTGTTTCACAAGATGACGTACCTCGACGCCCTTAGCATCAATTTTTTGGCTTCCACTGGGTTGTTTGGGAGAGTGTCTTCTTCTAGATATGCCCGGATGGACGACGTCCAATTGGCATCAGTGGATGCGCAATTGATGCTGTACTTATCCGCTTTGAGCCTGCTTGGCTCAAATAGGTGACCCATGAGCATGGGGCCAATTGGGATATCTACGGATGCGAACTTAGCGAGCACATCTGCCATGGCGTTATCTTCTCTGGGCACATGTTAAATTTGGAAGTGGTGGAATTTTTTTTCAAATTTTGTACCACTGATAGATACTGTTGCATCCTTTGTTCCTTTACGTCAAAGTCTCACTTCACTTGGTTGACTATCAACTGGTAGCCACTATAGACTGTGAGGTGGAGAGCCTCCATTTCAATTGTGAGCTTTAGGCCTGAGATGATGGCCTCATATTTTGCCTGATTATTGGATACCGCAAAATGGTATGATACAGTGTATTTGAGTGAAGTGCCATAGGGACTTATAAGTAGCAGGCTTGCTCCACTCCCTCCACTAGTGGAAGACCTCATCTACGTATAGCTTCCAGCATGCCACAACATCGATGGGTGCATAGGCCTTAATAGTTGGAGATACCTACTCAAGCGCTAGAGTGGAGTCAAGTAGAAGGGTGCTAGGCTGAGGTGTAGATAGGGAGGGTTTCGGGGCATCAAGTACTAATGGCCTAGGCACTAAAGGACTAGAGGCCTCATGCTAGGGAGCCTGGGGAGTTGGTACCAGGCTCCAGGTTCGAGGTTGGTGGCACCTGGCCTTGATGCGCGGGGTGCCCGGTGACTGTTCAGAGAGCAGGTGAACGTAGGGGTACTGAGCCCTTCTTTTTGGGAGCCTCCTTCCTAAGTTGGTGTGAATTCGGCTACAAAATCTGTCAACTCTTATGCCTTAATGGCCACCCTCGATTAATACTGTAATTCGAACTTGCTCAACTCGACGGCCCATTTGAGGAGCCTTTCAGATACATTCGGCTTTCCCAACATCTCTCTCAGTCATAGGCACCTGGCTATCGTGACTAGTGCGAGGGCTAGATTTTCCAACCCAAAATACCTTACCTCTGCTCCTAGATAAGCCCTACTCATATAATAAACGGGTCTTTGAATTCCTCCTTCCTCCCTGACAAAGACGGAACTCACAGCGGAGGGCGAGGTGGATAGGTAAAGGTATAAGATCTCTCCAGGTGTGGCAAAGGAGAGCAAGCACCAAGATAGTCTTTCAACTTTTGGAAGGCCTCTTCCGCATCTGATCCCCTTTGAAAAGATTTCCAAAGAATTTTAAAGAAGGGCAGACACTTATCTGTTGACTTTGAGACGAAACTGCTGAGGGTTGCTACATTTCCGTTAAGGCGCTGTACCTCTTTCACAGTGGCTAGGGACCTCATGTCCAAGATAGCTTTGATCTTGTCTAGATTAGCCTCGATGCCCCTCTTGTTGACCATGAAGCCTACGAATTTTCCTGAGCCTACACCAAAGGTGCTCTTCTTAGGATTTAGTTTCATCTGATAAGCTCTCAGGACGTCGAAGGTCTTTTGTAAGTGTGCTCTACCTATGGAAATCAACAAGCTAGTTGGCTCGATCTCGGGGAAACAAGGAGCTAATATAGATTCTTCTATCTGAAAAGTTTTCGTCCAACACTACTAGTTTGAGTTCTTTTGCTGGTTCTCTTCTTTTTATTGTGATGTCATCTCGGGGGTCGAGTACTTCCATCTATAGGGCCTCTTGAGGTTTTTTGGCCATCATGGAGACTACATAGCATTCCCTAGCAGCAACTTGGTCTCCTTTAATTTCTCCAATTCCACATAGATTCGAGAAATGGAGAATGAGGTGATAGGTGGACGGCACTGCCCTTTGGATGTTGAGTGCAAGATGTCCTAGGATGATATTATAGGCAGATGGGCAATCCAATACTATGAAGTTCACCATGATGGTAGACCTACTTGGTGTTGTTCCCGGTATGTCTAGCAAGGTGATGGAGCTTAAGGGGTACGCTTTTTCCCCTAAAAATCTGATGAGGGGCGTCCTAATGGGTTGTAGTCTCTCCTTGCCAAGACGGAGGCTATCATAGGTTGGTGCAAATAGGATATCGGTAAAGCTAACACTATCTACTAGGATCCTTTTCACTTTGGTAGTTGGCTACCATCATGGTGAGCACCAATGGATCGTCATGGGGGTGCTAGATTCCCTCGAGATCTTTATCTGAGAATGAGATGACCTCTCATTCTCCCTGCTTGAGAGTTTTTGATGGGCGAGGGTTGTTAGGCTCTAAATGTTTGGCTTTCCTGGTGTGTGCCTTCCTGACTGAGTTAGAGTCACCTCCTCATCCTAACCCTCCAGAGATCATATGGATTTCTCTTAGGGGTTGTTGGAGTTCTCTGTCATCTTGGTTCCGGCCAGGTGGTGGGGTCTGACCTCTGCCTGCCACATATTTTCACAACTAGCCATGCTGTATGAGGTCCTCAATCTGCCTCTTGAGTTCAAAACATCGCCAGTGTCGTGACCATGATCACGGTGGAAGCAACAATATTTATTTGGTTTCCTACAATTTGGGGCAGACTTCATTTTCCCTAGCCAGTGTAAAACCCGAGTAAATTTGAACTTTTTGTGAATAAGGGCAAAATGGTCATTTGCCATCCTAACGCGTATTTGAGATACTCATGCTCTAGACCTCGAATGAGGAAACGGAGTTCGCCATTGGATTCGTATCGCGAAATCGAGTCACCCTGTCAAATTTCATCGAATTCTGAGATAGTCGGATTTTTGCACGTCGTTCGAGGCGACTGCGTGGCGAATGACATTTTAAAGGTCCCCATAAATATGTTTTATATAATTTCATTATAATTGGATTAAAGTTCAAATTAAATTAATTTGAACTTAAACCGGGATGTAATGAATCGTTTCGGGGCAAAAAACGGACCCGAAAGTAGTAAACGAGCGGTGCGATGTGGACCGCACAATCTAAGGCTATAAATATCGACAAATATCTGATTTTTTCAGATATTCTTCAGCTGAAACCAGTGGGTTTGTTGGCTGAAAAACGTAGGGAGGAGGAGAGAAAAAAAAGAGAGAAATCCAAACTTGTTTCTCAGATCTACGGAGTTCCGTCAGTCGGAATTCTTCGAACCAAGAATCAAAGTCGATCTCCTCGATGAGGGCTACGTCTACGTACCAAGAACGAGGGATTTCACCGAAGATTCCAAGGGGAGATTTTGAACAAATCAAGTTCTTGGGCTTTGGTTGGTAATTTTGGAAGTTCTATCACTTCCTCCACGCTACAAGAGGTAGGGTTCTTCCTACTTTGGTTTATTCCTATCCTTTTGGGCTGTTTTAAGGGGTGGTTATGTGCTTGCATGTAGGCTGTCCAAGGGTTGTCCAAATGGACTGAAAATGGACTGTTTTTAGTGGGTGAATGTGTCTTGCATGTGGGCTGTCCAAGGGTTGTCTAAATGGACTGAAAATGGACTGTTTTTAGTGGGTGAATATGTCTTGTATGTGGGCTGTCCAATGGTTGTCCAAATGGACTGTAAATGGACTATTTTTGGTGCCCAAATGTGGACTGTTTTTGTGTCCAAATGTGGACTGTTTTGTGTCCAAATGTGGACTATTTTTGTGCCAAAATGTGGACTGTTTTTGTGCCGAAATGTGGACTGTTTTGTGCACTAATAAGGGGCTGTTTTTGGACTGTTTTATGGCCTATATAGGGGTTGGTTTTATGGCCTATATAGGGGCTGTTTTGGTGGCTTATATAGGAGCTATTTTGTGGCTTATATAAGGGCCGTTGTGTGGGCTATTACATGGGTTGTTTTGTGTTATATTGTGCCTTTGTGATCAAGTGTGTTAATTGCATGTGGTTATACTATAACATGCTTGAATGATGTGGTTAAATGAAATAATATGCATATGATATAAATTGCCATGGTATACTTGGATATGTAGAAATTGTTCATTTGGCATGCATTGCAATATGGACATGGAATTGACATCACATTCATGGGCATGAGTCATGAGTGTGGGTGTGTGAATACATGGTTAATCAAACACCATTCTTGGTGATTGATATGTGGAATCGGTAAAGTCGGATCGAAGATCCCATTGAGCCGCATGTTGCATGGAAAACTTGTGTCGGGTATAGCAAGAAGGGGTAGATCCCCCCCTCGGGTGCAAGACCCGACGACTTGGTTATACACTCCCCTGTGGTGAAATTCTGGAAAAGTGTAGTATGCTATACGGAACCAGCGGTATAAAATCCAAAATCCGTTGCCCAACAAAACACAAGATTTTAATTTATAAAGTACTCATTCAATGAGTAACACCCATCAATGATTGGTTTTATAATGAAACAACTTTTATTCCAAACGATCATTGGATGGATTTTTCGTCAAATGACGGTTCATTTCACAAGTGCATTGCATTGTGTTGTGGGAGTCGGTGAGGACTCGGGTTGAAGTTGCATGAGTGAGTCTCATCTCATTTCATGGCATGACATTATGATTTTTCAACATGGAATTGCACGTTCTTGTTGGAAGGGATATAGAGTGTTATCGTTTGCATGTAAACATTACATATGCACATAGGTGGGGAGTAGCCTCTGTAGGAAATACTCTACTGGGCGTGGCTCACCCTATACGGGAAAACATTTCAGGTGTGGGATTCACTCCAGTGGATGGCTCTCATACGGGGCCGCAAGAGTGAAGAAAGCCGATTTGTTGCTTTATAACCCATTTTGTAAAACTTTTGGAGCAAACTATGTTTTTGGGCATGTATATGTAAAATAATTGTAATCGAACTGTTATGGACTATTTTTGATACAACATTGCATGTTTTGATAATGGTATGGATAGTTGGATCCGGTGTGGCCAATGTTTACTTATAAATGGACCCAGTGCGGTCATTGTTTTATATTGGGCCTCGAATGGGTCATGTGAAGTTATATTGCACAGGTTGGGTTTTGGGTAGAGCTCTCTATACAAAGGAGACTTTGCCCGAATTTCGTTAAGTTGTGGACCCCGGTAAATGGGGCATAAAAGTGTGATATCGAGTTATTCGGTATCTACAGGTATTCCGCGGGTTGATGGGTAATTAACGGACCCCCGAATTTTGGGGTGTCACAGCTTGGTATCAGAGCTTAGGTATACGATTTACCTAAGGCTTGAGGGGCATGGGTCTAGACCATTGCATTCTATACGCATTTCATGTTATGTACTCTACTTGCTACATGTTATGTGTTACTTGTTGTGTGAATTATATACATGGTAGAATGTACATGGAAATGAGGGACACTAGGGTTAGAAAACATAACCTTGGGTTCGAAAAAGGGATGAACGGGATAGTTCAAGGGTTAAACATCTACTAGTATGTGACACATGTTCTACTAGGGGGGAGAATGAAAGAATTTTCAACGTTTATGTTTGATCCCTAACTTTGGGATACTAAGTTATTGGTCTATTGCTATCTCCTGTGTGTGTAGATGGCAACTAGAGGAAGGGGACGTCGGGGTGGACAGAACAACAACCAACCACCACCGGCCTTTAACCAACAAGCCTTCATGGAGGCTATTGGTACTGCGGCTGCTACTATTGCACAAGCCAGTGGTACAACAGCTACCATTGCACAGACTAGTGCAAGTGGGGGCCAAGGAGGCTCAAGTCATCTCCAAAAGTTCATGGCACATCAGTCTCCGATTTTCATGGGAGGGGCGGACCCGATGGTAACTGATCATTGGTTCTGGCAAGTAGACAAGGTTATAGGGGCAATGGAGATCACCTCCGATGCTACGAAGATAACCCTAGCTACTTTTCAGCTAGAGGGAGAATCCCAAGTGTGGTGGGATTGGATCAAGACCTCAAAGAACTTGGGGACAATGACTTGGGCAGAGTTTAAGGAACTTTTCATGGGTAAGTACTTCCTGGCAGCCGACACGCAAAGGCCCGGGAGTTCTTAGACTTGAGGCAAGGAACGATGTCGGTGATGGAATACGTGGCTAAGTTCACTGAATTAGCCCGTTTCGCCGACGATTATGTGGCCACAGACATGGCCAAAATACGTAAGTTTGAGGAGGGCTTGAAGTTGTCTATCCGGGGTAAAATTGTGGGTCTTCTTCTACAAGACTTGGACACGATGGTCACGACAGCTATGGCCATTGAGAGAGAGATTGATGATGCAAGGAACATCCGGGAAGCGGGTGGTAAAGGCAAGAAGAAGGAGGATCAATCCTCTTCTTCTAGTGCGGGGAAGAGGTAGAGAACTTTTGCTTCGTAGGGGCATCAAGGGCAGGGCCGCGGCTATCAAGGCCAAGGCCAAGGTCAGTCCTCCCGAGGTAGGAGAAATTAGAGGCCTCATTTTCAGGCAGGCCAATGGACTTGCTATCATTGCCACCAACCGGGGTATATGAAGCGGGATTGTCCTCAGAGGCAGGGATCCCAGGGTCAGGGGGCGTCTCAGTCCTAGCCATCAGTGAGATATTCACAGTCTCACTACACTCATTCCTACCCCACTATGGGCCAGGGAAGCCAATATCCATTCCAAGGTGTTGCACAGGCTCCTACCACTTCACGAGCGGGAACTCCGCAAGCAGGCCAGATGGGCCCAGGGTATGGGTCGGGGTCGAGGGCAGGGCTCACAAACCGAAACTTCGAGGACCCAGAGGCGTGTCTACGCCATGATACCTCAGACTGAGCCGACATACCAGTCAGTGGTACAGGGTACATTTCTATTCTCTCGCTTATGGGCTAGAGTATTATTTGATTCTGGTGCATCACATTCATTTATTGCTGCATCTTGTGTGAAAGACGTGGGTTTAGAGGTTGAGACCTTAGAAAAGTCATTGCATGTGAGTTCTCCCCTAGGTGCTAGGGCGAGGGTTTATCAGATATGTCGGGGGTGTGAGTTAGAGATCTCAGAGATTCTACTCACCGTGGACCTTCGGGTCATGGACATGTCGGAGTTCGATATAATCCTGGGAATGGATTGGTTGGCGGCACACCGAGTCGTCATTGATTGTGATCGGAAGCGGGTCACTACTTATACACCTGATGGTGTTTGTTTCAAATTCCAGGGGGCAAATCACGATGCTTTACCTCAAGCCGTGTACGACTCTAGATGGCACGGGCAGTTGATGGGTTGGCTAGCAAGCCTTACCCTAGAGGACGAGGCGAGACAGGAGTTGGGTCTACCTCAGGTTGTGTGTGATTATGAGGATATTTTTCCGGATGAACTACCGGGATTACCTCTACATAGGGATGTAGACTTCACTATTGAGCTGCATCCAGGAACATCGCCCATTTCTATGACTCCGCATAGGATGGCGCCTGCTGAGTTGCAAGAACTCAAAGTCCAATTGCAGGAATTGTTGGACAGGGAGTTCATTAGACCGAGTACCTCACCTTGGGGCGCTTCGGTGTTATTTGCAATGAAGAAGGACAAAACTCTTCGAATATGCATAGATTACCGACAGTTGAATAAGGTTACTATCAAGAATAAATACCCTTTGCCGAGAATTGATGACTTGTTTGATCAGCTGAGAGGGGCACGGGTCTACTCCAAGATAGACCTCCGCACTGGTTACCATCAGTTGAGGGTTAGGGAAGCAGATATCCCTAAGACGGCGTTTCGGACGCGGTATGGGCATTTTGAATTCACTGTCATGCCTTTCGGATTGACGAATGCTCCGGTGGCATTCATGGATCTCATGCATAGGGTGTTTCAACCCTACCTTGAACAATTTGTTGTAGTCTTTGTTGACGACATCTTGATCTACTCCAAGTCTGAGGAGGAGCATGAGGGTCACTTGAGGATTGTTCTTCAGACCTTGAGAGACCATCAGTTGTACGCCAAGTTCAGCAAGTGTGAATTTTGGCTGACTGAGGTGAAGTTTTTGGGACATGTGGTGTCAGCTTCAGGTGTATCCGTAGACCCGGAGAAGGTTGAGGCAGTCATGAATTGGGAGAGGCCGAAGTCAGTCTTCGAGATACGCAGTTTCTTGGGATTGGCAGGGTATTACCGGCGGTTTATTGAGGACTTCTCTCGACTAGCTGCTCCTATGACCAGGTTAACTCGAAAAGAGGTCAAGTTCGAGTGAAATGATTCTTGCGAGAAGGCATTCTAGGAGTTAAAAAGGAGGCTTACTTCAGCCCCTATCTTGATAGTCCCGAAAAGGGGACAGAGGTACACAGTGTATTGTGATGCCTTGAAGGACGGACTAGGATATGTCTTGATGCAGTTCGGGAGGGTGGTGGCTTATGGTTCTCGGCAGTTAAAGAACCATGAGCAAAATTACCCCACATATGACATGGAGTTGGCGGTCATTGTCTTTGCCTTGAAGGTTTGGCGCCACTATCTATATGGTGAGCAGTTCGAGGTGTTTTCAGACCACAAAAGTCTGAAGTACATCTTTACACAGCGGGACCTCAACATGAGGCAACGTAGGTGGATGGAGTGCCTGGAAGATTATGACTTCACTTTGCATTACTACCTCGATAAGGCAAATGTGGTGGCTGATGCACTCAACAGGAAGTCACGGGGAGTCTTGGCTAGTGTGGCTTCCCGGGAGTGGCGGATGCTCGAGACTGTGGGACAGTTCGGGCTACGCTATATGGGTCAGGCTCAGGGTACTTTGGGGAGTTTGGTGGCTACGCCTTCTCTACTGAACAGGGTGATTGAGTCCCAGAGTCAGGATACGGAGCTATTGTCCATTCGGGACCGTGTACAGGCAGGTACAGGTGACGAGGGCTGGGCCATTCACTCGGATGGCAGTCTTCGGTATCGAGGAAGGGTTGTGGTTCCTCAGTTGGCGGATCTGAGAGAGGAGATCCTTAGGGAGTTTCATTGCTCCCGTTTTGCGGTTCATCCAGGGGGCACGAAGATGTATCATGATCTTCGTCGCCAGTATCATTGGAATGGGATGAAGTGGCAGGTTGGTGATTTTGTTAGTAGATGTCTCACGTGTCAGCAAGTGAAGGCTGAACACCAGAGACCAGCAGGGTTACTCTAGCCATTGGAGGTAGCTGAGTGGAAATGGGAACATGTCACGATGAATTTTATGACCCAATTGCCACGGACATCGCGGGGACATGATGCGGTATGGGTGGTAGTGGACCGGCTTACTAAGTCGGCACACTTTTTGGTGGTGCGGATGACCTTCGCACTGGAGGAATTCTGCAAGTTATATCTACGGGAGATTGTCTGGTTGCATGGGGTATCCGTATCTATAGTATCGGATCGGGATCCCAGGTTTACAGCTTATTTTTGGGAGAGTTTCCAACGAGCCATGGGGACACAGCTGATGATGAGCACTGCTTTTCATCCCCAGACGGACGGTCAGTCTGAGAGGACCATTCAGACATTAGAGGACATGCTACGGGCATGCGGCCTAGATCTCAAAGGTAGCTGGGAAGAACACTTACCCTTGGTGGAGTTCGCCTACAACAACAGTTATCAGGAGAGCATACAGATGGCACCCTATGAAGCACTATATGGGAGGCCTTGTCGATCTCCGGTTTGTTGGACGGAAGTAGGAGAGAGACCCTCTACGGGTCCGGACTTGGTTAGAGACACCTCAGAGAAGGTGAGCTTGATACGGAATCGTCTTCTCACGGCTCAGAGCCGGCAGAAGAGCTACGCCGATAGACGGCGACGACCTCTAGAGTTTGAGGTGGGAGATCATGTCTTCTTGAAGGTGATGCCTACGAGAGGAGTGGTCAGGTTCGACAAGCGAGGAAAGCTGTCACCGAGGTATATCGGGCCCTTTGAGATACTTGAGAGGGTTGGTACACTCGCTTACCGGTTGGCGTTACCGCCAAACCTATCAGGTGTTCATGCGGTATTCCATGTCTCTATGCTCCGGAAATACACCCCAGATCCGACTCATGTGGTGGATTGGGGCGAGCTTGTTGTTGATACGGATGTGACCTTCGAGGAGAGACCGGTGCGTATCATGGATAGCTGAGATCAGGTTTTGCGAGGTAAGACCGTGAGGCTAGTGAAGGTGTTGTGGCAGCACCAGGGAGTGGAAGAGGCGACATGGGAGCACAAGGACACCGTACGTGCCAATTATCCTTTCTTGTTTGAGGATAGATGTACATTTTTATAGTCATTTCCTATTACATGACTGTAGTATATGCATGAGATTGCATGTATGTGTGTGTGTGAATTTCGGGGACGAAATTCTTTTTAAGGGGGGAAGAATGTAAAACCCGAGTAAATTTGAACTTTTTGTGAATAAGGGCAAAATGGTCATTTGCCATCCTAATACGTATTTGAGATACTCATGCTCTAGAATTAGGATGAGGAAACATAGTTCGCCATTGAATTCGTATCGCGAAATCGAGTCACCCTGTCAAATTTCGTCGAATTCCGAGATAGTCAAATTTTTGCACGTCGTTCGAGGCGATTGCGTGGCGAATGACATTTTAAAGGTCCCCATAAATATATTTTATATAATTTCTTTATAATTGGATTAAAGTTCAAATTAAATTAATTTGAACTTAAACCGGGATGTAATGAATCGTTTCGGGGCGAAAAACGGACCCGAAAGTAGTAAACGAGCGGTGCGATGTGGACCGCACAATCTAAGGCTATAAATATCGAAAAATATCTGATTTTTTCAGATATTCTTTAGCTGAAACCAGTGAGTTTGTTGGCTGAAAAACGTGGGGAGGAGGAGAGAAAAATCCAAACTTGTTTCTCAGATCTACGGAGTTCTGTCAGTCGGAATTCTTCGAACCAAGAATCAAAGTCGATCTGCTCGATGAGGGCTACGTCTACGTACCAAGAACGAGGGATTTCACCGAAGATTCCAAGGGGAGATTTTGAAGAAATCAAGTTCTTGGGCTTTGGTTGGTAATTTTGGAAGTTCTATCACTTCCTCCACGCTACAAGAGGTAGGGTTCTTCCTACTTTGGTTTATTCCTATCCTTTTGGGCTTTTTTAAGGGGTGGTTATGTGCTTGCATGTGGGCTGTCCAAGGGTTGTCCAAATGGACTGTTTTTAGTTGGTGAATGTGTCTTGCATGTGGGCTGTCCAAGGGTTGTCTAAATGGACTGAAAATGGACTGTTTTTAGTGGGTGAATGTGTCTTGTATGTGGGCTGTCCAATGGTTGTCCAAATGGACTGTAAATGGACTGTTTTTGGTGCCCAAATGTGGACTGTTTTGTGTCCAAATGTGGACTGTTTTTGTGCCGAAATGTGGACTGTTTTGTGCACTAATAAGGGGCTGTTTTTGGACTGTTTTATGGCCTATATAGCGGTTGGTTTTATGGCCTATATAGGGGTTGTTTTGGTGGCTTATATAGGAGCTATTTTGTGGCTTATATAAGGGCCGTTGTGTGGGCTATTACATGGGTTGTTTTGTGTTATATTGTGCCTTTGTGATCAAGTGTGTTAATTGCATGTGGTTATACTATAACATTCTTGAATGATGTGGTTAAATGAAATCATATGCATATGATATAAATTGCCATGGTATACTTGGATATTTAGAAATTGTTCATTTGACATGCATTGCAATATGAACATGGAATTGACATCACATTCATGGGCATGAGTCATGAGTGTGGGTGTGTGAATACATGGTTAATCAAACACCATTCTTGGTGATTGATATGTGGAATCGGTAAAGTCGGATCGAAGATCCCATTGAGCCGCATGTTGCATGAAAAACTTGTGTCGGGTATAGCAAGAAGGGGTAGATCCCCCCCTCGGGTGCAAGACCCGACGACTTGGTTATACACTCCCTTGTGGTGAAATTCTAGAAAAGTGTAGTATGCTATACGGAACCAGCGGTATAAAATCCAAAATCCGTTGCCCAACAAGACACAAGATTTTAATTTATAAAGTACTCATTCAATGAGTAACACCCATCAATGATTGGTTTTATAATGAAACAACTTTTACTCCAAACGATCATTGGATGGATTTTTCGTCAAATGACGGTTCATTTCACAAGTGCATTGCATTGTGTTGTGGGAGTCGGTGAGGACTCGGGTTGAAGTTGCATGAGTGAGTCTCATCTCATTTCATGGCATGACATTATGATTTTTCAACATGGAATTGCACGTTCTTGTTGAAATGGATATAGAGTGTTATCGTTTGCATGTAAACATTACATATGCACATAGGTGGGGAGTAGCCTCTGTAGGAAATACTCTACTGGGCGTGGCTCACCCTATACGGGAAAACATTTCAGGTGTGGGATTCACTCTGGTGGATGGCTCTCATACGGGGCCGCAAGAGTGAAGAAAACCGATTTGTGGCTTTATAACCCCTTTTGTAAAATTTTTGGAGAAAACTATGTTTTTGGGCATGTATATGTAAAAGAATTGTAATTGAACTGTTATGGACTATTTTTGATACAACATTGCATGTTTTGATAATGGTATGGATAGTTGGATCCGGTGTGACCAATGTTTACTTATAAATGGACCCAGTGCGGTCATTGTTTTATATTGGGCCTCGGATGGGTCATGTGAAGTTATATTGCACAGGTTGGGTTTTGGGTAGAGCTCCCTGTACAAAGGAGACTCTGCTCGAATTTCGTTAAGTTGTGGACCCCGGTAAATGGGGCATAACAGTGTGATATCGAGTTACTCGGTATCTACAGGTATTCTGCGGGTTGATGGGTAATCAACGGACCCCCGAATTTTGGGGTGTCATAGCCAGCGTACCGCAGGGTCATCCTAAATTTGGAGCAAAATATGCTCGATTGAAGTGTTGAGCGATGTGAAGACCTGCCACTCCCTCAAAGATGTAGGGTCGAGGCGGTCCTTAGCTGACACACTCTCTCTTTTTTTTCTCTTATTCTATGTTTCTCTCATGTTCTCACTAGGTTCCATCCTCTTTTCCCCTCCGTGGGAGCACTCTTCTCGTTTAGTCTTGGTGACGTCCTCAACGTTCATATATTTTTGGGCCCTTGACAACAACTCCAGCATGCTTGTTGGTGGTTTCTTCAAGACCGAAAACATAAAGTTGGATGAACGCAGGCCTGTGATAAAGGCAGCTATGGTGACTTTGTCATCCGAATCTTCGATTTGGAGGGCCTCCTCATTAAAACGAGTGAGGTAGCTCCTTAAGTTTTACCTTCCGATCTTGCTTGATGCTGAGCAAGTAAGTGACTTGCTTCTGATGTCCACGTCCCCCTGTAAAGTGGGAGACGAATGATTTGCTTAGTTCAACAAAATAATTGATGGCAACTAGTTTGAGTTTGGCAAACCATTGGCATGCAGATCCCTTAAGGGTGGTAGGGAAGGCTCTGCACTTTATCTCATCTAGTACGTTATGCAGCTAAATGAGGGATTTGTAAGTTCGAGGTGGTCTAGTGGATCTTTTGAATCGTCAAAACTTTCCATAGTAGGCATTTTGAACTTTGAGGGGAGGGGGCAATTGACCACATCAACCACAAATGGAGTGTCAGTGCACCTCACAAGGTAATCCACTGTTTCCAACGCCCACGCCCTGATGGCATTGAATACGCCGCCTACCTAATTCTGCACCTCTTTGATTTTTTTATCCCATTTGATTTATAATAGCTTTCGTGGTCCACGTACTGGTTTTCTTCCTCGTCCTCCTGCATAGGAGGGTCACCAGTGCATAAGGACGGAGCTGGCGCGTGAGGAGGGAGAGTTGGGGCGCTTGGGCTCTGAGGAAAGATACCCTAATGTTGGGGGGCACCTTGGCGCTGGGCATCGTGCTGGGGGGAACCTTGGCACCCTGGGTGGACTGGTTGGGGCACGACTCCTCCTGTAGGCTGGGGCAAGACTCCTCTATGGGCTGGGACACGACTCCTCCTCCGACGAGCATCAACTGGAGAATCTGCTGGTTTTGGTTTAACAACAAATGCATTGTGTCCAATAGTTGTTGTCCAGCCACGAGATTTTCCACAGAGATGGGGTTTGGTGGTGGAGGCGTGACCTCATCCCATCGTGATGGATCATTATCTTCTGCTTGTTGGTTCATTGACCTAGTTGTAATAGCCATATGAGAGAAAGTAGGGATTAATATAAGGTAGTAGAAAACTTAGTCGTTTTCCACAAACATCGTCAAACTAATGATGCACAAAATTGATTATGCATGTTAAATCAGTCGAGTGTGTGGTGCAAAACAATTAATGAAGTAATTAATAATAAGAGACAAAGATTGGGTGGTTAGTTCTGGGTGACCTAACCACTAAAGGCAGTAACAATGGCTAGAGAGCTCTATTAATGAGAGAGTACAAGATAGTAGGAGAGAGAGAGTGCAAGAGTATGCTCAAGGTGAAATGTATGTAGATCTGTGTGAGGGGTTTACAATTTATAGGCCCAGAGCTCTAACTGAGGCGATGACGTGAGAGTCAAGATACTAGCTTATCAGGGAGACTAGCTACAATTGGGGATGTGCATTATCCTGAAGATATGACTATCCTAATGATTGGTCTCCCACGTGCATGAGCTCTTTCTAGACTCTTGAGCTTTGGACTGGACTGAAATTATGAGCTAAGTCTGATCTGCCTTTTGATGATTTGGGCTCAACTCATGAACTGGGCCCAGGCTTGGTCTGGATCTGGGCTTGTCAAAGTTTATGAGTTGCTTTGTTTTTAATGTTGAATCAATGTTACAAACAACCCAAGTTTTTACTTGAATTTCATTCTAATTTCATTTGAAGTAGTGTTTTCTTATAGAGAAAATTTGTAGATTGGTGATATATTTTAGTTGTGGTAGTACGACAGAAAGTGACTGTGTTGGTGGCAACAAATATAGAGTGTCTATAATTTTTGTGGGTAATTTTGTGTTGATTTACTGTGGTTTCTATTGTGATTCAATTTTTCCATAAAAAGGGTTTAGATGCTTTTAAACTATGCATTGGTTTTGAATTTTTTTTTTGATCAAAGGTTTTGATTGTTCATTTGCTAATTTTTCGTTTGTAAATTTTTTACTCGAATGCCAGAAAATCATTCAACTCCGCCCAATCTCAATTATCTTGAAGCATTTCTGAAACACCTCTAACAAAGGGACAAATAGTCAATTTTGAAAGAACTTATTGTCAACCTCTTTCAAACTCTTTGGGGGTGTGTTTTAGCCATTAGGCCTAGTAGTTGCAAATATTACAATTGGGTTAGAGCTACGTATTATTTTGGTCCTGTATCTATATTCCTCCAATAGTGTCCTACCTGCTTTATCTAGGCTACCTTGGGCTAACAATGAATCTTGTTGTGCAGGTTTTATAGTGTACTTAAATTGTGCTTTGTGAAAATTAGCTCACTTCAACACACGAAAAATTTATCATCGTATAATCAGATTTATGCTGTGACAGGTTCAATGGGTATGATAGGTCGATCAGGTTATGACCCAACTTTGATAACTTCACATTACGCAAGCAGGTTGTGTTAAGAATTGTCGCTCCCAATATGAGCAGTAAATTAATGTATTGACAATTGATAAATCAATCTCCGAAATGGACAAGATTCACTGTCGACTATCTGGCTACATAACGTGGGAAATGGACTACTTAAATTGTATTATTTCTTTGGTGCACTTGTCTGTTCTTTGAAGCCAGCAGTACTGAGATTACAATAAGGGACTGTGTTGGTGGCAACAACTATAAAATATTTTTTTTGAGCTTGGGACAACTGCAGATTTTTTGCTTACGTTGCACAGCTGTGATGAATGTGCTTCATGGGATTTTCCATAGGGAGTTCATGTTTCTTTAAGAGGTGCACTACAATAGTTTTGTTGTTTATATACACATGTATTCAGGGTTTGGTTGGTTTTAGGAACTTTTGGGGGAATTGGTAGCAAACAAAGTTAGCTATTTTATATTTGCATTCTTTTGCTTTTATGCATTGCTTTTCTTTGGTTAATGAAAGAATTTAATATGAAAAAAATTATTTCCACGGAGATATCGTGTTTGATGGCATCTGTTCATCTGCCACCACTTTTGATTTGGAGCTATTTTTTTTCTTCTTAATTTTGTCGAGAGAAACTAAAAACATAGACACACACATTAGTTGAAAATTCAGATGGCTATAGCATATTGTAGAGGGCCATCTATCTTCATTTGAAGTGTGGTTTGAATACTAGGCTTATGCTATTTTTGTTTTCAAATGGTGAAGATCCGTCAATGGAATACATGTAACTGTGTTGAAGCAAAAATGCTGTAATGAAATTTTGAAAAACATTTTTATGACTTTTTTGTTTGCTATTATGAAAAGGAATGGAGTAGTGAATATTGACATTTATTCTTATCTGGGAAAATTTCCACATAGGACAAAGGAATCAAATATAGTGGTTAAGATTCATAGGAGCATTGTTGGACAAAAATTCGAATGTTTTGCCGAACACGACTTCACTCAGATAACGAAGAATTATACGAGTTTTATTAATATAGGTTGGATCCATTCCAGATAGCATATATCCGTTAATTATAATTCCTTATTTCAAGAGAACATCATTTGATTCCAACAAGAAATTATCACACGTTATCATTTACCACAAAAGGGTATTTTATTTGTAATGGCGACTGGACCTAGGTTAATTGTCTAGGCTGCTCTACGTACCTGTTATTGGGATCGAGCCGAATCGTAGTTCGGGGAGATTAAATTATTACTATTTTTTTTTGGTAAGATCAACGGGTAAATGACTCATTGTTTTTAAATGGATAAATATTCATCATGTTTGAAATGAGTAAATGACCATTTGATTTGATATGGGTGTAAGACCCATTTGGTTTACAAGAAAAATTTTGGGATTTGTGACTGCGCCTAGTTTAACTAGACTTCCTACGTATTTGAAAATGAATCAAGTCTGACGTAGTCCATGAAAAGAATTTGGAATTTCTTTGAGAGTGTGAATGCAGCCAGTGTAGATACTGGACTGCCTACGTATCCAACAAATGAAATTAAGTCTGACGTAGTTCATGAAAAGAATTTGGAATTTATTTTGAGAGTGTGACTGCACCCTGTGTAGATGCCGGACTGCCTACGTATCCAACAAATGGAATCAAGTCTGACATAGTTCATGATTTTTTGAATTTTATTTGAGTGGGGTTTTAAATGGGTGAATGACTCATTTAATTTTAAATTTTACTTGATTTGGTTTGAAATGGGTGAGTGACCCATTATTTTTTTTTTGGGATGAGCTTGAGTCGTATTTAAAACAACTTTGACTTATGTGCATCCATTTTAGGATTCACATAGGTTGTGACTTAAGATGGAATTAAATTCCAAGTTAAAAAAAAAAAAAAATTAGTGAATTTGTGAGTTAGAAACTCAAAAATTTGTTTAGTGCCAAAATTCAATTTTGGTTGTTTGCACCAGTAAACTTTGTCGAGAGAAGTAGAATTCTGAAATTTTCCCTAGTCGGGATGAGCGCCAGACCAATTCCAAGAGTATAAAACTCATATTTTTTTTTGTGTCACGTAGAGCTTTGATTAGGAGTTGGAAACTCCCATATTTTGTGCCTTAAAAAAAAAACAGCAGACCATAACAGAGTTTCAAAGAGTTTAAGACTCCTAGTAAGCATAAGGTTTGGTAGCAAGCTCTAGGTGGCCGTCGACGAAAAGCTTCGGAAATTAAGAAGTTCAAGACTCTTGTTGATTTTCACTTTTCTTGTCTTGGTTTGCTTCAATTTTCTTTATCGGCTGGAGCATGGAAAATCCATCATAAAGAGTTTGAAACTCCATCGAAGTGAAGGCTCAGAATATAGGCTTCGACCAAATAAATTAAATTTTCGCCATGGGCCGCAACGAATGTGGGATTTGGGTATCCCTACAATTAAAAGTCGAAGACTCCATGATGAAAGAGTCGAAGACTCTTGTGAAGCTATTTGTCGTTTTCATAGAAGAGTGCAACACTCTTATAATTTTTACGCAATCCTAAGTCGAGGAGTTGAAAACTCCTAAAGAAATGGGCCATATTTAGAAAGAACGTGCAGTTCTTATAATCATTTCGCCCATTTTTAGTGGTTTTTGAAAACCAATTGTCGCTATCATTTTTTTATCAGATCATAATATTGTTGGAAAGGAAATCCCAAGAGCCATTGACAGTGCATATGTATCGAATAACAAAAATTTTCTTTTAAAACCCTATAAGACGGAATTAGGGTTTACCTTCGAGATTGCTCTGGATTGATATCGTCTCAGCACGAACGCAGAACCTAACAACGAACGCGGAAGACAGCTCGACGAACCTCATGTCCTTCTGTCGTATATCCCCCAACATCAGAATCCAGATGCAGTGTGGGCTGCCAGAACCTCCGAACTTCTACTCTCTCTTTTAGCCTCTCTCAAAACCGTGAGTAAAGAATAGATGCTGATTTAGAGAGCCTAGACGTCTATATATAGGCTACAATAGAAACCCTAAGGAGAAATAATGACCAGGCTTCCAATGGGGCTAGGATTCGTATGTTCAACCTAGAACAAACATCCTATAACCCATTAATAATAAGTCAGTCCACTAAAAACTTATTATTGATCTCCTGAGTCTTATCTCAATTATATTCGAGCTCCTTATTATTATATGCTTAATAATCTCCCCACGTTTAAGACTACAGATGTCTATCAATTAAATAAATTACTGACAATTATATTTAATTGATTTCTTTTATTCCTTGAGACCTTACCATTCAACTTATTTGTCATATCAGATAATTAAATCCAACTGCAGAGTTTGACATGCACAAAACTTATGAGCTTTCTCAAGAGGACATCATCAACTCATTTAAATAGTAGGACGTGATTTCTTTTAATAATTAATTTCCACCATACAAATAACATCGTCTCCCAATTCAACGAGCTTATTGACTCAATATGAATCTCACTCTTTGATAAATTAAAATGACAAACATTATATGCATGTGACAATTAAATATTTCGGGATTAAGAGTATAAGTAATCATAATAATCATAAGGTATTTATTATCTTATTTGATCAATAAAAGATAATAGCCTCAATATGAGTATGTTCAATACACAAAGTGTACTAATGTAATAATCCGAGATATCAAACAGTCTCCTACAGTCAAGACAGACTATGCCAGAATATTACACTACAATCATACTGATGGTGTGTCTAATTCCATCTAGGATTGTGAATCTATACTCATATTATACAAGGATCCGATAATCTGATATTCTGTACATAAGCTAAATTCTACACAGTAGATTATCTATAATGTAAAATACAAGACACACATACATACCATATATTAAATATAATACAAATATTTTGCCCATATAGATTCTCAATAAAATGGAAAGAACAAACTTCTATTAATTAGTAAAACAAGTTTCACTACAAAAAACAAGTTTTTAGTATATTATTCTATCAAATATATGCTTAAAATGGGAAAGAGAGGAATTATAAATTCCAACGGGTTTGAAAGAGTCCGAGACTCTTTTTAACGATGAAAGAAACATGCCATTAAAATCAAAAGATTCTCAAGAGTTAGAAATTCTTTGATATTGTTTTAGAAAAATCGTGTCTTGATTAAAGAGTCTAAGACTCTTGAGAGCAAGTAAATTGAGGAGTTTGAAACTCCATTGCCTTAAAACGAAAGGCGTCAAAATAAAAAAATCAAAAAAAGTCCAAGCCATTTTTTTTAATCTTTCTTGGTCTGCCACAAATCTGTTGCAATAGAGGAGATCAGTAATAACTCACCCACTTTTTTGTTGCAATAGTGGATCAGATCAAGCATTCCTTTCCTTTTCATGTTTGGATTTTAAAATTTAAATAACTCACCCACTTTGGTTAGAGGTTTATATCAAGTAGGAGACCCTATCTAATATAACCTCTACCTTGGCCAACAGATAGATTTCACTTCTTCTTCATTGAACGTTACTTGCTTCCCAAAATCATTCAGGTAGCCTTTTCCTTACTTCAATGAGTTTTATTTTTTTTGCTTTGTTACAAGATTCAACCTATTGAAGGTCTTTCAAAAGACGTGCTCTATCAATGATCCGTATAGATTTTTTTTTAGGAACTAATAAACCAATTTTCCTTTTACAATAGGTCATTCAAAGACCCGAATTTTTTTTTGAAAATCAGTAAGTAAGTTCTTTTCATCATAGGTATTTTCAAGACCAAAATTTCTTTGAAGATAAACAAATAGATCTTTCCAAGACCTAACCATAATTTTTTGAGGTGGGATGCAATTTTGCACATGTACGTACACCTACAACATTTTTTGGCTAAATATGTTGATGAGTTTTTTTTTGGCTGAAAGAAATCAAAGCCTCCATTGTTTATGCTTCATGGGGATGCATTTTTATTTGAATCCCAAGCCTTGTATTTTTTTTTGTTGAGGTCTTCTAGATGTATTTCTTTAATGTGGTCTTTCAAAGACCAGGAAAAATACTTTTTTTTAAGGTCTTTTAATGACCGAGATTTTTATGGTTTCTTTAAGTCTTGGGAATCAACAACTAAAACCCCACTTTTTTACTCCTTTAGTTGGTCTTTGGAAGACCAATGTGGTATATCTTTACTCATTTTTTTTTTTTGGTTTCTTTTGTGGTCTTTGAAAGACCAGTGGAGTAGCATTAAGCCCCCCTTTTTTCATTTATGGTCTTTTAAAGACCAATGGAGCATTTTGTACACCATTTGGTGAATTTAATTCTTTTATCCGTTCTTTTTTATGCAGACTAATTGCAATGGACATTTATGGTGAAACAATTTGTCAATCGGCTATAGCTGTTAATGGTAAGGAGCTCAAGTTTGGATCACAATATACGAGATCATTCCCACTGAAGGATTTGAAAATCAACATCCCTTCCAAAGATCCCATAAGCTGGATTCAAAATACAGAGACTTTCACAGGCTGGTTTACATTCGACTCTCAGATGGAGGATACCGTAATTGATGTCTGCAAAAATTATGGACTTTTGTATAAAATCAGGATGCTTGAGAAAGTGGATGACAAAGGTCATGAGGATTGTAAGATACCGAATGACAAATAATTTTATCCGGCATTACACAGATTATATAATGAGAAGAAAAATTAGGGCTCAGACTTCAAGTTCAGGGGACTTGCGACATTTCAACCATACTTAATGGAATGGACTGACGGGATTTTAGTTGAATATAAAGAGCTGCTTGAACAGGCAAATAATTTTGGTGTCGTGGCTGTGTCATGCTACTCATATGAGCGTTGCAAAGATGTTTGGAGGACTTTTTGTGAGTTATGGAGCCCATTGACCAATACTTTCTACCACGGTGTTGGTGAGTTAGGCATTTCATTATATGACTTGAAAGTCATAGGTGGTCTACCAGTTTTAGGCGTTCCTTATGAAGAATTTTTACCTCCCAACTAAGAATTGTTTGATGAGAACCAATATCCTTCTACTATAACCGAACTTTTAAGGATCCATGCCACTTTATGTGATCACCTTGGGGACTCAAAGGTGACTTGGACTCAATGGATTCACTTCTTTTATAGGGGAGAAATGGTGTATGCTAGTTTTGGGGAGAATTCTAATTCTATTTTCAAGAAAGGTGAAGAATTCCGTCCCACAATGCATCAATTGCCTTTGGAGGTATCATCAAGAGGGACATTGGTTGCTTATTTAGCTTTGTGGCTTAGCAGATTCATTTTTCGTCATGGAAATAGTGTGGTGCGTCCAGAGACTTTCCATATGACCTCTTTGCTAGCCAAGAGAGCTGTTGTTTCACTTGCTCCAAGTCTTTTGGGCTATATCTATCATGGATTGGGAGAAATTGCTACTCACCCTAAAAGTCCCGGAGCGGCGAATCCAAATTTTCTCATTCATTATGTGCTTGGTTGGTTGGGAGAGCATTTCCCAGTTTTGTACCGTCGTCGACCTTAAGATGAATTTCCTCCAAACTATCCATTGTTGATCAGATAAACAGGTGTTCGAGGAGAGGAAATGAACACTTACGCAGCAAGAATTGTTTTTAGACATAGTCAGCATCTTTCTTTTCGACCCACTTCTTTTGATGAAAACGAAGATATTGAGTGTTTGGATGTTACAGGGATTTCAGATAAACATTTTGAGTTTTTGGTTTTCATACGCTCTACGTTGTTACCTGTACAAGTGGGTACTGATTTGTGCATCCAGCCTTATTACCCAAATAGATTTGCGCGTCAATTTGGGCTTGATCAAGGCATTCCCACAAATAACTCAAGTTTAATTTTGCACAAAGGTATGACCGCATCGAGGAGGTGGCTAAAGCACAAAATTTATTTTTGAGGAGGGACACTAATGCGTTGTTTTGTATCCCTCGGGCAAGCTATACAGGAGTCTGCACATACTGGTATTGCCGATGGTGGGTAAAAAACTCTGCTCCTTATTTGGGTATATCAGTCCGCAAAATACATCACACTTTGACGAAATGGCAATATAACCAATTGGAGCCAATTTTTGTGATTAAAAACATTCGAACTCTTACCAGGGGAATAAGGAGAGCCATCAAGCTGACCGAGGTTGCAGGTACAATTCCGAAAACTAGTCATGATAATTGTGGGAGAACTTATTCTAGTGAAAGAATAAAATTTCGAAACCATCAAGAATTTTCTTCGGATGATATAAATCCTAAAAGTGCTCGTTATGAAAGGTCATGTGGGTTAAATGGGGATGCGAGCTATGCTGGTGTACCTTACAAAGATCTTCCAGTGGATGAACCTTCTAGCACTGGGGTTAACCAAGGTGAAACATTTGGTAACCTTGAGGGGAGTGATATGAAAAGGCTCGAGACTGGATTGGACAATGAGCGTGTTGACTATGATGGTTCAGATGATTTTGTTATGACTGATCCATCAACTAATCTCCCTTTGGAACCTTGTCAAACTGCTTTCTCATTAGAGAGATTCTTGCCATTGATAAGTACCGAGCTTGGACTAAATATTGATCATCTTACAAGAAATTTCATTACTGGCCTCATGCAAGAAATAATTAGTCAAATCTCAGCATGTTCTTCACCTGAGATCTTATTAGAGTCTTGAGCTAAAGTGATGAAATCACTTCAAATGATCCGTGGGGTAATTACTGAAACTTATTCAGGGATGGACGAGGTCGATTGGTTTTCCAAAATTGTCACACAGACCTTTGAATTGTCTGAAACAATTACTTGTGATGACATTGTGTTGAGGCAAGGTACTAAATTTGATATGACTCATATCAATGACTTAGCTACTCGCCATACTGAATGGTTGAAGGTAAAAGAAAGTTTGAGCTTGGACCTGACGAATGTTCCGAAGCAATCAAATGACCTGAAAGCTAAAGAAGCACAAATTTTGGAAGAAGAATCAAGAATCCGAGCTATGAGAGCTCAACTAGAAATTGAGCAATCTGCTTTTAAGGACAGAGTCAAACAACTTGAGTCATCTCTAGGAGGGAAAGATGTAGTGGATCAAGAGCTTCAAAAATTAATGCTCGAGGCAGAAAATAAGGAATTTCAAGCAATTGAAGCTTGTAAGGAAGAATTTCAGAAACTTCTTAATTCTTTGCGATTGTTTTGTGGCAAACACTAATTTTTTTCTTGTAGACCCTTTTATTAGTAGTCATCAATAAACGATTTCGGAGTCTCTTGACTTTCGAATTTATTTATTCTTATATTTTTCTTTTTCCTATTTTGACCAAAATTTTGGGCAATAACCTTAATAGAACATTAATTAGTTTAAACACTTGAAAATGTCATTGGTGGAAAATTTTGATTTTTTTTTTTGTGTGGTTGCGCCTAGTTAAACTAGACTTCCTACATACCCTTCGTGGGATCAAGCCAACGTAGTTTGATTTTTTTTTTTTTTTTTTGTGTGGTGGCTGCACTAGTTAAACTAGACTGCCTACAAACCCTTCACGGGATCAAGCCAACGTAGTTCGATTTTTTTTTTTTTTTGTGGTGGTGGCTGCGCTTAGTTAAACTAGACTTCCTACGTACCCTTTGCGGGATCAAGCCAATGTAGTTTAATTTTTTTATTTTTGGTGGCTGCGCCTAGTTAAACTAGAGTGCCTACGTACTCTTCGCAAGATCAAGCAAACGTAGTTCAATTTTTTGATGGATTTTGATTTTTGTTTTTTTTTAAGCATAGAACTTTTTAATGAACTTCCCATTCACGCAGGGGTACATGCACTTCCCTTTAGAATTGGAAAGCTCATAAGCACCTATGGGAAAGACTTTAGTGATGACATATGGTCCTTCTCACTTTGGTTCAAATTTTACTTGCATCCTTCTCGCTATAACAACCGGTCATCTTACAATCAAAACCAAATCACCAACCGAGAAGGATCAAAATTTGACCTTTTTTTATTAAAGGCACCTGCCACTTGGGCTTGATAGATTTTAAGTTTGAGCATCAAGCCTTTTTTCATCCAGTGCTTCTAGCTTGGCTAATCTTATTTTTGTATTTTCATCTAGATTCGTGAGCTGAACAACAACCCTTAGAGATGGCAATTGCACTTCAAGTGGGAGCACTGCCTCCGAGCCATAGACGAGGCTATATGGGGTACAACCCGTGGAAGTACGATTTGTAGTCTTATATGCCCACAAAGCTTCTAGTAGTATTTCATGCCAATCTCTTTTGTTTTTGGAAACCATCTTCTTTAAGGATTTTCCACAGCACGTTATTGAAGGCGTTGGCTTGTCTATTAGCTGATGGCTTGTAAATTGCAAAATGCCCATGTTGAAACTTATATTTTTCAATCAATTTCCACATGGATTTATTTTTGAAGTACAAGGCATTATCAGAGATGATCTTCGATGGAACCCCATAACGATAAATTATGTGGTTCTTAATAAAATTTACAGCATCCAATGCCCTTACTTCTTTTAACGGTACAGCTTCAGCCCACTTGGAGAAATAATATGTTCCCGCCAAAATGTATTGATGAGAACGTGAAGATGGGGGCTTAGAAGGGCCAATTACATCTAGACCCCAAGTCTCGAAAGGCCATGACAACATAGTCAGATGGAGTAATTGAGGGGGTTGATGTATAAAATCTCCATGCAACTGACAAACTTTGAAATTTTTTGCAAATTTCATTGAATCTTGTACCATGGTTGGCCAGTATTAGCCCAATCGCTTTAGCTGTGCGGCTAGCTTAGGTCCAGCTTAGTGCGCACCTCAAGTACCAGCATGAGTTTCATACAAAGCATTCGCCGCTTCTTCTTTTGACAGGCATCTAAGAATGATTCCTTCAATGGATCTTCTGTATAGTGTGTCATTTAGGTATGCAAAACAAAGGACTCTTCATCTCAAATCAACCTTTTTCTTTGGGTCAAACGGTACCATGTAGGAAATACTCAATGAAAGGTTGCCGCCAATCTGGATCTTCTTAAATTTCACAAACAGTTACTACATTTACGCTTTCTATTGCTTCCATACGGTCAAGCACTTGGGGTAGTAAATGACGTTCCCCAACTGTGACTTGGATGTCCCATTGCTCAGGAAGAGTTAGACACGCGTCTAAATTAGCCAGTGCATCTGCTATGTCATTTTCTGACCTAGGCACATGATTGATCTGGATGTCTTGGAATTTAGACATTAAGTATTTACCCCTTTGGTAGTAAAATACTAAATTTTTATTTTTCACTTCATATTGATCGTTTAATTGTTTGACAATTAATTGAGAATCGCAAAACACTTGCAAACAATCAATATGCATTTCAAGTGCAATTTCTAGGCCAATGATCAATGCTTCATACTCAGCTGCATTGTTTGAGCATAATGCCAATAGCGAGAATGAATATGGAATTAATCCTCCAAAAGGTGTCACCAACACAATGCCTGCCCTTGCTCCTCGTTTCCTTGATGCCCCATCAAAATAAAGCTACCATGATGATGTTTCAATGGACAAGACATTGTCGTCAAAAAAATCATCAGGTAACTACATGTCGTCAGGAACAGGATGAGTTGCTAAGAAACATGCAAGTGCTTGTCCCTTTATTGCCTTTTGAGGTACAAATGTAATGTCAAACTCTGTTAACAGTACAGACCAACGGGCAACTCTTCCTGAAAAGAATGGTTTGGATATCAAGTACTTTAGAGGATTAGCCTTTGATGTCAGCCTTATAGGATGGGCAAGTAAGTAATGCCATAATTTTTGCACTAAAAAAATTAATGCCAGACACATTTTCTCAATAGGGGAGTAGTTGTGTTCTACTCCCACAAGCGTCCTACTGAGGTACTACAAGACATTTTCTTTTCTATCATCATTGTTTTGAGCTAGCATTGCCCCTAGAGAGCGTTCGAGTGCCACAATGTACAATATTAGGGGCTTTCCTTTTATAGGAGCCATTAACACATGAGGTTTTGATAAATACTCCTTAATGCTTTCAAAAGCATTCTGGCATGCTTGATCCCATACAAAAGGCACATCTTTTTTCATTAGCCTTGAGAAAGGTTGACGTCTTCCTGACAATTTGAGATAAACCTCCTTATGTAGGCCAACTTCCCTTGTAAACTGCATTACTCGCGTAACTTGCGAGGAGCAAGCATTTCTGTGATTGATTTTATTTTGGTGGGATCGATTTCAATACCTCGGTGCCTGACAACGAAACCAAGGAACTTTCCAAAAGTTACCCCAAACCCACATTTTAAGGGGTTAATTTTGAGTTGATTCTTTCTGAGTCTATCAAAGACTCTTTTGAGGCTCAAATGGTACTCCATTTTTCTAGTTTTAACATTCAACTGTGTTGTGGAGCAAATCATTGAAAATGATTGTCATGGCTCTTTGGTAAGTGGCACCTGCATTTTTCAATCCAAATGGCATTACTGTGTAATAGTAAATTCCTTTTGGAGTACAGAATGTCGTGAGTTCCTCGTCTTCAGGCGCCATTTTTATTTGATTGTAACCTGAGAAGCCATCCATAAAAGATAAAGCACCAAACCCTATGGTTGCATCCCCTAGTAGTTCAGTAATCAGGATTGGGAACTCATCTTTAGGACATGCATCATTTAGATCCCTGAAATTTATGTAGCTGCGCACTTGTCCATTATTTTTCTTAATAGGCACAATATTTGCGAGCCAAGTGGGATATTGAACTTCCCGAATAAAACTAGCACTTATCAGCTTATCCACTTCAACTTCAATTTGCACAGTTAGCTCTGGCCAAAAACGACGTTGACCTTGCTTTACAGGGAGTTTATTGTCCGATATAGCCAGTTGATGTATTGTATTGCAATTTTTGGATCTAGTCCTAGTATGTCTTGATAGCCCCGAGCAAAGACGTCCCTATATTCCCGAAGAAGGTGCTCATACTCATTTAATTCTTCTAAAGAGAGTTTAGCACTGACAAAGACAGCTTAGAATCTTTAGCTGTACCAAGATTAATTTCTCGGAGCTCATCAACAGTGGTTTGTTCTCTGTCTTCAATTTGAGGAGGTGCTGTTTGAACATTATTTTTTAACTTTGGGTCATCTTCTGGAATGGGATTGTCTTCCTCTTTCATATCCAAAGAATCTTCTATTTGATTTTCTTCGAAGGAAGCACAATTGACTTGTACAATCCCTTCTAGATTTTCTTCTGCTTTAACTTCCTCAACATTTTTCAAGACAATTCTCCTTTGAAATTTCTTCTTTAGCTTCTATTTCTTGTTCACATTGGACTTTGGGAATGTAGGCTTTGAATCAACTCCAAGCCGTTGAAAAACTGAAACTTGAGGCTTTTTGCCACCCTCCTCTTCAGTGAACATAGCTTGTTCTTTATCAATGAAAACTATTGCCACGGAAAAGGAAGTCTTGGGAATGTCATTTTTCTGGCGAGTTATAACTTTTTTTTTCCCCTTCTTAAAGAAAACTTTTGTGACGCCCCAAAATTCGGGTGTCCATAATTACCCCGTTGATCACCCATCAACCCGCAGAATTTTCATAGATACCGTATAACTCGATACCACGCCGTTATGCCCCATTTACCGGGATCCATAATTTAACAAAATTCGGGCAAAGTCTCCTTTGTACGAGGAGCTCTACCCAAAACGCAACCTGTGCAATCATACAATATTGACCACACCGGGTCCATTCTTCCATACTCAATTGCATTGTATCGGATACTACAATAATCATCATCACTACGTACATTCATTCATAAAAGAATAAATGTCTCAAAAAAGTCTCATATACATGCCTTTTAAATATAAACAAGTTTTTGTTACAAAAAATTATACAATGCCAAAAGTAAACATATATAAGAGAGTACAACGTCAAACTAATAGCCACAATCCATCTCTGTCGTCAAAGCGGACTAGTAGGAGGGCCTTCGGTGAAAGCCTGTGGTGTACCTGAAAATTGTTCCCATAAAGGGTGAGTCAATGCTCAATAGGGTAACTCCTATAGAGAATACCTCTCAACCCAAATGCATATGAAATGTCATATGCAACAATCATTTCATGCATTCATTCAAATATGTCTATTATGAACAAATGTCATAAATCATATCATGCCATGAGATGAGGCTCACGCAAGCAAAACCAACACCAAGCCCCATCCCGGGCTTCCATAATACATGCAATGTCATGCGTATGTATCCAGGCATTCCAAGCCCCCGTCATTGGTTTTATGTACACTCAATGAATAATTAATTCATTTTCTTGTGTCTTTGGGGGGAGATGATTTATGGTATTACACCAATGGGACACCACACTATCAACGGATTTTCATGACATCCCACACATGGCTTCGTTTTTGCTGTTACACTTTTCTAGAATTGCACCGTCGAAAAGTGTATAAACCAAGTAAGCAGGTCTTGCACCTGAGGGAGAATCTAGCCCTTCTTGGTATACCATGACACATTTATCCATTTAATTTTCCGTGCGACTCAGCCGGACCTTGGTGCAACTTTTTCGAGCGACGATCAACCACCTATGTGGTGATTGATTTCATACCATGCGCATACTCCCACCCATGTCAATGCCCATGAATGTAGTGAAATCCATGCATAAATGCAATACAATGTGTAATTGACTTTGGTACCATTTACAATATCCATTACATAATGAATGCAATATAATGACATTTTCAACACAATCCCAAGCATATTATGTAAGATAATCAACTCAACTAACATACTTGTATTCACCTAGAAATTTAAACAAACACCTAGAGGGCACATCAATTTACACAACTAACATGCTTTTTACTTCCAACATGACAACATATTTATTAATTCTATAAATATAAGCACAAGTCCACCACACTAATCATATGCTAAATAATCATTTAACATACATATTATTTCATAATCACATGACAAGCTAATAATTTTATTAAACTTGATATGCCATTAAAACATCAAGTCTTGCTAATGTACAATTTACATGCTTTAAACCACTAACATTAACTTATATCAAATTAATCATAATAGGATTTTACTAATTACAAGGTTAATTATAAATCCTATATTGGACCCACTAGTTACACTAGTCAAGACCTAACATGTGATATACACCCTTAGCCTACCCATTTCATATGCCATCTTTTAAGTTGAAATTACATCTAAATAGGGGAAACCCTACCTCTCGTAGCGTGAGCCTACGTAGTAGAACTCCAGGGAAAGCCCGAATTTAGCTTTCCAAGTCTTAGTCCTAGATTCTCGCCTTTGATAATTTTTTTGGAGAAAAATGCGATCTGTGGTATGGTTGCATAGCTCTCGTTACGTAGAACAACTTTAATTCTTAGCCCGAAGCGATTAAACTGTTTGATCTTCGTAGATCTAAAAAGGAAGGAAGGAGAAAGAAAAAAAAAACTCATTTTTCTCTCTCTCACTCTCTTGGCAGGCTACTAGAGAAGAAAACAAAGTGGAAGACAAAAAAGTCTTCCACTTTATATTGTCTAAATGTGTGGCCCACATCGCGTCACACGTCTTCTTTTTAACAGGTCCAATTTTATTCCGAGTCAATTAAATCTCGTCTCATGTTAAGTTTAACATATTTTTATTGAACTAAATTTAAATTATTTTTCGGGTCCCGCGAATAAAATCTGATCGCAATTATTTTAGTCGCGCGACACTCGATCGCTTTGTAACACGTGAAAAATTCAATTTTCTTAGAATTTTACAAAAATTTACTGGGTAGCTAGATTTCGCGAGATGAATCCAATAGTTAGGTCTGTTTTGTCATCTGAATTATATAAAAATTTCATGTTTTTGACCCATGCTTTAACAATTAATTACTATTTTACCCCTTTAATTAGGATTTTAATAAAAAAAATTCTCGAGTTTTACAACTTTACTCTTTTGGGGTCCCAAATTGTATGGAGATGATGATGAAGGAAAATTCGATGTTCTATCTTTAAAGAAAACAAATCTCTTTGTCTAACTTTCATCGTCTCCAAATGTGGTTGAGATTACAATGTCTTCAGGGATTGATTGATTTATCCTTCGAAGAGGACATGTGTAAGTTATAGTAAGTGACGAAATTGTATCTCGAACTAAAGTCAAAAATTCTTTTAATTTTCCTTGCTCTTTTGGTACATACTTCAAAACCAATCTTTCCTTCGGTGCAATTGAAACTTGACCTTTTTGGACCCTTTTAGGAGTTGTCTTGATTTGGATAACTTTTGAAGCTTTTGATGATTGAGAAGTTGATGGTTTGGAGCTACCCTCACTCCTCGTTATAGCTTCTGTATCCTTTCGGCTATTAGTAGAAAATGAGAATTTTTCATTTTATAGAACTTGGTGTCAGCATAGTTCACCTCTTCAATCCCAAATGGATTCAGGTTTGCCACCACTGTCTTCTCATCCCCATCTTTACAAAACTTGAAAACTTGGTGGAGTGTGGAGGGAATGACACCATTAACATGCAGCCATGGACGTCCTAACAAGGCATTGCATGTCGTATCTGCATCTATGACATGGAAAATGGCCTCCGTGTGAAAATCGTTAATTTCAATCTTCACTTCGATGATGCCTAGGGCTCTTTACCCTACTTGATTAAAGCCTTGAATTGTTAGCATGGATGGTGACAAATGTTTTGCTGACATACCCATAGCATAAAACGTATTTAGAGGAAGTAGATTTATAGCTGAACCATAGTCAAGCATAATTTGATTCACTTGAGTGTCTCCAATTTTGCCAATGACATAAAGAGGGCGGTTGTGATATTCCACCCCCAGCTAAAGATCATCATCAGTGAAGGTAATGCAGGCCATACATGAAGCACATACCTTCAGTGAGTGTTGAGCGTCTACTGGTTCAACGTTATCAACATAGAGATCGGGACTCATCAATGCTTGAATAAACGCCTTTCTAAGCTCTCTAGACAGCTGAAGAGCATCATATACACTGAAAAGCGCTGAAATGCATTTTAGATGCGTGAGGATATCATATTTAACCTTTACAGGAGATGATGCATTTCCAGACCTTTGCTTTGTTGGTGCCCCTTGGTTACCTCTAAGCTTAATAGCTTCCCCATTTTCAGATGATTCTTTTGGCGCTTGACCTTGAGGACTCAAAGATGAGGGTTCTACAACCTTTTTATTTGGTAGAGCTTTCGGAGGTGACTAAGGCGTTTTCCAGAACGTAAGGTAATCTCGTCGACCCCGGGGTCAAATAAATCACCTTCCTCACATGTGTCCATGTAGCATTGCATCACCATTTCTTCTTCAACATCTTCATCTTTGAAGAATTTCGTAGGTAAATACTCTTCAAGAGTAATTGGTACTCTCTCAGGCTGGACGTACTCATCCTCCAAACGGACTTGAGTTTTATTTTGAGTCTTCTTTTTCTTTTTTTTCTTATCTACCTTTTTCCCTCGAAACTTTATTCTAGGGCGGCCTGAAGGTTTGACACTGGGGATAAAGTAATTGTCCTCTTTTTAGTCATCTTGTTGACATGTGTTTGCCACTCATCTCCTGATTCACAAAAATCGCTCCAACAATCCAAATTTGGTTATGTCATAAGCTCCTAAAGCGTTGGAATTGTCAAATTTTTTGAATGGGGCATGTCCGGATAAGCGTACTGATAGGTAACCTCACCGTCGACAAGAAAAGCAACTCGGATTATTCCATTTGGTAGCATTACAGTGGGATAGACTCGTTTTCAACTAGGAAGATATTATTTGAAGTGGCAGCAGTGGAGGACTCTTGTATTTCAATGTCTCCCTTATTCACCATTGCTTGAATAATATTCTTAAGGACATAACAATCCTTTAGAGAATGACTAATAATCCGATAGTATCGAAAAAAATTTGCATTGTCGGTCTTGTTAACCTCGGACGGTCGCTTAGGCTCTTTTAATTCTATTTCCTTAGCCTTTAGCAATGAGTTGAAAATTTCTTCCACATCATCATCTTTGAAAGTGTACTTCAATTCTTTTCTTTCTTTTAAAGAGGGATTTCTGGAAGTTTCTTTCCCATTTTTAGTGACTTCAATTCTTATTGACATTGACAATGACAAATGTAGTCATGGCCTCATCTTTCTTTGTTGGCTTCTTATTATCGAACTTCTTCTCTTCAATCATTCGTGATTTTTGAGTCACATTCTTTTGTCGGGCTATTTGTCTTTCAACATTGCTAGCCTTGGAGACGAGAGCGTCAAATGACTAGGGTTCTACCGTGCTTACAAATGTTGCAATCTCTGGAAGCAAATTATTGGAACACATTTGAACTACAGATTGTTCACTTAGCTTTTCAGAGCATTGAAGGTTAAGATTTCTCCACCTTGTAATGAAGTCATTAACGCTTTCATTTTTTCTTTGTCGAGCAGGTCAATTATTGATATTTTCTTCTTTGAACTAACAAATTGGGCTAAAAATGCCCTTTTCATATCATCCCACATGATGATCGAACCCGGCTGCAATTGAGTGTACCAAGTGAATGCTGACCCTTTTAAGGATTGCACAAATTGCCTTATTAACAAGGCGTCAGACAAGGCTGACTCCCCACATGTTGAATAAAAGTGAGGGAGATGTTCTTGGGGTGACCCATTAATCCCATCGATTTTTTCAAAGTTTGGTTTTTGATAACCATGAGGAAATGGGATGGTATCATAATGAGTAGGATATGGCTTACGATACCCAAGCACTGGTGGAGTCATGGATGCTTGGAATTCTTGAATTCCGTCAGCAATTAATGTTTTCAAATTTACCAGAATGACTGGCGTTGTAGAAGTTTAAGCCTTTTCAGTGGTTTGAACATGTTCTCGTGCTGAGGCGCTAGCTTGGCTAGCCACTTGGGCTGTGAGGGCAGCTATCTCAGCGTCTTTCTTAGTCAATTTTCTCTGCATCTCACTTAACTGCTCCTCAATGCTTGATGTGCCTGTAACAAGAACTGGCATATCCTTTGAGTCAGATTCTTGATCAATTTTTAGCTTTTCTCGGAACTGATGTCCCAACTCATCCAAAAAATCCTCTTCTTGGAAGAAAGCTTTAGGATCTCCATAAAGAGGATTATTTGAACTTGACATTGAGCTAATGGATTGTGTAAAACCTGGGTAAATTTGAATTTTTATGGAAAAATGGCAAAACAGTAAATTACCACTACGGTACGGGTTAAAAACTTGAATTTTTCTAGAACTCGGATGACAAAATGGACCTCACTGTTGGATTCGTCTCGCAAAATTTAGTTACCCAATCAATTTTTGTCAAATTTCGAGACAGTCGAATTTTTTTTACGTTTTACGGGGCGATTGGGTGTCGCGTGACCTAAAAACGAGACATGAAATTAAATTTTAAAAATTAGAAAATAATTTAAAGCTATTTCAAATAAAAATATTTTGAACTTGAACCATGACGAAATTTAATCGTTTCGGAACAAAATCGGACCCGGGAATGGAGGATGTGTGGCACGACGAGGGCCAAACATTTCAAGGGGTATAAATAAGGGGAGAAAATCAGATTTTCTCCCCTTTTCAGCTGAGTTTTTACGTTGGAGAGGGAAGAGAGGGAAAAATAGAGAGTTCCAACTTCTCTATATGATATACGGCGTTCCTTTGGTCGAATAGACTTGAGTCAAGAATTAAAGTTCCTCTACGCGACGAGGGCTACCACTACGTACCAAAAAAATTGAATTTCACCGAAGATTCAAAAATGGGATTTTGGGAGAAATCAAGATTTGAGCTTGGTTTGTATTCTTGAAGGTTTTTACAACTTATTTTTACGCTTCAAGAGGTAGGGTTCTTTCCTAACTAGGTTTATTTCCAACCTAGGGTTGTTATATGGAATGGGTAGGGTGTTAAAGGTGTAATCTCTTGTGTGACACTTACCTATGATAGTTGAAATCTAGAAAATGGGTATAGAAATGGGTAAAATCAATTCTAGCTTGAATTGGGTATGTAAAAATTACTTGATGTGATTTCTTGAGAAATGTGATAAATGTAGGTGTTTGATAAAATGCCTTGAATGATATATGTGGGTGTTGATAAAATGCCTTGAATGATGTATGTGGGTGTTTGATAAAATACCTTGAATGATTGAAGTATGTTGTTTTGATGAAATTGGAATAACATGCTTGGACGCTGTTGTAAATTGTAATTATATGCTTATGATATAATTGACAATTGGAAAAGTTGAATGAGATAGAATGTTTATTATGTGCACATGACATATGGAACATGATGTGAAATTGCAATTGAGATCTTAGTTGCATAAGGATATGAAATTCAATTTGTACATTTACATTGCATATGCATGGGAAACATCGCATGTGTGGGTATTGACATGAGTGTGGGTGTGTGCATGATTTGATCAAACACCATTCTTGGTGGATGATGCGTGGGCTCGGGATAGTTGGGCTGATGGTTCGAATGAGTCGCACAGTTTGTATTGAAAATAGGATCAGGGTTAGCAAAAATGGTTAGATTGTCCCTCGGGTGCAAGACCCGGTGATTGGATACGCACTCTGTTGGTGTAGAGTCCATAAAGTGTGTCGGCGTACGCAAAACCGTTGGTGGAAGTCCATTAATGCAGTGTCGGTTGGGTGTCCGTTGGTGTGAGTCCATAAATACCCACTCCAAGAAAGATCCGGAATTTAAATTGGTCATTAGATGTGTAACATCAATGGCAAGGGCTTGGAATGCTCAGATACATACGCATGACATTGCATGTATTGTGGGAGCCGGTAAAGGCTCGGGTTGAGTTGCATGTGTGAGTCTTATCTCATAACATGACATGACATAGAGGATCCATTATGAATTGCATATTTTTGAATGGATTAATTATTGCTTGTGAATTGCATGTGAACATTTCATATGCATCTAGGTTGAGAAGTAGCCTATTTAGGAGATACCCTATTGAGTATGGCTCACCCTTTATGGAGACAACATTTCAGGTGCGGGACATGCGCCGGTGGACGGCTCTCAATCGGGCCCTCATTGTTGAAGAAAAATCGAGTTGTGGCTTTTGAAACACGTTTTGTCAAAACTATTATGTTATTTAGTTTTGGACATGTAATATTGTAAAGGATTGTAAAGTGAACTCACATGAATTGTATTTTGCTTAAAATTGATGTTATATGAGTTTGAGTGGGTGTTGTATTGGGTTGGAATGGATTGAAATTGAAAAAGGATGGAATCGGAAAAAAACTGGAAAGACCTACCGGTAGAACATCGAGTACTTCTACTGGTAGAACTTTTCCAGTAAGCAGTTCCTATCGGTAGAACATCAAGTTTTGCGGTAGAACATTTCCAGTGAGTTTTCCTACCGGTAGAATTTTGACAAACCTACCGATAGAACAATTCCAGTAGTCTTTTCCTACCGGTAGAACTTGCACATCTTCTACCGGTTGGTTTTATTCAAACTGCAAATTTTCAAATGTTTTGCTATGCTTCCGGGCCTTGAGTCCTTTTACTTCAAGGGAGTAAATGGTGTTATATTGAGGATAAATTAATGTATATTGGACATTGGATGGGTCATGTGGTTGAATGGTATACATGTTATGCGTTTGGAAGTACCCGGTACAAGGGAGACTCTGCCCAAACTTTGAGTAGTCGTGATCCCAGTAAAGGGGATGTTGTGACGTGGTGTCGGGTTAAGCGGCATTCACGGGTATTTTTGCGGGTTGATGGGTGATCAACGGATTGACAAATGACTCCCGATTTTAGGGGCGTCACAGCTTGATATCAGAGCCTAGGTTTTCGATTTACCTAGGGCTTGCGGGGCATGAGTTTAGACCATTGCATCCATTGTGCATTACATGTTATGTACTTTAAATGCTACATGTTATGTGTTATATGTTATGTGAACAATATGCACGACTAAATTTATATGGAAAAGAGACACTAGGGTTAGAGAACATAACCTTGGGGGTCGAAAAAAGAATGAACGAGATAGTGCAGATGTGTAGATTCCTACTAGTGGGTGACACATGCTCTACTAGTGAGACAAGGAGAGAAATCTCAAAGTTTGAACTTGATCCCTATCTTGGGATACTAAGTTAGTGCTCTATTGCTATTTGATGTAGAGGAAGAGGACGCGGCCGAGGTAGTGTGCAGAACAACAACCAACCACCACCGGCCTTTGACCAACAAGCCTTTATGGAGGCTATTGGCACTATGACGGTTACCTTTGCACAGGCTAGCACCAATGTGGGCCAAGGGGGCTCAACTAACCTCCAAAAGTTCAAGGCACACAAACCTCCGACTTTTATGGGAGGGACGGATCCGATGGTGGGCGACCATTGGTTTTAGCAAGTTGGCAAGATCTTAGAGGCTATGTAGATCACCTCTGATGCCACTAAGATAAGACTAGCTGCATTCCAGCTACAAGGAGAGGCCCATCTGTGGTGGGATTGGGCAAAGGCCTCGAAGAACTTCAAGGCGATGACATGGAGAGAGTTCTGAGAGCTCTTCATGGGCAAGTACTTCCCATCGGCTGTTCGACACGTGAAAGCCTGAGAATTCTTGGATTTGAAGCAATGGACTATGACGATGATGGAATACGTGGCTAAGTTCACAGAATTAGCCCGTTTCGCCGATGATTATGTGGCCACAGACATGACCAAAGTGAGGAGGTTTGAGGATGGTTTGAAATTTTCCATCCGGGGGAAAATTGTGGGCTACCGCCTACAAGACTTGGACTCGATGATCGAGACGGCTATGGCCATTGAGAAAGAGGTCGATGATGCAAGGAGCATCCGGGAGGCAGGTGCTAAGGACAAGAAGAAAGAGGGTCAATCCTTTTCTTCTAGTTCGGGGAAGAAGCAAAAGACTTCTACCCCACAAAGGTATCAAGGATAGGGTCGCAGCTACCAAGGCCAAGGTTAATCCTCCAAAGGCGGGAGAATCTTTAGGACTACCTACCAGGCAGGCTAGAGGACTTGTTACATATGCCACCAGTCAGGTCACATGTAGCAAGATTTTCCTCAGAGGTAGGGATCCCAAAGCTATGGGGCATCTCAGTCCCAGTTATCGGTGGGACATACACAGACTTATTTCGTCCCTCCCTACCCCACCATGGGCCAGGGGAGCCAGTATCAGTTCTAAGGTGCTACACAGACCCCTACTACTTCAAGTGCGGGGACTCCGTAATCATACCAGATGGGCTAAGGCATGGGCCGAGGCCGAGGACAGAGCTCACAGGCTGGGACTTCGGGGACCCAGGGACGAGTCTACACCATCACACCTCAGACTGAGCTAGTAGATTAGTCGGTTATTCAGGGTACATTTTTACTATCTCGCTTATGGGCAAGGGTATTATTTGACTCTGGTGCATCACATTCATTTATTTCTACATAATGTGTGAAGGATTTGAGCTTAGAGGTTGAGGCCTTGGAAGAGCCAGTGCATGTGAGTTCTCCCCTAGGAGCGAGGGTGAGTATTGATCAGATATGTCGGGGTTGTGAGTTAGAGATCTCGGAGATTCTACTCATCGTGGACCTTAGGGTCATGGACTTGTCAGAGTTTGATGTCATTCTTGGGATGGACTGGTTGACGGCACACCGAGTTGTCATTGATTGTGATTGGAAGAGGGTCACTACCTACACACCGGAAGGTGTTTGTTTCAAGTTTCAGTAGGAAAAGTACGATGCCTTACCCCAAGTAGTGTATAATTCATGTTGGCAAGGGCAGTTGATGTGTTGGCTAGCAAGCCTTACCTGAAGGACGAGGCGAAACAGGAGTTGGGTTTACCTCGGGTGGTTTGTGAGTATGAGGACGTTTTTCTGGACGAACTATCGGGATTACCTCCACATAGAGATGTAGACTTCACTGTTGAGATGCACACGATACATCGTCTATTTATATAACTTCGCATAGGATGGCACTGGCAGAATTACAAGAACTCAAGGTCCAATTGCAAGAATTGATGGATAAGAGCTTCATTAGACCGAGTACCTCACCTTCGGGTGCTCCGGTGTTGTTTGCCAAGAACAATGATAAGACCCTTCGACTATGTATAGATTACTAGCAGTTGAATCGGGTTACTATCAAGAATAGATACCCTTTGCTGATAATTAATGATTTGTTTGATAGCTGAGAGGGGCGCGGGTATACTCCAAGATAGATCTATGCACGGGTTACCATCAGTTGAGGATTAGGGAGGTGGATATCCCTAAGACGGTGTTTAGGCCGCGGTATGGGCATTTTGAGTTCACTGTTATGCCTTTTGGATTGACGAATGCCCCGGTGGCATTCATGGATCTCATGCATAGGTTGTTCCAACCCTACCTAAATCTTTTTGTCGTAGTCTTTGTTGACGACATTTTGATCTACTCCAAGTCTGATGAGGAGTATGAGGGTCACTTGAGAATTATTTTTCAGACCTTGAGGGACCATTAGTTGTACGCCAAGTTCAGTAAGTGTGAATTTTGGCTCACAGAGGTAAAATTTTTGGGACACGTGGTGTCGGCATTGGGTGTGTCAGTTAACCCAGAGAAGGTTGAGGCGGTTATGAGTTGGGAGAGGTCGAAGTCAGTCTTTGAGATACACAGTTTCTTAGGATTGGCGGTGTATTACAGGAGGTTTATTGAGGACTTCTCCCGACTAGTTGAACCTATGACTAGACTGACCCGGAAGAAGGTCAAGTTTTAGTGGGATGACTCGTGTGAGAGGGCATTTCAAGAGTTGAAGGGGAGGCTTACTTCAGCTCCTATTTTGATAGTCCCGAAGAGAGGACAGAGGTACACAGTATATTGTAATGCCTCCAAGGACGGACTCGGGTGTGTTTTGATGCAGTTTGGGAGAGTGATAACTTACGATTCTCGGTAGTTAAAGAACCATGAGTAGAACTACCCCCACGCACGATATGGAGTTAGCAGTCATTGTCTTTGCCTTGAAGGCGTGGCGCCACTATTTATATGGTGAGCAATTTGAGGTGTTCTCAGACTACAAGAGTTTGAAGTACATCTTTACACAGTGGGACCTCAATATGAGGCAATGCAGGTGGATGGAGTATTTGGAGGACTACGACTTCACTTTTTATTACCACCCCGGTAAGGCAAACGTGGTGGCTGATGCACTCAGCCAGAAGTCACGGAGAGTCTTGGCCCGTGTGGCTTCCCGGGAGTGGCAGATACTCGAGACTGTAGGGTAGTTCGGACTACATTACAGGGTTTAGGCTCAGGGCACTTTTGGGATTTTGGTGGCTACACCTTCCTTACTGAGCACAGTGATTAAGTCCTAGGGGCAGGACATAGAGATATTGTCCATTAGGGACTGGGTACAGTCGGGTACAAGTGACGAGGGTTGGGTCAGTCACGTGGATGGTAGTCTTCGGTTCAGGGGAAGAGTTGTGGTTCTCCAGTTTACGAATCTGAGAGTGGAGTTCCTTAGGGAGTTTCATTGATCCCGTTTTGTTGTACATCTCGGTGGCATAAAGATGTACCATGATCTTCGTCGCCAGTATTACTGGAGTGGGATGAAGAGGCACGTCGGAGACTTCGTTAGTCGATGTCGCACGTGTCAGCAGGTCAAGGCTGAACACCAGAGACCAGCAGTGTTGCTCAAGTCTTTGGAGATTGCTGAGTGAAAGTGGGAGTATGTCACGATGGATTTTGTGACCCACTTGTCACGAACATCGCAGGGGCATGACGCGGTGTAGGTGACAGTGGACCGACTTACGAAGTCGACACACTTTTTGGTAGCACTGATGACCTTCACACTGGAGGAATTCTGCAGACTGTACGTACGGGAGATAGTCCGATTGCATGGGGTGCCCGTATCTATAGTGTTGGATCGGGATCCCAGGTTCACGGCCCATTTTTGGGAGAGTTTCTAGCGGGTCATAGGGACACAGTTGATGATGAACATAGCTTTTCATCCCCAGATGGACGGTCAGTCAGAGAGGACCATCCAGACTTTAGAGGACATACTACGGGCATGCGTCCTAGATCTCAAGGCTAGCTAGGAAGAGCATTTATGGAGAGAGACCCTCTACAGATCCAAATTTGGTTAGAGACACCTCGGAGAAGGTGGACTTGATACAGCAGCATTTTCTCACGGCTCAGAGCCGGTAGAAGAGTTACGCCGACAGGCGGCGGTGACCTCTAGAGTTTGAGATTAGATATCACGTCTTCTTGAAGGTGATGCCAAAGAGGGGAGTGGTCAGGTTTGAGAAGCGAAGAAAGCTGTCGTCGAGGTATATCGGGCCCTTCGAGGTACTCAAGAGGGTTGGTACAGTTACTTACCAGTTGGCGTTACCGCCAAATTTATCGGGTGTTCATGCGGTATTCCATGTCTCTATGTTCCGGAAGTGCACTCCAGATCTGACACATGTGGTGGATTAGGACAAGCTGATTGTTAATGCAGATGGGACCTTCGAGGAGGGACTGATGCGTATCATGAATAACCGAGAGCAGGTTTTGCGAGGCAAGACCCTGAGGCTGGTGAAGGTACTATGGCAGCACCGAGGTGTGGAAGAGACGACATGGGAGCATGATGACACCATACGTACCAGTTATCCGTTCTTGTTCGATGATGGAGGTACATTATTGTAGTCATAAGTGTTATATTACTTGTTGCATATGCATGCGGTTAAGTGTGCATGAGTGTGTGAATTTCGGGGACGAAATTCTTTTTAAGGGGAGAAGAATGTAAAACCCGGGTAAATTTAAATTTTTATGGAAAAAGGGCAAAACGGTAAATTGTCACAACGGTACGGGTTGAAAATTTAAATTTTTCTAGAATTCGGATGACAAAACGGACCTCATCGTTGGATTCATCTCGCGAAATCTAATTACCGAGTCAATTTTCATCGAATTTCGAGACAGTCGGATTTTTCGATTTTTACGGGGCGATCGCGTGACCTAAAAACGAGACATGAAATTAAATTTTAAAAATTGAAAAATAATTTACAGTTATTTGAAATAAAAATATTTTGAACTTGAATCGGTACGAAATTTAATCGTTTCGGGACAAAATCGAACCTGAGAATGGAGGACGTATGACGAGACGAGGGCCAAACATTCCAAGGGGTATAAATAGGGGAGAAAATCAGATTTTTCTCCCCATTTCAATTGGGTTTTTACGTTGGAGAGGGAAAAATAGAGAGTTTCAACTTCTCTCTACGATCTACGGCGTTCCTTTGGTTGAATCGACTAAGGTCAAGAATTAAAGTTCCTCTACACGACGAGGGCTACGACTAGCTTGAATTTAGTATATAGAAATTACTTGATGTGATTTTTTTGAGAAATGTGATATATGTGGGTGCTTGATAAAATACCTTGAATGATATATGTGGGTGTTGATAAATTGCTTTGAATGATGTACGTGGGTGTTTGATAAAATGCCTTGAATGATTGAAGTATGTTGTTTTGATGAAATTGGAATAACATACTTGGACGATGTTGTAAATTATAATTATATACTTATGATATAATTGACAATTGGGAATGTTGAATAAGATAGACTGATGTTCATTATATGCACATGACATATGGAACATGATGTGAAATTGCAATTGAGATCTTAGTTGCATAAGAATATGAAATGCAATTGTACATTTATATTGCATATGCACGGGAAACATCACATATTGACATGAGTGTGGGTGTGTATGCATAGTTTGATCAAAAACCATTCTTGGTGGATGATGCATGGGCTCGGGATAGTTGGGCCGATGGTTCGACTGAGTGGCACGGTTTGCATTGAAAATAGGGTCGAGGTTAGCAAGAAGGGCTAGATTGTCCCTCCGGTGCAAGATCCGGTGATTGGATATGCACTTCGTTGGTGTAGAGTCCATAAAGTGTGTCGGCGTGCGCGGAGCCGTTGGTGGAAGTCCATTAATGTCGTGTCGGTTGGGTGTCTATTGGTGTGAGTCCATAAATACCCACCCCAAGAAAGACCCGGGATTTAAATTGATCATTAGATGTTTCGTATTCGATGGCAAATAAATGGTACCATTTAGTTACAAATGTACTTCTATCACATACTCAACTAATTAACATAATCAATGCTTAACTTTACAGTATAATTCGATATTTGTAGGATTAATCTGAAATGGTTAGAGAAATAAAAAGAATAAATACAACTCAACTTCTACGATGTGATACGATAATGGGATAACTTAAGTCTTATATTGTTGCAATCAAGTATACAATTTTTTAAGTAATTTATTTGACAAATAATTTTTTTTTTCTCTTTCTAAATAACTAGGTGGTTTTGTAAGCACCTAACTTGCGATATCGCATTCATATTGATATACGGACATTCAGGAGAATGATGCAGTGAAAGTACAATTACAAGTGAATGTACTTAGTTATTCATATTAGCTTAAGTTTAGTGCTAATTCTATTTACATTTGTATCTCATTTATTTTGGTATTAGATGTTTGAGTTATTGTATTATAGTTTTTTATAAATAGTACTAATAGCGGTACTAACGCGATATGATGAGGTTATTTATGTAAGGTAATTTTTTTTTATATAAAGGTTTGATTATGAGTTGTATACACATGTTGATGTTGATATTGTTAATTAGATCATGTATTCAAAGTGAACTATGTCAAAATTTTATTAAAGATAACAATTGGTTTATGTCAACTATTAAATTTTTTTTATTACACTAATTATTTTGATATGAGATTCAAGTGTGCAGTCATAAACATGTAATATGTTGTTGGTAGTAGTGGTGCTGAACAGTAGTTGAATGTTAAAATAATAGAATTTGGTGTAATGAAAGTTACATTGTTGAATGCCAAAAAACCCTCTTTTATTCGGTATGCATTTTAATTAACACGTGTAGTGAAGGCCCGAGCAATTACTAATAGATTTTTAAGGTACAAAGCAATTACTAATAGTTTTTTAAGGTATGATGACAAAATATTTAAATTGTGTATATGTGTTTAAAATTTGAGTTATGTTTTAAAGATAGTTTTGTCCATTTTTTTTTATATACTCTTCGATTTTAGATATTTATTGTTATTATTATGTGTATCATTTTTTTATCTTGCTAATACTTATTTTTTTTAGTTATTAATTTTTTTTTGTCATAAGTCTTGAGACATGTACAATAACTAATTAATCAATCAAAAAGAAAAAGAACTTTCTTATGGTAGAGAGAGACAAAGAGAGAGAAAAAGGAGGGGAACAAGTCTTCTATTTCAGCAGATGCTACCACTCTGTCACGTCAACAGTCGACGGGTGCTTAGGTCATGAATGGTATGGGTTGAGACAATTTCATGTCAAATTTTAGCCTCACTCTTTGAAAAATATTTTATTTATATTTAATTTATGAATGATTTATTTTTGATCGAATTGGAATAGAGATTAATCGATGTACATGTAAACTAGCTTGGACACGTGACCATAATGCCAAAAAAATAAGTCTGACGAATCGTATCATATCGAATTTCTATCGTGTATGAATCGTAAATAAAAATATATAAACGAGTTGTATTATATTTTTTTTTATTGATTTCATCTATACCTAATTTTATAATGTGTTAACAAGTCGTTATATATTTTAACACCCCTAACTATAATACTAAAAAAATAATAACAGTAGCATATTTATTCATTTTATCTAATAATAATGTAACATGGATTTAGTTTTATTATTATTATTTAAAAATATTTTGAGAATTATTTTTTAGTATATATTGAAAAATTAAATTTATTACTCTAGCCCTCAATTTTTTGAAGTGATAAAATATTAAGGATACACATTCTCTCTGTTCTTTTTCTTTGTTTATTTCTTTATTTATTCTTGTTTTGATATCTGATTTCATTTTTTTCAACTTTTTCAAATGATAAAATATGATTGATAGGCATTCTCTTTGTACTTTTTCTTTGTTTATACCTAACTTTTTCATTTTTTTATTGATAAAGTTACAACATTGAGCCTTGGTCAAAGTTTGTTACCATTTATTAGATAAATCTTGAAATATTATTTTTAGAAAGCTAACAAGGAGATAGTTTTAAAACAACACATGAACTTTGTAATATATCCAAATTTTCACTAAGCCAAAGGCACCAGCAATGCTGTAACAATTTATTAGGTTAAGGTCCCTTTTTTGGTGTGTAAATCAATTTTAATCTTATTGATTTTTTATTATTAAAAAAGGTCTTGCGTTTTTAAAAAAAATATTGTATGCAGTCTTTGGGTTGGTGGGTTGGGCAGTTATTGTATATTTATTACCTATTTTTCCCCCACCACATGATTTTAGACTAAATTTGAGAGATGCAAATGAGCCAAAATGGAAGACATCACGATCCCCTTCTCCTATTCATTCTTGATCAAGAACATGCAAATCTCCATTTCTTTCTCTCGCAACAATCTCTACGGTCACTTGATCTGTTTCCGTTTAGTGATCGCATAAGTTTTCGAGTTGAAGGTGAATTGGATCAAATTGAAAATCTTTTTTGGTGCCTATGAAGCTATAGAAGTCGATGTTTGTGACTTATCTTCATCGGAATTCAACAAATCCTCCGACGATAATGATGAAGATCGATTCGATTAGAAACCTTCTATCTTCCTTCATTTCTGTTTGGTTTGATTTTAGAAAGAAAAGATGGGTTGGGGAGTAGTTTTCTAGGTTTTTCTTTTGATTTTGCTATGTGCTCCTCTTTCTTTTTGATTTGTGGGTTTCTAATAAACTGGAGTTGCCGACTTGGGTATATTTTGCATACCTGTTATTTTTTATTTTTTTATTGCGTACCTGTTATTTGTTATTTTTTATTACGTACCTGTTATTTGTTATTTTTTATCGCGTACCTGTTATTTTTATTATTTTTTATTGCTTACTTGTTATTTCTTTTGTTGCGTACCTGTTATTTTTTTATTGCGTACCTGTTATTATTATTATTTTTTTACTGTGCACTTGTTATTTTTTTAGTGTACCTGTCTTTCGATTTGTGTTTGTTGAGAAAAATGTACGCAATTTTTTAGAATAAGTGTTTAAATTAGGTAATGGTATTATCATTATTTTTTACAATTGGAAAGGGCTTTAATTATCTCAATTACTTTGACTTTCCAATAGGAACCTAATCCAAAAAAAATTTGGCCAGTGGGTTTTTTTTTTTGAAATCCTATTGGACCTAGAGACCAGCCTCCAAATCCCTCTTTTTTTTTCGTCATTACAATCCCTCTTTCCCCTGGGCGAAAGCTTTATTTTTTTATTCTTGCAACTGCTCTTTCTACACCTTTGAATATTTGGTGTTGTTTGGGCCTAAAATATAAAATTTCATGAATATTCAGTGTATTGACACTTGACATCCCTAAATTTACTAAGGAAGTGCCATGTGGTAGAATTTGAAAAAATGCTGGCCATGATCAGTCATAACCACATTTGAAAAGAAAGAGGTAACCAATTGTGAGTTACAATTAGGTAACCGTTGATAGAGAGAAAATCATCGAGGGAAATAGTTATAAAAAAGACATTCAATGGAAAAGACAAAACACATTCAAACACCCAAAAGACCGATGATCTAAGCATTATTAAGAGTAATTTTAGAATAGTTTAGGAAGCAGTCGGTGCTATAATCAAGATTGTTTTATTTAGTCTCTTGTAGTCAAAGTCGCTTCGACTAGATTAATAAAAAAATTCTCTTTTATTAGTTCTTTGTGTTAATTTTGTCTTTGTATAGTGAGAATCCTCAATATTTTCATCCAAGGAAGTCCTTAAAGGCATTTAAACCCATTTTGAACAATCGTCTGACAATCCCAACAAATTTTGGAGCAACAATCTTTTGACATGCCCAGTGGGACAACATTATTAATTTGGATCAAAATGGAACAAACAAAGAAGCAAAACGATATCATATTTGACATGAAACAAAATGAACCTATGAAAATAACGTCAAACAATGAGAATCACAAAACAAGTTCAAGTGCCAACCAAATGGAGTCTACAAATCTAGAAAATGATCAATCCAGTGGTTAGGATAGCCTGGTAGGACAACATTACTAATTTGGAAAATGTTGAAGTACATGTTTTTTCTTCAAAAAAACAAAAATACCATCAAGTGTACAAAGTTCACACGAACAAATTTATATATATTTATCTGACGTATAGAGAAACTATTTCGATAACTCAAACCAATATCATTTAAGATTGTTTTGGCATCTGAGCGTTAATATCAGAGTCAGCATTCATCCCAAAGATTTGGATGGTCATTAGTGCAGCAGAGGAGACATTTGTCAAGTCCTTTAGCAAGTCGGATTGTTCTTTACGTGATACAGACTATTGGGAAGGAAGGAAATAATTGGCACTTTAGATTTAAACCTGGAACTAGATGCTGGTTCCAACCATCCAATTCTATGCGATAAGGGAAGTATAATACTGAAAATTCTATGTTTTTCAATGCAACCATTCAATTGTATACCGACTACCATGTAAACTCAAAATTTGCATAATCACACACATCGAGTCAACCAAAACATCTCTTTGACCACTCAAAGCACAAACAAAAAGATATTAACTGCTAACTAGTAATCTGAAATTGTAAATTTTGATAAGGCATGTGTGTTTTTTGCTAGATGTACCGTGTGGCGTTAACATAATAAGATGACCTCTTCCTCTCTCAACCAATGGTGGACTGATTAGTGTCTACAGCACAAAATCCAACTTGAAGAACTCGATCTACCCTTTCTCTTTCTTGCGGCTCCACCACGGTTTAGCAATTCACATTCTAACTGAAACCTCAATACATCATCTGCACGCGGAATTGTAGTCGCATAGTAGAATGCTCAACCACCCAGAGCCAAAAAAAATTCTCACAATAGACATTAACAAGATTCAAGAACCTGCCATTCGTGAATCAAAACGGATTTTTCAAACTAATTCGGGTATCAGCGTTATGACATTCAGCCCTCTCGAGCAGAATTACCACGATTATTCATTCAATGGGTTGATGAATCAGATAAGAAACAACTCAAACTTACACATCTGTTGTGCAGCATATGGTATGCTGATCCGAGGAAGTCCCAAAAATATTGGATTTAGATTTTACTTCAGTACTGATGTATATAATGTAACTTGACAAAATCTAAAAATTGTGGAGGGCGGAACAAACTCCCCGAGCAAATAACTGGATCTAGAAGCTACCTCTTGGTGCAGCCATTATGGCGACTACCAAGGGAGCCACAAAATACAAATATCACAATATAAAATTAAGTCTCTCAACAATCAAAATTCAAACAGAGCAGGGAACTGCAGGAAGAACACAAACAGCTTATTTAAAATCAGGCTTCTCAGGGTATGTGCAACCAGACCTTTGGATGATCACATTTGCTGCATAACAACCAGCTTTTACACAGTCGTCAATGGGTTTTCCTTGAACCAATTGAGACAGAAATCCCCCAACAAACGCATCCCCTACAAAACAAATGTGTATATAGAACTTAAATGCACTTTTATTGTGTACGAGTCTGTTGGACATCTATATAATAAAACACATAATAACTTAAATTTTTATTCCTCACATATTTTCCCCCCTAAAAGCATCATATCACTCATTTCTATCACATGTTCAATCATTTAATATTTGATTAATTTGTAGTTTAACATAATTTTTATTTCAAACATTATCCATATACGATAATATACATATGTTGAAAAAATTTAATATAGTAGGATCGATTTTTTGGGCGTTCGAATTTTATGTTTCATCGTGCCTTCAGGCATGGGTTATAACTAGTACTATGATATGCCACAACAGAAACAATAACGTAATATGCAAGGCAGGTCAATAGATGCACTCGAGCTTGCTCCTACATTATTTGACTTATCAGTGCAATAGTTGTAGCCTTCAAAAACCGTAATATGTTAGCTTTAAGCATCTGAAGCTACCAGGGGCAACATGAAAGCACATACCTGCACCATTGGTATCAACAAGTTTTTCTTTAGGTAGCTTTATTACAGGGAACAATTTCACCTTCCCATCCTCTGCAACAACTGTTGGATCTGCACCCTGCGTGATAACAGTAATCCTCTTGTGTGTTCCCGATGCCTTTGGCCACTGGGAAATTTTTATAGCTATTTCCTCAACATTCTCAGTCTGACAATTAAAAGCGGTCCAATCAGGAAGAAAGTTAAGAAACAAGTTACAAAATCTCATGTCAAGCAACCATTACCTCCCAACCATGAACTTTCGAGAAGGTTCTTGCTTCTGTCTCGTTTCCGAAAACAAAGTCCATATACCTAAAAGCAAGCCTAAACTCAGCATCACCATTTTTCATTAAATTGATGCAGCAAAAGAAAAGAACATTGGGCTTACGGCAAAACTTTCTCTTGAGCATCTTTAAAGAACTCACAAATAAATGGAGCAGAAAGGTTCATCATGAAGACCTGCAGATGGATGGAAAACTTTGGTTCTGTTTCGTATGAAGATAGCTGAAAAACAACAATGAAGGTGCTTCTATTATTTTCAAATGTATACCTTGTTGTTTGCTGCTGCATGCTCAGCAACAAGCTGAATGGAGTCAGGGGAAACGGTGAGAAAGAATCCAGCAATGTAGTAGTACTTTGCCTTCTCAACTGCCCAAATATACTCAGCTTAGCTCAAAAGAATGTATAACTAGCCAAAACAAGAGCCAAGAACAACATGAGTACCAAGTGCCCAATTTTCTGGTCTCTTTAAATGTTCAGATTTATAGCAATTTGCAGCCGACAGATTGGCAACAAGAGATCTGCATATATATTTAACACCAAAACTTGTTAATCCAGCTCGACAAAAGTATAAGAAATCCTAGTTGCCATATTCATAAAATGTTCAAGGACATAAGCTAATTAACAATTAACAACAGGAATAAGAACCCAAAAAATACTGAAACACTTGGGGCTATTTTGTGCCAATGAGTTCTATAGTTTTTGTGGCCCAAGTTATAAACAGTTTTAAAAAAGAGTGAAAGATTGAGAGCTCCACTCAGCTGGCCAACATTTTAGGCTCTCCACAAACCAAGGCCTAACGAATACGCCTCCCCTGCATCTCATTGCCCACAATGAGGTAATGCGCAATTGTTTCTAGCATTTGCTCTCTGGGTGTTTTGCTGAGATATAGGTCAATCACAAAAGCCAACGCTCCCATCGTGTGACTTGACAGATCACACAGGGAAGCTCATATGTACATACAACAGGCAAATTTAGACCAACAAAGATATTCTTGATATATATCAATCTTCGCATATGAAGATAGCCAAACATATCAGGAAACACAAGAAGATAATTCCTAATTGTGGCAGTATATAGCACATCAATCTGCTTTCTAATCCAATGCCATATTGGTAGCTAAATGATGGGGCTAATCAATCAATTTGTTCCTTTTGGAACTCTTAACTATAAGAACTTTTTCAGCACATCATCATTGCGTTTCAACAAAGTGATATCCATTTAATCTTCAAATTTTTATTTTCCAGGTGCATCCCCGGCATATGCTAATAATGTTTCCCCACATTTCATGTTCAAAATAAAAAATGAATATTCTTGACTGAATTAGAATAGTTAGAGCAATATGCATCTGAGATCAACCTCAAGACAAATGAACAGTTTACATACATATGACAACCCAAGTGGTGTTTGACAAGTGTTCATGCACCTCTGTCCAGCGGGAAGAAAGATGGAGGAGAAAGGAAAAAGAGAAGACGATATTAAGGGTGCTGCATGATACTCAGTACGGGAAAAATAGAGAAACTTGATCATAAAGCAAAATAGAGAAAACCACTTCTTCAGCTGTACTAACAGTTTGGATGATCGAGTCTGACAACATTTATACAGAATTTCTTAGTAAATTCTTTCTTACATTCTTGTAGCCAACAATTGCAATCAGTGCTTATCTAACAAATTGAAATCTGAAGTGCCTTGCACCAAGGATGAGCTAATTGTATTTGCATGGCAAGTGCAATATCCAAACATTTTCAAATTTTAACTATCAATGAAGAAGCAGCCCATTCCAAAAATAAATAAATAATAAAGACATTAATAATAGAGGAAAATGTATCAACATTCAGTTTGTAGCTCTCAAAAAATGTGAAAGATTATATCTTATGTTCTGATGTCAGAAACTAAGAGGAGAAACTTATTCTAACAAAAAGGTAAACACTAAAAGGTATCCCAAAAAGGCATATGTAAACTGACCTTTCACCACCCACTACACAAACAGCGCAAGTACCCGTTGGTGCAGACTCATCCTCATAGTAGTGGACCTGAGTATTACAATGTGTCAATTGCATAAGGAATTTTGCTATAGCACTAATTATTCTAAAAATGTGAAATTAGGATTTGAAAACCACAAAAGAATGGGAGAAGATAAAGACCTTTTTTAACAAAGAGAAAGAAACAAAGAAAGAAAAGAACAACGACAATGATGGTGATGAAGATGCTAATGACCATGTAGGAGGATGATTTGAGCAAAGACCTTATTTATAAATTGACAAAAATAAAAAAAGAATAAAAAACTTACATTAACACCGGCAGCTGTTGAGTTTTTCTTCATTTCATCCCCAAACTTGTCCTTTCCAATGCAACCCATGTAATTCGTTGCACCAGGGACTTGAAGCATCCACTGCAAACAAAAAATGCAAGGCACTGCTTATCAGATGATTTTGTTGGATTGCAAGTAGCTATAACAAAAAATTCATACCTGAGCTACTCTAATCGAATTTTGAGTAGCACCTGCAACACAAAATTATCATTTGTCAATTATATTCACGTATGATTTTACAAGAGCCATTTTGCAGACCAAATATTTATACAATATCAAAATTACCTCCAGCAATGTACTCAACATTGTACTTCGATGCCATTTCTTCATACCTAAGAAATGAATTGCAAAATATTGGATCAATAATTGATGGAGCAATCAATTCAAAGCCAACACAGAATACTACATACTATTCCATTGAATATATCATCTTAAAAGTATGAATTTGATAACAAGATATGGATATCATTTTTCTCCTCTTTGTTGAATAGTATTTATTTTACGTTCACTCTGGATGAGTTCAAGAATTCAACAAAAACCAAAGTTCACAGATGATATTTAAACTCTGAACATCTAACTATAATGTAAGCAATTTCTAACCAATTCAGCATCTACATAGCGGTATGCATTACCTAAACTATGACCTAGAGAACCAATTCCTATTTCCTCCATTCTTAAAAGCTTCTTGGTTATTCATCTTCTGACTAATCATACCCCTAAATTGATCTCACCGTCATTCATTAGCTCTTCAAATTAAATTCAGAATTAACAGTTGTTTACTATTTTTACTATTTGGAGCAGCCTATCTAAGAAACAACACAATTTCTAGCAGCCATACTAAATAAAAACAAACTAGCAATTACTGTCCATGAGTATTTTCATTCTCATTCTTAATTGCCTAATATGAAAACTTTCGCATGACAAATTATTTTTTAAAGGGACATCGCTATCTTGTTTAATTTGAAAATGTTGATGAAAGACGATAACCTCTTAAGTTTTACACTCCACATATCACTCAGGTATGGTTACACAAACTAAAATCATAAGGTATAATAGTGTCATTTCTTCATGACTCTGTAATTGACAAGTTTTGATTTATTAAACTTATTCCATACAAACCAGCACGGACACTATCAAAAAGGTCGCATATCCGTGTCGGACACCGATACTCTCCGGACACTTTCAGGACGTGTCCGATATTATTTTATTCGTGTCCATAATTAAATGATAAAATTTTAATTTTGAACACATGTTCGACACTTCTTTAGACCGTGTCTACTACTAAACAATAAACATGTGTTGACATATGATTAACAAAACTTAAAAATATGACTACTAAATATCTTATACTATGAAAGAACATACAATTACCAAGACTAGACATATTAAAGTTTAAAATATAATAACTATAGCACAAGATACATTAAAGAATTAGAAAATAACAATTAAGAAAATGAGAGCAATTATTTAAATTATATATGTTTAGTATACTTCTACGAAAAAATTGATTATTATTGACTATTATGATGTTAGTCTAAAATTTACATTAGATAGCTAGACATAACACTTATTTATCATGAAATACTGAATCTTCTATGAATAATATATCATTATCATTATATTTGCGATAAATTATATGATTGTATATATAAAATACAATTATCTATAGCGTGTCTCTAACGTGTCCGTATCCTAATTTTTGGAAAAATATCGTGTCTACGTGTCCATGTCATATCCGTGTCCGTGCTTCTTAGCAAACCAAAATCAATATCCAAATCACAAGTTGTTGACATCTCTGGAAAGTACCTACAGCTTTATATGATTATGTCAATGACAGCCATTCAACTGTTGATATATGGTGTTTTGGCACTGTGTGAAACAAAGTAAAATAGTTTATGAAACACAACATCAAATAGGATGTGATAGGAGACAAGCTTACAAGCCATAGAGTCAGTGTACTAAACTAACACATCTACCAATATATTAGTCAGGACTATATCCAAAAGAAGTTACTTACATAGGTACATGCTTTTCCTCTGCAAGAATTGCATTGTTCAACTTGAGATCATATCTGTTATGCCAAAACAAAACAGATAACATTTCAAACTGATGAAATTCACTTGTAAATTGTAATACAGAATGAAATGAATCTTACTCCTACTCATAATAAGATTCGACAACTTTACGAGATACATACGGACTATAGAGCTTGAAAGTGTATCAAACATTCCATAAACCAATGAGCTTGTAGGCACATAGCTGCCAATGTCGACAAAATGGGGACGAAAACCAAATTGAAAATCCAGGATATTTAAATAGATGCACACACTGATCAACATAAGATACATGCATCAAACAAGTATGACATCTTCATTAAACCTAAGATCTGCAAAGACAGCCTGAGTACAAAATATTAAAAAACATTCCATATAGTCACCTAAATATCTAGACGGATAGATTCTCCTCCAACAGTTCTACAGAACCGTGGAAACACATAACGCAAAGCCAGAGCTCAAAATGGATCAAAAAACATAGGAACAACAATTATTCTACATTTTTCAGACTGAATACATAACAGGCATACAAATACAAGCAAATATTTAACAAAAAAGAAAAAAGACTAAAACAGTAATATTTATGCATTGGAGCATAAACCTAGATCAGAGATCGAGATCAGAGAAATAGGAGTTCGAGACCGTACTTGTCCAAGAGCTGTTGATCCACAATAGCTGAGATGTCCAAGAGTGGATTGCCCATTCCCAACAGAATTCCATCGTACTCCATTGCCGGAGGTTGAATCGTCGAAGAGAGAGCTAGAGCGGACGAAGATGATCGGACAATCTTGCTTATGGAGACGAAGATACACAGATATAAGTAGCGGCAGTGGTGACTTGGGGGTTGGCGAGGAAAGTGGGTAGCCTACCATATTTAGATCTGGAGGAGGAGAGAATAGTACTTTCATGCTTGTGGTTTAGTTTATTATTTAGGGCGATTGCAATTTTTACCCCAAAGATTAGAGAATTTTCACTTTAATCTCTTAAAGATTATATTTCTTATATTATACCCTTAATACATTGAAAGTATTGCAATCGCTTATTTTGCCAATATCCATGTGATGATTTTTAATGGAATGAGTAACGAAAACTAAAATAAGGGTTACATTTTAACGCTTTCAATACATATAAAGGGTATAATATAAAAAAATTAATTTTTAAGAGTATAAAAACAAATTCATAAAAATTTTGAGGTACAAAATATAATTCTCCCTTTTCATTTTATCGCTATCTCAGTGCTGTCTCAATCTCTCACCAACCCCGCGTCAGAAAAATATAGAAAATATTCGTTACAACGGTCATATCAAATGATAAGGTGATGTGATATTACCAATTAATAATATTAAAATAAATAAACAGATTAACCCTATAAAAATTTATAACTAACTTATCATATAAGTAAATAACTCCCCACTCTTAGGGCATCTTCAACACTTACTCAAATTTAAATTTGAGTAAAAAAAGTATAAAAAATTTGCTCCAACCTTGACTTAAACTTATACCAAATTAAGGGAGACTCAATTTTTTACTCAAATCAAGGGAGACTCAAATCCTTACTCAAATCTTTAATGTTGAGATTTCACCCTCTTTTAAAGATCCAATGGTCATTTTTACTCTCTTTTAAATTTAGGTTTGCCCTCATTTAAATTTGAGTTTCTCCTTCTTTAAATTTGAGTTTGTCCGTTGGAACCATTTGTATCAAATTAAGTTTTTTACTCAAATGTTAATTTAAATTTGAGTAAAAATTTGAGTCATGGTTGGAGATGCTCTTATGTCATGTAAGCCTAAATGGAATTCACATTTCCCATTTTAATTTTTATTTATTAATTCACTTTTCCCATTTTAATTTTTATTAATTGTGACATGGTATTACCGTTGTATTCAATATTTACTCAAAAATATGGGGGTTTACATTCTACTTTTAGGGCCTGTTTGGTATGTTTTTTAGGAGGGGTTTGGATTGGATTGTCCAAACCTAGGTTTGGAGGTTTTCCCCAAACCCAGTCCCCCTGTAATCTTAATTCCATAACTCATTCTGTTTTAAACATAATTCTCAAACCCAGTCTTTTTTTAAAAATGTCATTGCAAATGACGCCTTCACCCTTAAAAACGTCATTTGCATTGACGATTTGAAGATTGAATTTTTTTTCATAAAACGTCATTTGCAATGACGTTTTTAAAGTCGTCATTTATAATGACGTTTTTAACATGAATTATATTAAACGGCAGTTAACGGGGTTAATATAATTAAGGGGTAGAAAACGTCATTGCAAATGACGCTTTATTCGAATAAAATTCCAATGCCCATTTCCCAAATCAGAAAAGCCCTAATTAACCGAACCAAATATCTCAGTTACCCAAATCCGAAATCCCTCAACCCAAATCTCTTAGTACCCTCTCCACTCCTACCGACGAATTCCACTCAGGCGTAGGCTGGTAAATCCGACGAAGTGCACTCCTCCGGCGAAGATCACTCAGTCGACGAAGACCGTTCCAGCGACACCTTTCGCAAAAACGAAGATCCCCTTTCCCAATCAACCCAAATCCGAAATCCCCTTTCCCAATCAACCCAAATTTCTCGGTTACCCTCTCTAGTCCTCCGACGAAGTCCACTTAGGCGCAGGCAGCTAACTCCGACGAACACCACTCCTCCGGCGAAGATCCCTCCTCCACGAACCCAATTAAAAAATTCTCTCTTCTGCTTGTTCTTCTTCTTGTTCAGGTACGTGTTATTGAAACTTTCCCTCGTCATGGACTATATGTATACATAAACAATCATATTAGTGTATTGATTTGGTTGGACTTTACTTAGAACTTGTTGGTCATTTGTGGTTTCAGTGCTGCTGGGTATATTGGTATATTGGGGTTGGGTCAGTCGGTGTTTGGGACTGGATTGGGTCAGTCGGTGTTGGCTGTCGATCTTATAGGTGCAGTCGGTGGTTTTATGGTTGGTTCTTGGTTTGGTGTTGCCGGTGTTGGGTGCTTGTCGGTTTGTGGAGGCTGGGGTTTGTGGTGGCTGTTGCTGGGTGGTATGCAGCGGCTGTTGGTTGCTGGTGGTGGCACAGGTGGTTGCTGGGCTGTGGTAACAAAGTATAGGAGGCTAGGGTTAAGGTTAGGGTTAGGGTTAGGGTTAGAGGTAGGGTTTAGGGTTTTGGCTCTGATACCAACTAGAGAAATATGTAATTTGAATAGTCTTAAATAAACTGACTACTTGATGTTTTGCCTATTGAATAACAAATGAATCACCATTTTTGTGATTTGAATAGTCTAGACCAACACTAGTGAAATCCGAATGGCCCTTTCTGATTTGAATAGTCCAGACCAACCAACACCATTTTTGTGATGTCCTGACCAACACTATTAAGAATAGATTCAATATATGTGGTCAATCCCAGCTGCAACATATCTTATATTAATATTTTACGCTGGTTGTCATCTTCTTTATTGGTTGTTATTGTTCTTTCTATTGATTTGGGTTGGATTGAACCAATTACGAGTTTCCATTATGTTGAAACATGTGCTGTTATTTTGTTGAGTTATATTTCCTCAATTGTTCACTTGGACATTACAAAATAATTTATGTTGGCCTAATTGTTTCTATCAAAGTGGATCTAGGATCACAATCCTTACAAGCACATCGATTGTCAACATATGGAAGAGGTTTAACTATTACCTTTATGGGCATGAATGTTGATTGTTCTTGACTGTACCAGATTTCCTGTTTTATGGAGTATCTATACTCATTTTTTTGAGAAGTTAAAATTTTGGTTGAAGCTTGAGAAGTGTGGTGGACGGGGGGCAGCATTTCAATAATAACTACTACATTTTAAGGCTCCCAATAGTTAGAACTTTTCGTAGAGTAAGATATCTGCTTAAGGTTTTCTCCATTTACATGGATACTGTTCAAGGCTGATTTGTTTCAAATTGATAAGCTTGAGTAAGATGTCTGCTTATTGAAAATATATGTGAAGGCTCTGCTACACGAACAAAGTAGAAATGATTGAAGTATTCCCCTAACTCTTGCAATCATGTAGCAAAAGATTCATCTGGAACCAATTGTGAGTCAACACTTCTAGCCCCGCAAAGATTCACTGTATTATCCTGAAACCTGAATTCGGTCATTGCTTTGACCACAATCAGAACGTATTCCCTTGTTCTTAGCATTTGCTTGAAGTGACTGGTAAGATTCCAATTTTCTATTGTGGTGTATGGAGATGACAAAGTACGAGTAAAATTGCACTTCATTTAATCATGTCTATTAGGAGATAATGTACTGAGTTGACGTTGCACTTCATTTAATCATTGCACTTCATTTAATCATGGTGTATTGAACTTATTCCCTTGTTCTTAGCATTTGTTAACGTTGTTATATTTTTTATAAAGGAAACTCATGGTTGTATATTTTATGTTTATGTAGGTTCTAGCCATGGATCGTGATTCACGTGCATTACTACAGCCAGGTCCCGATGATGCATATGTTCTATCGTTACAGTGTGACCATCGCACGACTGCTATTTGGGAGGGTATTGAGCTACCCTCGTTACGTTGTAGACGAGCAGAGGCTCCTCTTCGTCGAGTTACCATCACAGACGATCGGGTTATTCAGCATCTACGCACTGCTGGATTTTATGGGGCATATCGACTTAGATACATTCAGCTGGACTGGCATCTTATTACTGCACTTGTTGAGCGATGGCGCGTCGAGACACACACATTTCATCTGCCAGTCGGTGAGGCCACCATCATACTTCAGGATACAGTTGTTCTGCTTGGCCTTCCGGTTAATGGGATGCCTGTATGTGGGGTAGACACCATACACGATGTACAACAGTGGAGTGTCATGTGCACTGAGTTGCTCGGATTCATACCAGCAGAGGGAGCGATAGATAAGTCTACTATACGACTTAGTGCACTGGCCGAGCATTTGGCTCATGGGATTCCAGGTGATGCGACCGAGCATTTTATAGCATGTTACGCTCGATCGTACATTCTTTTGTTGCTTGGGGGATTTTTGTTTGGCGACAAGTCGTCGAGTCGAGTGAAGCTTATGTTCCTACCATTGCTCGGAGACTTACATGCAGCTGACACTTATAGTGCTGCCCTATCATGGTTATATCGGGAGATGTGTCTCGCTAGTAAGCGGGACGCGAAGGATATTAGCGGTCCACTTATTCTGCTTCAGGTAATTGCTTGCATTTTTCACTTATTTCTGCACTATTATGTTGTTGTAACTATACAATTGTAAAAGCAATGTATTATGTATGTAGTTGTGGGCATGGGAGCGTCTGGTACACATTGTTTCACAACGTGTGTTACCACGACAGCGGGTCGGCCATGGTGCAGGGGCGCCAGATGGTGCAGGGGCGCCAGATGGTGCAGCGGCGCCCGATGGGGCTAGTGCGGCGTTAGATGGAGTTGGTGTAGATGTTGGTGCTGCACATGACCCAGTTGATGCTCACGGTCTACATGATGGTCCACTTGGTTGTAGGTTTGTATTATAATAACAATTCAGAACGTAATTAAATATTTTACGTATTATTATGTATTTAAAATTTTGTTCAAATGTATAGATGGGATGTCACATTTATACATCAGCACACTCCTACCCATGTACTACGTCACTATCGGGACCAGCTGGACCTGATACGCGAGGATCAAGTATATCAGCATGACCTTATCGTTGTTAAAGTTTGTTGGGTTGATTGTATTGAATTTACATGTGAAGTAAGTGAATGTTGCGAGGATGGGATGTTTATTTTTATTTGTTTATGTCTGTCATTGAGTTGGGTGTGTTGTATACTGGTTGAAAAATTATGGAAATGTCCAATTTTTAAAGGAAACTCTGCCCAATTTTTTTAAAAATACATTTATATTTATTAATCAATTTCTCACAATTTGAAATGCAGATGATATGGGAACCTTATACTACTGATGTATTGGGAGGCCTACCAGATTATTGTCTTATTGGGCAAGATATTTGGCGCACACGAGCCCCATTGATTTGTTTTGATGTCGTTGAGTGGCATTTTCCGGATCGAGTTACTCGACAGTTTGGCCTGATGCAGCGCAAACCACAGCCATGCGATACCAGTCGGGCCTTGCATGCTATCAACCGTCGAGGGAGATCTGGTCGGGACTGGTCTATAGTTCATCAGATCTACACAGAGATGTGGGCACATCGTAGAGATACTATTGTTACCGGAGATCTGAGTACTGCACCAATGGATCCGACCGACCCATACATGCAATGGTATCGTCGCATCACTCGGCGTCTAGTTGGTCCACCCATCGCTAGGCCGACTATCGATTTTCAGCATGTTGGGAGCATCATAGAGCTTTTGGTAAGATGTTAAATTCTTTACTATTCAATTGGAAGGACAAATGTTATTAATTGTTTAATACATTTACTAATTTGTTGAAATATTTTTTGTAGGAAGAGACACTTACACGGATATATCACACCGCACGTGGTACATATGAGGGTAGTCCGGACTTGACACGTTGCATGGACACCATTGGTCGTATTACAGATATGAGCTACTCATGTTTGACAGCTCTCCGAGAACACCGACGACTTGACGCAGCTTCAGTATCGGCAGATGACGTACCGCCTACTTCTGCACAGCCACCGCCTCATCTTTACCCCGAGGGGACTACTCCATTATCTTCACCATCAGCATCGACACAGGATCATGCACACTCACATACCCTAACGCCGATACACCGACACCGGCACTGGCACATGCACCTATATCTCCCCTGTCATCAACACCCACACCGACCACGACATCTACCCCGACACCGACACCAGCACTGGCACCGACACCGACTGCAGTTGCTTCGATACCTACCTCATCTAGACAGCCTCCTGTATCAGATCCATTGTTAGATGAGGAGGGAGTGACACAGGATCCTACAGTTGTAGGTGTAGGCCTTGTGCGAGCTAGGCCGCGGGTTAGAGGTGGACGACACGGTCGTGGACGGGGGCGAGGGAGAAGGTGTGCACAACATCCACATCATCACGATGATGTCGGTGTGTCACAGGTGACACAGGTTGTACCACAGGATGCTGAGCAGGAGGTCCGCAGACAGCCGAAGCGACGTAGGCGACCACCTGCGTGTGGGACATGATGTTCATGTATTTGTTGTCTATTTTTTGTTCTACATTGTACAAATATTTTCTTTTCTACATAGATTGTCACTTACACAATTATGTTTTGTTATAGTATGAAGTTGTCACATACATAATCAATCTTGTACACAACAAAGTTAACTCACTTCAATATTACATGTACATTACATTTCACATGTAAAAATCAACACAACAATAAAATGATCTGGAGAAAACAACACTAACATACAACTTCTTGACACAACAGTTAAATAATATTTCCACCCACAAATGCTAACATAACATTTGTTTCCACATTACTAACTTAACACTTGTCCGAACAATACCAACTAGACAGCTTATCACACAACACTAACATCACAATTAACCACACAACACTAACATCACGGTTCTCCACACAACATGTTTCATGGGTCAACATCTTCGTCGGACATCTCGACATCAGAAATACATCCAACTTCTCCATTTAGAAGGAAACTTATACATGTTTCTTCCATTAACCCTTCTTCAGCACGTTCTCGTGCGATGAAACGAAAGTTGTAACGATTAAGACGGATTGTCATGCGATTGTTCTCAGCTCGAAAATGTTACAATGCTCGCTCAAGTTGTTGAGGTGTCTCAACTGACATATGGATGACAATTTGTCGAGGCTTTCATAAATTGCAAGTTTGCATATCTCCAATAAAATTTTCTCGCTCTGTCATACGATATTGCAATTCGGCCCTCATGGTTCTTATGGCCCTGGTAGAATAACGTAAACAAGGATTCATTGGATAGAAGAATTCATCCTCTAAGGTCCAATGATAACCCATATTTTCATATAGAGTTTTAACACTATAATTCATGTTGGAAATAAGTTTTCTTCACTTACTTGCTTAAAGACGGTGAATATATAGTGAATACCTCCCAACAACTGACCATATCAATACAAACACTGTCTTGAAGTGACAACTTTCTGCTCTGTCATAATGCTAAAGAAGAAAAAGTGACTACTCCTGACTACTTAATGTCATGTGTTGAAGTGACTACACCCTGAATGGATTTCAGCAGACCATGTGGTAAAGTGACAAAACCCTGAATGAGTTTCAACATACCATGTGCTGAACTAACTTAACCCTGAATGGGTTTCTGCATACCATGTGTTGAAGGGACAACACACATTTGATATTGGGAAAGACTGAAATGACCATACACAAGTCTACTGAATGACTAAACCATATATAACCTCTGATCACTACACTGTTTCACTATTGACTGATATGACCTGTCTAACATAATAGGCTTGAGACACTACTATTTAAACACCATTTTGTCGTTGATATGACAAACACAACATTATGTCTACATCAAATTTCTCTACGAGCTTTAACAATCGCAGACGTGAACGAGTTTGGCTGTTACAAGAGCGGAACGATGATTTCAAGAATGAGAGATTTTTCGATCCAAAAGAGTATTATGCAGGAGTGTGACGAGAGTGGGCTTTTCGTGCTAAAGAATCAGACGAACTATTTACACAAGTAAGAGAACTTGGCATACCAGTGCCTCGTAGACGATCACTAACAATGCAACGCCGGAATAGAGAGGACTACGAATCAGCAGTAAACACAAGTTCGAAGAGAAAATAATAGAATGCTGGTTCGTAGGTCTCGCTATTATATGCTCCAACAAGCAAAAGACATGATGAGAACTGCACATGGACGACAGTTGACACTAATTGAGCAAAACAACATTTTGTCTAATACACAATACATGTCAGACGATTATATGTCTGATGAACCTTAACAAAGTCTGCATTTTTTCATTACTGAGATAGCAAGACTTTCTAACCAGTGTAGTGTCAAGTCATGTCAGTCATTTGTATTTGAATTGTTATGTTTTTACTTTTTCATTGTGAACTCATTTCATTGTTTTGTTAGTCTAGCCAGTCTAGTGATAAGTCATGTCAACCCTTCCTTGATTGGCGCCGCCGGGGGCATAAGCTTGTAACGGTCTCTATGGTGGTAATGGTTGTCGTAGCGGTGGCCTGTTTGCATTCACTTGCCCAGTTGCTTGGTTGGTCTTGGTGGAAAGCAATGGACAATTATCTTTGAAGTGCCCAACACCTCCACAGGCAAAGCATCGGCGTGCATCCGTGCCTACTCTCTCTAGTACGCCTCCCGCTCCTCGAGCTATCTGAGGTCTCTGTTGTGCTGGCCTTTGTAGAGGTGGCTTGTTTGCTGGTACTTGCTCGGTTGCTTGTTTGGTCCTTGGGGGAAACGAGGGGCATCTATTTTTGAAGTGCCCATACTCTCCGCATGCAAAGCATTGGCGTGGGTCAGTGCTTGTTCTAGTCGGAGTCACTTCATCTCCTCGAGCTGTCAGAAGTCTCTGTCCACCTGCCTGGTCTGGACTTCGGTATGGTGCTGCTCGCTGCACTCCACTGGTGCTAGGGTCCGTCCTGATCAGACCTCCTCTCGCGAAGCTCTGTCGCCGCTGGCTGTCCTCTATATCTCAATTCTCCGTTTCTTAAAGACCAACCCTTCATAGTTTCTCTATTTTCCAATTTAGCTCGCATCGACGCTAATTCTGGATCCAAGCATTGCAATTCCACAACCCTACGTTGGAGAGTAGGTTGAGCCACAAGGTTGAACAAACATGGTCGGGATCCATCTTCTCCAACCCATAGATCAAAATCTCCAAGGGTATCTTTCAACTTCCATTCATCTATGAAAACATTGAGTTCACCCCAAGATTTCCTGCTAAGTGCATCGGCAACTACATTTGCCTTCCCCGGATGGTAGTTGAGTGTGAAATCGTAGTCTTCTAGGTACTCAATCCACCTTCTTTGCCGAAAATTCAAGTCTTTCTGTGTGAAGATATACTTGAGGCTCTTATGATCAGAGAACACTTTGAATTTCTCTCCATACAAATAACACCTCCACAACTTAAGAGCAAAGACCACCGCGACAAGCTCTAAGTCATGGGTGGGATAGTTCTGCTCATGGATCTTGAGTTGCCTTGAGCCATATGCAACTACCTTGCCCCCTTGCATTAACACGCATCCCAAGCCTCGTAGTGAAGCATCGGTGTAAACATCGTATCCTTCCCTACTGTTCGGAATAATGAGGACAGGAGCCGTCGTCAACTTCTCCTTCAAGGTGCGAAAAGCTAGTTCACACGCTTGAGTCCACAAAAATTTCTCCCCCTTCTTTGTAAGGCGAGTCATCGGCATCGCAAGCTTGGAGAACCCTTCCACAAACCTACGATAATAGCCGGCTAACCCCAAGAAACTCCGTACTTCCGTTACGTTCTTCGGTGGTTCTCATTTCATCACGGCCTCAATCTTGGCGGGATCAACTGCTACTCCTTGCTCGGACACAACATGGCCAAGGAACTTCACTTCCTTCATCCAAAACTCACACATGCTCATCTTAAAAACATCTAAGTGAACCTTACCTCCACACATCCAAATTGGGTTATAACATCTCCTTGACTTCCAAAAATATAAGCAATACTAATATTAGAAGAGAATACTTAGAGTTGACAAGACACCAAATCGTAATCAAATTTTATATCGTTATCCATCAAAATAATTCAATCAACATGGGGGTGTCTCTAAATCAAAGCCTAAATAGAGAGGAATCTTGTGCAAGGATAAGTCCTTCAGAGTCTAAGAAGAAAAGCACGACATTTTGGCTATCCCAGGAATACCACAGCGCAGATTTTTGACCCATTTCAAAGAATAAACTGATTTGACTCAGGTATTTCTAGCATATGTGGCCTATATGGTTGGGAAGATATACGAGTTAGGATTCCAACAAAAATGACGGTGCACCATTTGGACTTTTCTACAAAGAGTTATGATCGAATTAGTGAAAGGTAGTCTGCCGGACTGCTTGGTTCTTCTATGTTTGTCTAACTCGAGTTTGGGTGTCTTTTGTCACAAATCCTATCTCATACCTATCTTCAATATAGTTAATGTCACTTGCATAAAGATTTATGCTTAGCATTATTCATTAACCAAAACCAAATTACCATCCTTCTTCTAGAATCATCCATAACGACATGATATAGAACAAGCATATCCATCACAATTTTCTTCAATTCTTCTAATCTAGCTAATCCATGAATTTGAACGAATAATTAATTCATAACCTAACTAAACAACCCATCACACGTATCTTATCAACATATCAGCTCAAATGACTTCAAGTCTAGAGTTTTTTTTTTTTTTATTTAACCTAACCTAATAATCTAGTGATAGTCCACAACCTACAGCTCCCATGTAAGACCTAATTCCTAAGCTCTGATACCAAATTTGTAACGCCCCAAAAACCCCCTTGGGTGACATTACATTCTAAAAATCATTCACCGCATGAGAGCACTAAGTAAATCCATCACGACGAAAGTTTCATTCATCAACCATTCATATTTTAACAAAATTTGGACAGAGTCTCCTTTGTACGGGGAGCTCTACCCAAAACACAACCTGTACAATTATATTACAATTGACCACACAGGATCCACATATGCATAACTATTGACCACACCGGGTTCATTTATCCATCATAAAATAAACTTTCATTCACCATATATCATATCCACACTATCATCCCAAAAGAATAGGCCCAATCTTGGCCTTTACATCTCCAAAATGTAATAATATAACGCAGCGGAAATAACAAAAAAGAACTAGACTTCAAAAGGATATTCTAAGCATAATCTAGTCTAGAGCAAAATAAAAGTGTCGCTCTAAGCGTCCACCTCGGGATCCACACTCCCGTCAAGCGGAGTCTCCCAATGGGCGGGCTCCTCGGCTCCTAGCTCCTCCTCAAGTGTGAAATCTGAAAATGTTATTTGTGGGGGGTGAGCACGAAGCTCTGTAGCAAAATCCTCTCAACTCAAACAAGGTTTGGAAAACATAGAAAACGGTCGGTCTCATTTCACAACTAACATATATATAGATTTGGAATGAAAACAGTGACATTTTAAAAGAGATCTCAAGTTTAAACAGTAGCAATAATCAATTAAAAGAATAAAGTGAGTTTAGCATCGATAAACAAAATTCCAATTTAAGCTATTTAAGAAAGACTTCTCCCCATGCATTGTCCCATACCAATGCATCGGCAAGAACGACCCAACTCCTGAATTCCATGTATTTTTGGTTCATCCCCGTACCATGTATGTTGATTGCTTCCCGTGAATCTACCCAACGATCATACTTAGTCCACCAATTCCAACCGACAATCACAAATCTCTTTAGGAAGGGCGTGTACCGTCTCCTACGACATTGACGAAATCCTCCCAAGGTGTCTAGTATACTAACCTTTTTCCTCGATATATATGTGAACAATAGTGATCACGGTCACAACAACGATCCACTACGAGCATTAGGCAACCATCTCACCCCCACTGGGATAGACTAACCTCTAACACTTTACGGCATCTCTCGAAGGGAATCCAAGTCCATCACAACAACCATACAATGAAGAAACCAAGAATATTCACAATTCACAACAATTTCCCAAATATAGTAAAAATCTCCAATTTTTCACATTTGTCATATAATCGAATAATCTAAGAAAATATGCAAGAGATCGTAATCTATATCATTTTCTTATACAATATTCAACACTAAAGTTTTGAAATCAAAGACAAAGAAGAAATTAGGAGAAAATCTCATTTTCTTGAAAACTAGGGTTTTGAAGATAAAAAAAAATAGAGCTTTGGTGGTTACCTGTGACGCCCCAAAATCCGGGGGTCCTGTATTAACCGTTGACAACCCGTCAACCCGCGGAAATACCCGTGGATGTCGCTTAACCCGACACCGCGGCACCACATTCCCTTTACCGAGATAAAAGAAAATACAAGTCCAATTTCTTTCGGTTGGTTGATCCATCCGAGACCCAATATACCACCATTGGTATCCCTTTATTATCCATTTGTAACATTAGGAGGGAGGAAAACATAGCCCAAGAACTTGGCAAAAGAAAAAGAAAATAAAAAAAATTCTGAAGTTTGGTGAGCGTACCGGTACGCGTACCGGTACACTACGCCCTCTGGACCAGATCGTACCGGTACGCGTACCGGTACGCTACACCTTCTGGACCTGATCGTACCGGTACGCGTACCGGTACGCCTGGCCCCGAATTCCTCTTTTTACTTGTTTTTTTCGTTTCCAAGCCATTCCAAACCTCCCAAAATTCATCCAACACATGTTTAATGAAATCTTCCATATAATACATAACTAATACAAGTTCCATTACAATTAATTCCATGATTTACACATCAAAATGGAATTTATACAAAAGTTTTTACAAAAACTCTAACTAAGGCCACAAGCCGGACCCCTTCATGCTTGATGCTCTCCAAGTGAGCCATCCGCCGGTGCAAACCCCACACCTGAAATGTTTCTCGTATAGGGTGAGCACAACGTCCAGTAGAGATAAACCTATAGATGTTACTCTTCCCCTAGATGCACATGCTCATGTAATCATCACATAAACATATAACTAAACATTTTTCATACTTATGCATTCTATGAGAGAATGCAACAATGCTATGCCATGGAATGAAATGACACTCACCCATGCGTTTCAACCCGAGTCCTCACCGACTCACACAACACAATGCAACGCCAAAGTGTAATGCAACCCGTCTATTGACAGAAAAATCCTTCCAATGATCGTTATGAAACCCGATCATTATTGGAATCTACCCATTGAATGGGTGTTTTTATACAACAAAATCTTGTGTCTTCCTGGGCAACGGATTTTGGAATTTCACCCCGGCTCCGTGGGCATGCCACTTTTCTGGAATTTCACCACCGGCAAAGTGACTGAACCAAGTGGTTCCGGGTTTTTCACCCGAGGGAGTGTCTAGCCCTACTTGCTTTACCCGACACGAGTTTTCCTGATGCAATACAACCGTGCAACTCAGTCGGATCTTTGATCCCGACTTTCCCGAGCTCACATACCAAGCACCAAACAAGGTGTTGATTAAATCTATGCATCTCCCACACACCAACACTCATGCAATTGTCCCATGAATGTGATGACATGAACATGCTCAATGTACAATGGTGTAAAATGAGCAATATATCCACATACCATGGAATTTAGATCATAAGCATATAATTTCCTTACATCATCGTAACTTCATGGCAATTATATCAAGTGCATATAACTACCAATATCATATTCATATTAACTTATCAAAATCATGTCTTGACAACATAGAGTATAAATTTAATCATCTCTACACATAAACATGTTATCACAATAATATTGAAAGAATCTCATTTCATCAACCAAGACATTTAACAAACATCTTAAAGGCATATAACATATTTTCTCATTTTAAGCAAAGCAACAACTTCCAACACACAAGGCATTGCCTTCAATATCACCAAGTTTTATAGTGAATCACATATAACTTCCACATATCAAAATTTAGCTAGCCACAAGCCTAAGCCAATTTCATGCTCACTTTTTCATTCTCATAACCATAAACACATGAATACGTCATTACACATGCATATATATATATATATATATATATATATATATATATGTGTGTGTGTGTGTGTGTGTGTGTGTATATTCTTAATCTAGCTACACCTAGGGTAGAATGATCCAAGATAGGAATAACCCCTACCTCTATAGAAGTGTAAACAACCTCTATGCACCAAAACAAGCCCAAAAGCTTTGGTTTCCAAAATTTCTCCCTTTGAATATTCGGTGAAACGCCTTGTTTTTGGTACGTAGTCGAAGCCCTCGTCGAGAGGATCGACTTTAACTCTTGGCTCGACGGATTCCGAGCGACGGAAGTCCGGGAATCGACGGAGAAAGCTTGAAGAAAAATCAATTTCCTCTCTTCTCTCTCTCTTGGCCGGCCAAACAAAGACACAAGTGGGCAAAAATCTGATTTTCTAAGATATTTACCCCTATTTATAGTTTTAAATACTCGGCCCACGTCGCGCCACGTGTCCCTCGCTTAATCGGGTCCGATTTCGTCCCGAAACGATTTATTTGATCCCGGTTTAAGTTCAAATTAATTTTATTTGAACTTTAACTTAATTTTAAGGAAATTTTATAAAATTTATTTATGGGGACGTTCGTGAGGTAAATCGCCACGCAGTCGCCTCGAACGACGTGTAAAAATTCGACTATCTCGGAATTCGACGAAATTTGACAAGGTGACTCGTTTCCGCGATACGAATCCAACAGAGAACTCCGTTTCCTCATCCGGGGTCTAGAACATGAGTATTTTAAATACGCATTATAGTGGCAAATTACTATTTTGCCCTTTGTGGAAAAAGTTCAAATTTCCCGGGTTTTACATTCTTCCCCCCTTAAAAAGAATTTCGTCCCCGAAATTCACACACACATACATGCAGTCTCATGCACATGCTACAGTCATGTAATAGTAAATGACTATAAAAACGTACCCCTATCCTCAAACAGGAAAGGATAATTGGCACGTACGGTGTCCTCGCGCTCCCATGTCGCCTCTTCCACTCCCCGGTGCTGCCACAGCACCTTCACTAGCCTCACGGTCTTGCCTCGCAAAACCTGATCCCGGCTATCCATGATACGCACCGGTCCCTCCTCGAAGGTCCCATCCGCATCAACAACAAGCTCGCCCCAATCCACCACATGAGTCGGATCTGGGGTGTATTTCCGGAGCATAGAGACATGGAACACCGCGTGAACACTCGATAAATCTGGCGGTAACGCCAACCGGTAAGCAACTGTACCCACCCTCTCAAGTACCTCAAAGGGCCCGATGTATCTCGGCGACAGTTTCCCCCGCTTACCAAACCGGACCACTCCTCTTTTAGGCATAACCTTCAAGAAGACATGATCTCCCACCTCAAACTCTAGAGGTCGCCGTCGTCTATCGGCGTAGCTCTTCTGCTGGCTCTGAGCCGTGAGAAGACGCTTCCGTATCAAGTCCACCTTCTCTGAGGTGTCTCTAACCAAATCCGGACCCATAGCAGGTCTCTCCCCAACCTCTGTCCAACTAACTGGAGATCGACATGGCCTCCCATATAGTGCCTCATAGGGTGTCATCTGTATGCTCGCCTGATAACTATTGTTATAGGCGAACTCTACCAAGGGTAAATGATCTTCCCAGCTACCCTTGAGATCTAGGACACATGCCCGCAGCATGTCCTCTAAGGTCTGGATGGTCCTCTCTGACTGACCATCTGTCTGGGGGTGAAAAACAGTGCTCATCATCAGCTGTGTCCCCATGGCTCGTTGGAAACTCTCCCAAAAATGAGCCGTAAACCTGGGATCCCGATCCGATACTATAGACATGGTTACCCCATGCAACCGGACAATCTCCCGTATATATAACCTGCAGAATTCCTCCAGTGTGAAGGTCATCCGCACAGCCAAAAAGTGTGCCGACTTCGTAAGCCGGTCCATAACCACCCATACCGCGTCATGTCCCCGCGATGTCCGTGGCAAGTGAGTCACAAAATCCATCGTGATATGTTCCCACTTCCACTCAGCTACCTCCAATGGCTGGAGTAACCCTGCCGGTCTCTGGTGTTCAGCCTTTACTTGCTGACAAGTGAGACATCTACTAACAAATTCGCCAATCTGTCGCTTCATCCCATTCCAATAATACTGGCGACGAAGATCATGATACATCTTCGTGCCCCCCTAGATGAACCGCGAAACGAGAGCAATGAAACTCCCTAAGGATCTCCTCTCTCAGATCTGCCAACTGAGGAACCACAACCCTTCCTCGATACCGAAGACTACCATCCGAGTGAATGGTCCAGCCCTCGTCACCCGTACCAGCCTGTACACGGTCCCGGATGGACAACAACTCCGTGTCCTGACTCTGGGACTCAACAACCCTGCTCAGTAGGGAAGGTGTAGCCACCAAACTTCCCAAAGTACCCTGAGTCTGTTCCATATAACATAGCCCGAACTGTCCCACAGTCTCGAGCATCTGCCACTCTCGGGAAGCCACACTAGCCAAGACTCCCCGTGACTTCCGACTGAGTGCGTCAGCTACCACATTTGCCTTACCGGGGTGGTAATGCAAAGTGAAGTCATAGTCCTCCAAAAACTCCATCCACCTGCGTTGCCTCATATTGAGGTCCCGCTGTGTAAAAATGTACTTCAGACTTTTATGGTCTGAAAACACCTCAAACTGTTCACCGTATAAGTAGTGGCGCCAAGCCTTCAAGGCAAAGACAATGGCCGCCAACTCCATATCATGCGTGGGGTAATTCTGCTCGTGGTTCTTTAATTGCCGGGAACCATAAACTACTAGTCTCCCGGACTGCATCAAGACGCATCCAAGTCCGTCCTTAGAGGCATCACAATATCCTGTGTACCTATGTCCCCTATCCGGAATAATCAGAATAGGAGCTGGCTCCTATATAATTTGGCAATTTATACTGAAGCGTCCCAAGGTGAAGCATTCGGTCTATGGAACCCTTTGTTCAACAATTCTTGCTATGAGACCTAGAGTTCTTGCAACTCAGCAGGTGCCATTTTATGCAAAATCATAGAAATAAGAGAAGTATCCGGATGTAACTCTATGGCGAAATCGACATCCCTAGGTGGAGGTAATCCCGATAACGTGTCCGGAAAACAACCTCGTACTCATACACAACCTGAAGTAGACCCAACTCCTGTCTCTCCTCGCCCTCTAGGGTAAGGCTTGCCAGCCAACCCATCAACTGCCCGTGTCATCTAGAGTCATAATTACTTGAGGTAAAGCGTTATGTTTTTCCCCCTGAAACCTAGAACAAACACCTTCCGGTGTGTAAGCTGTGACCTTCTCCCGATCACACTTAATGACAACTCGGTGTGTTGTCAACCAGTTCATTCCAAGGATGACATCAACTCCTACATGTCCATGACCCTAAGATCCACGGTGAGTAGAATCCATGAGATCCCTAACTCATATTCCCAACATCTCCAATCAAACATATCCTAACCCCTAGGGTTGAATTTCCTTATAAGAACCCTTCCAGGATTGCGATATATAAAACCACATCATGCACAAGGACATGAAGATAACGGTACGTGACATGTGCACATTCATATCAAGTGACATGTGTACCCATAAACAGAAAATAAGAAATGTACCATGAAACCGGTACTGGCTTCCCTGGTCCACAGTGGGGTAGGGAGGAACAAGGTAGGTCTGTGGCTGTCCCACCGATGACTGGGACGGAGATACCCCATAGCTATGGGATCCTTGCCTCTGAGGACATTCTCGCCTCATGTGACCCGGTTGATGGCAATGGTAACAAGTTCTTTGGCCTGCCTGGTAGGAAGGTTTCCGTTTTCTCCCGCCTTGGGAGGATTTACCTTGGCCCACATCTTGACTCATCCAGCCAGATTGTGGAGTCTCCGCACGTAAAGGAGCAGGGGTTTGGATAACACCCTGTAGCTGGAACAGATCTCCTTGATCCATAATGGGACAGGGAGTAACAAAGTGTGCTTGGGTGAGTCCCACAGATGACTGAGATTGAAACATCTCGAAATTTCGTGAGGTTTGCCTCAAGGGACAATTCTTCCTCACATGGCCCGGTTGTAGACAGTAGAAACATGTCTTTTGGCCCGCCGGGTAAGTTGTCTTCTGCTTTTTCCCTGAGCGTTGGTGACTCATGGTACTTAAACTCTTTTGGACAGCGTGAGCGTCTTGGCTCAGGTTTGCACTGGCTTGCACAATGGCAGCAGCTACTGCACTAGCCTGTGCAATAGTCGCCGCCGCCTCACCAATAGCCTCTGCAAAGGCTTGGTGATCAAAGGCCGGAGGTGGTTGGTTATTCCACCTACCGCCTTGGCGTCCACGCCCTCTATATGTCATCTACATAAGTCAAATAGCAATATAGTTTTTACAAGGCATCCCAAAAATAGGAATCAATACTCATACATAAAGAGTTTCCGAATCGTCTCACTAGGGAAGCATATTCCTCTCCTTAGTAGACATTTATACCATGAACCCTCCCGTTCATTTGTTTTCCCACTCCCAAGGTTATGTTTCCTAACCCTAGTGTGTTCATTTCCATATACATTCTACGATGTATATTATCCACATAGCACATAGCACATAACATGTAGCATTTAAACACATAAGATGAAATGCACAATGCATGCAATGGTCTAGACCCAATGCCCATCAAGCTTAGGTTTTCGAATTAGCTAGGGCTCTAAACCTCGTTCTCCCTTGCAATGGAAGATGATAGATTCATTTCCCACAAGACCACATAAGATCTATGGCCTATGCTCTGATACCAAGCTGTGACGCCCCAAAATCCGGGGGTCCTGTATTAACCGTTGACAACCCGTCAACCTGCGGAAATACCAGTGGATGTCGCTTAACCCGACACCGCGGCACCACATTCCCTTTACCGAGATAAAAGAAAATACAAGTCCAATTTCTTTCGGTTGGTTGACCCATCCGAGACCCAATATACCACCATTGGTATCCCTTTATTATCCATTTGTAACATTAGGAGGGAGGAAAACATAGCCCAAGAACTTGGCAAAAGAAAAATAAAAAATAAAAAAAATTCTGAAGTTTGGTGAGCGTACTGGTACGCGTACCGGTACACTACGCCCTCTGGACCAGATCGTACCGGTATGCGTACCGGTACGCTACACCTTCTGGACCTGATCGTACCGGTACCCGTACCGGTACGCCTGGCCCCGAATTCCTTTTTTTACCTGTTTTTTTCGTTTCCAAGCCATTCCAAACCTCCCAAAATTCATCCAACACATGTTTAATGAAATCTTCCATATAATACATAACTTATACAAGTTCCATTACAATTAATTCCATGATTTACACATCAAAATGGAATTTATACAAAAAATTTTACAAAAACTCTAACTAAGGCCACAAGCCGGCCCCCTTCATGCTTGATGCTCTCCAAGTGAGCCATCCGCCGGTGCAAACCCCACACCTGAAATGTTTCCCGTATAGGGTGAGCACAACGCCCAGTAGAGATAAACCTATAGAGGTTACTCTTCCCTTAGATGCACATGCTCATGTAATCATCACATAAACATATAACTAAACATTTTTCATACTTATGCATTCTATGAGGGAATGCAACAATGCTATGCCATGAAATGAAATGACACTCACCCATGCGTTTCAACCCGAGTCCTCACCGACTCACACAACACAATGCAACGCCAAAGTGTAATGCAACCCGTCTATTGACAGAAAAATCCTTCCAATGATCGTTATGAAACCCGATCATTATTGGAATCTACCCATTGAATGGGTGTTTTTATACAACAAAATCTTGTGTCTTCCTGGGCAACGGATTTTGGAATTTCACCCCGGCTCCGTGGGCATGCCACTTTTCTGGAATTTCACCACCGGCAAAGTGACTGAACCAAGTGGTTCCGGGTTTTTCACCCGAGGGAGTGTCTAGCCCTACTTGCTTTACCCGACACGAGTTTTCCTGATGCAATACAACCGTGCAACTCAGTCGGATCTTTGATCCCGACTTTCCCGAGCTCACATACCAAGCACCAAACAAGGTGTTGATTAAATCTATGCATCTCCCACACACCAACACTCATGCAATTGTCCCATGAATGTGATGCCATGAACATGCTCAATGTACAATGGTGTAAAATGAGCAATATATCCACATACCATGGAATTTAGATCATAAGCATATAATTTCCTTACATCATCGTAACTTCATGGCAATTATATCAAGTGCATATAACTACCAATATCATATTCATATTAACTTATCAAAATCATGTCTTGACAACATAGAGTATAAATTTAATCATCTCTACACATAAACATGTTATCACAATAATATTGAAAGAATCTCATTTCATCAACCAAGACATTTAACAAACATCTTAAAGGCATATAACATATTTTCTCATTTTAAGCAAAGCAACAACTTCCAACACACAAGGCATTGCCTTCAATATCACCAAGTTTTATAGTGAATCACATATAACTTCCACATATCAAAATTTAGCTAGCCACAAGCCTAAGCCAATTTCATGCTCACCTTTTCATTCTCATAACCATAAACACATGAATACGTCATTACACATGCATATATATATATATATATGTGTGTGTGTGTGTGTGTGTGTATATATTCTTAATCTAGCTACACCTAGGGTAGAATGATCCAAGATAGGAATAACCCCTACCTCTATAGAAGTGTAAACAACCTCTATGCACCAAAACAAGCCCAAAAGCTTTGGTTTCCAAAATTTCTCCCTTTGAATATTCGGTGAAACGCCTTGTTTTTGGTACGTAGTCGAAGCCCTCGTCGAGAGGATCGAATTTAACTCTTGGCTCGACGGATTCCGAGCGACGGAAGTCCGGGAATCGACGGAGAAAGCTTGAAGAAAAATCAATTTCCTCTCTTCTCTCTCTCTTGGCCGGCCAAACAAAGACACAAGTGGGCAAAAATCTGATTTTCTAAGATATTTACCCCTATTTATAGTTTTAAATACTCGGCCCACGTCGCGCCACGTGTCCCTCGCTTAATCGGGTCCGATTTCGTCCCGAAACGATTTATTTGATCCCGGTTTAAGTTCAAATTAATTTTATTTGAACTTTAACTTAATTTTAAGGAAATTTTATAAAATTTATTTATGGGGACGTTCGTGAGGTAAATCGCCACGCAGTCGCCTCGAACGACGTGCAAAAATCCGACTATCTCGGAATTCGACGAAATTTGACAAGGTGACTCGTTTCCGCGATACGAATCCAACAGAGAACTCCGTTTCCTCATCCGGGGTCTAGAACATGAGTATTTTAAATACGCATTATAGTGGCAAATTACTATTTTGCCCTTTGTGGAAAAAGTTCAAATTTCCCGGGTTTTACATTACCCACCCTTCATATTGTTCAAAACATGGCATTTATTACAAATAGAACAAGAATCATGTATTTCATATTATATATATGAGAAGGAGAGTGAAGAAACATATATATATATACCTAGCCTCAATGTGAGAGATTGAGAGAAAATCCCCCTACCTTAAATCAAGACTTTAAACTTAGAACCCAAGTTCTTGTGATCTCCTCCTTCCCTTTTCTCCCTTCTTGATCTTCCTCTAGAGTCCTAAGAGAAGTGGGTTGAGAGTGGAATGAGAGAAATGAGAGTAAACGGCTGAAATCTGTGTTTTTAAACACATCAGTCCCGTTTTTTTTTTTTTTTACTATTCATGGGCTGTTTCGACATCACTCGTTATCGGGGCATAACTCTCTCATCCGAGCTCCGATTGAGATGATTCAAGATGCTATGGAATGCTAAGAAAGATCTCTACAACTTTCATGTTTTGAGTTTTGAAAGATATTGACTGCATCAAGGTCTAAATTGGGCTTGAAGTTGCAGCCAGTGCACTGTTCACGTGCACTGTTCGCTGTTTCATCCCTTTTCCATTTCCAATCCATTCCTAAGCCAACCAAATCCATCCAAAACCTCTCCAACACATATTTTTACACCAAACCTATTTAATACAAGTTCTAGGACCTTAAATTTCATATTTGCACTTATTAAAACTAAATTTCAACTATTATTTCCACTAACATTTTAAATCTCTACTTTTCCAATCTACCAAATTCAAACACATATCACTACACATATCCACATTTTTACAACAATTATTTACTATATATCTATATACTTATATAAAAGAAAATGCGGGGTGTTAAATGTGGTGTAGACGTAGTTCGTTCAATTGAATCCTATACAGATTTTACCGGTGTAACTTGGTATGGACAAAAGCATGAGTTCCGTAATGAGCCCATCGATCCTTATCACTCATTCGGTCAAGTTGGACACGTATTTGTGGGGCCTGCGACCGACTCTCAGCCTCCGAGTGTTCGTATCGAACCCACGCCAAGATGACGACAATTATATGACAAACGTTGTAAGCTTGAAGTATGCTATCGTTGGCATGGATTAATGGTACCAAAGACACATTCGACTAATATATATGATCCACAAAACTCTACCAACCATAACGAGATCATAGCAAGGCTTGAACGTGAAAATGATCAAATGCAACGTAGACTTGATCGTTTGCATGCAATCGACCATGCAAAAATTGAGCATTTCGATCCAGATTATGCTAAGATTCAAATTTTGCAGGATCCGTTACTTGTTTTAGATACAGAACTTTCTGATTATTCTGATTTAAGTGATGATGCATCTGACACTTTTATTCCATCGAGTTTATGTGTACTGGGCAACCCTCTATTTTGTTTTCTACATCAACCAAAAATATTGACAGACTGTATTTGTTACAGTGTCATGTAATAAATTTGTTTTGTTTTAATGTATAAGTATATTTTTCCATATTTTGAAGTTTTCCACACTTTTGTAGGTCAACTATAAATGTTCGATGAACTTATAACATAAAATTGGAATACATAAATTTTTTAGCATATACAAAACAAATTTCTAAAAAAAAACTTTTTTAAAAAACGTCATTTAAAGTGACATTTTTTAAAATATACTGAGTTTGAGAAATAAAATTTTAGGGTCGACTGGATTTGGGGAAAAGCTCCTCTAGATTGAGATGCTTTTATGATATGGAAAGTGAGATTATAATATTGAGATTTTTTTTATAACATCTAAGTAAAGCATGTGTTTACATACTTTTTGATATAAAAGTGAGTTTTTAAAACACGCTTTTAAGTTTTTTTATTAAATATATGTTTTACAAATATATTTTTATATTGAAAAATATGAAATTAAATTATGCTTTTATGAATTTTATTTTTAATTATAAAATAATTTCATAATTATTATGAAAAGGGAATTAAATTATAAAATTTTTTTATTTTTTTTTTTTGTCTGGTGAATCATGATGTGAGACATAAGGTGGAGTTATTAGTTTTTATAAAATTTATTACAAGTTGGTGGTTAGAGACTTTTGGCTAAGACGACAACGTCATTGTAAAAGGTTAAAGGGTAAAAAAAAACATCAAAAAAAATAAAGGGGAGAAAACGTCATTTGTAATGACGTCTTTAAAAACGTCATTGCAAATGACGTTTTCTGCCCCTTTATTTTTTTTAACGTCTGTTAAGCGGCGTTTAAAATTCCAGTCTAAAAAACGTCATTATAAATGACGACTTTAAAAACGTCATTGCAAATGACGTTTTATGAAAAAAAATTCAATCTTCAAATCGTCATTGCAAATGACGTTTTTAAGGGTGAATGCGTCATTTTTAATGACGTTTTTAAAAAAAAACTGGGTTTAGGAATTATGTTTAAAACAGACTGGGTTATGGAATTAAGATTACAGGGGGACTGGGTTTGGGGAAAACCTTCCCGGGTTTGACCCAAAGATGAGATTCAAAGATGAGATTCAACACTTAATATTATCCATACTTATGTTTGGTATGCGCAGGGATATATGATTATTATGATAATATATTTGTATATAAATGACTATTGTGCCCCTTAACCAATTTGTATATATGGGATATATAAGATATATAGGGGTATAAATGTCATTTGCACTTTAAACCCATTAACCCACATATAAAATCCACCCCCCCTTGGGTTTCATGAAACCCAAGTATGTTGGTTTCATGACCGGGCCAGGTTTCAAATCCTGTCCATACTTCATAGTTCCTAAACATGGGTTTAAGAGGGTTTATACCCCAACCCATGTTCCAAAACCCCCCAAACCCCTATACCAAACAACCCCTTAGGGTCTTCACCTTATCTTACGGAGAAGATTTATGGTATTTCATTTTCTTATCTGATATTTTACGAAAGAAATTTTTCTTGACCTACCTTACTCAATCAAGTGTATCATTTCTACCCAAATTCCGTCCAAAACAATCGAGTAAGAAGTCGGGTAGAAAATCAGGTGAACACATATTTTTTAGTTATTAATTTTTGAATTATTTTAATAATTTAATTAAGTAACTTGTACTAATTAATTAACATAATAAGCCAATAACACTAAAAAAACATAATAAAATCAATAACATATAAATAATTACAATAAAATACAACTAGAAAACTATAAACATCAATACATCATATACAAGAAAAAATTTAAATTTTTAGATTTTAAATTTTTAGGTCCCACTTACCACACCTTTTTCGGTGTTATTCAGAGGCTGATTATATAAGTTTCTCATTAGCAAAGTCAGAGGAAAGTATAATAGAAACAGAAGGGGTGAACAATATCTCAACAAAGGCAGGAAGCAACATCACTCCGCATATCTGCAGAAAGGTTCTATCTACCCACAGCCCACATGGCTCAATTGCAACTGTGAATGAAGTAGCGATAAATAAAGAAAGTCATAGGAAGAACAGAACAGAGAATTCAAAAATTAAAATGAGAAAAAAAAAAAAAAAAACACATCACAAAGCTTTTATTTCATTTATGGGGAAAGACGGGAATAATCAACCACATAAAGTACTTGGGTAAGCCGAGGAAAGAAACTTTTCTGATCCTTTGCTCTAAAGAGTCCAGGAATGGAGTCATGTTGTATTTCTACACAAAGGCAAGTAACTTAGCCAGCCTCTCTCCATGGCTTGTTTAACATAAGCGGGGATATCTCATGGAATCAAGAGGTGATGTAGTCTTAATCCCTGTGCTAACTACTGCAGATGGTTTAAAGCATCTCCGAAATGAACATCACAAGGAAGAATTTGCAGTTGAACCTATTGCAAAAATCAAATTTTTATGATCATTCTTTAGAGATGATCACAAATTGCCTTTGTAAAATCGGTGGTTGATGAAGTGCCTCCAAGGTCAGCAGTTCGGTACTTCCCTTCTGCAATTGTCTTGAGGATAGCATCCTGAATCCTATCGGCTTTATCGTGAAGCTCCAGATGGCGCAGCATTGTGACACCACTCAAAAGCAAAGCAGTGGGGTTTGCCATATTCTACATAAATTCAACCACACCAAAGATAGCTAATAAGCAAACAGATCTCCAATTAAAAAAAGCTTTGCTAAACAACAAAATTGAGATGAACTAAAGACAAGGAGTCCCTCAGTCAAACACGGTATCATATATAATTCCCAAACAGATCACTTTTAGGCTAGAAACTCACTTCCATATTTCTGACTAGTGCCTCCACCGCTAGGTCATTGGATCTACCAGAAGAACAAAAAAAAAAAAAAAAGAGGACAAATTATCAACAAGTATCTATTTAGATACTTTTTGAATTATGATCACCCGATACAGAACAAGAGGCACCCTCAACCACCACAAAAGACACTCCAAACCAGAGGACTCCCAATAGAACTATCAACAACAAAACAACTTGGCATTGAGAGTATGTTTTGTGCCTCCCAGTTTTGTAAAAGAAATGTAAGGCATTTCCTGAGTATTTTTAAAATTTCCTTAGTCTCTGACTGCAGCGACCAAAAGGAAGCCAGTTGAATTGAGTTTCATCCTACGTGTAGGAAAGGGCTTCCTAATACATAATGGCCTTCTCTGCATATCCCCAGATAGCAAGTTCAGACATAAATGTAGCTTAAGAGGACCCAAAGTTTTGGAGACGTTCTTCTACACCTAAGAAATTCAATGATGTTTACTACAATGAAATCCAGGTAAGGGAAAAAAGCTTTTGTTATCATAACAATCAACTAAGTTACTTTTAGCTAAAAAAAATTCTAACTCATGCAAATGCCAAGTGCGAGAAAGGAATTTCCCAAGTGATTAAAGTACAAGCAATCAAGTATGAAGACGTCAATCCATATCTCATAACAAATTGATAAGAATGGAGGAAACAAGCAAAACCCATGAAACAACTTCGATGACAAACCTTTCCAGCAATATCAGGTGCTGAGCCATGTACAGCCTCAGCAAGAGCAATACCTCCCTCACCAATATTGCAGCTGTGCAGGAGGTTAAATAAGTTGAGACAACTGATATAAATCATAGATGGAACATGAGAAGCGAAAAAATAAGTAGATACCTTGGCGTTAATCCCAGTCCCCCAATTAATCCAGCACAAAGGTCACTGATAATATCACCATAAAGGTTAGGCATCACCAATACATCAAAGAGCGCTGGATTCTTCACAAGCTGTACATGGAAAGACACTCTTAGTTTTTCTCTCACTTTCCTATTCTGAAGTAGATTTCAGTGCCACTCTGTAACAAATCTGGTAAGAAACTCTCATTTCCATCATAATGATATCACATCCCAAAAGCATGGTGACATGCGGATTTGTGCGACTAGTTTTGGATCTTGTTCAGATACATGTGTGCATGCTCACAGCCACACCTACAATACAAACATTTGTAAAAGGAAAATGTTCATACCATCATACAACAATTGTCAATGACAACTTCCTCATATTTGATCTCAGGGTACTTCTCTGCAACCTCACGACAACACTGGAAGTGAAGAGAAAAAAAAATTAGTACGGGTAGGCATAAGGAGAACACCCTAAGACATAAAATTTATGCACTTGAAACAGGATGACCTTAAGAAAAAGACCATCGGTTTTCTGCATGATGTTAGCTTTGTGAATTGCTGACACTCTATCTCTTCCATGTGCCTTAGCATAGTGAAAAGCATACTCAGCCACCCTCAAACTTGCCTGACGAGTAATGATCTTGAGGCTTTCGACAACACCCCTCACCACCTAGCATCAGATGCAAGGAAATCCATCAAATTTATATGCAACGCCTATTATTGTGTGTGCATTTGCATATTATTCAAACAAGCTTACTTGATGTTCAAGACCACTGTACTCTCCTTCTGTGTTTTCGCGGATGGTGATGAGGTTAACATCATCATACCTAGTCTTGTATCCAGGGAGACTGTAGCAAGGTCTAACATTGGCATAGAGATTTAGCTCTTTCCTCAAAGTGAGGTTTAACGAACGATGACCTTTTCCAATTGGGGTGGCCATTGGTCCTTTTAAGCCAACCTTGTTTTTTCGAACAGATTCTAGACTTTCCCATGTGAGAAAACTCTGGGTTCGAGGATCTATCTCCTGCCCGACATAGTGTTCTTCCCATTCAATGGGCACATCAGCGGAGCTAAATATCTGCATGCGTACAAATGACAAAATTCAGTGAAATTTAAAAGTAACGTCAGAATGAAAGTTCCAAAGCAATCACAATCCTTTCACCAGCTGCAAAAGCAGACAGTAAGAGGAACTAAGACGTTTTTTTATGTAGACTAGTTAGACATTACTCCCAATATGCCGCACATCATGAATTTTGTCCAACAATACAATTAACCTTCGCCTGTGTTTTAAGGAATGGGGAAAAAAATATAATCCTTGCTCTAGATTGTAAGGAAAGGGTATCAAGGATTTTCAAGTCTTACATATGTCAGTGATATCGAGAAAACGAGCACGGAAGTTAAACGTACCCAACCATTGGAGATGGAGTGAGATTTTCGATTATAAGAACACAAAATAGCACAAAATACAAGAATTACAGAAATACTTTCTGTGCTTGCAGACAAAACAGAGTAAAACAAAATTCAATTATATGCACCCGAATCAAATATGAAGACTGCCTATTCTGAAATTTCATACTGATATTTCGTTGTTGTTTAATCTCTTGAGCAAGCTAAGTAAATCCAGATGCCAGCTAAAAATACTACCTTTAAAAAGGGGCAGCCTAAAGACAAAAACAGTTGTTTGGCGGTACAAAAGTTTCAAGAAAAAACAGTAGAATGTACAAAATTTGAAACAGTCCTTTTTAAATTTCATTTTCAAGCTCACAATAAAGTATTGTACAACTCGACTCAACAAAGCCTTAATCTCATCTATTTGTGAAAGTCTACATGAATAATGTTTCTCAATTACGCTCTATTATAAAGAGTATTCGGTTAGACCATATAAGCGATCATATCCTTTTAAAACAATTCCGTTAAGAGTTAATCACTGCACTGAACAAATTTTCGAGAAGAAACAATTCACATAGAACACAAAATTCAGGCGCTAATCATTTCACAAACCATATTTCACAAGCTATAATAACAAATGGTACATGAAACATATAAAAAGGGAATCAATAACCAAAATATATGCTTTGTTCTCCATAATACACATGTATAATTCGGATCGAAGATATGGACCTGTTTGACGGAATTGGCGATTTCGGGACCTATACCATCGCCAGGGAAGAGTGTGGCTCGGATCAGATTGGATTCAGACGCGGCCGTAGTGAAGTTTCGATCGAAAACCCTAGCTCCTGAATTCTTAGGGTTAGAGAAGATATCCTTCGCGTAGCTTCGAAGCACGCGTTTCGCAATTTGGGAAGCCATTAAGGAACGATTCGTTTCTAGACCAAAACTGAATCAATCAATAAAAAAGAGGAAGAACTTTCTTATGGTGGAGAGAGAGAGACAACTTCGGAAGGAAGAGGAACAAGTATTCTGTTTCAGCAGATCCTACCACTCAGTGTCACGTCAACAGTCGAAGAGGTATACCAGAAAAAAAAATCAAGCAAAAAATGCAGTCGAAGGGTGCTTAGGTCATTTTGAATTCTTTGTTATCAACCGTATGGGATGGTACAAGAACGTGTCTGATTTCAACGAGTTTGTGTTAGAAAAAAGGGTTTTAGTTGATGTATATGTAAGTTAATCTGAATATTTGACTATAATGTCAAAAAAAAAAAAAATTTAATAAATTGTGTCATATAGTGGTGATGGTGGGGGTGGTGGCAATATTGGTGACGATGGCAGTGGTAATAATGGTGATGGTGGTAGGGAGTGGGGGTAGTTATGATAGTGGGGTAGCGATGGTGATAGTAATGGTGATGATGGTGGGGTGGCGATAGTGGTTTTGGTGGGGCGGTGGTGGTGGTAGTGGTGGTGTTGGGGCGGTTTCAAATACTATTTTTTTTAAATGTTTCTGGGAAGTTAAAAGTCCTATAAACAATTTTGAAAAATCACCTCAAACACAGCCTTAAGAGTTTATTTTCTCTATTAAATTTGGTGAGTTAATATTAACCGTCGGATCAACTTTAAAATAAAATTTAAAGAGATCTCAACCGCGAAAAACAAAAATCATTTTGTTTATCGTTTGAGATTTGAATTGTATTGTACTTTATTATATAGATTTTAAACTCTTTTAAATTATCAATGGTATAATATGATCAAATCAATAGTGTAGTGGTAAAGTGAAATTAGTGTTGTTGATGTGAAAATCTGACCAAAAAACGTCCATATTAGAATAAGAACATAGAAGAATAGGGAGAAGAGAGGAGATATGTACTATCTTCCCAAAGTAATGAGTCATGGACTCAAAAACTTTCAAAGACTTCATCTTCATTATCTTTTCCACCTCTACCCCTGAGATAATATCCTGAAACCACTTCACAACAAATTATTTGTTGCTCCAGATTGTCGAAGTAATAGTTTTGGTTTTAGGAGCTAAAGCATAGTCTTTCTTTTCTTGATTAAAGGAATACATGGGGAAGACTTCACATCGATTGGCTCCTTGAAGCTAGAAACTACTGGGGGCGACCTGGAAGCAGAAGATTCGCTGGACCTCAATCTCTTTGAAATTGGCAAGGGAGGGTTATTGAATCCTTTCTTATGTTTCTTGGCTCTCACACTCCTAAGAGCCTCTTTACCCAGCTTTATATCAAGCTGAGGAGTCAAGCCTACAATAGAAATCTCACAAGATGAGATAAAAAGTCGAGACATAGCGCAAACATGAACAGGTAAAATAGATAACTTACTTTTCAGAGGTACAACATCAAGAGCAGAAGGTTTAGGTCCCATCTTCAATTTATACATATTAGCTTCTATAAAATCTCTTAATTCTTGGTTTCTTGAAATAAAAAGGGAATTCAAGAAAATGAATCAAGAAACCTACCAGAGGTAGAGGTGGGCAGTACACCCCATTTGCAAAGAACCCTTGTATGGTTCACAACCAGAGGTTCAGAGGGATCAAATTCCCACTCAGAACCAGAAATGAAGAAGAAACTATCTTTCCATTCTTTGGCATAAGAAGAAATTTTTGTCAACAGACCAGTGTTGTCAGCCCTCTTCGTCAAATAATACCAGCCCAAGCTTGGGTCTACCTTAATTTGAAAGGAATAGAGGACCTACCCAACAGTGAGAAAACGCCAACGCTATGGACATAACTTCACATGGCACCAAGCCCAATCAACACCCTCAAACTATTTGGGATGAGTTAGGCAGAAAGAATGTTTAAGAAAGATAAGAATTCGTGAACATAAGGAAGAAAGAAAATCTGAATCTAGAATTGAAGGTTGTTTCATACATACAAACCTCCCCTTCATGATAATCGCAATCTCTTTCATCACTACCAGGAGCTCTCAGTAAGATAGAATCAAAAATGAAGAATTTGGAGCGAAGGCGGAAAAGATCAGTCTCGATAATGGTACTGCAAACCCCTTGGTAAAGTAACTAGGGGTCTCAAGGGCCTCTTCTCGAATATTCTCCACAAGTCTAACCTCTTCTATTCCCGTCTCTTGAGCAGAGGAGGAGGGAATTTCTAATAGAGATTTTTCAGAAGCCGTGAAAAGTAAGAGTAGCAAGGAAGAAAAAAGAGATAAGTGTTTTTGACTTGGGAAAACCGAAAAGGAGAACATATAGCTCTTTTCTAAGGAGAGAGATCAAATAGGGAAGGAAAACTTTGCCAATCCAAAAATCCTAACCGCCCTTTAAATAGGTCAAGAGATGACGGCTACAAAAACCCTGCCTACCTCATCTGAAAAGACGTGTAGTTCATGCGTTTCAAGAATCGGAGATTGGTAACAGTCAGATTTCTAATGGGAAGAAATCTCCACCAGCTTGGGAAACCTAGTTAGGGGCAAGATGTGGGAAAATTTAATCTCAACTAAAGGAAATGTCTTAGTTGACACAACCTTTAGAAATGCAACCGTTGACTGACCTGTTAGAAAGAAAGGAAAGTGGAAGAATAATGAACTTAGATAATCAGCTTTCCCCAACTTGGTGGAATGAGGAAACCAAAAGGATGAAAAAACTTATCTCCAATTTTAAAAATAGGAACCTTATCTGCCAAAGACTCGTTCAACAAACGGGATTCGTTTAAATACTATAAGGAAGATAAAACAGTCAAGGGATAAGGATAAGATCTCATCCTCGACAAACCTTATCCACGTGATCAAACAAACTCCTAGCACAGTTGGGACTCTCGATGGTTATCCCAACAAATGATAAAATCCACAGAAACCAAGATTCCTCAATTGAAAGGAGATTTAACAAATTCAAACTATCAAGAGAGCCTAGAGTTCACTCTCTCTGGAACACCTATCAAAATACTATAAAAGGGGACTTCCGGGATAGGGCCCAGGTAAGCACACTGAGCCCAGTTCAATTATTGTACCTTAACTTCTACAAATACTAACTTGAGCGTCGGAGGGTCGACCCCCCAAAGCTCTCCTCCGGTCTTTGACTTGTTTTTCAAGTATTACAACTGCCAAAAATCTCACTCAGAACTTGGGAAAAAGTGTAGTCAGGTCCAGATCAACCACAAACAACTTTCAGAACAGTTGGACTCATTTTTTACTTCAACACTAATACTATTATTTATTTTTTTAAAAATAATAATTATTGTATCATGTGAGGTTGATTCTTTTATGTTCTATGTATATAGAAATTTGATATTAACGATCTTATTAAGTGACTTACATAAATAAAAATATTTTGTTATGCTACCATTTGGCCCATTAAGAAGGAATCTTGACTCTGCCCCTAGTTGTAATTTTGTGCCCTGTATCAAATTTTGTTACAATATATTAGATACATCATGAAAAATTATTTTAAGAAAATTAAGCAGGAGAAGATTTTTAAAAAACACATGAACTTTGTAATATATCCAACTTTTCACTAGGGATGCTATTTTTGTTGGTGCTTGCAGCCTTTATCTATTTATTTTTTCGTTGTCGCCATCCCTCCTTCCCTTGGGCGAAGGGGTCGTAAGAGCTACTCTACTTTTCTTTTCTGATTCTTACAACTGCTCTTTCTACATCTTTGACTATTTGGTGTCAAATAATCACCCGTTTTCTTATTTCTTCCACAATAGAGTTGGTTATCTCTATAATATCAATTGTACAAGTTCACGAAAAGGGTTTGGATGAGAGGAATGAGGGAGAGCAGGTCAATCAGCAACAAAAAAAAAAAGTCCCCAGAAATTTGCAAAGTCATTATCAAATATCAATAAATCTCGAGAAATTTTAAGAAAAAAAATAGTTCGATATCTCTCATTTATATTTTTTTTCTCAGTTTTACCTCGGGTTTTTTTAAAGCAAAACAAGCTATTCAAACAAGGCTTGAGGCACCAATCTAACTCTTGGTTTGTGCTATAGCCATTTGTGGTTTTCCCCTATGATTCATGCCCCCAAAAAATTGTAAAATAAATAAAGATTAATTAATCAAAAATCGTAACATGAATTGGAAATCCACCATATTTTCAATTATTACAGAGAACAAGAGCAACACCAATTTTCATACATAAGTGCTAACAGATAGTCTCACATCCTTAAATTTTAGCCTACAAACAATAAAAAGGGGGAAAAAAATCAAGACAGCAAAAGATGTAAAGCAATGTTCCAAAAGCAGCAAACTTGAACTAGGAGATGGGAAGAGGGGCACCATTCCAACTCCTGAGACAATCCAACAGTGGATCAATAATCTCTCCCTTGCACATTGCAGTGAACACCTTGTCAAACTCCTCTCCCGGTGATCGAGCCTTCTCTCCGGTCAGCAACCCCGTCCCCAGCTCTTCTCTCACAAACTTGTACAATGGGTAAGACCTACACTCCTTAATTCTGTTAGGAATTGCTGGATTCCCATTCTCAATCAAAGTTCTTGCACTTTCGACCTCTTTCGGCAACAGGGCCTTAAGTTCATCCTCGAAAGCACCAATCTTTTGGAAGATCGAAGTGCTCACATTCTTCTCATTGTCGCCATTGTTCAAAGCGTGCTCAACGAGAACTTGTCTCAATTTTTGCATCAAGGGGTAGGTGGCACTGCAGGGGTCATCGACATAGGCAAAGACGTGTTCACGATCCACAACTCTAAGCAAATCCTTCTCACAAAACCTTGATGGATGAAGTTCCCCATTGACACCCATAGTCAGAGTCCGTTTAGCCACTTGGCTTACAGTATTCTTGACAGTGTTCTGCAAATTCTCCTCGATATGCCTCAAATCAATAGATTGGCACAGTGCCACAAGATATGTCGATGACATGAGCTTCAATATATCGACAGCTTCAGCAGTTTTTCGTGAAGATATTAAGCCCAAGGAGTTCACATCTTGGTTGTGTTGCTCAGCACTTTGGACATGGTTAGTGACCGGATTTGCTAGAAATTGAAGCTCTGAACAGTATGCAGCCATAGCAATCTCAGCTCCCTTGAAACCATAGTCCAAACTCGGGTTTCGTCCACCAGAGAGATTGGAAGGCAACCCATTGTTGTAGAAGTCATTAACAAGCTCGGAGAACTGAGCAAACAAGAGTTTTCCAATCGCTGCAATGGCCAAACGTGTATTGTCCATAGAGACACCAATTGGGGTACCCTGGAAGTTACCACCATGTAAGGCCTTGTTCCTTGAAACATCAATCAAAGGGTTGTCATTAACCGAGTTGATCTCCCTCTCAATCATTTTGGTTGCTGAACGGATCACTTCAATCTGTGGACCGAGCCACTGGGGTGATGTTCGGAGAGCATAACGATCCTGTTTTGGTTTCTGCAAAGGATCCATCTCATGTAGCATCTGAGCTGCCTTAACATAAGAACTTCCATCTAAAATGTGTTCCATGATAGCTGCAGCCTCGATTTGGCCCGGGTGATGCTTCAATTTATGAGTCAAATGGTCAGTGAATTCGGGTTTTCCATTCATCACTTCAGCAAAAATAGCTGATAGAACTTCAGACAACACAGCAAGTATGTTGGCCTCAAAAAGAACCGTAGAGGCCAAGCCTGAACCAACAGCAGTGCCATTGACAAGTGCAAGACCCTCCTTGGGCTGCAACTCAAAGAATCCACCACTGACTCCAGCACGACGAAAGGCTTCCCCTGCATCAAGGGTTTCTCCAGTGGGTCCAACAGCCTTGGAGTTTGGCCGGCCGGTGAGTAGTCCAGCTATGTAGGATAAGGGGACAAGGTCACCGGAGGCAGAGATAGTGCCACGGAGGGGCAAACATGGAGTGATGTTGTGGTTGAGGAACTTGGTGATTGCTTCCAGGATTTCAAATCTAATGCCGGAGTAGCCTTGAAGAAGGGTGTTGATCCTTACGAGCATGGCTGCTCTTGTTGTTGAGTGTGGAAGTGTGTGGCAAGACTCTGTTCCATTGCCAAAGATCCCAGCATTCAAAAACCTGTCACAAAAACTATACTTTCACAACTTCCCCCAAACTTATAATTTTTTCCTAGAAAATTTACAAAGAAATATGAGTGAAACTATCTATTATAAGGACACCTTTCATTCCTGCAATTTGTCATAATTTTTGTTATTATTTTTATTTGGAGGAAGAGAGGGGGGAGGGGGAGGGGGAGGGGGAGGGGATCTACTTAAAGATTATGGATCCTGCTTGAATTGGTAACAATTAATCTTAGCATTAAAAAAATCAAGCAAAATTAATACCAGATGGATCTAACATGCTTATAGTTCAGTTTAACCTCAGTACAATAAATTTTCTTGTGATGTACATGTAATACATACAATCCGTTGATATTTATTGCTACTGCACATGTATTGTGACAGTTCATTTAACAGATTTTCCATTAAGTCTTCCATCCCCACATCTCCAACTCCTTCTTTCCAACATTGTGGGCCCATAATATATGACTTCGTGGGATATTTAATTCTTGGTGATGGTGGAAGAGTCAAGACTTAATCATCAGTACCGTCCATTTCAGCTGTAATTCTTGATGATGGTGGAAGAGTCAAGAATTATATATGAATCTGACCAGAAAAAATGAAACTGTTATGGGTATAGATCAGCTGATTTGATGAATCAGAACATTTCTTTTGGCGTCCAGAGGTGATTTTGGAATATATGTATGTTGTTTTTAAGTTTGTACGGTAGTCCTCTGTTTCTGATTAAAATTCAACTAGTATTTTTAATACAATTCTAAAAGTAGGTAGATGAACCGATTATAAAATACTTAGCAAATAAGCTAAAATTAACAAGGGTGAGGGAGAGGGAGAGGGGGAGAGAGTTTGGTTACCTAATAAGCTCTTTCTGAAGAGCACCACCTTGCTTGGTCCTCCTATGTGAAGTAGCACCAAAACCAGTGGTGACACCATAACTATCCGTACCCTTGTTCATGCTCTCCATAACCCAGTCACTGCTGGCCTTAACTCCGGCTCTCGCCGCCTCCGACAGCTCCACCTTGACAGCATTATCAAGGCCAGCAATTGCCGCCACCTGCGATATTGTTAGCGTCTCACCACCAAGCCGTACTACCGGCTTCCGATACTCCGCCACCATCTTCTTCACCTCATCCAAGTGGCTACCCATTAGTGACTCAGCTGCCACACCCCAGTTCAACGGATCTTTTATGCAAAAATCCATGGTCACCCCATTTGAATGCCCATTTTCCATGGCAGCACTGTCCATTTTCTTGAAGAACTGTAAGTTTAGAGAATAGAGAGAGAGGGAGAGGGAGAGGGAGAGGGAGAGGGAGAGAGGAACTTGTGGTTGGCTATGAAGTTCCTGTGTTCTGGTGTTTAAGAGTTTTGGTTTATATAGACTATGGACTATGGAGAGTAACTTTGACTGTACATTGAGATTTTGGTAGGTAAGCATGAGGTGGGTGCGGCTGCGGAGTGGTGGCAGGCTGTCCAATGTGGGGTTTGTTGAAGATGAATCTGGACCCTTGATTTTGATTCACCTACCCGATGAGACTCTTATTTTATTATTATTATTTTTTTTCACTTTTTCAAAGGAGGAGAATGAGAGAGGTAGCTGAATGTTTGGTGGTGTAGAAAAAGTTCGACATTATTATAGAGATGTTTTGGATCCATTGGAATAGAAAATTCTACGCCATTAAACCTAACACAACACGAGCATAAGAAGAAGAAGTTTAAGAGGAATTGGGTTGCTATATAACGGATCCATTGTCCAGGGTGGAGTATTAAATTTCAGACATAAAGATTTGTATGACAATTAATAGGCCAAAAACTTATTTCAGAAACCTAACTTGATCGGACGAGTGATAATTTTTGACAAACAAATTGACATGATTCGAATCTAATAAGTTAAATTCATTCGTTGTTAGTTACCGACATGAACGTGAAAATAAAATAATTTATTAAATAAATATAAACTAGTCGGACTATCATCAAACACAACTAATTTAAATTTGACACGACACACTCATTTAATTAATATTGCATAGATTTTTTTTTTTCATTTCTTGATTAGGTTTGGTGTGCTCGATTGAATTTCTTATAAAATTTCACTTTGGTTTATTAGAATATTATTGATCTGAGTCAATTTTTAGTTTATTGGAGAAATGGGTGTTGGGTGTGTTTTTGAGAAAACTAGGCAGTAGTCTTGAATTTCAAAATTACAAGCTATATATAACACGACATAAATTAAATATGACATAAATATTAGGGCTAATCTCAAATTATACTCCAAAATATTGTTCGAATTTTAATTTGTATCATTAACGATAAAAATTTCAATTTGTACCCTGAAAAATAGAAATTTGTATCAATGCGCACCTCAAGCTAACAGCCGTCAGTTTGTCATCTAAAACTAAATGGATAAATTACACCTAAGTTCCCCCACGTTTGAATCCCTTTCCGGGCTTGGTCTCAACTTTTCGGTAAGGGAATCGTTGCTCCCTTCATCGACTTCGAAGCCAACCTCTTTCTCAAACTTTGGATTGAACCAATCCGTCATGGGAGCGGGATATTGATGAGGTGTTTTCGTTGGCCGGAAAACACTACGCTCAAACATCATCATCTCATCTAACTTACGAGTAGACGGACGTCAGAATGGCAAATTGTTCAAGTGAGTTGTTGGGCATAATCGTAAGAAACACTTTTCATTTCATTCCGATAGTTCTGCTTATTACACCTACATCTCTTGAGAATCTAAATATGACTAAAAAAGTTCTCTTAATTAGATATTCAAATAATTATGTTTAAATGATGTATTGCATTGGATATAAAAAATATTATATAAATACATGCATTATATTGGACATTCAAATGATAAACTTGATTTTAAACTTTAGAGTATAACGGACCCGCAAAATAAAGGGTAGTATGAAATTATAATTTTTTATTAGGATAAAATAATATTTTTTAAGGGTTATATTAACAAATGTCAACGACAAGGGATTATGTGTCACACGTACACAAACGTCATGAGGTGTAAGAGTGATATTCTAAATGTAAAAGGATCCAAATGATTAAGTGATAAGTACGAGGGAATCTAAGTGTAATTTATCTATTTAGTTTTAGATGGTAAAATGACGGTTGTGTGCCCATTGATACAATTTTTTATCTTTGAGGATGCAAATTTACAATTCAAATGATCTTTTAAGATACAATTTACAATTAACCCTAAATATTAATTGTCACATGAGACGGGAGACCTTGACATAGGTTCACCAGAATCACCACTGAATTCTTTTTTTAAAAAAAATTTAAACTAGTAATAAAGCAAGATATCGAACAAGACAGTACGGATTCCCATAAACAAGTGGTGAGAACTCTGCAAGATCCAACAACCCCCATCTTTGAGGACCTGACTCTGTCTCACCATCTCAGCAAGTGAGAGAAATAACTTTTTTTTTAAAAATTTATTTTTATTTCCAACTAAGAAGTGAAATGCCTTTTTCTTCTTCTTCTTCTTCTTGTTTTTTTTTTTTTTTTCTGCTTTAGGAAGATGGGTAGAAATTGGGTGGTTTGGACAAGTTTTGGATATCCTCTTTCCCACGGAAACCTAGTGAGAAAATTCCATCTCAAATGAGTAGCACAATAGCGTGGGGTTTGAATTGGAATGAATCATAAATTTAAGAGTAAAGCTATAAAATCTAAATGAAATCCAAAAAATTATAATTCAAATGTATATTATAATTTGAATGAGTGGGTCTCATCAATTTTTTCTGTGAGACCCACTCATCCAAGGAATGATATACATTTGAGTTTCAATTTTTGAGTTTCATTTGAGTTATGTAGTATTTTCTTAAATTTAAATGTTTTGTGTGCGATAGTTATTGGTGATTCTCAAATTTAACCAATTAATATGGTTAACATATGATTGTAGGTATTCGAGATTTATTATGCAATAGTTAGCTCAAATTTCTCGAAAATTACTTATGTATTTTGTTTCATTGAATAATTTTACACCACAGAACAAAATTACATGATTATAAATAGGTCTATCAAAGTTCGATACGACACGATTAACCGACACGAATTAACACGAATTAAGCGGGTTTGGGTGTGACTTTAACGAGTTCGGGTGGTAAACTGGTTGACCCGCTAAACACGTTTAATAAATATGTCGTGTTTGGGTGAGACCTGTCATGTAATACCCCGCATTTTATTTTATATATGCATATAGATTTATAGTAAATAATTGTTGTAAAAATGGGGATATGTGTAGTGATGTGTGTTTGAATTTGGTAGATTTGAAAAATAGAGATTTAAAATATTAGTGGAAATAATAGTTGAAATTTAGTTTTAATAAGTGAAAATATGAAATTTTAGGTCCTAGAACTTGTATTAAATAGGTTTGGTGTAAAAATATGTGTTGGAGAGGTTTGGGATGGATTTGGTTGGTTTAGGAATGGATTGGAAATGGAAAAGGGATGAAACAGTGAACAGTGCACGTGAACAGTGCACTGGCTGCAACTTCAAGCCCAATTTAGACCTTGATGCAGTCAATATCTTTCAAAACTCAAAACATGAAAGTTGTAGAGCTCTTTCTTATAATTCCATAGCATCTTGAATCATCTCAATCGGAGCTCGGATGAGAGAGTTATATCCAGATAACGAAGTGATGTCGAAACAGTCCGGCAGACTACCTTTCACCAATTTGATCATAACTATTTGTTGGAAAGTCCAAATTGCGCACCGTTATTTTTGTTAGAACCCTAACTCGTATATCTTTCCAACCATATAGGTCACACATACTAGAAATACCTGAGTCAAATCAGTTTATTCTCCGAAGTTGACCAAAAATCTGCACTGTGGTATTCTTTGGATAGTAATTTTAATGTTTCGAGTGTAAATTTATTTTAGTTTTGAAATAAATCATAAAAATAAATGTTTTTAGGTTAAAATAACATTAAAAATGAATCCGGAACGTCGAAAAACCTTAGGGTAGTCATACGGATCAAATTGGAGATTTTTAGTGGCAAAACCGTAATTTTGGAGAAAACCCAAATTCAGCCATGAACAGTAAACTCGCGGACTGCTGTGTTTAAAACACAGATTCAGCCCATTTGCCCTCATTTCTTTCACTCCCCTCACACCCCCACACCTCTTGGAACCCTAGAGAGCATTAGAGAGGAAGAAAGGAAGGGAAAAACAATAGATTTAAGGGTAGATTCAAGATCAAATTTCAAGTTCTTCATACAAATTAAGGATTCAAGGTAGGGGTTTCCTTTCCATTCACTTACATTGAGGCTAGGGTTATTATATATGTATGTTTTCCATATTCTTGATAGTTATATGATAAATAGTTAAGAATTCTTGGTTCCTTGTTTATTGAAACATGATTTTGAACAAAATGTATGTTTGGGTTCAAGAGACCTTGTTCTTGAATTTCCAAAATAGTAGTTTTAGAAATTACCTATTTGGGTTATGCAAAATACATGGATTATTGATTTCTAAATGCCTATAATTGATTAAATCATGTTTTCATCAAATCCTTGTTCTAGTTCCAAGAAATTATGTTTTGTTTGGAAAACCCTAGAAATTTGATATCAAGATTGTGAAGGTTTTATTGATATGATCTCTTGCATATTTTAATCCCTTATTATTGTAGTATATTGAGAGTGGTACAATTGTGATACTTGAATTATAAATGAGAAATTGTGGATTTTGTATTTTTTTGGAATTGTTGGTGAATTGAGAATATTTTGGTTTCCTTATTTGTATGGTTGTTGTGATGGACTTGGATTGCCTTCGAGAGATGCCGTAGAGTGTTAGAGGTTAGTCTATCCCAGTGGGGGTGAGATGGTTTCCTAACACTTGTAGTGGATTGTCATTTAGTAATGCGACCACTATCGTTCACTGGAGTTCGAACAAGGGATGATATACTTTTCCTAGGAAGGAATTCGTCACTGCCATTGGGATGGTAGACGCCCTTTCCAATAGTGCTTGTGATTGCGATGGTAATAGGTGGACTAGGTATAATCGTAGGGTAGATTCATGAGAAGCAATCAACATACATGGTACGGGGATGAACCAATATATATATATGAGATGATAGGTTGAATCGTCTTGGCCGGTGCATTGGTATAGGACAATGCATCGGAAGACGCCCTTCTTAAATGGTTTAAAGTTGGAAATGGATTATTGGTTATTGTTCATTCTACCATAGACGGTTTCTACAAGAGTCTTGGGAAGTATGAGATTCCGCGAGAACTTGTGGAAACAGTGTATGGTGGACTGGATTATTTTTGGAAATAGTTTGTTAACGGTATAATGGTTTCACTTATTCATTCAATTATTGTTACTCCTTAAACTTGAGATCTATTTAAAATGTCCTGTATTTACTTCAAATGTTATATATGATATTTGTGAAAGGAGACCGACCGTTTTCTATGTTTTCGAAACCTTGTTTGAGTTTGGGAGGATTTTTCTACAGAGCTTCATGCTCACCCCCTACAGTTGAATATTTTCAGATTTTACTCTAGAGGAGGAGTTCGGTGCTAATGAGCCGGGTCAAGGAGAAACTTCATTAGAGGGATACTGGGATCCCGAGTGGGACATCTAGAGATGTCATGTATTTTTGTACTAGACTAGAGAAACTATTATGAAGTCATGTAAAGTCTAGTATTTTGTTATTCCGCTGCGTTATCTTAATTTAATTCATTTGGAAATGTGAAGGTCATTGTTGGGCATATTCTTTTGATATTGTGGCCATGGCTTGGCGTATTCTTTTGGGAATGTTATTGTGAATATTACATGTGGTGAATGGAAATCTTTTGGGATAATGTTGTTAATATTTGATGGATAAATGGACCCGGTGTGGTCGGTGTAATATAATTGCACAGGTTGTGTTTTGGGTAGAGTTCCCCGAACAAAGGAGACTCTGCCCGAATTTCGTTGAATTAAGGACCCTCGGTTATTTATGGATTTTTTTTATTAGTTGCTCTCATGGTATAAATGGTTTTAGAATGTAATGCCGTCCAGGGTGGTATTTGGGGCGTTACATGTCAACCCGTTTATCACCCGTTTATCCGTTTAAAAAAATTAATATAATAATAAATTAATAATTATTTTAAAAAATTTAGTCAGAATTAAAATATTATATATAAATAAATGGTAAATAAGTAAAAAAAACAGTGAAAATGCATTTGAAACTTGACAGAACACAGTGAAAACTTTTGGCTGCACAGTAAACACAGTGAATTATATTCTTGATGTTACAAAGTCTTTTTGTGGGTGAACACAATAAAAGGTTTTGGCTTTGGCAATCCCATGCCTATAAAAGGCTGAAGCCCCTTTGTTTAGTCATTTAATCTTCTCATTGCTTTTATAATTAGCGGTCAACTGAAAACTTTTTAATTAAGAGAGTACAGTTATGGGTAATTAATGGAGTTTAAAATTTTAATAGAATAATTTTTTGGTGTGGGTTAAAATTTTAATAAAATAATTTTAATCAAATTAAACGGGTTAAACGAGTCGTGTCGTGTTACTCGTTTATTAAACGGTTTGTGTTCGTGTTAAAGTTTTTCACCCATCACCCATTTAACCCGACACGTTTGACACCCCTAATTATAAATGACAAGGGGAGATGTCTACCCTTTTATTATAGTGCTACTATGCGTAAATATTCATTATATTTGAATATCTAAAAAAATCTAATAAATAAAATTGCATTCCTTGTACCTGCAACTCTTAAACCCAACAATCCCCTCCGTCCAAGGCTCGACGGTAGGTTACTCTTAATAATTTTAGACATGAAACCCCCGATTCCAAAATAAAATCAGTACAAAATTAACGGTTTAAAATTTTACTTTACTGAATTCAAAAGCTTGCTATATTAGTTTATCTTTTGAATTCGGTAAAGTAAAATTTTAAACCGTTAATTCTGTACTGATTTTATTTTATCAAACTAATGTTTTTCCCTTCCCCCTCCAAAAAAAAAAAATTATTTAAAAAAAAACACAATATAATTTACAAGAGTTTAAAATCCGACCCGACAAGACACGACCATATGTAGACGTGGGGTGCGTGAGAAAAGGCCAAGACTTTGACATAAAGAGAGAATGTTAGGCATTTTTCGTGGCATGTTGGCACTCTCTTAAGGAATGTTAGTGGATCAGGGTAAGGGGTGGGGAGAGTAGTCTCCACCCCGTACCCGCTTAAAAAGTCTGTCCATCCCCAGTTCACCTTTGTTAACAGGGTAAGTTTTAATTTTTATTCCCGTCTCGCAGTTAAATTTTGATCTCCGCCACCCATCTTCGCCCCTGCCCTTTACAATTAATTTTTGTAATTTTAAGAATTTTTTTTTAAAAAAACTATAGCAATTAAAGTATAAGTTGTATGCCAATATTACATGATATAATCGAAACCAAAAGCAAAGAAATAAGTTAACAACATAATCTTTGCATAATTGAGTAAAAACAATAACAATAATAAAGATATATATATACACATCTCTTATTTTCTTGAATTAAAGCTGATGATGCCTAAATATATATCTATTAAGATTTAGGCATCATCGCCCTAATTTAAGAGAATATATATATCTAACGGGTTTAGTGAGGGCGGGGGCGAGGATAAGTTTTGATCCATCCCGCATCTATTTTTGAAGGGTATTATACAAGTATCTCCGTATACGTATACTGTCTAATACATATGATCTATCTCCGTTCCAAACAAAATGAGTTTAGAGGAATCCCAATTTTCCCCCTATCCATTGCCATCCCAACTGTCTTGGGGTCCAAGTTGGTTGCATTGCTTTTTCTGTTTCCTTGAAATCGGATATGTAGTGTGGACGAATGAGTACCATTTAGCTTGAGTGGTTGAAAAAATCCAAACAAGGTGCATACCCACCTCAAGTAGGGTCTTGGCGGCTGGTAGTTGGCGAATTTTGAGCTGAAAATTGACCCGAATTTGAATTCAATTTATTAAATATGAATTAAAATTTGAAATCCAAATTTATTATATCATATTTTCATCAATTTATATTTCAATATACTACTATTTGAATTGTATGTGTTTATAATAGATGGTAAAATTTATTTATAATATGCTAAAAAATTCAGCATAATTTAGTTATTCGGATGAAATTTTTTATCAGATTCTACTTTTATCCCTAACAGACAAGTATTCCCAAACAGAGGATCTTATTAGCATGTGCAGGAAATTAGGTTGATGATACTCCTTGATTAATGACCATTTTTTAAAATAAGACTATTATATTTGGTATTAACTGAGAAAGATGAGCTTGTTTTCCTAAAATGCATTTCCCACATAGCCATAGGCATAGCCGAGTTGGAAGTGAAAATGATCAGTTATTAACAAGGCTGCATAAACCCTCCTCCTACAACTAGCAGTTGCTAAGATGGACCGGTTTTGGAAGTCTTGTCTTTCGAATCCCCTTTCCCTCATCCTCACTTATATGCCTTATTAGGGTTCTAATTGGATCGTCTTCCGTTGGTGTCTTGTTTAAGTCGGTTTCTGTCAAAATTAATTTAATTCATAATTAACACATTTATAATCGTTTATAACTAACTGAGTTTATGTCATGTTTCGTATCGAATCTATAAATCATGTCTAAAATTGACAGGTGTTCACAAGGTTCCTCTTAATTTACTTAGTGCCTTAAGCCCAAAAAAAAAACAAGAATCCCACAAATTTTTATGTATTTCAGCTGCCTTCACAACCCTCCCCCCCAAAAAAAAAAAAAAAAAAAAACTCTAATTTGTTTTCACCATTTCAATGATTGTATGCTGTTTAGGTCCTTCAATTATTGGCACATTAAATTTAGAAGGAGAATCATTGAATGCAGGTGTCATAAAAGGTTAGTGGGAATAGGTGACAGAAGCTAGGTAAGCTTGCTTTGTATCATATTCCTAAAAATGTGGTAGGTCAATCTAAAGAATTTCAAAGATTCATCATATATAATATAATAAATTGTCCATGGTCCTTACCTTTAAAATTTATTTCTTCGGGGCTCATCATATTTTGCTGACACTCACAGCAACAAAAATCCAGAAAAGGTCATGACAAAAAAAACTCCTACCCAATATTTCATGTATATATAATTATATGAATACAAATAATAAAAACACTTGTGAAAACAGGACCAGTTGATTTGTGAGGCCATAAAGAAAGTAGTTGGTAGGCTTTGAAAGGTGTGGATCAGGAACACTATGGCAAGTTGGCAACTACTGTCTTCTGAATTTTTGGAAGAAACTCTGATGCACTTTTGCTCGGTAGAATATCACCCGCCGCCATGAATTGAAATAAAATTTAATATATGGAAAATACTATGTAATCCAAATTTATATCTCAAATGAAGGGAGACTATTAGATAAGTAGGTCCCATCAATTTTTTTAAATAGGACCCACTGATCCAATGGTCTCCCTTTATTTTGGATGCAAATTTGAGTTACATAGCATTGCTCTTAATATATATACCAATCCGACACTTCATCTACTAATGAGCAAATTTAAAAAAAAAATACACTTTTTAGAACAAAATTGTCACATTTTAGAGTAATGTTATCACCACATTTTTAAAGTTAAGTTATTATTTTTTTGGAATGAGTTACCAGTTTTTAAGGTGTTGTTACCACATTTTTAAGGTGAAATTGTCACTTTTTGAGATCCACATCTCTTGATATACATTTTTTCTTCATTTTTTTTACTTGGCAAATTATATATCATTAAATCTGAATTTGGTGGTTAAACTCTTCTGCAGTTACGATATTGTACGGGAGGTCCCAACCCAAATGGAAAGAAGAGGATCAGCCAAACTGTGATCCACTCAGAAAAAATTGCCTTTACAACTAGATTTTTTTTTTTTTTTGTGGGGGGGGGGGGGGGGGGGGGGGGGGAGGGGAGGGGAGGGGGGTGTTGAGGGGTTTGCAAAATGCATGTGACCTTAACCTATAGAATCCAACAACAAAAATCACTGTTCACAACTGTGGACCGCAAAATGCATGTGACATTAACTGGCATAGGTTAAGCTAATTATTCAAGTCATACCACACTATCGACAAGGATAATTGATTATCCTACCCCATGTGAAATTACTGTTACTTTGCTGTCATGTTAGTATTTAAGTTTTGACCAATCAGAGTTGTTATCAAGTGTTTACCATCCAAACAGTACATGACAGTGGACCAGTTGGTGAGCATCTTGACCAGTAGTCACACCTTATATTATTAACTATTTAAGCAAGAAATCAGTCAAATAAATGGGAACCCGGTACAAAATAAATAAATTTCTTGTGAAAAATGCACTAAGTCAACATTGGCCAAACAGCAAGCACCCATCAAGGAAGCACAAAACAAAACAAAAGCCAGTCTGGTAGGAGTACTGATTCCTTGGTCCGTACTTCAACAGATTGAGTTCATACATCATTCCAACCCCAAAAGCAAATAATGCCACCAAGATAAATTAGCACAGGAGACATGCCATATCTGGAATATGACATTGTTCTTGGGAGTATTCTAGATCTTCAAGGTGATCATTCTGCTACGTAGCGGTAGCACCTCTTTAATACACTTCAAGACTGTTGAACTATCCTTGTACAAGTTCTTAAAAACCCTTGCATTCTTTTTCCTGAATAGAACATATACAATAGCAGCTAAACAGAGCTTCAACACTTCCACTTTCAAAGTTTTACTTTTCCAACCCTTTGATGCAACCTGGATGAATGATTGGGGAATCCTAATACTAACCCACACCTTTGTAGCATAGCACTCCACACCCCTGAGGTGAAAGGGCACTGATGATCATGACCTTCATCCTCATTTCTGTAGAAAGCACAGGTAGTCCCCACACCCCGCATATAATACTTAATATGATCTTTTGTGCTTAATTTCTCATGCACAACCAACCCATAAAATGAAACTCATCTGGTTGGGCATCCCAAACTAGATGAGTTTATTGTAAGAAATTTTAATAATTTGTATATAAAATTTAGAACACCTAAATTACAAAATTTGGATCATAAAAGTTTAGAATATACCTGTATGAGTCATAATACTCGATCTTTTGATTTCTTTTGTAAAATGGCAAAATATTCCTCTCCTTCTTCAAAGCAATAGATGACTCTCTATGGAACAAACTAAATTAGGATTATGAAGTGGAGAGGGGACCTAACCTGCTATTTATAATAAAATCTAATAGGCTCTCCCATTACGGGTCACAATTAGATTGAGACTTACACTTAATCGCCTCAACCACATCAATTAAAAAGATGTAAATAAACTCATCAAAATAGATCACTTAATAATATTAGACTCATCTAATTGGACCATAAATTCAGCCCGTTTTTCACAAACTAAAAATTAACTATCAATTAATGGAAGTCTAATATGAAAAAAAATTCTAATATTCTCCCACTTGGGCAACATTAATTGTAGTCATTTAAAAAATAAAATAAAATTATATATATATTTTTGAAAAATGACTCTCGGGCTAATCAAATAAAAACTCAATGTGGCCACAATAAAAATATGGTCCTGAGACAACATCTCAAACACAACCCGGTCTAATAAACCTACTATTTTCAAACCATGGCGGTCTTTACATTATTTATTGATAATAGCAATGTACAACGTGCGTGGCATGTAAACAAATTTAAATAATATTTTTAATAGAAAAATTGAATTATATGAGTAATTAAATTAAAGAATAAATTAAGTGCCTAATAATTAATTCGTATTTTAATTATTACTAAATTTAATTATTCATTTATTCTATAAGTCTTTGAATAACTAATCTGTCATTTATTTAGGTATCTCTCCAATCCCTTTAGTCATTTGTCTATCTAATTATATTATAGAATTATTAAGTTTTCTTTTGTTAAATAAATTGATTAGATCACCTATAATATTATCATATTATTTAATACTAAAAAATAAAATATAATATATATTTGACATTGTAATTCAAATTGGTAACTACACGTGTATAATAATTTAACATATACATGACTTTATATATATATATATATATATAATTGTATGTAACTATACTATTAATAAATGAGTTCAAAAGAATTTAGAAGTCTTTATAAAATAATCCAAAATAAGTTAAAAGTCAAATAGGAGTAAAAAATAAAAATTAGATGAAAGTATATAGGTGGGTATAATTGACTTTAGTATAATAATTAGGAATAAAATAGAAAATCAAAAGTTTTTCACAGATGCTGACATTTATAAGTAGTATAGATATATGACCAATCCATGATTACAAAAAATAATAATCTTATTGACATGGATCAAGATGTGGCAGTGTAGCAAGAAAATATCATCCTAATATGTAATCTGATAAACATGTTATTTTCATTGTCAGTCCTCCAAATGATTTCTCTTTAACAACATGCTTCAACAATAAGCTAGTATATCTTCAAATTTAAAATCTCAAGATTTTCTCAAATGATGTAATTAGAGACATACTCCATTGACAAAACAGTCATACTTAAGACATATACCAAACCTTAAGATTTTGTATAAAATGACATGTTATAAATGTGTACACATACAACATAGCAAGAATATCGTGATAACAATAAGGATAATCATCCAAATATTTATTATTCATCAAATAGATGTATCTCAACCATAATAAACATCAAATATCACATATGAAATTAAATCAATACTAAAGTTCTTAACACATAAATAAACTCCCACTAACTAAGTACATCAAAAGACCCTAAAATGCCCATGTTGTCAACATGTTTCTTAAAAGTTACAGGTCTCAGTCCCTTGGTTAAATGATCAACAAATATTGATTCTGTATCAATATGTTCGATCACAATGTCATCTTTCTTCACAGGATTCCTAACAGAAAGATATTTAATTTTCATATGTTTAGACCCACTAGAATGTTTGTTGTTCTTTGAGAAGAACACAACTGCATTATTATCCCAATAAATTGTTAGTGGTCTAGAGATAGAATCAACAACATAAGTCTTGAAATAAAATTCCTTAGCTATGTAGCTTGTGTTGAAGCTCCATAACAAGCTATAAATTCAGCTTGCATAGTGGAAGAAGCTGTGAGAGTTTGTTTAACACTTTTCCATGCTATTGCTCCTCTAGCTAACATGAAAATATATCCTGAAATGGATTTTAAATAATCCCGACACCCAGCAAAATCTGAATCTGAGTAACCAATCACCTCAAGACTATCAACTCTTCTATAAACAAGCATGTAATATTTTGTTCTTTACAAGTATCTCATAACTTTCTTAGCTGTCACCCAATGATCTAATCCTGGTTTGGAAGATATCTGCCCAGAACACTAACTGCAAAAACAATGTCAGACCTGGTACAAACCTGTGCATACATTAAACTGTCAACAATACTCGCATAAGGTATATTTTTCATAGACTCCTCCTCAAAATCATTCTTAGGGCATTGGCTTAGACTGGGGTTGTACACCTATCACCACAGGTACATCCCCAAACTTACAATTATACATACTAAATCTTTTAAGCACACGATCTATATATGCCATTTGAGAAAGTCCCAACAATCCACGACTCATATCCCTACGAATCTGAGTGCCTAACACAAAAGATGTTTCCCCAAGATCTTTCATGTCAAATATTTTGCACAACAATTGCTTAATCTCATGAAGTAAGCCCAAATCATTACTTGCAAGTAAAATATCATCAACATAAAGAACAAGAAAAATAAATTTACTCTCACTGACCTTAAGATATATGCATTGATCCATCTTGTTCTCAACAAAACTAAGAGAATTTACTATCTCATCAAATTTCAAGTATTACTGACGAGAACCTGTTTAAGACCATATATAGACTTCTTAAACTTGCAAACTAATTGTTCTTTCCCATTCTCCTTAAAACCATCAGGCTGTATCATATAAACTTCTTCACTAAGCTCACCATTCAGGAAAGCTGTCTTCACATCCATCTGGTGAAGTTCTAGATCAAAATGAGCCCCTAATGCTATAATGATCCTGAAAGAATCTTTAGTAGAGACATGTGATAAAGTTTCATTCAAATTTATACCTTCCCATACCTTTTTGCTACCAATCTAGCCTTCAATCTTTCAATTTTACCTTTAAAGTCCATCTTAGTTTTAAACACCCATTTGTAGCCAATGGGTTTACATCCTTCAAGAAGTTGTACAAGCTCCCACACTTCATTGTGTGCCATAGAATGCATCTCATCTTTCATGACATTTACTCATATATCAGACTGAGGACAAGTAATAACATCATGGTATGTTACAGGATCAACAATATCACCAATATCATAATCACTTTCTCCAAGGTATACATAATATTCATTAGAAATAACAGGTCTTCTTAGTCTTGTAGACTTTCTCAAGGAAATTTCAGTAGTAGACTCTAAAAACTGATGAGCCTCAATAGGAACAGAAGGGTCAATTGCATGAACAGGAGGACCAACAACTGGAGCAGGAAAATTAACAATAGGAGCAGATATAATATTCTCTTGCACAACAGGTAAAGTAATAGAAACAAATTTATCTTGCTCATGCTCACTAATAGGCTGTGAGCAACCAACATCAAACTTCAAAAAAATTGTTATTAAGGACTCAACAATTTTAGTACCACGTATAGGACAATAGAACCGGTATCCTTTCGAATATTCTGGGTAACCTATGAAAAAAAAAACTAATAGTCCTACGATCAGTCTTTTTCTCAAAAAGGTTATAGATTTTGACCTCAGTAGGACAATCCCAGACTCGAAAATGGTTAAAGTTTGGTTTCCTATTGGTCCATAATTCAAAAGATATTTTTAGAACAGATTTTCTAGGAACACTATTAAGAATGTATGAAGCCGTTTTAATGGCTTCTTCCCAAAGATAATCAGGTAAGTTACACCTACTCATCATGTCTTTAAGGGTGCGATTACGCCTTTCAATCACACCATTCTGCTCGGGACTACCAGACATGGTATATTGGACAAAAATCCCATAATCTTGCAAGTACTTGACAAACGGTCCCAAATGTTGCCCAGACACGTCATGTTTGCCATAATACTCACCACCACGGTCAAGCCTAACAATTTTGATGACTTTTCCTAATTGTTTATCTACCTCAATCTTAAAAATTTTATACTTTTCAAGAGTATCAAATTTTTCATTAATTAAATAAATATATCCATAACGAGAGAAATCATCAATAAATGTAATAAAATATTTATTACCACATAAGGTACGTGAGTAAGGTCCACTGATGTCAGTGTTAATGATTTCTAAAAGATCTAGATTGCGAGTTGCACTTTTCTTCTTAATCTTGGTCAATTTATCCCTAATGTAGTCAACATAAGTTTCAAGATCTTCAAAGTCAAGGGGAGGAAGAATATCGTTCTTTATTAATCTTTCCACTCTTTCATAGAAATGTGACCCAAACGTTTATGCCACAGCTGTGAAGATTTTTCTTTAATGAGAGGTCTCTTAGATACAACATTCACAATATCTGAAAGACCATATTCATTATTGACAGCCAAACATACACTATATAGACCATCTGATAAAACACAATGACCAACAATTTTGAAATTTAAAGACAACTGAGTTTTACTATTACTAAAATTAAAACAATATCCAATTTTATCAAGTAAGGAAACTGAAATTAAATTTTGCCTAAATGACGGTACATAAAAAGTATTTTCTAAAACAAGTTGAAAACCAGTGTCTAAATTCAACCTAACAGTTCAGTTCCTATGAACTCAACATGAGCTTCATTATTATTTCCTACTTTAAGTTTGACTTCTCCTTTACTTAGCCTCCGTTTGCTTGTGAATCCTTGCAAAGTCATGGCAACATGAACAGAAGCCCCACTATCAATCCACCAAGAATTTAATGAGACATTAACTAAATTGAATTCAAAGCAAATAAAGGCTAGTGAATTACTTTCTTCTTCTCTAACAAAGACTTGAATCGAGTGCACTCACTTTTCTTATGACATCTTTTCTTGCAAAAGTAACACTTGACATCTTTTCGAATGACAACCTTAGGACCTCCCACATTCTGACCAGTACCCATGCCTTTTGAAATCCCGACCATTCTTTGGAGCATTATGATTAAGTTTTCTATTATTTTCCTGATACCTACCTTTGAAACTAGATTTAGGTTGAGAAACAAACAAGACAACTTAACTCTTTTCTTTTCTAACTTTTTCTTCCTTAGAATCATACATGGAGATAAGGTCATTAATTGTCCAAGACTCATTTTGGGTGTTGTAGACAGTTTTGATTTGACTAAACTCAAGAGGCAAATAGTTAAAAGTGTGATGAACAATGAAATCATCAGGAATAACAATTTTGAAGGCTTTGAGTTTGGTTTGAACATGGACGATTCTGAGGATATATTCCCTAACACCACCCACATTGGCATATTTCATACTTGTTAATTCATTCATTAGGCCTTCACCTTCAGTTTTATTGGATACCTTGTATCTCTCTCCTACAGTGGTAAAGAACTCCTTGACATTCTTAGTTTCAGGCAAGCCACTCATAAGGTGTTTAGAGATAGACATTTTCATGGCAATCATACTCAGCTGATTAGATTTCTCCTACTTTGCATAAAATTCTTTTTCTTCAGGGGAGCTCTCACTAGTAGGTTTAGCAGGTTCATTCTCTTTCAAGACAAAGTCTATATCAGCAATTCCTAGGGCAAACTCAATATCTTGCTTCCATCTCTTATAATTAGAACCAGTCAAGAATTCAATGTTGGCATTATTATTATTCACAACAAAAGAGACTGTATAAAGCAACGAGAATATAAACAGTTAGAAAATTAGGCAATAAATAAATAAAATATGCTTTGAACATAATAAATCATATTTAATTAAGAGAGTCCAAATACATCACTACAAATTTTTCTTTGGAAAGAGAATGCAATATACTATAGGTCATCTCTTTCATGAAACTAACTAATGAGAATGCTCAAGTTTCGAAAATTTATTCCCTTTGGACAAATAAACCTTCTAGATTATTGCACATCTACCACAGTATTTCATGAAATCTGTAAATTACAATATACAATAATTCCCTTTGGGCAGGTAATTGTATATTATAATTTAAAGACCATCCCGTAACAAAAGCATGAAAAAAAATCTACAAATTTCAATGAATGGGCCACTTTGGTGGCAACCATCCATCTCAACTCATAGAATTTTCCAAACCGGGATATTATAACAAATTGCCCATAATGAGATATCATGTGATCAATCAATATGAGGTACTAACCAATATGTATCTCTTTAGATCATCCATCATCAATTGTTGCATTCAAGTCTCAATTCTATTTTTACTATTAAAATTAAGTAATTTAAATTCACATCTACCAACATTTAATAAATAATATGTAAATCATAAAAAAAAAAATCATCGTATAAATCACTAGGGACTAAAATTAGAATTGTACAAACACCCTATACAAATTATAACAATTCAATCAAAGTTGTATCAATATAAAAAAAATAATTAATTGATATCAATAATTTGTATGAATAAAGTATGTGTCTATTCGTCAACAAGACCCATGAATAATTAATGATTATTTAATAGAAAAGACACAAGCAATAAAATAACAATTCCACCATTATAACTTAAAAAAAAATGTTATAGGAGTTGTGAATATAAAATTTATTTGATACTTAGATCTAATCCAAATCAAAACCTTTAATCAAATTATATATTGATTAAAAGCCAATATCAAAAGGTCTAAGGTCTAATTTGATTAAAATCAACTAAACTAATCAATTATAGCCGCCAAACCATTCAAGAAAAATTTGAAGCTCAGTTTATAAATAACGAGCAGCTTAAAGCAGCAGTTATGGAGGAATGACGTCTTCAAGTTATATCTACATTTGGCATGACCAAGAAGATGGATTTCATTACTACTCCAACAGTTGCCATAAAAGGCAAAGGGAAAGATAAAGTCGAGGAAGAAGATAAGAAAATTCCTACTCCTATTAACTCTGATGAAGACTTTATGGATTCCCAAAGATATACCCATCTTAAAGGTGATATTGAAATTAATGAAGATTTGTTAAAAGACGATATGAAGATAAATCTTCATGATGATAATGACGACAATATACTGTATAATTTACTTTACAGGAAATGATCAGATATAACTGAGTCTTCGGATAAATTCGACCCGAAAAAAGTGATGCACACCATGACGTCACTATGACATTATTGAGGCAGTAAATAGGAAAAGAGCACAGTGCTTGTATAGTATTGCTGACGTATGCATTGACGTCAATGTATAGTATAAAGTTGTATACAGTATAAAGTTGTAAATAGTATAGGACAATTTTGAAATCCGAATTTCATGTCCGGCTCTATATAACGAGGTGCAGACTCAGTCTGTTGAGCACCCTCGCACACTAGACCCTCGCACTACACCCTCTGCTTCTATACCTACTCCCTTCCTTTCTTCCTTTCTTGCACCCTCTCTGAACCCTTCTCTCTTGGATATAACTTCCATCTTCTACCTTCCACACTACTACTGTAAGTGCACTCTTGTACATACTTAAGCATTAAATAAAAGCTTTCCTTGCTTTTGTACATATTTTTGTACATACATCTTTCCTTCCCCCTTTTGGTATCAGAGTCAAGAAGTAATGGTAGCTTAAGTATATTATGTTGATTTATATGTAGATCTATTACTACTTCCTGTTGCTTATGTAATTGTGATTTAATTATGTTAGACTACTGTCACTATGAAATTGTTACTTTAATTCTGTTATAATGATAACTCTGTGTGCTTCTATGGTTAGTCTAATTTTGTTATGATGATCTTTCTTGGTTTGCTTCCTATGATTCTATGGGGCGTAAGGGATGTTTGGCCGTTTTCCGTGTGATAGGAGTTTAGGCCCGTTGAGTTGTCCCGATAGAACGTTGACAGTAAGAATAGGATGTGAGAAAATCATTATAGCAAGATGAAGCCAACTATGGTTAGTTGGGAAGTCATTATAATATAATTATTGTAATAATAGTCATGGTAACAGTACTGTAGTAGAATTAAAAGACGAATTACAGTAGCAATTAGAAGAAAGTAATAGTAAAACATATAAGTCAACATAACAACTTTTGAGATACCACTATGACGTTAAATCTATTTAAATTTAAAAATAATCATAAAGAAGATTATGTTAAAAATATGGAAGAGATAGAATTCTCTGATATTGAAAATAAATTGCAGAGCTGAGATATACCCCAGTACCCCACTAAGAAAATCTATAATATTGGTACTTTTGATTTTAAATCGAGTTTAACAATTAAAACGATTGAATTGACTGTTCCTTTTGATCAAAATGGAGATATTTTACAGCTGTTAACTGAAGGAGAAGTGTTAAAGGCTCAAGAGAATTATAAGTTTATGCATATTGGATTAGTCCAAGTGGCTTTAAAACCATTAACTCTTAAATGGTGTAATGCCTCTTTTATGTTAGCATTAAGAGATGCTAGATGTCTTGATTTTGATCAATCCCTAATGGGTGTTATGCAATCGAGTTTAAGTACTGATCTAGTTTATTTTAACTGTTTTCCAGATTTATCTGTATTTTTAACTGATAAAAATATTTTGAATGTTTTAACATGCAATATTAAAACTTTTGGTTACAATTTTAAAGATGGAACGGATATAATGACTTTTATATATAGAGTCTATTATAAGGTTATGAACACTTTGTGTCTAGAAGCTAAGTTTCATAATGTTAAAAGTCAAACAACTTTAATTGAAACTAATGCAATTAAAAATAAAATTGAAATTCCTAAAACCATTAAATGGTCAGAAATCCAGTTTCCAGATACCTGACAATTGGAATCAGTGGTTCCTAAAAAACCAGAAATAAATGAAGAAATAACTCAAATCTCCCAATCATCTCAGGGTGATGTTTTGATAAAGTTTGCGAGAAATAATTTCTCTAGTTTAAAAATCTCTGATAAATCAGTAACTTCTTCAGAATATTATACTCCTATTAGAAGATCTACTTCTTTGGTCCCAAATCGAAGAAAAGATAAAGAACCCATAATTGAAGGTATAAAAACCTCTCATAATCAAATTCCCCATGGAATTTATCGACAAGATAAAGAACCTTTTAATGAATCTTCTCAAGAAGAAGATTATATTGATCCAACCCCATCCGAAATCGGATTCCAAATATAGTTTTTATGGATATACACCAAAAAGAATTTGTTGTTAATAGAAAAAAAATTAATGCTGAGTTTAATCTTCCTAAATATAAAGAATTTAGAGATTGATATTTTAAAACCATGAGTTCTAAGGAGTTTCGAAATTATAAAGAAATGTTTTACCTTTATATAGAAAGAGAAAGAAAGATAATTCCTTTTGTTAATTGGTTTTTAACATATCATGCCCCCTCATATATAAATCAGTTAAAAAAGATTAAAAATTTCTTTCCAGATATTGAAGAAATCGAGTTTATAAATGAATTTAACAAAAAATTAAAAAAATTGCCTGTTAATAATATATTTCAAACCAAGGATATAAAAGGTGGAATACAATTCTAGGAGAAACCTGTAACCCCCACATATTAGGTGGAAAATTTAAGTGTAATAACTCTGACATCTAACGATGAATATTCCACACCCCAAATTAATACATTAAATTCACAAGATAAAGATACAACTACTTCGGATAAATCTTTCTATAAAAAGAATCTAGACAAGGACATAAGCTATAAATGTAGGTCTACTAACTTTGAAGACTTTAAAGAACAAGACAAAAAGACTATTAAATGCTTTAAATGTAGCAAAAAAGGACATGTTGCTTCCACATGCTATTATTATAATGCTAAAAAAGCTATGAATAAATTCAGTATAGTTATGAACAGATTAAGTATAAATACTTTGACTAAATCCCAGACATTAATTCTTGATCTTATCGATAAAATTCAAGATTCAGGTTCTAAAAGAAAAGCTATTGAACAATATCTGCAGATAAATCCAGAAGAAAAGAGACTCTCAATGTCTCAATCTTATTCATTCAAAGAAGTCCTTAATAGGACATAAAATATATCATTTGAAGATTCCTAAATTAAAGAAGTCTTGCCCACTACGGTATAAGATCTTCAAAAGAAGATTAATTATATCAAAAATGACATAAAAGTCATAAAACAAAAATTATTAACTTTAGAAAAATTGCCACTCCAAGAAAGTGACATAAAGAATAAAGATAACGTGAAGAGCACTAACTCTTCTGACATTGAATATTTAAATGTCTTAGAAAAAATAATTTATCAGAAATGGTATGTTAAAATTATTCTTGTGATAAATCAAAATTTTATGGTTGAAACTATTGATTTAATTGATAGTGGAGCATATATGAACTGCATAAAAACAGGATTAATTCCCACAAAATATTTTGAAAAAACTACTCAGTCAGTAAGCACTGCTGATGGTTCAAAATTAAATATAAACTTTAAACTTTCAAATGTTTATATATGTAATGAAGGAATTTATATTCCTACCACTTTTATGCTTATTGATAATTTAAATCAATTGGTAATTTTGGGAACACCATTCTTATCTATGATTGAACCTATAGAAAGAATTGATTCTAAAGGAATTTTGACTACTATAAATGATCAGCAGATATTATTTGAGTTTATAACTCCACCTCAAGTTAAACTGATAAATCAAATAAAAGAAAATTTGTTTTACAAAGAAAATCAGTTAAATTTTCTTAAAGAAGATATAAAAATCTTAAATTTATCTTATAAACTTAACTCTTCTGAATATAAATACAGAATAAAAGAAATTGAAAATAAAATAACTGTAGAAATATGTGATACTATTCCTACTGCTTTTTTGGAATAGGAAAAAACACATTGTAACCTTTCCTTATATTAAAGAATTTGATGAGAAAAATATTCCTACTAAAGCTAGACCAACCCAAATGAATAAAGAATATTTGGAGCTTTGTAAAAAGAAAATTGATTCCTTAATAGATAAATCATTAATCCGGAAAAACTATTCTCCTTGGAGTTGTGCAGTTTTTTATGTTAATAATGTGGCAGAAAAGGAAAGAGGAGTTCCTAAACTGATTATAAATTATAAACCTTTAAATAAGGTTTTGCAATGGATTAGATATCTCATCCCCAATAAAAAGGATTTATTATCTCGGTTATATAATGCTAAGATTTTTTCTAAGTTTGACTTAAAGTTAAGTTATTGGCAGATCCAAATTGCTGAGGAAGACAGGTATAAGACTGCTTTCACAGTACCATTTGGACATTATGAATGGAATGTTATGCCGTGTGGTCTTAAAAATGCTCCATCTGAATTTCAGAATATTATGAATGATATATTTAATGCTTATTATGCATTTTGTATAGTCTATATTGATGATATACTCATCTTTTCTGATTCTATTGATCAACATTTTAAACATTTGAATAAATTCATCCATGTTGTTAAACAAAATGAATTGGTTCTTTCTGCGATAAAAATGAAATTATTTCAATTAAAAGTCAGATTTTTAGGACATTATATTGAACATGGAAATATAATTCCAATCGAAAGAAGTATTGAATTTGCATCCAAATTTCCGGATGAAATTAAAGATAAAAGGCAACTGCAAAGATTTTTGGGCAGTTTAAATTATTTAACAGATTTTTATCAAAATCTTGCTAAAGATACTGCTATATTAAATTCTAGACTTACGAAAAAACCCGTCTCCTTGGACAGATTTTCATACTGAAGCAGTAAGAAAAATTAAGAATAAAACTAAGCATTTACCATGTATTTCCTTGGTAAAACCTGAATGGTATAAAATTGTTGAAACTGATGCTTCTGATATAGGATATGGAGGCATTCTTAAACAACAAGATCCCAATACTAAAAAAGAATTAGTTGTTAGATTTACCTCTGGTAAATGGGGATCTACTCAATTAAATTATTCCACTATTAAAAAGGAGATTTTATCTATTGTAAAATGTATAAGTAAATTTCAAGATGATTTATTAAATCAAGAATTTTTATTAAGAATTGATTGTAGTTCTGCCAAAAATGTTTTTGAATAAGATGTAAAGAATATTACATCTAAACAGATTTTTGCAAGATGGCAGACTATTTTATCAATCTTTGATTTTAAAATAGAATATGTTAAAGGTGAATTAAATTCACTTCCCGACTTTCTAACTAGGGAATTTTTGCAGGGTTCTCATGAATCGAGGCCAGAGTATTAATCGTGGCCGAGGCCGCGGTAGAGGAAGGCCGGGCGGAAGAACCCAGGTTAATGCCTATTATCCTCCTCTATCTGAATCTCTAAAGCTTAAAGCTGGTAATAATCAACTTCTTAAAGAAGGATACTCAACTTCACATAAAGGTGATTCTTCACATAAAAGTGAGGATAAAACTGCACATAAAGGTGATTCTTCACCTAAAAGTGAGGATAAAACTGCTGATGGTTATATTGTCGTTCGATCTAAAAAATCTATTAAAGAAGCTCTAGTGGCTAAACCCCAATTAAACTATACAAAGTTAAATACTCTGCCTGCTTATAGCAGTATAATAACTCTTGATTATGATTATATTAATTGGATGAGAAATCCCTATTATATTGCAGGGAAATTTATGACATTAGATAATGCCTTTTTATGTTCTGGACTTAAAGACCGAACATATTATGAAAATATTCTTGTTGAAACTGACTCTGTTAAATTTTAGAGATTTTATAGCTATGGTAACCGTGTGGATCCTCAATATAGTAAAGCCCTTATATTACAGGTGATATCTGCTAAAGACTGGGGTCTTGATCTTATTCTCCCCAGAACACTAAAGACTTCTCCATATACGGAGTATAACTATTTTGAGAATATTGAAGCTTGGAATAATGCTTTCCTCTACTAGGCTCCAAATTTAAAGCACTCATGGTTCTTCCAATTTACTGAAACCTGTATTGACCTTCCAAATTGGTTTTATGATTGGTGGGACACTCATGGTGCTGTTGACAGGATATACCCTTAAAGAATGAAAAATTGCTTTGACTTGTATAAAGAAAAAGTCCATCCTTAAAGGATAATGATATTCTCTTCAAGCCAATTATCAATTTCTCACTTGAATTATTTGTCCCATAGATTTGGGTGTGAACTTTGGCTTGTAGTTTTAATTATAATGGGCATCCAAGATTAATTAGGGAATTCCATGTTCGGTATTGGAATAATTATCCTACTGACTCTAAATGTCAGATTATTGAAGAATGTCTTAAAGACATGGGAAAAGAGGAAGAGGAACCTTCCACTTCAAACTCTATAATTTCCACTATCAGTATAAACACTGGAACTAATTTTAATCCTATTGAAGGTCTTAAAGAACAGATAAAAAAAGAAAAACCGCATTTAAATGTTGAGCAGCTTAAAGCCGCAGTTATGGAGGAAATGCGTCTTCAGGTGATGTCTACATTTGGAATGGACAAAACCGAGAAGATAGATCTCGCTAATACTCCAACAGTTGCCATAAAAGGCAAAGGGAAAGAAAAAGTTGAGGAGGACGATAGGATCCCTACTCCTATTGACTCTGATGAAGATTTTATAGATTCCCAGGGATATACCCCTCTTAAAGGTGACGCTGAAATTAATGAAGATTTGTTAAAAGATGATATGAAGATAAATCTTCATGATGATAACGACGACAATATCTTGTATAATTTGCTTTACAGGAAATAATCAGATAAAGTTGAATCTTCGGATAAATCCGACCCGGAAGAAGTGACACATGCCATGACGTCACTACGAAATTATTAAAGCTGTAAATAGTATAAGAGCACAGTGTTTGTACAGTTTTGCTGACGTATGCACTGACGTCATTGTAAATTATTAAAGTTTTGTACAGTATAAAGTTGTGAATAGTTTAGAACAATTTTGAAATCCGGATTTCTCTATATAACGAGGTGCAGGCTCAGTCTGTTGAGCACCCTCGCACTACACCCTCCTCTTCTATACCTACTCCCTTCCTTTCTTGCACCCTCTCTGAACCCTTCTCTCTTGCATATAACTTTCATCTTCTACCTTCCACACTACTACTGTAAGTGCACTCTTGTACATTTTTAAGCATTAAATAAAAGCTTTCCTTGCTTTTGTACATATTTTTGTACATACACCGATCCTTCCCCCTTTTGGTATATATATATATATATATATATATATATATAAAGTATAGTCAGCAAACCATAATTGCCCAAGATTGATGGCAATCAGTTGGAGGCTTGAAAAATTTCCACCAAAACATAAAAGAATTCAAGGCATAAAGGAATTCAACCCTTAACGACGACTGTATGTGAGAATTCGATGCCGCCGCCAATTTGTTTGTTTGTTTTTTTTTTTAGCCTTCTATTGTAGCTTTTGATCAACGCCATCTGGTTTTAATCACGGCCATAGACAATGACACAAAAAAATTGAATTCAAGGCTCGAGTCATAAAATTGTAATACAAATTTTATCAGGTCCTAAATTCATATACGATAGGCTCTGAAACCACATGTAAGAAATTTTAATGATTCGTATATGAAATTTAGAAAACCTAAATTACAAGATTTGGATCATATAGGTTTAGAACATACATCTATGAGTCATGATACTCGATCTCCGGATTTCTTTCATGAAAGGGCAAAGTCTTTCTCTCATTCTTCAAAACAATATGCGGCTCTCAATGGGACAAGCCAAATTAGGGTTCTGAAGTGGAGAGGGGACCGAGCCTGCTATTTATAATGAAATCTAATGGGCTCTTCCATTACGGGCCACAATTAAATTAAGGCCTACACTTAACCGCCTCAACCACATCAATTAAAAAGATGTAATAAGTCCATCAAAATAGATCACTTAATAATATTGGGTTCATATGATTGGACCATAAATTCAGCCCGTTTTTCACGAACTAAAAAATAACTATCAATTAATGGAAGTCCAATATGAAAAAAATTCTAACATTTATGCCAGTGCACCTTTGGTGAATGGGATGACAAGCAACTCCATGCTGAGTGAGCATAATATACACCATGAGGATTAGACAGCTACTTGACTTGATCAGGTTGCTGCTGATTTGGCAAGTAACTGGGCATTAAGTTTCTGATTTCAAGTAATTCAGGTGAAGAAAAGGTTGGCCAGGTCCAAGAATTTCCATCAATTATATTCTCTACCAGAGTAGTAGGCGATAGTGAAGGGTCTTCTATGATTTTACTAGACCATTTAACAAGAGAGGCCCCTTTAGATGCCAATTATTGTCCCATAAGTTGGTTGCCTTCCCATTTCCAATAATGTGTTTAAATAAAGGTCTAGCCACGCTTCTAAGTTTCAGGATTTTCTTCCAATTCCAAGAAGCAACTTGGGGAATCCTAATTTCCCACATGCTCTTGCCCTTTATGCAAATTGATTTCACCCATTCTGCCCATAAATTAGCTTTATTAGTAAGATAAACCAAATGTATCTAAGCATTAATGCCTTATTCCATTCATGCAGTTCTTTGAATCCCAACCCATCTTCAACTTTAGGCTTGGTAACTACATTCAACACAATCTTGGATCCTCTAGCTCTATTTCCAGTTCTAGTCCACAAAAAGGTTCTCAAAAGTTGTTCCACCCTTCTCAAAACCCATTTAGGTATAATTAGATGACACAACCAATGTTTCAACGACGTCTTGTCATTGAAAGACAGAAGGGGACTAGAGAAGGGGGTCCTAGGGGAAGTCCGATAAAGGGAGAATAAGACAGAGATGGGACAATCACCGGAAAAAGAAAGAGAAGACAGTTACTCACCAATAGGTTTGACTGAGACTTAGAACCAGGCCAAGAGCAGGACTCGCCACGTCCTTATAGGCACGAACAAACCTTCGAAAGAGGGTGAGGGTGGTGGTCTGCGAGTTTCTCCAGTGAACTCGAAGAAGATGATGGCCCTTTTGATGGACAATGGTCTCCTGGTAGAATCTTTGACAAGCCATTCAAAAGGTTTTCTCAATAAGCAAGGTGATGAAGCACAAAGAAGGAACTATTTAAATATGGCAGGAGGCCATCATTACGCACGATACACGATGAGGAGCATTAAATGCAGTACGGACCCCGAAGGTGGGAAAATAAAGATATCAAGTACAAGCTCTTTCTTCTTCATCCGACGTGTCATCCAACCCGTACGAAGATCAAGGACTAGGGGGCAGTTGATGAGACGTTTCAGTTATCAAGTAGGCAAGCGATACGTATCCTCGACGCCATTGGTTCACCTCGACATATTGTCCCGGAGTGTTGGTGTGACCTCAGCGCGAAGGAGTTACCTTGGCATGCTTTGTCCTCCCTCTGTCGCTGTCCACATCACCTCGGCACACCTAGAGAATGTCGGCACTTGGCGAACAATCACCCCGACGCTAGTGCCAACCTAGAGATGAGCTGAGATCTCAAGAAACATAGAAAAATACCGACTAAGGCAAGCATAGCCATGATCAAGGTAAAGCAGCTTCTGAGCATCATGACTTGGGAGCGTAGTTGACTATCAGTCATTGGCCCCATTTCCCAAAGCAATTGGAATGTTCAAAAAAACAATTGAATAACTAATGATAAAGACGTACGATGTAAAAGACAATTAATTCCTAACCCCTGGAAGGGGGATTGACAAAAATACCTGTGTGCGTGCATAGCCATGCTCAAGGCACATTAAATGATTGTACAGAAACGTGAGATGTATTCATTGCTCGGCGGAGCCGATAAGTGTGCATTAAGTACTCAAGGACCCGAGTGAAGATTTGTAGAAGCTTCTGGTGTAGGGAGAAGCAGACACTCTGATCGAGGTTTACGCACTAGATTTTGTCCTCTGTACGAACCAACCCGGTGTTTTCCCTCTAAGGGGACCCAACTATTCGCCTTGATCAACTTCTGGAAGGTATAAATAACACTCTCATGCCCAAAGTTTAGGTACGCAACCCCTTTCTCAAGCAATAGAACAGTGTTTTCAAAACCTTTCTCAACTACTAGTTTGAGCGTCGAAGGGGTCAAGCCGAAAAACACTCCGGCGCTCTTCTAACCCTTCTTTCTTGAGTAACAGGACTCCGTTCGAGAACTTACCCGTGAGTTGATTGTTTGTAGAGAGTTCCATTACTGTTCACCACCTTTCGTCCTTAAGACCCTATTTGTTATTCCATAGTTGTTCACCGTGGGAGATCTAAAAGGACCCCATTTGAAGTGACTTTTCAGGCATATTTGTGCTCAAAAGGGAAGAGATCTATCATCTTATTTATTGCGCTAAAATCATCCCGCACAGGAGTCTAGATTTTGGTAAGATGAGATGATGTACTAGAATCATGTATTCTATACCATATCGTTTTGGGGAGTACACATGAATTCTTCGTAAGTGTGATTCTTGAATCTTCATTGGTGAACGTGCTTTAAATTTAAAATCATGAGCTCAATTTGAAACAAGTTAGAGTTATAGACCCCAAAAGAAATTTGAATATGGCAGCATCTTAGCAATTTTAAATGGGAACAAGCAATGTTGGTTACAAGTAAGCTTGGCAATTCTGGACACAAACTTCAACATATTATTATACATTAATTGAATTTCATTTGTCAATGATACATATATGGGAGCACCGTACACCGTGCATTGTCACTCAAAAATAAGATATCGATATTGTTAATCAATTAATAACCTCTTGTATAATCAATACCTATTCAAACTATCTTTACTTTGGAGTACATCTTGGAATTGCCAATTACACTATGAATAAACTCCTACTCATAGCCACCTAGTCGAATTGGGTGAAGTTGTACGTTAGGATCGTGAATTCAACATGAACTTGAAATATAATTAATTGGTATAGGTTTAATCTTAACATGTTTGAATGATAAATAGGTGGACACATTAGACCTGTTAAAATATGATTCAACACGAATATGGATGAACACCAAGGCTAGCTCCACCCCTAAGCAAGTGAGCCGATCGCCTATGACCCTCACTCACCTAAAGATTTAAGATGTTGCGTCAAACATTGAAATATTTAAAAAATATTTTTCTTTAAATCATAAACATATGTACATTGAGAAAGAAAAAGAATTGTGCACCATATTCTTGTACAAAAAAAATACAAGACTCTACTCTCTCATTTTATTTGAATTCTCAATAACTCTGGCCTTTCTATTCAGTTTATTTTTTTTGAATTATAATTTTTGAGATAATTTTGATCTTAATATAATCATTCATATATTGCGTTTATTTTGCAAGTTGTTTTCGACCTTAAATATATCTACTAAAATATATAAATTTAAATATTTAAAATCAAAAAAAAAAATAATCAAATTATTCATCTAAACATAATTTAGGGCAACATCTTAAAATTTTTGCATAGACCTCCAATATTCTTAGACTGGCCCTGCTGAACACAATAATAATCCGACATAAAACAAATACATTTATACATAATTATAAATGAATTATATATAAATTTAATGAACTTAACGTGGTATGACTTAAACATGACACAAATGAAATGTCAAGTCGCTTGAAACTCATGAAAAAGATAATTCAACTGATTTCAATTTTTTTTTTAAGTGTTCTTCGTGGAAAAAATGTGAATGAAAGATTCAACTGAATTGAATTAGGTCCATGAATCTAAGAAATGGTGAGAATTCTTGATCTCTCTCAATTCAAAAATCTAGAATTTGAATTGATGTCTTTTTATTGATTCCTCATAAATTGCATTAATTTATTCTAAAGATTTCAATGATTAGAGATTATTTGGGCTAACTTATAAGTAACTCGACTAATTCCCTCTTCAATTCGATCAAAAACAAGTCGTCCATAATAAAATTAGAGTATTCAGGAGAGATAAATTTTCTTAACTTCGTGGTTGATCTCATTGGGGACAAAATTTCAAACCTCATTGTTTGTCCTTGTCACGTGTTTAAGGGCATATAGTGGAAGAATATACCAGTAGAACAAATGGTGAAATTTCTTGAACAGAGCAGGAAAGGTCTGGTTCAAATTTATAAGGAATTAATAATAATATAGGACTTATAATAATCCCAATCATGTTTCAAGCTACCTTCTCTTATGCATATTAAAATTTGAAATGCTGAACAGAAACATTTGTTGGAGTAGAATACGGCTATTATTTTATAACATTATCATTTGGACCTTTACATCAAGACAGAGTAGTAGCTTCAAGGTGAGTTGTCAATATAAGTCAGACGTTTGCTCTCTCTCTCTCTCTCTCATACTTTTTTTGTGGATTTTTTCTTTACATGTTCTTGTTTAGACTATACACTAGAGGTAATTCATGTCTAAAAGTACGGTGTAATATAAGTGAGAAGTGATAAATTTAGGGGAAAAAAAAATTCAATGTGAATGTTTTTTAAAGGGATGTTAGTGGCCGTTGAATGAGTCTATTTGAGATCGTCAGATGGATTTATTGAAGCATACCCTGTTTTATATTATAGATATTGATGATACCCAGAATAAAACTGGCACGTGCTCAGTAAGAGAGCTCAGCTCTGGAGCTCAGGCAAAATAAGCTGAGCTCCCCTAGCCATGAGCAGAGCTCATCCAGTCAGCACTAAGAGCTCCTAGTCGAAGGCGCGAGAGGAGAAATGCTGAGGGAACAACAAGACGACTCGGATACCCTTATTAAGGAGGTAGAATCCAATCCGAGGCAGAAAACCCGTATTTAACCATGATCTCCTCCTAAAACTAAGGAGGATCCCACAGAAGAAGGCAAAGATCTCTCCGTTTAAAGCCAGCCATAAGGAATTTAGGTAACTCCGGAATTGTGGATGAAGATAGGGCACGATCCCTTCAATGTAGGATAGTCCCGTATTAGAGGTAAATATGAGGCTATAAAAAGAAAGAGATATCCCCCATTAGAGGAGAGAGATTTTTTAAAACCCTAGTTCCCTGAGTATTCGACTGTAACACCTTCAATTCATCAATAAAGAAGAAGGAGCAAGAGCCTCCATTAGAGAGTGGACTAGCCGAGCTCACTGGCCGGTGAACCACTATATTTCCACCGTATTTCACACATTATACACGACTAATTAGAGCTTTCATTCTCCACTTCATGAGCCTTGTAGCTCAGATGCCATATTAGTCCCCATGCAAACTGTTCACGCCAATTAATCTGGTTCCTTAGCTCGTATCCGGAGGTTTACACCATCAGTTTGGCGCCGTTTGTGGGAACGACTGTTCCTGTTACAAGTAAGCTGATTCCTCAGTGACTGATGGTAATAACTCGAAATATGAGCAGAAGTCAAACGAACCTACCCCGAATGCAAGATCAGCCGGAAACTGCCCACGGCAGACAACCCGGGAACATCCAGGAGGCGAATTCCCCCATTAATAACGAGTGGAGGCCCTTCGTCTCGTCAACCAACGCTTGCTAAAGGAAAACGAAGAGCTGTCAAAACTCGTACAACGCCCACGGGAGGCACCACCGGCCCAAGAAGGCCAGAATAATCCCCCTCATAGGGAACCTCGATACTGGGACCCCCTTAGAGAGGTCAGCGAGGGGGGAGAAGGCAGCCAGGCCAGGGGATACGTCCCTTACGTACCCCCTGGTAATGGCCATAACGACGAAGTGCAAAGTCGGAACGACCGGGGTGAGAGAGGTGATTTTCTCCCTTATCCGCAAGACAGGAGAGAGCAGCACTGGGAGCAACGCTTCAAAGACTTCCAGCAAGAGCTCCGCCTTAAACTGGTTTCATAGGCTCCCACCAACCTCGATCTCATCCTTTAAAGAACTCTCCATTGCTTTTGTCTCTCACTTTATAGGAGCCCGGATACACAGAAAGCCGAGCTACCACCTGCTGAATGTGAAGCAAGGTCCCCAGGAAAACCTGAGGACTTATGCCCAAAGATTTAACTCGGAGACATTGAAAGTAGACGTCCCGGATGAAAAATTCGCCATAACTGCTTTCATTGCAGGATTGGGAGTGCAATCAAAGGATTTGATGTTCTCCATATCAAAAAACCCTCAGGCAAGTATGGCTGAGGTGTTAGCCAAGGCAGAGAAATATATAAACGGTGAAGAGGCACTCCTTTCTAAGGTGGTCGGTACGACTTCACGAAAGGAAAAGGAAAAAGAAGAAAAGAAAAGGGACAGAAGCCCTAGGAAGGAAAAAGGACGAGAGAGGTCCCCAAGGAGAGACATAGACCGCTCGCCAAAAAGGAGAGGAAATGTCAGAGATCGGCTGGGTCCCATGCAACCTGAACTACAACCCAGGTATGGGCCTCAGCGGTTTACCCCACTCACCGCTGCTGTGTCAGAAGTACTGTATGAGGTCCAGAACGAGAAATTTTTAAAATGGCCACCTAGGATGAAGGCAGACCCGGCAAAGAGAGACCCCACGAAGTACTGTGATTATCACCGGGATCATGGGCACCACACTGATGACTGCATTCAATTAAAGAAGGAAATCGAGTTCTTGATCCAGCGAGGTCAGCTGCGTCGTTTTATAGCCAACGATGACCAGAACCGAGCTCTTCCGCCTCCACCACCCCGGCAGCAGGCACCAGCACCACACCAGCAGCCTCTAGGGGAAATCAGAGTGATATCTGGAGGGTTCGCCGGAGGTGGAGAGTCTAGCTCAGCTCGGAAGGCGCACCTCCGACGGATCAGAGCCGAAGAAGCTCTCGAAGTGCATGCTGTATCCAAAGCACCACGTTTGGATACAGCTATCACTTTTTCAGATGCTGATTTAGAAGGGTGCCAATACCCCCATGATGATCCATTGGTGGTACGAGCAGTGGTGGCAAATAGAACCGTTCATCGGGTTCTAATTGATAACGGGAGCTCGGCAGATATTATTTTCGCACCTGCGTTCGACAAGATGGACATAGGAAGGCAGAAGCTTGAACCAGTAAGCACTCACTTACTAGGATTCTCCGGGGAAAGGGTGCTCCCCCTGGGTTCAATCCAGCTCGTGCTCACCCTGGGGGACCCACCTTGCCAAGCCACTACCACTGTCAAATTCCTAGTAGTCGATGCACCATCTGCGTACAACATCTTGCTTGGAAGGCCATCCTTAAATTCTATGAAGGCAATCCCTTCTGCCTATCATTTAGTCGTGAAGTTCCCCACAGAGAATGGAATCGGAGTGGTCCGAGGAGACCAGCGCGTAGCACGGGAATGCTACATGGCTTCTATAAAAAGGAAGGAGATTGAGAACATCCAACTGGATGAGCTCGACATGAGAGATGAAATGGAGACAAGACCAATGCCATCGGAAGAGCTGGAACCAGTTCAGCTTGATGAGAAGCCAGAACACCTCGTTTATGTGGGTTCCAAACTGAACGCTGAGCTCAAAGGACTCCTCATTCAATTCCTAAAAGAGAATATAGGAGTGTTCGCTTGGAAGCAAGAAGACATGGAAGAGATTGACCCATCGGTTATTACCCACAAGCTATGCGTTAACCCAACTTGCAAACCCATCAAACAGAAGAGGAGGAGCTTTGCTTCTGAAAGGCAAAAGGCAATCAATGAGGAGGTCAGCAAACTCCTCCATGCCAAGGCTATCAGGGAGGTTCATTACCCCACTTGGTTAGCAAATGTAGTTCTTGTAAAGAAAACCAATGGGAAGTGGCGATTGTGCATCGACTTCACTGATCTCAACCGAGCATGCCCCAAGGACAGTTTTCCTTTACCTCGGATTGACCTAATAGTGGATGCCACTGCAGGGCACGAGCTCCTCAGCTTCATGGACGCCTTCTCAGGCTACAACCAGATCAGGATGGATCCCAGCGATCAGGAGAAGACCTCCTTTGTGACTGAACAGGGAACATATTGTTATCAGGTCATGCCCTTCGGATTGAAGAACGCTGGAGCCACTTACCAGCGGTTAGTAAATAAAATGTTCTAGAAGCAAATAGGAGCATCCATGGAAGTTTACATTGATGACATGCTAGTGAAGTCACTGAAAGCAGAGCTCCACATCGAGCACTTAGCTGAGTCATTCCGAATTCTAAGGGAATACAAAATGAAGTTAAACCCTGCGAAATGCGCATTTGGGGTCTCGGCAGGAAAATTTCTGGGCTTTATAGTCAACAGCAGAGGGATTGAAGCCAATCCAGAAAAGGTTAGAGCAATGATGGAAATGCAATCACCATCCAACACGAAAGAGGTGCAACGTTTGACAGGCAGGATAGCTGCACTGAGCCGTTTTGTGTCTAGGGCTAGCGATAAATGCCAGCCATTTTTTCAAATCTTGAGGAAGGCATTCCACTGGGATGCCAAGTGTGAAGAAGCATTCGAAGACCTAAAGAGATATATGAGCTCTCCCCCTGTTCTGGTGAGCCCTCTAGAAGGGGAAATTCTCACCCTCTACCTAGCAGTTTCAGATTTTTCAACAAGTGCAGCGCTAGTTAGGGAGCGAGACAGAGCTCAGCAACCAGTCTACTACTGTAGCAGAGCTCTGAGGGGGGCAGAGGAGAGATATCCAAGGATGGAAAAACTCGTTCTAGCTCTGGTTACAACAACTAGGAGACTTAGACCTTATTTCCAGGCTCATACTGTTGAGGTTCCAACAGATCAGCCAATGAAGCAAGTACTACACAAGCCAGAATCCTCAGGGAGGTTGGTTAAATGGGCCGTAGAGCTCAGCGAGTTTGATATCATGTACAAGCCAAGAGCTGCCATCAAAGGGCAAATTTTGGCAGATTTTATTGCAGAATTCACAGCAGCAGCGCCTATGGAAACCACGGATTTAGTACCGGACCTTCCCATATGGAAGCTTTCAGTGGATGGAGCTGCCAATGCTCAGGGAAGCGGTGCAGGAATGATCCTGACCTCCCCAGAAGGAATAGATGTCGAATATGCCCTCAGATTTGGGTTCAAAGCTTCAAATAATGAGGCAGAATATGAAGCCGTCATCGCTGGGCTTAATCTTGCCTATTCTATGGAAGCAGAGCAGCTGGAGATCTGCAGTGATTCTCAACTGGTGGTGAAGCAGATAGAAGAGTGTTACGAGGCAAGAGGCGAGAAGATGGTCCTGTACCTCAAAAAGGTATGAGAACTAATGAAACAGTTCGTGCAGGTTAAGGTCAGACACGTGCCTAGAGTGGAGAACTCACGAGCAGATGCTCTGGCAAGGTTAGCAACTGCCTCGCAGGAGGATTTGGATAGGCTAATTCCAGTAGAGCACCTTCCAAAGCCCTCGGTAAGCATCGAAGAAGAGGAAATTCTATCAATTGAAGCTCAGCCGAGCTGGATGGATCCCATCGTAGAGTACCTTCAGAATGGAACTTTGCCAAATAATGCCAAGGAGGCATCCAAGCTAAGGGCCAGGTCAGCCAGATTTTCCCTGATGCAAGGGAAACTGTACAAGCATGGATTTTCAATGCCTCTCCTTAAGTGCGTAGGAGACGAAGATGCTAACTACATACTCAGAGAAGTACATGAGGGGATATGTGGCAACCACATAGGAGCTCGGGCCTTGGCAGGAAAAGTACTGAGGCAAGGATATTATTGGCCCACCATGCTCACAAGCGCCACCGACTTAGTAAGAAAATGCAAAACTTGCCAAGAGCATGCTAATATGTCCGACTGTCCTCCCGAGCTCCTAACCTCGGTGGTAAGCCCATGGCCTTTTCAGCAGTGGGGGTTGGACATTCTGGGACCCCTTCCCACCGGTGTGGGGCAGTGCAAGTTTGCCATCATAGGAGTGGATTACTTTACTAAATGGGCGGAGGTTGAACCTTTGGCAACGATCACAGAGCAAAAAGTTCAAAACTTCGTTTGGAAGTCGATAGTTTGCAGGTTTGGAGTTCCCAGAGCATTCGTGTCTGACAATGGAAAGCAGTTTGATAATTCAAAGTTCAAAAGTTTTTGTGCCGAGCTCGGAATCAAGAACTATTTCTCAGCTCCTGCCCATCCCCAGTCTAATGGGCAGGCAGAGGTCACAATAAGAACCATAAAGTCAGCTTTGAAGACCAAGCTAGAAAACCTGAAAGGCAAGTGGGTGGAGTACATTCCGGAGGTGTTGTGGGCCTACAGGACCACCGCCAGATCTGCGACTCAGGAAACCCCCTTTGCTTTGGCCTTTGGGACCGAGGCAGTGGCCCCAGTGGAGATAGGGCTCCAATCACCAAGGGTGGAGTTTGCGGATTCCGAGCACAATGATGAGTCTCTCTTGCTAAACCTCGATCTCTTGGATGAAAAGAGGGACAGAGCTCTGCACCGTGTCCGTACATACCAAAGGAAAACTGCAAGGTACTATGACAGGAGGGTAAGACACAGAAGTTTCAAGGTTGGAGATTTGGTACTTAGGAGGCTTATGCTTGCGAGAAAGGATCCCACGCATGGGAAATTGGGACCCAATTGGGAGGGGCCCTATATCGTGTCAAGGATAATCAGACCAGGGAATTACGAGTTGCAAACAGAGGAAGGAAAGGTTCTACCTCACTCGTGGAATGCCGAGCACCTTAAGAAGTTTTTTCAGTAAGTGTTACTTGTAATAGAACTACTTTTAAATAAGAAAGAGCAAGCCTTTTATTCACCCTCCAATGGTCTCCAAAGTAGCAAGATGAGCTCTTCAGCTCATAAACAAACGATAAGCTTCAAAGCTTATAAATGCAAGATGAGCTCTTCAGCTCATAAACAAACGATAAGCTTCAAAGCTTATAAATGCAAGATGAGCTCTTCAGCTCATAAACAAACGATAAGCTTCAAAGCTTATAAATGCAAGATGAGCTCTTCAGCTCATAAACAAACGATAAGCTTCAAAGCTTATAAATGCAAGATGAGCTCTTCAGCTCATAAACAAAAGATAAGCTTCAAAGCTTATAAATGCAAGATGAGCTCTTCAGCTCATAAACAAACGATGAGCTCTTCAGCCCATAAATTTAAGATGAGCTCTTCAGCTCATAGAAACCCGATAAGCTTCAAAGCTTATAAATCAAAGATGAGCTCTTCAGCTCATAAAAACACGATAAGCTTCAAAGTTTATAAATTAAAGACGAGCTCTTCAGCTCGTACAAAATTCAAGGCTGAACGCTTCTTGGAGACACCAACAGCCAAATTCAAGGCTGAACGCTTCTTGGAGACACCAACAGTCAAATTCAAGGCTGAATGCTTCTTGGAGACACCAACAGTCAAATTCAAGGCTGAACACTCCGTGGAGACACCAATGGTCCTCCCCCCAGGACCGGATACCCTTGTGCACTGCCTACACACTCAAAGACCTCGAAAGGTCCAGAACAACAGAGAACACCTATGAGGTCAGATGAGAAGTAAGGTCGGAGCAGACATGATCTTCTGTTCTCCATCGATCTCCGTGGTTCGACCTAGGGGGTCAGTGAAAGACCAAGGTCAGAGCAGACATGATCTTCTGTTTTCCATCTACGTTCGTGTTTCGAACTTTTTGCGTAAGCTGAAATAACCTAACAGAATTCGAGATGAATGAAAAGTCTGGCATTCGAAATATCCGAGAGTACAAATATTCAGAAAAATACAAGAAGAGTCATAGTCTGATATCGCTTAAGAAAAGAAAGAATGATACAAGGAAACAAAGATCCTAGTCTTTCTTAAGCTCAGATTTCAGCTCAGCAACCTCTCCCTTCAGGCTAGCATTCTCTTTCTTCAGCTCATCCCTTTCCTGCTCAGCCTTTTGAAGCGAGTTAAGGAGCTTCTGACCAATAGAGGTAAGGAAGATGGTGGACAGAGAGTCAGGAGAAGGGGAATCGTCCCTCTTACGCTTCCTCGAACTCGTGACGGTGTTTCCGTCCTTGTCAGAATCCCCATCTTCATCAGAATCAGAAAAAGAGGTCCAGGAAGAGTAAGGAATAGTGGAAAACTTAAACTCAGTAGCCTCAGCCCCAAGCAAATAGAGGTTTGCGCTCGTCATCAGCTCGGAATAAGTCTTAGACTCCACAAGCAACAGCTCGTTGATATTCACCATCCCTGGTAAATCCAGATCAGGTGGATCTACACAGCAAGGACATAATCAGAGCATATTTTTAAAAGGAAAGTACTCAAAAGAGCCATGATCGAGCTTACCAATACGAGAGAAGCTCTTCCAGGACCGAGGAATCCTGGCTTTACGACAGCGATCCTCAGGAGACCTCCAAGCCTCTCCAGAAGCGAAGAAGAAACGCTCAGACCACCCTTCAGGGTTGGAGGGAAGATCTAGAACCAGAGGGCGTAAATTGAAATCCCTCCAACGGAAAAAACTGAAGCAGGGGGCATTATCTTCCTCAATCTCAAAGAAGTATAGAAACTCAGAGACAAAGGGGAACCTGCCAAGAGCATGCAGGCGGCAGAACAAGAAGAAGCTTACCATAGCACCCCATCCTCGTGGAGAAAGGCGAGAAGGACACAGACCATAATAGGCAAAAACTCGCCCAATGGCCGGATGAATGGGAAGGCGAAGTCCCATGTCCATAGCACCTTCAAAGAAACAGACTTCCCCTCGGGGAAGGTAGCTACAAGGCTCGTCGGAGGAAGAGACTCGCATAGGCAAGTCAAGATCAGGAAAAAACCGTTTCTTGATGCCCGCCAAGTCAGAAGATTCAAGTATTGAAGGGGACAAATAGCGACAATGCCACTCCTGTTCGATTCCAAAGGAGGATCGTTCCTGGAACAAAGAAGAAGTGGAGGCAGCCATCGAAAATGCTGGTAAGGAAAAAGATGCAAGAAATCAGGAAGAAAGTCAAGAATAGGTCATGCACTTGGGAGCTTTTCAGGAAACTAAGAGCCAAGAAAGAGGGAATCAAGTGGCCTGTTCAGTTTCTTAATTAATAAAGGTAGCAGCAGTTATGGAAAGTGGCTACGGTTATGGAAAGTGGTTGCGGTTATGGAAAAGGGAAAGATGTGGCGGTTATGGGAAGCGGTTGAGAGAAAAACGCGGGAAAAGAAACCAGATACTACCCCTCCTATTTGCACTCAAAACGACCAACGAAAATTCTGACCCCACCAAGCAATATACCCTCCATATTTGAGCTCAGCCCAGTAAAAAACAGAGCACTTGTATACCAAATCTTTGAGGTGTGAAAGCTCAAAACCTCGCTTAAGGAAGGCCTAAAGCACTCCGCAAAGCAAGATGTGGGGAAAAGAGAGGTGAAATGTAGAAGAAGGTCTTCTACTCTTAGAGAAATGGAGCAACGAAATTTATTATCTGATCTAGAGAAGGGTTCGTTTAAAGAATCATGAAGCTCAGACAGAACCCGTAAATTCAGACAAAAGAACCACGAAGCTCAGAAATAAACTTTAAGATCAGACAACAGAGCCAAATAGCTCAGAAAGCGCTCTTCAGTTCATACAGAAAAGACAAAGAGCTCAGAGCTCTCAAGTTCGAAAAAAGAACCGTCTTAGCTCAGCAAGAATTTATAAGCTCACAAGCACGAGCTATGCAACTCTGAAGGAGCACGCCAGTTCAGAATATAGAGTTGAGCAGCTTAGGACGAAGAAGAATAAGGAGTGGACCCCTGGGGTACCAACTACCGAGCTTAAAAGGCTCGGGAAAAGCAGTCGAACATAACACCAAGTCCCCTGTACTCTTCAAACCTAGTAATTTTGCTTCAAGAAGTGCACAGCACCCCTCAAAGCAAAAGGGGGCAAGGGGAGTATACAAAGTTGAGTGCATGCAAAGCCAGGCAAATAAGTGCACCGTTGCGGTTCGAGTCGAAGTCGAATCAAAATCCAAAAATACATATATGCTGAAATTGAAAGATATGTATATATATACTAAGCCAGCAAAAGAGCAATAAATGAAGTCAAAGACTACATCACGAAAAATTCTTTACAGAGAAATTACAACTAAAAAGACCTAGGATTCTGGAAGAAGAGGGATTGAAGGATCTCGCAGCTCAGTAGAGGAGTCCCTTGCTTCTGTTGCTGAGGGCTCACCTTGAACAAGGGCTTCAGACACCACGACAGCTGAAAAGGATGCAGAAACAGGAACAGCAGGAGCTGCAGCAGAAAGCTCAGGAATCGTTGTTGAAGGCTCAGGGAGCGCGATAATAGCTTCTGAGGTCCCAGGGGCGGGTGTGTCTTGACTTAAGGCAGCAGCTGGGGAGTCTGAGATATCCCCCTCATTGTCAGTGCCAGATTCTTCCATTTCCTCCTCAGTGGGGATAGGGAGATTGAAATCAAGGTCTGGATATGCTTTGGTAGCCTTACGCCTAAAAGCAAGCCATCCAGTAGCCCATGAAGTGGTGGCTTCATCCTTAAGCTCGGCAAACTCTTTGTCTCTCTCTTGAACCAAATATTTCTGCTCCTCGAGCTCCTCACAGAGTTTGCCGTTAGCCTCACTGAGGGCAAGATAATCTTGATTAACCTGGATGAGCTCCCTCTTAGCGTCAAAGGCCTCCTGGTTAGCCTTGGACCACGCCTCAACCTTAGCCTGCAGGTCTTCCTTAACCGCCTTCAGCTCATCCCGAGTCTTCTTTTCCCCTTCCTCAGCTCTGGCCTTGACTGTCAGTGTATGTTTGAGATCGGAGGCTTGCTTCACCATCTGTTCGTTGAGACCCTCCATCTGCACTTTAAGGCTCTCCACCTGAGCTCTGAGGTCTTCATTCTCAAGAGACAATTCTGAAACCTTGGTCTTGTATTTCTTTAAGACCTGGAAAGAGCTCTCTTGAGAGCGAACTCGGTGCAGCAGACCTTTCGTATGAAGGGCAGCCTGAGAATATAAGGAAAGTACAGCAAATAATGTCAGACCACGAAATACAAACAAGCAAAGAGAGACAGGGGGTTAACACTCGCAGTAGCAGCTCCCTGAAGGGCCAAAGAGATGGATTCCTCCAGGGGCATGGAAGCGGCCTTCAGGACATCAGATTCAGAAAAGATAGAGGAAAGAGCTCTAGCAGCAAGGTCTATATTGTCAAAAAAGGAGTCCTCATCTTCCTCCTCAGACTTTCTCTCTTTTTCAGTCACCTTCCCAGAAGCACTGTATTCGAACTTCCCGGGTTGAAGGTCGGGAACCAATTCCAAAGCCTCCTTGACCTCAGAAGAAGAAGGGGAAGCCTGATCCCTCTCCTGAGCAGACGCCAACTTAGAAGGGGCCACTGGAGGGGAAGAAGAGGTGGTTGCAGCTTGTGGAGTTCCAGAGGAGGAGGGCGGAGCCTTGCTTGGAACCTGTCCTTCAGCTGCAGAGGGGGGAGAAGATGCTTCCAGCCTGGGGATCTTAGCTCGAGTGTTTGGCCCGCTCCCAGAGCCTACCCGAGCTTTGCGTTTCCTAGACCTGCCACCCTCCATCAGCTCTGCAATTTTGGCCTGAAGCTCTTCTGGAATAACCTTCATGGTAGAAGGACCTGGAAGATCTGGAAGAAGTAGGAAAATGTAAAGAAAAAGAGAAAGGAAGGAAAGATAATGAAGAAAGGAAAAATAATGGCGTTGAAATCACCTTCGTCAGCCCCTAAAACAGACAAGGGGATCGCTAAAGTCGCCACAGGAAGACTCAGACCTAGCTGTACCAGGTTCCTTGACTCAATCAAGTCGGCGTACTTCTCTGGCTTGATCTTCTCCAACTTTGCTAGCAACTTTTTGTCCTCAGGGCTGAGCTCGTAGCGTTCACCTAAGAGGAAGAAAGTATGCAAATAAGAAAAAGATAAGAGGCCGGCAGGTTCCAGATCAGAGCTCGAACTCAAGTAAGGACTCACGTAAATTATCTGGTTCAGCCCAGGCCGTAGGGATACCAAGTGTGTCTGTCTTATCAGCAGGGTTGTACTCCCAATTGGTGCCCCCGACAAAGAAGAAATGTTCCTTCCAGTGTTTATGGGAGGTCGGAATGTCAGAGATGAGCTGCCTAACGCTGGCACGCTTGGAGGCATACAAGAAGCCTCCGGAGGTCGGTTTTACATTGAAGAGCTCTAAGAACAAAGGAATGCTAGGAATCCCAAGTTTATGCTTCTTAAACAGGACTAACAGACCAACCATGACGCCATAGAAGTTGGGGGAGATCTGGGAATGGCACACATGAAAATGTTGCAGAACAGCCTTGATGAAGGGATGCAAAGGAAAGCGAAGGCCGTTGTCAAAAGCAGCAAGAAAGAAGCAGACTCTGTTATGAACTTTTTCTACATAACAAACGGATCGATCTGGGCACCAGGGTTCGACCCCAGGGGGAAAACCATACCGAACTTTATAAGACTTCATTAGCCTAGGGGCCTCTTTACTGCAGCCCACAGATTCGGCATGCCTAAAGGCAAGCCCTAGATACGAGGTTTTTTCCTCCACCCCGACTCCACTTATCTTAGCTTTGCCTTTGTCAGGTCTGGGGGGCAGGGAAGATGAGGTGGAGGGAGGCTCCTCGGCGTAGACCTCAGCCTCTACAGCCTCTACACCCGGAAAATTATCAATCTCATCACCAACTTCCCCTAAATCCGTATCTTCCCCGGCTGACCTAGATCCTAGAAGTGAAACAGAGGAGCGAGTGGCTTCAGAAGAAGCAGACATGATAGGGAGAGTAAAAGGAAGATGGAAAGAGCGATAGAGCAAAGAGGGATTAGTCAGGCACTCTCTAATGACCCGGGAATCAACACAGTGGCTCCCAACAGCAAGGATATGAACTACAGAACCCCAATCCACGAAGTGATGAAGTGGGGCTAGACAATGGTCACGATTCCAAAAATAAAAGAACCGAAAAGCCCAAAAATGCAATAACCACCTCGAACTCGAGGGATCCAGAGCAAAAAAGGAAGAAATAAGGGCAAAGGACGTACCTAACCCAGGGATAGTGGCAAACAGGAACTTGGAACGAAATCGGAAAAGGAGGCGTCGCAAGTCTTCGAAACGAGGTCCGAAAATTCGATTTCAGGCAAGAAAATAGAAAAACCAAGGCAAGAAGGACTGGAATCACAGAGAGAGCGGAGACGAAGGGCAGTAAAGAAGATGAATAGTGCGAAGAAGCAGTTTAGATAGCCGTTTTAAGCATTTAAAGCCTGGGAGACATGGGCTGAGACGTGCGCGGGAATCGAGGAAAGTCATGATGGCTATAAAACCGTCAGAAATCCTACAGTCACGTGCCAGCCACACGCACGTCTAACTCGTCTTGTACAAGTCATCCCCTGCCTGAGCTAACTCAAGGCAAGGGCTGGGGGGCAACTGATGATACCCAGAATAAAACTGGCACGTGCTCAGTAAGAGAGCTCAGCTCTGGAGCTCAGGCAAAATAAGCTGAGCTCCCCTAGCCATGAGCAGAGCTCATCCAGTCAGCACTAAGAGCTCCTAGTCGAAGGCGCGAGAGGAGAAATGCTGAGGGAACAACAAGACGACTCGGATACCCTTATTAAGGAGGTAGAATCCAATCCGAGGCAGAAAACCCGTATTTAACCATGATCTCCTCCTAAAACTAAGGAGGATCCCACAGAAGAAGGCAAAGATCTCTCCGTTTAAAGCCAGCCATAAGGAATTTAGGTAACTCCGGAATTGTGGATGAAGATAGGGCACGATCCCTTCAATGTAGGATAGTCCCGTATTAGAGGTAAATATGAGGCTATAAAAAGAAAGAGATATCCCCCATTAGAGGAGAGAGATTTTTTAAAACCCTAGTTCCCTGAGTATTCGACTGTAACACCTTCAATTCATCAATAAAGAAGAAGGAGCAAGAGCCTCCATTAGAGAGTGGACTAGCCGAGCTCACTGGCCGGTGAACCACTATATTTCCATCGTATTTCACACATTATACACGACTAATTAGAGCTTTCATTCTCCACTTCATGAGCCTTGTAGCTCAGATGCCATATTAGTCCCCATGCAAACTGTTCACGCCAATTAATCTGGTTCCTTAGCTCGTATCCGGAGGTTTACACCATCAGATATCAATGACGCTTAGGGGTGATTCAGTAATTGAGTCTGATCTTTAATAACTCAGAGGTTTTAGGTTCAATTCCTTTCTACATTCTCTAAGGGTCAACCACCCTTGTTTCTTAGGGATATGCTTTAACCAGCTCAAACTACGGTGGCAACCGTTGAATTCGAAGGAGTAATTGGTGCAACCTTGAACACCTTGTAGCAACAAAGAAAAAAAAGATTATTCATGTCAATTTGTTCAGATCATATCTATCTCATTTCTAACTAAAAAAAAATCTATCTCATTTATGACTATACATATTTAGATTCATATCGAATTGATATAAACAATATTCAATTAGATTCGTATTGAATTGATATAAAAACAATATTCAATTAGATTTGTGTAGTGTTTAATTGGGCTCACTTTCACTTATTTATTGAACAATCACATTATGATTCAACTTCATAAGCGATATATTTTTTTCGATCGAGTTAGTGGGTCATATTAAGAATTGTCGAACCTTATGTGTCTATTTATGTTTGGCCCTACGTGTTGAAGCATAGACTAGATAATTCTAGATACAACCTGCGCACTAAACCAATAGGTCTTTGGTCTAATAGTACTATTTATCTTGTAAAAACTTTGACTTATTGAGATCAAGGGTTCAAGTCCCCTTTCTTCTTCCCCCTCCCAAAAAAAAAAAATGTAATTAGTGAGTTTTTGTTAGTCTTACGAAATTTGAGAGGTGAAGTGTAAAGTGGGTCGATACGCACCCATTAAGAATAATTTAACACGACACTGAAATAGGACACAAACATGGCCCCGAGCCAACCCTTTGCCATAGCCACATCAGGTAGAGTTCACATACCATCCAATGGTGCTCATGCTGGCAGACCACGACGCCACATTTTGACTAGACCGATTTAATTAAATGCAACCACTATCATTTTATTATTGTAAAAAAAAAAAGTATGATACAAGAAAAAAAATAAATTTATATCTAGAACAATGACAATTGCTTATTCATTTAAGTTGAATATATTACATTGAGATTTGTAGTATGAAATTCTATCGTCTTCAATGTAGAGATAAAAACTACTTATGACTCATTTGATGTAAACCAGAGTCTCATATACTATATATCACATTTTTACAAACAAAAACAAAGTGTGTCAAGGACTTTACAAGTTTATTTATCGAGGCTTTGGGAGTCTTGCACCCCGACAGGGGGTGCAGGAGGCCCATAATAACGAGGAAGCCTCACTGCTTCTTCTCGACCCCGTGCCCTACCAAGAAGGTAACAAGCAATGGCTACGATCAAGAATAGCAGAATCACCGGCAATGATATCACCACAATGTAACCCATGATTTCTTCTTCTTCTTCCCGCGTCCTGCGTTGCTAGCAAAAACACCATCTATTATCATATACTAAGTAAACACCATAAAATTCATCATTTGACCTTTTGTTCTTAAAGGATTCAGCAGTTGATTTAGTGGCCACCGTATTCACAATCTTTTGTAAATTCGAACCTCATTAGTGGGCAGGAGAGGTGAGCCCAACCCAAGTCCAAGAGGATTTGGTGGAACAAAGTTTGGTGGTTCACTGTCCATGCTTATTGCGGCTAGGCTGAAAGGTCCACCATAGGATCGGTAATAGTTTGTTCACCACCGAGCAACTCAAAACTTGTGTTCGGTTGTAGTTTGTTCCTACTCTTTTCAAATTATAGATTGTAACAGATTAATAATCTTGTCTTATAAATGAAATGAATCCATTGGACCCTCATTTAGTCAGCAATTGCTTGGATGTTGTGGTTTAGTAGGTTTTAGAGAGTTCTCCTTACATCTATTCAGTTATACTTAGCTCGTGTTAGTTGAGTTTCTTATGTGTTGATTCTGTGCACGTCTTCATCAGAAAAAAAAAAAAAAAAAACCGAATCCAAGTTACGTGTCACTCATCTCCAATTTTTTACTTTTTTATTTATGAAAAATTTTAATTTTGTTATCAAAGAATCCCTATGCAAAAATTAATGGATAATTCCAAACTTAGAAATGTTTACTAAAATTCGACTCGAATGCTCTTGAACTTCTTTCAAGTTGAATTTGGGTAATAATCTAAATTCCACAGTCGATGCTCAACTAGTTACAACAGAGTCGAATATGAACCTACTCAATCTGGAGCAAACGAAAGTCACTTTTTAAAGCCCAAGTCCTAAAAACAGGGAAAAAAAAGAAAGAACAAGGAGGGGCTTTCAAATTATAGATAAACTAGGGAGACATTGGTTTTGAAGAAATGAAGGCATGGATGAGAATAATTGCAATGGAACTAACTAAAATCATAAAGGGAAAATCAACCCACCCATTTCTTTTCTCAATCCATTCTTTGAATCTGAGCTTTATGAGATATAAGGTCTCAAAACTAATCATCAAAATATTATAAAGAGCAAGTGAAATTTTCCTATAGTGTAGATTGATTTTCAGACAAATATCTATTAAAACACAAAATTCAAAGATTTACAAAGTGGGTTTGATTTAGAATCCGGCAATTGTTGGCAAATATAATTTGTAGCCAGACAGAGAAGATCAATTTTGTGGATATATTAAGGCCTTCATTTCATGTAACTTATGCAACTACACAACAAAAATAGAGAAAGAGATTGTTCAGTTAAATTACGAATTTCAAAGCACAAAGCCGTACATACCTTTCTCTCGCTGGGGGCTTATCCTCTCACTCAACTTACTACAGCTTTACCACTGTAAGACTGTACTCCCCGATTTGGTGCTGTGCAGAGCGCAGAAGAGAGAGAGAGAGAGAGAGAGGATGCTGAGTTGACAAGACGAAAAATAAATCAACCTGTATATTATAAAATTGCACTATTTTCTCTTTTTGCATCTTCAATATATTATAAAATAATTATAATATGAATATTACACTAACTTTCGTTATCATTTTTGTCAAATCTTCTTATACAATATACATGTGAATTTGTAAAAACAAAAACAAAAGTTAATGTGTAGATCACATTATAATTATTTTATAATATTTAAGATATGATGTCAAAAAATTAATCTTTATAGGTACAAATTAAAATTTTTAAAATGTTATAGGGTTCAAACTGTCATTCATCCAATTTTCTTAATAAGTATTTCCTTTACCATCTGGTGCTCTCCAGAAAGGACTACGGTTTTCTAACCAATGTTTGTCCTCCTCTTTTTTTGCCGTTTCTGAATTTTAGTCCCAGTACCACTCAGGAGAAGACACTGATACTGTTTTTTTTTGTCGCAGCTCTAAATTTTATAATTTTAGTAAGTGTTTTTATAATTTGTATGGTTTATTTTATAATAAAAAATTTATAATTTTTGTAGGTAATTTACAACTTTTGTGATAATTGCTATCGATTGTTGTACAAATAACCATAAAAGTTATAAATAACAGTATAATATCAAAATTTTATTTTTCTATACCATAGACTACTCCTAATCCAAATTCTACTAATCCCTGTACTAGTTAATTATAATTTGAGGTTAATAGTTGACCTAATAACCACAATCCTATTATTAGACCTTAAGGTCACTAATAATACTACGAACATCACCTTCTTACACCAACTTTGTACACCATCTCAACATAGATTATTTATTATTAAATTAGTAAATTTCACAGAGTTTATTAAATATCAAAGGACTCTAATTGTGTCACATCAAGTGATACACAAAAGTAGTGTCCACAACATTATTTTAAAATTGCGAGTTAAAACCTCAACATCTCCTCTCCTATAATAATTTTTGACCAAAACAAAAAAAAGGAATGTAACTCAAATTGTTGGTTACATGGATAATCCGAAAACCTTTTTCATTACAAGGATAATCCAAACACATCCTCATCACATACATAATGTATGATTGTTTTTTGATAGAGAACTGTTAGGGGTCAAGATACGATGTTAATCACATGGGTGTATGGTGTTTTAACATAGTAATATTGGTTCTGTCAGAGTATATGGTAATTATGCAGGGATCATGCTGACCAATATAAGAAACAGAGAGAATATGGGATGGTAAAAGTATAGTTGAAGAAAGTCGCATTTCAGGTTTAGGTGGAGCGGCCACCATACTACTGACCACCTTTGGGGATCAGTGTGTTAGATCGCGATTCACAAATTGACACGATGGTATTTACTCGTTTTTGTATCCAATGGAAAATGCTTTTTTTTTTTTACCTCATGTATTAGTTGCAACTTGTATTCATTCAGTAATTTTACTACCTTCTTCATTCTGTGACTTGGGCATGTCAAATGTCCAACCAAAAATGGATCATGTACATGCTCTGTTTTTCTAGATGAGGATCAGTTTTCCTCCTCCATCAAGCATGAAGAGAAAGTGACTTTGTTTTTGCAACAATAACTTCTCCACCTTCTCTTCAATCCATTGTTCTTTTTTCCTTTCTCATTCTGCTGCAATTATGGATCCAATACATTTTATCCTATGTCTACATGATAATGTACATGCACCAATATTCTGATACACGAGAGAGAGAGAGAGAGAGAGAGAGAGAGAGAGAGAGAGAGAGAGAGAGAGAGAGAGAGAGAGAGAGAGAACCACTGAGCACCTCTGACGTAGAGAATGAGTATGAACTGTAAGCAAAGGTTATGAGCCATAAGCTGATGCAGAAACCTTGCGAGACCCAGATCCACCCTCATGAGTGCCAACTGATTTGTTGGATAAACGACGCTTATAGCGCTTGAGGACGGATGCCAAATTTTCTTTTCCTTTAGGGAAAGCCACGTCACCAGCTGCAGTGCCCGTTCTACCCTTTCGGGATGAGATTGCAAGTTCAACATCTTTGATTATGTCTAAGAGCATGGCCGCGGTTGTGCACTTCCCCCGGCCCTGTTTTGCAGGTGGAGGCAAGCTCCCACTTGAAATTGGTGGGCTTGACCTATTTTGGTGTGAAACTGGAATTTGAAGGCAGAAACAGGGGAGCATTGGAGAACGGGGCTTTGAAAATGCTACATCGACAATCCCCTGCAGCAAAAACATTTGTAACTTGTTACCAGACTCGCAGAAACAAATATTCAAAAAAAAAAAATTAATAACGACGAGAGCCAGTGACATTTGTGGGGGTAGCCCTCCAACATTCCACGTTCATTGTGTTCCATTTGAGTGAAGTGGAGATTTTTATATAAATTGTGATTGGTATGAGAAGTAAAAAGTTGTGCAAATAGCTCTGCCTCAGGTCACCCCCTAATCTTGATACCTACACAAGCATTTCTTGAGAGGCTAAGCCATAAATTCTGCTATCTAGACAAAATGGCCTTCTGAGGTAGTTTGTTAGACATTAACGAAATATACTGTTGTTAGATGGCAATAAGGCAGCTAAGTGGGGGTGGCAATACAATAGTTGTTCTCAGAAACCTAAAATCCAGAATCTTTATAAACCTCTAATCATGACACATGAGCAACAGCTGGAAGCAGGAACCAACGCACAAACAATAGAACAGTTTGTGTAACAGTTTGACGCAATGTTCCAATTCACAAAATTAGCTCAAACAGATCTTCCAAACAGTTCACTTTAACCATTAAACAAAGGGACTTCCCCTAGCATCAGAGGACCGTTCAATAGAAAAGTGCTTGGGCTGTCACGTGTGAAAAGGTTTTCAAAGCAACCTCTTAAGGTTAAAAAAATGACAAATTAAAGTTTGTGTTCACTGTACCCCAACCACCAAGACAGAAACCAACTATCTTAAGAGAAGGCATTATTCTTTGAAGACATGACACTTGATGTGCAGTAACAGAAACAAACAAAAGTATGAAGCATGAAATAAAACTTTACCTGAAGACGATTGAGTACATAAGTGTATTTTCCCCAAAGCTCTGGCCGGCTTTCCATGAGGGAAAGCTCAAGAACCCGGTGAATGCACCATACCCCAAAGCTTACTATCAGATCCAGTCTCCAAATACAGCCTTCCCCACAATGAGGAACTGAGGTTACCAGAAATTTATCATTTTCCAGTGCAGAACCAGGTTTCCTATCAGGAGCAAACTGAGCATCATCCATGTGAACCACTCGGTTGATTTCTCTAGTTTCAACTTCATAAATGAATCTTTCCCTTGCAGCCACACGATCAATAAGATCCTCATCAGCCCCATCATTCTGTCTAAACAACCAATCAGATCCTTCCAGCTTCAAGAGCTTCAAAATACATTGTCTAAAAGACTGAAGAAGCTTTGCTTCCAAATCGACATCGAATGCAGTTTCTTCAGTTGCTGAAATTTGACTATCTCCAACACTTCCACCCTCGACAGGATGAGTTTTATCAGCCACACCAAACTGTTCAAATGGTTGTCTAGACCACAAGGACCCAGCATCTGAGCTTGAATTGAATTGTAATGAGAATGCGTCTCTACAGACTTTGGAAGGAGAAAAAGCATCAAATACCAAAGGAGCTCCAGCATTCAATGAAGCGTTTGAATACAAGGATCGTTCATTCAACGTGCGACTAACAGATGGACCATATCTCATGGGTCTATCCCACTGAGCACTCCTATCTGACAGTAATGGATCTCGCTGAGGGATAGAGAGTCCAGAGATGTCCGGCATGCTATAGTATTTCTTTGTATTAACTGTGCTACTTACATTCTCACTTGGTTCAGGAGAGTGAAGACCATAAAATGGTCTTTCAGAGTGCAATGAACTATTTCTAGCTACAGCAACGTTCGGAAAGCCCGGTGCCTTTACAGTGCTCAACCCATTTTGTGGTTTTTGCCCCAAGGCATGAGCGAGTGGATCTATGTAATTTGATGTGAGCAAAGGTGTAGATGTTGGGGTTAGTGATTCCATTTGATCATTCAAGTAATCAGTACTTCTTTCTTTACCAATTCGACTAAGATATGATGCAAACTGATATCCATGCATAGTAGCTGGCTGTTGATCGTACCCATTGGAAGACGGTGGAATGCGCACACTGGAATAGCGCCTCTCACCAGCCTCGGTAGCATTGCGGCTGGAATTTTGCACATATGCATTTAACAACTGCATGTGGTTTGAAAATGAAGATGAACCCCTTTGAGCCCCATAAGATGATTTGGGAGAGTCATATAAACTTGAATTAGATCCTCTTCCACCATCAGATGGAAAATATCCAGAATATTCCTTCCCACTATTGTCCACTTTCAGTGATCCATAGGCAGATTTTAAATCTACCTTCGAATCTACCCCCAGTAACATATCCAGTTTCTTAGCCCTTGCTTCTTTTGTGGCTTGCCCATGAAAGTCAAACAACTGTCCCCAAAACTCATCAAGAATTATAGTCAATGACCGTCTTGCAGCACGGCCCAATCCAGCTAGTCTTGAAAGACTTCCAGTGCCACTCCCTACATCGTCACTTTTTCCACTAAGACTCCTAAATGATCCAGGACCCTCGGATGTCAAAGGGATGCTCCCAGACACTCTTTTAGAGGATTCTTCAGGCTCCCAAGTATCTCCCTCCTCATCTTTCTCAGTTTGTTCATACCCCTCAACTCTGAGAGTCTTTTCTTTCAAGTCTATTGATCTAGTATTCGAGTTACTGACATCCAGCAATTCCCCTCCAGAAACATCATTACTAGTAGTTGACGCTACGACAGTTTCTACTGTGGTTGTTGATTCCTCTGTGGGGCGTAAAGAAGAACTGGAATATGTATTACCAGAATGCTTCTCCTCAATAGTAGCCAAATGTGGCACAGTATAAGCATCCAAGAGTGTATCGGGCAGATTGAGATCAGGACTTGAAGTCAATTTATCTGGATAACTCCCAAAAGATTTATCCAATGCTAATGTGCATTCTTGCCTTTCGGTGGATTCACCTGCATGATATCTAGTTTCACTAATATCATATTTGTTTCTCTCTGCAGATGATTCAAGCACAGGTGTTTGCATTTCCCAGTTGCATGTCTGGGTGTCTAATCTGGAACTTGCAGATTTTAATGGGGTCGCTGCTAGCCAAAGCATCAAACAGAAAGATACAGAAGCAATGACGAGAAGAACGATGTAACAGATAGATGTACTATTCCCCATGCTCCACCTCAAATTACTTGCCCAATCAGTATTTCCAAATATCATCTCTATCACAAATATAATCTTTAGGCCAAGCATTCCAATAAAAGTGGCCACTGCTAGGAGCTCCACAAACTGAGAAACTTTGTGCACACCCATTATTGACCTTGATGAGGCAACTCGGAAAAGGGGAATCACAGAAGATGGAAGCACAAGAGCAACCACAACCTGTGTAATTATAAGCAGTTGATATATACCTTCAGCTCCTGAATTCCACACAGTATAAAGTGCAGAAACAATAGCAATTATCCTGATTGTTGTATGATGAAGCCAACCGGGAATGTCCATTCTGAACAAATCATGTATGACTACTTGTCCACCAAGATTCCAGGTTAACATGGTGATTTGATTCGACAAAAACATAATCAGCATTAAGGCAAAAGGTGCAAACGAACTCCTAATGACCTGTCATTTATTTTTTTGGAAGAAAAGTAATACGGTTAGTGTGAATCGAATGTATGAAAAACAAAAAATTTCATGGAACCCACACGTGAAGAATGCTCTTATGGAAAATTGCTTATGAAACCCCGACCTGATCCATTAGGGAAATAGCATCCTGAAAAGTAAGCAATACAAGGCCGGTGCTATAGAACACATTAGCTCCTGAGTTCATCAGCACATAATTAACAAGGAAAATGCCGCTGAAGATGCAGAGGATGGCAAAAAAATGTTCATGACACAACGATTCCTTGGAAACATTTGTTGGTCCTTGATATTGCTGCAAAATAATAGGAAAGAGCAGAAATTTCGTAAATTCAACTTAGAAAAGTACCCTAACTTCTACATGAGAACAGAATAAATCCAACTTCCAAACTGTGTCCCACAGGGTATATGCATACAGTAAATCAGATTTATCATAGGCTCTGAACATCTCGTACAGAAATTTTAGGATCCATAAGAATAGAAGAAATTTTCTGTCCAAATGTTTTGCACTCACATTTTGCTTAGTATGGGTAGATGAACGAGTATAACTTATAGCTTACAAAAGCAAGAGGAGGGAGGGGCACGACTTCACTTTCCGATGAATCTAGCTTATGAGTTTTGCCTATAGTGTGAGTGGATCAAAGAGTTTTCTTATTAATACACAATGAATAAGTTTTTGAGGAATGACAACTTGGTGTGGTATTGTGCTTCAATCTCAAATGGCACAACTATCTGCTACGGTAGGAAATCATTTGACGGTTTTTGCACTTACGCTCATGCACACACACAAACAGAGAGAGAGAGAGAGAGAGAGAGAGAGAGAGAGAGAGAGAGAGAAACCTGTACAATAGAAGAATGAAGGTAAAAACTGTGAGGTATAATATTCGCTCCAAGAAGGCTCATCAATGCAAACACACTTTCACCACTTAACTTTGTTAATGTTCCACTCCCACCAATGGACGTTGGAATTTCTGGTTGACTGATGATCACTCCAAAAACATAAGAAAGTAGTACAAAGCTTGCCGCGCATATGCATAGGAACTTTGCCTTACCACTCTCCTGAAAAATGAATGTTTGTGAAATCACAAGAAATGTGCTTACCACCGTATTGATATTGGCAGTGAAAGCATTAGAAATGCAAGAAAAAAGGCTTACCAGGAAGGTAGCAAAAAATGGAAACAGAACAGCTTCAACAGTAGTCAGAAGTACAGAAGTAAAGAGATCCATCCCCAGGATAAGATTAAGCCCATGAGCAGTGCCCAAAATCTACCAGAAGAAGTTCAGTTATACATTAGGAACAAAAAAGAAAAAAGTTTATTAGAAAAAGCAGCTGAATGAAAAACAAATATAATGAAATAGTGACAAGCTACCATAGTTAGGTCCAAAATAATCATGGAAATCTCAGCTTGAACTCCCAAGAATATGCATGTGACCTTGTCATACTCCTCACTGCAAATCTGTCACATCCCATGGAAAAAATACTACTGGTTACCATTTATGTAAAGCAAAAAAGAGTGAAGCAAATAAATAAACCAGTAGTACTTCGCCATAATACCATTTGCCATCAATGATCCATACTGGCTGTATAACAGCCGCAGCTCATAACAATTTAAGGGCAGAGAGAGAGAGAAGGGGGGGGGGGGGGGGGGGGGAAGGGTTGTCTCAGCCACTCTATTGTAGACTTTGATGCTACTAGGATAAATAGAGAATAGGTTGCAGTTCTAGCATGCGCTATGCTTCTAGGTTATTGAACACATGATGGCCCTGTACCTTTTAATATACGTATTATACATTTATATATACATATGTATTCCAGGTTAGTGGAATGGCAAAGGGTTTCAACTCAGCTCAAATTAGCCCTGTTCCAACTATACGGGAGAGAAGAAGGGACATCCAGAAAAATATTTTTTTCACATTATTTCTTTGGCACACTGAACTGGCTAATACAGATCTCCACGTTTAACACAAGCATCAGATTCATAACATAATAAGGGATACTTAAGATAGTGCTCGCATCTAGCTGCACCGAAGCTGAAAAAGCATATCACGTATCAAGTGATGGCTAAGGGCAAGCAAAGTAATAAAGCCACAATGACCTACACCACAATTTTAGAAGTTCTTACCATTGAAACAATATTATATATTAACAAGCAAGAAAAATGCAGAAATCACTGAAGCCAAAATGATATGGTATTCTCATTATCTTCATAAAAATTAAATGCTGACAGAAAAGAAGAAATACCTGCGCAAGATCTCTTCCAGTGACCACGGCAATACGACCTGACAGGTACTGACATAAAATAGCAGCAAAATTGAAAACAAGCATTAGAGTTATCAAATCAAAACCAAAACGTGCTCCTCCCTCAACAGTTGCAGCCCACTTTCCTGGGTCAACATATCCTATTGCAATCAAAAGCACAGGTACAACAGCATGGAGAAACCTCTTGTGAAAGCTTGAGTTAGTAGTTGGAGTTTCAGTGTCCATGTTAATGTGTGATTCTTCAAAGAACAAGGAATCCAGTGGAAGCCTCGGATAGCTAATTAACAGATCCAACTAACTTATGAACCTTTGAGACGCTCTCAATCTGCTGCTGTGCCAGCGTACTTTAACTTCAAATGGCAACACTCGCAGGTGATCTAGCGTGATGTTAGCGATCACGATGGTTAACCATATCTGGATTTAACCAGGGTAATCCAGATACCTGGCATTTTAGTTGAACATAAACAAAACATACATCCAACAACAATACAGACAAAGCAAATCTGACAGGCTTGTATGATGTACTTGCCCAGATCAAATTATTGCAGCTCACATGACAACTGTAGACATAGCAAGATTTGAACATTAGTTGTGCTCACAATCGAGCTGCATTCATCCCAATTTCAAATTACTTTCATACGCAGATCGAATTCTTTCAATCATTTCTTCATCAGGGCCAGAGAACTAATGCATAAAGTGAAAATTTTGCTCAAAACTCAAATCTCGGGATGAAAGAGAACATAACAAATCATCTGTGATCCAGAAATAAAACTCCAAAAAAGTAGCTACTGCAGCAAAGCTTCCTTCTTGACCTGCACCATACAGCAGTAATCCTGACTTGGGAAACTTCATACAATATGCAACATTTCAAAGTATGAAAGAATAAAATCACCAGATTTGACATGTAATAAATTGATTGAAATACTAAACAGTTACAACTAATCAACATCTATTTGGAATTAAATATTAAATTTTCTACAAATTATAGTTGTACAAAACACCTCATTACCCGCCCTAGGGCTGCATGGAGCATGCTCTAGATTGCAATGCTCGACACCACATATCAACATCTTAACAGAGTCCATAAGGTTCAATAGCTTTTATATTACTAACAATGAGACATTCTGGGGAACCTCATGACAAGGGAACAACCCATTTTATGCACAAGTTGACGCACCCCCATTCAAAATTACCATACAGGAGGTAGAATAACATCATCATATTGATGATTCCACCTAAGTCTACTTACTGGGCATCACAACTTCAAGTGTTAACCAACAAGAAATACAATTAATAAAAAGGGCAAACAAGGCATTATAATAAATAAAAAACCCAGCAACATTTTAGTTACAAAAATACACAAAAATACACAGGTTCAAGTATAACTATGCTCATCCAAACATACTCTTACTTTCTTTTAACCATACTTCTTAAAACACCAAGTTACCGACTACTCAGAGCAGCAACACCAGCGACAACAACATACCTACTGGGGAAAAAAACTACCAACAACAACAAAAAGCAGTTTGTCATAACGACCACTACTTCAACCTAATGAAAAATGACCAGAAAAGGCCAATATACCATCAAAACGCATAAAGAACAAAACTTCACACTGGCCCAGATCTTTACTGTACTGCGCACAACATCATTTTAATGACCCAGAATAAAAAACCCTTATTGCAAAACCATTAGAGCAGAATCCAAAACCCCAGGAACAGAGCACAAATGACCCGTGTGCAGAAAGAAAAAAAAAACACACAAACAACCACCATAATCTTTAAAAAAAATGAAACTAATTGGCGTCGATCTGACTGAGCAAACAACAAAGACCAGTCCAGAAATTTCCACACAAAAAAAATACAGAAAATATATATAGGTATACATATAAATATCCACACAAATATATACATGTGTTATGAAGCACAAATTTGACAAGTGTCTATAGACTATGATATTAGCCATAATTAGGGTTTTTATCAGAAATTGGTACCTTCTTTCCTCAGGAGGTCGCCTTTTCCCGGTCTGATCAGACTTTAGATCAGATGCTTTTATGAAGCCACGCGTTGTTTCATATACTGATATAGTAAGAGAAAGAAGCAGATGTACCTAGAGAGAGAGAGAGAGAGAGAGAGAGAGAGAGAGTTCTGGTTTCTGAGCTGTGACTTCAGAGAGAGAAAGCTTAAAGAGTAAAGATATATATATATATATATATATATTGTCAAACTGATATAAATCCTAGTAAAAAAAACTGATATAAATATTTATATTGATTGTTTAGTTTATGAATAATGCTATGTTTATCAAATTTTTTATCTCAAATTAATGTGAGTGATTAAATCAGTAAGATTTTCTAAGTTGTATGAAACATTCAATCTATAAAATTTTAACACATTATTTAAAATATAATATTTAATAAATAAATTTAAGAAATTAAGTGGCTCTTCAAGTTATCTTGGGGAGGGATAAAGTTAAGGAAGTAGCGAGTGTCCACAATAATGTGAAAACTTTCCCGAAAATGCATAGGAGAGAAAGAGGCTCCAAAAGAAAGTTTACGTTTCCTCTCCTTTCTTTACCTTTATGACTCTACACTAACTGTCTCTCTCTCTCTCTCTCTCTCTCACTGTCACTCAAATTTATCATGACAGGTGTTCTTATGTTGAAAAAGGGTTCATATTTTTTTTTGAACAATAAAAAAAAAGGCTCATATCGATAATTTTTTCTACCAATAGATTTTAATTTAATTTATTTATACTTTTTAATTAATAAAAAATAAGATAAAATAGCAAAATAATTTTTTTACACGAAATAAAAAAATGCAATATCAAAAAAATAACTTTTTGAGTTCCAAAATTAAACCCCAATAAAAAAAATTCTACACCACATAATGCCAACTCAAACTGGTTTTGTTAGAATCTCATTCAAGTCGGTTAAATTTGAATTTAAGATCATTAATATGTAAAGAACAAGCTGAATTCATAGAGAGACCTAACAAAAACTTGGTTTAATGTTGGGGTTACGAACTTACCGGAAACAAAAAAGGATGTTGGGTTATGAATATTGAATAATATGGCACTAATGTGACAAGGAAGGGACAATTTAGGTGATGTGTGGGGTTCATATATAATTCATGAAGATAAGATGGTGCTACCAAATTTAAACTTTGATTTATTTATTTATTTATGGCAGGGTCTAGGCAGCTATCAAGACATTGAAACTGTAGTCTCATAAATGCAATTATATTGACCTTGCAACACTGCAGAAGGGTTTGACTTTCCTTGGGTGCATAGTGTATGATGTTTGAAAGTTACCTGCCTAGTCAACTTAATGCTAGATTTTAGAATCTTTTCTTGAACTTTTATCAGTTGGAAAGTCATGTATCTATCAAAGTTACTTACTTACTTTCATGAAAAATTCAGCTCACCATCTTGGTCAAACAATAAAGAGAAACTTATAAAAGAAAATAGCGCGTATAATCATTTAATTTTCATTCTTATTCTTAATCTTTCTTTTTTATTGTGTGTGGGCGTTAGGGCGGCCGGAGGGGGGGAGGGGGGGGATTTAATGACGCCTTGAATGACAAACTTTGTTTCAATGGGTTAATTTTGGTTTTTTTGAGATTACATACCGATTAAAAGAAAAGAAACCTAAAAAAATAGAGAATGATATTTTAATCTCTTTTGCTATACTTTTTCTCAATTGTAGATCGCTCAATATAGAGTGAAATTCACTATATAAGTTACATTAAGAAAATATGAGAGTATAATAGTAAATTTGACAATGCATAATCTATTTTTTAGTGTATTCTTAAAAATCAAAAAGTTGTTCTTATATTTAGTTGTTCTTATATTTAAGGTATAATGTTAGGCATGTAACTGTAATTTAACCAAAGAAATTACAGTTACCCCCCCCCCCCCTACAATACCCCAAAACTCAACAAAACATTGCTATTCAAGCCACGACCCATTAAATATATAAACCAACATTTTTTAGTATTGGAGTCTAAATGGATAAGATGACCCGAATTTATCAACTCCCACTTATGCTCCATTTGGTAGAAATGATGAAAAGTAGGAAGAATAGAAAGTAGGAGGGATACACTTTTTATCATTCAAGGAAGGAAAGTAGGAATGATACAATTTCCTTCTTTTGTGTTTGGTTGGATGGATGGAAAATAAAAATGATTAATTTTTTTTTATGGTGACTAAGATTAGGGGTGACAATCGAGTCGTGTCGTGTCGTGTCAGATTCGTGTTGCATTATTACGGGTTCGTGTCGAGTTATAATCAAGTTCATGTCGAGTTTGAGTCGTGTCATCGTGTTGAGTCGGAAATTTTCACCCCTAGCTAAGATGAAAAAAATATTTTTTTTTAATTTAAAATTTTTATTTTTATTTTAGAATTTTTTAAAAGATATATATATAAATACATATTTTATCATTGTATTTTTATATGAAATTAATGTATACATAATATATGTATATATAAAAAGATATATAGACAAATAAGATATATCTCAACACAAATAATTAACTTGCTATCCACTTTCCTTCCGATTTTGGAGGGATTAATTTTGGTGAGTTAGAAGGAAAGTTAATTCATCCACTTTTCCTTCCTTACCAAATAAAGAATCGCACTACAATACCTTTTGTATCATACCAATATTTGTTGTGAGCAATAAATCTTATGTTGGTTTATTATGACCGTTGATAAAAATCAATATTAATTCTTGAAAATAATAAAGCCAAGTGAAATGTTAAAATATAAAAATTTTACACATGTCATGTTGTTATCGAGGTCGGGGCATTACAAAAGTATCGTAGCTAACACGAATTAGAACTATATGAGGAATCTGAATATGTAAGCCTAAAGTGCTTGATATGTATTTTACATTTTTACATCCATTGTGCAACGTGCTTAAACAAGAATCAATATATTGGCAAAACCCAACGAAGCATTGTTTTGTATGTGATAGCCACGTGGTTGGCAGTTCAATGCATCAAACTATATTTCTACTCAACATTATCATATATATATATATATACATACATATACTTGTATATATATCTTAAAAATACATATATTATATGTACGTAACATGTCAAATGCGCCAACTAGAATAACAGGATTAAGGAAAAGTTGGACACATACAATGAACTTTGAAGACATAAAACCTTAAAAAATGTAATTATAAATTAATAACCTATTTTTTTTACAGTGTTTGATTAAATCATTATCATTGAAAAACACAAAACCAGTTCTCTTTTGACAGTTAAGATACTGTTAAGAGGAGACAAATCCCCAAAATAGCCAACATGGTCTTAGTCACTATGCCTCTTAAGAATCTAGTTTTGGGAACTTTTGTTTACTAGATTGTGATTTTTTGGGTTTCGTAGCAGGGGAGTATAATATGAGTGTTTTGAATCCTCTGATTAGGTGTAGGGCATTTGGTTCATTGTATCTCATAAAGCTAAAACACATGTTCTTATCTGTCTAATCTCATACCAAACATGTCTAATTACTGTCATTCCTACTTGTAAGGCTTATTTATTCTGCCTTCTGCTGCTCCTAAAACCCATGAATGGACTTTGCACCAAAGTTGCAATAGTTTTTTGGTAGACAATGACCTCTTTGAATCTTTTTTAGATAATTGTCTTTTCAAATTCAGCAAAAATATTAAAAAAATAATAATATATACTATTTCAGTACCTATTTCAGATGTAGGGTTAGCACTGCATATAGTGCCACCTCACCCGTTATTTTTTCTACATTTTTAATGGATAGAGTGGGGTGATCCCCAGATCAAAGGGTTTTTTTTTTTAACAGCAGATCAAAGGTTGAAAGCGGAGAATTCTTGATGTGAGACTCTCATTTTGTAAATTCCAGTTTCATTCATCTATACCTTGAATATTTACGTTGGGTGGTGCTTACCCTTTTTGTTGCAAATCTCTCAGTTCTCTCCCCAAGGTCAATGTATTTTTCAAGGTTTAATTTCCATTTTGAAGTTGGTGTATATGGATCAACTGACCTGGGTAGAACCACCCCATTCATGTGTCTTTCATGGTTGTGACATAAATTCCGGGTGCACGTAGTCATTAACGAATCATGTGCCACAGGCCAACTAGATCATCTTTTGCGAGACGTAATTTAATAATGGGAAATGCTATTTGAACCTAATTTGGAGACCTTATTTAGAGACCTAATGATGTACAACCATTGGATTGATTGTGGGCTCCATCTAACATTAGAACTCACAACTAATCCAATTGTTATATTGAAGCCACATCAGTAGGTCTTCAAATAAGGTCCTAAAATAAGGTTCATGTAGCATTGCTCTTTAATAATTACTAATTAAAGTCTTGTTATCCGAACAATTCTCGTGGGTATTGTTTGAAAGCTTTTCTAGCACTTGGTAACATTTTTGTCGTTGAAAGATGAAAAGGATGGAATTGAATGGTCCAAGAACATACCAATTCAGCAAGATTATTTCAAAATTGAGAGATTAGGCTTGGACCTGTCCCGAGGGAACCCTCTCCACATATAAGTTCTAGTTTGGGGGAATTCCAACAGCATCGCATATTTTAAATGAAGGGTAAAAGCCTCTGGATACAGATACAATACAACCCAGTCTGCATCTTACTTTCCTTTGATGGTCCGCCGTACACAAGGCCGGCTCAAGTAATTTGATGGGAGTTTTTAGTTCTATATGATTTACACGCCAAAAGCATATATTCTTTTTGTAAAAAAAAATATAATAATTCCTTTTTCGAATCAATATGACCGTTGATTGACATTGGGGTACATCCAATCTTAGATTTATTTTTCTTTGATATAGGCTTTTATAAGGTCTTTTTTTTGGGGGCTTCTAGAATTAGTAAAGCATAAAATTTGATTTGAATTGAATTATTTATATATTTATAATATAAAACAAGATAGACTTCAATATGTCAATCAGACGGTTTCAAATAGACTCATCCAACAACCACCAACAATTCCTGAATTAGCGCCTGAAGGTTTCCCAAATCTCACGCCTCTCCCTGTCTCTCATCACAAATCCCAAATTTCATGCCTAAATCTCAAGCCTCAATCTCTCTCTCCTAATAGTGTCCAAATTCAAACCTTCTCACAAATCTTAATTCTCACCATGTCTTTCCCCAAATATAACAAATCTCCCAAACCTCATTTCTTTCAATTTTTTAACACCCACCCGCTGCTCATCCACTGCCATTGCTAATTGCTGATGCCAAGTAAATTCAGACCTTCACTTAATTCTACTTCTCTCTCTCTCTCTCTACTTCTCTATGCTGCTCATTCTACACACACGACATACACATTGCACAACGCCTATAGGATATGAGTTTTGATGATGGAATTGTTTTAAACCTGTAACAAAAATTTTGATAAAAGAACATTATAGGGCTCTCCCTCTCTGTTGCTTGAAACTGTGTCCCAAAAGTACCACGTATGGTGTCTTTCGAATGTAATACAACACGATTTTTACAAAATAATGGGACGCAATGGTAATGAAATGCTATTGCTTGATAATTTAAATGCGCTCTCTTAAAATGGTATGGTACATTTGTTTGTTGGTGACACCACAGTCAAAGTCCTCTTTCTTTTGCTGACATCGTGGTCTGAGGCGTCGCTGGACATAACCAGTTGAATTTTTTGAGCCAAAGGTAATTTGACCTTTGTTTTTCTTTGTGCTTTCTATTGAAAAAAAATCAAAGGTGCTAATTTCTATTCTCTTTATTTTTCTTGCAGTTTATGAATTACATAAAATGCTATAGGGCAAAAATGTTTTTATAAACTTAGATGTCAAAGGAATATTGTCTTGCTGAATCGGTGCTTCGGCTACAACACTTCCATGATAATTTAAATAAGTAGTGTTGTTTTTGTACTTGAAAACTTCATTAGTTGCGATTATCTGTGGTTGGCGTAGTTGGATGTGTAGTCGCCCTTTCTAATTAATTCGGTGAACATGGTAATTTTTTGGCACAATTGGATATATAGTAATCTGTTTACTTCTTTTTTTCCCCTGACTATGATCAAGAGTTGTGTTCATTTTGATAGACTACTATTGCCTTCAAAAACCCTTGTTGTAGCTTAACTACTAGAAGGAAATATTTTGCATTTCTTCTTTTAGAATTAATACGCGTTCTTTTTTTTTTGTGAATGTATGAGTTAAATTTATTTCTTTTACATAATTAATTTCAGGTAGTGATCATGGAGTCAAAGCACATGGGGATGGGTGGTTATTGTTATCCCAAAAGAATGAGTTGCATTTGTTTATTTTTTTTCCCAAGTCTGTTATCAAGCTGTATAAAATCTCAGCAACCCAATATGTACTTTGAATTGGGTCTGGAGCCATATAATATTTTGGTGTTTTGGATCACTTTCTGTTTGACTGAATGGACACTCTTGATTTTATTCTATTCTTATTTATTTTCCATGTTGATAATTTTGATTGCTTTCGAAGTGTAGCGTTCAAGATTATATTTCACCTTAAGTATCTCCCCTACCTAATGGTCTAAATCTATCTATACTACTAATAAAAGTACTTTAAGATGAAAAACTTTTAAATATCTATTTTACCTTTATAAAGGATTGCAAAGACCACTCTATCATTTCATAATTAAATATCTAAATGTCTATCATATTCTTATGTCTTTAAATCTCTAAATTATCTATAACATCTCTTTTAATATCTATTCTCTACGTATAAATATTAGTTTCTATAAAACTTTTTGATTGACTATATTACCCTTAAAAAAATATGTATCATTATATTTTCAATAAAGTGTCAAAAATCAATCTAATATTTACTCATTTCACATGCAAAGATAACATTATGCCTATACATGTGTATTTTATTTTTCATCAAAAAGTTTAACTCTTTCATTTTTATAAATTTTTAAAATCAATTCATGTTACATTAATATAATTATTCAGTCGCAATAAATTTTTTAAATTGTACTAAGATTTTATGTAAAAATAGTTATTGTAGTTTATTTTTAAGTAAAACTTGAATTTTTTAGAATTTTAATATGCTTAATAATATATATTATAGAGTAGTATATTAAATCTTATACCAATTGACCTAAATAATTCCTAATTATAATAAGGTTCTAATGTGATTAGTATATTGATAATTATAAGTAAAATCTTAATAAAATGAATTTCAAAAAATTTAATTTCTCAAACATCACTAAAAAATCAATCTCAATAACAAAATTCTAAAAAAATAGAACTTTAACTATTTTTTTTAATCTTTTTTTAGTTAGAACAAAGAATTTTGAGAACATACAAAGTTTTCATAATCGTATAATAGACTGAACAATGAAAAATTAAGTTTGGTAAATTTGATATGATATTTAGTTCAGATACACATATACCAAATATTTTTTATTAATTTTTGTACACGAAAATTATTTACGTGCAACGCACGTAGTGTATTGCTAGTTGCAATAAATGTGAGTTTGAAGAGACTCTGATGTTTATGGTTTAGGAATTTTCACGAGGTGGCTAGATGATCAATTGCAGATGAGTTTTTTGTGTGTTCTTTGGTGCATGGTTAGTGGTTTGGTATGAAACCTTATTGATTTTAAAATTAATCTTCAGGATCGCAGTGATAGCCAACAAGGAACATATGATTAATTTGATATAGTTATAAAGATTTTTGTATGATATTCTTGGGCTTACAAGGGTTTTTCTGTGAGTGTGCTATGAATAGGTTAATTAGTGCTTGGTCACAACTATGGATTTGAAAAATATTATAGTCTGAGGTGTCGCCAGAGCATATCAGTCGAGATTTAGCTTTGAAAGGTATTATTTCCTTTTATTTTCAAGCAAGTTGTGGGCTGTGTTTTTTTTCCTTAGTGAAAAATGAGATGTTCAACAATTGCATGTGATGTTTGAAGCTTCCTTTGCCTCTAAAATATTTTCATTTGATTGCGTTGTTTAGGTACAATGTGGTCTTGAAATTCGTGGATTGTTTGGTTTAGTTGAATTCTTACTTGGATGATTTGCTCAAAATAATTATCGATTCTCAATTTTTGTCGTTTTGATTCTTTATTATAACTGGTTGATTTAGGCATAGTTGTTAGGTTCTTTTTTTGTCTATCAATTTCTGATATCTCCTATGAGGTTTTGATTTATAAGGTTAAATTCCGATTCTTTTTTGAAAAGATAAATTTCCTTCACTAATGAAGGTACTCATTTGGCCACATATCTAGCATTTCAGAAATCCACTTGTTTTCAAATTCTCTAGTGGTGCAACTTTTTCGTAGTTGGGGAAAATATTATTCTTTCATATTGGCTTTTGGGATTGGGTGATGTGGTGGTGTATTTTATGGCTTTACTGCCAACTCTTAAGCATCCCAGTCATCTATCTATCATATTGGACTTCTCAAGTGGTATGCTAATGGCCTCACCTGTGGAACTTTAAATTATATAGTTGCACTCTTTGGTTGTTTCGACAAAGCTTTTCAAGAAATTTTTGCAAGAGAGATGTAGTTTTTAAAAAACAAAGAATTCATGACATTTGGAGCTTATTTGACATTATATGGCTTCTCCTTTTCTTTTTTTAATTTTTTATATGTGCCACTTGAGAATGGTATGGTTGTGATCAAGACCAAACAACTGAGAGGAGGAATAAATGACACTTGAATGTGGTATGTGCAAAGAATGAGATAGTGTAAAAGGTAATTTTTTGTTGGAATTTTCTATTGTCCAAACATGGATTATTTCAAATACATTCAGGAACTTGGGTTGGAAAGCTAGATTTGAATTTTATAGTGGTACAATATGCCTCCCCTATTTTTAGTGATGCTATAATATTTTTGTTGAAATATTAGGAGGATAAAGGAAATGGGTAAACTTTATTTTATTCTATAGGTGGCAGATTCATTTGCTTTGGTCTAACTAGCTTTATTTTGTGAAATAACTGGTATTGTGTCTTCAATATTGATGAGCAAAATAGGTGAGTAAAATTGATTTTCCTCTTTTATGAATGGGGAATTTATTGGGCTAAGTAAAATGAGTGTTTCCTCTCACTCATGCTTGAATTTTGGTTGATCTTTTTATGGGTGACGCATATCTCCATATTTCTCTCTTGACTATTTTGTGGTTTTGAATTGGGGTTTTCTAGCCTTCAATCGAGACCTGTGTTCATTTTGCCATTTCTAGAAGTGTTCCATGCTTTGGCGACTCAATGGTTCATGGGAAAAAAGGTGTGCTCCTGCCTAGGTACGGGCTTTGTTGCATTCCTTTGAATTTGGTTTTTATTTATAAATTATGTGTTGATCATATATTGATTTTTCCTTGAATTTAGAGTTTCGTAATTAATTTGATTGGGAAGGAGAAAGAGCTAACTAGTTGTGCTAAAAATGACTGCCATGCCTTCATACTAGAATTTCAGTAGTTCACTAAGTTTCAGTTTGATTCATTGCTTGCATGGGATTTGCTTAAATTTTCATTCAAGCTTAGTGATGGGTTTATTGAATTTCACCTTTTAGTTGTATTTTTTAATCACTTCATTTGGCTTACTTTACCCCAAAAAAAAAAAAATGTGTTACTTGTTAGGAATTGAACTGGTATTGCAATGGTGTTTTGCATAACATTTTTGGATTATTCATATATTTATGAGCTTCATCCATTGTTTCTACCCCTTTGTTTTCATTAGAATTTTCAGTAACAAAGGATCGAGACCCATTTATGAGAACAATGATAACAATAAAGCAAAATTATGAGGACATGTAACACGACTTAGGTCACTGGCTGAAAAATGAAAAATGAGTTATGAAATGTTTGTCAACGACTGAAAAATGAAAGTTTCTCAAAGCATTGATTGAAAAACGAGTTAATGGAAGGTTGTCATAATTCTTTGGTTTTGTACTTGAAAACAAACTCACTTTAAAGATTGTGTTTGTTTATTGAATTTAGGGTAGTCATGGCTGTATAGATACTGTTTTAGGACTAACTCTTTCCGCTGGGCCATCCGATCAGGTTGTGAAGGCATATCTTTTTAAGTGTATTGGGGCATTAAGATATTGAGAAACATATTTGGTGCCTTTTTAAATTGTGAAAGGGTCTTAATTATGCATCATAATAATGTCCATAATATTGATTTGTGTAGTGGACTCTTGATTTATTTGATCTTTTTTTGTAAATGTAGTAGACTTTTGTGCTAAAACCAATAAAATCTTTTCTATCGTGGCTTGGATTATGCTGAAGTTCTTTGGTAGTTGATCTGAGACTATTCATTTGTGTTCGAATTAGATATGTTGCGTCTTTTTTGGGGGTGAGATAGAGGAAGTTGACAGATAGAGGTTGGGAGACATAGAGAATGTCATGCAATTCACTAGAATTTCATGCGGGGAAGAAAAATTGATGTAATTTTGGTATCATAGTGCCTTCAGGCATGGACAATTTCTAGTATAAAATATAGGGCCTTTATCATGGAAGGGGATGGGGGCTTTGTATTGGAGCCGACTGCTAGTACTTCTAAACAATCACTTACAGATCTTATGTTTTTTGTATTTCTACAATTCTACTTAATACTGAATGATTGTGTTTTTTCAAGAGACCCCAATTTTTTTTGGTCAAACACTACTATAGGGGAGGGGAACCACGAGATTCGAACATATGACCTTAAAGGTCCAACAACAAGGGTAGTGAACATTAAGTCAATTGCTAACCTCAAGTAAGCCATTAAAAGAGTGCAAAATATAAGAAAATCTCGCATCAATTCTTGGATATAGTGTAGCCAACTAGATCCGCAATGTAGAATATTGTTCATTTTGAGATAAGTTCTTTTAATTTTAAAATGCACTATACAATGAAAATTTAAAACTCGCAGTTCACGTTCACCAAACTGAGAAAAGTCATCCTCCCCCGACCTGCTTAAACATAATGTGTGTTGATCCCAAAAGATGCACAAAAGGAATACAGGATCATCTAGCAATTACTGGGGAACACCTGTAAGGAAGTCAAAAATCGAAGGGACTCTGATGTCAAACTTCTGATGATTAAGTCAGCAAAGGTTCAGGAAATTGAATTGTATTTAGCTGGGAGGAATTACTTACCTAATTCTTGGCTTGTCTGATCCTTTTATAGGCTGGGCAAATTGTACCATTGAAAATCCCCCAGCCGTTTTTCAAATAAAGTGGCAGGAAAGGTGGAACTCCCTCCAAAAGTATCTTAACTGGTGTGACCTATTTTTGTGGGATATGGGCAAGCTGACTACTAAGCAGTTATTGGACCCCTCTTATGAAGGGGAGCTTCATGTGCCAAATGTCTACGTGCCTGGGTTACTCCCATGTGCCTGCCTCGTAACTATTTCATAATTATCAGTTGCCACTTAGTTTAGACCAGTAGAGACTTGTGGCATGTATTGATTATACCTGCCCGTTAGAGACCTAAGGCGTAGAACTGACTACCTTGGACATGCAACCATCAAAGAGCCGTTGTGGGCCCAGTATATAAGAGCTCTTCTTCCTTTGTTCTAACTCATCTTCAAGAGCTCTAAGGAGTATGGTACACTTTTGCCTCTTTGTCTCAATCATGTTTTACTCTTTGATTTTGTTATGACTCTTTAGGTTGGAGCCATACCTTCCAATTCCATTTTTATCACTTTTGCGTTTTGAGGTGGCAGAATTACAACCCTGATTTTCTAGAATTTCTCGTGAGCGAGTTTGCTAGCTTTTGGCTCAAATCTTTGTTTGAAATTTTCTTTTCATTAGTTGCTAACATACTTAATCGTACCCTTCCTCCAAATTTAAACACTAACCACTGTAGTTTTCCGATTATGGTAGTTGATTATGATCAATTCCCTTCTAAAGTCGTTCTGGCACTCGTGGCTCAAGCGGATGCGGCTAATGAGGATTCTTACTCTATCTTGGAGATCGATTCCTCCTCTCTTGGAGTTAGTGGGGTTAAAAATTACCATAGTTGCTTGAACGAGAGTTTCCTCCAAGAGCTTAGGGTTTCATATTAGATTTCTAGTACAGTGCACTTGTGGGTCCCTTCCGATGGCGAGACCGCTAATTCCTATTTTCCCGTTGAAGCTTGTTTTTATGAATTTATTCTAGAGGTTGGGCTTCACTTTCCATTACCTAGATATATCAGGGAGGCACTCTACCTCTTAAACATGGCTCTTGCTCAGCTAACCCCCAATAGCTGGAGCTTTTTGATTGGTATGGGCGTTATCTGGGCCAAAGTGAATGGCACTGGTGTACAACCTACTTTTGCTGAGCTTATGTGCTATTATAAACTCACCCCTTGCTCTGGGCAGGGCTTGGGGTGGTTTTACTTTTTAGAAAGAGAGGGTATGACCCTTATTATAGGCTGATCTTCAAATGCGAAGGAGTGGAAGGACAAATTCTTCTTTGTCTTCAGATCCGGTTGGGAATTTAAACTTCTGAAGTCCTTTTAACTAGTTCTTTTAGGATTTCCTGTATCTGGGGATCCCCTACCCCTCTTCCTAGTAAATGGGTTCCTTCTTATACAATTTATTCCTGTGTTGTGCTTTTCTTCAGATTTTCATTCCTTATCTCCTTGTGATGTAGGTAAATCAAATCACCTAACTCCTGAATCAAGGGTTCAGGTAAAAAAGGTGCTTGAATACCCTACCAAGGATCTCCTTGAGCATGTGAGTAACAAGCTCTCTTTAAGTTTCTCCTAGGTCCACCTCCAAGCAATTCTGACCCTTCGGCCACAACACCCTTTGTTCCAAAAGGTACGATTTCCTTAAAATGTAGTATGTCTCAATTTGAGCAAGCTCTAACTTGTGGTTTTTCAGCTATGGCCCCAAAAGTTATTGATAGGAAGTCCCTACAAGCGTTTGCAATTAGGAGGGTTTATGAGACTAGCCCTCTTTCTGGGAAAAGACCGAGAATGTCCTTCCCTTGAGCTAAGGGGGTGTCCCTGTGCTCTGCTACTTGGCCAGTATGTCCACCATCATCTAATGTTGTGCTTGGAGATGCTGCCACTCGAAGTGCTAATGTTGGATCAGCAAAGGCTTCTTCAAGGTTGATGGAGACCACGCCGAGGAGAAAGGCCGCCATGTGCCCTCTCCCCTTGTGATCCAGTAATTACTTCTCAATCCATATGAGACAATGTGGAGGAGACTATGGCTCGACTTCATCAATTTTTTCACAAGGAGGGGGTGCAAGCCACCTTCGACCTAGGGTTATCTTGGATAACCAAGAATTTGGACCTTACTCTTGGGAAGGTAAGACTTTTAATCATACTGGAAATATTTCTTCTTCTTTGCTGGTTCTAACCTCTTTTTATCCTTTTCCAGCTTGCCATTCTTTTTACGAGTCTCTCCTATTCTACCTTGGGTGAGAAAAAAAATGTGAAGAGGAGCTCCAGTCTCTTCACTCTTAGTTGGTGGCGAAGGAGGCGAAGTTGTCATTTGCTTGAGGAGATGCCCTTCATTTCAAGAGGCTGAGAAGGATAGAGACAAGGCTTTTAGGCACAAAAATGAGCTGCTAGCTAGGTTGAATAACATAATGGTTGAGCTCTCTGATCTTTATATAAGGAATAAGGACCTGGAGGGCGATAAGGAAACCATCTCTCAGAGGATCCTAGAGCTTTCCTCTTTAGTAGAATAGAAGTAGCTCTAGATCAAATCTACTGGGGCATCAACTGTGTCCAAATTCCAAGGTTCGAAGGAGTTCAAGGAGGAGATGCTAGAGTATTATGTAGATAGGTTTGATGATTTTAATAAGCATGCCCAGGAAAGGTTATTGGATCTGTAATTTTCCCTCTTGAAGCCTGGTGACAATACAATGTTGGTGGCTATTGATGATAAGAAGGAGGGCGATAGTGAGGAGGTGATCAACATGACTTTAACAAAAATGGGGGAAGAGCTGGCTTTGGTTTGTACCAAAGATCCTCTTAATGTAACTAAAGAGCCTGTGGAGGCGATTGCTCGCTCCTCGAATAAGGCTGATGCCACTGCCTTAGCTACACCTCTAGGAAAAGCAGCCTATGCTTGATCATTTTCCCCAACGTCCAAACTCGAACCCGAATTATGTGTATATATGGATTATAGAGATTGGTGAGTATCACTCTCCCTCAGGTTCAATGCAAGAAGTGGAAAAATTATGTGTGGATGAAAAAAAACGTGTGGGTGCATAAAAGTGCTCCCCAAGCGTAGAGAAACTTGCAATATCGTGTTTTACTTGGAATGAGTATTCCAAGGTCATCTCCTCAGGGAAGGAAATGTCAAATTGCTTTGAAGGGTGATTTGTAAAGAAATGAAAATTGGAAAGTCTTGTGAATTGTGTTTTGATGAATTGTGTTTTGGTAAAAACGCAAGAAAGCAAGATTGACTAATCCATAGAAGTCATTCCAATGGGAATGCCAAATCGACTCAATTCATTCAATCAATGGTGTCTCGGTGTTTGATTGATTCGTAGGAAGTAAGAGACTAATGTGGATGTGTTGGACACAAACATACCCCGTGATAAGTCTATGGTGTATCAAGAGCCCACAACCACGTCTACACTCAACCTAGTCAAACCAAACACTTTACACTACAAGGAAGAATGAAAGAAAGTCGATTTCACATGCCCAAGAGAAAATTCTCTTTGGATTAGCCAACTAAAAGTCTAGCTACTCATAGTAAAGGCAAGAACAAACATAATGTAGAGAAGCATGGTAGTGAAATGAAACATGAAACTTGTATTAATGCAAGAAAATGTTTAAACTACAAGAACAAATTCATTCATACCCAAAATACACAAATTGAAGAAAAAAATACACAAATGTAGAAATGAAAATGCTAGAACACTTAGCTAAGCTTGATTACAACTTGAATAAAAAAGATTAAAGTGTAAGAGGGAAAGATTACAAGTAAAATAAAGCTTACTACAATGAAAATGGTGAAGGAAATGTAAAAACCCAACTTTCTCTCTCTAAAATTTCATCTTCTACCTTAGAGTTTCTCTCTCTAAAAGCATGTAAAAAACTGAATAATGGTGTAAGACTCTTCAAAATTCATCCATCCTCTCTCCCTTAGCATGTGTGAACTGAATTGGAATGATTGGAGAGAGGTTGGACACTTGAACAAGCAAATTCAGTCCAAGCATGCTCCTCCTATGCTTTCCCAACCACCCCCTCTCTCTCTTTTCTCCCCACTCCCTCCTACTTCAAATCTGATTTTTTGGGGGTAGGAGATCATCATGGGGTGTCAAAAATTTCAGGGCATGGTTTAGAGGACAAAAGATGGGCCCCTGTGGTTGGTGGAGTTGTGTGGGGAAGTGTCTGGGCATTCTAGAAAATTTCTACCGGTAGGTCGTGGGACTTCTACCAGTAGATAACTTTCAGTAGGGTCTTCTACTGGTAGGTCGCAAGGGGGATGCTAGCTCATGACCAGTTTTCGTAAATTTATTATAACTTTTGATCCCACCATCCAATTGAGCTAAAATTTTGAAACAAGATATAGGACATCTAGATCTACAACTTTTATGTTTTACACTTTTTTATATTCTAAGTGGATCATGGTAAAAAATACAAAATATCGGGGTACTACTATCAATTGGTGAGGGTGCCAGTACCAAAATTCCAGTAGGCTTAGATACCGGTACTTATGATACCAAGTGCCTCTACCTCCTTGATTTCTTTCACTTTAAAGCCTCCTAATCCTCATGTAATATTTCCATCTCTTCACCATTCATCCATACTTAGTTGCAGGGTTCCGAAAGCCATCATTTACCCTATGATTACCTGCAACATTAAAATTTCCACATTAATCTTAAATTCGACTAAATCTAAGTAATTAAATGCAAAGTTGAGTTAAAATGCATATAATGAGGCCGTTAAATATGCAATATTACATGCTCATCACAGCCTAGTATATGCTCTGGTTTTCTTGTAACCCTTTGAACATTTTAATGAAAAGCTGGCTACAATTTTTGCTTTTTTGCTTATCTTGATTGGGATGTTTGTGCTCGAGTCCGAATGGTTTTATGGCTGATCCATGTTGCGTTCAAGGCTTAAGGTCTTTATTTTGGGTCCAGCTTAAATGGGTTTGTGTTTGTAAAAGAGGCTTGGGCTCTCTTTCTAATGATGTTTGAAATGTCGTGTAAGTGACAATTCCATTATGTCTTAACTACTATGCCATCAAGTGGAATGGCTGATATCGTTTCATCTCTAGAATGCATTGAACATAGGATATCCAGCTTTCCAAATGCAGGTACCCAACATTTAAAGCCATTTAAGGAAAAAAGAACCACTACTATTTAAGCATCTTCAGAACTCTACATGCTTCACCATTTTCCTCAAATTTTCTATCTACATCTTGCATTTTCAATTTTCTTTTCCTCATGGATACTTAGAATGGACAGAATAGAACCTTCAGAAGATGGACTCGTCTTCACATGGAATCGTTATGGGTCGACCTCCTAGTTCCAAGTGTTTATGACAATGGTCCAGCTGTTGGTGATTCGAGAATGCTACGACTTTCTTGTCGGGATTTGAGTTTGCGTCCCTAGACCCTACTCCTCCTACAACACCATTTCTTTATGGGCTTGATTTTTTGAGCATGCCGTTGAGGCTGGTCTTCAATTCCATCTTCTTCCCTTTATAAGGGTTATTCTCCATTACTTCAACTTATGTCCTACTCGCATCTCCATGGAGGGGTGGGTCATTTTGGTTGAAGTGATGGTTGTTTGGTGTTTGGCTGGGTTGGGCCCCTCTCCTTCAGTGGTTGAGTTCATTAACCTCTTTTGTTTGACTCCCGAACCGTGACGATTTTACTAGTTTCTTTGGAGGGAGGACATACCCGAACTTGTCTCCGACCTCCTCCATCCTTCTCTTGTCTGGGAAGAGAGATTTTCCAATATCTCAGGAGATAGCTGGGATTTTCGAGGAGCTGTAGAGGTCGGTCCTTGCGTTCCCCTGATTTGGTACCCTTCATCTAACATGAGTAAGTTTTGCTAACCGCTTTTCGTTGCAGATTCTTCCCTCTTTACTTAAGGTGGCTTTTGTTTTTATAGTGGAGATGCCTCCATTTTTTTTGGGGGGATGGGGAGGGGGGAAGGGGGAATTGAGCTTGAACCCTTGACCTCAAGAAGGCAAAACCTTCACAAGACAAGGAGTACAATTGAATCAAAGGCCCATTTATAGTGGAGATGTCTCTATTGAGTCCAGATGGGAGGGCCAGAATAAAAAGGGACGTTAAGGAGGTTCAAGGCCTCTTAGGAGTTTAATCACTCCTGAGAGACTTATTTTCCTGGGTCTTGGCCCTTCTCTTACTATTGTAGAGGAGATCCCTTGTGATAACGAGGGGCCAACATCGGGTTCGAAGGATGATGATGTAGGATTAGTCGAACAGCTGGTGGTTGAGGATACTCCCTCTCATAAACAGAGCTAGGAGGAGGGGTCCTCTTCATCTAGGAAGCGATAGAGAGGAGCTGGCTGAGTTTCGCCCATTGCTACTTGTCTTTTTGTTTTCTTTTTCATAAAAATTATAAAGTTTTTACATCGTTTATCAATGAAACGAGAACTTCTTTCTTCTTTTTTTTACTTGCTCATTTGTCCTTTGCCCCTTGACTTTGGAAGAATGATAGTCTTGTAAAATTCACTATAGAGTCAAGTAGTCTTGATCCAAGTTACATGAGGAGCTTGAAAGTCTTCTTTTTGCTTCAATTGAGTTAAGTAGACTCAATCTGAGCTGGGCGAGGAGCTTTCAAGCTCTAACTTTGCTTCTGTTGAGTCAAATAGACTCAATTCGAGCTAGGCGAGGAGCTTGAAAGCTCTAACTTTTCTGCTGTTAAGTCAAGTAGACTCAATCTGAGCCAGGTGAGAAGTTTGAAAGCTCTAACATTGCTTCTTTTAAGTCAAGTAGAATCAATCTGAGTTAGGTAGGAGCTTGAAATCTCTAACTTTTTTCTTTTGTTGAGTCAAATAGACTCAATTCGAGCTAGGCGAAGAGCTTGAAAGCTCTAACTGGACTTCTATTGAGTCAAGTAGACTTAATCCGAGCTAGGCGAGGAGCCTGAAAGCTCTAAATTTTTACTTGCTCATCATTGCAAAAAAAAAAACTTCATTCTTTTATTGAAAGAGATAACTATAATACACAACTTTATTTCAACCAAGTACATGAGGATGAAGGTCTTTGAAGGTCACTGATAGAACTTCTTTATGTGTTCGAAATTCCATGGATGTGGCAACTTGGTTCTTTCTAGATTTTTCAAATGGTAGATTCCTGGTCTTAGTATCTTTATGACTCGGTAGGGTCCTTCCCATGTTACCCCCTAGCTTTTCTTCGCCTGGATTTTTGGTCGCTTAGGTGACTTTCGTCATTAACCATGAACTGTCTTGACTTTACCCGAGTGTTTTAGTATTTGGAGACTTTACTTTGATATGATGTCATCCTTATTTGGGACTCTTCTCTCTTTTCCTCGAGCCAATCAAAATTGTTCGCTAGTAGTTGGTTGTTGATGTTGAGATCCAGCTCCTTAGTTTGATGGGTTGTCATCCCTATGTCTGTTGGGATAACTGCTTCCGTTCTGAAGGCGACAGAGAATAGTGTTTCCCTCATTGGTACCCTTACTGTGATCCTTTATGCCGACAAGATACTTAGGAGCTGCCCCACCCAAAGACCCTTTGACTGTTATAATCTAGTCTTTATGTTTCGTAATAAAGTTCAATTAGTTACCTCCACTTGCCTATTTGCTTGTGGATGACCAGGAAAAGAGTAATGATTGTGAATCCCGAGCTCAGAGCAGAACTCCCTAAACTTGTCGTTGTCAAAAGGCATCCCGTTGTCACTTATTATGAGAGTTGGTATGTCGAACCTGTAAATTATTGACTTCCACACAAAGTTCTAGATCTTTTGTTCCATTATTGTTGCAAGTGGTTCTACTTCCACCCACATGGTGAAGTAGTCAATTGCAACCACCGAAAACTTGTTCTGGCACTTCCCCATTGAAAGTGGTCCCACAATATCGATTCCCCACTAAGCAAATGGCCATGGGCTCATGATTGTGGTAAGTTTCTCCGCTGGGAGCCTTGGGATTGCGGCGAACTTTTGGCACTTTTCACATTTTTGTACATAGCTCAAAGCGTCCTTCTTCGTGGTAGGCCAAAAGTAGCCTTGTCTGAGAACCTTCTGAGACAAAGAGTATCCTCCTGAGTGGTTTCCACATATCCCTTCATGGACTTCTTCCAAGACATAAGCTAATTCACCTGGATTTAGGCACATTAAATATGGAAATGATTACCCTCTTTTGTAGAGTACCTGGTTCAAGACCACATATCTTGAGCTCTCCTTTGTAGTTTTTGAGTTTTCTGAATCTCCTGGGGAAGTAATATGTGCCCCAGATATGCCAGTATTTCATCCATCCAGCTTAGCTCCTATTGAACTAGATTGGTGCTAGCACAACAAGTACTTGACTCCGAAAAATTCTACCAATATGGTTCTGGTTAGACTGTCAGAGAGTGCCGAGTCTAGTCGTGCTAATGAGTCTGCATGGGAGTTTTGCGACCACGGGACTTGGGTGATTTCAAAGTGCTCAAAGTATGCAATCTTCCCTGTTGTAATTTTAAAATAGTTGTTCATCTGTGGATCTCTAGCTTCATAATTACCCTGAAGTTATCTGACCACAAGTTGTGAGTCATTGTATGTCTTCAGGATCTTCACCTCTAGGGCCTTAGCTAGTTGCAGCCCTATGATGAAAGCTTCATACTCTACCTCATTATTTGAGGCCTTGAATCCAAACTGTAGTGCATACTCAATTTTATCTTAAGTTAGAAAGATAAGAATTAATATAGCCCCTCCACCTGATGAATTAGAGGATCAATCAACGTACATCTGTCATTCCCCGATCGAAGTGGATGCATCATTGAGTTCTGGTGCTTCAAGGGTGAATTCAGATAAGAGGTTAGCAATTACTTGTCCCTTAATAGCTGTTCTAGGGTTATTTTATGTCGAACTCTCCAAGCTCAATGGACCACTTCGCCAATCGACCAGGCATTTCTGGTTTCTACAGGACTTGGCACAGGGGGATGTCTGTAAACAGTATGATGGGTGAGCTTGAAAATAAGGTCTCAGCTTCCTGGATACAGTTACCAATGCAAAGACAACCTTCTCCATTGTTGGGTACCTTATATAGTAGATGGGATATTGGACCTTTTCACGCCAGTTAACAAGAAATGCACTTGTCGCCTCTTAGGTTCTTACAAGATAGAGGTAAAGTGGTTCCCCTTCCTCTGGTCCTTGAGTGCTTAGAAGGTGTCTTCACCCTCTGAGGTCCATTCGAAGGCTTTTCTGAGTACTTTAAAGAAAGGGAGGCACTTGTCGCTAGCCTTGGAGATGAATCTTTTCAAGGCTGCTACCCTACCTATTAATACTAGAACCTCTTTGATATTTTGTGGGGACCTCATATCCAAGAGTGCTTTGATTTTTTCTAAGTTGGCCTCTATTCCTCTTTTAGTCACCATGAATCCTAGGAATTTCCCCGAGGACACGCAGAAAGCACACTTAGCCAGATTAAGCTACATGTCGTACCTCCTAAGAGTGTTGAAGGTCTTCTTCAAATGTTCAATGTGCTCAATGAATTGAAAGCTTTTGATGAGCATGTCATCATTATACACCTCTATTGAGTGGCCAATGAGTTCTTTGAACATGTTATTTACCAATTGATTGGGAGAATTTAATCTCAACTAAGGGAAATGTCTTAGTTGGCACTACCTTTAGATATGTAACCATTGACTACCCTATTAGCAAGAAAGGAAAGCTGGAGGAGTAATGAGCTCAGATAATCAGCTTTCTCTAGCCCGGTGGAAACCAAAAGGATGGTAAACCTTCTCCCGAATTGTTAGGAACCTTATATGCCAAAGATCCACTCTACTTCTCTCATGGAAGTTTCTCTTGGGTAGAGGAGAGTGGTCCTACAAAAGCTGTGAAGTTCTCTTCATCATTTTGAGAAGAGGAGTCATCACCCGATGTTGGCTCACTTTCGCTATTACTCCACTAAGCTTTCATAGCCCTACTCTTTTCATTGGGAAAATCTATCTTCTTTTTATTTGGACATTTTGATGCAATATGTCCAAATCCTTGACATTCAAAGCATTGGAAGCCTTGCCCCTTTCTCTCAATTTGTTTTCGAGAATCTATTCCTCCTTTCTCTTTGTCCCTCCTTAGGAGTAGGTCTACTAGGCTTTCCTTTTGACCTTGAGGACTCAACATTACTAGTCTTGAAATATTTTTTAAACTTCTTTGCAATCAAGGCTAGGTCCTCCTCTCCTAATCAGGGTGACCCAGATTTACCTCCTTCTTGATTTGTATAGTTTAAGACAATTCCCTTAGCATGTTTTAAGCATGGAAGGTTAATCTCAAATGTCAATATAGACCCAACTATGTCTTTTACTGAAATCAACTCCATGTTGATACTTGTTTCTAAGAATGTAACCTTAGCATGAACCTTTCAGGTAGATATCTCAAGATTTTTCACTTGATGGTCATATCGTCAACTTTGGTACCTAATACAAATTATGAATTTACAATATCACACAATTTAGCATAAAATTCACTAAATATTTCAACATCTTGCATCCTCAAAGTCTCGAACTGAGAGATGTACTTTTGGAGTCTAGACATCTTCATCATGAAAGTCCATTTGTGGGAAACAACCAAGATGTCCCCAGCTTCTTTGGAGGTCTCACAATTTTCGATTCTCTAGAACTAGTTTGGTATCACAACATTGAATATCGCATTAAAGTCTTCCGAGTTCCACCCTGTTTATTTGATCTCAGACTTCGACCAAGTCGTTGAGGATTTCACTTAAACCACCGATTCACCACTTTCAACTTGTGTGGTGACGGTGGGAGGGCTCCAACCTATAACACCCCAAAATCCACCCTGGATGACATTACTATCTACAAACCATCCAACCATGAGAGCAATTAAAAATAACCATTAAGTAATAAACCATTTATCAATCTAATAAAGAATAAATACTAAAGCCAATAAAACATTGAACCTCTCCAACTTACAATTCAAAACCAAAGAATATCTAGCAGCGGAATAATAAAAACTAGCTAAAACATTGTTTCATAGAAATCCCTGAAACTCTAAACCGAAAATAAAACAACTATATTCCTCTAAGACATGGTCCACATCTTGATTCTCCAATAGCTTGTAATCAACCTGCTCATCCACATAAACATCTTCTTCTATGCCAAAATTTGTAAGTGTGTTGTAGGGGGTGAGCAAAAGCCCGTAGAAAATCCCTCTCAAATCCCAACAAGGTTTTAAAACAATAAAAAGAAGGCAAGTCTCTTTTGGAAAATAACATATATAAATTTTTTTAGAGCAAAACCATGACAGTTGTAATGATCTCAAGTGTACGGAATACAATAAATCAATAACAGGAATAAACATGTCAGAAATTAAAGTAATTAATACTTAACTCAGTAGCATCATCTCATATTCTCATCTATGTTGGTTCATCTATATACTCATATATGTTGATTCATCCCCATTCTCATGTATGTTGGTTACTTCTCAGGAATTTACACAACGATTCTACCTCGTTCACCCATCACAACCACACAATCTCAATCATTCCCCGCAGGGCACATCACAAACCACTTTAAGAATGGCGTATACCGTCTCCCACGGCATTGACGAATCCTTCCTAGGAAAGGTATACCATCCCTCAGCCTCGAACTTACGTGAACAATAGTGGTTACTCTCACAAAAAACAATCCACTACAAGTGTTAGGCAACCATCTCACCCCCACTGAGATAGACTAACCTCTAACATTCTACGGCAGCTCTCGAAGGCAATTCAAGTCCATCACAACAAACCATACAAGAGATGAAACCACAACTTTCTCAACAACCACAATCTTAACCAATCACAATTTTCATTAAAAATTCAAGTATCACAATTGTACAATTCTGAATCTACTACAGTAATAAAAGAATTAAAATATGCAAGAGATCATATCAAGAAAATCTTCTCAATTTCGATATCAAAATTCTAGGGTTTTTTCAAAAATCACAATTTCTTGAAGCAAGAAAAATTATTATATGAAAACATAATCTAATCAAGAATATGAATTTAGAAATCAAGAATCCATATGACTTTCATAATAGAACATGTATCTTGGCAAAACTAGGGTTTTGGAAATTCAAAGAACAAGTATTCCTTGAACCCAAACATGTATTTTGTTCAAGACCATGTTCCAATGATAAAGAAATCAAGAACTCATGCATATTTTTCATATAATAATCTAGAAGATTTAAAACATAGATAATTATACCCTAAGTCTCAATGAAAGAACTTGAGAAGAATTCCCTACCTTGATTTCGTAGTTTGTGTGTAAATCTAGCGGGTTTGATCCGTTCCAACGTGAGAATCCCTTTTGAATCTTGTGTTTTCTCCTTCTCTCCCACTCTCTAGGGTTGCCTAGGGTTGAAAACTGATGAAATATGGCTAAAAGGACGTCCTTATGGTATTTATAGGGTGAAAAATAGAGAAAAACCCTAAAATTGAGCGGGGCCATTTTTAGCGTAGCGTCCGAACGGTCGTTGGGCATCCGGACAGTTCAAAGTCACAGTTTTTTATGAAAAATAAAGTTTTTGGATAAGGAGTACCGTTCAAACGGTGCTTGGAGCGTCCGGACGGTGACAACTTTCTGTCCCAATTTCAGGAGCAATTTTCACCTATTTAGAAATCGATTCAGGAAATTTTTCGTGAAATACACTTTTATAGCCCTTGAAGTCTAGTTTCTACTGTCCAAAAATTAGCTCAATCAGAATTCAGATTAAAAGGTTATGGCCAAAATACTAAGGTAATGTCAAATTTCTTCCTACCCAAATTCTTTCTAAAATGCGGTTTAACTTCGAAATATTTTCTAACTTCTAATACACCTCATATTACCTCTCCCAAGGTTTCTAAACCTTACGGATTCAATGGAGGCATTATTTTGACCTAAAATCATTTAGAAACTTACCTAATCACCCTTCTCAAGGTTACACACCTTCAAAACTAAGTTTGATGCGAAAGTCAATTCGTCCGAAACTCACACTTCATGATCAATTTTTTAACAATGGTTCAAGTTTTTTAAAATCCTTTTATTCATCCTAAGATAAATTTTAATATGATATTATTCTTATTTAATTCTTATATGGAGTCTTACACAACCCCTTTTGCACTGTTATCCAAACTCTATCATCAATTGATTTTAGAAATGCTCTCATGCGAGTATTCCAATATGCAAAGTTAGAACCATAAAAAAAAAGGAAGTCTTGCAATTGATCCTCCTTCCTTTTGAAAATCCATTCACAAATAACTTGTAGTAATGATAGAGTTCTTGGAGGTAAACTAAGCAAGTAAGAAAAAATAAAATATGCCTACTAAGTGTCTTATGATCTTAGGGCAACCACGCTCTGATACCAATTATTATTTCGGGAGGGAGAACCAGATATAGATCTTCCCTTATGATTATACACGTGGAGACCAAGACACTAAACCTAGAGGGGTGAATAGGTTTTTCGATTTTAGCCCACATCAATTAGCAATTAAAACCTACGTCTACCTCAATTGTCTCTTCTCAATCGAATGTGAAAACTAACGATGAGAGCCCCTTTCAAACACCACCAACCCTTTGAACCATGACGATTGATTTTGACTTATTTTTAATTAATTCACTCAAGTCAATCTCATAGCGATCCCAACAAATCCACAAACCCAATTGCACAACTATGGATTATATGATATCAAACAATCAAAACATCAAGCACATAGTGTGCATGTATGCTAACAAATGCAAGTGTGTACACTAATCAATAAGAGACACAAGCAATTTGTTGACGTGAAAAACCCTCATCAAAAAAAAATTACGGGGAACCTCGCTGGGTTTACCAAAGCCTAATCCACTACTCTCCAAGTCAACATAAAAGTACTCGATACTTATACCTCAACCAATATCATGATTAGATGTTCATTTTCTTAATATGTCTCTCTATCGAAACTCCCTCTCCGACATCTGGTGTAGCTTCCCTTGGACCTGCCCACCATACGGTTCGTCTAGACCTCAAACAATTATGGGCACACCAACAAGCCTCAGTATGCACACACCAATGAGTTTGTTCACCAAAAAGTTCTTCTTCTCCAAGTTGTGAGGATGGAAAGAATCACTAGTGATAGCCTTTGGATCTTCAGGATCTAGGTTGTGGTGAAAGCTCTTAAGGTAGATAATTTTTTCTCTTAAAAATCTCATAAGAGGCTCTCTTAAGGCTTAACCTAGATGTGAGAAAGTTTCTACCTATTTATAAGTCTGAAATAAAGGTATTCTTAGTAAATAAGAAAACTCAAATTCTCGAACGACTGCTTGATCAATAGGAAGATGGTCATGGGGCGGTTAGCACTAAGTGAAAAACTGCGTCTCAAACTAGCCAAGAACTAGGACCGCTCGAGCGATCATGGGCATCACTCGAGCGATCTCATGGAGCGTGCCTTATGCTGATCCCCCGTGAACTTTTTCCTTTTTTATCCTAAGTCATCAAGAGACTGCTCTAGCGAAGGCTAGCGAGCGATCCATGTAGGTTTTTTAAGCCTAAAATCATGCAAAAAGTTATCCTCTTGAGCACTAAAGGATGTTGCTCAAAGAGGGGTTCAATTGTGACTCAAACTATATTTTCAAAACTCATAAATGGTTTAGAAAAAAAATTTCTTTTAAAATCACCTAGGAGTCATAATTGGATCACTTTCAATTCTATTTTCAACCTAATCATCCTAAGTTTAAATAACTAAGGGTTTATCTTAAGTGTCTAGGTTATTAACTTTGTCATAAGCATGAAGGTACCTACGGAGGTTGATGATGTAGCTTTGATGCTTGATATCCTCCCTTCAATGAGTTTTCGGATCTTAAACTTGATAAAATTATAACCATGAAAATAGTTAAGATTTTACAATGGACTCCACGAAATTAGCCAATTACAAATACATAATCTAACATTATTGTCTCCCCTAATGGTGGGAAAATTGACTCATCAAAATGACAATCTATAAAATGTGTTTTGGATATATTACTAGTTAAAAGTTCAAGGTACCTAATTATTGAAGAAGAGTCAAATCCAACATAAATCTCAAGTCGACATTGTGGACCCATCTTGGTCCTTTGTGGTGGTGGAATTGGAACATATACAACACTACCAAAAATCCATAGATGAAAAATATTTAGTTGCTGACCAAGAACAAGTTGTGCTGGTGATTATGTCTAATATGTAATTTGTCGAGCACGAATTAAAAATGTGACATGTTTATAAGTATGAGTCGAGCTATCAATTGAATACATTTAATAACAGTCTCAGCTCGGTCATTATGTGTGTGGGTGTGTGCAACTAGATGTTTAATAGCCATTCCTAATGACATGAAGTAGATATTGATTATCTATCACACAAATTCACCAGCATTATCCAGACGAGTTGTCTTAATTGAATTATCTAGGAATTGAGCTCGCAACCAAATTATTTGACCAAGAAGTCTTTCAAAGGCAAAATTCTGTGTAGAAAGTAGACACACATGTGACCATCTTGTTGATGCATCTACTAAAACCATGAAATAAAAAATGGCCCACTCGGAGGGTGTATTGACCCGCATATATCTTCTTGAATTCGCTGTAAAAAATTAGAAGATTCATAAATCAATTTTGAAGAGGATGGTCTGACAATTAGTTTACCTTGTGAACAAGTAGAACATGAATAATCACTTAGTAAAAGAATCGTCTGATTTTTTAGAGAATGTCCATGTGAATTCTTAATAATCCTATTCATCATTATTCATCCTGGATGACCAAGATAAGCATGCCAAAGCATAAAATTCTATGGATCAGAGCACTTCTCGTGCATTACAACATTTGATTCTATAAATTTTATTCTGGTATAGTATAAGCGGAAGAGAGAGTACAAAATTTCTCTAGTACGTGCTTTTGGCATGATACAATAGTTATGAACTATACTTTATTTCATCCTCATTTGTTGTTTCAATGTGATATCCATTACGACATATGTCATTAAAACTTAGTAGATTTATGTTGAATCTACTAGAGTATAATGCATTTTTAACAAAGAGTTTTGTTCCTTGAGGTAGTATCATATTTGTTCTGGCAGAGCCTTCAATCAGGTGTACAAGAATTGAAAATGTATTAACATTAGTTTTAGATATTGTTAGTTCAGAGAAATACTTTTTGTAGCGAAGACTTGTGTGAGCCGGAGCACTATCCGCTAAGCATATATCTTCATTGTTCACCTTGGAGTTAACTATTGAATTATCATGATCCATACCTCTATATGAAAAATAAATACTTAATTTTATTAATACATAGACACTATTCAAACTATTACATTACGAAAAAAAATAAATAGCACATATAGGCAAAACTAACAAGAATACATACAAATTATTGTTTTAAGATAATATCTTAATTTATTTTTTCATTTCATTTTCGTTCAGGTTCACAAAGAAATCAAAAATATCCAAACTTGTAAAATTTGATAGATAATCGATGATGGCGGTACCTAATGTCCCCTCACCAAAATTCGTCTCTATGATCAATTGTTCTTTTCCTTCAATAAAATTTTTATAAAGATCTGTCAAATGTTTTGGCATACGACAGGTACGTGACCAGTGTCATTTCATTCCACATCTGTAACAAACACCTTTATATTTCTTAGAGAGTTGATTTGGTAAACTCTTTTCTTTCTTTTCTTTGCTTTGGTTGTTCCACTTTGTGTGGTGTGTGGGCATTTCTCCATTTCTGACTTAGTGTGACGGACTTCGAACCTCCACGATAACCCTTGTCAAAATGATTATTTTTATTTTTATCATAGTCGTAACCATGACCTCGTCCTTGGCAACAAAAAAATGTGACATTCGTTTCTTGGAAGGCTTGGTGGCCAGTTGGATGAGCCTCATGGTTCCTCATTAGTAATTCGTTATTTTCCTCGGCAAGAGGCATGCTATGAGGTTACTGCATGTATCAAAACCATGTTTTCAATATTGTTATTGTTGTATAATATTTGATGTATGAAATGTGGAGTATGTTTTCTTCAGTTTGTCAACATCAATCACGGGTTGTTCACACAACTCAATTTAGACTTGATTCTATGCATTGTCGAATTATATTCTCATATAGCTTTATAGTCCTAAAACCATAGTTGAACCACTCATGCCTAGCTGTTGGAAGAATGATAGTTTTTTTATGATCAAATCTATCATCTTGGTTTTTCTAGAAGATTAAAGGATTTTTCACAATCAGGTATCATTTTTCAACCCCTCATGAATACAATGACAGAGACACATCAGTGCTTTCGCGCAATCTTTATGAGTTGCAATATTCTTAGTTTTAATAGTATCTACAAGATTTTTAGAATCAAGATAAAATTCGACATCAAGTGTCCACAATAAAAAATTGTAGCTATAAATATCTAGAAAAGAGAACTTCAGTTTTGTAAGGTTGGCCATATCACAAAATTATAAGAAATAAAATAATAGAGTTCGATAAAAACTCGAATATCTGATTACCTAACCCTAAACTGACTAAACCGAATATAAGCAAGCCGATAAATAGTTGGTTCGGTTTATGAGTGGATATAGACTAAATCCCGATTCACCCGAACTACCTCTATATAAAAACATCAAAACTCTATAGTAACATCAGGTTTTACACCTCAATTCTCTCTCTATGAAACTCCACCGCTCCTTTTATCCCTCTCTAAAAACCCTGAACTTCATCTCCTAAATTCTCTATGGCTTCATAAATAAATTTCACATAAACTCATTTTTGTTATCTCTTTTGTATTCACATTCTATGCAGTAATGATTTTCTTTTTTCTTTTTTATGTAATCATGCTCGCTATGACCATGATTCTTTCAAATTTACTTGATATAATCTTATCACTTGTAGTTTATTTGTATTTTTGTTCTGTAAAATTAATAGTATTCTTTTGTAACCTTGTATCAGTAATAAAAGATCTAATTTATTTATATTGATTTGACATCAAATGATTCTATTTATAAATCTGTCAGAAAAATGTCAGGGTAAAAATAGAATCATGATATATTACGCCCACCATAGTCTTTTAGCTCTATGTGAGATCAATTTGGCATCAAAATAAATTATTATTTTTTAATTATAACTGACTAGTAGTATATTCGAACCGGTGACCTCCACTCCCCCAAAAGTGGGTTTAACCAATTTAGAAAGACCCAAAGATATGTACAAATTTGACAGAAAATAAATAAACAAACAAATATGCATGAATATAATGAGAAAAATATTGCAGACTTCAATTAATATCTTGCGTGCTACTAGCACCATTTCATGTATTTAATAATTTACGAGCTTCAGGCTCTACAAATTAAATTGTGATCTTTTGACATCACAATAATTTACAAACTTCAGAAATATAATTTATATGCCATTTTCTATCTTTTGGTCTCCATATGCAATTTTCTATCATAATAATTTTTTTTTGTACTTCAAACACTGGATTTTTCAATCATATTTTTCAGGAACATAATTTATATTAAATTTTTTGTGTACTGCGAGTACACAATTTACATGTTTCAGGTAATAATTCAAATATAATGACAATTTAAAAATTAAACACACATATCATGTTTTCTCATAACATGTATAGCGTTACATTAAAACTGATCAATTCATATATCTTAGTTTACTTTCCGGGTATAGAAAATTCGATAGTGACTCAGTTGGCTAACTTTCGTGCTAATAACCTGTTGCAAAATTAGTAAATAAATAAGGTGCAAACAACTAATTCATAAAACTAATAGAGAGAATACTAAAAGGAGAGAGAGATTTTCTTTCATTGTCTGCCTTTCACCGATAATGAAATGGCTTTTCTTATAAAAAAAATTGTGGGAGCATTCATAATTTTATGCATAATAGTTTTACCTTTTTAGCTACATTACAAAATTAGTATTATGCACTAGTCTTCATGCATAGTAGCAATATATTATGGTCATTCACTAGTTATCCACACTCTATATTTACAACACAAACCTGATTTTTTTTCCTTTTCTTCATTTTTTTTTTTGTGTGGATTCAACATTTATGAGAGTCCCATCATTTCTAATTCTCCTTGCTTGAAGTGCTAATAAAAGAAATCAATTCTTACATCACTATAATTTTCAACTGTCCAACATGAGTAGAATAAGAAATAGAGTTGCGCAACTCTTAGCTAAAAATAATCGTTTTGTTATAATGTTTGATATGTGCACTTGAATTTTATTATGCCTTTTTATCCTAGCAGATATTCCAAATCAATAAAATTACTCTCATTTCTATTAAGAAAACTTAGTTTCTAATCTATAGCTATTTTGATGAAAGCGTGCGCTTTAAACAATGTTTTTAACAAATAACAATAACTAGAAAAATAAAAAAAAAAGAAGAAACTTGTAACGCCCTGATTTTCCCAAATTAGTTAACTTATAAAAATCAATCTCCTTAAACCATAGATAATCTCCAAATGCAAAGGTCAAAGCTCTATTCCCTCAAACACAATCAAAATCAATAATAAAGTCTCCAAATTAAATAACGAGTCATCCTATAATAACCATTCATCCTGAATAAAATTATATAATCCCAAATCTCAAATTAAACTATAATAACTAAACTCTCTAGATAATACAATACATTACCATACAATACAATACAAACTTAATCAAATTTTATCAATCTTCAATTAACTTCAATTCTTTGACTATCCCATTCATGATGCTCTCACAATTCTCAACCTAAAAAATAAGTAAGGGTAAGCTAACGAGCTCAGTAGAACAACTCTTCTCAAAGACTATAAAAGTTTTAGAAAAACTACTATAATCATAATATAACATAGTTGTATAATACATAAGTATCTTAAAATTCCTATCATGTGCAGCGGAAAATCATGATATGCATGCCAGTGTATGAGTAAAAGAAATATCATGTATAAATCTAAAGGCCCTAGAATGCCCCAAGCATCAATATAACCAACCAATAATAACCCAGTCCACTCAAGAACAGTAACCACCTCGAGGTACTTTGGAGTCTTGTACCCTAGGGACGCTATGCCCTTCTTGCTTTTCTAAGAAACTAGTACCAGACATCCTTAGTACCACACATGCAACTACTGTCCTTTGGCATGTCTCACTGATCTCTCAAGGATTTATAGGCACACTATCCATAAATACTACAGTTTTAGTCATAGAAAAATGAATACCAGACATCCCTGGTACCGCAAAGGCCACCAACGTCCTATGGTATCAATAACTAATTTTTTCAACATCAATATTGTGCATCCACGCTTTCGGATAAGCCAAAATAATAATTTCACGATACGATAATTCAACAATAATATTCCAATAAATCCAAAACAATAGTCAATTCAATGTTTTGATATCAAAATAATATGTAAATCGATAACATGGTTCCATAAAATCAAGGATAACAACCAAGTCAATATCTTGATTCCAAATAATAAAATAATTATTCCACAATTATACTAATATCAAAATCATAAAAGGCAATAAATTTATTTAACATTAAATGTGATAAATCATGTTTAATAACAAAACTCAGCGGTTTACCGATTAATAATACTATGAACATAAATATATTTTGATCATATAGAACATAGATTTGATATGAACGAGCAATGTTACAAATCCAAAATAAAACTCAAGTGCATATCATTCATTAGATGAGTAGGTCCTATTAATTTTTTTAGTGGGGCCTACTCATCCCTCATTCATCCAAAAAATAATATGCATTTAAATTTTAACTTTTGAGTTTTATTTGAGTTATGTGTCATTTTTCTTTTCGAAGACACGTCATAATGAGGAATATGAAGTATTTATAGGAGGCCTCAACCAGGTAAAAGCAGTGGAAGAATCGACTTAAAATTCCAAGAAGTCGGTCAACTGCATTTTCAATCCAATCAACCATCTTTAGCCGATCAATCACCTTGCAAAAGTTGGTTGACCACCAAAACATTCTGATCTCTTTTTCCAAATTACGTTTTTGCCCCTAAACTTTTTCAATTCACCCCAAATGTGTCCCTTAAGGTTTTTCGACCTTCCGGATATAATTCTAATGTTATTTTAACCCAAAAAATATTTATTTTTATGAGTACACCCAAAACCTATTCAAAACCAAATCCGAATTAATAACCAAAATGACAAAATGATAGTTTTACCCTTCCGAATTCCTACATTAACCAATCACAAATCATAAGGTTTTTTGATCTCCTAGTTCTATTGGTAACATCATTTTAACCTAAAAACACCTCAATTCAAATTATACATGATATGTCTAAATTATCATTTTGCCCTCGAGATAACTATATCATTTGAACATTAATTCCAATGTTTCTCGACATCCTGGATTCACTCATAATATTATTTTTATGTGAAAACATTTAGATTAATGATCAATCATAATATATAAGCTAATTATATTTCCATCCCCCAATTTCCAAAAGTCCAAATTCGATGAAATCGAATATCACATCTGATTCTTTACCACTCATCCACCTTATATTTAAGTGTTAAGCCTAGGAAACATAATTTTAGACATTATATTTATTTTGACCCCCTTTTTAAGATCTTATGACTTTTGACCTTGAGCTAGATTCTATCTTAATTTAACAGCGTACCAGGTTAATCAATTAATTATTCATATTGATGATACCTAAAATAAACTCTAAGCACGAGTTCAGAAAATAAACCCAGTTCAGGAGGTCAGGAAAGATAGGCAGAGCTCATCCAAGCCATAATCAGAGCTCGTCCAGCCAGTATTGGGGCTCCCCCAAGCAAGATAATAGGGGAAAAGATGAGGAGACAGCGAGATGATAGCGGACACCTCCGAAGTAGAAGCCAAGCTAGAACCAAGGCGGAAAACCCTTAACCAACCAAGATCCACACCAAATATTAAGGAGGATCCCATGGTAGAAGGCAAAGATCTCGGGATATGGACCATTAAGGCCAGCCATATGGAGTTTAGGTAACTCCGGGGTTGGAGAGAGAGAGGGAGGAAGATCCCTTCATTATAGGAAGTAAAATCGGATTAAAGGTAAGCAGGAGGCTATAAAAGGGGGGGTAGGCCTTCATTAAAAGGGATATGGGCAATAGAGCCACGAGAAACCCTAATTTCCTTCATATTACGCTGTAACACACCCAACGCAGTCAATAAGAAAATAGGAGCAAGAGACTCCATTGCAGAGTGGACTAGCCGAGCTCTCAGGTCGGTGAACCACTATAACTCCTTTGTGTTATCTCTCTTTCCTTAATTCCCTTAAACATCAACCAGCATTGTTCGGCATAAGCCTTGTAGCTCAGACACCACACTTAATTTCACGTATACCCATACCCAAAGCTCAGCTTTAGTAGAAAACACCATCAGTTTGGCGCTGTCTGTGGGAACGACAGTTCTTGTTACAAATATACTGATTTTTCAGTAATTGATGGTCTCTACATGAAACATGAGTAAAAGTCAGATGAATCCCCCAAGAGCACAGAATCCTCAGGAGGTCACCAGTGGGAGACAACCGGAAAACCTTCATGATTTCATCCCCACTGCTGAAAACGACCCTCCTACGGCGGATCCTCCCCCTAACAATGAACTAGACGCCCTTCGCCTGGTCAATCAACGCTTACTCCAATAAAATGAGGAGCTCTTGAAGCTCTTACAAGGTCCCCAGCAGACGCAATCAGCTCGGCGAGGCCCAAATGATCTTCCTCTTAGGGAACGGCAATGCCTTGATCCCCTCAGGGAAGCGAATGAAGGAGGGGAAAGTAGTCAGGCCCCCAATCAGCCGCCTAGAAGGGGAATAAATGAAGAGGCGCAAAGCCAGAACGAAGGGTTGGAGAGGAATGATTTCCTACCTTTCCAACAGGAGAGAATGGAGCAATATTGAGAGCACCGCTTCAAAGACATCCAGCAAGAGCTCAGCCACATGAGAGAAGCTGTGAAAGTCAAAACCCCTGTAACGATGGATGCCTTGGTGCAACAAACTGAATCCCCATTCACTCACGGGGTACTGCATTTCCCCCTTCCTCCGAAGTTCAAAGTACCTCAGATGGAGGTTTTCGATGGGACAAAAGACCCCGTGGATCACCTCAACACCTACAAAAACCAAATGGAGCTGCATGGGTACCAGGATCCTGTGCGATGTAGGGCCTTCGCCATCACCCTGAAGGGATCCGCCTTAGTATGGTTCCATAGGCTCCCCCCAGCCTCGATCTCTTCTTTCAAAGAACTCTCCATTTCCTTTGTGTCTCACTTCATCAGAGCTCGGATTTACAGGAAGCCGAGCTATCATTTATTAAATATAAAACAGAGGCCCGATGAGAACCTGTGATCTTATGTACAAAGGTTCAATTCAGAGTCTCTGAAAGTAGATATCCCGGACGAAAGTTTGTCATTACTGCTTTCATTGCAGGATTAGGAGTGCAGTCAAAGGATTTGATGTTCTCTGTATCTAAGAACCCTCAAGCAAGCATGGCTGAGGTGTTAGCCAAGGCAGAAAAATATATAAACGGTGAAGAAGCACTCCTTTCCAAGGTGGGGAGTGCACCCTCACGAAAGGAAAAGGAAAAAGAAGAGAATAGAAGGGACCGAAGTCCCAGGAAAGAGAAAGGGCGAGAAAGGTCTTCAAGGAGGGATAGAGATCGCTCACCGAAGAGAAGAGGAAATGTTAGAGACTGCTTGGGCCCCATGCAGCCTGAGCTACAGCCTAGATACGGACCTCAGCGATTCACACCGCTCACCGCCGCTGTGTCCCAAGTCCTGTATGAGGTCTAAAACGAGAAGTTCTTAAGGTGGCCACCTCGGATGAAGGCAGATCCTACAAAGAGAGATCCCATGAAGTATTGTGACTACCACAGGGATCATGGTCACCACACAGATGACTGCATTCAATTAAAGAAGGAGATCGAGTTCTTAATTCAACGAGGACAGTTACGTCGCTTTGTGGCTCATGACAACCAGAATTGAGCTCTTCCACCGCTGCCACCTCAACAGCAGGCACCTGCGCCACATCAGCAGCCTCTAGGTGAGATCAGAGTAATATCTGGAGGATTTGTGGGAGGCGGAGAGTCCAGCTCAGCCAGGAAAGCGCACCTCAGACGAATCAGAACCGAAGAAGCTCTCGAAGTGCATGCTGTATCCAAAGCACCATGCTTAGGCACAACTATCACTTTTTCAGATTCTGATTTGGAGGGATGCCAATACCCCCATGATGATCCATTGGTGGTAAGAGCCGTGGTAGCAAACAGGACCGTTCATCGAGTTCTGATCGATAACGGGAGCTCGGCAGACATCATTTTTGCACCTGCCTTCGACAAGATGGACATAGGAAGGGAAAGACTCGAACCTGTAAGTACTCACTTGCTAGGATTCTCAGGAGAAAGGGTGTTCCCTCTGGGCTCAATCCAACTCATGCTCACCCTAGGGGACCCACCTTGCCAAGCCACCACGACCGTAAAATTCCTAGTGGTTGATGCACTTTTTGCATACAATATCCTGCTTGGAAGGCCCTCCCTTAATTCTATAAGGGAAATCCCATCTGCCTATCACTTGGTCGTTAAATTTCCTACAGAAAATGGAATCGGAGTGGTCCGGGGAGACCAGCGTGTAGCAAGAGAATGCTACATGGCATCTGTAAAGATGAGAGAGGTTGAAAATATCCAATTGGATGAACTCGACATGAGGGATGAGCTGGAAACAAGACCAATGCCTTCAGAAGAGCTGGAACCAATTCAGCTTGACAAGGAGCCAGAACACCTCGTCCATATAGGCTCCAAGCTGAGCAGAGAGGTCAAAATCCTTCTCGTCCAGTTCTTGAAGAAAAATATAGGAGTGTTCGCCTGGAAACAAGAAGATATGGAAGGTATTGACCCCTCGATCATTACGCACAAGCTCAGCGTGAATCCTACCTACAAACCTATCAAACAGAAGCGAAGAAGTTTCGCCCCGGAACGCCAAAAAGCAATCAACGAAGAGGTCGGTAAACTCCTCCACGCAAAGGCCATCAAGGAAGTTGACTACCCTACCTGGTTAGCAAATGTGGTTCTTGTCAAAAAAATCAATGGTAAGTGGCGACTGTGCATCGACTTCACTGATCTCAACCGAGCATGCCCCAAGGATAGCTTTCCCTTACCTCGGATCGACTTAATAGTGGACGCCACAGCCGGACACGAGCTCCTTAGCTTCATGGACGCATTCTCAGGTTATAACCAGATCAGGATGGATCCCAATGACCAAGAGAAGACCTCCTTTGTGACTGAACAGGGAACATACTGTTATTAGGTCATGCCTTTTGGATTGAAAAACGCTGGAGCCACTTACCAGCGGTTGGTGAATAGGATGTTCCAAAAGCAGATAGGTGCATCCATGGAAGTTTACATCGACGACATGTTAGTAAAGTCACTGAAGGCAAAACTCCACATCGAGCACCTAGCTGAATCATTCCAGATCCTTAAGGAATACAAGATGAAGCTCAACCCTGCGAAGTGTGCATTCGGGGTCTCGGCAGGAAAGTTTCTGGGTTTTATAGTTAGCAGCCAAGGAATTGAAGCTAACCCAGAGAAGGTTAGGGCGGTGGAAGATATGCAATCACCATCCAACACAAGGGAGGTACAGCGCCTGACAGGTAGAATAGCTGCCTTGAGCCGTTTTGTGTCCAAGTCAAGCGATAAGTGTCAGCCATTCTTTCAAGTCTTGAAGAAGGCATTCTAGTGGGATACCGAGTGCGAAGAAGCATTCAAAGCCCTGAAAAGTTATATGAGCTCCCCCCCCCCGTTTTGGTGAGCCCTTTAGAAGGGGAAGTCCTTACTCTCTACCTGGCAGTGTCAGATTTTTCAACAAGCGCAGCGCTGGTTAGGGAGCGAGACAGAGCTCAGCAACCAGTCTACTACTGCAGTAGAGCTCTGAGGGGGGCAGAGGAGAGATATCCAAAGATGGAGAAACTCGTTTTAGCTCTGGTTACAACAACTAGGAGGCTTAGACCCTATTTCCAGGCTCATACTATCGAGGTTCCAACAGACCAGCCAATGAAGCAAGTACTACATAAGCCGAAATTTTCTAGAAGGTTGGTTAAATGGGCCATAGAACTCAGTGAGTTTAATATCAGATATAAGCCAAGGACTGCCATCAAAGAGCAAATTTTGGCGGATTTCATCGTAGAATTCACAGCGGCAGCACCTATGGAGATCACAGAGTTAGTACCCGACCTCCCTGTATGGAGACTTTCTGTGGATAGAGCTGCCAATACTCAAGGGAGCGGTGCAGGTATAATCTTGACATCTCCAGATGGAATAGATGTAGAATATGCCCTTAGATTTGGGTTTAAGGCTTCAAATAACGAAGTTGAGTATGAAGTTGTCATCGCTGGGCTCAATCTTGCTCATTCTATGGAAGCAGAACAGCTGGAAATCTGCAGTGACTCTCAACTAGTGGTGAAACAGATGGAGGAGTCCTACGAAGCGAGGGGCGAAAAAATGGTCCTTTACCTCAGAAAGGTACGAGAACTAATCAAGAAGTTTGTGCAAGTTAAGGTCAGACACATTCCCAGGACAGAGAATTCACGAGCAGATGCGTTGGCAAGGCTAGCAACTGCCTCACAAGAGGACTTGGATAGGCTAATACCAGTGGAGCACCTTCCAGAGCCTTCAGTAAGCATTGAAACAGAAGAAATGCTACCAATCGTAGCTCAGCCGAGCTGGATGGACTCCATCATAGAGTACTTGCATAACGGAACCTTGCCAAACGATGCTAAGGAGGCCTCCAAGCTGAGAACCAGGTCAGCCAGATTTTCTTTGCTGCAAGGAAATCTGTACAAACGAGGATTTTCAGCACCTCTCCTTAAATGCGTGGGAGATGAAGACGCCAACTATATACTCAGAGAAGTACATGAGGGAATATGTGGCAATCACATCGGAGCTCGGGCCTTGGCAGGAAAAACACTGAGGCAAGGGTATTATTGGCCCACTATGCTCAAAGATGCCACCGAATTGGTCAAGAAATGCAAGACTTGCCAGGAACATGTCAACATTTCCCATTGTCCACCCGAGCTATTGACCTCGGTGATAAGCCCATGGCCTTTCCAACAGTGGGGTTTGGACATACTTGGACCCCTTCCCACCGGTATGGGATAATGCAAGTTTGCTATCATAGGGGTGGATTACTTCACCAAGTGGGCAGAGGTCGAACCTTTGGCAACAATCACCGAACAAAAAGTCCAAAACTTCGTTTGGAAATCGATAGTTTGCAGGTTTGGGGTTCCCAGAGCAGTCGTATCTGACAATGGAAAGTAGTTTGACAACTCAAAATTTAAAAGGTTCTGTGCTGAGCTCGGGATAAAGAACTATTTCTCAGCTCCTGCACATCCTCAATCCAATGGACAAGCAGAGGTCACAATCAGAACCATAAAAGCAGCTCTGAAAACCAAACTGGAAAACCTAAAAGGCAAGTGGGTGGGGTACATCCCTGAAGTACTGTGGGCCTACATGACCACCGCCAGGTCTACAACCTAAGAAACCCCGTTTGCTTTGGCTTTTGGAACCGAGGCAGTGGCCCCTGTTGAGGTAGGGCTCCAATCACCTAGGGTGGAGTTTGCAGACGCCGAGCATAACGATGAATCTCTCCTATTGAACCTCAATCTCTTGGATAAAAAGAGGGATAGAGCTCTGCAGCGTGTCCGAAGTTACCAAAGGCAAGCAGCAAGGTATTACAATAGAAAGGTTAGGCACAGGAGCTTTAAAGCCGGGGAGTTAGTGCTCAAGAAGCTCCTGCTTGCGAGAAAGGACCCCACTCATGGGAAGCTGGGACCCAACTGGAAAGGACCCTATATCATATCAAGGGTAATCAGACCTGGAAACTACGAGCTGCAAACAGAGGAAGGAAAGATCCTACCTCACTCCTGGAATGCCGAGCACCTTAAGAAGTTCTTTCAGTAAGTTTTCCTTGTAATAGAGCTATTTTCGATGAGAATAAACGAGTCTTTTGTTCATCCTCATATGGTTTCCAAAATAAATAAATATATAATAAGTGCATATGAAACAACCTCTACAGCTAACGATAAGTTTCTAAGCTTATAAAATTCAAGATGAGCTCTTCAGCTCATAAACAAACGATAAGCTTCTAAGCTTATAAAATTCAAGATGAGCTCTTCAGCTCATAAACAAACGATAAGCTTCTAAGCTTATAAAATTCAAGATGAGCTCTTCAGCTCATAAAACAAACGATAAGCTTCAGCTTATAAGACTCAAGATCCGCTCCTCAGCTCAGCGTCTAAGCTTATAGAATTCAGAATGAGCTCCTTAGCTCATAAGGGATGAGCCCCTCAGCTCATACATGAACATGCACATTCAAAAAAAGATCTGATATTCAAAGAATTCAAGAATACAAGCGTTCAAGAAAATGCAAAGAGAAACAGAGTTTTGCATTAATCAGAAAAGAAAAGGGAATACAAGGAGGTAGAGCTCCTAGTCCTTCTTAAACTGTGACTTCAGTTCGCCAACTTCCTCCTTCAAGCGAGCATTCTCCTCCTTCAACTCATCCCTTTCTTGCTCAGCCTTGTAGAGTGAATCGAGAAGCTTATGTCCTGTTGGGGTAAGAAATACGGTGGCAAGAGAGTCAGGAGAGAAGGAGCCTGATTAGTACTAAAACTTGACATATTATTATGACATTTTAAGACTAATTGTACTTTAATGGAGTTTAAGTGATGTCATTCAGGCCCTAAACTGAACAAGGACCCAAAAACAACAAGTACCACACTTGGATGCAGTGCCAGTACATTATAGCCCAAAATTGGAGAAGCTTGGAACACTGTCACCACGTTCGAACGGCAGCTCACGTTCCAACGTCAACCAAAACACTGTAGCAGACTCAGATGCTGAAGAGATGGCGTGTGGCAGTTAGGAAAGAAGACTGGAGCTCTGAAGTACTTGAGTGTCACGTTCGAACGCCAACTCACGTTCGAACGTGCACTTGAGTTGATGGAAGACCAGACCACTGCAGAGAGTTGGTACTGCACTTCACAGGGACCAACAGATCACTCGAGTGAAAAGGGGTCAGAGCAAGATCTGGCGTTCGAACGCCTTCAGTGCAAAAACAGAAGAAACGTTCGAACGGCAGTCAACGTTCGAACGCCCTCAGTGCAAAAACAGAAAGAACGTTCGAACGCCAACTCACGTTCGAACGTAAACCACAGACTGGCAGCAGAGTTGTTGACTGTTCACTTGGACTTGGGCGGCAAACACTATTCTTTCACCCCCCCTGCCTCCTCCTCTTGCCTATAAATACTCCCCTTGTTGGAGAGTGAAAAAAAAAGAGGAGGAGAAAGCATTGTAGGTAGTAGCATAGTGATGGAGGCTTAGACTCCCACTTTCATTGTAGTTAGTTCATTTTCCTTATGAAGTCTTTATTTTAGAGATTAGTTTGGCTTTAGTCCAACATCTCTTGCTTGTTATAACAGTAGTTTTATGCTTATGTTTATGTTTATGCTTTCATTTCTCATGCATAGAAGAGAGATAGCTCCCATCTTGGTTGAGGAAGCAACCCTCCAATCTTTGGTTGAGGAAGCCACCCTCCAAATGTGACTAGCTTTCTTCTACTTTAATTGTTCATGCATTTCACTTCCATTGCTTGAGCTTCCTTCTTTCTTAGAAGAGTGAAACTCTTCCACTTTTCTAGAGCTTGATTAAGGCCGTGAAGGGTGGAACGTGATTCACCCATTCTTTGGGGAAGATTCGCTCCGCGTTTGTTGTTACTTTATCTTTTAAAGTTCTCCACTTGGAGGGATGAGCATCACTCACTTTTCTAGCTTTAACCAGGCCATGAAGAGTGAGTAGTTTCTCATTCACTCTTTAATGAGAGGAGAAGGGCATGTAATAGCTATCCGGAAATCATATTTGTGCAAAGTTCTTCTATGCTTAACGTTTATATCCTCTTGTTATCGGATGATTGATTGCATCTAGCAAAGCTAAGGTACTTTGTATAATTGAGAGCTCTTTCTATGACATGGATGACTCCTGCATAGAAAGACTCATCAGTTCAAGGCAAGTACCCCGGCTAGATCCTCATGACTACCCTTCAATCTCCCCCCTTACTGTACTTCACTAAAAAGAATGGACTATTAATATCATGATTGGATGTCTTGTAGAACCACTTGCTTGTTTGTAGACGGGTTAAGTCTCGGCACAGGCAATTCTTGTACATTTCTAGAAAGACATCGGAATCATGGTCTTAATCCTCAAATCCATCTTTATCTTCCGATTAACTTGCTGTTGACACGGGAGTTAATTGAGTTATCAAGCACAAATATGACAAACTGGATAACTAACTACATGTCCAGATCCTTGCACTAAAGGGTGACTCTTTTTATTTAGCATTCATCTCCTATTTTGTTCAGAAAATCCCTCTGGAAAGAATCTTATATTCTATCCAGCAAAACCCATATCTCACAGCAAATCAAAAAGGTTACCATCAAAAGGTCTCTACCACTGCTTACCTTAGAAATATCAACAAAAGTTCCCTGTGGATTCGACTCCGGACTCAAACCGGATTATTACTACAGCTTGACCGCCTGCACTTGGGTGTACATTGGATCAATCGCTGTCAAGTTTTTGGCGCCGTTGCCGGAGAACCTTTGAAAGGTGCTTTAAGGTAAAAGGTCTCAGTGGTGAACAGATCTCTACCAGTCAACCTCGTCTCCACACTCCATAAACCGGTAAATTCGAAACATTGGGGACAATGTTCAGTTTAGGTTGGGGGGTATGATCAGTTCATCAGTTCATTTTCGTTCATAGTTCATAATTTTTGCAATTTTTTAATTTTTATTGTCGTTGTTGATCATGTTTTGTATAAATTGATTGTGCTTATGAATCAGCCTCAATCGTCTTTGTGACTGGCAGACGTTAAAGAACCAGATAGTGAGTCTTAACATTTAGCAATCATGGATGTAAATCTTTTTTGGTTTAGCCTAGGAGTCCTACGTACTTTTCCATCTGATGTACATACCATGATCATGAGAAAAGCAAGATTAGTAAGGAAGGCTGAAATCAAAGAAAAACAAGCGAAACCCCTCTGTGGCAGAAGTAGTTTTGCCAAACGCCGTCGTGCAAAAAGGCTTGGTGCCTGTAAACAGTGTGGCAGATACTTTCACGAAAAAATGTACAACCGGTGTTCTGAACCAATTTCCGGTCGCGCACTTGATCGATTAGACTGGATAGTAAATGGGCTAAGTAAGGATTACCCTAATACGCCATGCTATTCCGGTACTGTGCTTAACCGATTTGTAAGAGAGGAATTTGGGAGAGTTACTGGTTGTCCCTTTTACACAGACACAGAGGGAGACTCAGATTAGAAAAATTATGTAGGAAATGTGTATTTTTGTTGGGGGAGTGAAGACCAAAGGTCCGAATTTGTTGTAAAAATTGTAAAAATCTTTTTGTATAAATTTCTTTTTGACTGAAATGAAAATATGGGCCGAGTAAGGAATGCCCCAAAATACCAACCTGAAGCGTGGGTAGGGGTTCATCCTGAGACGCCTTAGTTTTTGAATTAAATTTGTGTGTTTTATCTTCTTTGATTGTATATAGTGCAATAGGAAAAAATTTGAATTTTTGGTTCAACGTTCGAACACCAGGTAACGTTCGAACGTTGAATGCTTACAGTACTCAGCCTCTGATGAAGCTTCTGCAGAAACTTGAAAGTACTGGGAGCTCAGTCCGTTCGAACGCCAATAGACCGTTCGAACGAGATTAACATTCAAACGCCAATAGACCGTTCGAACGAAGAGTACTTACAGTACTTTGGCCTCTGACAGAACACAAAAGTACTGGGAGCTCACAACGTTCGAACGCCAGACCACGTTCGAACGATCTTTTTAAATTTCTTCTACCCACGTTCGAACGTCACCAACGTTCGAACGTCACAACTCAGGCTATAAAAGCCCAGCTCGTCTTCTTCATTTCAAAACTCTCCAAAGTTTTGAAAAAAAAAAAAACCGAAAAAAAAATACCTGGAAACCCTGCACTACCCAGACCCCAAAACCCCAACCATTCTCCATCTTTACCAAAAATCAACTCTCCCAAGATATTTTCCACTTCAAGAAGATCTATCTTCACAAAGAAATCAAAAATTTTTTTCAAAACCCTCCAGCTCAAGAACCAAAACAATGCCAAGAGTTAAGCTTCCTGCCAGAAAGAATCCAAACACCCAAGAACCAAATTTTGTCGAAGAAGTGGTGGAGGTGAGAGAAGGAATGCCACCACTCACAAGGAGATACGACAAAACTCGGTTTCTCACAGCTCTAAAAGCAGACAGGTATGAAAATTTCTACCAAAACAAAGCCATTGTTTGTGAAAGAGATGTGATTTTGGCTGATTTTGCGGAGTTGGGAATCTTTGCGGAAATGGAAATGAGGGGATGGTTGTTTTATTTGAGGAACGGCGGTGATGCGGTAGTCGACTTGGTGCGGGAGTTTTACTCCAACGCCGAGATTGTCGACGGGGAAATTCGAACTTATGTAAGGGGAGTCCATGTGGACGTTGATAAAGGACTACATTTGGGGGGGTAAGGCAAGAAGTGCCTCGGGTCCCAAATCCCGCTTACCCCCCAAGGAAGAATGTGGCGATGAACGAGGTGGGGAGAGAACTAACAGGAGTACCCAACTTTTCATGGGCAGGGAAGAAATTTTTTAGACAATGGGAGCTAAGTGACAAATATAAAATGTTAAATTTGATTGCGGTGTCAAACTTTGCCCCGATTGGAAGAAAAAACGAAATTCTACCCGACATGGCCCGATTGTTGTATGCTATTGGAAAAGGGCATAGCATTGACATCCCCTCCTTAGTGTTGACCGAGATGAAGAAAGGGTGTGATGTGAAGAGGAACTCTCTTCCATTCGGCACCCTCGTGACTGAAATATGCAAGGAGCATGGGGTGAGGATAAAACCTGAAATGGAGATCCAGAAGCCAATGGGGCCACTGAACAAGACTTCCTTCCGGAGGAGCCAAAGTCATAGTGGTATCCTGGCGGCAAAGCAAGAAGGACCCCCAGCCCAAGGAGTGGATGAAGTGCAAGAAGAGTTGGATGAGATGGAGAGAGAGATGGGAAGAGAAGAAGATCAGCCAGGAGAGGCTGGACCTAGCACCAGCACCAGCACCCGACGTTCTTTGATGGACGTCATGCTTAGCATCGAAGCTAAGCAGGACGAGATCCTTAGGTATTTGAGGGGTGGACATGGTGGTGCTAGTGAGCAGGGAGGAAAGTGAGAGTGAGAGACTTCTATTTCTGTTCTTGTCCCCATGTTGTTTTTATGTTTGTTTAAAGTGCTTCTTTGTATGAATTTCTTCTTTTATAGTTGTAAGTTTTTGTGTGGTTGTGAAAGAATGGAACTGTTGATGTAGAAGATAAAATTGTGAAATGAATGGTTCCATTTATCACTTTTATTTGGTTTTATGCATTTGTAGATTTAGCATAGAAATTAAAAAGGTAATGGAACAAATGTGGATATTAAGAATGCTTGCTGGAGTAAATATGCACATGATCGGTTTGACACCTCCATTTATCAACCGAGACTTAAAACCACATTTCTTGAAAACATGGATGTTCTCTCTATACTTAAATTGTCATTTGTATATCGATATTTGTTATTTTAAAAGTACAGGAGGATCTGACTCGCAAATGGAATTGGTATATAACCGATACTCCCTGGAAAACCTGACATACACAGTGGAGATAACAAAGAACACCAGGGTGAGTTTCGAACCTAACGATGCTTTCGAGAGACAATCAATGTTTACTCAAGTGAATTCTTTTCAAATCTCCATTTTTGAATGATCTCATTAACCTTGCTTTGATTGACGCATTTAAAAGTGATCTATTGACATATCCCACACGGAACCATCACATACGACACATACATGTGCATATGCTTGAGAAATGATCTTAGGCCTTCTTTGATATAATATTGAGCCTTAGACCTTTCTTTGAAATTTTTTTTTTTTATTCCTCGTTAGCCATGTTTGAGCCATCAATGTTTAAAGTTTTCTTTGATAAACCTACATGATTACCAATCCACAGTAAAACATCCTTGACATACCTTGGCTATCTAATTTTCTTACATCCTCTTTGTAAGATGATACAGAAAAAGGAAAAGAAAAAGGAGCATTCGAGATTATCATCCAAGAAGAGTTGATTGGAACAATTGAAACAAAACAGAAGCAAAAAGGCAAGAACTTGCCAAGAAAGTGAAAAATGAGAAAAATGAAAGAAAGAAATGTCATCTTTCGGCAAAATATCAAGAAGTTAGAAAGAGGTGTGCTACAAAAACGCAAACAACAGATAACTTTTGAAAATCCCTGACGTCGTTTCGTTAGCCACTGACCTTTGGCCATGCTACAACCCATGCAAAGCCCTAATTGATCTCAAGTATGTTGCATGCATGAGTTGTTAATCACAATTGGGATATGGTAAATAGCATTCCTTTTAATTGCGTTGATATTCTTTCATGAGATTATGCCAAACATAAGTAGTTGCTTATTTAAAATTTCACTCCTTTCTTAAAAAGTGCATGTGATTTTTCGACTGGCCATCTTCTGATCACAAGATCTGTGAGAAACAAGTCACTATAATCAGAGTGAATCTTTGCTGAGAGTATACTACGTGAGGTTTGTGAAATCGAAACTATCCATGGAAGGTGGAAAAAAGGAAGTATTTGTTACATAACAATTCTTGTTGCTTGAATGATCATTCCTATTGCATTGAGAATTTCAAATACCAATGTAACAAATGATAATTTTTGCATAGATTGAATACCTGTGGAATAAGGACGTGTGAGACATAAGTCAAGGTTGAGAATTTGGTGTCTCAACGACCATGATGCTAATTTACTTTAGACAGCATTATTCTATGCACATTTGTTCGACTGAAGTTTGTGGGTAGCTTCTCTGGAAACCCTCACGAGACAACACTCGTCCGCTAGGGTAAACCTAGTGGTTCAACGGCTTGTTGCAAAAGCTAAATGCAACCGGATGACCTACGAAAATGGCATTAGGAGTAGAATTTTTTTTTTTGTATTACTAGAGACTAGCAATATTTAGGTTGGGGAGTGTGATTAGTACTTAAACTTGACATATTATTATGACATTTTAAGACTAATTGTACTTTAATGGAGTTTAAGTGATGTCATTTCAGGCCCTAAACTGAACAAGGACCCAAAAACAACAAGTACCACACTTGGATGCAGTGCCAGTACATTATAGCCCAAAATTGGAGAAGCTTGGAACACTGTCACCACGTTCGAACGGCAGCTCACGTTCCAACGTCAACCAAAACACTGTAGCAGACTCAGATGCTGAAGAGATGGCGTGTGGCAGTTAGGAAAGAAGACTGGAGCTCTGAAGTACTTGAGTGTCACGTTCGAACGCCAACTCAAGTTCGAACGTGCACTTGAGTTGATGGAAGACCAGACCACTGCAGAGAGTTGGTACTGCACTTCACAGGGACCAACAGATCACTCGAGTGAAAAGGGGTTAGAGCAAGATCTGGCGTTCGAACGCCTTCAGTGCAAAAACAGAAGAAACGTTCGAACGGCAGTCAACGTTCGAACGCCCTCAGTGCAAAAACAGAAAGAACGTTCGAACGCCAACTCACGTTCGAACGTAAACCACAGACTGGCAGCAGAGTTGTTGACTGTTCACTTGGACTTGGGCGGCAAACACTATTCTTTCACCCCCCCTGCCTCCTCCTCTTGCCTATAAATACTCCCCTTGTTGGAGAGTGAAAAAAAAAGAGGAGGAGAAAGCATTGTAGGTAGTAGCATAGTGATGGAGGCTTAGACTCCCACTTTCATTGTAGTTAGTTCATTTTCCTTATGAAGTCTTTATTTTAGAGATTAGTTTGGCTTTAGTCCAACATCTCTTGCTTGTTATAACAGTATTTTTATGCTTATGTTTATGTTTATGCTTTCATTTCTCATGCATAGAAGAGAGATAGCTCCCATCTTGGTTGAGGAAGCAACCCTCCAATCTTTGGTTGAGGAAGCCACCCTCCAAATGTGACTAGCTTTCTTCTACTTTAATTGTTCATGCATTTCACTTCCATTGCTTGAGCTTCCTTCTTTCTTAGAAGAGTGAAACTCTTCCACTTTTCTAGAGCTTGATTAAGGCCGTGAAGGGTGGAACGTGATTCAACCATTCTTTGGGAAAGATTCGCTCCGCGTTTGTTGTTACTTTATCTTTTAAAGTTCTCCACTTGGAGGGATGAGTATCACTCACTTTTCTAGCTTTAACCAGGCCATGAAGAGTGAGTAGTTTCTCATTCACTCTTTAGTGAGAGGAGAAGGGCATGTAATAGCTATCCGGAAATCATATTTGTGCAAAGTTCTTCTATGCTTAACGTTTATATCCTCTTGTTATCGGATGATTGATTGCATCTAGCAAAGCTAAGGTACTTTGTATAATTGAGAGCTCTTTCTATGACATGGATGACTCCTGCATAGAAAGACTCATCAGTTCAAGGCAAGTACCCCGGCTAGATCCTCATGACTACCCTTCAATCTCCCCCCTTACTGTACTTCACTAAAAAGAATGGACTATTAATATCATGATTGGATGTCTTGTAGAACCACTTGCTTGTTTGTAGACGGGTTAAGTCTCGGCACAGGCAATTCTTGTACATTTCTAGAAAGACATCGGAATCATGGTCTTAATCCTCAAATCCATCTTTATCTTCCGATTAACTTGCTGTTGACACGGGAGTTAATTGAGTTATCAAGCACAAATATGACAAACTGGATAACTAACTACATGTCCAGATCCTTGCACTAAAGGGTGACTCTTTTTATTTAGCATTCATCTCCTATTTTGTTCAGAAAATCCCTCTGGAAAGAATCTTATATTCTATCCAGCAAAACCCATATCTCACAGCAAATCAAAAAGGTTACCATCAAAAGGTCTCTACCACTGCTTACCTTAGAAATATCAACAAAAGTTCCCTGTGGATTCGACTCCGGACTCAAACCGGATTATTACTACAGCTTGACCGCCTGCACTTGGGTGTACATTGGATCAATCGCTGTCAGAGCCATCTCTCTTACGCCTCTTTGAACTAGTGCCGGTGTCCCCCTCCTCATCAGAGTCCTCTTCCTCACTTATGACCTTCTCATCAGATTCAGTAGGAGAGGTCCAAGGAGAATCAGGAGTGTAGGAAAACTCATATTCAGTAGCCTCAGCCCCAAACAGATAAAGGTTCGCACTCGTCATCAACTCTGAGAAAGTCTTAGGCTCTACAAGCATCAGCTCATCAATATTCATCATCTCTGGAAAATCCAGATCAGGAGGACCTGCACAACAAGAATATAATAAGAATAACTCTTCATGGAAAAAGTTCAAGAGACCTCAGCTCGAGTATACCAACGCAAGAAAAGCTCTTCCAGGACCGAGGAATCCTAGTGTCAGGGCAGCGCAGCTCAAGAGACCGCCAAGACTTCCCAGAAGCAAAGAAGAAACGTTATGACCACCCTTCAGGGTTAGAAGGAAGGTCCAAAACTAAAAGAGGTAAATCAAAATGCCTCCAACGAAAGAAACTGAAGCAGGGGACATCATCTTCCTCGATCTCGAAAAAGTAAAGGAACACTGCAATAGAAGGAAATCTGTCATTACCATATAGGCGCCAGAAAAGGAAAAAGCTAATCATAGCAGCCCATCCTCGAGGAGAAAGGCGAGAGGGGCATAGACCATAATAGGCAAGAACTCGCCCAATAGCCGGATGAATGGGAAGGCGAAGTCCCATATCCATGACACCCTCAAAAAGACAGACTTCCCCTCGAGAAAGATAGTTGCAGGGCTCGTCAGGGGTAGGAACTCGCAGAGGCAGATCAAGATCAGGAAAAAACCGTTTCTTGATGGCTACCAAATCAGAAGGCTCTAGGGTCGAAAGAGACAAGTAACGACAATGCCACTTCCAGTCGATTCCAAAAGAAGTACGTTCCTTGAACAGAGAAGAGACGGGGGCAGCCATCAGGATCACGGTGAAGACAGAAGGTAACCACGAAGGTTCAAGAAGAGACTCAGAAATATTTTGGGTAGAGGAGAAAGAAACAAAGGAGAATATTAGGAGCCTCGAGACAAATCATGGGCTTTTAGGAAACCAAGAACCGCATGGAAGGCAGAGTCGGCGTTCCTTTTGATTTCCTAATTAATAAAGTTAGTTACAATTTTGGAAAACAATTGAATAAATGCGGGAAGGTGAGTCAGCACAAAGTAGCCCCTCCCAATACATTCACTACAATTGGAAACAAGTCTGATACTACTTAGACAAGGTATCCCTCATACTTCTTTGAATTGAGCTCAGCTCGGTTGGCAACCTGGCATCTCCATAGCTAGTTTATGAAGACCCCCAGTTGCAAGAACCATGCTCACATCAGGCTGATGAGTTCCTGATAAGTTCCTTAGAACATGGCAGCTCTTAAAAGTCCTTAATTTTGCTTTAAGAAGGACTGAAGTACTTATCAAAGCAATGGGGGCAAGGGGAGCATAACACAACACAATTATGTTTCAAAGACAGAAGTCACATTGCAATTCAAAACAAAAACAAAAGTTGTATTTCAGAAACAAGAGTCAAAGGTACATTAAATACAAGTTCGCAGTTACAAACAGAAGAAACACACTAAGTCTCTGAAGATGGATCTTGAAGTTCAATAGAGGAAGCCTCAGTTGCAGGAGTAGAGCTCGGAAGATCAGCAGGCAAGGTCTCAAGGGTCAGAGGAGTAGTAGTCACAAGGATGCTGGCCCCAGGAACCTCCACTCCATCATCTAGCAATCCTTGATTAAGGGCCCTGGACATGAGGTCAGCAGAGAAGGAATTGGTACGTGGGATAACCGGAGAAGCAGGCACAGCCTGGTTCAAGGCTTCAGCTGGAGGAACCAAGGTGTCTTCCTCATTATCAGAGTCAGATTCTTCCGCTTCTTCCTCGGTAGGGATAGAGAAGTTGAAGTCCAGATCTGGAAAAGCCTTGATAGCCTTACGCCTAAAGGCAAGCCACCCAGTAGCCCACAAAGTGGTGGCCTCATCCTTCAGCTCTGCCACCTCGTTATCCCTCTGTTTGACCAGGTCTTTTTGCGCCTCGAGCTCCTCGCAGAGCTTGCCGTTTGCCTCGTTGAGGGTGAGGTAATCCTGCTTTGCCTGGCTGAGCTCTTTCTTGGCGTCAAAAGCCTCTTGACTAGCCTTGGTCCAGGCCTCAAATTTGAGCTTCAAATCCTCCTTGGTTATCCGTAGCTCATCTCGAGCTTTCTTCACCCCTTCCTCAGCTCTGACCTTGAAAGTTAGGGTGTGTTTGAGGTCGGAGGCTTGCTTCTCTGCTTGCTCCTTAAGATCTTGCATCTGGGTCCTGAGGTCCTTGTTCTCAAAGGACAATTCAGCAACCTTGAGCTCATACGCCTTCAGAGCCTTAACAGAGCGCTCATAAGATCGAACCCGGTGCAATAGATCCTTCACATGGAGGGCCGTCTGGGGACACAAAGGAAGTTCAGCAAATTACATGAGACTATGAAATGAGAGTAAGTAAAAATGGAAAAGTGGTAGTACTTACAGCAGCTGCACCCTGAAGAGCTGAAGCAATGGATTCCTCAAGGGGCACAGAAACAGCCTTCGTGACGTCAGACTCAGAAAAAATAGAAGAAATAGCTCCCGCAGCAAGATCCATGTTGTCAAAATAAGAATCTTCATCTTCCTCTTCAGGTTCTCTCCTTCTCTTAATAATCTTCCCGGAAGCACTGTATGTGAAAGTGCTGGGTTGGAGATCGGAGATCAATCCCAAAGCTTTCTCGACCTCAGAGGAGGAAGGGGAAGCCTGACCTCCCACTTGAGCTGGTACCAGCGCAGGCTGAGCCTCTAAAGGGAAAGAGGTGGCTGCAATTTGAGGAGTGCCGGATGAGGAAGATAGTGCCTTGGTGGGAGCCAGTTCTTTAGCAGATGAAGAGGGCGAAGGCATCTCCAACCTTGGAACTTTAGCCCGGGTAATAGGGCCGCTCCCAGAGCCGACCTGGGCCTTGCGCTTGCTAGATTTACCGCATTTCATCAGCTCCTCAACCTTAGTCTTGAGCTCTTCGGAAGTAGACTTCATGGTGGAGGGACCTGGAAGGTCTGAGTTGAATCAGGAGATATAAAAAAAAAAGAGGAGAAGGAAAGAAAACAAAAGAGGAGGAGAAAGAAAGTGTCAATGGTATTACCTTCCTCAGCACCTACAACAGATATTGGAATAGCTAAGGTCGCCGGTGGGGGGCTCAGACCTAACTCCACCAGATATCGAGGCTCGATGAGATCAGCGTATCTCTCTGGCTTGACTTTTCCCAATTTCAATAGCACTCTGTTATCTTCAGGGCTGAGCTCAGGCTGACCACCTAAAAAAAAAAAATGCAAGTAAGAGCAAAGCAAGAGGCTCATAAGTTCCAGATTAAAGCTCAGCCAGCTTGAGTAAAGACTCACCCAAGTTTTCTGGTCTAGACCAGGCCGTAGGGATACCAAGAGTATCTGTTTTATCAGCAGGATTATACTCCCAGTTGGTACCCCCAACAAAAAAGAAGTGTTTTTTCCACCCTTTGTGAGAAGTTGGGAGGTAGGTAATAATCTTCCTAGCAGCATTTTGCTTAGAGATATACAGAAAGTCTTCGGAAGAGGTCAGCTTGACATTGAAAAGTTCCATAAGCAGAGAAATGCTAGGAACTCCGCGTTTATGCTTGTTAAAGATGACTAAAAGGCCTACCATAACGCCATAGAAATTGGGGGAGAGCTGAGAAGGGCATACATTGAAGTGTTGCAGAACACTCTTGATAAAGGGGTGCAAGGGAAAACGAAGGCCGTTCTCAAAAGCAGCAAGGAAGAAACAGACCCTCTTACGCACATGCTCTACATAATAGATGGACTTGTCCGGGCACCAGGGTTCGACTCCAGGAGGAAAACCGTAACGAGCTTTGTAAGCTTTCATCAATGCAGGGGCCTCTTTACTATAGCCCACGGCCTCGGCATGCCTAAAGGCAGCCCCCAAGTATGAAGATTTATCAGCAACCCCAACTCCACTCACCTTGCCCTTACCTTTGTCAGGCTTGGGGGGCACGGGTGAAGATGTAGAAGGGGGCTCCTCAGTGCCGGCCTCGGCTTCCACAGCCTCCACACCAGGAAAATTTTCAATCTCATAACCTACATCCCCTAAATCGGTGTCCTCAGACCGATCGCCTAGTAGGGAAACAGAGGAACGGGTAGCACCAGAAGAGGCAGACATGATTGGGCAAGAAAAGGGAAGATTAAAGGAACGATAAAGGGAGGGAACACTAATCAAACTCTCTCTAATAACCCTAGGGTCAGCACAATAGCTCCCAACAGCAAGTATGTGAACGATAGAGCTCCAACCCACAAAACGAGGAAGAGGGGATAGACAACAATCACGATTCCAGCAATAAAAGAACCTAAAAGACCAAAAACGTAACAACCACCTCGAACTCGAGGGATCCAGAACGAGGAAAGATGCGAAAAGGGGGCAGAAAGAGCATACCTAGTTAGGAGAGAGCGACGAACAACGATCCGGGGCCAAATCAAAAGGGGGAAGCACTGTGAGTCCTCGAATCGAACACAAGAAAACCGATTTTGAGCAAGAATCAAGAAAGCTTTGAGACAGAAAGTCAGGAATTCGCAGAGGCAAGAAGTTCAAAGAACAGAGAAGAAGGTGAACAATGGAAAAAGGCGGTTCAGACAGCCGTTTGGGTATTTAAAGCTTGAAAGACGTGGGCTGGAACATGCGCGGGAATCGAGGAAGCCATGATTATTGAAAACCGTCAGAGGATACTTCTCACGTGCACACCAGGGTCAGCCACGTGTATAATTAGCTTGGCCCAAAAAAGCTCAGCCCTTGCCCAAGCTCGCTTGAGGCAGGGGCTGGGAGGCAACTGATGATACCTAAAATAAACCCTAAGCACGAGTTCAGAAAATAAACCCAGTTCAGGAGGTCAGGAAAGATAGGCAGAGCTCATCCAAGCCATAATCAGAGCTCATCCAGCCAGTATTGGGGCTCCCCCAAGCAAGATAATAGGGGAAAAGATGAGGAGACAGCGAGATGATAGCGGACACCTCCGAAGTAGAAGCCAAGCTGGAACTAAGGCGAAAAACCCTTAACCAACCAAGATCCACACCAAATATTAAGGAGGATCCCATGGTAGAAGGCAAAGATCTCGGGATATGGACCATTAAGGCCAGCCATATGGAGTTTAGGTAACTCCGGGGTTGGAGAGAGAGAGGGAGGAAGATCCCTTCATTATAGGAAGTAAAATCGGATTAGAGGTAAGCAGGAGGCTATAAAAGGGGGGTAGGCCTCCATTAAAAGGGATATAGGCAATAGAGCCACGAGAAACCCTAATTTCCTCCATATTACGCTGTAACACACCCAACGCAGTCAATAAGAAAATAGGAGCAAGAGACTCCATTGCAGAGTGGACTAGCCGAGCTCTCAGGCCGGTGAACCACTATAACTCCTTTGTGTTATCTCCCTTTCCTCAATTCCCTTAAACATCAACCAGCATTGTTCGGCATGAGCCTTGTAGCTCTGACACCACACTTAATTTCACGTATACCCATACCCAAAGCTCAGCTTCAGTAGAAAACACCATCACATATGTTTTTTTTAAGACTTCGCCATAACTTAAATAAACCTTTAAACCACTATTTTCTACCAAGTGTATTTCCAACACAACTCATCACTCATGTATTCCTTAATCAATGCGATAGCAACATATATATCTATATTAGTAGTTAATTTAATCTTATACCCGAATTAAAACACAGGGGTTTACATAACTTTTATTTGAAAATTAGGGTATGAAAAACTTTTGGAAAGGGTAGAATCAACAATTGTTTGTTCTAATTTTTTTAATGCATTAACATTAACTAGTGTTATCAAGATAGAGGTGAGATCAAACATTAACTTTCATTTCACTACTCTTACTCAAAATAGTCACAGAATTGATGCACAAACTCAACTTTTAGGACAAAGAAAAAGAAGAGGAGTAAAAACACTCATTTTCACTGTCATTGTTGTCCAATGTCTTTATGTATAAGTATTGATTTCAACTATTTTTCCCTAGAGGTAGTAAGAACACAACGAACCCATTAATCACATGAGGGAGAAAGAAACAAAGAGGTGCATGGAGAGAGATATAAAGAGAGAGGGAGATTGATGGAGGAACAAGCAGATCTACTCTTCAAATTTATAGAGCTTCAAACTACTTGTTATTAATACTCAGACATTTTAGATGCAATGTTTTCTCAAGATGGGGTAAGGCTAGTCATTTGTGAGGTGTATAGAATGTGATAGATTTAGTAACTTTATATTAGAGATTTTAGTGGAGTGGGAATGAATATTTATAGGAGTGAGAAGAGTCCACCCAAAATGAATTGATGAAGAGAAGAGGGGGGGGGGGGGGGAGGGAGGGAGAAGGGGAAGATAAACAAGATAGAGAGTGGCAAAAGAGGGAAAGTGATAAAAAAAAAAAACATTCAATTAGTTTGGTGTACTCAATGGTGCACTGGTAATTAAAAAAATATTCAATTAAAATGGAATAGAGGACAAAAAAGCACATTACATGTCCTTATTACCTTTACAGTACCTTATTTGAACTTAATAACTTTAAAGAGCATCTCGCTGGAATTTTAACTAATTTTTGCATAATTGTTTTACCCTTCGTCAAAATCAAATTAACATGAAGCCAAACTCAATTAATGAGCCTCTAGCCCAAACCAAAACACAAACCTAAGCCCAAATTCAAAACCCTCAAAAAATTATTGGTAAAAATTTTAAAACTTGAATCATTAATGATTGTATGATAAAAAAAAAAGTGAAAATTGGGGATGAGCCTCCTGGATGGACTTATAATGACTTGAGTCCATCAAGGAAACTTATTTGGTGATAAGTCCGTCTTTTATCTTACTAATAAATACTTAAGTCCACTATTTTTTAAAATTTTAAAAATATCTTTAACAGTGTTATTGTGTTCAATTATAGAAACCTTAAAGATCTTGAAAATAGCTTTAAATTAATTTCTTAAATTAGAAATTATTATCTCTTAATTTACTCATAAATTGAAATTCAAATTTATATATATTCTCTCTCTCTCTCTCTCTCTCTCTCTCTCTCTCTCTCTCTCTCGTTAGAAGAAGATCATCTCATTCAATAACAAATGCAAATCTTCACAATAACAATTGCAAACTATAATGTAACATCTATTTTTTTCTTCACAGTAACATCAAATTTTTATGCACAGTAACACAACAACTTTAACAAAACTCAGGAGGATATATGTTGCACAGAAACATTAACGATATATTTTTTTACACAGTAACATCAATGAAATATTTTTTCCTTCACAGTAACAATAATTTTCCCTTACTTTTCACAAAATACGGTCCACAAATCGAAAAATTACATTATTTAGAGTAATAACACATAATCGTCAGTTAAATTATGACATTCATCACCACTTGTGAATGTCAAGACATCGAATATGTAAAAATAATTTTTTTTTCCCTCACAGTAACATCAATTTTTTCACACAAGTAACACAATCAAGCATTTTTCGATTGTATTGCACAACAAAAGATCCAAAAAATTGAAACATATATCATTTAAATTAGTAACAATAAATCGCATTTTGAAATTAGGAATGCAAAAAATAATAAAAATTTTGAAAATTTGAAGGCTTCTTCCTCTGGTTATGAGTTTGAATGCTATAATTTTTATTTTCAATTTTGTTTAATGTTTCATATTGCTATTTTTTTTAGCATGTTATTGTTTTTGTTAGATATGTTACTGTTTTTGTTAAGCATGTTACTATTTTTGTTGAATATGTTATTATTTTTGTTGAACATGTTACTATTTTTGTTGAACATGTTACTATTGTTATTTTTTTAAAATATTAATATTGAATGAACATGTTACTATTGTTATTTTTTAAAAATATTAATATTAAATGTTACTATTTTTTTATATTTAAATGTTACTATTTTTTTGTGTTTAAATGATAATTTTTTTTGTATTTGAATGTTACTATATATGTAAGAGAGAGATATATAGTCTTAATCTATATATGAATATATATATATATATATATATATATATAATAAAGTAGCTAGATTTCTTTGTCTTGAGCTTTTCGCGACTCAGATCATTTGAGAATTGTTGATCCGACGATTTTAATTAAACTTTCATTCATTTTAGAACTCTAAGAATCCTATCTCTAATATAACTCTATTTTTCTCTCTATCTCATACACCCAACTCTCAGACGTATATAACACACTCTCTCTCCCATTTTAAACACACTCTCCCATCTCTCATACTCTCTCTCTATATATAAACATTTGTATGATTTAATCGATGAGAAAATATCACCAATAAAAAAAATTCATACCAATTGCACCAAAAAAATAAAAAAAATTCAAAGCTATCACTAATAAAAAATAACAAGTGATATCAATTGAACCAAAAAAACTAAAAAATTCAAAGTCAAACTAATTACCAATGAAAAAATATCAATGACCAATAAAAAAAATAAGTGAAATCAATTGCACCAAAAAAAATAATATTCTAAACCAACTATCAATTTTTTTTTCCCCTTATTTGCATCGCTTTCCTTTTGCTAATGTTCATATTTTTTAAATATTTGAATAGTGCAAAATAGACATCGAAACGATAAAAAAATCAGTTAAATCAAAAAAAAATTTAAGTAATGAAATTTTGATTTTGTTGATTTGGTTTAATTACAGTCTGAGAATATTTATGTAGCATTCGAGAAGTCATAGCAGCAGATAATTTAAATCAATTGTTCTTGTAGTTACAAGCAGATTCGCTGGTCAATGTTAGTTCAGTTGAGTTTTTTTTTCTAATTTTTGGAAATTTGATTTGTAGTTCAATGTGAACTAGACAACCTATTCATTAGATTTAGCAAGAGGTTGAAAAATGAACATTCATTGGAAAGAAGAGCCACCATGAAGAAATTTATAGCAGAATAATTTTGTAATGGTGTTAATTTAAGTTCATAGAAATTTTCGGATTGTGCTAATGTGATATAATTTTTTCATTTCAATCCTGCACTTCCTTTATTTAAGACATTCTTGGATGCCCAATTTGCTTGACAAATTTTTTGTGTTAAAAGTGCATTCAGGCACGGATAATGACTAATAGATAGATATGAGAGAGAAATTTTTTTAATGTTAGTCAAACTCCTAAAATTTAGGAGTTTTTAATTTTTAGTTTTACTTCACTTCTAAAGGGAAGAGATAGTCTGGTAAAATTGATAAAAAATGGACTTCATAACAAATAAGTTTCCTTGGCGGACTTAAGTCCAAACAAGTACATATAGGGGGACCGACCTCCAAATTTCTCTAAAAAAAATCATAAATTATTGGGTAATTTGGGGCCCGGTCCACTTTTGAAGACTTATTTCGAAATAAGTCCACTCAAAAACTTTGTTCAGGAATAAGATTATTTTGATCTCCATAATCCAAAATACCTCATGCAGTTATATTTCATTAAAACACATTTAAAAACGAAATCAAATTCAAAATTCTTTATTGTTAGATATTTCCTAGATTTGGATTATGTCTCATATTCACACACGCACACACACGCGCGCGCACACACACACACACACAATAGTAACATTCAATTTAATATTTTGAAAAATATTAACATTCAATATTAATATTTCAAAAAAAATAAAATAAAAAATAGTAACATTTCAAAAAATAATAATAATAACATTCAATATTAACATTCAAAATAAAAAATAGTAACATTGAATATTAAAATTTCAAGAAATAAATAAAAAATAGTAACATTCACTACAAAAAAATAGTATACATATGAGAGAAATAGTAACATACAAAACAAAAAATATTAACATTGAATTTATTAGAATTTTAAAAAATAGTAACATTTAATATTGACATTTCCGAAAAATAGTAACAAAAAAAAAAATAGTACATTGAATATTAATAAGCAAGTGATTTGCCGAGTATGCCATGATCAAGAAGAGAAATATCGGACAGAAGTACTACCACCTCTAGAGATAGTATTGGAGAGGCCTGATTGACTCCACTCAACTCCACTCATCAAGCTGCAATATCACTGTCGTTTTGAGATCTAGAGGAGGGTGTGTCGAGACCCGAAGACTGTAATAAAACTCTACTTCCTTTTGATCGACATCTTCGAACACTCGACAATGAGGATGAAGATGACTCGCCAGCATTAGGCTTGATACCATTCAATCCCATTATCTCTGTCTTCCCCAATACCCAACCAATTTACTTCGTTACAGATCCAGAATAAACTTCAGCTTACACACCACCAAACCCCACTTTATTTTTCTTTTTCAAGATTCAGATTCAAAATGCCTGAAACTAGCAATGATTGCATTTCAAAGGATATATAATGGTACGTACTGGGGGTGGTTTCCCTTCTTCCCTATGATGAATTAGAAAGAAGTATATAACTGAGAACAAATAAGGTTGATTGAGGAACCTTTGACCTCCAAGCCAACACAAGTGTTGAAGATAATTGATGATAACCGATGCCTTTATTCCTTACTTCAATTGACTTATATAGCCAATTGATTACAATAGCAGCTAACGAGCTGCAACAACCAAAGCAAGAAAATAGGAAAAAACAGTTACAGGAATTGAATTAAAACAAAATAGGAAAATATCCCTTCATACTAGTTCTAACCTAACAACTTAGACTAGACTTATTCAACAACTATGACTCTTAACAATAAGCCGTAAATAACGAAGTAGGAAGAAATGTTAGGCACGTAACAACTCCCTCCTCCTTAAAAAATAGCCTTGTCCTCAAGGCTATGCTCAGGAAACTGTTTTTGCATTGCGGCAAGATTCTCCCAAGTAGCTTCAGCCAGTGAAAGTCCTTGCCAGTGTATGAGAATTTCCTCCTTGTTCTTCCGCTGACGACGATCTAGAACTGCTTGAGGTTTCGGATATAAGGTCTCTGCATCATTTTCTACAACAGGAAGCTCACCTTGAATAGGATACTTTTCACCAATCTTTTTCTTCAGCAACGAGACGTGGAACACTGGGTGAATTCGCGACTCGATTGGCAATTCCAACTTATAAGACACTGCTCCTATTTTCTTGAGAATCTTGAATGGTCCATAATACTTAGGAGATAGCTTGACATTCTTCCGCATCGAAATTGACGTTTGCCGATATGGTTGGAGCTTCAGATAAACCCAGTCGCCAACTTCAAATTCCCTTTCTCTGTGATGTCCATCATACGCCTTCTTCATACGAGCTTGTGCTTCTTGAAGTCTGGCCTTCAAGTCTATGAGAACCTGATCTCTGCTCCATAACTGTTGATCTACGGATTCCACATTAGTCATACCTGGGACATAAGACAATAAGGTCGGTGGGGGTCTTCCATAAACAACTTCAAAGGGAGTGGTTTTGATGGCGGAATGCCAGCTAGTATTGTAACAATACTTTGCCCACGATAACCATTTTCTCCATTCCTTAGGCTGCGAACTTGTAAAACATCGTAAATACATCTCTACAGTACGATTCACCACTTCGCTTTGACCATCAGTTTGAGGATGGTACGCTGAGCTATAGTTAAAATTAGTACCATTCATCTTGAATAACTCTGACCAAAATAAGCTTGTGAATGTAGGATCACGATCACAAACAATTGTTCTTGGCATCCCATGCAACTTGAAAATATTATCGAAGAAAATTTGTGCAACACCCATAGCCGTATATGGATGCGATATGGGAATAAAATGTGCATACTTCGATAATCTATCAACAACTACAAAAATAGTAGTTTTCCCTTTTGACAAAGGTAGACCATCTATGAAATCCATTGATATGCATACCTGACTCGGGATAGGCAGTGGTTGGAGGAGTCCCGCAGGAGCAAGTTGTTCAGCCTTGTTTTGCTGGCATATGTCACAGGCTGCAATAAATTTTTTGATATGTCTTCTCATTCCCACCCAATAAAAATTTCCACGAACTCGCTGAAGAGTCTTCTGGTACCCTTCGTGAGTGCTGTTATGGAACTGCCCAATAATGTCAGGAATTAAAGAAGAATCTGCAGCAAGATAAATTCTTTCCTTCAAGAAAACAACTCCATCTCTAAATTCCCATGGACCCATAACTTCATAACTCATGATACGTTGAGTCAGTTCTCTCAAAACTGAATTAGACTTTACTTCCTCCTTGATAGCTTCTATCCAATTTGGAATTGGTTGTGAGATAGCAATCAATTCCCCTTTTCCTTCTCCATTTATTTCTTCTTCTCTTCTGGAAAGTGCATCAGCCACAATATTTTCCTTTCCCTTCTTGTATTCAATCACAAAATCGAACCCCATCAATTTGTATAACCACCTCTGTTGAGCGGTGGTAGTTATGGACTGCACCCATAGATACTTCAAGCTTTGATGATCGGTTCTCACCACAAATTGTTGACCCAATAAATACGGACGCCACTTTTGCACAGCCAATACTAACGCCAGAATTTTCTTTTTGTACGTCGACAGCAACAGGTTCTTTCCTTTCAATGCATGACTATAAAATGTTATTGGTCGATCCTGCATTAAAATGGCTCCCACGCCCGATCCACTAGCATCACATTCCACAATAAATTTGCTTGAAAAATTAGACAACGCCAACACAGGAGCTGTAGACATAGACTCCTTTAATTTCTGAAATGCTGCTTCAGCCGTGGGTGACCATTGGAAGGAGTCTTTTTTCAACATTTTGGTCAGTGGTCCAGCTATTTTACTGAAGTTCTGGATGAACTTTCGATAATATCCTGTCAATCCAAGGAAGCCTCTCATGGCCTTAGGCGTAGTGGGCTTAGGCCAGTGCCTCATAGCTGCAACTTTTTCCGGGTCGACGGCAACTCCCACATCCGAAATTACATGACCATGGTATTGGACTTCTCTTTGGCCAAATTGACACTTTTCTTTCTTAACATATAACTTGTGAGACCTTAGTATAGCTAGTGTGGTTCTTAAATGTTGAAGATGTTCATCCCAAGATTTACTGTATACAAGAATATCATCAAAGAAGACTAAGATAAATTTTCGCAAGTAATCGTGAAATACCTCATTCACTAAAGCTTGGAATGACGATGGAGCATTGGAAAGGCCGAACGACATTACTAGAAACTCGTAATGGCCATGATGCGTCCGAAAAGCAGTCTTGTCAATGTCCTCCGGTATCACGCGAATTTGATGATACCCGCTTCGCAAATCAAGCTTGGAGAATATTTTAGCCCCATTTAATTCGTCTAATAACTCATCAATGACTGGAATCGGAAACTTGTCTTTAATCGTAATCTTGTTAAGAGCACGATAATCAACGCACATACACCACGATCCATCATGTTTTTTAACTAAGATGACGGGTGACGAGTAGGGACTATTACTAGGTCTTATCACACCTGTCGAGTGCATGTCAGCCACCAACCTTTCGATTTCAGCCTTCTGATAGTGTGGATAGCGGTAAGGTTTAACACACACCGGCCCATGCCCTGCTACCAAGGGAATTTTGTGGTCGTGAACTCTTGGTGGTGGTAAACCAATTGGCTCTTCAAAGACATCTTGGAAGTCTGCCAGAAGCTGTTTTAATTGTGGAGGTTGGTAGCCATCCACAGGATTCGAAAGTTGAGTCCCAAGGAAGAATAATTGGAACAAGACCCCCTTGTTACATTTTCTTGCTTCACGAATGAATTTTAAATCCCCAACCAGCTGATCGTTGGGACAAGATTCTCCTTGTAAAGCCACCTCTGCATCTGCCACCTTGAACTTCATTTGTAACTTAGCAAAGTCCCATAAGATTGGACCAAGTGTACGGAGCCATTGTGTGCCCAAAACAATATCATATCCTTCTAATGGAATCAAATAGAAATCCACAAAAATCGGTATTCCTTGTAAAATTAATTTTACATTCGTGCACTTACCTTGACTGGATAGTCGCTCTCCTGATGCAACCATAACTTCGAATTGCCCTCCCTTCATAGGTTTTAAGCCCACTTTTTTAGCAAGACTTTCACTTATAAAGTTATGGGTGCTTCCCGAGTCCACCAAAACAATGGTTTGTATGCGCCCAATGCTCCCCTTTATCCTCATTGTTTCTAATGCTCGTGAACCAGACATAGCATGCAAAGAAATTGCAGGCATATCGTCTAATGCTTCACGACCATTTGCTTCTACATCCATTACAACATCTCCATCCTCTTCTGCATTACAAACTTCGAGCAAGAATAACTTTTTGCAACGATGACCAGGAACAAACTTTTTGTTACAATTATAGCATAGTCCCTTCACACGTCGCTCTTGCATTTCAACTAGTGATAGTCGTCTGACCGGGAGATGTGAGCTGCTGGTCGTTGTATCTTTGTTTGTCGGGAACACCTTCTTCGGATCAGGTGTTGACACAATACGTCGTTGCGCAGCATTGCGGGCCTCATAAAGGCGAGCCAACCCAATTGCAGATGACAAAGATGCAGGACACCCAGCTAATACATCAGCTTTGATGGAATCTTTCAACGCACTAATGAAACATCTAACTTGACGATTTTGAGGAAGGTATCCGACTTTAGCTAACAACTTCTCAAAATGAGTCTGATAGTCACGTACTAAACCGGTTTGCTGGAGTTTGGTTAACTCCCCGAAGAAATCTTGAAATTTAGTAGCGCTATACCGATGGTCTAAGCCATCATGAAACTCTTGCCAAGTCATTACCCCCTTTTCTTGCTTAAGTAATTGAAACCATAACTGAGCGTCCCCTTCCAGATGAAAGGAGGCAAGAGCCACCCGATCTTCTTCCGGGGTGTGATTGAACTCAAAGAATTGTTCAACCCTACAAAACCAACTCGTGGTGTCCTCTGCACCATTGAATCGAGGAAAATCGAGTTTCACGAACCTTGGTGCGTATTGCAATCCCTGCTGATGTGTCCCAAGAGTGTTGCCAAATCGCCTATTAGGATTTGGGAGTGGAGCCATCGAATTTTCTCCTTCCTGATCATGTTGAAGATTGGATACTGGTGAGTTGATGCGTGTGTTGAGTTGCATAGAAAGTTCATTAAGTTTCTCCAAAATTTGTTGTTGTCCCGTAGTGAGAGAATTTACATCATTCTCCAGCTTCTCCACTCGTGAATCCATCCTGGTGCTCTGATACCACTGTGGTACGTACTGGGGGTGGTTTCCCTTCTTCCCTATGATGAATTAGAAAGAAGTATATAACTAAGAACAAATAAGGTTGATTGAGGAACCTTTGACCTCCAAGCCAACACAAGTGTTGAAGATAATTGATGATAACCGATGCCTTTATTCCTTACTTCAATTGACTTATATAGCCAATTGATTACAATAGCAGCTAACGTGCTGCAACAACCAAAGCAAGAAAATAGGAAAAACAGTTACAAGAACTGAATTAAAACAAAATAGGAAAATATCCCTTCATACTAGTTCTAACCTAACAACTTAGACTAGACTTATTCAACAACTATGACTCTTAACAATAAGCCGTAAATAACGAAGTAGGAAGAAATGTTAGGCACGTAACATATAACTACATTGATGTTTATGTATATATCAAAGAGAGAGAGAGAGAAAGAGCGTCTTCTCTGCTTGTGTTTGGGGATTTGAATTATAACTTATCCGGAAGATGGAACAATAATAATTGATGGTGTGTGTTGCACAATTGAGCAAACCTAGTGATCTTAGGGGATTAATGGGACACTAAACGCTTCTAGGCTCTTAAGACTTGAACAAGAGAGATGGGGGATGGTGCAAAAAGTGTTTATAGTGGTTCACCAATTCGGGAGTTCGGCTATTCCACTCTTAAGGGAGTCTCTTGCTCCTGGGGGAAATTTTATTGATAAAGGGAGAAAGATTACACAGGGTACTTGCTTAGGCTAGTTGCTTGTGTCCTTTTGTGAGGGATATCTGATTGAGCAAAAACGTTGTTGTTTCCTAACCCCTAAACATCACCATTTGACATGTGTATATGGCTTATGTGTGAAAGGGAGTGTCACTCTCCCTCGGGGTGATGCAAGAGATTAGGCAACAACGAATTGGTGGAAAATGAAATGAACAAAATGTATGAAATGAAATGTGTGAACAAAAGTGCTCCCCAATCGCAAGAAGTCTTTTGCGTGTCGTGTTTTACTTGGTGGTATTCCAAGGTCGTCTCCTCAGGGAAGGAAAGTTCAAGTGTGTGAAGGTGATTTTGTCAAAAAGAGAAAGTGTAAAATCTTTTAATTTGTTTTGGTGATTGGAGTTTGTGAATGGAAATGCAAGAAAAACAAATGTTGGTTAATCCGAAGAGATCATTCCAATGGGAATACCAAATCAACTCAAGCCTTCCTCCAATAGAGCCTAGAAGTACGATTGATTCGTGGGAAGCTCGGGACTAAAATGGAGGTGAGGATTCAAGCATACCCCGTGACAATGCCTACGGTGTATCAAGAACTCATAACCATGTCCTCACCCCAACCCAGTCAAACCGAGCCATCGTACTCTGAGAGGAGGAATGGAAAAGAGTTGAAGTGGCACACCCAAGAGGAGTTCTCCCTTGGATTAACCAACTTAAAATCTAGCTACTCATGAAAGCAAGACGAAAATACATAATGTAAAGAGACATAATGGATAAATGAAGATTAGAACTTAAACTAATGCAAGAAATCATAAACTAAGAAGAACAATATTCAATACCCATTTTAAAGCAAGAAATGAAGAAAACTTAACATAAAAATGGTGAAATGTAAAATGTAAGATAAACTTGCAATGAACTTAAAGTAAATGACATTAAAGACTTTAAACAAAGTTCAGAATATCCTTACAAAAGATTACAAGACAATGTAATGAAGAAAATGCAAAAATATCAACTTCGAGCACTATTCATCTTCTTCTTCCTGGAACTACTCCTAAGCTTAGGTAGCCACCCTTTGCAATGCTGAATAATGCTGAGTATAAGGAGTGTGAGCCTTCAAATTTCGTGCATGGTGGTCCCCCCTAGCTGTGTGAAAGGCCTCCATCAATAGGGGGCTGAATGGATGGGTGTTGCAGGCTAGGACAAGCCTCGCCCAGGCTATCCCTTCTCTCCCATCCTCATTAATGCAATGGCCTCCAAAGTCTTTTAATTGTGTAAGAGAGGCATGGAAATGTTGGGGGGCAAGTGGGAGAAGTGTAGGTGGGACCCCAAGCAAGTGGAGATGAGTTGCAGGCGTTTTTGGGCTGTTCATACACCAGTAGCTTCGGCGTACCGGTACTGAGTACCGGTACGGTACAGTACCGGTACGGCGTACCGGTATGATTTTTCTGCTCCGGACCAGTCTTCGTAGAATTGTCATAACTTTTGATCCAACAGTCTGATTGGGCTGAAATTTTGACACAATATAGAAGACATCCAGATCTAAAACTTTTATGTTTTGAACTTTTTCAGATTCGAAGTGGATCATGGTCCAAATGGAGGAAAACCGAGACTCTTCAACCCAGTGGTGTGGCTGCTGGCACTTTTGTTCCCAAACACCAATACCTCCTTGATTTCTTCACTTTTAAGCCTTCAAATCTTCATGTAATGTGTACATGCCCTCACCACACATCCATCATAGTTGCAAGGTCCTAAAATACATGATTTAAGCTATAAAAACATGCAACCTCGAGAATTCAACATTATTCATAAAATCGATTAACTCTAAGTACGTAGATGCAAAAGTTGAGTTAAAATGCATGTAATGAGGCCTTGAAATATACAATATTTTGTGCTCATCAATATCCACCTTATTTGTAGTCTTTAGAGGCCTTGCATGATCCTGTACGTGATCTTTGTCTTTTTCTTGTAACAGTTGTGCCTTTTATGCGATTGTCATGTACATTGTTGAGACGTTTACGACTTCTTTACTCAAATATAAGACTATTATGTTATGTGTGGTGTTAGGGTGAAAGTCAGCTCTCTTCTGTGCTATTCCTATGGATGTGCAGTTGCTGGGGAGTACATACCGACCTCAAATTTCCTAATCATCCGTGATGGGCTAAGTGACTTGAGCTTGGAAGGTTCGAGCTGAATACCTGAGCTCAACCTTAGACATATTTTGTGCATGATCAATAGTAATGGAGAGGAATATGGAGACTTCGATTGGAGAGTGGCCATCGATTTTGTTATAGCCACCAATTCTTTTAGCCGATCCACCATTTTTTGACAAGAACACTCCAGGAACACAAGCCCAGCTTGTGTACTGACTCACTTCGCTGGAATTTGATGCCCTATCATCCCATGAATTCTTGACACCTTGTTCTTGAACCAGTACATCCAGTTGCTCTCAGCTTTGCGTGACTCGCCTCCAAATTTCAAAATTGATCCATCAGTGCTCGGTAGACAATGGTCCCCGAGTGAATACAACAACATTGCATATTTGAACGTAGAGTATAAGCATAAGAAGAAGATGAGTAGATATGAATTTTAGATTTTATAAAAGATCTTCATTTAGCGTAATTTATAGGTAATTGGTTTCTCAATTTAAAATTTACTTTGAAATTTACTTAGAATGGGATTCTTTTTTAGACTTAGCTACTTACTAAGCAAATAATAATAGAGCTTAAAATCAAATATGTTTTGATGGTACTCAAAATTAATCCTAAGTAGGAGCTCAGCCCAGGAGATCAGGTCCGAAGGTCGGCTCGAAGCTCTAGAGTTCAGAGGACCAGAGCTCGAGCTCCACCCAAGCGGAATAGTAGCCGAAATGATAAGAAAGCAGTTGGATAACAGCTGGCACTCCCAAAACAGTAGCCAAGCAACGTCCCAGGCGTAAAACTCTCAATCGACCAAGATCCCCTCCCAGAATTAAGGGGGATCCCATGAACGAAGGGCAATGATCTCGGTAGAGATCTCTTAGGGTTAGGAATAGCATTATAAGTATTGTACATTACCCCAAACGGGGGAGAGAACCCGAGTAATCTAAAAAGGACTCTGTAAATTTCTTGGATATTGAATAAAGAAAGAGGAGCAAGAGCCTCCATTACAGAAGTGGACTAGCCGAGCTCATCAGCCGGTGAACCACTATATCTCCATTGTGTTGCATATATTACACTTCAGATAACTAGAGCATTCATCCACCAAGTCAAGAGCCTTGTAGCTCAGATCTATCCCGTACAATTGAACCCAACCCCACTGCTCATTCACGTGAAATAACACCATCAGTTTGGCGCCGTCTGTGGGAACGACAGTTCTTGTTACAAATATACTGATTTTTCAGTGACTGATGGTCTCTACACGAAACATGAGTAAAATTCAGATGAATCCCCCAAGAGTGCAGAATCTACAAGAGGTCACTAGTGGGAGGCAACCGAAAAACCTTCATGATTTCGTACCCCCCGCTGAAGACAACCCGCCTACGGTGGATCCCCCCGCCAACAATGAACTAGATGCCCTTCGTCTAGTCAATCAACGCTTACTTCAACAAAACGAGGAACTCATGAAGCTCTTACGAGGCCCTCAACAGACGCAACCAGCCCAGCAAGGCCAGAATGACCTTCCTCGCAGGGAACGACAATACCTTGATCCCCTCAGGGAAGCGAACGAAGGAGGGGAGAGCAGTCAGGGACCCCAGCAGCCGCCTAGGAGGGGGGTTAATGAAGAAGCACAACGCCAAAACGAAGGGCTAGAGAGAAATGATTTCCTTCATTTCCAACAGGAGAGAATTGAGCAATATTGGGAGCACCGCTTCAAGGACATCCAACAAGAGCTCAGCCATATGAGAGAGGCAGTGAAGGTCAAAAATCCAGTAACAATGGATGCCTTGGTGCAACAAACTGAATCCCCATTCACTCCCGGGGTACTGCATTTCCCTCTTCCTCTGAAATTCAGAATGCCTCAGATAGAGGTTTTCGATGGGACAAAAGATCCCGTAGATCACCTCAACACCTACAAAAACCAGATGGAGCTGCATGGGTACCAGGATCCTGTGCGTTGTAGGGCCTTTGCCATCACCCTGAAGGGGTAAGCCTTAGCATGGTTCAATAGGCTTTCCCCAGCTTCGATCTCATCTTTCAAAGAACTCTCCATTTCCTTTGTGTCTCACTTCATCGGAGCTTGGATCTACAGGAAGCCGAGCTATCATTTATTAAATGTAAAGCAAAGACCTGATGAGAACCTGCGATCCTATGTACAGAGATTCAATTCAGAATCTCTGAAGGTGGATGTCCCGGATGAAAAAATTTTCATTACTGCTTTCATTGCGGGGCTAGGAGTACAATCAAAGGACTTGATGTTCTCTATATCAAAGAACCCTCAAGCAAGCATGGCTGAAGTGTTAGCCAAGGCAGAAAAGTACATAAACGGTGAAGAAGCACTCCTTTCAAAGGTGGGGAGCGCATCATCACGCAAGGAGAAGGGGAAAGAAGAAAAGAAGAGGGACCGGAGTCCCAGGAAGGAAAAAGAATGGGAAAGGTCTCCAAGGAGGGATAGAGATCGTTCCCCGAAGAGAAGAGGAAACGTTAGAGACCGCTTAGGCCCTCTGCAGCCTGAGCTGCAGCCTAGATATGCACCTCGGCAATTTACCCCGTTCACTGCGGCTGTGTCCCAAGTTCTGTACGAGGTCCAGAACGAGAAGTTCTTGAGATGGCCACCTCGGATGAAGGCAGATCCAGCAAAGAGAGACCCCACAAAGTATTGTGACTACCACAGAGATCATGGTCACCATACCGATGACTGCATTCAGCTAAAAAAGAAGATCGAGTTCTTAATCCAGCGAGGGCAGTTACGTCGCTTTGTGGCCCATGACAATCAAAATCGAGCTCCTCCACCACAGCCTCAACAGCAAGCACCTGCGCCACATCAGCAGCCTCTAGGTGAAATCAGAGTAATATCTGGAGGGTTTGCGGGAGACAGAGAATCCAGTTCGGCTAGGAAAGCTCACCTCAGACGAATCAGAGCCGAAGAAGCTCTCGAAATGCATACTGTGTCTAAAGCACCACGACTGAACACTGTTATCACCTTTTCAGATTCTGACTTAGAGGGATGTCAGTACCCCCATGATGATCCCTTGGTGGTAAGAGTTGTGGTAGCCAATAGAACCGTTCATCGAGTTCTGATCGATAACGGAAGCTCGGCAGATATCATTTTTGCGCCTGCGTTCGATAAGATGGACATAGGAAGGGAAAAACTTGAACCTGTAAGTACCCACTTGCTAGGTTTCTCAGGAGAAAGGGTGCTCCCCTTAGGGTCGATCCAACTTGTGCTCACCCTAGGAGATCCGCCTTGTCAAGCCATCACAACCGTAAAATTCTTAGTGGTAGATGCACCCTCCGCATACAACATCCTGCTTAGAAGACCTTCCCTTAATTCAATGAGGGCTATTCCATCAGCCTATCACTTGGTCGTCAAATTTCCAACGGAAAACGGAATCGGAGTGGTCCGGGGAGACCAGCGTGTAGCAAGGGAATGCTACATGGCGTCTGTGAAGATGAAGGAGGTTGAGAATATCCAGTTGGATGAACTGGACATGAGGGATGAGCTGGAAACCAGACCAATCCCATCAGAAGAGCTAGAACCTATACAGCTAGATGGAGAGCCTGAACACCTTGTTTATGTAGGATCCAAGCTGAGCAGAGTGGTTAAGGAACTTCTCATCCAGTTTCTGAGGCAAAACGTGGAGGTGTTTTCCTGGAAACAAGAAGATATGGAGGGAATCGAGCCCTCAATAATCACGCATAGGCTCAGCGTGAATCCGAGCTGCAAACCCATCAAACAGAAGAGGAGGAGTTTCGCCCCAGAGCATCAAAAATCCATTAATGAAGAGGTCAACAAACTTCTCCATGCCAGAGCCATTAGGGAGGTGGATTACCCAGTGTGGCTAGCTAATGTTGTCCTCGTTAAGAAGACCAACAGCAAGTGGCGTCTTTGCATCGACTTTACTGACCTCAATCGGGCTTGCCCCAAGGAAAGTTTCCCCTTACCTCGGATAGACTTGATTGTGGATGCCACCACCGGGTATGAGCTCCTCAGCTTCATGGACGTTTTTTTCGGATATAATCAGATTAGAATGGACCCTAATGACCAGGAGAAGACATCCTTCATAACCGAGCAAGGGACGTACTGCTACCAGGTTATGCCCTTCGGTTTGAAGAATGTTGTAGCCACCTATCAACGCCTAGTGAATAAAATGTTCCAAAAGCAGATCGAACGACCATGGAAGTTTACATTGATGATATGTTGGTCAAATCACTAAAAGCAGAGCTCCATATCAAACATTTGGCGGAATCTTTCCAGATCTTAAAAGAATACAAAATGAAGCTCAATCCCGCCAAGTGTGCCTTTGGAGTCTCTGCTGGAAAGTTTCTGGGCTTCATAGTCAATAGCAGAGGAATAGAGGTGAACCCAGAGAAAGTACAGACGGTACTGGATATGCAACCTCCGTCCAATACAAGGGAGGTACAGCGTCTGACAGGAAGAATAGCTGCCTTAAGCCGCTTTATGTCTAGATCGAGCGACAAATGTCAACCTTTCTTTCAAGTATTAAAGAAGGCCTTCCAGTGGAATGCCCAGTGTGAGGAAGCGTTCAGAGCACTGAAAAATTATCTGAGTTCCCCATCTACTCTAGTGAGCCCGGTGGAAGGTGAGGTCCTTACTCTCTATTTAGCTGTCTCAGATTTCTCAACAAGCGCAGCGCTAGTAAGGGAGCATGATAGAGCTCAGCAACCGGTCTATTACTGTAGCAGAGCTCTGAGGGGGGCAGAGGAGAGATATCCTAAGATGGAGAAGCTTGTTTTAGCCTTAGTTACGACTGCCAGGAGGCTTAGGCCATACTTCCAAGCTCACACTATCGAGATTCCAACAGATCAGCCAATGAAACAAGTGTTAAGTAAACCGGAGACTTCGGGTAGGCTGGTTAAATGGGTCATTGAGCTCAGTGAGTTTGATATCAGGTATAAACCAAGGACAGCCATCAAAGGGCAAGTGCTAGCTGACTTCATTGCAGAATTCACAACAGGAACACCCACGGGGGCCACGCAGCTGGTACCTGGTCTCCCCATGTGGAAACTTTCTGTAGATGGAGCTGCCAACGCCCAGGGTAGCGGTGCTGGCCTAATTTTGACCTCCCCTGATGAAATAGATGTTGAGTATGCATTGAGGTTTGGGTTTAAGGCCTCGAACAACGAGGCAGAATATGAGGCCGTTATAGCAGGCTTAAATCTTGCCCACTCGATGGAGGCAGAACAGCTGGAGATCTTCAGTGACTCTCTGCTCGTGGTGAAGCAGATAGAGGGGTCCTACGAGGCCAAGGGTGAGAAAATGATCATTTACCTCAGAAAGGTACAGGAGTTGATCAGGAAATTTGTGTAAGTCAAGATTATACATGTCCCCAGATCAGAGAACTCTCAAGCAGATGCGCTGGCAAGGTTAGCAACTGCTTCACAGGAGAATTTAGATAGGTTGATACTAGTAGAGCAGTTGGCGGAGCCATCAGTAGGAGTGGAGAAGGAGGAAGTTTTCCCAGTCCTTTCCCCACCTGTCTGGATGGACTCAATTAGGGAATATCTTCAGAACGAAACTTTGTCGGCAGACCCCAAGGAGGCTGCAAAGACAAGGGTAAGGTCAGCCAGATTTTCTATTTTACAGGGAAACTTGTATAAGCGAGGATTCTCGATGCCTCTCCTCAAATGTGTAGGGGATGAGGATGCCGATTACATACTTAGGGAGATTCATGAAGGAATTTGCGGTAACCACATCGGAGCTCGAACCTTGGCAAGAAAAGCCTTGAGGCAGGGATATTACTGGCCCACCATGTTAAAGGATGCCACCGACCTGGTTAAAAAATGTAAGGTGTGTCAGATACATGCCAATATCTCTCATTGCCCACCAGAGTTCTTGACGTCGGTGGTAAGCCCTTGGCCTTTTCAGCAATGGGGATTGGACATCCTTGGCCCTCTTCCCACCAGTGTAGGACAATGTAAATTTGCCATAATTGGAGTGGACTATTTCACTAAATGGGCAGAGGTGTAGCCTCTGGCAACAATCACAGAGCAAAAAGTTCAGAATTTCGCATGGAAATCTATAGTCTGTAGGTTTGGGGTACCTAGAGCAATTGTCTCTGATAATGGGAAACAGTTTGATAAACCGAAGTTCAAGAAGTTTTGCGCAGAGCTGGGAATAAAAAATTATTTCTCGGCCCCAGCCCATCCACAGTCAAATGGACAAGCAGAGGTGACGATCAGGATGATCAAAGCGGCCTTGAAGACCAAGCTCGAGTCTTTGAAGGGAAAATGGGTCGAGTATATCCCAGAAGTGTTGTGGGCATACAGAACAACCCCTAAGGCAGCAACTCAGGAGACACCGTTTTCTTTGGCTTTCAGAACCGAAGTAGTTTCGCCTGTAGAAATAGGGTTACCATCCCCTAGAACCGAGCTCGCGGAACCAGAACATAACAATGAATCCCTCCTGCTGAACCTCGACCTCTTAGACGAAAGAAGAGAGAGAGCTCTGCAGCACATTCAGAGTTATTAGAGAAAAACCGCAAGATACTACGACAGGAAGGTAAAGCACAGAAGTTTCAAGGTTAGAGACTTGGTGCTTATGAGGCTTTTGCTTGCGAGAAAAGACCCCACGCACAGGAAATTGGGGCCAAACTGGGAAGGCCCCTACGTCGTTTCAAGAGTGATTAGGCCGGGGAATTATGAGTTACAAACAGAAGAAGGAAAGATCCTACCTCACTCTTGGAATGCTGAGCATCTTAAGAAGTTCTTTCAGTAAGTTTTTCTTGTAATAAAGTTATTTTCAATAAAAATAGCAAGTTTTTGATTCATCCTCATAATGAACGATAAGCTCCTAAGCTTATAAAATTCAAGATGGGCTCTTCAGCTCATAAATAAACGATAAGCTCCTAAGCTTATAAAATTCAAGAGGGGCTCTTCAGCTTATAAATAAACGATAAGCTCCTAAACTTATAAAATTCAAGACGAGTTCTTCAGCTCATGAATAGACGATAAGCTTCTAAGCTTATAAAATTCAAGATGAGCTCTTCAGCTCATGAATAAACGATAAGCTCCTAAGCTTATAAAATTGAAAATGAGCTCTTCAGCTCATGAATGAACGATAGGCTCCTAAGCTTATAAAATTCAAGATGAGCTCTTCAGCTCATGAATGAACGACAGGCTCCTAAGCTTATAAAATTCAAGATGAGCTCCTAAGCTCATTTGATAAGAAATGAGTTCTACAGCTTAAGACAGGCTCCTCAGCCTATTAACCTCAGGATGAGCCCCTTTGCTCATATTATAAGAGAGGAGCTCTTCAGCTCCTAAAAAGGAAGGGATGGATTCCTTAGCTCATCTGTATGTGTACGTGTTCAAAAAAAAAAAAGAGTGAGAGAGAGAGAAGGGGATCTGGCATTCTAGATTCATGGTTACAAGCATTCAGGAAGAAGCAAAAGTTAAACAAAAGTCTGACATTGTATTAATCAAAAGGAAGTACAAGAAGGTAAAGCTCCTAGTTCTTTCTAAGTTGCTGCCTCGGTTCGGCTACCTCTCCTCTCAGGCGGGCATTCTCCTCTTTCAGCTCGTCCCTTTCCCTCTCAGCCTCAGTGAGCGCTTGGAGAAGCTTCTCACCTGCGGAAGTAAACAAGATAGTAGCAAGAGAGGAATCTGGCGAGGAGGAACCATCTCTCTTGCGCCTCTTCGAGGACCCACCAACATCCCCCTCCTTGTCAGATTCAGAAGGAGAAGTCCAAGGAGAGTCTGGGAAAGAAGAGAACTCCCAAGAGGTTGCCTCAGCGCCAAGCAAATAGAGATTTTCCCGAGTCATCAGATCTGAAAAAGGCTTGGGCTCTACGAGCAGTAGCTCATCAATGTTCATCATCTCTGGCAAATCCAGATCAGGGGGACCTACGCAACAAGAACATAATAAGAATAAATCCTCACAAAAATGGTCGAGAGGGCTCTGCTTAAGCATACCTATTCGGGAGAAGCTCTTCCAGGACCGTGGAATCCTAGTACGAGGGCAGCGTAGCTCGGGAGAACGCCAGGACTTCCCAGAGGCAAAAAAGAAGCGTTGAGACCACCCTTCAGGGGAGGCAGGGAGATCCAGAACCAATTGGGGTAAATCGAAATGCCTCCAACAAAAGAAATTGAAGCAGGGGAGATCATCCTCTTCAATCTCGAAAAAGTAAAGGAACTCGGCAACAGAAGGGAACCTACCATTGCCATACAGGCGCCAGAAAAGGAAAAAACTGACTATAGCAGCCCATCCTCGAGGTGAAAGACGGGAGGGGCACAAGTCATAGTAGGCTAGAATTCGCCCAATGGAAGGATGAATAGGAAGGCGAAGCCCCATGTCCATGGCACCCTCAAAAAAATAAACTTCCCCTCGGGGAAGGTAATTACAAGGCTCATCAGGGGTGGGAACTCGCAAAGGCAAGTCAAGCTCAGGGAATAATCATTTTTTTATGACTACCAAATCAGAAGACTCTATTGTTGAAGGAGACAAGTAGCGACAATGCCACTTCCAGACAATTCCGAAAGAAGTACGTTTTTTGAACAAAGGAGAAATAGGGGCAGCCATCAGGATTGCAATGAGAATAGAAGGTAACCATGAAGATTCAAGAAGAGACTCTAAAACAAAAAAAAATTTGGCAAAAGAGAAAGAAACATAGGAGATATTAGAAGCCTTGGGGAAAATCGTGGGTTTTTATGAAACCAAGAACCACACGAAAGGCAGAGTCGGCGGTCCTTTTGGTTTCCTAATTAATAAAGGTAGTTACAGTTTTGGAAAATAGTTGGGTAAATGCGGGAAGGTGAATCAGCACAAGATAACCCCTCCCAACCCATTCAATACAATTGGAAATAAGTCTGACCCCGCCTAAACATAATATTCCTCATACTTCTTTGAGTTGAGGTCAGCTCGGTTGGCAGCCTAGCATCTCCATAGCAAGTTTTTGAGACCTCCAATTCTAAGAACCATGCTCATATCATGGATAAAATGGGCTAGTACTTCTCAGGCTCATTGGTCTTCAAAGTCTTCACATATGTAGCAATATGTCCCCAGCAGGTCAACCGCTGAAAGAGGTCAAGCATCAAGTTATTTGCCATCTTTTTCAAGTCCAGCAAACCTCTTGCCACCGCGGGGGAGGCCAAGTTTCACATCCTGAAAGGCTCTAAGAAGACCTCTTACTTTCAAAAGACTCAAAAAGCAAGGCCTCATGATCTCAACAATCCTTAACATCCAATTAGCTCTGCAGCCATTAACTTGGTACGTCAGCAGCTCTTTTGAACATCCAATTTTGATAATCTTGCCTGGAAGGAGAACTAAAGAACTCCTCCAAGCAAGGGGGGGAAGGGGAATACAGTCAGAGAAAAAGGGATGCAAAATAAAATGAGTACAGACAAGGAACGCAGACAAGAAAGACAATTAACCTTAAAAGAATAAGCAATGATGGAATAGCTCCAAAAACAAAAGCAAAAGCAAAGCGTATTCATCATTTACACCAACAATTTAAAAGTATATCCAGTATTTACATCAATAATTTGAAAGTGTGGATTCCTAAGGTCCTGAAGGGCATGAGGGGAAGAGCCCCGCAGGTCAGCAGAAGAAGTGCTTGTGGGATCAGCAGATGAAGCTTCCGGCAGAATAGCAGTCGAAGTCTCTGGAATAGTCGATAGAGCAGAAACCTCAACTTTAGTTAAAGCCCTCGTCACCAGGTCAGCAGAGAAAGGGGCTGCAGCAGAAAGGTCAGCAGGAGCAGGAGCCAGGGAAACTTCAGAGGTACCCGAGGTAGCAGCAGATACAGTGATGGGAATGCTTTGAGCTTGAACCCCAGCCGATGAGGTAGGGAACTCAGAACCCGTGGGAACTCCTTCGAAGGCAAGGGTCGAGCTAGGCACCTCTGCCTCCTTTTCGACTGAAGCTCCCACATCTTCCTCAGCAGGAACGTCAAAGTTGAAGTCCAGTTCGGGGTAGGCTTCCTCGGCTATCTCCTGAAAAAAAATCCACCCCTTAGCCCATTTAGTAACAACATCATCCTTCAACTTGGCAACCAGATCATCCCTCTCCCTAACAGCTGCTCTCTGGATTTCAAGCTCAGCAAGCAAGACGTTGTGCGCCTCTCCCAACACACTATATTCATTTTTCATCTCGTTATAAGAACTCAAGGCCTCAAACTTCTCCTAGTTTACCTTGACCCAAGCTTCGGTCTTGAGTTTGAGTTCCTCCGAGACCTTTTTGAGGTCATCTTTACTCTTCTTCTCCTCCTCTACGACTTTCTTCTTCTGTGCCTCCAAGCTCTTGATGGTAGAAGCTTGCTTCTCCGCATGCTCTCGAAGACTCTGAAGTTGGGCTTGGAGGTCGTCATTAGTAAAGGTCAGCTCTGCGGCTTTGAATTCCCATGCCTTGGACGCCTTAACAGAGCTCTCCATGGAACAGATTCGACTCAGCAAACCCCTCACATGTATAGCCAGCTGAGAAAAAACACGATCAGAAATAGGGAGTAAAAGAAAAAAGACAAGCATAAGGTGGAAGCTTATAGAAGAATGACAGGTACTTACAGCTGTAGTCCCGTAAAGAGCTGAGTTAATGGAGCTCTCGAGAGGCATAGTAGCAGCCCTCAGAACATCAGAATCAGGAATGATGGAAGTAATGGCACCTGCGGCAAGATCAACGTTGTCAAAAAAAGAGTCTTCACTCTCTTCTACTTTAGGGAACTCCCTTTTTTCTTGCTTGGAGCTCGGTTGAGATGGTTTGGAGGTGTGCTCAGATGATCCAAGAGGAAGAGAGGTCAGCGGAAGCTGAGGAATTAACCCTAGGGCTCTCTCAACCTCAGATGATGAGGGAGGGGTCTGGTCTTGGGCATGAGCTCTATTAGAAGCCTGCTGATCCCCTGGTGCAGGAAGGATTTCTGGGGCTCGAGGAGAGCTCGATGAAGGGACAACAATTCCAGGAGTCAAAGCAAGAGAGCTCGATGGTTGGGAAGGGGTTCCTGTAGTTTAGACAGGGATGTTGGGTGGCAATCCCAATCTCGGCACCTTAGCTCGGGTAACAGGACGGTTACCAGAACCGACCTCTGCCTTACGCTTGCTTCTACCCTTCAGCAGAGCTATTTTGGCCTTAAGTTCTTCTTGGGATGGCTCTATCGAGGAAGAACCTAAAAGACATAAAAAAAAAATCATCATCAGTCGAAATGAGCCAGGTAAGAAGGAACAGGGGAAAAAGGAAAATCTGAAATGAACAAGGAGAAAACTACTACCTGCCACCTCAGTTGTAGCTACTGGAAGGGGAATAGGTGCTTCGACAGAAAGAGGAGTAGGGGATTCTATAATTATCCCAGGAGGACTGAACCCGTGCTCTATAAGGAGCCAAGGTCTGATGAGCTCAGAATATCTCGCTGTAGAGCACCTCTCTAACCTCAGCAACACCTTTTCGTCCTCTGAACTGAGCTCAAGCCTTTCACCTAGGAACCAATATAAACAAAGCAAAGTCAGAGAAAACCACAAAGCCCGGTCACAGTCGAGATTGGACAAAGACTTACCCAGGTTTTCCGGGACAGACCAGGCCCTAGGGATTGGAAGAGTGTCTGTCTTATCTGCAGAATTGTATTCCCATTGTGAGCCTTCCACGAAAAAGAACTATTTTTTCCAATGCTTGTGGGAGCTCGGGGAATCAGAAATGATCACTTTAGTCTTTGTTCGTCTGGAGATATATAGAAAGCCCTCAGAGGAGTTGTACTTGACGTTGAAAAAGTGCGTAAGCAAGGGAATAGTAGGAATCCCAAGCTTGTGGATTTTGAAGAAGACAAGAAGACCCACCAGGATCCCCCAGAAATTAGGAGGAAGCTGAGTAGGACAGACGTTGAAATGTTGAAGAACACCCTTTATAAAAGGGTGAAGAGGAAAGCGCAGTCCATTTTCAAAGGCGGCTACAAAGAAACAGACCTTCTTATGGACTTGAGAGACATATGGGGTATACTCGTCCGGACACCAGTATTTAACCCCCGGAGGGAAACCATAACGAGCACTCAAAATCTTCATGAGAGAAGGGCTGACCTCACTGCGGCCTACATTCTTTGCGTGACTAAAAGCAGACGACACCCCTGGAACCGAAACGCCTACGCCACTCACTTTGCCCTTCCCCTTGTTCAAGTTTTTAGCCACGGGGGAAAGTGTAGAGGGAGGCTCGACAGTAGGTGCCTGAGCATCGATGGAGGCAACACCAGGGAAATTGTCGATCTCCTCACCCACGGCTCCTAAGTCAGAATCCTCTTCGATTGACCGGTCTCCTAAGAGGGAAACAGAGGAAGGGGTGGCTCCGGAAGAAGCAGACATAGTTGGGCAGGAAAAGGGAAGCTTGAAAGACCTGTAGAGGGGGGGAATTTCAGAAAAACACTCCTTAAGAACTTTGGGGTGGACACAACTGTGAGCGATGATAAAAATTCTAGCGGTGGAATAGGGGTCCAAAAAGTGGGGAAGATGAATCAGGGAAAAACCTCTGTTCCTAAAATAACAGAATCGAAAAGTCCAAAAATGAAGAAACCACCTCAGACTCGAGGGATCCAGAATGAAAATAACAGATAGGGAGCCAAGAACGTACCTAGCCGAGAACGAACAGCAGAGCCAAAGTTCGGAAGGAGCAAGCCACACACACCAATTCGAAGGAAAGAGAGTTTCAGCAAAACCCTAAATTCGCCGAAGGATTGGAGAAGAGTCTGAATCTGCAAGGAAGGTGGAAGATGGAAGGTTTGGAGGCTCAAGGGGGAAAAATGGCCGTTAGTGTCAATTCAAAGGCATTTAAAGCCAACTGCATGGAGTGGAGAACGTGCGCGGAAAACGAGGAAAGAAAATGATTACCCATAACCGTCAAGAACGTGTTCGCACAAGAACCAAGGTCGATAACTGAAGGTCAGCTATAACTGGACCGCAGCTCAACCCCTACCCAAGATCACTTGGGCTAAGGGCTGGGGGGCAACTGATGGTACTCAAAATTAATCCTAAGTAAGAGCTCAGCCCAGAAGATCAGGTCCGAAGGTCGGCTTGAAGCTCTAGAGTTCAGAGGACCAGAGCTCGAGCTCCACCCAAGTGGAATAGTAGCCGGAATGATAAGAAAGCAGCTGGATAACAACTGGCACTCCCAAAACAGTAGCCAAGCAACGTCCCAGGCGTAAAACTCTCAATCGACCAAGATCCCCTCCCAGAATTAAGGGGGATCCCATGAACAAAGAGCAATGATCTCGGTAGAGATCTCTTAGGGTTAAGAATAGCATTATAAGTACTGTACATTACCCCAAACGGGAGAGAGAACCCGAGTAATCTAAAAAGGACTCTGTAAATTTCTTGGATATTGAATAAAGAAAGAGGAGCAAGAGCCTCCATTACAGAAGTGGACTAGCCGAGCTCATCAGCCGGTGAACCACTATATCTCCATTGTGTTGCATATATTACACCTCGGATAACTATAGCATTCATCCACCAAGTCAAGAGCCTTGTAGCTCAGATCCATCCCGTACAATTGAACCCAAACTCACTGCTCATTCACGTGAAATAACACCATCATGTTTAAAGAATGGACTTAAATTATTATAAGTTTCCCAAAAGACAGACCCCCAATTATCATTAAATTCTTCAAATTAGAACATAATTGCAGGCCCATAAAAAATAATTGAACAATGTGAAGGAAACAAGAAAAAAAAATTAAAGAAACAAATCGTGCCTGTAAATAAATCATACCATGTTTAATTAAATTTTATATTTAAAAAATATCTCAGCACTCCCCCCGTTCTCTCTCTCTCTCTCTCTTTGGAAAAATATCTCAGCCCTCTCCTATAAAACGAGCTTCGGCCCTTCCTAAAACCTTATCTGCTAAGACAACCCTACTCGCTAACACTGCCATGGCCTACTCTGCTTCGTCCCTCCATTTCTTCTCTCTCAGTCCCCAAACCCTCTCTCTCTCCTCTTCCAAACCCACTACCACTTCAGTCTCTCTCTTCTCTAGTACCTCGCTCAAGCCTCTTCCCAAGCTCATTTCCCTGTCTTCTTCATATAAACTTCTCGAAGTCTCGTCGTCTCGCTTGGTACGAAAAGTCGCAGTTTCTTCTAGTTTTCAGCAATTAGAAGAAGAAGAGGAGGTCTTCGGTGATGACGCAGGGGGGCGTAGTTTCTCACCTGACCTCAAACTCTTCGTGGGTAACTTGCCCTTTACTGTGGACAGTGCCGCTCTGGCTGGGTTGTTTGAACGGTTCGGTAATGTAGAGATGGTTGAGGTATTAACATTATTACTGTTATTCATGTTTCTAAATTTTAGAGATGTATGAATTTGATGTCAAAATTTTAGGATTTTTAATGGGTTTGGGGTATATTTAGTACTCAATTTGGTGTGTGTATTTTTGCTGGACTGTTTCAAGTGAAAATTTTGAACTTGATGTATATTTTCTTCAAAATCTATCCATCTACTTACTAAACAAATGAAGCCTTTTAATAACTCTTTATTTCTAAATTGCATGTGTATTTTTAACTATAAGCAGTACATGTATCTGGACATTCTAGTTGTAGGTTGTAGTGATATATGTTTTAGTGAAGCCATTTTAGGGTAATTAGTCATTTCTTTTTGCTTTTGTTTGTTGTGTGTGTGTGTGTGTTTTTTTTTTTTTTTGGGGGGGGGGGGGATTTGGATTTTAGGTAACTCCGGATTTTATTGAAAAATGATGATAAATTGTAGGCGTACTGAAGTGATTCGCTTTGGCAGGTTATATATGACAAGTTTACAGGGAGAAGCCGTGGATTTGGTTTTGTGACGATGTCTACTGTTGAGGAAGTCAAAGCAGCTGCTCAACGATTCGATGGCTATGTGAGCATCATTAGTTTGGTTCCTTTGTTTCAAAATTTTGTTTATTTTCTAAGGTTTCAGTTGTTGTGTTTATTCGTATTTCGCCACAAGGATATGACCCAAAGACTTACAATGTTGTTTTAGGGGTGACAATCATGTTGTGTTTGAGTTGTGTCATGTCGGGCTCGGGTTCAAGACACCTCAACCCAAATAAGAAATGATCAAGTCATTAGGACATGAACACGATCGGTTTCTAAATATGATTAACTTGACATGACTCGCGATACGAGGTTTATGATGGTCGTGTCCGGGTCAACACGACCCATCCAACCCGCCCAACACGACCCAATTTTCACTTCCACACCCGTAAGCAAAACACCCGATTTTCACCTCCACTTGCACTCCATACCTGATTCTGTCTGTCTCCACACCCACAAGCAAAAAACCTCCATTGCCCATTCCGAAGCAATCCCATTACCCCACCTCCTCCTCCTTGTTTACATACACCTCTATTTTCACCTCCACAACCACACAACACAGTTCCTAAATGTATTACAATCAAACACATTGAATGATATACTTCCTATTCGAAAATGATATACTCAAACACATTGAATATCACCCATTTCTAAATAAACAAATACAAGTCGAAAATGGAACTAAATAATGCAACATAAGATACTTGGAATAATAAAAAAAAAGAAGATCTGAGATGATGAATGGTGTAGTGTTGTGGTCCTTGTGGATGATGAAACTGGTGATCGCCTAGTCGGAGTGGAGATGATGGACGTGGGTATGTGGGTTCGAATCAGAGATTTTTGTCTAGATCTGAGATGGCAGATTTAGATCTAAGATGGTAGAGTCTAGATCTAAGATGGTAGGCTTCACATTGTTGATTTGTCGACCGGCTTATACAGATTAACAGGAAAGAGAGAAAGAGAGAGATGGTGGTGGATGCTGACGGTGGTGGTGGTCTTGGTGGTTGCCGGCCGTGGTGAGTGAGGGCCTACGAATGGGAGTTGATCGAACCAGTGGGAGAGGGAGGCGGAAATATGAAAAAGTGAGGGGATTAGAGTTTGGGATCCAAGGGCTTCTATTTATATAGTGCCAGCGCCGGGTCAATTTCTTGTCTAAAACAGGTTAATCGGGTTCATGTGAACTCGATTAGATACACCGGTCAATTTCGGGTTAGACGGGCTGAACCTATACGACGCATTAATATTTCGTGTTGACGGGTTGTGTCATATACGAGTTTGTATTAAAAAATAGTCAACTCAAACTCATTTATTCGTGTCGTGTTGAAATTTGTCACCCTAGTTTCTTTGAGAGGGTATATCTTCCATACCACAATGTGTCAACTTTTACATTAGCTTTTGAATGAAAATTTGAAAACTTTGTTACTTGACATTGTGCAAGTCCGCTCATCAGATTTTACAATACAATTGCAGCCCATTTTGTGGAAATTGGATCTAACTTGGTGTTTGTTCTTGTTTGAGTCAGAATCTTGACAACAGTAATAGCTATATACCTTATCAAATTTTCCTGATTCATCTTTTAGATATTAAGAAATAATGTCATTTTTGAGCATTGGTTTACTGCATCTGATCTAGTTTATGCAATTTGCAGGAACTTGAGGGGAGGGTTTTGCGGGTGAATTCTGGTCCTCCTCCACAGAGAGAAGAGTCTTCTTTTAGAGGGGAGTCTTCTTTTAGAGGAGCTAGGGGTGGGACAAGTTTTGACAGCTCTAACCGGCTTTATGTGGGAAACCTTGACTGGGGTGTTGACAATCTAGCACTTGAAACCCTGTTTAGTGGACAAGGAAAAGTTATGGAAGCTAAGGTGGTTTATGACAGAGAGAGTGGCAGATCAAGGGGTTTTGGATTTGTAACTTACAGTTCGGCTGATGAGGTCAATAGTGCAATTGAATCATTGGATGGTGCTGTAAGTTTATGATAATCCTTTTTATTGTCATGTTTATTTAATTATTTGCCTATGATAGATCATAGATATCAAGTATATTTCTTCATGGTCATTTATGATTTTTCTTAAATGAAAATCGAGCAATAGTTATGTTTGTTTATATGGTGGTTAAGATTTTTTAGAACACTAATGGTCTTGGTTTTGTTGATGAATATTTCTAGTTGTCCATCATATAAAGTTATGGGCATCTTAAGCCCTCTGCAATACTCGATCAAGTATTATAATCAAAAGGTTCATCAGAGCTGCTATGAGTGCTGGAAGTCTAATATTTGTTATCAGTGCTTTTAAACATACGTTGATCTAGTTGAAAGGCAGAGTTTCAAGTTTAGAAATGTTGGACTGTCCATTTGTTACTTTTTTAACATTTGAGAATTATTCTTTCATCCTCAATTATGATATTATGAAATGTATTTTAGTGGCAGTAATTACTTTAATTTTTTTGGGCATTTTCGTTTGAATCGATTCATGCATTCTATCTTCTGCGATCAAATTTTAACTCGCAAAAGATACATAGTAAGTCTGGAATATTTCCTTTGATGTCGACTTGAGCATCTCATTTCAAATGCAGGACCTTAATGGCAGGGCAATCCGCGTAAACGTTGCTGAGGCTCGGCCAAAGCGTCAATTTTGATCACCAAATATTTTGTGCTGCCTTCAACCTAGAAAAACTCGGTATAAATCTTTTCATTTGACTCTCTCTCTCAAGCTTTCTTAGAGCAGCTAATATACTGACACAGACACACACTCACGCGCGCGCATGCATCAATGTATATCAATGTTCATATCTATATAATATGATAAGGATGCATTATGTCTGGAGGGATTATTAAGCTTGAGAAGCAAATGCACAGAGTTGTGTTCATTAGTCATAAGTATGCATTTTGCCAGAGCTGTCTTGATGTTTACAAATGCTGAGAGTTGTTTTTATTACTCATTTGGTTATACATGTGGACATATTGCGGGAGAGGTCTCTGGTTTTGTATTCTGTTTCTTAAATCGTCAAGTTTATTGTTTTCCTTAGCCAAATGTGTAAAAGCTTTTGCTGTTTGATGAAGATTAGTTTTACGTGGTTATTTTCGTAGTGTTATTTTAAATAAATCTACTGATTTCTGTATCAGGTACTGGGACTATGCAGCTGCAAGATATGTCAGGAGTTCGTCAAATGATGTGCAATTCATGTTCTTTGCTCCTTAAACCAAAGCTGCAATTGTGAACTTGGTCTCTGCTTCCTGACTAACAGGAGCAAAAGCACGAGTTTGTTGAACTTTTGCCATGTATGTTCTGAATATGCTCCAGACAAGAGAGTGATTTGTAATCCATCACTTATCATTTTTGGTGGTGTAAAGGCAGATGATTGTTGAATTTAATGTTTTTTCTGATATATTATGTAGTGTGAGAATTTTGTGATTGTTAAATGAATGTGCAGGGGAAACATTGATGTTGTGGTAAGTACAAATTGTACCAAAGATCTTGAAAATTAAAATAATAATCTAGAAGCTGGTAAAGTTACAGACATTCTCTATTGACAGCAGTTCCAAGTTTCAAATTTCAATTTTTGGGGTAAGACCACAACCCCACCTGAACTTTTCACTGTGTAGCTGTTTGTGTTCCTAATTTGGGGATGGTGTTAGATGGGACTTGGTTTTCTTCAAACAGGACAGCCAGCTTTAATGAATTAGGTCCACATATTAAGTAGGTACAACAAACATTTTTCATTTACGAATTAAACTGCAAATACTTGTCAACATCCAAGAGTTTCTAATTTGTCCTGAAAATTTCTCTTAAAGAGTTAAAAATAAGGCACTTTAGAGCACAACTCTTTTCCACCAGTGGCCATTTCATGCATTGGTGGGAGATGGGGGTATAGTTGTAAATTAATATTTCTCTAAATATGCTAGGGTAGTTTGGATTTGATTTGAGGGTTATTATCTGGAGACCTAAGTTGAAATTCTCATAGGAGAATAGTGGGTTATCAATTTACACGCATTTTGCAACTGGTTACACGGATGCCTAAGTTTATGTTCTAGTAAGGGTCAAAAAAGAAAGTACATGGTGAAGAAGATTTTTTGTGAGAAAAAATGTAGACCCATATGTAGACTAGGGCCGTTAGACGAACTTGTCCGAGTCGAACTTGAAAAGCTTATTTCTTAATTGAATTTAAAAAATTATTCAAGTTTGGCTCGTTTAGGAAACGAGCCGAGCTGAACGAACAAAAAACAAGTCGAGCCCGAGCCGAGGTCGAGTATTTACACATAAACGAATTGAGTTTGTCGAGTTTGAGATGAGTTTGTAGGGCTTGTTTTCTAAACGAGCCTAAAAACTTGTTCAAATTCGGGCTCGTTTAGAAACGAACTGAGCCTGAACGAGCCGAACTCGAGCCAAACTCAAGCCAAGCTCGAATAGCTCAGTTTAATTAATAGCCCTAATGTAGACGCTAAATATATATATGGCTGTAGCATTGTAGTTCTCCCAAACAATTGATAAGGCAGTCAAATTCATGAGTAAGAGTAAATTAGAATTGAGTAATGATGTGCACACCACTTTTGTGCACTATCTTACGAAATTTCACCACTTAACATGGTATAATTACAGTCATTCGATATCTAATAAAGTCAATGAGACCCACTATCTAATAGCTAACATTTGATATTTTTTCTTTTGTTCATAAGCAAGACCTATCCAAGCATCTGTGTTTCGTGGCAATAACAAAAGCTCGAGAATGCAAATAATCATTCATAAATTATGCTCATCAAATTAATTTAAACATCTCTTATAACACTCAAACTGGTAATAAATTGCATAAATTACTCACGACGACAAATGAACCAATTAACATATATATATATATATTTATGTAATTCCATTGGTGTTGGACCCAGCCAAATGGATCCACCTCTCTGTCCTTTTGCTCACCCATTCGTAACAATTTACACTTCCACTTCCTGAAAATGAAAAAAACAAAAGTCAAAAACTCAAAACATTCAAGTTTTTGGCCATTTTCATAAGACTCTGAAATGAGAATAATTTAAACATGTACAAAATTTCAAGTTGACCACATGAGAAATGGTAGGGTGAGTGTTCAAAGTTCAAAACAGTGTGTATAACTGTTCCATTGTCTCCCACAAAATACCTTTCTCTGTTTTTCAGTAATATATTATCAGCAAATATAAGGCTCATCATAGCTTCAATCATTATTGGTACACGGTTTTCTTTGGATATGAATTTCAGCTAAGGAGTGTGTGGAGTTAGAAAAAACATAAATATGTTTGTCAGTTCTCTTGATGTTATGTTCTGTTTCACTAGATTGCTCATAAGAGGAGGATGATAGTTGTTTTCTTCATTCTCGGGTTGTAGTCATATTTATGGTAAAGGTTCCTCTCTCTCTCTCTCTCTCTCTCTCTCTCTCTCTCTCTCTCCTGTTGTGAATTCGTTGGTTTGACAGTTACCTTTTAGAGATAAAACTAAGGTTTTATCTCGATTTCTGTTAGATATTGAGAGGGTACTTCTAGTTTATACTTCTTCCACATGGTTTAAGGTGAAAAAAGTACGTCTATTTTGTGTCGATGAGTTTGTAAATCTTATCATTTCTGGTGATGCACGTCCTGATATTTACATTGACTTTGTTTTATTTCATTGCAGATCAAACCCTCCAACTGAACCCACACCACTCGCCTAATCTGAGCACAATGAACTTTGGTAATTCAAAATCTCTAAGGTTTGTACATTTTCTTCTTTAAACCTGTGTTATAAACTTTAGTATTAACGGTGACTATTGCTTTATAATAATGCTTTGTGCTAGTAACAGTTGGGATATGTTAATTACCAGATATTTGTTTTCAGATTTCAAGATGATCTTGAAACTGCAGAGTTTGCAACACCAGAAAGAGGCAGTTTGTTCAAGCTCACGTCTGTGATGAATGGGATATTAACACCCAAGTCATGCTTGAAGAATACTGAGGCGGGCACCATAGGAAAGCCATTTAAGGAGAAAAAACTTCTAAGAGTTTTCTCTGAGGATTACGATGTAGTGCAGAGGATTATACTAGATCCTCGAGGAACTGTTGTGAACAATTGGAACAAATATTTCTTAGTTGCATGCATGATATCCCTGTTTGTCGACCCCCTATTTTTTTATTTTCCGGAGGTTAAGAAGGATATGTGCATGGATGCAAGTGTGCCCCTTGAGATAGGCCTTACATTCATCCGGTCAGTAGTCGATGCATTTTACGTGATTCAGATTTTTGTGAGGTTTCGAACAGCCTATGTTGCTCCTTCCTCCCGTGTATTTGGGAGAGGAGAGCTAGTTATTGACTCTACAAAAATAGCTTCAAGGTATCTTCGGAGAGACTTTTGGCTTGATATGTTGGCTGCTCTACCTTTTCCACAGGTAACCACAAGTAACAATTTCTCTCTTGTGAGGTAGTACTTAGCTTCATTAACTTTGATGGAACAAGAAGTTAGATTACTAACTTTGATTGAACAAGAAATCAGATTATAGTATGAAACTCAAGTATGACTTTTCAAAAACAAAATTCCCTGGTGTGAAAAGCCTGTGAACTTTCATTATGATAAATGTTTTTGGTTTTCCTGGGGTAATTGATGATGCACCTTTGCTTCTTTTTTTTTTCCTTTTCAAAATGAATGAATGAATTTTTTTTTCTGAAAACTCTTTCAGGTGCTGATTTGGGGTGCAATCCCGTGTCTAAGAGGTTCGAGGATGATAAATGTGAAAATTGTATTACGCTTAATTATCATTTGTCAGTTCCAGCTGAGGTTATATCTTATCTTTCCACTTTCATCACAAATTATTAAGAACACTGGGGTAGTGGTGGAAGCAGCATGGGTTGGGGCAGCTTATAATCTGACGCTCTATTTGTTGGCGAGCCATGTAAGCTTTTATTTCGATTCTCTATTTTGTGAAACACTTAATTATTATCCTTGCTAAACTGTTGAAGCATTTTATTCACAGAATCAATGTAGTAATACATATGCTTTGCGGAGACATATTAGATATATGATTCTTCATGAGTTTTGCTTTGGGATTTTAAAAGGTAGTGGGAATTAGATACTGAAGTCAGTCTTGGATTCTCTCTCTCCCTCTCTCTCTCTCTCTCTTGTGGTTAATAATGTGATTCTTCAAGCAAAATTGTTCATTAATTTCAATTTTTATGAAGGTTCTTGGTTCCTGTTGGTACCTTTTAGCGATTGAACGACAGGAACAGTGTTGGAAAGAAGTTTGTAATCAGCAACATCCGAGTTGCCAGTATTGGTATTTTGATTGTCGCACCATGTATGATTCTGGTAGAGCAGCTTGGTTCAACTCAAGCAACATCTCCAGCCTATGTGGTGCCTCTGGTGATTTCCAATTTGGAATCTACAGAGATGCAGTGTTTTTCGAAGTTACCTCATCAAATTTCTTGAGCAAGTACCTCTACTGTCTTTGGTGGGGCCTAAGGAGCCTAAGGTAACTACAAGGATCTAGGGGAAAGATGAAACCATTCCATTTAACAGGGAATTGAAAACAATTAAAATAATTTTGCAGAAAAATAAAGTATCTATTTTGGAGATTTAAAACTACTTAGTTCTTAAACATATTTTTCTACTCTCTGCAGATGAAAGCATCTTGCAAGTATATTTCAAACTAACCACTTGGTCGTTCTTATTGATTTGTGCAGCTCTATAGGGCAGAACCTCAGCACAAGCACATATAAAGGAGAAAATATTTTTGCCATTATCATCGCAATTCTTGGGTTGGTGCTTTTTGCATTGCTTATTGGAAATATGCAAGTAAGTATAGCAATAGCGATAGTATAATATGAAATAAGGTTCATTTGCACATCTCTAGTAATCTAACAAATTCCAACTATATTTGTTAAAGTGAGCTAGACCTTTCTGTTGTACTTTTCTTGAAACATTTCAGTAAAAACTTTTGCTAGAGAAGCAACTTCAAAATTCCATATGAAATCCTAAATGATCTTTCAAACCAGAAAATATGAATTACTTCTTTGTTAAATTCCAAACTGGTAAATATCTAAGATTCAGGTGCTTGTTTTTCTATAAATAGACATTCCTCCAGTCCACTACTCTACGACTAGAAGAGTGGAGGGTTAAAAGAACTGATACAGAGGAATGGATGCGTCACAGGCAGCTGCCCCATGGGTTAAGACAGTGTGTGCGAAACTATGATTTATATAAATGGGTTACAACTCGGGGAGTTGATGAAGAAGTTATTCTTGAAGGCCTTCCCTTGGATCTCCGACGAGACATCAAGCGTCATCTCTGCCTTGATCTAGTTCGACGAGTAAGTTCTCGTTCCTTCTTATCATAAATGAAGAATATTGGAGAACTTGTGAAACTGGTGGAAAGCATTTTTCCCTCTAGATTACCTGTTTTGCTGGTTACCATACGTTGTCTAGTAGAAGACAAACAATTCCCTCCAATAAAATCATTATCTAGATGCCAAATCAGGCGAGCAGCCATTAGCCATTACTAATTGAGATATGGTTATACATTAGATTGTACAAAAGAGGTAGTTTTGCATCAATCCAATGCACAGAAAAGATGTTATAAGATTAAGGTCTATTGAGTGCCTCATGACCATGTCATAATAGATACAAACACTTGCTAAATGACCACCTCTCTATATTGTAGAACATGGAGAAAATAAGCTCCTTGCCTGATTATACTCTTTTGGTTATCAATGTAAAACAGGTGCCACTATTCGATCAGATGGATGAGTGTATGCTAGACGCAATATGTGAAAGGTTAAAGCCTGTTCTATGCACCCCAGGCACCTGCCTAGTCCGCGAAGGGGACCCTGTCAACGAAATGCTCTTTATCGTTAGAGGCCACCTGGATTCCTACACGACTGATGGAGGCCGCACTGGATTTCTCAACTCATGCCGTATTGGCCCTGGTGATTTCTGTGGCGAGGAACTCTTAACCTGGGCCTTGGACCCGCGTCCAAGTGTCATTCTCCCTTCTTCCACGCGGACAGTGAGAGCCCTCTCTGAAGTCGAAGCTTTTGCTTTCATTTCAGAGGATGTGAAGTTTGTAGCATCACAATTCCGAAAGCTGCATAGCAAACAAATGAGGCACACATTCAGATTTCACTCACACCAGTGGAGAACTTGGGCTGCTTGCTTTATACAAGCAGCTTGGTTTAGGTACAAAAGGAGGAAAGAAGCAGCTAGACTCAAGGCTAAGGAAGGCCATGTATCGCCTCCGCCTGAACCGGCAGTCGAGCAAACGGGCATGTCCTTGCCCCTGAAGGCCTCGGAGTTGGCCATGTATGCCGCAACGCTTGCAGCAAGCAATAGAAAGGGTGGGAGCAAGAGGAGTATTTCTGAATTTGACCTCCTCAGCTCATTGCAAAAGCCAGTGGAACCTGACTTTTCAATTGATGATAAGTGAGGTGAACCTTTGGGGGGTTTGTTTTGTTTATTTAAAATTTTTTTTTTTTTTTGGGGGTGGGGTGGTAGGGGTAGTGGGGATGTAACAATTACTGTTCTGAGGTCTGTTCTTTTATGTTAATATGTTGTCTACCTAAATTGTCCTCTTAGAGCAACTCCAAGGAGACTATGTAAACTAGCTAACAAAAATATATTTTTTTATTACATTATCTACTTTAACTAACCATTTTTTCAAATTCACTCTAACCACGCTATCTATTTTACCTAACCACTTCAACTAATTTTCAATAATAAAATTCAAAAAATAGCAATTCAATATAAATTTAATCAATTATGGGTTAAAAGAATAAATATCATAAAACATGGGCTACAAAAATAAATATCATAAAAGAATAACCCATCACGTGTACTTAACAAAACAATATGATATACCTCGGATCGATCTTGATCTTCCTGAAAACCCCAAATCAGGGAGATCAAAATGGTGAAGTCTGTGATCTGAGCAACCGACGTCAAGAGAGAACCCACCTCTATTGAAGTCGAACACGCCACAACCGAGACAGATTTTGCTGGGTATTTCGTGACTTTTTCAGTAGGTTTTTCAGTGGGTTTTTTCGGTGGGATTTCAGTGGTTTTTTATGGGATTTCAGTGGGTTTTTTGTGGGATTTTAGTGGATTTTCATAGGTTTTTAGATGGGTTTTTGGTGGGATTTCAATGGATTTTTGGTGGATTTTTATGTGGTTAAATACACAGAGCTTCTGTGAGAGAGAGAGAGAGAGAGAGAGAACTCCATGGGTGGAACTTCTGTGAAGACGATGGAGCTCTGTGGATGATGAAGACCTTAAACGATGGAGCTTCTGTGACTGATCTGCGATGATGGAGCTTCTGTGGAGTGAAGATTTTGGCGCAAAAAATGACATTTGTTGATGAAGTAGCTAGCCAGGGAGGTCGCCAGATGTAGCGAGCCGGGGAGGTCGCCAGATGTAGCGAGCAAATATGGGGCTATGGAAAATACCTAGCGGGATACCTAGCCCGTTGAAGCCAAAAATTCTGGACTGACTATCTAAAATAGCTAAAAAAACACCCTTTACATAGCCCTAGGAGTTGCTCTATTCTTTGGAGAGTACAACTACAGACATGGTTCTTTTTGAGTGTGGAATGCCTTTGTCTATTTGACATTTGATTTCATTTTTTTCCACGGCAAAAATCTATTTTCATTACCCTGAAATTTCTCTTGATACTTTCAAATGTCTCCACCTGATTTGTGGGTAACATTTGAGTTTCATGACTCCAAATCCAACTCCTAGAGTTGATCAAACCTTTTGTTGAAACGAAGAAATGAAGTAAGAATTTCAATTGTAACAAAAAGTTTTACATAAATGGTACAAAAATAGTTGATTTTGGAGGAGAAAAAAGAACTTAAAATGTTGGTGTAATAAAATTAAGAATTTCAATGCGCCTACACGCATGTACATGTACACACAAAAACACGTTCGTCCAATTTGTAAGTTAGGAAAAATTTTATCCTTCACCACCACCTATTACATCACAAATTTCACCATTGAATGTTAATTTGGTTTCAAATTGATAAAGTTAAAATTTTAATTTTGTATTAACTTGTTAAATTAATATTAATATCATGAAATCAAATATTAATTTGATAAAATTGAATGTTGGTGTAATAAAATTGAATGTTAATTGTTATTAAAATGATAAATTAGGTGTTAATTGGATGAAAGTGAATTTTAATTTCATAAAATTAAAGTTCAAGTCAATGTTAATTTGATAAAACTAAATTATAAATTAAATAAATTGAGTGTTAATTTGACTAAATCAAAATTTTAAATGTTAATTTGATAAAGCTGAATATTAATTTGATGAAATTAAATATTAATTTAATGATAAATTGATAAAATAAGTGTTAGTGTGATGACAATATATTATTTTAATTGATGAACTTGAATGTCAATTAATGTTAATTTGATGAAATTGAATATTAGTTTGGTGAATTAAAAGTCAATTTAAGGTATATGTAACAAACCGTATAAATAAGGATGCGTATTACTTACTCTTAAATTATTTAATTCCTATTTTATTATTGCTATTATATAATATATATTTGTGTATATATATATTTATATGTCTATGTGTGTGTATATAAAAAAATAAGAATTATTTAACTATGATTAAATTATTTTAATGTTGGTTAAATAAGAATTTAATCTAAGGTCAAATTAAGTAATAAGTATGAGGTTTTCCCCGAACCCAGTCTCCGTCGGAACATATTTCCTAAATCCAGTCACTTTTAAACTTAATTCCCATACCCAGTCTGTTTTTGTCTTAAAACGTCATTCTAAATGACGTTTTTAAAGTCGTCATTACTAATGATGTTTTTTAGCCTGGAATTTAAACGGGGCCTAACAGACGTTAAAAAAAAAAAAAAAGGGCAGAAAACGTCATTTACAATGACGTCTTTAAAAACGTCATTGCAAATTACGTTTTCTGCCCAATGACGTTTTCTACCTCTTAGTCTTTTACAATGACGTTATCTTATCCAAAAGTCTCCAACCACGAACTTGTAATAAATTTTATAAAAGCTAATAACTCCACCTTATATCTCACATCATGATTCACCAGACAAAAAAAAATTTAAATAAATTTTAGAATTTAATACCCTTTTCATAATAATTATGAACTTAGTTTATAATTGAAAATAAAATTCATAAAAGCATAATTTAATTTCATATTTTTCAATATAAAAACATATTTGTAAAACATATATTTAATAAAAAAAAACTTAAAAGCGTATTTTGAAAGCTCACTTTTATATCAAAAAGTATGTAAACACATGCTTTACTAAGATGCTAAAAAAAAAATCTCAATATTATAATCTCACTTCCCATGTCATAAAAGCATTTCAATCTGGAGGAGCTTTTCCCCCTGTAGGTCAACTATAAATGTTCGATGAACTTATAACATAAAATTGGAATACATAAATTTTTTAGCATATACCAAACAAATTTCTAAAAAAAAAAACGTTTTAAAAAACGTCATTTAAAGTAACGTTTTGAAAAATATACTAAGTTTGGGAAATAAAATTTTAGGGCCGACTGGGTTTGGGGAAAAGCTCCTCCAGATTGAGATGTTTTTATGACATGGGAAGTGAAATTATAATATTGAGATTTTTTTTATAGCATCTTAGTAAAGCATGCATTTACATACTTTTTGATATAAAAGTGAGCTTTCAAAACACTCTTTTAAGTTTTTTAATTAAATATATGTTTTACAAATATGTTTTTATATTGAAAAATATGAAATTAAATTATGCTTTTATGAATTTTATTTTCAATTATAAAATAAGTTCATAATTATTATGAAAAAGGAATTAAATTCTAAAATTTATTTAAATTTTTTTTTTTGTCTGGTGAATCATGATGTGAGACATAAGGTGGAGTTATTAGCTTTTATAAAATTTATTACAAGTTGGTGGTTGGAGACTTTTGGCTAAGACAACGTCATTGTAAAAGGCTAAGGGGTAGAAAATGTCATTGGACATAAAGGGGCAGAAAACGTCATTTGCAATGACGTCTTTAAAGACGTCATTGCAAATGATGTTTTCTGCCCCTTTATTTTTTTTAACGTCTGTTAGGCCCCCGTTTAAATTTCAGGCTAAAAAACGTCATTAGTAATGACGACTTTAAAAACGTCATTTAGAATGACGTTTTTAGACAAAAAAAAACTGGGTCTAAAAATTAAGTTTAAAAGTGACTAGGTTGAGGAAATATGTTCTTAGGGAAACTGGGTTTGGGGAAAACCTCTAATAAGTATACGACAAAGGAATAAATATTAGGGGTAGTAGTATCATTTATTATTTTCTGTTACATCGGTTAAAGACAAAATTTGATGGGGGTTGACAGTGATATTTTAAAAATTATAAGGGATGTCCCTGTAATTAGGTCAGTTTTCAGGGAATGTCAGTGAAATTTACCGTATTTTAGAGTTGTTATTTGCCCTGTGCTGGTGGGATTCATTAACTACTTTGATTAGAAATCAGAGTAATATTAAGAATTTTAAAAAGAAGAAGTTTGTGATCGTGTCAAAAACCATAAAAACCTCCCTAAGGGTTCAACTTGGTTCTGGAATAATGTTTCCTATTTCAGTCACGTTTCTTAGAAAATGGTTGCTTCACTATATAAGAGTAGTAGAAGAATCAAATCTCTGTATATCACCACCAAACTTTGTCATAACATAACTATAATGCCTATGGTGCATGCCCAAAATGGGCATGGGCGGTGTGTATTGTACAGTACAAAGAACGAAGATATGGTGACACTCACAAAGAGAATATTAGATTACTCAACGAAAAGAGAAGTGGATAGAGCAAGGAAGATTTTTGATCAGATGGGTCGCAGAGATTCTGTTTCTTGGAATGTGATGATCAAGGGTTACATTGAGAACAACAGGATTGGGGATGCAAGGGACCTGTTTGATGAAATGCCTGATAAGACACCTGTTTCTTGGAATTCCATGATCATGGGTTACACAAGAGAAAATAAGACAAACATTGCATTGAAGCTATTTATAGTAATGCCAGATAAAGATGTCGTCAGTTGGACGGCCATCATTACTGCATTATGTCAAGCCTCACGGGTCGATGATGCTTGGTGGTTGTTTAAGCAAATGCCTGAGACTAATTCAATTTCATGGTCTTCAATTATATCAGGTTTTCAGCAAAATGGGCTTACAGCTGAAAGCTTGAAGTTGTTTAAAGAAATGTTATTGGTTGGAATTCAGCCCACTTCTCATATGTTTACTAGTACTTTGGCAGCGTCTGCTGATCTGGCAATGTTTTCACTGAGTGAACAAATGTATTGTCAACTCTTTAAAAGAGGATTTGAGAGGAACACTCATACTGGTAATTCAGCCATTTCTATGTTCATCAAATGTGGTAGTTTTCATAATGCTTGGCGTGTTTTTGTGGACTTACCTCAACCTGATATTGTTACATGGAATTCTCTGATTATGGGTTTTGCGCAGCATGGTTATGGTGTAGAGGCTATGATGATTTTCCATCAGATACGAAAAGCTCAGTTTTTGCCAGATGGTATTAGTTTCTTGGGAGTGTTACATGGTTGTAGCCATTGTGGACTCCTAGAAGAAGGGAAGCAACATTTTTACAGTATGGAGATGGATTATGGGATTTCACCAGGACCTGAGCACTTTGCGATTATGGTAGACCTCCTTGCACGTGCTGGGTTACTTAAAGAAGCATATGAGATAATAGTTCAAATGCCCTTTGAGCCTACCACTGTCTTTTGGAGGACATTGTTGAATGGATGTAGGATTTATGGTGATTTGGAATTGGGTGTCTGTGTGGCTGATCAGATTTTTAAACTTGAACATTTTAACTCAAGTGCATGCTTGATGGCCCTTGAAATTTATGCAATGGCCGGGAAATGGAAGGAGGTGCTTGAGATGAGGAGGCATATGAAGGAAAAAGAGGCAAGAAAAGAGTTGGGTTGTAGTTGGCTTGATATAAGAGGGAGGAATCACATTTTTACCACTAGGGACGAATCTCATCAGGAGTCAGACGACATCTACCAAACACTTGAGTTGTTATCTTATGACATATCTCAGTGTGTCAGTGCATGATTACTTTAACATCAGAGATCTTTGTGCTAACTGTTAAAATCACAGTAGGCTGAACATATTTTTTTTCCTATCTTCGTTTGTAAGACATAGAGATGGCTGCCAAAGCCATGAAGCTTTTCTGGTAGAACTCTTACCTTAAAACATTATGATGGCATACTATGCAATAACTTTCCGCGAGAAATTAGAGCTGGAGTCAATACAATAGAAGCTGGGAGAATTCCCTATGCATTTGGTGTACTGCTGTATGTTTAATTCTGGACCCTTTGATTAACCTTTCTTCAGAAATTAGCACATGATCACAGCATGGACTGATGAAGTGGTCAAAATATCTTTTTGCTCCTCTGGCCGTAGGTTAACTGAAGGATGACATTTCCTTTGTCTTCAGAGTTTGAGAAGGCTTGTCCTCACGGCTAGAAGTAAATTTGCTCCATCAAATTAATTTTGGAAGTTTGGCAGATGGCAGATGGCAGATGGCAGATGGCAGATGGCAGATGGCAGATTGATATACCATACAATTCTCTTCCTTTTGGCTGAAATAAAGTGCTAGTACTATATTAAGTTGATTAAATTTTTCTAGAATGCAATATGCAAGATGAATCATGACCGAGGCATATTGAAGGGGGTTCGATATGCTGCACTAGGAAATATTATTCTGCAGTGAGGTTAGGCAAACATGCTGGAAAGTCTCAGTTCACATGAGTTATGTGACGACATGTTCCATTCACAAGCTTGCTTTATGATATTTGTTAAATGATTTTCTTGACTTCTTGCAACTAGTTAGAATCAAGTTAGAAGACCAAAACAACTGTGACCTCAATGATGCTATGAGCACCTTTTACCTATGTTTTCTTTGACTTGAAGCCAAAGAGTAGCCGTATTATATTGAGCCTACTAAGCAAAACATTGTATCACGTTAGAATCCTGTATGATAGAGGGCCAAGAAGCTGTTGTCTCTCTTTCTTGATATACTTAGAAGGGTTATGTTATTGCTTAAGAATTTAATTTTTGTGTTGTCTGTGTTTGCTTTCTTTGGAAGCAGTAACTGTCATTTGGTATAAAAAATCTGTGTTTTCATTTGTTCAATATTAGTGATGAGGATAGGTTGTTGGGCCTGGGCTGCCATTACGACCAAGCCCTAAGACCTCCAGAAAATACTGAATGAGGGCTCCGAAGCCCAAAAGGAAATGGTCCGAACCGGCCCACATTCGATTTTCAGCCCATGACCCGAGTAAAAGCCTGTTGCGCCACGCGCTCCAAGAACAAGGAAAACCGGCTCTGATTTCTCAGAGTTACTCCCTACAAAAACAGGGAGATGTGGTGCCGAACGAACCCAGGTGATCGTGGGCACAGTATCGCCGGCGGTCAGAGTGGCTTGCAGAGAAAGGACGAACGGTCCCCACAAGATCAAGAAAAGGAAGAGCAAGGGCAACAAACCCTAGGAAGGGACACCATATAAATAGAACAGTAAAAGCAGGGATGGGGGATCGATTTCCTGAGCCTTCTTCCTCGCCTTCTACCTGGTGTTTCGCCCAGAACCCAAGAACAGTCACAACAGAGAGCGTCGTTTACGGCCCTGCGCCTATAATTTCCTTGGAATCAGTTGAAATCAATATACACAATCAAGGAGCAAGAGCCTCCATTATAGTGGACGTAGCCCAAGTCCTTCGGCTAGGGTGAACCACTTACATTAGCTGTCTATCATTGCCTAACTTCAACTTCCTTAAAACCCATTCCATAAAACCCAATAGAGCCATACTGGCTTGGGCCTGGGAGATTAATTCCGAGGCATCATCAGTTGGCGCCGTCTGTGGGAACCGTTTTCATCGTTCTCTTGTGAATCTTATATACTTGATGGTCTCTACTCGGAATATGAGTAAAGCTCCTGCCAATCCCCAAGGCCACCAAAACTTGCCGGAGAACTTTCCGGCGCACGTGGAGGACGTTGAGGGTCACCCCCCCAGCGACGAACCTCCCTCCGCTCAACGAACTGGAAACTTACCATAGAACTTCAATACAGCTGATGAAACAGAACCAGGAGCTGATAGATTGGATACAGACTCATCAGCTCCCTCTCCCCCGATTTCCCCCGCTCGACAAGAGCCTCCTCCCCTCCAAGAAGAGCACGCCATCGCTCCCCCACTCCAAGAGCGCCAAGCTCCGCCCAACGGGGTGACTGAGCTCCATGAGCGCAGCCATTCTGGCGAAAACCACCGGAGAAGACATCCCGAAGAACATGACGATGAAGCTCACAGCAGGGCTAGGGCCGCCTACCAAGAAGATAGGCCCTACCCCTAGAACGTAAATGACCATGCCTGGGAGCAAGAAATCTGTGAGCTCCAGCGAGAGCTGGGCAATATGAAAGAAGTAGTTAAAGGGCGAACCCCCGACACCATGGACGCCCTGGTTCAGCAAACGGAGTCACCGTTCACTCCAGAGGTCCTCCATTTCCCTCTCCCCCAGAAGTTCCGAACCCCCTCGATAGAGGCATTTGACGGGACCAAAGACCCCGTTGACCATCTAAACCTGTATAAAAATCAGATGGAGCTTCAGGGATACCCAGACCCTATCCGCTGCCGGGCTTTCGCCATCACCCTAAAAGGGTCGGCCATAGCCTGGTTTAACCGGATACGACCAGCGTCGATCTCATCTTTCAGAGAACTGTCCATACAGTTCGTATCCCACTTCATCGGAGCAAGGACTTATAGGAAGCCGTCCTACCACCTACTGAGCGTCAAGCAGGGACCCAACGAGTCCCTCCGAAGCTACGTACAACGCTTCAACCAGGAGTGTTTGAAGGTAGAAAGCGTGGACGACAAGTTCGCGCTGACCACCTTCATGTCCGGACTCGGGGTTCAGTCCAAGGACCTTCTCTTCTCGATTGCAAAAAAATCCTCAAGCCACCATGGCCGAGGTGTTGACAAAAGCTGAAAAGTACATAAACGGCGAGGAGGCCCTCCGCCTGAAGGGGAGTGCGGCGACCATAGACGGAGAGAAAAAGAAGAGGGATCACAGTCCCAGAAAGGAGAAAAGACGCGACCGATCTCCGAGGAGAGATCGCTCCCCAAGGAGGGGAAGAGAGCCCTCTCCTAAGAGGAGAAGGAATGTTCGAGATCGCCTGGGGCCTCCTCCCCAGGAACTGCAACAACGGTATGTACCAGCACGGCTCCCGCCCCTCGTCACCTCGATAGCCCAGGTCCTACACGAGGTACAGAATGAGAGATTCGTCCGGTGGCCTCCTCGGATGAAATCCGATCCCAGCAGGCGGGATGCCACCAAATACTGCGATTACCACAAAGACACAGGCCACGAAACGAATGACTGTATTCAGTTGAAGAAGGAGATAGAATACCTAATTTAGAGAGGCCATCTGCGCCGCTACGTAGCAGGGGAACAGAGAGCACAAAACAATCAAGGGCGAGAAGCCCGAGCTGCCGCCGAACCACCGCAACATCAGCAAGCCATCGGAGAGATCCGAGTCATCTCCGGGGGTTTCGCTGTCGGTGGCGAATCAAGCTCAGCTCGGAGAGCTCATGCCAGAAGAGCCCGATCAGAAGACTTCCTCGCGGTCCAGACTGTCAACAAGATGCCTCGCCGAGACGTGGAGATCACCTTTTCAGATGCGGACCTAGAAGAATGCCAGCACCCCCATGACGACCCCTTGGTCATAAAAGCGATCATAGCAAACAAGACCATACATCGGGTGCTTGTCGATAATGCTAGCTCGGCAGATATCATTTTCTTAGCGGCCTTCGAGAAGCTCGGAATAGAGAAGTCGAATCTAGAACCCGTGAAAACCCACCTCCTGGGATTCTCGGGAGAAAGAGTTTTGCCAGTCGGTTCTATACCGCTTGTCCTCACCATAGGAGATCCGCCCTGCCAGGTCACCACCACCACCCGCTTCCTAGTGGTGGACGCCCCGTCTGCCTACAATGTCTTGTTAGGGAGGCCATCCCTCAACTCCATTAAGGTAATGCCTTCTGCATATCATTTGGTGATGAAATTCCCCACCGAGAGTGGAGTCGGAGTGGTGAGGGGAGACCAACGCCTCGCCAGGGAGTGCTACGTGGCATCCATGCGGCAGAAAGAGGTGGAGTCGGTCTAGTTGGAGGATTTGGACATGAGGGATGAGGTGGAGGCCCGACCTGCCCCCTCGGAACAGTTGGAGCCAGTGCAGCTGGGTGAGGACCCGGAGCACGTAGTCTTTGTGGGCTCCATGCTGTTACCAGAAATCAAGGAGAAACTCGCCTCCTTTCTGAAGGAAAACGCTGACGTCTTCTCCTGGAAGCAGGAAGACATGGAGGGAATAGACCCCGCCGTGATCGTACACCGCCTCAGTGTAGATCCTAACTGCAAGCCGGTAAGGCAGAAGAGGAGAAGCTTCGCGCCAGACAGACAGAAGGCAATCAACGAAGAGGTAGCCAAAGCTGTCGCGCGCCAAAGCCATTAGAGAGGTCGATTACCCGACCTGGTTAGCCAACGTCGTTCTGGTAAAAAAGGTAAACGGCAAGTGGCGACTCTGTATCGACTTCACCGACCTCAATCGAGGATGCCCAAATGACAGTTTCCCGCTGCCCCAGATCGACCTCATAGTCGACGCGACGGCCGGCCATGAGCTCCTGAGCTTCATGGATGCTTTCTCAGGATATAACCAAATCCGGATGGACCCGAACGACCAGGAGAAGACCTCATTCGTCACAGAGCAGGGGATCTTTTGCTACCAGGTAATGCCATTCGGACTGAAGAACGCGGGAGCCACTTACCAGAGGTTGGTCAACCGGATGTTCAGAGAGAAGCTGGGCTCGACTATGGAGGTGTATATAGATGATATGCTCGTGAAATCACTCAAAGCCGAGACCCACATTCAACACCTCAGGGAGTCGTTCGAGATCATGAGAAAGTACCGAATGAAGCTGAACCCCGCAAAGTGCGCCTTCGGGGTGTCGGCTGGAAAATTCTTGGGCTTCATAGTTAACAGCCGGGGCATTGAGGCGAACCCGGAGAAGGTCAGAGCAGTCCTCGAAATGAAGCCCCCCCACCACCACAAGAGAAATCCAGCGCCTAACCGGGAGAATAGCAGCGCTCAACAGATTTGTATCGCGCTCAAGCGATAAATGCCAGCCGTTCTTCAAAGTCCTTAAGGCAGCCTTCCGGTGGGATGAAAAATGCGAAGAGGCATTCCAAGCCCTGAAGGTCTACCTGGCATCCACGCCCGTGCTGGTAAGCCCTCAAGAGGGAGAAGTGCTGACACTCTACCTTGCGGTTTCAGACTTCTCGGTCAGCGCCGCGCTGGTCAGAGACAAAGACCGGATCCAGCTGCCTGTCTACTTCTGCAGTAAAGCCCTCCGAGGCGCCGAAGAAAGATACCCGAAGATGGAAAAGCTCGTGCTGGCCCTGCTAGTCGCCGCTCGGAGGTTGAGACCATATTTTCAGGCGCACACCATCGAAGTCCCAATGGACCAACCAATGAGGCAGGTACTGCACAAACCTGAAGCCTCAGGAAGGTTGATAAAGTGGGTGATGGAGCTTAGCGAGTTTGATATCAAGTACAAGCCCAGAACTGCCATCAAGGGACAAATCCTGGCAGATTTTCTTGACGAGTTTACCTCTCTACCCGAGGAAAACAAAGAAAACCAAGACTGTGTCCCCGACGTTCCGACCTGGAAATTATGCGTAGATGGGGCTTCGAATGTGCAGGGGAGCGGAGCCGGACTCATCCTAACATCACCGGAAGGGTATGACCTAGAGTATGCCTTGAGGTTTGACTTTCAGGCATCCAACAACGAAGCCGAGTATGAAGCCCTCATAGCCGGTCTGAACCTGACCCTTTCAATGGAAGCTCAACAGATCGTGGTGTATAGCGACTCGCAACTGGTAGTCAGGCAAGTCGAAGAAGAATATGCCGCCCGGGACGAAAAGATGGCGCTATACCTAACAAAAGTGCAAAGACTACTGAGGAAATTCGTCTCGGCCGAGCTAATCCAAATTCCCCGAGAAGCCAATCAGCGGGCAGACGCCCTTGCCAAGCTGGCCACTATCGGCAGTCAAGACTTACCGGGGCGAACACCCATCGAAGTCCTAGCACGGCCCAGCATACAGCCTGACGACGAACCAGCAGCAGAAGCTCAGGCTATGCCAGTTGAAGAAGAGGCTTCATGGATGGACCCCATCATATCCTTCTTATAGGACGGAGTACTGCCAGATGACCCGAAGGGCGCCTCCAAACTAAGAGCCAGGGCGGCAAGGTTCACACTGATCCAAGGTAACCTATACAAAAGAGGTTTTTCTTTTCCCTTAATGAAATGTGTGACAGGAACAGAGGCAGGCTACATCCTAAGGGAAATCCACGAAGGCATGTGCAGCAATCACATCGGTGCAAAGACATTAGCCAGCAAGGCCCTACGGCAAGGCTACTTCTGGCCAACCATGTCCAAAGATGCCAAAGAGATAGTGAAGAGATGCCAAGCTTGTCAGGTTCACGGGAACTTGCCACACTGCCCACCCGAACTCCTCACCCCGGTGGTCAGCCCTTGGCCCTTTCAACAGTGGGGGTTGGACATCTTAGGACCCCTACCAATAGGAGTTGGGCAGTGCAAATTCGTCGTGGTCGCAGTAGACTACTTCACCAAGTGGGCTGAAGCCGAACCTCTGACAAAGATCACAGCTGAGAAAGTCAAGAGTTTCGTTTGGAAGTCCATAATTTGCCGATTCAGAGTCCCCAGAGCAGTGGTCTCCGACAACGAGAAACAGTTCGATAATCTAATGTTCATAAATTTCTGTAGCGATTTGGGAATCAAAAACTTCTTCTCGGCACCCGCCCACCCGCAGTCTAATGGGCAAGCCGAAGTGACCATCCGAACTATCAAACTAGCGCTGAAAACCAGGCTGGAGGCATCTAAGTTCCAATGGGTAGACTACCTCCTTGCAGTATTATGGGCATACCGAACAACTACTCGAACTGCGACTGGAGAAACTCCTTTCAGCCTAGCATACGGGACGGAAGCCATGGCTCCCGTTGAGATAGGCGTGTCTTCCGCAAGAGCCGAACTTTTCAATCCATCACAGAACGACAGGTCCTTGCTAGTCAACCTCGACCTCTTAGACGAAAAGAGAGACGAGGCCCTGCAACGAATCTCCTCCTACCAAAGAAGTACAGCGAGATACTACAATAAGCGAGTGAGAATGAGGGGCTTTAAGCCAGGGGATCTAGTACTAAAGAAATTGCTCCAAGCCAGGAAGGACCCAGCCCATGGCAAGTTGGGACCAAACTGGGAAGGATCGTACGTGGTAAAAAGGATTATCCGACCTGGAAACTATGAGCTGCAAACGGAGGAGGGCAGAGACCTACAACACTCATAGAACGCAGACCACCTGAAGCGTTATTACCAATAGAGTTTCTCGTAAGGAGTGGAGGGTTATTGTAAAAAGACCAGATTTTATCAATGAGAGATACAAAAGTTTCCCAAAAAGTTCGCTCTACACAGAATCTACAGACTTTTCAGTCTAAGAGCTCGTAAGCTTAAGAGCTCGTAAGCTCAGGATCTACAGACTTTTCAGTCTAAGAGCTCGTAAGCTCAAGAGCTCGTAAGCTCAAGAGCTCGTAAGCTCAGAATCTGCAGACTTTTCAGTCTAAGAGCTCGTAAGCTCAAGAGCTCGTAAGCTCAGAATCTGCAGAATTTTCAGTCTAAGAGCTCGTAAGCTCAAGAGCTCGTAAGCTCCGGATCTACAGACTTTTCAGTCTAAGAGCTCGTAAGCTCAGAATCTACAACTTTTCAGTCTAAGAGCTCGTAAGCTCAAGAGCTCGCAGGCTCAGGATCTACAGACTTTTCAGTCTGAGAGCTTGTAAGCTCAAGAGCTCGGAAGCTCGGAATCTACAAACTTCAGTCTAAGAGCTCGCAAGCTCAGGATCTACAGACTTTTCAGTCTAAGAGCTCGTAAGCTCAAAAGCTCGTAAGCTCAGAATCTGCAGACTTTTTAGTCTAAGAGCTCGTAAGCTCAAGAGCTCAAGAGCTCGAAAGCTCAGGATCCACAGACTTCTTAGTCTAAGAACTTGTCAGCTCAGTATTAGCTAAGACTTCTCAGCTTAAGAGTTCGCAAGCTCAGAACCAGCCTAAGGTTGTGCCGCTTGAAAGACAACAAACTCAGAAGCTCGACAACTCAGAACAAACAAGCTTCCGGAATTTCAACAGATAAATACATTCTCAGCGAAAGGAAAATAACTGGAAGACAAAAGCCAGGAATTTCATTGCATCACAGGGTAAAGTCAACAGTTCAAAAAGAGCCACAGCCAACAGGTACATAGAAGTTATATAAAAAAAAAACAACAGGGCCTCTAGTCCTGCCCTCCCTCCCTTACCAGGACCTCCTCCACTTTCCCCTCCGTCGGAACTTCCTTCTCCACTTTCTCCATCCGAGCAGCATCCGCCTTGAGCCTGGCATTCTCCTCCTTCAGAACATCTCTCTCTCTCTCTCCACCTCTGCCAACTTCCTCTTCAGGACCTCCACCTCGGAACCTTCCAAGTCAACTCCCTCTGGCTCATTAGCCAAAGAGGGCGTGCGCTGGATCCTGGTCGAACTTCCCCCTATCCCATAACGAACAAAGTTTTGAGGGGTAACGAGAGCAGAGTAAGGGCAAGGGGAAGCCCTCTCGACCATCCTGACATGGAACGCCTCCAATGGAGTCAGAGCGGGAATACCTGCACAACACAACATCAGCACAAGCAAGTTCAGTTAGTTGGCTGCCAACAAAGGGTCAGGTAGCCTTGGAATGACGAAATGATTACCTCTCTCCCGAAAGCTCGTCCAGGAACGAGGAACCCAAACATGCCGGTCCTCCCCCACAGCGGACTCCCAGGAGTCCCCAGATACAAAAAAGAAGCGTTGGGTCCACCTCTCAAGGGAAGAGGGAATATCGGCAATCAGTGGAGGATGGAAATACCATTTAAAAGAGAGAGAGCTGAAGAACGGAGGAAAGTCGAAGGAGAGATCAAGGAAATAGAAAAATTCCGAAACAGAAGGAAAGGTCTCAAAGCCTTGCATACGCCAGAAAATGAAGAAGCCAACCATGGTAGCCCACCCCTCGGGGGAAAGGCGGGAGGGGCATAGGCCATGATGAGAAAGAATCCGGGTAAAATCTGGATGGAGGGGGAGTCGAAAGCCATACTCAAATGTTCCCTCGAAAAAGGAGACCTCGCCTGGAATGGACATACTGCAAGGTTCGTCAGGAGTGGGAGCCCTCACCCTCAGATCCGCCGGAAGGTCGTATCGACTCTTCATTGCAGTAGTGTCCGCAGCCGTCATCCGGGAGGGAAGGAGAAAGATAGAACACCAATCGCCCTTGAGCGATTCACGGGCTCGATGCTTGAAAAGTGGAGAAGAATCCATCGCCACAAGGTTCAAGTAGGAGACGAAGAGTTAAAGAAGAGAGGCTTTCTGAAGAGCAATAAGGCAAACGGGTATAAATAGTACCCAAAGGTGACTGTTGGAGTCTCGCAATCAAGATAGCATTGAATGCTGGCTCAACTTACGAAGAAGTTGGTAAACCACCCGGGAGCTTGCTTAAATCTACATCGTATATTGTAAAAAAAAAAAAAATAATACATAGGTATGTCCTATAGAAGGTACGTGCAGCAAATCCAAAGTAAGGAAGCCCAGATCTCGAGCAATGACATTACTCCCAACAGGCCAAGGCCTCTTCGGAGTAAGGGGGGCAGGGGAGTACAGCACAGCACAATAAACAGCAACAAGTACATCACCACGGAAACAAGAAGGGAAAAGTTCCATTAAGAGAATGCGTGTCTACAAAAAATGAAAACAGCAGAGAAAGAAATCAGCTGTAAAAATCTAGACACTCAAGCCCGATCTGCAGGGGTAGTAGCGCCGGGAGCAGGAGTAACGTTAGGAGCTCCACCACTTAAAGAAGCATCAAACTTTGGCCGAAATTGCTCAAGGTCTAGGTCAGGGAATCTCTCCATCGCCTGGTCAGCAAAATTAAAGAACCCGTCGACAAAAGCCCTAGCTGCCTCCAGCCTCGCCTTCTCAAGGTCTTTCCGTTGATCCTCTACAAGCTGACGTTCAGCAGCTAAAAGACCTATTCAGCTCAGAGACAGAAGCCCGGGACTCTTTCAGCTGATCTTCCAGAAGGGTGCGGGTAACAGCGGCGTTCAACAGGTCCTCCTTGTCAGCCTCCCGCTCTCCCTTCAAACGAGCCAACTCGTCCCTTAGAGAGACCTCAGCTGAGGTACTGGCAATCAGTTGCCTAAAGGTCTGAGCCCGCTGTTCGAGGACCTGCTCCAACTCCCTCTCAGTGGCCAGGCCCCAGCTCAACAACTCGGTCACATACCGACGAGCGTCAAGTACCTCGGCACCCCTCCTCTGGACATTGCTCCTCAGCATAAAAATCTCCCTCCCAAGAGCGCAGACATGCGTTGCCGACTGTAAACATAAAGGACGCTATTAGATACCAAAAAATTTGAAATAGAGGAAAAAGCACCAAGGTATACCTCAAGTAGGGCATGAAGAGCATCACGGCTTCGGACTTGAAAAGGAAGATCTACAGAGCGACGCAGGTCAGCTCGAGGAATCAACTCCATCAGAGCACGACTGCTCAAGCTCACGTCCCGAAGCAGACCGGCCTCAGAGTCAGCAATGGAGGTCTGGGGGGCAAGAGCTGAGCTTGGACCAGCTGCAGCAATTACAGAAGTGCCTCGCCGAACAGGCCCTCCCACAAGGTCAAGCATCACAGTACCCGCAGTGGCCTCACTTGTGACCAACTCTGATGTCGACCTCGAGGCCTCGGGTGCGGAAACAGGAACATCGGATACAGAAGTGAGGACCTCGGCCGCAACAACAGGAGCCTCGGCGGCAGGAACGGGGACCTCGTCAGAAGAACTGCCCTCTTCCAACCTCGTCCTCTTTGCAGGGGGTCCTATGGCCCTATCCCGCCTTCTTTCATCCACGCGCTCCATGATCATGTGGCGCTGAGTCACCAGGTAGGAAGGAACTACGCAAACGAGATCAAAAGCTTAGCAAGGGTTCGAGTAAAGGAATAGAAAAATAAGAAACATTGATTACGCACGATCACCTGACGCCGAGGGAACCCCGGGGTGCATCAGCTCAATATAGGAAAAAGGGAGGCGAGCACGTGCTTGGTCGACCCGAGCCAGCTCAGAAGCACCAAGGGGAGGGAGCTCTCCTGCATTAGGAACTGGTAATGCCGTTAGTAGACGAGCACAAACATCAACAAGCACAAAGGCAAGAGCTTACCTAGGTTTCTGCGGCGCCCCCAGGCGGTAGGAACTCTGACAGACCCCGAAAATTGGGAACCGAACTCCCAACCATCTCCGGAGACGAAGAAATATCTCCTTATCCACCCGTCAGGAGTCGGTGGGAGATCCCGGATGGGAATCTCTCCCCCTCGCCTAGGGACGAAGTGGTAGAACTCGGACACCTCCTCAGGGCGAAAAAAGTGAAGAAACTCCCTTAAATTAGCCCTGACCTGAGGGAACATCCTTCCCCACGCCGCAGTAAAGGTCAGTAACACCGCCCAGCCAGATGGGAGGAGCATGGCGGGGCAGAAGCTGAAGAAATGAAGAACATTTCGTATCAAGCCAGGTAGGGGAAGTCGAAGCCCTAATAAGAAGGGGGCCTCGAAGAAGCAAGCTTCACCAGTAACCGGGCTGTGGAACCTGCACAAGCCTGCAGGGCGCACGACAACACCAGGGGGAAAGTCGAAGCGCCTAGCAAGGACCTGAGCTTCGTCCTCGTAGATTTCACTAGCCTCGACGTTGCCGAAAACTCGCTCCATAACGTCAAATGGAGAGGGAGTAGCCATGAATACAAGAATCGAAGAGGGTTTCTTAGAGACAGCAGGGAAAGGAGTGTATGTCGCAGCAGTAAATAGAGGACTTCTTTTACGCTCAGTAAAAGAGCAATCATTCCCCGGAAGCCTATTTATAGGCGCTATAGGACAGGCCTTGTCACTGTCGCCGAAGGCAGTTAATGCACGTCCCTCGCCATTAATGAAGGGGACACCTGGCGTCGTAGGGGCTTCTTGGGCGCCACGATCGAGGGATCACTAAACCCTCTGACGACGCACGTTCCCATACGAACGAAACCGTCGGACCTCCACTACAAGTAAAGCAACGGAAAATGACCAAAATAGCCCTAGGAAATTCAAACGACCCAAGGGGGAAGTGCGAAGGTCGGCTCGAATCAGATAAGCCCGGCTACAAGTGAAAGGGCGGTAGTCTACAGCACAAATCAAAGAAGTCTACAGCAAAGCATCACACGAGAATCATAAAAAGGGAGGAACCACAAGAGTTCTCATTTCAGCATTTAAAGAAGTTACAATCGAGCATTACACAAAGAAACAACTTGAAGAGTCACAAGGAAGTTGGAAACATCAGGAAGGCCCCACATCGACCTCAAGAAGCGATCTCTTCATCACCTTCTCCCTCACCAGAAGCCCCTGCCAGCATACATGTCCCCTCCGCCGCTGCCACCACAGAACCAGGCGCCTTCTCGGCGTCAGGAGCCACACCCTCGTTGGGGTCAGGGGTCTCAGCCTCCTCAGCCACCACCGACGCCTTCTTGAAATCCAGCATTGGCACAAAAGGATCCAAGTCAAGGTCAGGGTAAGCCTCCTCAAGTTGATCCTTAAGATTTAGAAAACCCTTCACAAAACCAGAGGCGCATTCTCTCTCGAGCTCCGAAACACGAGACCGCAAAGACGACAGCTCGGAATCTCTGGCCCTGAGCTCCGAATCCTTGGCTACCAGGTCGGCCTCTGTGGTCTTGAGCTTGTCATCTTTTGAATCCATGAGCTTGGCAAAGTCTTGAAGGCGGGCATCCATCTCATCGTTGATCCTCTTCAGTTCAATGGCCTCCGAGGACAGAATCTTTACCTTCTCCTCGGCAGCCTCCTTACTCACTAACAGGGCGGCCATGGACTCCTTTGCCCTCGAAAGCTCCTCATTGTAGTGAAAGCCTAGCATCTTCACGCAAGCGAGTGACTGAGAGGAAAATGGGGTCAGACGTAAGAGTAAGACCCGTGAAGACCTCGGGAAAAAGAAATATCAGAGATCGAAGAAACTAAGGCTAAGAAAATACCTCCGCCATGCCCCGAATAGCGCGGTTTACCTTCCTATCAAAGGGGACTCGCATGGCCTCCCTAGGATCAGATGTGGAGATCAGCTCAGACAAGGCGGAAACAGCGACCTCAGGGTCACGAAGGAAGCCGTCCCCTTGCTCCTTGGACGAAGAGGGAGCAACACCCACCTTCCTGCCTCCCTGAGGGGCAGAACGAGGAGGAGCTGCCGGGGTTTCTTGCTTCGAAGCTCCACCAGTCGAAGATTCGCCCAGAGGCCCCTCAACGGAGAGCGGGGGAGGGGAGGCGAGCCACATCCCCGGGGGGAGGAAGGTCTACCTTCTCCTGCGTAAGAGGAACAGGTAGGATCTCAGACACCGATGCATCTTGGGGCAATCGCTGTGGGCCCTTCACCAGTTTCCTCTTCTTCCTCGACCTATCGGTATCTGAGAACATCGCCATTATCAAGTCCTGGTTCATGGGGTCAGGAACAGAGGATGACTCCGGAGCAGGAACTTGTTCAACAAGAGGCCCGATCTCGTAGAGGGCTAGGTTCTCGTCGGTCACCAAGTCGAAGAATGATTGCAACCCCAAGGCCTCGGCCCTAGTGACTCTAGCTGCTTCCTCGACTCCAAGGACAGGACGATAATCTACAAATCAGAAGCTAAGTCAGTAAAGGAAGAACAACGAAAGAAAAAGATGCAGTCGAATTGAAGGGCCTTACTTATGTTCCTTAGAGCTCCCCAAAACCTGGGAATGAGAGGAACGTCCCCTGGTTTCCCGGAAAGCTCCCAGGAGTCACCTCTAACAAAGAAAAACTTGGGTTTCCACCCTTTGTTGGAAGAAGGAAGCCCGGTGCTTCTTGCTTCGAAGCTCCACCAGTCGAAGATTCGCCCATAGGCCCCTCAACGGAGAGCGGGGGGGGGGGAGCCACATCCCCGGGGGGAGGAAGGTCTACCTTCTCCTGCATAAGAGGAACAGGTAGGATCTCAGACACCGATGCATCTTGGGGCAATCGCTGTGGGCCCTTCACCAGTTTCCTCTTCTTCCTCGACCTATCGGTATCCGAGAACATCGCCATTATCAAGTCCTGGTTCATGGGGTCAGGAACATATGATGACTCCGGAGCAGGAGCTTGTTCAACAGGAGGCCCGATCTCGTAGAGGGCTAGGTTCTCGTCGGTCACCAAGTCGAAGAATGATTGCAACCCCAAGGCCTCGGCCCTAGCGAATCTAGCTGCTTCCTCGACTCCAAGGACAGGACGGTAATCTGCAAATCAGAAGTTAAGTCAGTAAAGGAAGAACAACGAAAGAAAAGGATGCAGTTGAATTGAAGGGCCTTACTTATGTTCCTTAGAGCTCCCCAAAACCTGGGAATGAGAGGAACGTCCCCTGGTTTCCCGGAAAGCTCCCAGGAGTCACCTCTAACAAAGAAAAACTTGGGTTTCCACCCTTTGTTGGAAGAAGGAAGCCCGGTGCTTCTTGCTTCGAAGCTCCACCAGTCGAAGATTCGCCCATAGGCCCCTCAACGGAGAGCGGGGGGGGGGGGGGAGCCACATCCCCGGGGGGAGGAAGGTCTACCTTCTCCTGCATAAGAGGAACAGGTAGGATCTCAGACACCGATGCATCTTGGGGCAATCGCTGTGGGCCCTTCACCAGTTTCCTCTTCTTCCTCGACCTATCGGTATCCGAGAACATCGCCATTATCAAGTCCTGGTTCATGGGGTCAGGAACATATGATGACTCCGGAGCAGGAGCTTGTTCAACAGGAGGCCCGATCTCGTAGAGGGCTAGGTTCTCGTCGGTCACCAAGTCGAAGAATGATTGCAACCCCAAGGCCTCGGCCCTAGCGAATCTAGCTGCTTCCTCGACTCCAAGGACAGGACGGTAATCTGCAAATCAGAAGTTAAGTCAGTAAAGGAAGAACAACGAAAGAAAAGGATGCAGTCGAATTGAAGGGCCTTACTTATGTTCCTTAGAGCTCCCCAAAACCTGGGAATGAGAGGAACGTCCCCTGGTTTCCCGGAAAGCTCCCAGGAGTCACCTCTAACAAAGAAAAACTTGGGTTTCCACCCTTTGTTGGAAGAAGGAAGCCCGGTGATCAAACTCCTCACTTTGACCCTTTTCGAAAATTAAAGGAAACCCGCGGAAGGGGAGAACTTAAGTTGAAAAAGAGAGGCAAATTCATTAATGGAGGGTTGAGAGTCGTTCCCACTCTTCAACCAATGTACGAGAAATCCGATCAGGAGGCCCCAGCCGTTTGGAGAAAGCTGGGCAGGATATATGTTATAAAAAGCAAGGATGATCCGGATGAAGGGATGAACGGGGAACCGCAAACCAGCACGGAAGGCAGATTCGTAAAAAAAAACCAAGCCAGGGATAGAAGAATTGCACCTCTCGTGTTCGTCATGAGAATGCAAGAGAACGGAGTCGGGAAAACGATACTCCCGCCTCAGCTCATCTAAATCCTCATCGCTGAGACAACTGGGAGTCGATGCTGCACAACAAGCCAGGTCGGCTTGATCCCGACGAGCTCTTTTCCTAGGAGTTGGGAGAAGAGCCGGTTTGGATTTCTTAGTCTTTGACGCAACAAAAGAAATGGGAGGAAAGGATGATAGGGGACGTACTTCTTCTACGAGGGCGGACCCAGAGGCAGAAACTCCAAGAGCGGACCCAGACGCGGCCCTATCAACGAAACTACCGCTCTGAGAACCTGAGGTACTTACCTCGACCTCTTCGTCTACCTGATCCTTGGAATCCGATTCAGAGGAGGAAACGACCCACTTTCCCATCGAAGGTCCAGGCCGTAAGCCGGAGTGGAGGGAAGGCAAATGTAAAGCACAGTCCGTCAAAAATGGAGGTCTCAGACACCAACCTCGAAGGAAGGACACCCTAAGCGAAGTAGGGTGGTCCACGAAACACGTGAGAGGGGAAAGGTCGTCGAAATGATTCCTAAAATAGCTAAACCTCCATATCAAGAAGCGAAACCCAAAACCCCACCAAGGAGGGTTGAAGGGATCCAGATCGAGCAAGAATAAAGAAAAGAGGAAAGACGTACCTAGTTAAGGCGCTAGATGCAGAAAATAATCGGGAACGCAGAAACCCTAAGAATCGCCTGAGACTCTGAAACAAAGCACCTCGAGAGCCAAGGGAGGAGAGGGTAACACAAGGAGATTCAAAAAACGCAAAAACGACACAGGCGAAGGGATTTTCCCCACTTTTATACAAAGCATTCAATGCCCTGATAGGCAAGGCGACAGGGCGCGCCTGAGAAACCATACCGTTGGGATCACCCGATGGTGACACGTGTAAAAACCATCCCATCACAGCCGGCAAATACCAAAACAGCCTAACCCAGCGCAAAGCCGCCTGACCACGCATTCCGCCACGTATGAAGACCATGAAGAACTCAGAAAGGACATTTCCTATCCCCAGGTCAGAGAAGACGTCATTCTCGTGACCAGGGGCTAGGGGGCAACTGATGATGATAGGTTTTTGGGCCTGGGCTGCCATTACGACCAAGCCCTAAGACCTCCAGAAAATACTGAATGATGGCTCCGAAGCCCAAAAGGGAATGGTCCGAACCGGCCCACATTCGATTCTCAGCCCATGACCCGAGTAAAATCCTGTTGCGCCACGCGCTCCAAGGACAAGGAAAACCGGCTCTGATTTCTCAGAGTTACTCCCTGCAAAAACAGGGAGATGTGGTGCCGAACGAACCCAGGTGATCGTGGGCACAGTATCGCCGGCGGTCAGAGTGGCTTGTAGAGAAAGGACGAACGGTCCCCACAAGATCAAGAAAAGGAAGAGCAAGGGCAACAAACCCTAGGAAGGGACACCATATAAATAGAACAGTAAAAGCAGGGATGGGGGATCGATTTCCTGAGCCTTCTTCCTCGCCTTCTACCTGGTGTTTCGCCCAGAACCCAAGAACAGTCACAACAGAGAGCGTCGTTTACAGCCCTGCGCCTATAATTTCCTTGTAATCAGTTGAAATCAATATACACAATCAAGGAGCAAGAGCCTCCATTATAGTGGACGTAGCCCAAGTCCTTCGCCTAGGGTGAACCACTTACATTAGCTGTCTATCATTGCCTAACTTCAACTTCCTTAAAACCCATTCCATAAAACCCAATAGAGTCATACCGGCTTGGGCCTGGGAGATTAATTCCGATGCATCATCAATTAGCAAGCTGCTTTTCTGGATAGGATTTTCTAATTGTGAAGGAGACCATTAGACGTAACATTACTTGTGAGTTGTGAGTTCATCCATTTGTTTTTGACTGTGGGAAACTCATTAAGATTACACTGGTTATTTGTAGTGATAAAATTGTTTTATTATGATCTAGATATCGTATGTACAAGAAACAAAAACTATTCTATACACATGGGGATTAGACTATATATTTCTGATCATCTCTAGAACCATAATGGTGGAATCTTACTTGAGAAAGAATTAAAAAGGTGGAATCATGCATGAGCATATAACTTAACCCCAACCCAAGGAAATGAATGTGTGTGTGTGAGAGAGAGAGAGAGAGGCCTGTTTGAGATGGAAACTGGGGGTGGTAGACAAACTGATGAGGGGGAGACATAAAATAGGGTCTAAAAAAGAGACAAGATGAGACACCTCCATATTACTTTGCATCACAATCTGTTTTTTAATGGCGTATCATGTTTTTTAATGTGGGGAAAGCATGGGACCATTGGGTTCTAGTCATACTAAAATTCTTTTCGGTGTGAAGCTTTGTTACATAGTCCGCAGAGACAGACCCACTTTGACTACTGGTTGACTGAGTTGGCTTGGTGTTTTGGGAAACTTTACTATGTTTAGTATGAAGGGGAAGCCAAAAAATGCCACCCACCATTTAAGCCTTTTAAGAGAAAAGTTTGGTGACATATCCGTCTCAAACAATCTCATTTTGTTATAACTTCACCCATAATTTATAGTAACTTCGATACCATGGTCTTATCTTCACTTCAGTTTGTAGAAAACATATGTTTGAAAAGGGAACAAATCTTCGAATATTACCACTAAGAATTTTCCACCCACTACTCTTTCACTTCCCAAATTCACAAGTTTTAGTTTGGATAAAAGACTTGATACTAAATTCCTTATACTTCTTCAATGCTATATCACCCAAAGCATATTGATTGGGGGAGTACTTCACTAGAATGGGTCCTATTTGGATTTATAACAAGTGATCTAATAACGAAAAAAAAAAACAAAAGAAAAGCTATTACTGAAATTGGTTTGAATATATAAAAATGTATAAAATAATTTCTCGAGAAAGTAAATTTCTCGAGAAAGTAAAAAAAAAAAAACACTTGCATGTTTGATTTATTCAGTTTTTATCATATTGATTGATGTTATTGTTACCTCATCAAAAAAGATACTTGGGAAACAGCTTGACAGCATTACTCTAGTCTTCAAAATTCTACTGCCAAATTGTAGAGGGTGTGTGAAGCCATAACCAGTGGATAAGGCAATTGAGTTCATCCATTGTAATTGTAGGAGCTAGGAAAATGTGCTTCACCAGCTATAGAAAAGAATGCAGTGAGTGGATTATTTGAGAAACACCAATAATATCTTCTCTCTCATTCAAAACTGACAAGCTATCCTTGATCAAGAATAGTGAGTGGGTTATTTTGGAACACCTCAGGGTAAAAGTGGTATCACCATTGTATTGAATATTTACTCTTAGTGACGGTGGAAATTGTCGTTTTATAATTCTCAACACTAATTTTGGCGATTCTAGTCTAATAAATTTTCAGCTGTATTAACTTTCAAGAGAATTGCTATGTTCCAATTTGGTTGGTGGGTCATTGAATCTCATTAATCTTTTAACAATGTTTTTTTCGAATGTGCTAGATTCATTAAATAAGTCGTATTGACCAATTTTGTTCTAAGATTGCCAGATTATGATGAGAATGATCATTTTAGAAGCCCACAAGTTACACGTATTGATGAGCCCGAAATTAACAGTGTTAAGCCCGATAAAAATAAGTCGGGAAAGGGCCCAAATACTAATGGGCCCCTGAAATAGCCCAAGTCGCCAAAGCCTGTCAAGCCAGGTCATCCCATCTAAGGAGAATGGAGAAGAGGTGAAGGCATCAAGAGAGGTCACCCAAGCCATATGGGCGCCGCCCACTGGGCGCCACCCTCACTCATCACTTGGAGCTCATCACTTGGACTCATCACTTGGACCTCATCATATGGGCGCCGCCCAGTCATCACTTGGACTCATCACTTGGACCTCATCATATGGGCGCCGCCCAGTCATCACTTGGAGTCATCACTTGGACCTCATCACTTGGACCTGGTCACTTGGGCGCCTACTTCTCTCCACTCCTCTTGACTCCGGTACTCCTACTCCAACTCAAGGTCCAGCCTAAAGTCCAATCCAACCAGGACTCTCCTCCGACTAAATAGGAGCACGAGGGAGAGAATGACGGGATACGGAGATCAACTCCTACCTTAATTGTACTTGCCAAAGAGGTCCACTCTTACCATGATTGTACTTACCTAAATAGTGGAAGACCTCTTCCTCACGGCACCGCCTCACCATGGCTATATAATGTAAGCCCTCTCAAGGGTAAATACAGGTTACAACACCTTGATACATCTCAAACACCTAGAGGCAAGCTTCACTACACACTTGCTCCCTCTCCCTATCTCTCTCTCTCTCTCAAAGTTCTGTAACACTCTGGTGACCCTTATTCATCAATAAAGAACACCGGCCATCGCTGCCATTCCAGAGAGTGGACGTAGGTCATCTGAGACCGAACCACTATAAATCCCTGTGTTGATCTATTGTTTATTGCTTAAAGTTCCATTGATTGCCATTGATTGCTTGTTAACTACTCATTAATTACATACTTGACTGTTGATCTTGCCAAAGACAATTTTGTGCATCATCACGTATCATAATCAATTCAAAGATAAAAAATTAAATTTGATCGAAATTAAAATCTAATAGGATAGGACCTCGGATAATTTGAGTGTGAAAGGATATTCTGATTCCAAACATGTTGGTCCCTCCATAAAGAATGTCTCATTAGTCGGGCTATAACGTTACCTTGCCAACACTCAACCCTTCATATGTTTAGGTCAAAAAGCACATCACCTTTCACACCCCCAATCAATGATCCAATCCCTTTAAATTAAGCTTTTTTTATTCTAAATTACGGATCGAGTTCTGTTCTAATTTTTTTACACAATTTTACTCAATAATAAATTACTCACTATATACTCCCGTGGGACTCACTATTTATACAGGGACCCTCACTCATACAATTCATAATCGCGTAATCTCCAATGTTTAAGGGTTGATAATTTACCATTGAATGAAATTAAGTGAAAATGTAATTAAGAGGATCTAAATCTCTAAATTACATATCATTCATCACATACGAACAAAAAAACATGATGACATGATACCATGATATAAAAAGGGGGGTTGGGGGGTCCACAAGTTTATTCAACTTCCAAACTACCGTTAGTTACATAGAAAAAAAAATTGTAGTTCAACTTTTTTTTTTTATTTCATATTTTTTATACAAACTCCTTGTTAAAGATATATTACATTTGAAATCATGAAACGTGTTTACATGTTAAAATAATACATTGTGAGTTTCATTATGAGAATTAATATCTTTAAAATGAAAAAGTAAGCGAAAATTTTATATATTTCTTTCAAACTTTATTATAAGCGAAAATTTTATGCTCTGTGTAAGATGTTGATCGTAAAAGGAAGAAATAATTGGCCTGAATTTGAGCAGAAGACCCTTGGTCTGATTCTTCCAGGGCATCCCTCAGATTGAGGAAGACTCCAAGAGCTCTTTGCCAATTGACTTGAAGAACCTTATCTTCCTTTACTTACACAGCATGAAGACACATTGGATCTGTGGCAATCCGTTGTTGAGGGTCAGGCCATAGATCAAACAGGAGACCTATGCTGATCCATTGCTAGGGCTGTCAATGGTAGATCATTTGTTGTCAACAAGTGGTCCTCCATTGTACAAGTGGTCCTCCGTCAATACATAGGGAGTGATCAATCAAGGAGAATGATTGAAAAAAAAGTATATAAACCAACAAAAATTCTTGAAAAAATAATTGTTTTTTTATTGAAATATCATCACAAGTCCATAATAGGATTTTATTTCAATTGGTCAGGGTCACTTATTACTGATTAACTTACACTTTATCCCTATGTTTTGGGTATAAAATGTCTTATTCCCATATCATTTTGAAAACCTGCCCTTATTCCCCAGTATATTTGAACTAAGTGCACCAACTAATGAGAATAACAGTTCAATATCAAAAGAATAATATGAGATATATTTTTTTGTATAAACATATTTAGTCAGTAACTAGAGGTAATACAGAGAGAGATAGAGCGATAAGTTTATCCTTGAAATAAAAAAAATATAAATTTATATGTGTATATTTTTTCATATGCGGCATGATAAATTTTTTTCTTGACGTTTACCATTATTAATCATCAATTTTTTTTAATGAAAATTCTAGTAATGGCACAATTAAATATTTCTAAACACAGTCTTTTGTTAATGTAGTGGTTGTAGAGCCTAAGCTACAAATTTCTTTTTTTTGGGTATGGATTGCAGGGGTGACTCAAGGTAATTTGAAGCCTAAAACAATATCTATAAATGAGGTTTTCTATGTTTAGTATAAATTTATTTTTCTTACCTTTGAAATGAAAAAGTATTAATTAAATTTTATATTCAAGTTTTACTCCCATATTTTTTTATTAATTAATAATATCGCTAATTCAACTAATATCTCTTGTGATATAGTTGATCTTTTTTGTTGAGTGTTGGCCAAAGAAAGAGAGAGAGAGATTTGTAAGTAATGATTTGATTTGAAAATTTTCTTTTTACCATTAATTTTTTTAATTTTTTGGGTTTTTAATGTTTGGGTTGGATTATGGGTCTAAATGATTGAATTTAAATTATTTTTAATTGGGTATGTATTTTTATGATGCCTTTTTGTCAAGCTTAAAATATTTATGAATTTAATTTTTTCAAATGAATTATTTAAGGTATCTAAAAATTTAGGACTTTCTATAAAAATGAGGTCTAAAGCCCAAACTTTTTTATTTCTTTTGTTGAGCCGCCCCTGCTGTATTGACATGAAGATTGTTGTACCTTTTTTAGAGGGTGATAACAACTCCTAATGCTCCAACTTTGTGAGACCATAGTATCCCTAGGTAGGTGAAGATAAGAAAAAAATGATATGAATTAGTGTCATATTTGTCATTTAAGGATTGGTTAATGTCACACTTGTCATTTAATTGTGGGGCCAAGATTGCATGCAACTTTTATAATAATCATTATACACAGGATTGACCTTTGCCCTGGGGCCAAGTGTCCTAAGAGGGCGGACTCTGCTGGCCTATTTTTCACCACTGACCAATGAGTACCAGACAAGAAGGTCCAGACTAGACCACAAACACCTACACCTACACCTACACCTACATTATGCATGTGATGTGGTGCAGTTTATTTCATGCGACTAAACAAATAATATTTTCGATATATTATATTATATTTTTTTGTTTAATAAGAATATTATATATGTATATTTTTTATATTTTTATAATTAAATTAAACCTAAATTTACAATTATAAATTGATTCTTAAAACGTTTGTTACTAGTCCCGTAGTCATATCCGACACAAAGGAATAGTATAAATGATAAGCTCATGTCTCATGTTGTCGAAGGAAAAGTTTGTATTTACGAATGATTGCCCGCCACTTCAAAATAAAGTAGTCACTATTTTAAATGTAAATTTATGCACTAGAAAAATTATTTATTTTCCAAAATAAAGAAAATGCCCTGTTTTGAATAACTTGCTTTGAAGAGAAAAGAGGATAATAATAAGCTTTTAACTTTAACAACATATGAAAATAGAATTCAGATCTTAAACTTGAAACAAAATGATTAACATGTTTCTACTACGTTCTTACTCACCTCATCTTTGACTGAATTAGAATTTCAAACTTGCATTATTATCAACTGAAGCTTGATATAAAATATGAAATATAAAATAAATTAAGGGCAAATTATGCTTTGACCCGTTTAGTTATGACCGTAGTCTCATTTGTCCTTCTAAATTGAGTTTTTCACATTATCCTTTTAACTACTTGCACTACCCTAATATCAAATGTGTGTCATGTTTTGCATAGTAAATATTAGAATACATGTTTCTTAATGTCTAAATTTAGGGCAATGTGAAAATGTGGTTTTGAAAGCAATTTTGAAAGTATTTTTCAAACCCATATAGTTTTAAAAACGTCATTCGAACTGACGTTTTTACTAATAAAATGTTAATTTGAATAACGTCTTTAACATAAAAACGTTAGTCCAAGTAACGTTTTTAATTGTCAAATTCATTTTGTGTTGCAAAGGAAACGTCAATGGAATTGATGTATACATATTTAAAACGTCAATACAAATGAATGTTTTACAGAAAATGTTAGTTAGTCTAACTGACGTTTCTGTAAAACGTCATTTGTAGTGATGTTTTTGTAAAATGTCATTTCTACTGACATTTTTTGTATTTAAAATATTTTTCCTTTTTATCCCATCAAGTTAATTTTTCAAAATAAACAAAGTAGAAAACAAAAATTATATTTAATTATTCCAAAATAAAATTCAAACGTTTATATTTAATTAATTTTAATTTAACATTCAAACATAACATTTTGTAATTGATGTCGACAATAATGTCTATTAAAATAAAGTGGATTGTATGTAAAAATATAACTTATTCATAACCAAAAAACTGAGCATTTATTTCATGACACTTTTCCAGTGCAATTGATGGGATGACAAGAGTGTCAATAATGTGGTTGATGATCAAAACAACATAGAGAATTACCGAGTACGCATAAACTTGATGTGATAAAAGTGTCTGACGTATCATCGTCAAAATCAAAGAAATCAGAAAGTTCAGGATCGGAAACAAGTAACGGATTCTCTAAAATTTCAATTTCAGCATATTCAGGATCAAAATGCTCAGTTTTTGCATATCGATTGCATGCAAGTGATCAAGTCGATGCTGCATTTGATCATTTTCACATTCAAGCCTTACTATGATCTCGTCATATTTTTTGAATTTTGTGGATTGTAAATATCAGTTGAATGTGCCCTTCAGTACTGTAAGTCCATGTCAACGACAAAATACTTCAAGACCACAACATTTATCATATAACTGTCGCCATCTTAGTATGAGTTTGATATGAGCACTCGGAGGTGGATAGTCAGTCACATGCCCAACAATTACATGTCCAACTTGATCGAATGAGTGATAAGGGTCGATTGGCTCATTGCTGAATTCACACTTTCGTTCATACCACGTTATACCACCAGAATCTATATAGGATCCAATAAAAGGAACTCTGTTCAGTGATGTTGATCGGTCAGTTGATCGTTCATGTTTGTTGGCTAAAGATGAACTATTTTATTTATTGCGTGAAAATTTTAAGTTACACAACTTAAATTTAAAGTTAATCTTAATTATTATTATATTCTTTTAAATTAAAAATTTAACTTCGTACAGAAGTTGAAAAACATACAAAAGGTTTCGTGTTAATTTAAATTACATTCACAAGGACGAAGACAGAAGCAATACATGATTGACAAAGATGATTTGTCAAGCAAATATCATCAACAAGATAAACTACATAAGTACATAATTAAATTAACACAAAACAGTGCAAATTACATACTATGATGGACAAATTAACAGTGCAAATTACTTACTGTGGTGAACAAGAATAATATCGATTAATCAATTAGCATATTAACATGTTAAGTGGAAGGAGTAACATGAGTCAATTAGCATATCGATGAACCAACTAAGGTCCTACTTTGTCAAACCACAAATTAACAATTCAAATTAACATTGTTAACAGTGCAAATTAGCATATCAATTAATCAAACCCCAAATTAATGAATAAACCCACAAACACCAGTGCATATCGATGAATCAAACCACAAATTAACAGTGCATATTGATGAATCAAACCACAAATTAACAGTGCATATCGATGAATCAAACCACAAAATAACAATACACAAAACATGAATCAAACCACAAAATAACTGTGAACAAAACATGAATCAAACCACAAAAATAGGCCTACACAAAATAATATTGTGACAGTGAGAGCATACTGTGACATAGAGAGAGAGAGAGAGAGAGAGAGAGACAGAGAATGAGAGTGAGAGTGACAGAGAGGGAGAGAGTCAGTCACATACGAATTGGGACTCCAGTGGTCTTCAATGAATTAGGGGCTCCGGTGGTCTTCAACTCAGCAACTCCGGTGATCTTCAACCTAGCAACTTTGGTGGTCTTCAACCCAACAACTCTGGTGGCCACAAACATTTATTCTGAAAAATGGTGGTGGTGTTGGGGCTGGTGGTTTCGGATGATGGTGGTGTTGGGTCTGGTGGTTTCGGATGGTGGTGGTGCTAGGGGCTGGTGGTTTCGAATGGTGGTGGTGGTGCTGGGGCTGGTGGTTTCGGATGAGATAGTGATGGTCATGGTGGTTGTGTGCTTTATGGTGGTTCGGGAAGGGGGTGGTGGTGGTGGTGGTGAGAGATGAAGGTGGTTGTGATTTCGGATAGTGGGGGCTTTTGCTATTTCAATTAGGGCTAGCAAATTTGGGGGAAAATGAGAGAAAGAAGGAAGAAGGAAAAGAAGAGAAAGAAGGCTGGGGTCAAAAAGCAAACGCACAAAACGTCAGTTGGTCAGAAATTTTTATAAAGACGTTGGTCAGACCAACGTTTTTAGAAAGACATTGGTCAGACCAACGTTTTAAGTGACTTTTTAAAATTAAAGAGGTTTATTAAGATGTTGGTTGGAATGATGTTTTTACATAAAAACGTCAGTTGAACTAATGTCTTTTATCAGTAAAAACATCAGTTTGAATGACTTTTTTAAAACTACATGGATTTGGGAAATATTTTCAAAACTGCTCTCTTTTGGGTATAAGTTTGAAAAAGGCATGGGTTTGGGTAAAAGCTCTCGAATCCAAGTTGTCCAAGAAGAGTGGCGTTGAGTTTCTCAACCCTTTGACTTAGACTTATTATAAGTTCCATTTCTCATGGGGACATGGAAGGATACAATTCAGAGGTAGAGTGTCACTGTCACCTTGACGTGGTGAAAGTCATCATGTTTTGATCCTGATTATCCCTAAACCCAATTTGGATTTTCCTATCTTACAGAGTTCTGATAACTAATTATGTTAACTCAGAATTGTTCAAACGAGAGATGGTGCCCGGTTAGGGTTATGATTATTATTTTGGATTTCATGTCTAATGCAATTAGCAAGACGTCAAGGATTTAGCCTGGTAATTGCCCATGCATGTGAAAAGGGTAGAATCCATACTCTTACAAGATAATTTTTGACATTTTGTAAGATGTTCGGATCACATCACCCTTAACTTTCATGTCAATCTTTGAGTAATAGGTGATGAAATTTCAGTTTCACATAGAAAGGAGGTTGAGAAACATCTTGAGGGAAAGTCAGCTTCCAATGCAACATATTGATAGTTAGACTAATTACAACTTTGTCTTTTGCATAAGTTTTGTTTCGGAGTGAGATTCTCTACAATGCATTTTCACTTTATTTTGTGTCATGGTCAATTATCTATCATGAATTCAAACAAAACTCAATGTATAAGTGAGATCTTTCACTCATTAATGGTGAATCATTTGTCAAGAAGAGAACTGGAGGATAAAATTATTTGAGCAAATATAAATCCACTTATTTATATATGGTTCCTTTTAAACCCCTTAATTTATATGGTTTGAAGGTAACGAATTGATCAACACAATACACAGGCACACACACTAGCAAACACTAACATATGTACCCAAGCTCACTAGCACACAAAACGATGTCGTATGTTGTTGAAAATAATAATTTTTAACTAAATAATTTTGATAGTTATTTTTTTAAAACTATATATTAAGTATTGAATGAGAAATTGTTAAAGTATATTTGCGACTTTTGGGAGAAATTGGAAATGTGTGAAGTAAAGATGACACACAAGGCTACTAATTCAAAATTTGTGACTTTTGGTTAAAGACACCAATCCAAATAGTCACATCATTTCATAGAACCACTATTAACACTTTTTTATTAAAAGATACCATTACAAATAGTTACAATTTTTCATAAAGTCACCATTGATATCTCTTGAACTAAAAGGCACCATTTCAAATGGTTGTATCTTTTCACAAAGTCACCATTGATACCCTCCGGATTAAAAGACACCATTACAAATGGGTGCACCCTTTATGAAAAGCTACTAATGAGTCTATAAATAGGTGATGTCTCGCACTCACAAATCATACCATTAAACAATTTTTACTTTTTACTAAAATTGCTCTCTCATTCTGCTTCTCTCCATTATCCCAATTTTGAATTATGTATTTAGTATTTCCTCTCTCTCTCTCTCTCTCTCTCTCTCTCTCTCTCTCTCTCTCTTTGTGTGCATATTGTTCTTTCTAAGAGGTTCAAGTGTAAAACACAAAGTTGTGTTTGTTGGAGTCTTGAAGATTGACGTGTTTGCATATTCAAGAACGAAATTCATTCTATCTTGGGAAACAGTTGTTTATCAACTATAAGCACCAAGAGGGAGAAAATATGTCTTAAGAAAATTGTGATTATGCAGGACTCGAATTATTATTATTATTATTATTTCTGAATTTTTATTATTTATGCAGTTCTACCTCACTGTAAGTGTATTTCAGTTTCTATTTTTAACATTCTGATTTTTAATTAAATTGTTCGCATATAACAGTATACTTAATATATATATATTGTATTATATTATTGCTATACTTTATTAAAATCAGAAGGTTATTTGGCTCTTGTTTGTGTAACATAAATGGCTACCACAAATTCTGTTCTTACTACTATAAGTGTGTCTCATGGAGAGAAGCTCGAGAAATTTAATGGCTTGAACTTCAAACGTTAGCAACAAAAGATGCTTTTCTCTCTCACCACATTGAACCTTGCTAAGTTTCTAAGTGAGGAAAAGTTGACAAGGAAAAGTTGATTGATGTGGATGATTGGAAGCATTCAGATTTCTTATGTAGAAATTATATCTTGATCAGACTAGACAATGTATTGTACAATGTGTATAGTGCTGTCAAATCTGCAAAAGAACTTTGGGAGTTTTTGAACAAGAAATACAAGATCAAGGATGACAGCACGAAGAAATTCATTGTTGGTAAATTCTTGAATTATAAAATGGTGGATTCAAAAACCATCATAACCCAAGTTTAAGAACTTCAAGTTATCCTTCTTGACATCCATGTTGAGGGTATGTCTTTTAGTGAGTCATTCCAAGTGGCTGTGATCGTGAAAAAGTGACCACCACTTTGGAAGGATTTCAAGAACTATTTCAAGCATAAACGCAAGGAGATGAAACTTGAAGAATTAATTATTCGTTTGAGGATTGAAAAAGACAACCGCAATTTTGAGAAGAAAAATGGTTTTTAATTTCATGGAATCTAAAGACAATATTGTGGAAGGTGAGACAAAGACTAACAAGAAAAGGAAGTATAATGGTGAAGGTCCAAATCAAGGATCTAAGAAGTTCAAAGGCAAGTGTTATAACTGTGGCAAAACGAGACATCTTTCCAAAGGTTGTTGTAAGGCAAAGAACTTCAAGAAACCAAATGCTCAAGCAAATGTGACTGAAATAGACAGCTTTCAATGGAAGTCTCTGACATGCACCTCTCAGCAGTTGTTTTTAACTTGTTGGGAAACTCCAAGATGTGGTGGGTTGACACCGACGCTACTCGAATCATTTGCTCCAATAATATGTTCTCTACTTACAGGAAGTTAAAGAATGATGAACAACTCTATACAGGGAACTCCTCTACCTCAAATGTTAAAGGATGTGGCAAGGTGATACTAAAGATGACATCCGACAATGCTCTCACCTTGAACGAAGTGCTTCATGTCCATGACATTCGCAAGAATTTGGTTGTTCGACTCTTTGTTCAACAAGAATAGTTTCAAGTTAGTCTTTGTATCCGATAAGTTTTTGCTTGTAAAGAATGAAATGTTTGTAGGAAAGGGATATACTTGAATGCAAGGGCGGAGCCATAAATTTTTTTTACGTTGGACACATTAGCACGTTTTAATTTTTTTTCTAATTGACCGTAAAAGTTCATAAATTCATATTTAATACTTAAAATTAGTAAACAAAGACCTATATATATAACATGAAAAAAAAATAATTAAAACTTTTTATCAAGAATGCGACTAATTATTATCACTTACAATTGACCCTGATATGTTTTTATTATTTGAAAGAGTTACAAATCAATTTTATTAATAATATTTCTTTTATATATAAAATCCTAGTAATAATCTTCCATTTATGATTTCATAGTTTACTACATAACGACATACATTTTTATACAATAACAAAATAACTCTATAATTTTAAAAAAATTATAAAATAACCTCTATATTCAAAACATATTTGTACATGTCTGAAACGCATCAAAAAATTAAAAATAATATTTGTCGCACCTATTTTGAGATTTAATTGGTGGCCAGGAGACCCAATGATTTGTGACCATTGAATAGATAGTAGAGTTTCTTAAATATTAAAATTCACTATTAGATTTAATATCACAATGCATTAGGTCCTTAAATTAGGTTTCAATAACATTGTTCGAAAAGTTAATAATCATTTAGTTAAGAGGTCTATTTAAATAGATATCACCAAAACACAATATTAGGGTGGTCACAATTAAATATGTCTTAATTTTATTCAAAAAATACATGTCTAATATGAAGGAAAAAAAAATTGAGGGGGGGCATGTTCCCACCCTAGCCCAATGGTTGCTCCGCCCTTGCTTGAATGATGGGTTTTTTAAGCTCAATGTAATTACTATTGTACCAAAGTCTATTATCAATAAGAATAAGAATAATTCTTCTTACTTAATCATAATTATAAGACTTATGTGGAATTAAAATTGGCAAGAACATCTTTCAAATCAATTAAAAAAAGTATCAAACCTCTAGAATTAATTTACAGTGATGTCTGTGACTTAAAATTTATGCAAACTAGAGGTGGTAAAAAATATTTTATTATGTTTATTGACGATTGCACAAGATATTGGTATGTTTACTAAATTAGAAGTAAAGATGAGACAATTGATATATTTAAACTTTATAAAAATAAAGTTAAGAATCAATTTAGCAGAAAAATTAAGGCATTGAGAAGTGATAGGGGAGGTGAATACGAATCTCCTTTTGTGGAGTTTTGTTCAACACATGAAATCATTCACCAAACTACTGCCCCCTATTCACCACAATCAAATGGTGTAGTTGAATGCAAATATTGAACATTGAAAGAAATGATGAATGCTAAGCTTTCAAGTTTAGGTGTACCACAAAACTTGTGGGAGGAAGCCTTACTATCTACTAATTATATTCTTAACAAAGTGCTTCGTAAGAAAAAATTTAAGACACCTTATGAATTATGAAAATGTCGAAAACCTTCCTATAAATACTTAAAAGTGTGGGGGAGTCTAGCAAAAGTAACAGTTCTTTAACCTAAAAGGGTTAAGATAGGACCTAAAACTATTAATTGTGTATTCATTGGTTATGTCCATAACAGTAGTGTATATTGATTTCTTGTTTATAAATTTGAGATTTATGGGATGTGCATATTAATACAATTAATGAATCAAAGAATGCTTCATTCTTTAAAAATAATTTTTCATTTAATATGTCACATGAATCAAGCCCATTAAAGAGACCAATTGATGCTACGACTAGTAATGGTCAAGTCGATATGGACAAGGAGTTTATAGAAGATGAATCTAGACGTAGGAAAAAGATTTCAACGCCGTTTGGTCCTGATTTTCTAACTTATCTATTAAAAAATGATCCTTAAAGTTTCGATGAAGTTATGTCCTCCCTCGAAGCTCCTTATTGGAAGGAAGCAGTTAATTCTGAAATTGAATCCATTATGAGAAATCATATTTTGGCTGTAAATTAATTTTTACAAAGAAAATGAAAGACAATGTATCTATTGACAAGTACAAAGTTAGACTTATAGTCAAATGATATAACAAAGAGAAGATACACTAAAACACAGATCGTTAATGTACATTCTTCTGCATAAACATATATCATTAGATAGGTACACTAAAACACAGATCTTCAAACAGGTATACTAAAACATAAATCGTTATTTCTTCTTTATAAATACAGATTGTTAAACAAGTACACTAAAACACAGATCGTCAGATATTATCATAATGTTCAAATTGCTTGGTTCACGAGTTTGAATTTTAAAACTGATAGACAACACCGCAAAAATCTCAATAACAAAAGCACAAAAAAAAGCTATCTATATTTTAGGCTGAAATCATGTGATGAGGGCAAAATAAGTAATGAAAAACAGTAACTAACTAATACCTTAACATTTGCGCCAACACAGGGACCGACAGGATGCAAGTTTTTTCAAAAACTGGAGGACCTTTTTTAATACTAAAAATTTGGCATGACTAAAATTAGTTTGCACACCAAAGGAAGGACCCTAGCCTAATTTACTATTTTTTATTTTTGAAGAAAATGGTTAAACATGTGAGGGTAACATTTGTTTTTTTTTTAATTTACCGAAAAAAAAAACTTTGGTATTTTAAAATTTTAAATTGCTTATATCATCAAACCACAAGTGATTCCCTGACGAAACATTAATGGTAAGGGCAATTTGTCACGAATAATCAAAGCAAAAGTGATGTTAGTGTTAATTTTCAAATAAGCAATTAATTCTATGACATGAGCAAATGGTGCTTCGAATATAGATTGCTTGCCATCTTTTTATCGTGTCATATCCAATTGGTGTAAGTTTGTTGTGTTTGTGTCAAAATTTATATTATTATGAAAGTATTTTAATTCAAAAATATTTCATACAACAATAAATAATGAAACGAAAAAAATGTAAAATATCTCATTTTCTTCTTACATTGCCTGCTAAATGAGTTATTTTGTCTAACAATTGTCGAACCTATTAATTATTTGTACTAATCGATAATTTTATTTTCGAGTTGATATTATATCCAGCGCGTGTCAATTGATAAAATTGACAACATCAGATATGAATTATGTGAGGCATAAAAGAGGCTCCTCCTACTGCCACTCGGCAAATGAGGCCTCTCCTACTGCCACTAAGCTAAAGGCCCCTCTAAGCCAAGCAAGGAGGCTTCTCCTACTACCACTAGGCAAAGTGACCTCCTTCACACCACTAGGAAAAGTGGCATTCTCCTACTAAGGACCTACCTCCCACCAGTCGGCCGAGCTCTACTAAGTAAACATAAGGAGGTTTGCTCATGCCACTCAACTGGTAAGGAATAAGCCATTTCCAACTAAAAGAGACTTGGGCCAGTCTATCCTTGTCCATGCCTGGCACCAAAGGAAACTAAAGATGAGTCTCACTTAATAAGTATCAACCAAGGAGCTAGAGTCTAAGTGAAATGCTACTCCGAGTAACAAGGGACTAGCGATAAGGACCAGGGACCAAGAGTTCTAGTCTAACTCAACCCCAAATTTCTACGACTTGGTGACGAGGTCAAGTCAATCACCCAAGAGCTTAGGTTCTAGTGGGACACGTCTCCCTACTACTATAAATAAAGACCCCGGGTTCCAGGTAAGGATTTCGAGACCAGCCTATTTACTCTATACTTTTCTTCGACTAGCTTGTTGACTTAAGCATCGGAGTCCCTTTGGCCGCTTTCGGTCATCGGTTCACCTAGGTGTTCTCTTGTCTTACAGGTTCACCAAGGCTTCTCCACCACTCTTTCTGTCCGTACGAGGTGGTGACCCTTTGCGTGGATTTATCCTAAGGATGTCAGTGGACCGAAGCGGGGGCGGGGGGTGTAGTCTCCATCCCCGTACCCGCTTAAAAAAACTTCGTCCATCCCCGGTCCACCCCCGTTAGCGGGTATAGTTTTCATCCCCATCCCCGTCCGCGGGTAAATTTCTAATCCCCGCCCCCGTCCTCGCTTCCTCCGTACCCGCCCAAGCCCAAACCCACTGACAATTTCTAATCTCAAACACAATATGCATGGCCATAAACTTTAGCTTAGCTTCCACTAGAAATTGACTTATAGACCTTTAACAATAAATTATGACTGTAATTTCTACCGATTTGCATTTACTTATTAAAAAAAGGCACAAAAAAGTTCAACCAGTAAGTGACACAGAATTTTAATTCATTGTACTCTGTCCATCTGAAGAACCAAATGAAGTGTCAGTGTCAATAGCCAGATACACAAATGCATGCATTGTTGGGATGGTGGACAAGAAACCATAACAAGATGCATCCACTGCCAAACTATCTTAATATTTGACCAAGTCAACAAGGAGTATTTCTGAAACAAGAGAATGGGCCGCTAACATATCAAGTTGTTGCTTTTGTATATTTGTAATTAATTCTTCACATAATTCAGAGTAATACATATAAATATATATATATACCCAACAAGCAAATTGTAAATGTATACCTTATGTTGGATGTAGTTGTTTGGCCTAATAAATGGAGTTCAAAGAAGAAAAAACAGCTATGAAAATTGTTATCAACTTCAACAACATATGGCAAACAGCCTAACTGTGTTGGTAGACAATTGGATTTGTTTTTCTTTTTTTGATCAGTAAACAATTGGATGTTTGTTGATACAGACCTTAGCCTTGTCAATATACAAATAAGGGATGTGATGCATAAGGAATCTGACAGACACACCCCAGTAATCGTATTTATATATATATATATTTATTTATTTATTTATTTAACGGGTAACGGGTAACGGGACGGGGGTAAGGGTAAGTCCATCTCCGCACGGGTTTATACGGGTATCCCTGTATACGTCCACCATCCAATATGTATAGTCCATCCCCGGTCCAAACGAGACGGGTTTGGACGAATACCCGTTTTTCCCCGGTCCACTGCCATCCCTAATTTATCCCCACACAATTGGCGCCATCTGTAGGGGAATGAAGTTTTCTACTAACCATGAAGCCTTGAACCATGTCTGGCGAGAGAGCACTCAATCTTGGAACCAGCCATTCACTACTCCTACTACCCCCGATCCGCGAGGATCCCACTAGCTATGACCTCCAGTTATTCGAGGAAGTACTACCCCGTGTTGGACAGGATCACTTAAGAGAAAATCCTCCTTCTCACCATAACCTACCTACTTTCGGTGTAGAAGGCAGGTTAGTCACTGAGATTGATTACCATGAGGCAATCAGGAAGAAGAAGGAGGAGCTAGAAGCTCTCAGGCAAGGCCTCCTACATTAAAGTGGCAAGCAACTCTCTAGCAAGGTCAAGCATTCGACCAGTAACTATGATCGTCAAGACAATCACATTGAGGAACCCTATTTCTCCCAATATAGGAGCCATGCAGGTACTCATCTAGGAGATGTGTTACTAACCACACCCTCAGAGACCCCTCTCTGAGGGATGATCCCCCTCATCGTAGGGAAAAGGGAGGCAAAACGCGTAGACAACGCCATCTTAGGGAACAAAGGGAAAGACATAAGAGTCCTTCCCGCTATCAAAAGGAAGACCGTTGGGACGACTATTGAGGACAGAAGCGAAGGCACTCTGAGCCAGCTCATGATGTGGCCATCTGGCCGCAACATGACTATGCTCATGATGACCTCGTTTATTCAGCGAAGGAGAGGGTGAGGCAAACCCTTACAAAGATGACTACCACACCTTTCATTCAGTCCATATGAGAATTCTAACCCCTACGAAAGTTCAGTCTTCCGACTTTTGAGTTATATGATGGCAAGTCCGACCCTATGCTTCACATAGGAGGCTGCACTAACAAGATGGCCCTCTGACAAACTATGAGGCATTGATGTGCAAGAAGTTCCCCTCCAATTTGGGAAAGTCGACTCTTAATTGGTTTCATGGAATGCCTGTGAACTCAATCTACTCTTGGGAGTAACTCGCCGGGGAGTTCGTCTCTCGATTCATTGCCAACAACCGAGAACCAATAACGATCGATACAGTCTTGCCATTACACCAAAAATGAGGAGAGAATCTCTGAGAGTATGCCACGAGGTACTTGGAGACTTATGCCAACATCGAGGAATGTGATGAGAAGATCGCTATTGTCTCTTTTCGCTTAGGCGTCCCAAGGGAAAGTGAGTTGCGAAAACATCTCACTATGTGGACACCCACGAGTATGTCCCTCTTGCAGGAGCACATCAAGAGGTATGTAAAGGTGGAAGACAACAAAGGGCCAACTGATCGATCATCATCTCCCCCAAAGAAGAACCATCGGAAGGAGGGTAACTCCACCAACCAGTCAAGAAAGGAAGGGTTGTCAAAAGGGATAAGATAATCATCCCAAAGAGTCGATACCATCTTTAAGGATCCCAATCTACCGAATTCTAAATCAAATTAAAGACAAGGATTACTCTAGGTGGCCACCGAAGATGACAGGGGACCCTTCCATACGAGACCAAAATCTCCACTGTTCTTACCACAAGGATAAGGGCCACCGAGTAGAGAATTGTTGCACTCTCATGCACTACTTGGAGGAATTAGTCAAGCAAGGCCACCTATCCCAGTACATAGACAAGGAGAAGACGGGCAAGGAGCAAGCAGAGCAGCGAGCTCGACCAGATGACCAGCCTTAACCAAGGGATAACCAGCCTCCCAAGGTGATAAATGTCATTTTCAACACCACTCCTCTGATGCAAGTTGACTTGGTCCAATCCCGAACTGAGTATCGAAAAGCCCACCATCTTCAGTATGTTATGCAAGTAGACCACCAATGTGGTCATACCTCCAAGTGCCGAAGGGAACAATCAAAGAGTGGTCTCGTCACATTCTTAGATGCAGATTTAGGAGTGGTCTACCCGTATAATGACCCCCTCGTTCTTACTCTCAACATGAATGACTTTGAATAAGGCATGTGCTCATTGAACCTAGGAGTTTAACGGAGATCATGTATTACGACCCGTTCAAGATGTTGGGAAAACTAAGGCCGACCTCCTCCCAACAACGACCTCATTCGTTGGCTTCAATGGCATGCAAGTCTGGCCTTTTGCCAGGTTGTGGCTTCTTGTCAAGGCTGGTATGCAAGTGTTCGAGGTGGACTTTATAGTTGTGGATGTTCCAACACCTTATAACGCTATCATGGGGAGACCATGACTTCACCAGATGCAAACGGTAGCCTTCACTTACCATCAGATATTACGCTTCCCTACCAGTGAAGGGATAGTCGAGATTCATGGAGACCAAGCTACCTCTAAGCAATGCCTTAATATCGGGGCTAAATTGATGGCCAAGTCACAGCAGGTGTTCATAGTTGATGAAGAGGTCCCCCTTCTTGAGGACGTAAGGGTTAAGCCCAAAGACAAGTCAATCAAAGAGCTACAGGTCATACCAGTAGACCAAGCAGATACAGATAGATACTTCTTGATCGAGTCACAGTTACCTGCATCTAAGAAAGAGTCCCTTATTGGGCTACTTAAGAGGAACATAGAGACCTTTGTCTGGTCACCTTATGAAATGTTGGGTATTGATCCCTCATTAGGTAGTCATCATCTTAATGTTGACCCTACTCACAAGCCTGTTGTTCAGAAGAGTAGGAGGTTCACCCTTTAGCATACATAAGCTGTTGATGAAGAATTGGGCAAGTTCTTGGAAGCCAGTGCTATAAGGGAGGTCCAATACGTGGAAAGGTTGTCAAACACTGTTGTGGTGAAGAAGAAGAATGAAAAATGGCGAGTATGCATCGACTTCACGGACCTCAATAAAGCCTGCCAAAGGACCTCTTCCCACACCCGAAGATTGATCAGCTTATGGATGCAACATCTGGACATGCAAGGATGAGCTTCTTAGATACATATAAAGGCTACCATCAAATTTCTATGTTTGGGCTTGATGAGGAGAAGATCGCGTTTATCACACCAAAGGGGATCTACTACTAAAAGGTCATGCCCTTCGGCTTAAAGAACGTAGGAACTACTTAGCAGAGAATGGCAACGAAGCTCTTTGGCTCCATGATCGACCAAACAATGGAGGTATACATAGATGATATAGTGGTTAAGAGCAAGGAGTCAAAAAACCACCTCTCCGACCTACAAGACATATTTAATATCCTAAAGCGTCATAAGCTCAGGCTTAACACCTCAAAGTGTGCCTTTGGAGTAAGCTCTTGGAAGTTCTTAGTACACTTGGTGACACGAAGAGGGATAGAAGATGATCTCGATCAGATTAAGACTTTGCAGACAATTAAAAAGCTTTCCTTAATTAAGGAAGTCCAAAGGTTAATGGGCATGGCTGTAGCCCTTAACTGATTCATTAGTCGATCTTCAGACCGATGTTGGCCATTCTTTCAGTTGCTTAGGGTAGGTCGGGCCTTCCACTGGGATGATGAGTGTGATAAGGCCCTCAATGACTTAAAAAGCTACCTCCAGACACTTCCTTTACACTCCACTCCTTCGCAAGGGGAGGAGCTTCAACGCTATTTAGCCGTGTCCGAACACGCTATAAGTGGAGTATTACTACAAGCAGAAGGAAGAGAACAGAAGCCTATCTATTTTGCAAGCAAGAATTTATTGGGGGCAGAGACCAGGTATACCCCCCTCGAAAAACTCTTTTTTTCCTTGGTTAAAGCTTCTCGCAAGCTGAACCATTATTTCCAAGCACACACCATTGCGATAATCACTGAGCACCCTTTGAGGAGTGTACTTGGTAAGGCGGATCTCTCAGGTCACATTGCAAAGTGGTCACTCAAGGTGGGACAGTACGACCTTAAATTCATTCCAAGAACGGCTATTAAAGCACAAGCCTTAGCCAAATTCATAGCAAAATTTACAAATGAGCTACCAAAAGAAAAGGTAGTAGCATGGAGCTTGGCTCTCAACTCCCAGCTTTGAGAGTTGCAAGTTGATGGATCCTCGACTCGGCGAGGATCAAGAGTCGGTATTGTCTTGTTCTCCCCTCATGGGGAAGTCTTGGAGCAGGCCCTCTGTTTAGGGTTTGCTGCCACCAACAACGAGGCTGAGTATGAAACATTAATCTTTGGTGTACGGGCTGCATTGAGACTGGGGGTAGAAAAGTTGACTATATACTCCAATTCTCAATTGGTGGTTAACCAACTTTTCGAGGAGTATAATGCCCTTTCAAACATAATGACCTCGTACCTAGAGAAGGGAAGGGACTTACTTGGACGATTGAAGTCCTACAAGGTGATCCAGATCTCAAGAGACTAGAATGAACATGCTGATGCTCTTGCTACTCTAGCTTCTGCTGATAAACAAGGTTTAAAGTGAATGATTGAGGTGGAGTATCTTGAGAAACCAAGTATATATGAGGACCCAGTAGAGGTCAATTGCGTGGGGCAAGCACCAAGTTGGATGGACCCTCTTGTCCATTATCTTAAGAATGGAACTCTTACAGAAGATAACAAGGAGGCAAGACTCATTGTCTCAAATTCAGCCCGTTACTGGTTGTCACCGGCTCATAAGCTCTATAGGAGGTGTCTCTCAGGGCCTTACTTACTATGCATCCACCCTAGAGAAGTGGAGGATCTACTGCATGAGATCCATGAAGGTCTGTGTAGTGCCCATACCGGATGAAGAAGCCTTGCCCTAAGGGCCATCTCCTAGGGGTATTGGTGGTCGTATATGCAGAAGGACGCACAAATATACATTAGGAAGTGCGACAAGCGTCAAAAGTTTGCTACTATACCTTAACAATCAACAGGTGGCTTAAATCCACTCGCGAGCCCTTGGCCATTCTCTCATTGTGGTCTCGACATAGTAGGTCCTCTTCCTCGGGCTTCATCCAACAAAAGATATCTCATCACTGCAATTGACTGTTTCACAAAGCAGATTGAGGCCAAGCCTCTCTTTAACATCCGTGATACTGATACCAAGAAGTTTGTATGGGAGAATATAATCACAAGGTATGGAATTACTTATGCCCTTATATTTGACAATGACACTCAATTTGATAGCTCAACTTTCAAAAAATTTTGTTCGGGATATGGGGTCCACAATTATTATTCCTCTCTTGCTTACCCTCAATCAAATGGGCAAGCTGAAGCTTCAAACAATGTCATCCTTGATGGTATCAAGAAGAAGCTTGAAGCAGCCAAAGGAAGATGGGTGGAGCAACTTCCAATGGTGCTTTGGGCTTACCGAACAACCCCAAGGCGTTCTACTAGTGAGACGCCTTTCTCCCGCTTGTACTATACAGAGGCCATTATCCCTCTTGAAGTAGGTCTATCAATTATAAGAACCGAGGTCTATGAGCAGCGTAACAATGATCAATTGTGCATAACTTGGATCTTATTAAAGAAAGAAGGCACCACACAATGGTTCGGCTGGCAACATATCAACAAGATTTGGCTAGATCCTACAACAAGAAGGTCAAAGAAAGGAGCTTCACACCTAGTGACCTGATTCTTCGTAAGGTTCTCGCTCAGACTAAGGACCCTACGGATGGCAAGTTGGGCCCTAACTGGGAAGGACCTTATAGGGTCACGACACGAGTAGGGACAAGAGCCTATAGGTTGGAGGAGCTCGATGGCAAACTAGTTCGCCGACCTTGGAATATATCAAGCTTAGGAAGTTTTACTTCTAGTTAGTAATATCTTGTCATGAAAATAAGTACAATGACATTCGTTCTAGTTGATCCATAAAGAGAAGCTTGTTATTTACAACTCTGAGTACTCCTTTGTTTATAAAGCTAACTTCCACGGTTGTACCCCTTAAGTCAACCTCCTTTGTTGCACCTCTTAAAGCCAACCTCCACGATTGCATCCCTTAAGCCAACTTCCTTGGTTGCACCTATCAAATCCAACCTCCACGGTTGCATCCCTTAAGCCAACCTCCTTGGTTGAACCTCTCAAAGGCAACCTCTATTGTTGTATCCCTTAAGCCAACCTCCACGGTTGCATCCCTTAAGCCAACCTCCTTGGTTGCACCTCTTAAAGCCAACCTCCACGGTTGTACCTCCTAAATCCAACCTCCATGGTTGCACCCCTTAAACCAACTTCCTTGGTTTCGTTTCTTAAGCCAATCACCATGGTTGCAAGACCCTTCGTCCAATCTCTATGGTTGCATGACTCAAGAGCTACCTTCTCGGTTACGCCTAAAGGCAACCTAGCCTTCTCTCTATAGCCTAAGGAACCTGGTCACTCAACATTTCCTAAAGGTAACTCACCTTCGAGGCAAGTCTCCTTATGTCCGCTAAGGCGTTTATACAATAAGGTAGCTTAGTGGGCAACAACAAACTCTTAAGCAATACAACTTAAGAATGAATACACATACAAGCATAAGGGAACAATTACTTCATTACTAGATAAAAGATCCACAACATCTGAAGATAGTTCATACACATAAGAAAACATTCAAACTTAGTTCATACATATTCAAAATATCTGAAGATAGTTCATTCACTAGAAAGCAGGATTAAAAGCTAGGTCTCGGCTCCATCAGAAGAGCCGTCATCATTAAAGTATAACCCTTTGATATCTGGAAATGGCTGGTCAGTTTCAGTCCAAGGAACATCTTCTTAGGTTGAAGAAGTACTGTCAACTCTAGCTACCTTGAGCGCTCCTCGCCAGCCACTCCCGAAAATCTTGTTTTTCTGCTTAGCAAGTTTGTCCATGGCCGCCTTTATGACGCTCGTGTAGTGGTTACAGGAAACATTCTTTACTCGCGGCTCTATCTCAGCCATCTCCCTCCATGATGCTACGAGCTCTTCACCAAGTGAGCTAGCTCAGGCTCTAGCCTCAGCAGCTTCCCTTCTCGATGTAGCGAGCTCCTACTGCAAAGAGGCAACCTTCACTATACTCTGCTCTTCTGCCAAGGCTACCTAATGCTCGAACTTCTCATAGCGGCGAGCTACCTCAAATGAAAGGTAGGAGCTCTGCACAGACAATTATGGGTTAACTAAAGTTTTGGATAAACTAAGTTGATGTTTTTAGAAGAAAGCTCACCAGAAGAGATGCCTGATGTAGAGAGTCAACCAAACAAGTCGGTGTCATCCCTGATACCTTCTCCTTATCTCTTGGAAGTAAAACACTATCACCTATCGCTATAACTACCTCAATGTCTTTGAAAACTAAGTTGTCACCTTCAGGAACCTCAATGTCAATCCCTGCGACATATTCAAGCTAGATCCTCAAGCCCGCTTAGCAACATATTTCACTTTCCTGGTAGACCCCTCCCCAGCAGTTTGGGCTGGCAGGTTGCCTTTACTTCTAGTAACTATGGGCTCATCCTCGTCCAATTCATCAAGTAAGTGTATCGTGCGAAAGTCATCTCTCATACCTATAATTCAAGAATATTAGAAAAAGAAGAAATAATAAAATGCTAAGTCAAGGAAATCAACCAATGGAACGAGCTTCCTCACCCGTTCCCGCCCTGCCTTGCTATTGTGCCCTGCTAGACCCTGCTGGTGGCTCAGTCATGTCCTCGACATCGTACCCAAGCCCTCTACCATGGATCGTCTTCCTGACGCGACTCCTCGATCGATAAAAGTTCACTGACCTAAAATACTTAGCAGCGATCTCAGAAGAGATGTCGGGAGGAAGAGAACTAAATGTAGAATACATTGGGGCAAAACCAACCAATACGGGAACAGATCGATCGAAACTCCCGAATGCAAGACCCACCAAGGGCTCGGACAAGGATTGTATAACAGAGATGTCGCGACACTTCTTGACCACTTGAGGATCAAGAGGTATTGAAGAGGTAAGAAAAAGAAAAGGGGTTAGTATAATACCAAATATTTGACTGACGAGTAAACACTGGAGAATGCAAAGTAGCTAACCTAGCTCGCCAATAGTTCGAGGGCAAAGAGTGTCTCCCTCTGATCCTGGAACATACTTCTATTCCCCTTTGACCAGCACAAACTCATCTTCATAACCCTTAGCCGAAGAAACTAGGCAATGAATTAGGGATTCTTCCTACTCAAGAGGCAATATTTATGGTCCAAGTTTGGGACGAACTTCAAGTAATAACAAGACAAGACCTCCTAGTAAGAAAGTCGGACACCATGAAACTCAGCTAGCTTCATCATCCCCCAAGGATCCTAAAGGAATTGGCACTAAGCTAAGTTGCATGAATACTTGTTATGTGCAAGAACTCCCTCACAAAGTCGGGAAGAAGGAATCTGACTCCTCCCTCAACTATAGCAACAATTGGCCACTTATACCAACCATCGAAGAAAACAGGCGTGTCCCCTAAGGCTGCTCTCACCTCAACGCTATCAGGGATATTATAATCCTCCTTGAACCTTACTAAGGATTGCTCGTCGGCCATCAAGCTCCAGTAGATCACCATAGTTCAAGCTTTACAAGATTAACACGAGCAAAATAAAACGATCAAAGTGGACTCAAGAGCAATCAAGGGGATTCAAAAGGAAGAGAAGGCCAAGGCCATTGAGCCATGGTCATGTACTACCAGCCAACAAGCTCAAGGGCTCGCCTCTACCTCCTAGCAGCTCAAGGGCTGGCCGTTGAGGCACATGCCTTGGCTTGCCAGCCCAACATTTTCAACACCCAAGTACGACCCCCCATTCCAAGTTACAAACATACAAGGTCATGAAATTTTTCAAGACAACAAATCAAAAAGAAAACACGAAGAACACATGAAGAACATTCAAAAATTCATACGAAAAGGAGAAGTTCCACCCAAGAATCATGCTTGAAACTCGTAAAAATTTGCATATTTTCCTCAAGAAGGTAATCGTTGGGTGGCGGCGGCTTTAAGAAATGACGGTGACACAAGCGGCTCTTCAAGGCTCCAAGATTCCTTTCCTTTCTTCTCTTTAGCCAAACTTCAAAGTGATGTGAGAAATGAAGCAAGGAGAAAGTATATATAAAGCCCTAAGCTACTTAGGCAACTAAAGCCCTAGTCCTTTGGGCAAATTAAGCTCGTTACCAATGAGTTAAGCAAACACATACATCAATTAATAAAAATAGGTTAATTGAGGTATGGGGGTAATTGTGAGGCATAAAAGAGGCTCCTCCTACTGCCACTCGGCAAAGGAGGCCTCTCCTACTGCCACTCAGCTAAAGGCCCCTTTAAGCCAAGCAAAGAGGCTTCTCCTACTACCACTAGGCAAAGTGACCTCCTTCACACCACTAAGCAAAGTGGCCTTCTCCTACTACCACTAGGTAAAGTGACCTTCTTCACACCACTAGGCAAAATGGCCTTCTCCTACTAAGGACCTACCTCACACCACTCGGTCGAGGCTCCACTAAGCAAACTTAAGGAGGTTTGCTCATGCCACTCAGCTGGTAAGGACTAAGGCATTTCAAACTAATAAGAGACTTGGGCAAGTCTATCTTTGTCCATACATGGCACCCAAGGCAACTAAAGATGAGACTCACTCAGTAAGGATCAACCAAGGAGCAAGAGTCTAAGGGTGCATTTGATAACGTTTTCGTTTTTACGTTTTTTTATATAAAAAAAATAAAATTAATTTTTGTTATTTTTTGTGATAAAAAAATATAAAACATGTTTGGTAGTCATTTATATTTAAAAAATTATAAAAACAAAAATAAAAAACATGTTTGGTATTATACAAAAAATTCACCACACAACACCACCACCACCCACCAACCACCCAACCACCTACCACCACCAAACACCCTCCACCACCATCGAAACCCACCCCCACAACCCCTTTGCAAAACCTAGTAAACCCCTAAAATTCACCACCCCATCTCCGAAACCCACCACCACCTAAACCAATCCCCATCCCCTGAAACTCAGAAAAAGTTTGACTTCATGGTTTAACTCATCTTGTCAATTCTTAGACGACAAATCCATGGAATTCATTGATTCCATTTGATTATGGTAAGGGATACCATCTTGAGGCAGGACTTGATTTCTCTCAGGCTTCAAATTGCTCATTGTTGCAGGCATGCCTTTCTCCACAGACTATAACCAAGCAGTTTCTAATCTCTGCTCTCGGATAATGGATTCTATTCTCTGCACTGGAATCAACCCAGTAGAACCAAACCTCACCACCACCCCCTGAAACCCACCACCACCCCTGAAACCCACCCCCATCCCCAAAACCCACCCCCACCCCCATCCCCTGAAACCCACAACCACCCCCATCCCTTGAAACCCACCCCCATCCCCGAAACCCATCCCCAACCCCTGAAACCCAGCACCACCCAACCCCAACACCATCCCTGAAACCCACCCCGATCCCCTGAAACCCACAACCACCCAACCCACCCCATCCCCGAAATCCACCACCACCCAAACCCACCCATCCCCGAAATCCACCACCACCACCCAAATCCACCACCGCCCATTGGTAGAATATTTCAGCTCTTCTCTTCCGCCGGAGATAGAGGTCTTTGCCGAAGATGGAGATGTCGCTGGAGCTACACCCTCTCAAATCGCCGGAGTTGAGGTCTGTGGAGTTGGAGAAGAAATGAGTAAAATGCAAGTCCAGACCTCATTTTATATGGTAAGGAAAAAAAGAGATATTTTGCTGTGGAGAAGTTTCGAAGTCCAGAGCTCATTAAATGGGGAATGGGAGTTGGCCGCTTGTTTGAGTTTTTTGATGTCTTCAAAAACATCATTTTAGATGTTTCAATATTTTGGCATTGTTTTCAAAACAGAGCAGAAAAAAAAAACGAAAACATTCACCAAACAAATTTTTGTTTTTTTTTGCCACAAAATGAAAAAAACAAAAAAAAAAAAATATCGTGTTACCAAACGACACCTAAGTGAAATGCTACTCCGAGTAACAAGGGGCTAGCAATAAGGACTGAGGACCAAGTGACGAGGTCAAGCCAATCACCCAAGAGTTTGGGTTCTAGTGGGACACGTCTCCCTACTACTATAAATAAAGGTTCCGGGTACCAGGTTAGGATTTTGAGACTAGCCTATTTACTCTATATTTTTCTTCGACTAGCTTGCTGACTTAAGCATCAGAGTCTCTTTAACCGTCTCTGGCCATCGGTTCACTTACGTGTTCTCTTGTCTTGCCGGTTCACCAAGGCTTCTCCACCACTCTTGCTTCTCGACCACCCTCTCCGTTCGAGGTGGTGACCCTTTGCATGGATTTATCTCCGCACAAATATAATGAGGGTGCTTGAGGAGAGGAGGCAATGCAGTTAGGAAGAATGGGGTTGGGGACAGCATGCTTGGTGTAAGTGATATGGGGTAGGGAATGGGGGCTGAAATAAAAATAAAATGTTTCCTGTGAATACGGCATTTGTGTCTACTGACGTAGGGTGGATGAGGGTACAGGTTGAGAGGCCAATACCCACATGTTTATTCAATCATTAATGCACAATGCTCAATGGCACCATCTCTTTTTTCTGAAGTTACCCATAAATAAGCCCATACAACATTATGTATATATATATGTGTGTGTTTGTGTGTATTACGCATGGACAAATTAAAAAACACCCATATCAGTATGTCACCATGTCCATTTTCACCCTTTTTCAGTCGGAAAGGTGCTAATCTTTTTAAGTTGCAGACACACTGAGGGCAAAAACTAAGAATAAGGACAGCTTCAATACCTGTTTATGTGTTACAGTAAAGAAAAGGCATTCTCTTTTGGGGATAAGAAATGCAGACTCGGTATCAAAAAATATGAGATAATTTACAGCCGACTTAATGAGACCAAAACATTTGAGATCGATCCTAAGTTTTTACTTTCATTCAATCACATTGAATCATACCTTAACATGTTTGAGTCGTTACTTGATATGATTGAATTGTAATTTTTACTACAATTAAAATCCCTTCCATTTGAAACCACAAGCTTACTTATAAAGTGTCCTATCTTCATCATATTTTTGCATGAAAAAAAAAATGTTTTACAATGGTGAAGTCTCATTTTTTTTATTGACCGAAGAGACAATAGTTAATTGAACCCTCGTATATATTCAAAGATCTCAAAAATAATCTTCCACATGAATATTTTTTCATCTTTGATATCTGATATGCTCAACATCTTGGTGGCCATCTTAAATTGATTTTTGAGCAAATAAAGAAGAACGAAAATTAGTGTTCATTATTTACAAAAAAATAAAAAAAAATGTGTCTACACGTGCAAGTGAGAGCAGGAATATAGGTGTGCTAGCCACTCACGTGCCATTGCCCTTATAAATAGAGGCATGTTGTGGAGGCAGTGAAGAGTGGTGAAGCCAAAGGACTACCATTTGATACTTGTATTTTTCTGTGGCACACGATTTCTCTAGATTTGGGCCATTAGGCTTAGCGTATATACGGTAGAGTAACGAATCAAGATTCTACTTTTTTTTCCTAAGCCGTTTTAATTTGTAACCATATAGATAGAGACAAATATATATTGGGAGAGAGAAATGGAGAGAGACAGCGAAATGAAGCAATCAAAATTCAAGAGGATTTGTGTTTTCTGTGGGAGTAGCCAAGGCAAGAAGACTAGCTATCAAGATGCTGCTATAGAGCTTGGCAAAGAATTGGTATTGCTTCCCCTGTGAACAATGACTCCTTTTTGCTCTGTTTTGCTTTGTTTCCTATAAATGTAATGAGTTATTTGGGACTTTTTATACTTGGTTTCTTGTTAAATGAGTGTTTTGTCAAATGGGTTTTGTTGGAACATGTTCTTGGTAATGGTTTTTATATGCTTCGAGATGAGTTTTGCTTGAAATCAATCAAAAGTTGATTACAATATGTTCAATTTCTCTGGAAGTCGGTTTACTGGCTTATGCATGTGGAGTTTTGGGCTTGCCACTTGATATGTCATGTAAATGTGATCTTTTTGAGGTTGTTCAAGCAAGAGTATTTGCATGTTAATTACTCTCTCTCTCTCTCTCTCTCTCTCTGAGAGAGGCTCAAGTTTTTAGTCACGTTCCTCGTTCAAGTTTTGCCTTTTCAAAAATAGAAAAATATGTTTTGCAGCTTGTATGCTTTACATCCACCTGGGTTACATTTATTTCTGGTTATTTTCATCTTCAAAGCTCACCTCTCTTTATCATCTCTCCCTTCAAATTTACTAACATTTATCTATTTGTTGACTGGGTATTCGGAAAACCATTCTTCCATAAAGGCCGTAAATGTGCTCTAACCGGGAACTAAAATTTAACATGGGTTAATCTCATACCCATGTTTGAATCCTCTACTCAGATATCTTCATCTTTCTTCTGACTTTGGTCTATTGTAGGTCTCAAGGAACATTGACTTGGTCTATGGAGGGGGTAGTATAGGTCTAATGGGATTGGTTTCACATGCTGTTCATAATGGTGGTCGGCATGTCATTGGGTGAGCTGCTTTCACTCTCTTCTCTTCCAATCCTTCAAGTTTGTCCTCAAATCTCTAGTTATAGGTGCTTTTGTTCTCCATTAAAACTAATTTTTGTCATGTTGTTGTCTCCCTGCAGAGTTATTCCCAAGACGCTCATGCCCCGAGAGGTATGTTTGCTATGGTAGAGAAAGTCTTAGGCCTTTTCCTTATTAAATTAAGATAGTAAGCAACCCCACCAATTTAATTTGCTTGTCTTCCTTTCCTTCTTGTCAAATCTTCCCCTTTTTCATTTTATGCTCCCTCAGTTTTGATTAACTTTTAATACTTATTTTATGACTTTTTAACTGTTGATTTTTTGGAGACTCTCAAAACTTTGTTTCTTCTTCGTTCTCTATGCTTGTTAGCCTTATCTATAATGTCACTTGGGGGGCTGGCGTTTCATTTCACTTCTACATGTTTTTGAGTTTCAAATATTTTCTCTGATTTTTTTTTTCCTGTTCTGTTTCATCTTTGATCTGTTCAGGATGGAAGGCTTCTCTTCTGTGTTTTTCTTCCTTGGCTTTTTCTGTGACCCAAATTAATTGTACACATACTTTTCTGTATATGAACTACTGGGCACCGGCTCTGGAGTTGCTGACTTACAGATTTTCGGATTAAGTCCACCATCCCGCAAGCCTCATCATTGCTTCACTGCACAAGTGCACAACACACCATACAAAATTTCACACTCTCTCTCTCTCTCTCCATATATATATATGTGTGTGTGTGTGTGGGCGGGGGGAGGGGTGTGTGTATTTGCGTGTACATATTTAAGGTTTTTTAAATATTTTTTTTGTGGGTTTTGGTACCCCTTTTGCAGTTAACTGGTGAAACAGTGGGGGAAGTGAAGGCAGTTGCAGATATGCATCAAAGGAAGGCAGAGATGGCTAGGCACTCGGATGCTTTTATTGCCTTACCAGGTTCGTACAAATTCTGAAAAATTCCTCACTGTTGCACTAGAATTTCAAGGAAAATGAATAAAATATACAGTCCCTCAGGTGCTGTTATTTTTCTAATTCCAGCATCCAAGATCATGTCCCTTATGTTTTGATTCCTTTCAGAGGTCACAAAAAGCCACCTTCTCAGTATATTCTTCCTTGATCTCTCAGTGCAAATGAAGAAACTGAATAGAAAAACAAAATCAAGAGCTTATTGTCCTCCAGTCAAAACACAAAGAACCAATGTGTTGAATTTTGCCAGCTTTGTTTAGGATCTTGACTTTTTCTTGCAGTCTAATTGACTTCAGCTGTGAAACCATAACCAAACGAGAATGGAAATAAAAACAAAAACAAAAACCTTTTGGCGAAGCCAAGCATATTGATTGTATTATAACAAACATCTGTTTATTGTTGTCAAAGTTGTTAGTGAAGAGAATTAATATTGGGCTACTGGGGAAAGAAGACAATTTGTTGATATATTTCATTGCTCTATCCATAGCTATTATTGAATTAATAGCACATCTCAATCGGTGACGGAGTACACCGTAAATCCAAAAACAACAGTACACTTAAGTTAGCAAATTAGGTTGAAGAGACATTAATGATAAGGAATAATGGGTGAATTTTTTAATTTTCTCATTCATTTGGGAAAGGGTAGGGGATACAAAGGGAGAGATTATCTTGACTTTTCGACAAAATAAGGGTGTTTTTGAATGGCTATGGTAAAAGGGAAACATTGAACTTGTCCTGAAAAATGTGCAAAATTAATTACTAAGCTTTCTTTTTGTTGCTGTTTTATTCTGATACTAAATGTGGTATTGATAATACTGTGAAAGCAACTGTTTGAAGTCTAAGTGATCACAGCTATCTCAAGTCTCACAAACCTCAAGACCCATGATTAGAGAGCAGCCCGCCCTTCAAGCCCTAGTTGTTGACCAGTCAACATCTTGCACTGAAAATCAGAGCTTTTAGTTATGTATAACCCAATTTGTGTAAGGAAAATGCTATACTTACCAAATGATGTGGCACAATTTCCGTCATTGAATATTAGTGAGACCCACTTATCTGATAGTGAAAAACTGTGCTATATCATTTGGGATGGAGATTTGGTAAAAAAAATTGGTAATGATAAGCATATTTCTTTCAATGTAATGATAGCCTCTGATGCAACTGTACCAATTTTTTCTTACCATTTTGAGGAAAAGAATAAGCATACGCTTTCCCCAAATTGTTTTTGCCAACTAGCACCTGCCCTTGACAGGGAATCATGTTCACTCCTTTCGAGGACTTCTCATCCTCTTGAGTTTAAACTAGTCACTTTACTCAGAATGGATTACCCTCAATTCATTTCTTCACAGTTGCAGACAATAAATGAATTTTGTAAATTATCATGATACAAGTTAGCATGAGACATTATGATCTGAATGGGTTGCCAGAAGATTATGTCTCTGAATCAACAGGAAATGGGGGCAATAAATACCATGTTTTTGAAATGAAAAATGGTTGGGACTAACTTTTCATCCAATTTTAAAGTAACTATGACCATCTAAGCAACAGTAAGAGGATATATTTGTTCTGAAGGTACGTTTACAACAATGTTCAAATGAAACAAAGAGAACAGACAGTTGAATCGTCCTTTTTACCATCATTTAGTAAAAATGATTAGCCAATGTTGTAAGCCCTTGCAGTAGTAGGAATCTGTGTTTCTCCCCTCCTCCTTAATGTAGCATTAGTTACTAGTAGTCTTGTTAGCAAATGCCGTCGGATCTTCCTTTCATTCTTTGGATGTTACTCTTCCCCTAATAAATTTACCCTTCGACTGTCATTCTTCTCCAACAGTTGTAGATAAAGCAACTGCAGCCCGATTAACTAAAATAATCTGAGGACAAACTTTACCATTCATGGTTTTAGTGAGGTGAAGATCTGTGAGGTTAGGCTATGTGTTATAGTATCTGTTTTTAAGTTAGAAATTCCTCTTTGCCCAATGTGCAGGTGGTTATGGCACTCTTGAAGAGCTACTTGAGGTTATAACCTGGGCTCAACTTGGCATTCATGACAAACCGGTAATTTTTGTTTCTTCACTATCAAGATTTGAGGTGAAATAGCGCTGTAGTTTTCTGAGGTAGCTAACCTCTTGAACCCATTTTAGAACTACGAAGCTATGATTTTTCATTTTGCAGGTGGGATTGCTGAATGTGGATGAATATTACAATTCGTTACTGTTATTTATTGACAAAGCTGTGGAAGAAGGCTTCATTAGTCCCAGTGCACGCCATATCATTATATCTGCACCAACTGCAAAGGAGTTGGTCAAGAAATTAGAGGTAATCATTGAGTAAAAGAAAAGAAAGGGAAATAATAAACGAACTCTTACATTCACAAATGATCTTTCTGTTGAAGTAGTATATCTGAGTGAAATTGCTTTCTTCAGTTTTGGATAATTTCTGCATATAACTCAAGACGAGGAGCCCTGCATAAAGATCACTCTGTTTGTTATGATATTTCTTGACCTCAAAAAAATTTAGTAAACATCTGGAAATGACTTGGAGATGATTTTCCTTTGCATTTAAATGCAGCCATACGTCCATTAAAGAGTACCATACGAGTCTCTGCAACAACTAAAATCAATTAATCTCGTCAACACACTATAATATGATGCATAGACTTTTTAAATCAATGTTAAACATTTAAATCATGCTTAGCAGATATATATATATATATATATATCTCTGTGCGCCTATTTGTATACTTGTTTCTGAACATTGTCTTATCATTTTTATCGTTACCATAGTAAACTATGTGGAAAAAAAGAATTCTAATTATTTACGTTTACGATCTTTTGTAACAGGATTATGTCCCTCAGCATGAAAGAGTTGCTTCAAAGTTGAGCTGGGAGATCGAGCAGCTTGGCTACCCTAAAAAATATGACATCTCCATATGAAAAAGGAGTTGCTGCGCAGAAGAGCTTATTAGATAGAAGTTTGGCAGTTGATAGAGCTAACTTTAAGATCTTAGATTTTTGATTTGGGAGAAATCTTTTTTTGTAAATTACTGCTGCAAATCACCTAAAATATGTGAAACTTCAATATTCCCTTTGCTTGGAAGTTTGATTTCGTTTGAGCTGTAAGCACTAGATGCATATGAAATTCTCTAATATATGATAATTTAACTGTTTTGTTCTGTCTCATGTTGCTTTTCCTTTGGAAATAGAGTTATGGTGACTAGCAATTAATAGATTGCATCAACAAAATTGTGTAATGCTAAATGTTGTAGGTGGAACCGTCTAACCATCAAATCATTTTGAATGAAACTGTATTCCATTATAACAGTAAGTTCCATGTTCAAAAAGTCATTTGGTTTTGAGTTACATAAACACCCTCTCTTAATACGGGGTAAGGGTGTGTACATTTTGTACTCTCTAGACCTCTAATTACGAATGTCTCAAGCAACAAGTTGCTTCTTTTTTTTTTCTAGTACTGAAAGAGAAACAACTATAGTCATGCTTAGAAATCAAAAAAAAAAAAAAAAAAGGAATAGGCAAAGTGTGAATGATTAAGAGAATGAAGAGGTTCCAACAGACATGTTTCAACCAATTTCAAGTGCCTGTTTGCTGTTAAGGTTTGAACTACAGGCAACTGGACAACATTGATCCAACCGACCACAGGTAACCGAAAGAGGGTGAAGTTGGAGCTGATTGGAAAGAGAAGAGAGGGGCCTTTGGCTGCAGATTTGGGGAGACAGGGTGGCCCCACAAATGGGGCGATGACACATGTTTACGGGGGTGACTTGCTATCAATTCACCAGCAGGGAAGAGAGGACCATGTGCCATGGACATTGTTAGAACAATATGATAGCTAACTTTGGTCCCCAGTTTTCAGATCACGTGTAGATGTGGTTCATTGCAGTGATGGGCACCACCCCAAAAGGAATTGGTGGTTGAGAATTTCACTTGATGGGTTTCTGGGTTGGATTCAAGTGTGGGAGCCATGAAGAATGTATAAAATGATGTTGAAACGTGGGAGAAGGTGAAAAAAAAAAAAGGAATCACCTGCAGGTCAATGGACCGTGGTGGGCCACAGGTTTGGCAGCCAAGTCGTTGTTTAGTCAATGGGCCAGACCGTATAAGCCTGCCCAAAAGGCTATGGCCCATTGGTTCAGAATATTATTGGGTAATTTAGAAGCCGGTACAAAAATTTAGACTTATTTGAGTTAAACTACATTAAAAAAACTTATTTGGCCCTAAGTGCATTTTTTTGAAAAAAGACTAAAAGGGTATTTATTACTCCATTACTCTCTCTCCTCTCTCTTCATTACTCTTTCACTCTCTCTTTCCTATTTTCTCTCTCTCTATTTCTCTCTCTCTCTCTCTCATATTGATAATTTTTTTTTAAATATGTAAAGATTTGATTTAATTTTTTCATCTCTCTCTCCCCTTATTTTTTTTTTCTCTCTCTCTCTCTCATTCCTCCCCTTATTTCCTTATTCTCTCCATTTTTCTCTCTCCTTATATCAATATTACACAACACAATTATACTAATCAGTTACACCAATTAGTTACAATTACCCTATAATACACTAAACAGTTACTCATGTGTTCTAATAAACTAAACAGTTATACTAAACAATTATACGAAATTACAACACCAACTCAATTTGTCATTTTTTTATTTACATAAATCAAAGAGTTACACCATTTAGTATCACGACATGATTACATCAATTATATACACCAAATTGGGTTTATCATTACACAAAAGACTTTATTATTATACTAAATTTGATATATATGATTAGTGTAACGATGTCGCGATACTAAATAGTGCAACTATTAAGTTTATGTAAACAATTGAATGACAAATTGGGTTGATATTATAAATTTGTGTAATTGTTTGGTGTAACTGTTTGGTTTATTAGAATGCATGAATAACTGTTTGGTGTATTATAAGACAATTGTAACTGATTGATGTAACTGATTAGTATAATTATGTTGTTGTAGTGTTGATATAAATAAAGAGAGAAAATAGGGAGAGAGAGAAAATAGGGGAGAGAGATGAAAAAATAAATCAAATATTTACATATTTGAAAATAAAATAAATTATCAATGATAGATATAGAGAGAAAATAGGGGAGAGATAGGGAAAGTAAAGGGGAAAGAGAGAGAGAGAGATGGAGAGAAAATAGGGGAGAGATAGTGAAAGAATCTAATGAAATCTTTACATATTTGATTAGATATATAATTGTCAATTAAGAATGCATAATTTAAGGGAGGGTGTTTAGGTAAAAAATATTTTAATTCATTTGAATTTTGTACCTAAACACAAAAAGTTTTATAAAAATTGTACTTAATGGAATAAACAACTTATCCATACATTTTTGCCTAAATAAGTCTAAAAAATTGTACCCATACCTAAAAAACCCAACATTATTTTCGGTAAGTCCATAGGTCTAGATCTAGTAAGCTTTAAGCGAGGTGTCCATCGGGTCAGTTCTAATTTATCCGTTTTTACAAAAATTTTGAATTGAAATTTGAGATTTTGTTTTGGGTGACTAGGTTAACCGTCCAACTTCTTAAGCCTTCGTCGGGCCTAACAGGCCAAAATCAGTCTATGCTAGGGGTGTAATTTGGGCGGGCCAACCCGAATTCAACCCGAAAAAAACAAGGCTTGGGTTTAAATTTTTAATACTTAGAGTTGGGCCTGGACAAAAAAAACTCTAATCCGAATTGAATTTGGGCAAGCCTAGGGTTGAAGCTTCGGGTTGTCGAGTTTAACCCAAATATTAAAATCGGGTTAAACCCGAATATATATAAATATATTTAATTAGGGTTAATATTTATCTTCACTCTTTTGAATCTAGACTTTTACTTCACTTCAAGTCTTCGCTCATGTATCTCCATCACTCTCAGATCCCTCTCTTACTCGTCACTCTTCCCTCTCTCAGCCTCCTTCTCTCAATCGTCACTCGTCTGAGTCGTCTCAGACTCTTAGCCTCCCTCTCTCACTCGTCACTACTCCCTCTCTCACTCCTTCTCTCTTCATCTACGTCTCGCCCTTCATCTCAGATCACTTGAAAAAATCAGAACTTACACTTAAAAAAATCAAATCTACACTTTAAAAAATTAACCTGAATTAAGTAACTCAAGTCCAACCTGATTTTTAACCCGAAATCAGCCCGAATTATGTAATCCGAATTCAACCCGAGCCCGCCCGAATTAAACTTGGGCAGTACTCGGGTTGAGTACCTCGAGTTGAGGTAGGATTAAGGTTAAGGTTAGGGTTAGGGTTAGGGTTGAAGATTATATACCTAGGGTTTGGCTAGGGTTGACCTCTCAACCTACCCAATCCGCCCAAGTTGCACCCCTAGTCTATGCAAATACTAAGGGCCTATTGGGCTACCCAATGACCACTACATGCTGGATAGGGTCGAGCAGAAACAAGGTGGGCCGGTCAGATGTTCAGTGAACCACGGGCCATTTGACGCGCCTTACAAAAGGAGAAAAAACAAGTTTTTTTGGGTGTAGTTACATTTTTTTATATTTATTTGAGAGAAAAGTATGAATAATTATTTTACTCTATTAAATTCAATTTTAATAAAACATCTTGGTATAAAATTCAAATGACATTTGAATTTTTTACTTATTTACCCTTCCATGCATAATTCTTATTCATTCACTCTTTTTCTCTCCTCCTATTTCTCACACATTTACTCTCTCCATTACTCTTTTCCCTATTTTCTCACTATCTCTCTCTCTGTTACACTCTTTATCTCTCCCCTATTTTTTTCTCTCTCATTCATAATTTATTTTCTTTTCAAATATAAAAAGATTTGATTTATTTTTTCATATCTCTCCTATGTTCTCTCTCTCCCTATTTTCTCTCACTGTTACTCTCTCTCCTTATTCTCTCTTTCTTTATATCAACATTACAACAACACAATTATACCAATTAGTTACAATTGTTCTATGATATATCAAACAGTTACTCATATATTTTGATAAACCAAACTGTTACACCAAACAATTACACAAAATTACGACACCAACCAAATTTGTCATTCAGTTGTTTACATAAACAAAAAAATTATACTATTTAATATCACGACATAGTTACACCAATTTTTGTGTAATGATAAACCCAATTTAGTGTATATAATTGATATATTTATGTCGTGATACTAAATGGTGTAACTCTTTGGTTTATATAAACAACTGAATGACAAATTGGGTTGGTGTTGTAATTTTGTATATTTGTTTAGTGTAACTGTTTGGTTTATTATAATACATTAGTAACTGTTTAGTGCATTATAGAGTAATTGTAACTAATTGATGTAACTGATTTGTGCAATTGTGTTGTTGTAACGTTGATATATACTACTTTAAAATACCATAATACATGAAAAACTTTTTTTTTCCATCTTTGCCCTCCAAAAACCTAACTATGTCATCCATATCCTTTACATTTAATGACAGAGAAACCTAATTGCCACTCCACTTCTTCCCTAGTCCCAACTCTCTCTCTCTCTCTCTCTCTCTCTCTCTCTCTCTCTCTCTCTCTCCCCCTGCGTCTTCACGATTCTCACCCGTGTCTCGCCTCTCTGCCTCCCTCTCCTTTTCCCAGCGTTACTCTATCTCTCTCTCTTTCTCCATAATTTGCCCAATCTTCTCACCTGTCTCTCTGCCTCTCTCCCTCTCTATAATTTTCCCAACCCTTAGTCTCTCTCTGTTTCTTCATAAATTGCCCAACGCCTAAACGAAAATCATCAATTTCCATCAGTTACTCCCTTCCTCTCTCTCTCACTCCTTCTCCCCTGCGTACTCACAAATTGCCCATTAACAACCCGCCTTTATTCCTCTCTTCGCCTTTAAATCTAAATCGCAGGCTTAGAGCAATTCCATCGACAAAACCCTTGATCTTTCAGTGCCTCCACAGTGCCAATGCTAGCTGCCACAATCCAAGCTCTACTTCAAATAGGTGCAAATTCTCCCTCTTCCATGATCTATTATGCATGCAACTAGTTCCATTGTGGGGTTTGGTGATGGAGTTTTGAAATATGCATGCATGTTTAAACATTTGGGACCATTAGTTGCATCTGTTTTTGGACTTATTTTACATGACATTGAATTTTGATGGTCCTTTTTTTGGTTCAAAATTCGATCTTGCATGCATATAGGATTCAACCCTAGGTCATAGCTGCACAATATTTTTTTATCTTCTTTAGTGTTGTTACCATGCAAAAGCACCAATTTGGTGTTTGTCGCAATCTTCTTTTCAAGCATTTTTCCAATGCCAATTAGACATGAGGTCTGATTGATGAAGAAAATAATTCCATTTGATGTTACATTTTTTGTTTGATGGCAGGCAGAGAAGATTGGACTTAAGTATATGGATGTGGAAAGGTTGAAGAAGCTCAACAAAAACAAGAAATTGGTCAAGAAGCTAGCCAAGAAGTACCATGCCTTCTTAACATCTGAAGTTGTTATCAAGCATATCCCTCGTCTTTTGGGCCCTGGTCTCAATAAGGCAAGCAAGTGACCAGACTAAGATTTGGAAGTGTTTGGGGGATGTATCTTGATTAATTGACTAATTTTTATCGGATTATAAATTCTGAGAAAATGACTGATGAGTGGAGAGATAATAATGCGAGAGATATTAGTAGATGAAAATTAACTTAGAATAAGATAGTAAAAACATATAATATTCACTTACATTTTAATAGACTCTATGGCCCTTGATAGTTTATGATTGATCATATTTGCAAAACAAGATTCATGTAGTCAAGTGCAAATAGTTGGTTAAGATTGTGTTGAGTTGAGGACTTTGTAAGATTGACTTGTGGCTATTTTTCGATATTCATACTTTTCTTGGGTGAATCAAAGAACATTGCTGATTTTGCTCTAACCTTGTACAGAAATCATGTTACATTTCTCTGCTTTACATTTAATTATCTTGCTAAGCTTGCTTTTAGGCCTTTACCTTAAAAATGGCTTGATTTAATAATAAGAGCCTTTTGATTTAGGTTGTTTAGGCATAGATGTGCCTTTCAAGGGTAGGGAAATTGTTGTTTATGATGATATTCTATAACTTTAAATTATTTTCAGGGTGGTTGGCCTGAATTATAACATTATGATATAGTTGCAAGTATGTCCAGGCCTGCTTAGCAGTTCTAAGGGTTGGGACTTTGGAAGTGTTTAGTGAAAGAAGGGCATATATGGATTTGATTTTGTTTTTAGTGATAATCTTAGTTGTTTGTTGTGCTGGTTGTCTGCTACATTCAATGAGGATTCGGGAGAAATAAATGATTTATTAAGCTTTCCCTGTTTTATAATGTAAATTTCATGTGAATTTTAATAGTTTGATCATGTGAATGGAAAATGTAAAACCCGAGAAAATTTCAACCTTTGTGAAAAAGGGCAAAACGGTAAATTGCCACTACAGTACAGGTTGTAAACCTGAATTTTTCTAGAACTCGGATGACGAAACGGACCTCACCGTTGGATTCGTCTCGCGAAATCTAGTTACCACGTCAAATTTCGTGGAATTCCGAGATAGTCGGATTTTTCGCGTTTACGAGACGAACGGGCCCCGGGTGACCCTGTACACGAAATTTTTATAAAGTTTCCAGGTTTGGGGAAATATTAAACACAAGTTAAAAACAAAAATAATTCGAACTTGAACCGGAGCGAAATTTAATCGTTTCGGGATTAAAACGGACCCGGAATTAAATAGGACGTGTGGCGAATTGTGGGCCAAGTATTCTAAAATATAAATAGGGGGAAAAATTAGATTTTTCCCCATTGTTCAGCCGGTTTCAGCCGATAGAGAGAAAGAGGGAGAAAAGAGAGAAAAACTCACCTTCTTTCTACGATCTACGGCGCTACGGACCTCGAATCCACGCAAGCCAAGAATTAAAGTCGCTCTACTCATCGAGGGCTACGCGGCTATACCAAAAAGCGCAAGTTTTACCGAAGATTAAGGTACGGGATTTTCGAGAAGTGAGGGTTTTTGGCTTGAATCGGGTCTTGGAACTTCCCTTGGTCGTTCCTCACGCTTCAAGAGGTAGGGTTTCTTCCTACTAAGGTTTATTCCAAGCCTATAATGTTTTTATGGAATGGGTAGGATGATAGCCTATGTGTCTCTTGCCTATTGTTGTGAAATTGGGTGAATTGGGTATTGAAATGGGTAAAGGAAATCCTAACTTGGATGAATATTTAGAAGTTACTAATTGTGATTTCTATGAATTGGATATGTGAAATGAACCCAATGTAAATTCATGTGTTATATGAAATTGTGGGCGTGTTATGTGTTTATATATATGCCATGAAATTTTAGTATGTTGATAACATGCTTGGAATTTGTATTATGGGAATTATATGCTTTTGATATGATTTTGCCATGGAATATGAGAAATGTGTTGAGAATGTTCATATGTCACTCATATCATATCGAACATTGTATTGGTGTTGCAATGGAGCACCACATTTCATATGCACGGGAACATATCATTTTAGGAGGTGTTGTGCATGGTTATTTGTCTTCACCACACATGGTGGATGACGAGTGAGCTCGGGTAATATGGGTCGATGACCTAGACGAGTCGAATGGTTTATATGTTGATAGGGTTGGGGTAGCAAGAAGGGCTAGAAAATCCCTCGGGTGAGAGACCCGGTGATTGGATACGCACTCCGTTGGTATAAGAGCCCATAAAGTGTGTCGGTGTACGCGGAACCGTTGGTGGAAGTCCATGAATTCCGTGTAGGTTGGGTGACCTTTGGTGTGAGTCCATGAACATCCACCTCTATAAAGACCCTAGAATGAGATGTCATTTGATGTGAAACATAAATGACGGATTGGTACACATTGGCACTTGCATGTGTAGAGGAGCCGGGAAGGGCTCGGTTGATGTGCATGAGTGAGTCTCACCTCATTTCATAGCATGGCATTACATGTTTCAACATGGAATATATTCTTGTTGTGGATTGTTGATTGATAGCATGTGACATTTCATATGCATTTAGGTTGGGGAATAGCCTCTCTAGGAGATACCCTATTGAGCGTGGCTCACCCTTTATGGGAAAAACATTTCAGGTGTGGGTTTTGCTCCGGCGGATGGCTCATTTGGAGAGCATCAAGCATGAAGGGGGCCGGCTTGTGGCCTTAGTTTAAGTTTTGTAAAACCTTTAACAAAACTCCATTTTGATGTATATATATTATGGAATGAATTGTAATAGAGATTGTATGAGTTGGGTATTATATGGAAAATCTCATTAAACATGTATTGAATGAGTTGGAGTGTATGGGGTAGCTTTAAGGATGGTTTGGAGGGGAAAGAAATCCATTTTTATGCTCACAGTCTGAAAACCTACCGGAAGGTGTGTGTCGGTCTTCCGGAAGGTTTTGCTAAAAACCCCAGCTTGCCTTGTTCACAGCTAATACCTTCCGGAAGGTTTTGCCCACTGGAATGAACCTTCCGGAAGATTTTAGCTACTGGAGTAAAATCTACCGGAAGGACTTGTCTACTGTAGTGGACCTTCCGGAAGGTTTTGCCTTGGGTTTCTTTTTGACTGCCGAATTCTTCCGGAAGGTTTTGTTTTCTGGAATGAACCTTCCGGAAGGTTTTGGCTACTGGAATGGACCTTCCGGAAGGTTTTTGCTACTGATGTCGACCTTCCGGAAGTTCTTGAAATTGATCTTTTTCATGTAACAGTTCCTTCAGCGACCTTCCGGTAGGTGTATGTCGACCTTCCGGAAGGTTTTTCCAAAATTTTGAAATTTTCAAAATGCTTAGCCATGCTTTTGGGCTTTGTTTTCTTGGGTTCCTATGACATAAATGGACATAAATGGAGGTATAATTGACCTTGTGGATGGTAAATCCGATTAAAAGCATGTGAATGACGTGGTGTTGGGTTATACGACTATCACGAGTATTTCCGCTGGTTGACGGATGGTCAACGGTCAATAAAGGACCCCCGGAAATTTGGGGTGTCACAGCTTGGTATCAGAGCATAGGTATGCGATTTACCTAGGGCTTGATGGGGCATGGGTTTAGACCATTGCATTCATTGTACATTACATGTTATGTGCTTAAATTGCTACATGTTATGTGATATGTGGTATGTGTATTATATGCATGGTAAAATGTGTATGGAAATGGACACACTAGGGTTAGAGAACTTAACCTTGGGAGTGGGAAAGCAAATGAACGGGAAGGTTCAAAGCGTAAGGGTCCACTATTGGAGGCATACGCTCTACTAGTGAGACAATGAGAAAGATTTGAGCGTTTTAACTTTGATCCCTATCTAGGGATACTAAGTTGTTGTGCCATTGCCATTTGACTTGTGTGTAGATGGCAAGTGGAAGAAGAGGACGTCGAGGCGGTGGGCGGAACAATAACCAACCACCACCGGTCTTCGATCAACGAGCGTTTACGGAAACCATGGGCCTGATGGCGGCTACTGTTGCACAAGCTAGTGCAAATGCCGGACATGGAGGCGCGAGTAACCTCCAACAGTTTAAAGCACACAAACCTCCAGTCTTCATGGGAGGGGCGGACCCGATGGTGGCCGACCATTGGTTCCGGCAAGTCAACAAGATCTTAGGGGCGATGGAGGTCACCTCAGACGCTACTAAGATAAGGCTAGCTGCATTCCAGCTAGAAGGAGAAGCCCAATTGTGGTGGGATTGGGTGACGGCCTCGAAGAACTTAGAGGCCATGACATGGGGAGAGTTCAAGGAGCTCTTCATGGGTAAATATTTCCCAACGGCCGTTCGACATGCAAAGGCCCGCGAGTTTCTAGATTTGAAGCAAGGGTCAATGACAGTGATGGAGTATGTGGCTAAGTTCACCGAATTAGCCCGATTTGCTGATGATTACGTGGCCACGGATATGGCCAAGGTAAGAAGGTTTGAGGATGGGTTGAAGCTATCCATCCGGGGAAAGATTGTGGGCCTCCGCCTGCAAGACTTGGACTCTATGGTCGAGACAGCTATGGCCATTGAGAGGGAGGTGGACGATGCTCGAAGCATCCGTGAGGCGGGTGCTAAGGATAAGAAGAAGGAGGGCCAATCCTCTTCTTCTAGTTCGGGGAAGAAACAGAGGACCTCTGCTCCTCAAGGACAGGGCCGCGGCTATCAAGGCCAAGGCCAAGGTCAGCTTTCCCAAGGCGGGAGAAACTTCAGGACTACCTACCAGGCGGGCCAGAAGACATGTTTCCATTGCCACCAACCGGGGCATATGAAGCGGGATTGTCCGCAGAGGCAAGGATCCCAGAGCTATGGGACACCTCAGTCCCAGTCATCAGTGGGGCAGTCGCAGACACGCCTTGTTCCTCCCTACCCCACCACGGGCCAGGGAAACCAGTATCAGTTCCAGGGCGCTACTCAGGCCCCTACCACCTTTCGAGCGGGGACTTCGCAGTCGGGCCAGATGAGCCAAGGCATGGGTCGAGGCCGAGGACAGGGCATGCAGGCCGGGACTTCGGGGACCCAGGGGCGTGTCTATGCCATTACACCTCAGGCTGAGCCAGTGGACCAGTCAGTCATTCAGGGTACATTTCTACTTTCTCGCCTATGGACTAAAGTGTTATTTGATTCTGGTGCATCACATTCATTCATTTCTGCATCATGTGTGAGGGATTTGGGCTTAGAGGTTGATACCTTGGAGGAGCCGTTATATGTGAATTCACCCCTAGGAGCTAGGGTGTGTGTGAATCAGATATGTCGGGGTTGTGAGCTAGAGATCTCGGGGATTCTACTCACCGTGGACCTTAGGGTTTTGGACATGTCGGAATTCGATGTCATCCTTGGGATGGACTGGTTGGCGGCGTATCGGGTCGTTATTGATTGTGACAGGAAGAGGGTCACCGCCTATACACCGGACGGTGTTTGTTTCAAGTTTCAGGGGGAAAAGCATGATGCTCTACCTCAAGTCGTGTATGATTCACGATGGCATGGGCAGTTGATGGGTTGGCTTGCGAGCCTTACTCTGGAGGACGAGGCGAGACAAGAATTGGGTCTACCTCGGGTGGTGTGTGAATATGAGGACGTTTTTCCGGACGAGTTACCGGGATTACCTCCCCATAGGAATGTGGACTTTAGCATTGAGTTGCATCCGGGAACTTCGCCCATTTCTATGACTCCACATAGGATGGCGCCAGCTGAGTTGCAAGAACTCAAGGTCCAATTGCAAGAATTATTGGACAAGGGCTTTATTAGACCGAGTACCTCACCTTGGGGCGCTCCGGTGCTGTTTGCCAAGAAGAAGGATAAGACCCTTCGACTGTGTATAGACTATCGGCAGTTGAACCGGGTCACCATCAAGAATAGGTACCCTTTGCCGAGGATCGATGATCTGTTTGATCAGCTGAGGGGAGCGCGGGTCTATTCAAAAATAGATCTCCGCACGGGCTACCATCAGTTGAGGATTAGGGAGTCAGATATCCCTAAGACGGCGTTCAGAACGCGGTACGGGCATTTCGAGTTCACGGTGATGCCATTTGGGTTGACGAATGCCCCGGCGGCATTTATGGATCTCATGCATAGGGTGTTCCAGCCCTATTTAGATCAGTTTGTCGTAGTGTTTGTTGATGACATCCTGATCTACTCCAAGACAGAGGAGGAGCATGAGGGTCACTTAAGGATTGTTCTCCAGACCTTGAGGGACCACCAGTTGTACGCCAAGTTCAGCAAGTGTGAATTTTGGCTTACGGAGGTGAAATTTTTGGGACACGTGGTGTCGGCTTTGGGGGTATCAGTTGATCCGGAGAAAGTCGAGGCAGTTATGAGCTGGGAGAGGCCAAGGTCAGTCTTCGAGATACGTAGTTTCTTGGGATTGGCAGGGTATTACCGGAGGTTCATCGAGGACTTCTCCCGACTAGCCGCACCTATGACTAGATTGACCCGGAAGGAGGTCAAGTTCGAGTGGAATGATTCGTGTGAGAAGGCATTCCAAGAACTGAAGAGGAGGCTCACTTCAGCTCCTATCTTGATTGTTCCAGAGAGGGGGCAAAACTACACGATATATTGCGATGCCTCCAAGGACGGACTGGGTTGTGTCTTGATGCAGTCCGGGAGAGTGGTGGCTTATGGTTCTCGACAGTTGAAGAATCACGAGCAGAATTACCCTACGCATGATATGGAGTTGGCGGCCGTTGTCTTTGCCTTAAAGGCTTGGCGCCACTATTTGTATGGTGAACGATTTGAAGTGTTTTCGGACCACAAAAGTCTGAAGTACATCTTCACTCAACGGGACCTCAACATGAGGCAGCGTAGGTGGATGGAGTACCTAGAAGACTATGACTTCACTTTGCATTACCACCCTGGTAAGGCAAATGTGGTGGCTGACGCACTTAGTCGGAAGTCACGGGGTGTCTTAGCTAGTGTGGCTTCCCGGGAGTGGCGGATGCTTGAGGCCGTGGGCCAATTTGGGCTGCATTATCGGGGTCGGACTCAGGGTGTTTTAGGGAGTTTGGTGGCTACGCCTTCCCTACTGAGCAGAGTGATCGAGTCACAGAGACAGGACTCAGAGTTATCATCCATCAGGGACCGAGTGCAGGCGGGTACTGGTGACGAGGGCTGGGCCATTCACTCGGATGACAGTCTTCGGTTTAGGGGAAGGGTAGTGGTTCCCCAGTCGGCGGAGCTGAGAGAGGAGATCCTCAGGGAGTTCCATTGCTCTCGTTTTGCGGTGCACCCAGGCGGCACGAAAATGTATCATGATCTTCGTCGCCAGTATTACTGGAGCGGAATGAAGAGGCAAATTGGCGACTTTGTCAGTAGATGCCTCACATGTCAGCAGATTAAAGCCGAGCACCAGAGGCCAGCAGGGTTGCTCCAGCCCTTGGAAGTGGCTGAGTGGAAGTGGGAGCACATCACAATGGACTTTGTGACCCACTTGCCACGGACATCACGGGGACACGATGCGGTGTGGGTGATAGTGGACCGGCTTACGAAGTCGGCACACTTTTTGGCGGTGCGGATGACCTTCACTCTGGAGGAATTCTGCAGGTTGTACATAAGGGAGATAGTCCGGTTGCATGGGGTACCCGTATCTATAGTATCGGATCGGGATCCCAGGTTTACGGCTCACTTTTGGGAGAGTTTCCAGCGAGCCATGGGGACTCAGTTGAGGATGAGCACAGCCTACCATCCCCAAACGGACGGTCAGTCGGAGAGGACCATCCAGACATTAGAGGACATGCTACGGGCATGCGTCCTAGATCTCAAGGGTAGCTGGGAAGAGCATTTGCCCTTAGTGGAATTCGCCTACAATAACAGTTATCAGGCGAGCGTACGGATGGCACCCTATGAGGCGCTTTATGGGAGGCCTTGTCGTTCTCCGGTTTGTTGGACTGAAGTTGGGGAAAGACCCTCTACGGGTCCAGACTTGATTAGAGACACCTCGGAGAAGGTGAACCTGATAAGGAAGCGTCTTCTCACGGCTCAGAGCCGGCAGAAGAGTTACGCCGATAGGCGGCGGCGGCCTCTGGAATTTGAGGTGGGAGACCACGTCTTCTTGAAGGTGATGCCTAAGAGAGGGGTGATCAGATTCGGCAAGCGGGGAAAACTGTTGCCGAGGTATATTGGGCCCTTTGAGGTGCTTGAGAGAGTTGGCACTGTGGCTTACAGATTGGCGTTACCGCCAACTTTATCGGGTGTTCACGCCGTATTCCATGTCTCCATGCTCCGGAAGTATACTCCAGATCCGACGCATGTTGTGGATTGGGGCGAGCTCATAGTTGATGCGGATGGGACCTTCGAGGAGGGACCAGTGCGTGTCATGGATAGCCGAGAGCAGGTTTTGCGAGGCAAGACCGTGAGGCTAGTGAAGGTGTTGTGGCAGCACCGAGGAGTGGAGGAGGCAACATGGGAGCGTGAGGACACCATACGTGCCAACTATCCTTTCTTATTTGAGGATGGAGGTACATTCTTATAGTCATTTAGTATTATATGACTGTTGCATATGCGTGTAATTGTGTGTGCATGAGTGTGTGAATTTCGGGGACGAAATTCTTTTAAGGGGGGAAGAATGTAAAACCCGAGAAAATTTCAACCTTTGTGAAAAAGGGCAAAACGGTAAATTGCCACTACAGTACAGGTTGTAAACCAGAATTTTTCTAGAACTCGGATGACGAAACGGACCTCACCGTTGGATTCGTCTCGCGAAATCTAGTTACCACGTCAAATTTCGTGGAATTCCGAGATAGTCGGATTTTTCGCGTTTACGAGACGAACGGGCCCCGGGTGACCCTGTACACGAAATTTTTATAAAGTTTCCAGGTTTGGGGAAATATTAAACACAAGTTAAAAACAAAAATAATTCGAACTTGAACCGGAGCGAAATTTAATCGTTTCGGGATTAAAACGGACCCGGAATTAAATAGGACGTGTGGCGAATTGTGGGCCAAGTATTCTAAAATATAAATAGGGGGAAAAATTAGATTTTTCCCCATTGTTCAGCCGGTTTCAGCCGATAGAGAGAAAGAGGGAGAAAAGAGAGAAAAACTCACCTTCTCTCTACGATCTACGGCGCTACGGACCTCGAATCCACGCAAGCCAAGAATTAAAGTCGCTCTACTCATCGAGGGCTACGCGGCTATACCAAAAAGCGCAAGTTTTACCGAAGATTAAGGTACGGGATTTTCGAGAAGTGAGGGTTTTTGGCTTGAATCGGGTCTTGGAACTTCCCTTGGTCGTTCCTCACGCTTCAAGAGGTAGGGTTTTGACTTGATCCGAAATGTGTACACCCAAGTGCAGGCGGTCAAGTTGTAGTAATAATCTGGTTTGAGTCCAGAGTCGAATCCTCAGGGAACTATGGTTGGTGTTCTTTGAAGTAAATAGTGAGAAAAACTTGTAACTGGAAATATTATGATTTTGAAGTTGTGGGAAGTTTTGGATAGAATGTAAAATTCTTTCCAATGAGTATTTTTCTAGACAAAATATAAGATGATTAAATGTAACAAACACTCTTTGGTTCGGGAATCAGAATATGTAGTTGATTATCCGGTGCATTATGTTTATGCTTTATAACTCAATTAACTCCCGTGTCAACGGCAAATTAATCGGAAAATAGGAATGAAGTGCAATAATGGTGGACATTGAAAGTTTGTCATGAAGAGTTAGTTAGGGTACTTGCCTTGAATCAATGGATCTTTCCATGTAGGAGTCATCCATTTATCATAGAAAGATCCGTTGATTATACAAAGTACCTTTACTTTGCTAGGTGCATTCAATCATCCAAAAATCAAGTGGAGTATAGAACATTTAAGCATAAAGGTGATACACAAACATAATGTCCGGATTAATCTTTTACATATCTATCATCCCTTCCCAAAGAGTGAATGAGGACTACTCACCCTTCATAGCTATGGTAAAGCTAGAATGATGAATGATACTCATCCCCAAAAGGTGTTACAAAGTAAAATGCTCAAGCAATGGAAGTAAAAGAAAACAATACTTAAATTAAAAGAAAGCAATAATTACTTGGTGTTTAATTCACAACCAAGAGGTAATAATAACATAAAAGAAAACAATAACTTCTTGGTGTTTAATCCACAACCAAGATCTAAAACATAAAAGAAAACAATAACTTCTTGGTGTTTAATCCACAACCAAGATATAATAAAAACATAAAAGAAAACAATAACTTCTTGGTGTTTAATCCACAACCAAGATCTAAAACATAAAAGAAAACACTTAGTAGAGGAGGCTCAGCCTTCCATTATATTTATATAAGCAAGTAAATATAAAAGCTATAAAGAAATGACAATTATAAGAAAGAACTCTTACCATAAGAACATAAGCATAAAATCTTCAATACATGAATTGAAATGGAAGCTACAAAAGATGAAAGAAAATTTGCTCTCTAAAAACTCTTCTAAAATCTCTCCTAACTCTTAGTTCCTCTCTTGGTTTTTCCACCAATTCCACCCTCAGATCTCCCCTTGAAATGCAGAAGGAGCAGCCTCTTTATAGGCGTAGGAAGGCTGGGCAAGTGGGCAAGTGGGCAAGTGGAGAATGAACGGTGGTGTTGCTGAATGCTGATTTTTCAAATGCTTTTATTACACTTTGTCCTGCTTTTATTACACTTTGTCCTGCTTTTATTACACTTTGTCCTTCATTCTTTGCATTCTCCTGACATTGCTCCCTTGGTCTTGCGTTAATTCGGCATTTGTCCCTCAGATGTACTTCTTTGATGCCTTTGGACTTTCCTTCACTTTAGAACCTAAAATATCATCATTTAAACTCCATCAAAGTATAATTAGTCCAAAAAGAGTGTAACAATATGCTACTTTTGAGTGCTAATCACACTCCCCAACCTAAACATTGCTAGTCCCTAGTAATAAATAACAACATCACTTTCGTAGATAACACGATTGCATTTAGCATATGCAATAAGCCGTTAAACCCCTAGGTGATTCCTAGTGGACGAGTTTTGTCTCGTGAAGGTTTTCAGTGAAGCTACCTACAAACTCCATTTGAAAAAAATGTGTATATGCATTAGCACCATAATAGTTGAGACGCCAAAATTTTTTTTTTTTTTTTATAAGAAAAATAAAACACTTCTCTGTCATTGGTACGTAATATATGCAAAAATAAACACTTGTTATATTGGTATTTGAAATTCCCTATGTAGTAAGAATGATCATTCTAGCAACAAGAATTGTTATATAACAAACACTCCATTTTACTACCTTCCATGGATAGCTTCGATTTCACAAACCTCTCGTAGAATGCTCTCAGCAAAAATTCACTCCGATTATAGTGACTTGTCTCTCACGGGGCATGTGATCAGAAGGTGGCCAATCGAAAAATCACATGCACAATTAGGAAGGAAGTGAAGTTTACGGAAACAAACTAATCATGTTTGGCATAATCTCATGAAAGAATATTGATGCAATTTAAAGAAATACTATTTACCATACCCCAATTTTGATTAACAACACACACATGTAACAGACTTGAGATCAATTAGGGCTTTTCATAGGTTGTAGCGTGGCCAGAGGTCAGTGGCTAATGAAATGACGTCAGAGGTTTTCAAAAGCTATCTTTTCATTCTGTAATGTAGCACACTTCTTTCTAGCTTTTCGACATTTTGCCCAGAAATGATTTCTTTTTTTTTTTTTCTTTTTTTTTTTTTTTTTTTTTCATTGATTCTCCTTATCATCGAAAAGTAATCTCCACAGTTTTCCCATTTCTTTGCATTTCTGTGTCATATTAATTAATAAGAGTGTGCAAGAAAATTAGATAGCAATGGTGTGTCCAGTATGTTTTCTTGTGGCTTGGTAAATATTTGGGTTTATCAAAGAAGAAATCATACATTGAGGGCTCAAACATGGCTGACTAGGGAAATAATTTTGCAGAAAAAATGGCTAAGGCTCAATATCAAATCAAAGATGGCCTAAAATCCTTTCTCAAGTATGTGAACATGTATGTGTCGTATGAACAGATTTCTTGGGGATATGTCAACAGATTACCTTAGTTGCGTCAATCAAAGCAAATTTAATGAGATTATTCAAAAATAGAGAGTGAAAGACCTTACTTGAATAAATGTTAATTATCTCTCAAAAGTATGATAAGGCTCAAAACTTACCATGGTATTCTTTATCATCTCCACTGGTAATGTCAGGTTTTTCATGGAATGTCGGTTATATACCGATTCTATTTTTGAGTCTGGTCATTCTTTACCTTAAGAATAACAAATAGCAATATACATTTGACATTTAAGCATAGAGAAAATACCATTTTTCAAGGAAGTGGTTTTTTTTTTTTTTAGAAAACAAGAAAAATAAAATTCAAAATTATAAACATACTCATTTATCTATGAAAATTGAAAGAAGACTAGATGCACCAATTAAACTTGAAAAACTATGGCGTCTCAGGATAAGTCCCTACCCACACTACAGGTTGGCATTTTAGGACATTCCTTACTCCGCCCACATACTCATTTATCTATGAGAATTGAAAGAAGATAAAATGCACAAATTGAACTTGGAAATTTATGGCGTCTCAGGATCAAATCCCTACCTACACTGTTAGTTGGTAGTTCGGGACGTTCCTTACTCGGCCCATATTTTTATTTCAACAACTAGACTTTGTACAAAAATATTTTACAAAAGAGTTCAGACCCTTAACCTTCATTCCAAAACATATTTTTCCACAGCTTTGTCTTTAATAGTCAAAATCTAATCCGAGTCATCGCTTGGATCTATGTCATTATCAGTGACCCTTCCAACTTCTTGTCGCACATAACTTGTAAGTCCCGGACTGGCATAAGATGGTGTGTCAGGATAATCCTTACTCAGCCCATACACTATCCAGTTTAATCGATCGGTTGCACGACCCGAAATTGGTTCAGAACACTGATTATGTTTTTTCATATGAAATATCCTGCCACAATAGTAACAAGCACCCAGTCGTTTGGAACGACGATGTTTAGCAAAATTGCTTCTGCCACACAATGGTTGTTGTTGTTTCTCTCGGATCTCAATTTTTCTCACATCCCTTGCTTTTCTCATTATCACAGCATGCACATCAGATGGGAAAATGCGTAGAACTCCTAGACTAAACCAAAAAAGTTTAGGATCCATGCTTGCTAAGACTAAAGACATTCTATCTGGTTCTTTAACGTCTGCCAGTCACAAAGACAGTTGAAGCTGCATCCGATGTGATCATGAAATACAGGTACAAATACTAAAAAAACGCGATCAAAAAAAAATTTTTTTTTTTTTTTTTTTTTTTTTTTTTTTTCAGATCTAAAACTAAAATTACAAATACGAAACTAGAGAAAGTATACCAAAATACAAGCGGAAGGAAGAAGATTTAGGATGAAACAAACAAATTAACGAAGAAGGAATAAACCCAGAATACATAGGATTGAGGAGGATTATTTGGCAAATTATCAGATCTTACTGTAACAGCAATTACAACATAGTCATTGGAGGGCATAGCAAATTCACAAGGAATCTTATAAAGACAAATAGCCATGAGAATCACAAGCTGTAGATATCAAATTTCAAATATATATATAAATGAAATTACAAACAAGCAATACTTACAACACTAGCACTAGTGGGCTAGTGGAGATAAGGTTGTAAGGTACAGATCTGTTCATCTGCCGAAACCTACAAACAAAATACAACAATTACTCAACTCAAGGAATATCTGGGTTTCTCTGGAAACTCCTCATCCTAAGTGTGAGAACACAAAGAGCACCCAGGTACACATACAAACATATAAGACAAATTATTAAACAAAAGACTGGATCGTCGGCGTATATGGTCATGTATTTACAGGGGGTGAGTTGTTTTTACAGAGAATAGAAAGAACGACGACAAAGAAGAAGAGAAGAAAAAGAAAGAGAAGAAGATAAGGGAAAGAGAAAAGGGGGAAAACCAACACCGGTAATGGTGGAAGAAAAAGAAAAAGGTGGAAGGCCTAATAAAGGCATTCCTCAGATTTTTTTTTTTTCTTTTTTCTTTTTTTTTTTTTTTTTTTTTTTTTTTTTTTTTTTTAAACAAGTGTCGGCAGCAGCTGGCAGACAGAAGAAAAGAAAAAAAGAAGAAGAAAGAGAATGGGAGGCCCTTTTTTTTTTTTTTTTTTTAACTTTACTTTCGGCAGTGTCGGCAAGCGCAAATCATGGCAGCAGGCGCAATAATGGTGCATAGTAATAAAAATGAGTAGGGTAAGAGAACACCTCGCACTTGAGCTTTGACCCATGCACCGATATCTGAAACTAGGAACAACAAAATTATACAACAAAAGAAAGTGACATGCATTAAAAATAACATTAATAAATAAAAGCAACTGTACTTCACTCACGGTTCCAACAAAGAACCAGACACACACTAAATTTTATACCATTAATTGCACACACCCACATTTTCTAAAATGTAATGAATGAACGGCTGCCTACTTTTGACTTTTGTTTTTTTTTTTTTTTTTTTGCCAGTCTTCACGTGGCTGAAGACTCAATTATCATAAAAGTTAAAATAGTTATACTTTGCTCCCCTATATTTCACTTATTATATACATTAACCACAAAACTTAATTATTCCTTATACTTTCCCATCAAAACTCATAATATATATACTTAAACTATTTTCAAAAATTTCAAAAATTTGGGATCTCACAATCTACCCTCCTCAAAAGAATTTCGTCCCTGAAATTCCTTAATTCACCAAGAATCCCAAAATTTGTAGGGGTACAAAGTGTAACACAAGAAAGAAAAAAAATATAAAGTGTTTATTATTCAAAAGAAAGGGGTGTTATTAAATTTTTTTCAATAAAGTTGTAATTATTCTCAATTCACTAAACCGAATGAATATAAAATTTCAGATTTTACACTACTAACCCCTTTATTTTACTTATTATATATTTCAACCTCTCTATTTTACTTATTATATATTCCAACCCCTTTTTTTTTTTTTATGCATCCTAAAAGGAATCAAAATAAACATTCTTAAGCCAAAAGAGTTTGTACAGAACATAAAAAATAAAATAAAATAAAATAAAATAAAATAAAATAAAATAAAATTTACAGACTCGGACCTTCAGCTTTCATTCCCAACCTCAGTACACTTTTCCACAGAGGTCAATCCGATTCCCCCTCCGTATCTGTGTAAAATGGACAACTAGTAACTCTCCCAACTTCCTCTCTCACAAATCGGTTAAGCACAGTACCGGAATAGCATGGCGTATCAGGGTAATCCTTACTCAGCCCATGTTTTATCCAGTTTAATCGATCGGTTGCGCGACCGGAAATTGGTTCAGAACATTTGTTGTATCTTTTCTCATGAAAGTATCTGCCACACTGTTTACAGGCACCAAGTCGTGTAGCACGACGACGTTTAGAATAACTGCTTCGGCCACAGAGGGGTTTCGCTTGTTTTTCTTTGATTTCAGCCTTCCTTACTAATCTTGCTTTTCTCATGATCATGGTATGTACATCAGATGGAAAAGTACGTAGGACTCCTAGACTAAACCAAAAAAGATTTACATCCATGATTGATACTCTATGACCCATTATCTGGTTTTTTTACGTCTTCCAGTCACAAAGACGATCAAAACTGACCCACATATATTATCATTAATACAAGGTACATAATATGAACAGATACAACAATAAAAACAAAAAAAATTTACAGAAAATTTTACGGGTTCAACCTGCGCAGATCAACTACTGTAAACTGCAGATCAACTATTGTAAACTGTAGATCTCACCCCCCAACCTAGACTGAACATTGTCCCCAATGTTTCGAGTTTTTCGGTTTGTAGAGCTTGAATACGCAGTTAACTGTGGAGATCTGTTCAATCGCCGATGACCTATACCAAAAAAAAAAAAAAGAGATTAAGCATCTTTGGGGTGGTCTGGGTTTTCATTGGGACAAAAACCCTTGATCATCAGTGCGGCCCGAAGAAGAACAGCCATAAGTAAATAATACAAACAAATGTAGATCATGAGAAGGAGGATAGGGTCATCGAAAAATGCAGACATGGTACTGTTATGGGTTGGATCGTGGTACAGAAGACCAGATGCAGTGGAGAAGAAGAAGAAAAGAGAAGAAGCAGAAGAAGAAAAAGAAAAGAAAAGAGTAAAGGTGTGGTGAGGAAAAGAAAAAAAAGAAAAAAAAAGCGATGGGAGCCTTATAAAGGCAGTCCATCGTGTCGGGTGTCTGACTGACCCGACCCTTTTTTGTGTCGGCAAGCGTAATCTCCGGAGTGATTTCCGGAGATACTTTCTGGATCCATAAAAAAAATGGTCTCCACATTTTGGACAAAATTCTCCACAAAGGGTTTTAATCTCTGACCATTGACGGTAAAAATGTTACCGTTTGATGGGTTCTCCACTTCCACTGCCCCATGTTCAAATACCTTTTTAACAATGTATGGTCCAGTCCATCTTGATTTTAACTTACCAGGAAATAGGCGAAGTCTCGAATTGAAAAGTAGAACCTTTTGATCAGGTTCAAAAGATTTTCGCACTATGTTCTTGTCATGAAAAATTTTCATCCTGGTTTTTGCAATCTTAGCATTTTCATATGCTTCATTTCTCAATTCCTCCAATTCATTAATCTGAAGCTTCCGTGACAGTCCAGCCTTGTCTAAGTCAAAATTCATTGCTTTAATAGCCCAGTATGCCCTATGTTCCAATTCCACAGGCAAGTGACATGGCTTTCCATAGACTAATCGATAGGGAGACATGCCCAAAATTGTTTTAAAAGCAGTTCGGTATGCCCAGAGCGCATCAGTTAGTCTTAATGACCAATCTTTGCGATCTGGGTTCACCGTTTTTTCCAAAATTAATTTGATCTCCCGATTAGCTAACTCAGCTTGTCCACTGGTCTGTGGATGATAAGGGGTTGCAATTTTGTGAAAAATCAAGTATTTTTTCATTAAATTCCAGAAGGGACGATTGCAAAAATGAGAACCCCCATCACTTATAATGGATTTTGGAATTCCAAACCGAGATAAAATATTTTCTTTTAAAAACTTGATCACCGTTTGATGATCATTATTTCGGCATGGAATTGCTTCAACCCATTTGGATACATAGTCTACGGCTACTAAAATGTATAGATAGCCAAAGGAGGGGGGAAATGGTCCCATAAAATCGATACCCCAACAGTCAAAAATTTCGATCACCAAAATTGGGTTTAAGGGCATCATGTTTCTTTTTGAAATGTTTCCCAACCTTTGACATCTATCGCAAGTTACGCAAAAAACATGGACATCTTGGAAAAGTGTGGGCCAGTAAAATCCACACTGCAAGATTTTTGCAGCGGTTTTTCGAGATGAAAAATGACCACCGCATGCTTCTGAATGACAAAATGTTATTACCTGTCTACTTTCCTGAGCGGGGATGCAACGTCTTATGATCTGATCCTTACAGTACTTGAATACGTAGGGATCTTCCCAAAAGAAATTGCGGACCTCCCTCAGAAACTTCTTTTTGTCCATGGGAGTGAAAAATGGAGGAATTGTTCCGGTAGCAAGGAAATTAGCAATATCAGCGTACCATGGGGTTTCATCAATCCTGAATAGTTGTTCATCGGGGAATTTTTCATTGATTGGCAGTCCATCCTCATGAAATTCATAAGTTAATCTTGACAGATGATCTGCCACCACATTTTCCACACCCTTTTTGTCCTTAATGACTAAATCAAATTCTTGGAGCAAAAGGATCCATCTCAAGAGCCTTGGTTTAGCATCTTTTTTTGTAAGCAAAAATTTCAGTGCTGCATGGTCAGTAAATACAGTAACAGAAGAACCAACAAGATAAGATCGAAATTTTTCCAATGCAAATACTACAGCAAGTAATTCCTTTTCAGTTGTTGAGTAATTCATTTGGGCATCATTTAAAGTTTTACTTGCATAGTAAATCACATGTGGCTTCTTATCTTTTCTTTGTCCCAAAACAGCACCTACAGCATAGTCACTAGCATCACACATCAATTCAAAGGGTAGAGTCCAGTCAGGAGGTTGCATTATTGGGGCAGAAATTAACATGCCTTTGAGTTTGTCAAAGGATTTTTGGCACGCTTCATTCCAGTCAAAAATGACATCCTGACTCAAAAGATGACACATAGGTTTTGCTATGGTGCTGAAGTCTTTTATGAACCTTCTGTAGAATCCTGCATGACCTAAGAATGATCGAACATCCTTTACAACCCTAGGAGCAGGAAGATTCCTTATCAAATCAATTTTTGCTTTATCAACTTTCATGCCTTCAGACGACACAATGTGACCCAAGACAATGCCTTGATTCACCATGAAATGACATTTCTCCCAGTTAAGCACCAGATTTGCCTCTTTGCATCTTATCAAAACTTTTTCTAGGTTAGCTAGACACAAATCAAATGAGTCACCATATACCGAGAAATCATCCATGAAGATTTCCAAAAATTTTTCGACCATGTCACTGAACAAGCTCAGCATACATCTTTGAAATGTTGCAGGAGCGTTACAAAGTCCGAATGGCATCCTTTTGAATGCAAAGGTGCCAAATGGACATGTGAATGTGGTCTTTTCTTGGTCATTCAGAGCTATCTCAATTTGATTGTATCCGGAATACCCATCCAGGAAACAGTAAAATTCATGACCTGCTATTCTCTCGAGGACTTGGTCAAGGAAGGGAAGAGGAAAATGGTCTTTTCTAGTCACCAGATTGAGTTTTCGATAGTCAATGCACATTCGCCATCCTGTGACGACTCGTGTTGGCACAAGTTCATTTGCATCATTTTTGACTACTGTGACTCCAGATTTCTTTGGTACAACTTGGGTTGGACTAACCCATTTGCTATCGGAGATAGGAAAAATTATCCCTGCATCCAGGAGTTTGAGCACTTCCAGTCTCACAACCTCTTTCATGTGAGGATTCAATCGTCGCTGCATTTGACGAGAGGGTTTTGAGTCCTCTTCAAGGTATATGGCATGATTACAAATTAACGGGCTTATACCTTTCAAATCAGCGATGGTCCACCCAATGGTGCTTTTATGACTTTTAAGAACTTCAATTAATTGAGCTTCTTGCAAGTCTGTGATTTTTGAAGAAATTACCACTGGGTAAGATTTATCCTCACCTAAAAATGCATACTTGAGATCAGATGGGAGCGGTTTCAGTTCAGGCTTTGGTGGCCTGTCACTTGAAGATAGTGGTTTTGTACCACTTGATGAAATTTCTTCAAATTTAGGAGCCCATGTCCCCACATTGAAGGTAGGACACTCAATGGAGTTTTGTTCCAGAGAGTCAGATGAGTCAGATTTTGACAAAGTTGATTCACTAAGATCCTCACAGAATGAGTCATTCAGATGTGCTTGTATTAATGACTCAATGGAATTTATTTCTCCTACCTCCTCGTACTCTCTTGGGTGTTTTGCAATGTCAAAGACGTTCATTTCGAGAGTCATATCCCCAAAAGTCAATTTCATAATACCATTCCTGCAATTGATTAGTGCATTGGAGGTTGCTAGAAAAGGTCGACCAAGAATGACAGGAATTGGAGTTTCTGAATGAACTTCTGGATGAGTATCTAGAACAATGAAGTCTACAGGGAAGACAAAATTATCCACTTGGACAAGTACATCTTCAACAATACCCCTAGGAATTTTTACAGATCTATCTGCCAATTGGAGTGTGGTGCAAGTGGGTTTCAGTTCACCTAAACCCAACTGCTGGTAGACAGAGAAAGGAAGCAAGTTGACACTAGCTCCAAGGTCTAACAATGCTTGCTCAATTTTGAAATTTCCAATGACACATGACACAGTGGGACACCCTGGATCTTCGCACTTTGAAGGGATTTTTTGTTGAAGTAGGGCACTGGCTTGTTCTGTGAAGAAGGCTCTTTTTTGAACATTTTGGCTTCTTTTGACTGTGCACAAGTCTTTTAGAAACTTGGCATAAGCTGGAACCTGTTGGATTGCATCCAGAAGTGGGATGTTGATTTTTACTTGCTTGAAAAGCTCGTAAATTTCAGACTGATTGTTTGCTTTCTGTATGCTCTTGAGTCTATGAGGGAAAGGAGCAGGAATAGAACACGAGGGTTCTTCTTCCCTTGATGGCTCTGGTTCTTGTTCAATCATGGGATCACAGTCATTTTTTTTTTTCAAGTTCTGGCTCACTTAATGGGTTGGCTGGAATTGAGACTGGTTTTGGGTCTGGAATCAGCATGTTTCTGATGGACTTGTCAATCTTTTTGCCACTTCTCAATGTGGTGACAGTTTTGGCTTGGTCTTGTGGAGTTTCCATAGTTGATGGATTTCCCACCTGAAATTGGCCTTGTGGAGGCTTTGGTTGGGCAGGAAATTTTCCTTTCTCATGTGTGCTCATGGACTGGGTCAGCTTTTGAATGTGGCCTTTGAGATCCTCAAAAGATTGTGTGGTCTGGGCCTTGAAATCAATAAAAGCCTGAGTAGAACTATTGTTATAGCTCATTTGGGTTTGCATGAATTGATTCAATGTATCTTCAAGGCTCCTTTTGTGTGGTGGTTGATATGGAGGATATTGTGGAGGTACTTGAGGTGGATGTGGTGGCCCTTGTTGATGAGGATATTGTGGAGGTCCTTGAGGTGGTTGTTGTGGACCTTGTTGCTGATTCATGGGGGTTGGTTGTGTGTTTCTCCAACTGAAATTTGGGTGGTTCCGCCACCCTGGATTGTATGTTTCAGAGTATGGGTTGGAGTAAGGCTTGTTGAAATTGGAAATGGCATTTGTTTGTTCCAACAAAACTTCTTTGAATGCCGGAATGGTCGGGCATTCCCCAGTAGGATGCCCTGTTAGCGCACAAATCCCACACACTTGTTCTGTGGGAGGGACAACATCAACTTGATGGACCTTTTTCATCTCTAAAGCTTCAAGCTTTCGAGACAAAGTGGACATTTTTGCTCTAAGATCATCATCTTCTCTCAAGACATACTTACCCCCTTGGAAAGTAGGTGGTTTGGCTTCTACAGTGGTAGGAGAGGCTGAGTCCCACATTTGAGAACTGTCAGATATGGTATCAAAAAAATTGAATGCCTCCTCCGGACTTTTTCCCATGAACTCTCCTTGAGCCATCATTTCGACAAACTGTCGTAACCTAGTGGGCAAGGAATCATAGAAAAAACCTGCCAAAGTCCAATTTTCAAAAGCATGGTGTGGACAAGATTGGAGAAGATCTTTGAATCTCTCCCAGCTTTGATAAAAAGTTTCCCCTTCTTTGACCGAAAAATTCATGATTTGTCTTTTGAGTGTATTAGTGCGGTGCAGAGGAAAGAATTTTCTGAAAAATTCATTCTGTAGAGCCTGCCAATTAGGGATTGAAAGAGATTTTAAAGAATGTAACCATTGTTTGGCTTTATCCCTCAAAGAGAAAGAAAACAATTTCATTTTTGTCAATTCAGAATTGTCTTGAAATGTTCCACACACTTCTTCGAAGTCTTTGATATGCAGATACGGATTTTCTGCATCCAATCCATGAAACACGGGCAATAACTGCACTGTCCCCGGCTTTACAGTAAAGAGGGGAGCATTTTCAGGAAAAATAAAACAAGAGGGGACACTATTCCTTGTGGGATGTAAGTAATCCCGCAATGTTCGAATGTTGGGTACTTCCCCCTCTCTCACATGATCTTCACCCTGCCTGTCAATATTTGCCATATTGAAGTTACAAGAATCGGCTTCTGATTTGGGTGAAGGTGGTTCAAGTTGATTTACAGACCCAGAAGATTCAGCAGGCAAATTTTGAAAGAGGCGATTGGTGTCAGTCATAAAACAAAATTATTCACAATAAGGCAAAAATATAAACAAAAAGAGAGGTTTTTTTTTTTTTTTTCACCTTTTTCTAAAAAGAGCACCTTTTATGGTTCCCCGGCAACGGCGCCAAGAACTTGACTTGATCCGAAATGTGTACACCCAAGTGCAGGCGGTCAAGTTGTAGTAATAATCTGGTTTGAGTCCAGAGTCGAATCCTCAGGGAACTATGGTTGGTGTTCTTTGAAGTAAATAGTGAGAAAAACTTGTAACTGGAAATATTATGATTTTGAAGTTGTGGGAAGTTTTGGATAGAATGTAAAATTCTTTCCAATGGGTATTTTTCTAGACAAAATATAAGATGATTAAATGTAACAAACACTCTTTGGTTCGGGAATCAGAATATGTAGTTGATTATCCGGTGCATTATGTTTATGCTTTATAACTCAATTAACTCCCGTGTCAACGGCAAATTAATCAGAAAATAGGAATGAAGTGCAATAATGGTGGACATTGAAAGTTTGTCATGAAGAGTTAGTTAGGGTACTTGCCTTGAATCAATGGATCTTTCCATGTAGGAGTCATCCATTTATCATAGAAAGATCCGTTGATTATACAAAGTACCTTTACTTTGCTAGGTGCATTCAATCATCCAAAAATCAAGTGGAGTATAGAACATTTAAGCATAAAGGTGATACACAAACATAATGTCCGGATTAATCTTTTACATATCTATCATCCCTTCCCAAAGAGTGAATGAGGACTACTCACCCTTCATAGCTATGGTAAAGCTAGAATGATGAATGATACTCATCCCCAAAAGGTGTTACAAAGTAAAATGCTCAAGCAATGGAAGTAAAAGAAAACAATACTTAAATTAAAAGAAAGCAATAATTACTTGGTGTTTAATTCACAACCAAGAGGTAATAATAACATAAAAGAAAACAATAACTTCTTGGTGTTTAATCCACAACCAAGATCTAAAACATAAAAGAAAACAATAACTTCTTGGTGTTTAATCCACAACCAAGATCTAAAACATAAAAGAAAACACTTAGTAGAGGAGGCTCAGCCTTCCATTATATTTATATAAGCAAGTAAATATAAAAGCTATAAAGAAATGACAATTATAAGAAAGAACTCTTACCATAAGAACATAAGCATAAAATCTTCAATACATGAATTGAAATGGAAGCTACAAAAGATGAAAGAAAATTTGCTCTCTAAAAACTCTTCTAAAATCTCTCCTAACTCTTAGTTCCTCTCTTGGTTTTTCCACCAATTCCACCCTCAGATCTCCCCTTGAAATGCAGAAGGAGCAGCCTCTTTATAGGCGTAGGAAGGCTGGGCAAGTGGGCAAGTGGGCAAGTGGAGAATGAACGGTGGTGTTGCTGAATGCTGATTTTTCAAATGCTTTTATTACACTTTGTCCTGCTTTTATTACACTTTGTCCTGCTTTTATTACACTTTGTCCTTCATTCTTTGCATTCTCCTGACATTGCTCCCTTGGTCTTGCGTTAATTCGGCATTTGTCCCTCAGATGTACTTCTTTGATGCCTTTGGACTTTCCTTCACTTTAGAACCTAAAATATCATCATTTAAACTCCATCAAAGTATAATTAGTCCAAAAAGAGTGTAACAATATGCTACTTTTGAGTGCTAATCAGGTTTCTTCCTACTAAGGTTTATTCCAAGCCTATAATGTTTTTATGGAATGGGTAGGATGATAGCCTATGTGTCTCTTGCCTATTGTTGTGAAATTGGGTGAATTGGGTATTGAAATGGGTAAAGGAAATCCTAACTTGGATGAATATTTAGAAGTTACTAATTGTGATTTCTATGAATTGGATATGTGAAATGAACCCAATGTAAATTCATGTGTTATATGAAATTGTGGGCGTGTTATGTGTTTATATATATGCCATGAAATTTTAGTATGTTGATAACATGCTTGGAATTTGTATTATGGGAATTATATGCTTTTGATATGATTTTGCCATGGAATATGAGAAATGTGTTGAGAATGTTCATATGTCACTCATATCATATCGAACATTGTATTGGTGTTGCAATGGAGCACCACATTTCATATGCACGGGAACATATCATTTTAGGAGGTGTTGTGCATGGTTATTTGTCTTCACCACACATGGTGGATGACGAGTGAGCTCGGGTAATATGGGTCGATGACCTAGACGAGTCGAATGGTTTATATGTTGATAGGGTTGGGGTAGCAAGAAGGGCTAGAAAATCCCTCGGGTGAGAGACCCGGTGATTGGATACGCACTCCGTTGGTATAAGAGCCCATAAAGTGTGTCGGTGTACGCGAAACCGTTGGTGGAAGTCCATGAATTCCGTGTAGGTTGGGTGACCTTTGGTGTGAGTCCATGAACATCCACCTCTATAAAGACCCTAGAATGAGATGTCATTTGATGTGAAACATAAATGACGGATTGGTACACATTGGCACTTGCATGTGTAGAGGAGCCGGGAAGGGCTCGGTTGATGTGCATGAGTGAGTCTCACCTCATTTCATAGCATGGCATTACATGTTTCAACATGGAATATATTCTTGTTGTGGATTGTTGATTGATAGCATGTGACATTTCATATGCATTTAGGTTGGGGAATAGCCTCTCTAGGAGATACCCTATTGAGCGTGACTCACCCTTTATGGGAAAAACATTTCAGGTGTGGGTTTTGCTCCGGCGGATGGCTCATTTGGAGAGCATCAAGCATGAAGGGGGCCGGCTTGTGGCCTTAGTTTAAGTTTTGTAAAACCTTTAACAAAACTCCATTTTGATGTATATATATTATGGAATGAATTGTAATAGAGATTGTATGAGTTGGGTATTATATGGAAAATCTCATTAAACATGTATTGAATGAGTTGGAGTGTATGGGGTAGCTTTAAGGATGGTTTGGAGGGGAAAAAAATCCATTTTTATGCTCACAGTCTGAAAACCTACCGGAAGGTGTGTGTCGGTCTTCCGGAAGGTTTTGCTAAAAACCCCAGCTTGCCTTGTTCACAGCTAATACCTTCCGGAAGGTTTTGCCCACTGGAATGAACCTTCCGGAAGATTTTAGCTACTGGAGTAAAATCTACCGGAAGGACTTGTCTACTGTAGTGGACCTTCCGGAAGGTTTTGCCTTGGGTTTCTTTTTGACTGCCGAATTCTTCCGGAAGGTTTTGTTTTCTGGAATGAACCTTCCGGAAGGTTTTGGCTACTGGAATGGACCTTCCGGAAGGTTTTTGCTACTGATGTCGACCTTCCGGAAGTTCTTGAAATTGATCTTTTTCATGTAACAGTTCCTTCAGCGACCTTCCGGTAGGTGTATGTCGACCTTCCGGAAGGTTTTTCCAAAATTTTGAAATTTTCAAAATGCTTAGCCATGCTTTTGGGCTTTGTTTTCTTGGGTTCCTATGACATAAATGGACATAAATGGAGGTATAATTGACCTTGTGGATGGTAAATCCGATTAAAAGCATGTGAATGACGTGGTGTTGGGTTATACGACTATCACGAGTATTTCCGCTGGTTGACGGATGGTCAACGGTCAATAAAGGACCCCCGGAAATTTGGGGTGTCACAGAAAAAGCCTACTTTGTTAAAAGTTTTGAAGGTATACAATAGTAAAACAGTTACCTTGACTTCGAATTGTTAGCAACATGAGGTTCCCATCTCTAAAGCCTTTGTACAATCCATAAGTAAATCATTATTTTGTTTCTTGCTCATTGCAAGGTGAGTGTCTATTTTTGGGATATAAGAAATTGTATTGCAAGAAAATGCAAGTTGCACTCAATTTTAGACCTTCCCAGCAGTTATTTCATGATCTCTTTGTCTTATTTATCATATCTGATTATCCCATTATTAAATTAGAAGAATATGTTGGACATCCTTATAAGCTAATAAATTGTTGATTGCTAGCCTCAGTGTGGGTTGAACATAGTAGAGATAAATTGTCGGGCCTTGGGTTTCCATTAGCATTTACATACGTTTACTTTTAACTAAAAAATTATATTCGTGTATTTGGAATGTTAAAAGTCATTTATCTTATTAATTTCTTATCTATTTATGCATACTACTACTAAATTTCAACAGGCGAAAAAAATACTTGAATTACTAAACTATCCTTGACAAAATTATAAAGTGAACATTATTCACCCTTACTAACTACATTAACATTATTTCATCTAAGATCATAAAATAATAACCTACTCTCAACTTTTTCTTGTCCCCTTCAATTATCCTAATGAGAGAAATTATACAAACTCCTTCTCTATAAATAAACTAAGAAATTAATCAGAAGTCATACAAGGGTGTTGATATACATATTATGCCTTAATTTGACCATATGATGTGATTGATAATTGGTGTTATTTTATACATATCATTGTACAAAAACCCAGTTTATGAATTTTCGGCAAGTTTCGTAGACGAAGGATACATATACGAATGGAGCGTCACCTTTAGGGGGCTACCTAATACTTTATACTTAGTCCTCTTTTCAATAGAAACTCATAGCATAAACTTTTATGATCAATCTCAATATATAGCTCTATGTATTTATTGTTTACAATAAGGGTGTTGGTTTTTCGAATTGGATTGTTGTTCAATGGATGTTTGAGGTTATTCTTCTAATTGATTGTTAAATGCTTGTATTGTAACCTTTCACTTCGTTGTCACTTGTAATTTAACTCCGTAGTTTCTCTCTCTCTCTCTCTCTCTCCACACACACACATGGAGATGCACCTAGACACAATTGCACCGACGTACTTGCTAATGATTCTTCAGATTCTGGTTCAATGCTCTTTCATATTTTGGATTTGCACTTGGGAGAATAGGGATTTTCATATGGATAGTTATGCTCTAGCCTAAGCTATGCATGATGGTTCAAATATTTGGACTAATCAGATATGGTGATTCAAAATAATGTGTTTGGAATGCTTGCAATTTTGTTGGCCCAAGCTAGCCATTGCCTTGTATTCATGAGTTATATGCTCCGATAAGATAGAAAGTAATTTAAAATCAAGTTCAGTAGGATAAATCATTGTCCAAATTCCGATAATCCATATGCATTAGGAAAGTTTCCTATTGTCCCTTTAAATTACAAGGAATGATATCTTAGATTTAGCAACTCTAAATCAAATGCAGTAGAATAGATTCCTTGCGAAAATAATTTTTTTTGCATCTATCCAAATGTTCCTTCATTTTAGTTGGTCCTGAATTTTCTATATTAGTATAATAATGGTCATGATATTTAAGCATAACTATGCACAAGACAAACAAATACCCATAAAATCCTTACACAAAAAATAAGACACGAAATAAAATAAAATAAAAAACAATGAAAATAGTTCAAGTGCAATGCACGTGTGCACCAACTAGTATAAGAAAAAAGAGAGATAGAGAATAAGGAGACAAAGAGTAATGGTGAGAGAAAATATGGGGTGAGAGTGAGAGAGAAAGAAAATAGGGGAGAGAGATGAAAAATCAAATCAAATATTCATATATTTGAAAAGAAAATAAATTATCAATGGGGGAGAGAGAGAGAGAGAGAGAGAGAGAGAGAGAGAGAGAGAGAATAGGGGATAGATAGAAATAGTAACGGAGAGAGAAAGATAGATAGAGTAAAAATGGGGAAGAGAGAGTGAGAGAGTTAGGGAGAGGGGGAGAGAAAGAGTCATGGAGTAATGAATGACCTTTTAGTCTTTTACCAAAAAAATGTACTTAGGGCCAAATAAATTTTCTTAATGTAGTTTAGCTCAATTAAGTCCAAATTTTTATACCGACTTCCAAATTTCCCAAAAGGAAACTAATCAAATGGTTAACCCAAGGTTCTGCCTAAGGATGTGCAAGAATTCGAAAATCTGACACCGACTTTGGCTTTAGGAGCTTGAGTCAGAATCATATAATATATTATTATATGAAAATTTAAAATTCCTATATAAAATTTGGTTCAAATCCCTATATATAATTTAGAAACTAGTTCAAATGCCAAAAAAAAATGGTTCAAATCCTATTCAAAATTGGCCCAAATGTCACTAAAAGTTCGCAAAAAAACATTAGAAAATCCAATAGAAATTGGCCCAACTCCGAAACTTCATGTGGATTCATACCATTTCGGAGTTGGAGTCGCAAAATCCCCTACGACTCCAGTCAGAGCCCACGCCTAGTTCTGCCAACACCTTAAAAAAAAGGAGGACAAAATTTGGTCATCAATTGCCAAAAGAGTACAAAACACCTAGCTTTTTTTTTTTTTATCACAGAATAGGGGAGAAGGGGCGACCAATAAATAGTGAAAGAGCCACATGAGAACAACAATGAGGATTCATGTACCCATTGGAATCATTTTTACATTTTTAAGTACATTTTTAAGAACAGTATTTCCGCATGCATAGTAAAATTGAATACATCTAATTCTCCTCAAACTCTAATGGCGGGAGGCTTGTGCACTAAGTTGCCCTTTTAAGAAGTAACATAACTAGCATTCTGGCAATTTATAATCAATCATCAATTAAAGAAATCAACACAAAACCCAACAATAACATAGAATTGTGACCGCTAATTAAATAAGAAACACATCCTCAAACAAGCAGTGAAACTAGCTGAAATAGAATCAAAAGAGGAAAATGCATATCATCCTACTAGTTTAAGATTTCAACTGCCCAACTCAGCATTTTCAAGAGTAGGTCACTCATTAATAGAGGATAGCAGTGCCTTTGAATTGCAGGGTTTCAATACCTTAGGATGGTAATGCTTGTGACTTTCTTCTACAAAAAATGTTCCAATTTCTCCTTGTTTTCACGAGCTTCTGAATCTCCTGCTTCATGCTCTAGCACTCATGTTCAAGCTCGGAAACACGCTCCTTCATATCTTCCATGCCTAATCCTCTGTCTTGTGCAGTGTCCCTATTATTGTTGGACAGTGCAAGGACCACACTGGTATCTTGGGAGTTCTCAAGGTTTTCATTGACGAAAAACCAACCGGAGATTGAAGTACGAAGTCTAAGTTGTTCAAAGAATACGACTTGGACAATCACTCTAAGATGTAGTCTCTCATTCTGCGCTACATGGGTGTTTCCCTCTAATGAAAGCTTCTCACAGTTCATGAGTCTGAAAATTTGCTCCCGCTCAGAGTATGTGAGCCAAGGATGCGCCTGAAATTAAAAACAGTGTTAGCATGCTCATCAATGACATCTCTACTGGTTAGAGTCAAGTTTTTTCATTTCAATTCCAAAATCCTTGAAACACACAATGAAGAAATAAACAAACACTTGCTTCACCTGCTACGGTAGCAACCTAGTTGCATATGAGAAAAGAGGGAGATGATGTTTTTATTCATAGTATGGCAATGAAGATCACAACAACAAAATATTTTGTTACAATGAGCATAGAATGTCATAAATTGTGTAATTTATAATGGGAAACTATCAATAAGTCAACGAAGAAAACATCAAAACCGTGGCCACAACAATCAACCCACTCAGTCAAAAAAAAAAAAAGAAATACAAACAAATCCCAGCATTTCCTCTCTTCTCCACTAACTCACAATTCTTCCAAATGGATTGTCATATATTACAAGAAGAAAATAAACAAGATTTAGAATGATTGTTACCTTCAAGTATATATCAATTGCATGGTAAATGCCATCAGAATGCGGTTTGGCATAATCGGGGATAGCAGTGCCAAGTGTCTGGAATTTTGGGAACTTCAAATTAACATCTGGAGCCACACCAGAAAGATATGTACCCACCAGATTTGCCACCATCGTTATTGATCTTAGTGAGTCAATCCCTTCATCAACTGTACATGGAGAAGTTGCAGCTACAGCCTGGACCATGGATATGAAATGATCAAGAATCCTCTTGTAGTAGTCTATATCATATAAGGTTTCTACTGAGTAACTCATGTTTGGTATTAGCAGGTCTTCCAATGCAGCTTGGTCCAACTGTTCCCCGACCCACATTTTCTCTGCATGATGGACTTGCCTGCAAGATCATAGCCTTGCAGAGCATCCTGAGTAGAAATTTAATGGGTGTAACTCCTCTCTAATTGGGAAGTAACTCCACAATCTCTTCAAGGAGAGCCCTTTGATCTGCCTCAGAAGGGTTGGACAAAGTTGTCCCAGGTTTAACTTGGTTTGTTGTATCCTTGGCATTTGATTGCCTGTTCATCAAGGGAATATTTTTCTTGGCATAAAACATGAGGGAACCAGCAATGTTCTCAGCCTTCATGTCTCCTGATGCAACAGCGTCAATCAGTCGCTTATAGAGAGGTAAACTAAGGAAAGACACATCTTCAAACCACCAATCATCACCTGTAGGTTGTGGCTTATTTGTAGTAGATATTCCCTTCCATAACATGGTGTCTGTTGTGTTCTCAGTACTATTGCACCCTGGCATAGGCCAATTAAGTAAGCTTGGATTGGCACAAGCTTTCATTGCCAAAGAGTTCATGCATTTGGAAACAACGTGAACCTCCTCTGCATATGGTAGAAATTCTTCGCAGGATTTGAGAGCTTTTAGTGTATCTAGCCAATTACCAAAATCTTCATTGAGGAAGGCCACTGTTTGTCCAATGAGATTTCCCTTTCCATAATCTTCATTCATTCGCAGGTACTCTACCGCACATCTAAGGCTTACTACATTCAAAGCAGTGAGCTCTATTTTAACACCATAGCCAAAATTTGGCTACCAATTCAAATGCTTTAGCTCCACCAGGTATGTCATGAAGTTTCAAAACACAAGTTGATCCATCATCATTGGAAAACTCTCCTATAATCTTTTATAGTAGCCCATTTCTTGACAGCAAAGGAAACTAGATCATTTGTCAAAATGAGGAGAATTTAGCGTTCAACCTGATTACGCAACCAGTTTGAATGAATTAAGAAAAATATATGTGCAAGAAGAAAAACAACAAAAGAAAACCATGCACAAAGGCACCAGAAAGCATGGAACTGAATAACTCCACACACACAAAAACTAAAACAAATTAATTTGAAGAGTTTGAACTTAATCCAAACAAAATGCACCTTGTGGAGATGAAATGACATATCTCCAATCTCAATGGTAACATTACTTGAAAGCCTAGTTGTGCATTGCCTGAAAGTTGAAGTACCATAAAAACACCATGAAGTTGTATTATATTGTCCTGAGGAGCCATAATTCATGGGAACGAAAAAAGTATTAACATAAATTTCAAGAGTTGATACAATTGGAAAATACTATTTGCACTTTATTTGAGATCTAATCTGAGGACCTAATTAATTCTAAGTGTTGGATTACAAGTGGGTCTCATCTAACATTTAAATTCAAAACTTCTATTGATTGTCATGAAGTATGTTCCAGATTAGGTCCCAATCATTGCACCATACATAATGGAAATGCTCGACCTTTTACCTTAAATATGCCAGATGCAACTATTGAATTGGTGCATGCTATAGCTATTGTTAATGTTTTTCTGAATTAATCTCATGGAGAAACATGTTCCAGGAAGTGTTGCTGCCAAAACAGGATGTTATCTGCAAAAAAACAAAGAGAAAGAGAGTAAAAAAAACTGTGTTTTCCTAGAAGAAAAACCAGCAGTGTGTGACATGAGCAGAAGCTCTATTTCTTTGTATTTCTTGGGTGTTTACTGCTGAAAATTTCAGATAAGTTATCCTCCTTGTATTCCTTGATATTGTGATCATTCTTGATGAAATATAGAGGTGTTTCTTGAGTAAAATTAGTGTGGGAAGTGTAGCAGATTTTTTGTCTCTGTTTTACTTATCTTTGGTGATCTATTTTGCTTCCAATACCCAACAAAATTGGTATCAGAGCTTGGTTGTTATGGCTTCTATGAGTAATGTGCTTCAACCCCAATTTTCCAAATTGGGGAAAGATAATTATGGAAATTGGAGTATTTAAATCAAGGTGTTGTTATAATCACAAGATCTTTGAGAAATTGTTGAAAAATGTTACATCGAGCCGACTATGGAGGAAGAACAAGCTCTTAATGATGCTCAAAAGATGGTGCTTAAGCAATCAAGGAAGACGGATAAGAAGACTTTATTTCTACTTTACCAATGTATTGACGACAATACTTTTGAGAAAATTTCTGCTGCCACCACCTCGAAGCAAGCTTGAAATTTTTTGAAGAGTATGCATAGAGGCATTGATAAAACAATTCGGGTTCATCTTCAAATATTGCGAAGTGAATTTGAAGGGTTGAATATGAATGGAGCCGAATCAATTTCAGAGTATTTTGCAAGAACTTTGGTGATTGTGAATCAAATGCGAAGGTATGAAGAACATATTGATGATGTTCGAGTTATTGAAAAAATACTACAAATCTTAACCCCAAAATTTGAGCATGTTGTTGTAGCCATTGAGCAATCCATGGATTTCAAGACTACAAGCGTTGATGAATTGATGGCAACATTGGAAATACATGAGCAACGTATTAATAAAAAGGCTTCAAGTTCTCTTGAACAAGCTCTCCAATCCAAGCTGTCTTTGAAAGATGAAAAAAAAAAGAATTTCAAGGAAGTACATCTCAAAAAGGAAGAGGTAATGGAACACGAGGTAGAGGTTATGGCAATCGAGGAAGAGGCTACGAAGGTCGTGGAAGAGGCTATGCTAGTAGAGGTAGTGGAGGAAGAGGCCAATTCACTAATGATGCAAGAAATCAAAATTTTTATAGTTCAAGAGGTAGAGAACGAGGAAGAGCAAAAGGCAATTACAATAATCAAGGTTTTGACAAGAGGAATGTTGAATGCTTCAATTGTCACAAGTTTGGGCATTATAGCAATGAATGTTGGGCAAGTGCAAATAAAGGTGTTGAAGAACATGTGAGTTATGCCGAGAAAGCAAATAATGAAGCAGGATCTACTTTGTTGTTGGCCTATGATGGATCCGAGGAAGATAATGGCAACATGTGGTTTCTTGATTCCGAGGCGAGCAACCATATGTGTGGCAAGAAGCATATGTGTGTAGAACTTGATGAAGTGGCGCAAGGCAAAGTTATTTTTGGCGATTCCTCCAACATTCCGGTGAAAGGCAAAGGTAAAATTCTTATTAAGCTCAAGAATGGCAATCATGATTCCATTTCGGATGTCTATTATGTGCCGGATATGAAGATTAGCATTTTGAGTTTTGGGCAACCTTTAGAAAAGGGTTATGATATTAGCATGAAGAATCTTCACCATAAAATTAAAAATGCTCGTGGTAATTTGATTGCTAATGTGGAAATGTCCAAGAATAGAATGTTTTCTTTGAATATTCAACATGATGCTATGAGATGTTTGAATGCTATTATTAAAGATGATTCTTGGTTCTGACACTTGAGACTTGGACATCTTAATTTTGGTGGCTTAAAGCTTTTATCTAGCAAGAAAATGGTGAAGGGTCTACCCTACATAGACCATCCGAATGAGTTATGTGAAAGGTGTATTCTTGGCAAGCATCACAGATTAAGTTTCTCAAGAGAAGTCAAGTGGAGAGCATCACGACCCTTGGAGCTTGTGCACACCGATGTTTGTGGTCCTTTGAAGCCTATGTCAAATGGTAAGAATCGCTACTTTCTTACTTTTATTGATGACTATAGCCGGAAGACTTGGGTGATTTTTTAAAAAGGAAGTTCGAAGTGTTTGAAGTTTTTAAGGAGTTCAAGAATCTTATTGAGAAACAAAGTGGCTATTTTATCAAGAGGTTGAGATCCGATCAAGGTAGTGAATATAGTTCCGATTTATTTGAAGACTATTGCAAGGAGCATGGAATTGTGCATCAGTTCATGCCAAACTACACACCTCAATTGAATGGAGTTGCGGAAAGAAAAAATAGGACTATTCTTGATATGGCTAGAAACATGTTGAAAGGAAAGAGATTGCCTAAAGAATTTTGGGTCGAAGCCGTAGCATGTGCAGTGTACTTGTTGAATCAATGTCCAACCAAAAGTGTTCGTTTCAAGACCCCGGAGGAAGCTTGGTGTTCATTGAAGCCTAGTGTAGCCCATCTCAGAGTTTTTGGATGCATTGCTTATGCAAAGATTCCCGAAGCAAGGAGGACAAAGCTTGATGATAAAGGCGAAAAGCGCATTTTTCTTGGGTATAGTGATAGAACAATGGGGTACAAGTTATACAACCCCATTACGAAGAAAGTGATCATGACTAGAGATGTTATCTTTGAAGAGGAAGACATGTGGGATTGGAAAGAAAAAATTGTTGCCACTGAAGTGGAACTTATGCTTGAAGAAGAAGAGTCTGAAGAACCAAGGGAAGTCCAAAGAGAGCCACAGACACCTCCACATAGATCCCCCTCACTTTCTACTAGTGAATCATCATCACCATCATCATCTTCATCATCGGATTCAAGTTCAAGTGAAAGACCAAGAAAAATGAGAAGTTTGCAAGAGATTTATGAATCTTCGAAAAATTTTGAAGGTAACTTGAATTTGTTTTGTTTGTTCATGGATTGTGATCCTTTATGTTTTGAAAAAGCGGTTCAAGAAGAGAAATGGAGAATAGCAATGGATGAAGAAATGAAGGCTCTCTATGGATTAAAGCAAGCACCGCGTGCATGGAATGCTAGAATTGACAAATACTTTCGTGAGAATTGTTTTCAAAAGTGTCCTTATGAGCATGCATTATATATGAAGGTGGATGACAATTGAAGTGTGCTACTTGTTTGCCTTTATGTTGATGACTTGATCTTCACCGGCAATGATCCAATGATGTTTGATGGATTCAAGAGAAGTATGATTAAGGAGTTTGAAATGACTGATATTGGCTTAATGTCTCATTTCCTTGGCATTGAGGTTCAGCAAAGCAAATATGAAATTTTTATTTCTCAAAGTGGTTATGCAAAGGAAATACTCAAGAAGTTCAAGATGGATTCTTGCAACCCGGTGAACACACCCGTAGAAATTGGATTGGAATTGAGGAAGAGTATTAGTGATGGAAATGTTGATCCAACTTACTTTAAAAGTTTAGTTGGAAGTCTTCGGTACCTTACTTGCACAAGGCTGGACATTCTTTATGGAGTTGGTTTGGTTAGTAGATACATGGAAACACCAGATCAAACTCATCTTAATGCGGCGAAGAGGATTTTACGTTATATTAGAGGTACACTCAATGATGGCTTATTTTATTCTTGCACTAATAATTTTAGACTTGTTGGATATTCGGATAGTGATTGGGGACGAGACTTGGATGAAAGGAAAAGTACCTTGTGTTATTGTTTTTTCATGGGAGATACGGCTTTTACTTGGTCATCCAAGAAGCAAGCAATTGTTACTTTGTCTATGTGTGAAGCGGAGTATGTGGCTGCAAATTCAACGGTGTGTCATGCTATTTGGTTGAGGGAACTTGATGAATTATTTGAGATTTTCTCAAGAGATTCCCACAGAGATCCTTGTTGATAATAGATCGGCGATGCCGTTGGCAAAGAACCCGGTGTTCCATGAGAGGAGTAAACACATTGATACGCGCTACCATTTTATTAGAGAGCATGTGAAGAATGGAGAAGTGAAGTTGATGTATTGCAAGACTCAAGATCAAGTTGCCGACATTTTTACAAAGTCATTAAAGCATGATGTGTTTGGAAGATTGAAAATGATGCTAGGCATGAGAACCCAAGGAATTGAGTTTAAGGGGTGATGTTAGTTTTATAAACTCAATTCTTAAAGGGTAGTTTTTTGTATTTTTGGGTTTATGATGTAATATTGAAAAAGTCATGGTGTTTGAAGAGGCAATCACTAGAAAAGTCCAGATTTTTTAGGAGGTCTGTTCATGTCTTTGGGAGGAGTGTTCATGTACTGCTATATGGAAAAACTGAAGGGACAAAATCTGGTTTAATGCTTGGAGGCTGCTGGCCATTGAATGGGCAGATTCAAGGATTTTTTACTGGAAAACAAAGGTATAAAAGGGGCTGGACTGTTGCTGCCAAAACAGGATGTTATCTGCAAAAAAAAACAGAGAGAAAGAGAGTAAAAAAATTGTGTTTTGCTGGAAGAAAAACCAGCAGTGTGTGACATGAGCAGAAGCTCTATTTCTTTGTATTTCTTGGGTGTTTACTGCTGAAAATTTCAGATAAGTTATCCTCCTTGTATTCTTTGATATTGTGATCATTCTTGATGAAATATAGAGGTGTTTTTTGAGTAAAATTGGTGTGGCAAGTGTAGCAGATTTTTTTTCTCTGTTTTACTTATCTTTGGTGATCTATTTTGCTTCCAATACCCAACAGGAAGCACTTGATCTTGGCTCAATTGGGTGTATTGCTCAAATACTAGTCTAAAACAACTAGCATATTTAGAAGACCAGCTGCAAAAACATTAATTTCTTTATGTGGGTTAATTTCCAAGTATTAATCAACGTCACCACATTGTCACAAAATCTCACATACATGACAAAGAAAAAGACTTCCAAACTCATATTTACATATGTTGCCCCACATATTTCAGTTGTAAATTGAAAAGCAACACAAACCCATTTGATATTGACTATTGTTCAGTAACAATCCTTATCAATCTGTTGCCTCAAAACCAAACATAACTTAGTTAATAGAAAAGATGTGGATTCAAGAAAAGTGTACAAGTAAAGACTGTTTCTTTGCTCACCAAGTTTGGCCTTCACGGTGAAATGCTTCAGACTTAGAGCCAATTTTCATGCACGCCATGCATCAACCCTCTTTGAAACTTTTTGACAAACACGTAGGTGGAGTGAATTGGCAGAAAATGAAGATAAAGATGAATACAAAAAAAATCTCTGTGAAGCTGGAAATGGGTGTGGTTTTCTGGTAATCACTTCCATAGAGATAGAGAGAGAGAGAGAGAGAGAGAGAGAGAGAGAGAGAGAGAGAGAATGTGTGTCCCAAGTCTATTGGGAGGACTGAAGAAGAGAAGGAATTGGTTTACTGGGTTTACGTGACACGCTGCGAATAAGCCAGTGTGTTGCTATATGAACATCATTGTCAGTAGTTACACAAATGTCTTCGATCTCCTTCAATTACTCTGCCTTTATAGATTCTGTCTATGACTTTATCAGAAAGATTTACTCAGTTTAATGCTCAAAATCCTCGCTTGCTTTGAGGTTATCAAGCACCATTAGTAATTGGGAATAATAGGAGAAGGTGTGTTGGGTTTGTGTCATTTTAAAGTTATTTAATTTGGACGTGATTAAGTAATTGTGCATATTAGTGGGTGTTTCCAATTTATAACTCATCTTATTTTAATTGATTTTTTTTTATTTTCTCTTAAGTCTTCGTCTTTTTCCATCACACAATATGGGTAGTTAGAGGATTATTAAAATTTATAAGAGATTAAAATTATTTTTTTAAATTAAAAAAAGATTGTTAATTAGTGAGATAATGGAATGGTAAGTTATATTCAACGGTGCTACATTTACTAGAATTTTCACCAACTTTTTTATACCAAATCAAGCATAATTATTAGATTAATGAGTTTTATTAACTTTTAGTAATCATTCAATGATGACGGTTCAAAATAAATACAAATTTACTCTAGAGCAATGCTATGCTGACTAAATTGTTGCCCAAATTTTGTATCCCAAATTAATACAGGTGGTTGGATTAGTGGGGTCCACTAGCTTCACCAAATATTCAATGCATGAGATTTTAACACATCACTTAAAATACAAGATTAATCAAACAATTTGTGCAACACAATTTTATCCTTTACTCTAAATCATTCTCAGTAGGTAACTGCCATAAAAGTAGTGTTCATTTTATATTCTCATCCCCTCCAATAGCATTGCTCTTATGGTTAATGTTTCTCTATAGTAATGGGCATGTTTAGAACTGATTTAAAACCTATTTTTTTTTTTAAATTTCAGAGGAAAAGAAGTTTAGTCCATTTGGACATGAATTTATTGGCCAATTTTTTCATCAAATTTTTAGGCAAAAATAATTTTTATCAGTACCAAAGAAAAGTTGAAAAATGTGGCTTATCCACGGGTTTCTAAGGAAAAATCGATTTTTTCGTAAACACTCCAAATTGTTTCAAGAGCTTTTTAACTTTGACTTTTTTATTTTATTTTTCAAACCTCTATTTCGCAATCAAAAAAATCAACTCCAAACGATCCCAATATCACTTGTTATATATCAATAGAGACTCCTTTAATGTAAGAAGATTTGACTCTATTGTGATAATTTTTGGGTTTTTTAGGTGTGAGTATATTTTTTTAGACTTATTTGAGAGGAAGTGCATGGATAAGTATATAACTCTATTAAGTTCAATTTTATAAAATATCTTGTGATTAGGTACAAAATTCAAATAACATTTAAATTTTTTTACTTACTTACTCTTCCTTAAATTATGCATCATTTTTATTCTCTCCATCTCTCTCTCTCTCTCTCTCCCCTATTTTCTCTCCATCCCTCTCTCCTCTCCCCATTACTCTCTCACTATCTCTCTCTTATTTTCTCTCCACTCTCTTTCCTTACTGTCCCTACCTCTCCCCTATTTTCTCTCTCTATCTCCCATTGATAATTTATTTTCTTTTCAAATATGTAAAGATTTGATTTGATTTTTTCATCTCTCTTTCCCCTCTCTCTCTCTCTCTCTCTTTATATCAACATTACAACAATATAATTGCACTAATCAATTATACCACTGTTACAATTGCCCTATAATACACCAAACAATTACTCATGTATTCTAATAAACCAAACAGCTATACTAAATAATTACACAAAAATGACACCAACCCAATTTATCATTTAGTTGTTTACATAAACCAAAGAGTTGCGTTATTTAGTATTATGACATGGTTACACCAATTATCTACACCAAATTTGGTATAATGATAAAGTCTTTTGTGTAATGATAAATCTAATTTGGTGTATGTAATTGGTGTAACCATGTCGTAATACTAAATGGTGTAACTCTTTAGTTTATGTAAACAATTGAATGACAAATTTGATTGGTGTTGTAATTTTATGTAATTGTTTACTGTAACTATTTGGTTTATTATAACACATGAATAATTGTTTGGTGTATTCTATGGTAATTGTAACTAATTAGTGTAACTGATTGGTATAATTGTATTGTTGTAATGTTGATATAAGGAGAGAAAGAGTAATTGTGAGAGAAAATAGGAGGAAAGAGAAAATATTAAATCAAATTTTTACATATTTGAAAAAAAATAAATGGATAATTACACTTAGACCTCTTGAGGTTTGTCACTTAATCACTCAAACCCCTTGACATTTGAAATATTACACACAGACCCCCTGAGGTTTGTACATGTGTAACACTTAGACCCCTGCCGTCAATGTCCGTTAGTCTGTTAGTAAATTATATTCAGACCCCCTAAAATTTATAGACATATAATTCGTCAATTCCTTAAGTTTAAAATGTTATATTTAGACCATAAAAACTCCAATCAAACATATAATATCAATTATTTTAAATTTTACAACCAAAATTCATGTTCTATTGTATCATTTATTGAAATAAAATCAAAAATAAAAATCTAATTTTTTCTTAAAAAAATCGTAATTAGTATATAATTATACTATTTATTGGAATAAAACTAAAAAATCAAACAAGAGGTCTAAGTTATTCATAATAGAAAACGAATTTTATAACCAAAATTCATGTTCTATTATATCATTTATTGAAATAAAATCAAAAATAAAAATCTAATTTTGTTTCTTAAAAAATCATAATTAGTATACAATTTTATTATCTATTGGAATACAATTAAAAATATCAAACAAGGGGTCAAACTGTAATAGACATAATACCTTCTAGCTTTAATTGGAGTAATTTGGTCGTTTAAATGACCAAATTAAATTTCAACAGACAGTATACAATTATGATTTTTTTTAAAAATAAAATTTTTATTTTTAATTTTATTTCAATAAATGTCATTATAGAACATGAATTTTGATTGTAAAATTTAAAATATTTGATATTCAATATTTGATTGGAGTATATTTTTTTTTATCTAAGTATAATATTTTAAACTTGAGGGGTCTAAATATTACACACTTATAAACTCTAGGATGTCTATGTGTAATATTTCAAATATCAGGGGATCTGAGTGATTAAGTGACAAACCTCATGGAGACTGGGTGTAATTCTCTCAAAAATAAATAATTAGAGAGATAGATAGAGAGAAAATAGGGAAGAGAGAGAGTAATGGAGAGAGGAGGAGAGAGTAATAGAGTAATAAATGACCTTAGTCTTTTTTCAAAACAATGCACTTATGACCAAATAAATTTCCTTAATGTAGTTTAGCTCAATTAAGTCCAAATTTTTGTACCGATTTCCAAATTCTCCATAATTTTTTGAGACGATACATTAGTACGATAAGAATCTAACATAAAATTAATAAGCCCTAATTATTAATTATTCCAAAAATAACACTACATTAATACTACCTAACACAACTCAATTGTCATTCTTAATTTCACTTTTATTTATGGCAAACTATTATCATTGATGAAAATAACAAAGTGTACTAAAAAAAAGTCAAATCCAACTTATTTTCCATGTGCAAAGTAAGCCCAAACAAAAAGGGGGTCTTTTGGAAGTCGGTATACGAAAATTAGATTTAATTGTCAAAAAGTACATAGGAAAAAATATTATGTAAAAAAGTCCACTTAAGATATATAAAGACTTGAATACCCTTTTATTGTAAATAAATTTTCTAAAAACGATTTTAGAAACTAACATCACATTTAATTATCTCCACATTACTCGGTGTGTTTGTCTCCCACGCTTCTTCATCTCTTATATATATAGAGAGAGAGAGAGGGGAGTTCTAATAAAATAAAAAGTTAAAATTTAGAAAAATTAAAACCCATAATAAATCCTCTCCATTTTTTTAGGGATATGTTTCAAAGTTTTTGAAAACTTTTGAAATATGACAATTAAAATGAAGGAATTTTAATTATCTTATTTTAAAAAGTACTAAAATTAAAGAATTTTGGTCACATATTTGTGTATATATATATATAAAATACTACGAAATTACACTATGAAGTCTAGTTTTTATTACTACTATACTGTTTTGATACAGTTTAAATGGTTTATGAAATTAAATTGTATCAATATAGTGTATCAAAACAATGTACGAGTAATAAAAAATAGGGTTTAAGAATTACACAAATTTAAAGTGTATCAATACAGTATATCAAAACAATGTAGGAGTAATAGAAACTAGGTTTCATAGTATGACTTCGTAATATTATGTGTGTGTGTGATATACACAATCAATGTTAGATGCAAATTTTTTGATTATATAATTCTTACATTATATTAAAAAATCTTGAATATAATAAAATAAAATCAAAAATCAACTTAACTGCCAAAAGAAATATGCATTATTTAAGATCTGACATAATATTAGGAAATCTTTAATACAATAAGATAAAATTAAAACTCAACTTAACTATCTAGAAAAGAACGCATGATTTAAGGGAGATCTGCCATAATATTAGGAATCTTTAATACAATAAAATAAAATCAAAACTCAACTTAACTACCTAAAAAAGAATGCATGATCTAAGGGAAAACAAATATGCCCAAGGAAAATCAAAAAAGTCAAATTGTGTACTTAGACACAATTAAGTTTTAAAAAAAAAAAAGACTTAATTACTTAATATTAAAAATTATGTATTTTTTGACAATTAAGTCTAATTTATTGTATCCCTTATAATTTCCCCAAAAAAAATAGAGTAAGCACTAGGCCCACCTTGCTTTCTCGCCAACAACCCAGATAAAATATTGGTGCCACCTTGATGTAGTAACCACGTAGTTTGCCGATGAAACAAATCTCCATCTAAAAATATATATAATAGGACGAAATATAAGTATAGTTTTTTTTTTTTGAGCTGTGAATATAAGTGTAGTTCATAAGAAAATATTTTGTATCTCAAATTTCAAATAAGTAGGGACTCTTAGATGAATAGATCCTATTGTAAAAAATTAACATAGCCATTTATACTACTTTTAAATGTATTTATGTTGAAAAAACTTTTGATAGACTCTTTTATCCTCAAACATCACTTAAATATCAAATTACCATCCATCTGAATAAATATTTGTCATTATGTAGTAAATTCATTTATAAAGACTTTCCATCTCTCATTTTTTCCTCATTACCAATTACATTGCCATTAAATCCAAATTAATGTATTAACTAAAGAAAAAACATAGAGTTAATTATTAACCACACATGATTTTTTATCTTTTTGTATTCCAAACTGCCAATCGTCCATTTATTTCCTTCTCATGGAATAATCAAAACTGCTTTGTTTTAATTAGTTACTCTATGGCTTCCTATGTTCTCTTCATCTTCTTCACAATTTTTTGTATATATAGTATCATCCATAGAGATTTTACTCCTACCATTAACCACTCTCTACATACCTAAAACCTAATAATTATACCCACCACTTTCTCAAATTCATGTCCACCCACTCCATCACCTTGTTCCACCGTCACATTATCCTACAGTGAGATGCTACAAAAAGGTAGGATTCTCAACAATCTGAAGTTCTTCGATTAAGCAACTCATGCGGCTTGGTCTAACTAATATCATTGAATGTCCCTCCCATTCACCTCGACAATCATCACACGCCCTTTTTCTCACTTTGCTTGTTCATGTAACTTGAAGAAATTGTATCAACATCCTTTACCAATTCATTCAAGCAATAGGATGTCAAAAAATTAACTTCATTTGCATGTAAATATGAAGTTCATGAAGTTTATTATTTGGACTAAGCAAATATTTAGTATTTATAAAGTTTAATTGAGGTGATTATGGTTGATGGTGTTCTTATCACGATTGAGCAGTGGTGTTAAAATAAAGTGTGTGGAATGGTTGGATTCAGTTCAGTCTGAGCTGGAGAGCTCTAGGAAATAGGATTTTGGGATGACTAGGTGACTACACAAAGTATTTATAGTGGTTCACTAACTCGGGAGCTCGGCTAACCCACTCTTTAATGGAGTCTCTTGCTCCTGAGAATTATATTGAAGATTATGAAGAGATTACACAGTCTTCTTGATACTATTCTTGGTTTCATGCCTCAAAGTGAGGACATTATACAATATTTATAGCCTAGTTCCTAATTCTATGGGGTCTGTGGTGAGATCTTTGCCTCCCTTTTGTCTTGCTTGATTTCAGGCGATGATTTTGGCGGTTGAGGTTCTTGTGCCTACACTGGCACTTACTGTCGTTGAGGAGGCGTTTAGTGGTTGCCAATTGTCTTCCACTCATTTTCTTCGGGGCACAGATCGAGGGAGCCCAAGATCTGGACCTTTGAGCTCAGGCTCTTTTGGCTGAGCTCCCTTCCTGACCTCAATATCCGAGCTCAAACTTGAATTTTTTCTGGGTATCATCAGTTGCCCCCCAGTTCCTGGTTAAAGTGGGTTTGAGTAAGGGCTAAGCTGCGGCTGAGTCGAGCTAAGCCTCCATATGGCGACCTCGATTTGCGTGCAATGAGACTATTCTGACGGTTTTGTGTAATCATTTCTTCCTTGTTTCTCGCGCACATCCCACATTTCAAAGGCCCACGTACACAAAGCTTTAAATGCTCATGTGATGATGGAAAGCGCCTTACTTCTCCTTTCAACTTCTCTCTCCAGGCTTTGCCTCCTCTCTTCCTTTGCGATTTTAGCTTCCTCAATACGCTGGAGAACCAATTTCCCCAATTCGACTTCGAAGGTTCTGCGAGGTTTGCTCTTCGATTTCACTTCGGACTTCGGTTTGTCACTCGCTCTTGGTTAGGTACGCTTCTTGGCTCTGTTCTTTTCTTCGTTCTGGATCTCTCGAATCTGAGGTGGTTGCTGCATTTTTGGACATTTCGTAAATGCTTATTTAGGAATCGAGGTTACTCCTTGTCCTCTCTTCCCCTCTTTCTGGACCCTTATTCCACTGCTAGAGTCTTCCTCATTGGTTGTTGGAGTCTTGACCCCGCAACTCTCAAGGATTGTTTTGACAAAGTCCCATTTCTTTATTCCTCCTTCTATCTCCCTTTTTCTAATCCTGTCATGTCTTGCTCTTCCGAAGCTACTGCTTCATCAGTCTCTCTTGCCATGGGCGAGAGGTCTGCTGGGGAGGAAGACATCGATTTAGGTGACGTAGGTGATGAAATTGATAATTTTTTCGGTGTCGATTCTGTCGATGTTGGGGAAGAAACTGAGGAGCGCCCTGTTGTCCGAATTTGGTATTGACAATTTACGTGCAAGTATACACGATCAACAAGTAATAAAGTGATAAGTAGAGTATCGTTCCCACGGAGAATTATTACTAATAACTTTCAAGTACTAACTTTATATCAATTCAATTTTATTTAAACAATTGGAATTGAACTATGGAATTACTAATTTAAAACTAAATCTAAACTTAATAATCAAAGGTTGAATTTACCGTATAAAAGAAGTTAAGATTACAACTTCCCCTAATGCTTCGTGTAAATCTTTTCACTCTCTTCCAGTTAATTGATCAAAATAAGTTGTTAACTGAGAACTCCAAACTATTTATCAAACATCTTCCGATAGTAAGATAAATATATCTCTCCCAATTAAATTGTTATATTCCTATGCAAAATAAGTTGGAATAGATTCATTAAGTTCAAACTCTCATACAAGTTACACACGGCATATAGGTATATTCGTATCCTATACACAAACCCAGCAATTCAATCTTAAGAAGAATTAACCAGACACATGTTATCATATTCCGATCTATCCCTAAAATTCATCTCCCAATTTCATGTAGGGAATCAAATTAATTGGTGGCCACACAATCATATATTAAGCACAAAATATGATAAACAACTCATGTATGATCACAAAGAACTAGAAACGAGAGTAGATCAATTTAACTAGATATTAGGTTCCGTTGCAATCTTAATAAAAATTTAGTTCATAATGTAATTGAAAAACATCCTTCTCAAATTAAACAACATCTCAAAAAATCAAGAAGTAAAAGTAAGAGAAAAGAATAAAAACTTAGTTGCAATCTTCAATTCCTCTCTAGCCTTCAATCCCGATTTTCTTCATGTCGGTTCCTTCAATTCTTGATGTCAATTTTCTATCAATCCTTGGTCTTCTTCCTCTTCTTTTCAGCCCCCAAAATCAGTATTTTTATATCCCCAATCAAACCCTAGCATATATGAGGCATTAGAGTCTAATTTCGGGTCAAAAACATGTCGGAATTCGCGTCCAGAGCCAACACAAGCGCAGCTGCGCCATAAATCAGCGCAGGGGCGCTGATCTCTTTTAAGCCTAGCATCTTCCCTTGTTGCTTAGCCTTCAAAATTCTAACTTTTAGGCTTCAAATTGACCTTGTTTCCTTCCAAATGATCTTGTTTGCTTCCAAATGATGATTCCTATCGAATAACATCAAAACACACAAAACAAATAAAAAAGAACATAAAAGAATTGAAACTTGCAAATTCCTCAAGCCGAAAGTACTCAATTCGTAAGTATAAAACCCACTCATCAAATACCCCCAAACTTAAATCTTTGTTTGTCCTCAAGCAAAATACTTAGAACAAAAACTATAAAAATTAATTCTAACAACTGCTCAAACAATGGATCAATATGAATCTCAATAATGGCCCCAAAAGTTACTACAAATAATAATTCACGGGAAACTTCAAAACAATGCAAAGTCTATCAATTCAACATACTCCTTAATTTTACCTCCGCTCATGACCCTTTAAATACATGTACATATTCGAACTGTTTAAACTAGCCATTACCCAGATACATTTACGTAGTCAAGCGCTCCATAAGAGATACTCAATATCAACTCTATAAACTTACGTTTCACATCAACCTCTGCTAATTAAGGCAAACATATAACTAGAAGGTACAAAGATTTTTTTTTCATCTCTCTCTCTCTTTTTTTTTCTTTCTTTTTCATTCATTTGGTGAGTGCATTTTATGCTCGATCTCACCTCTTATTGAGCGAGTGCGTTTTACACTCCATCTCGCCTTTTCTTGAACGAGTGCGTTTTACGCTCCATCTCGTTCTCAACATGTGTTTATGAGTGAGTGCGTTTTACGCTCCATCTCTACTCACCACATGCCCTTTTTTCTTGTTTTCCTATTTTTTTTTTCATCTACCTCATGAAGGATCAAATCAAAATAATTTTCAAAAACCTTTTTTTTTTCTTTATACACTAACCCATCATAATCAATATTTCCCCAAAACTTATATGAATACCTCAATTCGCTTTGAATGATGCTTAAATAAATTTTCTAGAGTTTCACTGATATCTCCCACAAGCACTTAGCCAAATAAATTTTCTAAATGATAACTAACCAAATAGATTGATATGTGCTTATGAATGAAAAGATCATAAGCAGTGTAAAACCAACTAGTATGTCAAACTACAAACTCCACATGTTCATCAATTTCCCTTAATTTGACAATTAATCCCATTCTTCATTGGCCATAATCAAATTCAATCAATCCATTGCTCAAGTTGTACTAGAACATGCAATCTAAAGTGCAAAATATGCTATCTAAATGCATACCTAATAATGCAAATGCAAACAAGAAAATACCCCCAAACTCAAACTAAACATTGTCCTCAATGTATAAAGTAGGAAAAATTAAGACAGAGGACTTCCCTGAGACTTTGCTAGTTGGCATCATCGTTAGCGTCCTCGTCGTCCATTGAGTCGGGAGTGTATTCGGGAAACATAGATGGATTAGGAAACTTATGTTGCAAAGCTTAATCTTTACCCATGGAGAATAGAGAAATCATTGTTGCTAGTTGATACTCATTGATGCCACTTGAGAGGTGAGAATGTTGTGTAAATGAGTTTGAGATATTCAAGATGATGGAGTGAAATTTTTGGATGAATAAGAGTTGGTGTGCATGTATTTTTAGAGGTTTGAAATTTTGTGGTAGTGGTAAGAGTTGATTTGGGTTGATGTATGTAGAGTTGATGGGTATTTGCTATTGCTTAAAATCTGAGTTGGGTGCTATTTTTTATGTGTAGAATGCTGAAAATCTGAGCTGGGAGTAGTTTTGGAAGCTGTTCGGACAGCTTGGGCGCGCAGGGGCATTGGAACAGCGCTGAAACAATGCTGGTTGAACAGAGGGCAGGCACCTAGGCGCTGAAATGCATGCTGGGGCGCTGCCTGGGCGCAGGGGCGCTGCTTGGGCACTGCCTGGGTGCAGGGGAGCTGCCTGGGGGCTGAAATGGGCGCTGATGGGGTGATTTTCTGATCTTGACTCCCTCTTTTGCATGTGCAAACTCTTCTATATTTTTTTTTTCCGATCCTAGGTACCTTCAGGCAATTGACACACTAATTAACATGCACTAATAATCTAATATCATAATTACGCCTAAAAAAAAAAACTAAATTGACATAACATGAATTAAAAATTAAAAGCTAAAATTTGGGTTGCCTCCCAAATAGCGCTTGTTTTATAGTCATCAGCCTGACTACTCCCTGTTTCATCCCGGGTCGGCAAGGGTAATTGAGGTCTTTTGAGGGTCAATGTCGCCACCCCAATTGTGCTTCAGTCTCTGCCCGTTCACTTTGAAAGTTCTCTTTGACTTGGCTTCCTCGACTTCAATCGCTCAATGCATGAACACTGGCTCAAACTTCCGCTCAATGATCTGCTCATCATGCCACCTTTTTACCTTCTCTTTATATAGCTTGGCATTCTCAAGGGGATCTGAAATACAGCTTCCTACAAATAACTCATTCACTGCATCTTCCACCAAATCAACCTGAAAATATTCTTCCGCTTCCTCTGGAAATTTCATAGCTGAAAATACATTAAATTTCACCTCTTGATCTTGGACTCGCATAGTTAGCTCACATTTCTGTACATCAATAAGTGTTCTTCCCGTTGCTAAGAATGGTCGCCCAAGAATAATAGGTATTTCCCTATCTTCCTCACAATCTAAGACTATGAAATCAGCTGGAAAAATGAACTTATCCACTTTAACTAGAACATCCTCAACTATGCACCTTGGATAAGTGAGTGATCTATCCACAAGTTGTAATGTGATGTTAGTAGGTTTCGCTTCCTTCAAACCCAATTGCTGATAAACTTTGAGTGGCATTAAGTTAACACTTGCTCCCAAGTCACACAATACTTTCCCGAAAAACTGATTGTCTATTGTGCATGGAATTGTAAAGCTACTCGAATCTTTGAGCTTTGGTGGTAACTTCTTTTGAAGAATAGTGTTGCACTCTTCCGTAAGTGCCACTGTTTCATAATCGCCTAGTTTTCTTTTCTTTGACAAAATTTCCTTCAAAAATTTCACATAGTTAGGCATGTTTTCAACTGCTTCTGCGAAAGGGATATTTATTTGGAGTTTCTTAAACACTTCCATGAATTTAGAGAACTGCTTATCCCACTTCTGTTTCTGTAAACGTGGTGAAAAAGGCACGTGAGGCACAATAGGTCTCGGATTACCTCCATTAGAACCTGCAACTGGATCTTCTTCTTTCTTCTCATGTTCCACATTCTTGCTATCTTTTATTTTTTTATCCTCACTATCATCTCCATGTGATTGTTTTGAGGTTCCACCAACAACCTCAAGTAAATCTATTCCGCTTCGTAAAGTAATAGCATTGCAGTGCTCCTTACCTTCCCTCTTAGGATTAATCTCTGTATCACTAGGTAGAGTGCTTTGAGGTCGGTTGTTAATGGCATTAGCGAGCTGACCCATTTGGTTTTCCAGGTTTCGGACTGATACTTCCATACTATTCACCATTGTCTCACTTTGTGCAATATACCTGGAAAGCAGCTCCTCCAAATTTGACTTCTTTTCCTGCTGTGGTGGAGCTTGATTCTGAAAGCTTGGTGGGTATGATTGTGTTGGACCAAAAGTTTGGGCTTGATTTTTATTCCATGAAAAGCCCGAATGATTCCTCCAACCAAGGTTATAATTGTTGGAATTATTGCTATATTGCTGCCTGTTGTGGTTACCAATGTATTGTACCGACTCTGGATTAATTGCACATTGATCACTCGAATGATTCCCTGCACACAATTCACAGACAACTTCCACAATTCACAGAGCATCAATCTTCTTTGACAACGTAGCAACCTGTGCAGCCAATGCAGTAACTGCATCAACTTCATAAATCCCGGCTACCTTTGGTTGATTGATCCTTGTAGAAGGTCACTGATAATTGTTTGCAGCCATTGTCTCTAATAACTCGTATGCTTCATCGAAATTTTTCTCCATTAATGCCCCACCTACTGCTGCATCAATACTGGTTCGGGTAGCACTAAACAACTCGTTGTAGAACGTTTGAACTTGCAACCACTCAGGAATACCATGGTGAGGGCATTTTCGGAGTAAGTCTTTGAATCGCTCCCACGCTTCATATAGAGTCTCAGAATCATGTTGTGCGAATGATGTGATGTCGTTCATCATCCTTGCAGCTTTAGCTGGTGGAAAGAATTTAGCTAAGAATTTTTGAGCTAAATCTGTCCACGTAGTAATAGAACCCGACGGCAATGAATGCAACCAACTCTTCGCCTTATCATGAAGTGTGAAAGGGAAAAGTCGGAGTTTAATCGCATCTTCGGTAACCCCGTTGTACTTGAACGTGTCACAAATCTCCAGAAAACTCACCAAATGATTGTTTGGATTGTCGTTAGGCAAACCCCCAAACTGCACTGAATTCTGAATTATTTGGATGGTACTAGCTTGATCTCGAAACTGTTTGCTTGAATTACGGGCCTTTGAATGCTCGATTGTATTTCCGTAACAAGCGGCATAGCATAATCCCTTAGCGATTTCTGTTATTCTTCAGCCATAATTTCTTGATTATTTACTTCTTGACATTGTTTTCGCAAGTTTCGGCACCTTCTCTCGATTACGTCTTCGTACGGTAGTAACTCCTGACCTTTAGATTGTGTTAGCATACAAAATTCAAGAGTGCTTGCGAAAACAATTTAAAATAGAAAATTAAATAAGTTTAAACAAAGATCAAATTGATTGAAATTAATATTGAAATAATTACTAGAATAAGTCCCCGGCAACGGCGCCAAAAACTTGTTGTCCGAATTTGGTATTGACAATTTACGTGCAAGTATACACGATCAACAAGTAATAAAGTGATAAATAGAGTATCGTTCCCATGAAGAATTATTACTAATAACTTTCAAGTACTAACTTTATATCAATTCAATTTTATTTAAAAAATTAGAATTAAACTATGGAATTACTAATTTAAAACTAAATCTAAACTTAATAATCAAAGGTTGAATTTACCGTATAAAAGAAGTTAAGATTACAACTTTCCCTAATACTTCGTGTAAATCTTTCCACTTTCTTTCCAGTTAATTGATCAAAATAAGTTGTTAACTGAGAACTCCAAACTATTTATCAAACCTCTTCCGATAGTAAGATAAACATATCTCTTCCAATTAAATTGCTATATTCCTATGCAAAATAAGTTGGAATAGATTCATTAAGTTCAAAATCTCATACAAGTTACACACGACATATAGGTATATTTCTATCCTATACACAAACCCAGCAATTCAATCCTAAGAAGAATTAATCAGACGCATGTTATCTTATTCCGATCTATCCCTAGAATTCATCTCCCAATTTCATCTAGGGAATCAAATTAATTGGTGGCCACACAATCGTATATTAAGCACAAAATATGATAAACAACTCATGTATGATCACAAAGAACTAGAAACGAGAGTAGATCAATTTAACTAGACATTAGGTTCCGTTGCAATCTTAATAAAGATTTAGTTCATAATGTAATTGGAAAACATCATTCTCAAATTAAACAACATCTCAGAAAATCAAGAAGTAAAAGTAAGAGAAAAGAATGAAAACTTAGTTACAATCTTCAATTCCTCTCTAGCCTTCAATCCCGATTTTCTTCGTGTCGGTTCCTTTGATTCTTGCTTTCAATTTTCTATCAATCCTTGGTCTTCTTCCTCTTCTTTTCAGCCCCCAAAATCAGTATTTTTATATCCCCACTCAAACCCTAGCATATATGAGGCATTAGAGTCCAATTTCGGGTCAAAAACATGTCGGAATTCGCGTCCAGAGCCAACACAAGCGCAGGGGCGCTGAGTTACTGCCCTTGTCGTGCAGGGGTGCTGGTTTTTGGCGCAGGGGCGCTGATCTCTTTTAAGCCTAGCATCTTCCCTTGTTGCTTAGCCTTCAAAATTCCAACTTTTAGGCTCCAAATTGACATTGTTTCCTTCCAAATGATCTTGTTTGCTTCCAAATGATGATCCTATCAAATAACATCAAAACACACAAAACAAATAAAAAAGAACATAAAAGAATTGAAAACTTGCAAATTCCTCAAGCCGAAAGTACTCAATTCGTAGGTATAAAACCCACTCATCACTCCCCCCGTCATCTTCCCATGTGCCCAAGAAATCCAGGAAAGGTAAAGCCAAAGTGAGTGGCATTGGGATTTCTGGCAGCGTTGAAGGTGCAGGGGCTGCCCCCAGAGCTTCAGACCTCGTGGGTTTTAGCGAGGTCACACTCCCTTACATAAGGGTTTTATCTGCTAGTTTCGACTTTCCTTGGGGTATGCAGTATTGGTGCCCAGACGTGGATACTCGGTATGACTCCCAGATCCCTAAGAACATCTGCTTCTTTGTGGCCGCTTTCGAGAACGGCCTTCATTTTCCAGTCCACCCCTTTCTTAAGAGCGTGCTTCAATATTTCAACGTTTGTCCCGCTCAAATCTCCTCCAATTTTTGGGGTGTTCTGGTGGGTCTTCTCGTTTTCTTTAAGAAGCAAAAACTTGGAGTTCCTACCGTGCCTTTGCTTATGAAGTTCTTCAATGTCAAGTACACTCCTTCTGACGACTTCCTGTACATTTTCAAACGAGTAAAAACCCGAGCCATCATTACTGACCCCCCTAGCTTCCACAAGGGTTGGAAGAAGCTTTTCTTCTTTGTGTGGGGCAGAGAATGGGAATACAATCCCGAAGATGTAGCTGGCACTCTCCCAGTGCCTCGGGCTTGGTCTACCCTTGATAACCTGGGTAAGCTCTGCCTGAGTAAGCTTGGATCAACCTTGACGCTTTATTCTGCTGCCATTATTCTACTTATTTTGTTTCACTTTTTAGGTATTCAACCCGAGCTCAGTGCTGAGGATAAGCTAGTTTTGCTGAGCTTAGATGATTGCGATCCAGAGAAGTATTCCGAGCTCATCAAATTTGAAGTGCTTACCGCGCTTGGGTTTAGTCCTCCAGAGGTGAGGGTTGAGACCCCTGTTCCCTTTTCTGTTGTGGGTGCAGGGGAGGTTGAAGGTAATTCTCCGATTTTATCCTTAACTTTCATTCTACCTCTTTCCCTTTTTTTTTTCTATGCTTTGATATGTTTGTCTTGGCTTCCAGGTTCTAGCTCAATGGGTCCGGGTTCGAAGGCTTTGAAGGCCAAGGTTGATCTGTTAAAAAAAATCAGGATTAGGGGTAAATGCAAGGCCGAGGTCGGATCAGGAAGTGGTTCTGTCCTCCCAGCCAAGGTCAGAGGTGCCTCCTACTTCTCCCCTTTCGTCCCAGGTGGCTCTTATTCCGCCGCCGAGCTCACCGAAGATCGTGCAGACCTCAGTTCCTTAAGGGACCGTGCCTTCCTCTTCTAGAGGGGATCCTGAACAAAGTGCGGTTCCGACCTCACCTTCCTCGATAGAGGTCGAGGGAGCCTTGGAGACGATCACCCGCATTCTGCCTGGGTCTACCTCCTCTAGGTCGGCTAAGAAGTCTCATCAGCTACTTCTTAGGGGCTCCAAGGCTGATAAAGACAAGGGCTCCCTTATTGATAACTTGAAACGTGCTGCGAATGTCATTACCTCCATCATCCCTGAGTCTGATATTCAAAGGGTTGCCATTATACCCCTTGGAACTTTTGTCACCACAGCCTTGTACGGAGCTACTTTGGTAAGTTTCTGATCTTTTCAAGTTTCATTTCTGTCTTACGTTGCCACTTTATGTTAACTTTAGCCTTTGGTTGTGTCTGTTCCTAGTTGGTCATTCACGTGAGTGCTTTGGTAAGTCGGATCAGAGCTTTGGAGAGATCAGCCAAGGCGTTGAAGGTCTTTGAGCTCAAGGCTGCCGAGCTGACTTTTGCCAATGATGACTTTAAGGCTCAGGTTTAGGACTTGTAGGCACAGGTGGAGAGGCAATCTTTTGTCATTAAGGGTTTGGAGGCCGAGAAAGAGAAAATCGAGGATGAGGCCAAAAAGACCAAGGAGGAGCTCAGGCTGAAGACTGATGATTGGGTTAATGCTCGCAAGGAGGCCTTCAAGGCTTTGGATTCTTATGTGGGCATGAAGAGGGAATACAACGTTATGGCTGAAGTAAGTGACACTCTTCGGAGAGAAATTGAGGTGGAGAGAGCTGCTGTTAAACAGATGGATGTTCTGGTTGCCAAGCTGGAAGATAATGTCACCACCAAGTGGGCCACTGGGTACCTTGCCTTCCAAGGTCAAGCTATGCGGGCGTATCTAGACTTGGACTTTGATTTTGATCCCCTTCAGATGAGGAGGAAGAGGTGTCAAGTGTTGAGAAAGAGGTTGGGGCTTTAGCTCCTTCTGCTTCTGAGCTTGTTCTTGGGGGTGCTAAGGTTCCTACCTCTTCTGTCGAGGTCCTTGCCCATGTGGTTTCTTCTACTCCGTCTATCTCTGCAGCTCTTGACCCCGCTCCAACTTCTACCACTGGAATTGCTTAACTGCCCGTCGTTCCTGCTGATGCCTCTGTTGGTGTTCCTGTTTCTGGTGATGACCCTACCGACCTCGCGGCTCAGGCTCCTAGGTTGACTTTGCCACCAACTGGAGTTGAGGCTCCTGCGCCTGTTCTTCCTGAGGCCCCTCTCCCTTTAACTGTTCCTGAACCATCTGGAGCTTCTCTTACTATCGCTGAGCTGCCGGACGCTTCTTCTGCTCCTACTGCAGAGACTTAGGATTTTTTGAGGAACTTCTGTTTGTTGTTGTTTGTTGTGTTTTTTTTGTGTACCTTGTATTCTGCTTCTTTTGAGGAATGTAAATATTTCTTGCACTTTGTTTTTTCTGCTTTTTATGTTCTTCCATTCTACCTATTCCCCCCTTACCCCTTGCTTCGGGGATAACTTAGTTCTTCTTAAAGTATGAGGTTGCCCTTAGATTTAGATGAGGTGCAAGCTAGAAAGATCTGGTTGTTCGAAGAGCTAGTCCTAAAAAGTTCATTTTTCAGTGAACTGAAGAGCTCATCCCTGTGAGCTGAAGAGCTCTGCTCAGGTTAGGCTGAAGAGCTCATGCTTGTGTTATAAATTGACTTGCTTGTGTTCTGAGCTCTTCCTTTTGAGCTCCTCCGAAACTGAGTTGAGCTGCCACTTTGGCATGGAGCACCGACTTTCCTATAGTTACTTGTGCCCACCTACTTTCTTAAAACGTCTCTACTGTCATAATTTTAGAAGCTTAAAGGACCGCCTCTTCGTCTTCGCGAGTTTCTTGCTTCCTTTAAACTCGGGATCTCCTAATGTTTCTCTAAAACTTCGGACTTCTTTGCTATCTACAAATCTTGGAGTTTCTTCTTGCTTGCAAATCTTGGGATCATGTTTCTTGCTCCCCCTGAGTTTCTTTTTCTCTGTGTTCCCTGTCTTTCTTCTGATTTCCATGGCTTCCTCTCTTACTCCCTTGTTCAAACAACGAGCTTAAGCCACGTTTGACATGAACTAGCACTCTAACTTCTTGGTTCCTTCCGTGGTTACCACTACAGAACTAGAAGAAATCAAGAGGCGATATCTTCTACCTGCTGACTTACTCCTTCGAGTCCCAACCCTTGATGAGCCTTGCAACTTTCTCCCCTAACAAGAAATTTGCTTTTTTGAAGTTTCTTTCAAGGTGGGACTTAGTATGCCCATCCATCCTTCCATTGGGTGGATTCTTGTTTTCTTTGGGTTATGCCCCTCTCGCCTCTCTCCTGAAGGGTGGGGGTGCTATGATTAGCTTCTTTATTTTTTGGCATCTGCAAGGCAACAGTGAATTCCTTACTGTTGTCGAATTCTTCTATTTTTATGAACTTGATGAGGACTAGCTCCCTTACTTCAGTTGCTTCAGATAGAGGCGCCACTTCGATCTCCCGCTGGTTCTCGATATCCCCAACTCTCTTGAAGGATGGGCTCAACGCTTTTTCTTTGCCTCTGGGGATTCTTGGAGGTCTGTTGAACAGCGATAGCACTGCGCACGTTCTCACGTCCCTCGCTTTTGGGGGCACTTTTCTCATAGAGGTAGAGGCTTTGGTCAATTCTGTTATAATCATGGCAATTGGTTGTTATTGTGCTTCTTCTGTGCAGGTACTCCCAGTTTGACCCCGGCAGAGTTGGTGAGGGTTAGCCAGGTGGCTCATGTTGAGCCTGTTCCTTTCTCTTCACTGGTTACCCCCTAGAATCTTTTTTGGTTTATTGCTTCTGTCGCTGCTCTGGAATTTGCCTCATAACCTCTCTCTCCTGATTCTTCTTCCGCTGAATCAGATGAGGATGAGGACGTTGCCACTTCTTTGTGGAAGCATAGGAGGAGTGGTTCCTCATCTCAGTCTTCTAGTTCCTCTTTTGATGGTATTTTATTTTCTGCTGCTAAGTTGAAGCTTTCGAAGCTTCTCACAAAAGTGGAGAAGGAACGTGACGAGCTGAAGAAAGAGAACGCACGTCTGCAGGCTGTGAATGCTCATTTAGAAGAGGAGTTATCTGAGCTGAAGAGGAGGCATGGAGGGGCTTAGGACCTTTTCTTTTTTCTTTTGCTTTTACTCCATCACGTTGATTGAATAAGAATCTTGTTTTCATGCCTTACTAATTTCCTTGCAATTTTACTCTGTTGGTTGCCATGTTTGCGTGCATATGAGCTGAAGGGCTCATCGTTGGGTTATGAGCTGAACAGCTCATTGTTTGTTTATGAGCTGAAGAGCTCATCGTTAGTTTATGAGCTGAAGAGCTCATCTTTGGTTTATGAGCTGAGGAGCTCATCTTTAGTTTATGAGCTGAGGACCTCATCTTTTGTTTATGAGCTGATGAGCTCATCTTTCGTTTTCAGCTGCTGATGGAATCTCGATGGGCTGAGCTGAAACTTGTTATTTTATTGAAGATAACCTTCTTACAAAAGTTTACTGAAATTTTTTTTTAAATGTTCTGCGTTCCAAGAGTGAGGTAGGACTTTTCTTTCTTTCGTTTGTAACTCGTAGTTCCCAGGTCTGATTACCCTTGAGATGATGTAAGGACCTTCCCAATTGGGTCCTAGCTTCCCATGTGCGGGATCCTTTCTCGCAGGATGGAGCTTTTTAGTACATCGCCGAATTTAAGGCTTCTATATCTGACTTTTTTGTTGTAGTATCTAGCCGCTCTCCTTTGATAATTCATAATACGCTGCAAGGCCTTGTCCTTTTTTTCATCCAGGAGGTCAAGATTTAGCAGAAGTGACTCGTCATTATGCTCGGGCTCCGAGAAATCAGCACTGGAGGATGGAATGCCGACCTCTACAAGTGCCACTGCTTTGGTTCCAAATGCTAAAGTGAATGGTGTTTTCTAAGTCGCTGATCTAGCAGATATGGATTACACACTTCTTCGAAATATTTTATATGCAGATATGGATTTTCTGCATCCAATCCATGAAACACGGGCAATAACTGCACTGTCCTCGGTTTTACAGTAAAGAGGGGAGCATTTTCAGGAAAAATAAAACAAGAGGGGACACTATTTCTTGTGGGATTCAAGTAATCCCGCAAAGTTCGAATGTTAGGGACCTCCTCCTCTCTCATAGGGACTTCTCCATTTCTTTCATTATTTGACATACTACCCTCACAAGAGTCTACTACTAATCTAGGTGAATTAGGTTTAGGCTGATTCACGGACTCACACGATTCTGCCGGCAAATTTTGGAAGTGAGGAGTGCCCTCAGTCATAAAGAAAATAAAACAAAGTTATTTACAGTAAACCAAAATATACACAATGTTGAAGGTCTTTTTACCTTTCACCTTAAAATACCTTTAAAAGGTTCCCCAGCAACGGCGCCAAAAACTTGATGGCTTGATCCGAAATGTGTACACCTAAGTGCAGGCGGTCAAGCTGTAGTAATAATCCGGTTTGAGTCCGGAGTCGAATCCACAGGGAACTTTTGTTGATATTTCTGAGGTGAGCAGTGGTAGAGACCTATTGATTGTAACCTTTGAGATTTGTTGTGAGATATGAGTTTTTCTGGACAGAATATAAGATTCTTTCCAGGAAGATTTTCTTAACAAAATAGGTGCTAAAAAAAAAGTCACTCTTTAGTGCAAGGATCTAGACATGTAGCTAGTTATCCGATTTGTCATAATTGTGCTTGATAACTCAATTAACTCCTGTGTCAACAGCAAGTTAATCGGAAGATAAAGATGGATTGTGAGAATTAAGAACATGATTCCGACGTCTTTCTAGAAGTTTACAAGAATTGCCTGTGCCGAGACTTAACCCGTCTACAAACAAGCAAGTGTTTCTACAAGACATCCAATCATGATATTAATATTCCATTCTTTAAATGAAGTACAATAAGGGGGAAGATTGAGGGGTAGTCATGAGGATCTAGCCGGGGTACTTGCCTTGAACTGATGAGTCTTTCTATGCAAGAGTCATCCGTGTCATAGAAAGAACCCACAATTATACAAAGTACCCTAACTTTGCTAGATGCAATCAATCGTCCAATAACAAGAGGAAATAAGCGTTAAGCATAGAAACATTGCATAAATATGATTCCCGGATAACTTATACATGCCCTTCTCCTCTTACTAAAGAGTGAATGAGAAACTACTCACTCTTCATGGCTTGGGTAAAGCTAGAAAAGTGAGTGATGCTCATCCCTCCAAGTAGAGAACTTATAAGATAAAGTAACAACAAATGCGTAGCCAATCTTTAACAAAGAATGGGTGAATCACATTCCACCCTTCACGGCTTTGGTAAAGCTCTAGAAAAGTGGAAGAGTTTCACTCTTCTAAGAAAGAAAGAAGCGCAAGCAATGGAAGTGAAATGTATGAACAATAAAAGTAGAAGAAAGCTAGTCACATTTGGAGGGTGCCTTCCTCAACCAAGAATTGGAGGGTTGCTTCCTCAACCAAAAGGTGAGCTATCTCTCTTCTATGCATGAAAAATGAAAGCATAAACATAAGCATAAACATAAAACTACTATTATAACAAACAAGAGATGTTGGACTAAAGCCAAACTAATCTCTAAAATAAAGACTTCATACAAGGGAAATGAGCTAAATCTACAATGAGAGTGGGAGTCTAAGCCTCCATCAACTTTCCTACTTCCTACTTGGCTCCTCTAGCTCTCCAACAAGGGGAGTATTTATAGGCAAGAGGAGGAGACAGGGGGGAGGGTGAAAGAATAGTGTTTGCCGCCCAAGTCCAAGTGAACAGTCAACAACTCTGCTGCCAGTCTGTGGATAACGTTCGAACGTGAGTTGGCGTTCGAACGTTCTTTCTGTTTTTGCACTAAGGGCGTTCGAACGTTGACTACCGTTCGAACGTTTCTTCTGTTTTTGCACTGAGGGCGTTCGAACGCCAGATTTGCTCTGACCCCTTTCACTCGAGTGATCTGTTGGTCTTCTGTGAAGTTCAGTTCCAACTCTCTGCAGTGGTCTGGTCTTCCATCAACTCAAGTGCACGTTCAAACGTGAGTTGGCGTTCGAACGTGACACTCAAGTACTTCAGAACTCCAGTCTTCTTTCCTAACTGCAACACGTCTTCTCTTCAGCAGTTGAGTCTGCTACAATGCAATGTGGACGTTCGAACGTGATTTGGCGTTCGAACGTTCTGGCTGTGCTCCAAGCTTTTCCAATTTTGGCCCTAATGTGCTGGTGCTGCATCCAAGTGTGGTACTTGTTGTTCTTGGGTCCTTGTTCCGTTTAGGGCCTGAAATTACATCACTTAAACTCCATTAAAGTACAATTAGTCTTAAAATGTCATAATAATATGTCAACTTTAAGTAGTAATCAATCGCGAATCAGGATGACCTGGCTCTTAGCTTCGCAGCCTCTTTGGGGTCTTCTAGCAAGGTTCCATTCCGAAGATACTCTCTGATTTGGTCCATCCAGCTCGGCAGGGCCAATACAGGGAGTACTTCTCTGTCTTCATGGTGTACAGATGGTTCGGCTAGGTGTTCAACAAGGATTAATCTATCTAGACTTTCTTGGGAAGCTGTAGCAAACCTTGCCAAGGCGTCCACTCGAGAATTCTCAGCTCTGGGGACATGCTTAACTTTGACTTGCACGAATTTCCTCATTATTTCCCTCACCTTTTTTAGGTATAGGATCATTATCTCTCACTTAGCCTCATAGGTCTCTTCTATTTGCCTTACCACGAGTTGGGAGTCGCTGTAGATTTCGAGTTGTTCTGCCTCCATTGAGTGAGCCAGATTGAGTCCGGCGATGACAGCTTCATATTCTGCTTCGTTGTTTGAAGCCTTGAATCCGAATCTGAGGGCATACTCGACGTCTATTCCATCTGGGGAGGTCAGAATCAACCCTGCACCGCTTCCTTAAGCGTTGGCAGTTCCATTTACTGAAAGCTTCCATGTAGGGAGGTCAGGTACTAGTTGGGTTGTTTCCAAAGGTGTTTCCATGGCTGTAGTGAATTCTGCGATAAAATTTGCCAAAATCCGCCCTTTGATTATGACTCTAGGGTTGTACCTGATATCGAATTCACTGAGCTCTATGGCTCATTTGACCAACCTCCCTGAAGATTCTGGTTTATGCAATACCTGCTTCATTGGCTGGTCTATTGGGACCTCAATGGTGTGAGCCTGGAAGTATGGTCTAAGCCTTCTCGCAGCCGTAACTAGAGCTAAGATAAGTTTCTTCATCTTTGGATATCTCTCCTCAGCCCCCCTTAGAGCTCTGCTACAATAGTAAACTGGTTGCTGAGCTCTGCCTCGTTCTCTTAACAGTGTTGTGCTGGTTGAGAAATCCGAAACAACGAGGTAAAGAGTGAGCACTTCCCCCTCCAAAGGACTTACTGCTTGGTGGTTTTCCTTGTTATCCCTAACCCCTAAATATCATCACTCAAAATGTATTGTATATGGATTGAGGGGAGTGTCACTCTCCCTTTGAGTAGTGTCAAAAGAAAGGGCAAGGAGATGGGAAAATGGGATGGTGGAAATGTGTTATGTGTATGAAAAAAAATGCTCCCCAAGCACAAGGAGACTTTTGTGGGTCGTGTTTTACTTGGAGGTACTCCAATGTCGTTTCCACAGGGAATGATGTAAACCAAGGGAAGTGATTTTGGGTGAAAGAAAGTGTAAAATCTTTTGTTGTTGAAAGTTGTTTGGTGAAGTGTGTTTTGAGAAACAAACGTTGGCTAACCCATGAGGTCACTCCAATAGGAATACCATCTCAACTCGAATCCCTCCTCCAATAGAGCATAAATGAACGATTGATTCGTAGGAAGCTAGGGATAAGATGGGTGAGTATCTAAGCATAAATCGTGACTAGGCCTACAGAATATCGAAGACTCGCCAATTTATCCACCCTCAACCCAGTCAAACCGAACCATTGAACTCTGAAAAAAGGGAGGAGAATGAGTTAAAATGGCATACCCAAGTGGAGATTCCCCTTGATTTTGCCAACTAAAGGATTTTAGCTACTCATACTTGGGATGAAATTAACAATGTAATGAGAATGCATTGCAAAGGAATGAAGTTCTTGAGTAACTAAATACACGCAAACATAAGCTATAAGTGAAAACAATGAATACCTATTTTTTTTCGGAAGGTAATGATTACCTATTTTAAAAGTAAGAAAAAGAATAACTTTGATGCATTGATGGTGAAACCTTTAAAAGAGAATTAAACTTGCAATGAACATGTAGGAACTAGCATTAATGACATTAAATGAAGCTCTAAAGATTCTTCCAGGAGATTACAAGACAATGTATTGAAGAAAATGTAAAAATCTCAATTTATCTCTCTAGAACACTATTCATCATCTTCTACCTAGACTCTCTCTCTCTCTATATCCTCTTCTGTAGTGTATCAAATGCTGAATAATCAAAAAAATGGAGTCCTCTTTCCCCCAAAAACGTCCATAGTGTGCTCTACCAGCTGAGTGATGTGATCTCCATCCATAGGTTGTCAAGAGGGATGGGCTGGACAGGGTGGTGCAGAGCTAGCCTGCACACCCAGCTCCATTCTTCTTCTCTCTCCTCATTTATCATTCAAGCTTCAAAAGTCAAATGGAGGGTGTTGGAAGGTTGTACAATGTGATGGAGGAGTCAGAGACAAGTGGGAGAGTGATTGGTGGGTCCCTCAAAAACGGCGGACCTGAGTTGTAGAGATTGGGGCAGGGATAACAGACCGTACCGGTACCCCGAACTCCAGAGGCAGGACCGTACCGGTACGCTATGTTCCAGTGGCCAAACTGTACCGGTACGCTTCTGCTGCTTTGTCTGATTTTTCTGATTTCTTCACTCCTGAGCTATTCTTTAGCCACTCTTTCATCCTCATTCACCTCAACTCATTTGGGAAGGCTTTAAAAAGCCTCATTTAGCGCATTTTTTCTGCAAACACCAAAAATCTTCGTTAAGAACTCTAATAATACAACTCCAATCATTTAACCCCCAAAAGCAATTGAAAATAGGATGATTAGCACCTAAAATATGCAAAGTTTTGTACTAATCACTTACTAGAATCGGGGGTGAACTCATATCATTTTTAAGGGCTCTGAATGCTTCTTCACATCAGGTTTCTCATTGAAACGTTTTTTTTAAGATTTGGAAAAAAGGTTGGCACTTATCGCTTGACCTGGACACAAAGCGAATCAAAGCTGTTATTCTTCTTGTTAGGCATTGGATCTCTCTGGTGTTGGAGGGAGGCTGCATGTCTATTATTGCGTTGAATTTATATAGGTTAGCCTCGATTCCTCTGCTGTTGACTATGAAGCCAAGGAATTTTTTGGCTGAGACCCCAAAGACGCACTTAGCTGGATTAAGCTTCATCTGGTATTTCTTTAGGATTTGAAAGGATTCCTCAAGGTGCTCAATATGGAGCTCGGTTTTTAATGATTTCACAAGCATGTCATCAATGTACACTTCCATCGATGACCCAATCTGATTTTGGAACATTCAGTTTACTAGACATTGATATGTAGCTCCAGCGTTCTTCAATCCGAATGACATGACTTGGTAACAATATGTTCCCTGTTCAGTTACAAATGACGTCTTCTCCTGGTCATTAGGGTCCATTCTGATTTGATTATACCCTGAGAAGGCGTCCATGAAGCTGAGGAGCTCGTGTCCTTTCGTGGCGTCTACGATCAAGTCTATCCGAGGTAGTGGAAAATTATCCTTGGGGCAAGCTCGATTTAGATTAGTAAAGTCGATGCAAAGGCGCCATTTTCCATTGGTTTTTTTAACGAGGACTACGTTAGCTAAATAGGTTGGGTAGTCTACCTCCCTGATAGCTTTGGCATGGAGAAGTTTGTTGACTTCCTCATTAATTGTCTTTTGGTGTTCTGGGGAAAAAATCATTCGTTTTTGTTTGATGGGCTTGTAGGCTGGGTTCACGTTGAGCTTGTGTGTGATGACTGAGGGGTCAATTCCCTGCATATCTTCTCGCTTCCAAGAAAATACCTCCATATGCCTTCTGAGAAACTGAACCAGGAGGTCTCTGAGCTCTCTAGGCAGCTTTGACCCTACATATACTGTATACCCTGGCTCTTCGTCGAGCTGGATGGGCTCTATCTCTTCCGAGGGCATAGGCCTTGAATCCAGCTCATCTCTCATGTCCAGCTCATCCAGCTAGATGTTTTCAACATCTTTCTTTTTCATTGATGTCATGTAGCATTCCCTCGCCACTCGTTGATCTCCTCGAACCATTCCAATACCGTTATCAATGGAGAATTTATAACCAGATGATAGGCTGAGGGGATGACTCTCATGGCATTGAGGGAATGTCTTCCCAATAGAACATTATATACTGAGGGGGCATCAATTATCAGGAACCTTACCGCGGTGGTGGATTGGCAAGGCGGGCTCCCCATGGTGAGGATGAGTTGAATTGACCCCAAGGGCAGTACCCTCTCCCCTGAGAATCTCAAAAGATGAGTTTTCACTGGCTCGAGCTTGTCCCTACCTATATCCATTTTGTCGAAGGCGGATGCAAAAATAATGTCGGCAGAGCTCCCGTTGTCGATTAAGACCCGATGAACGGTCCTGTTAGCAATGATAGCTTTTACCACCAAAGGATCATCATAGAGTTACTGGTACCCCTCCAGATCTGCATCCGAGAAAGTGATGTCCATGTTCATCCGAGGTGCCTTGGTCACAGTCTGCACTTCCAACATTTCCACAGTCCTAACCTTGCGCATATGGGCTTTTCTGGCTGAGCTGGTTTCCCCACCACCAGCGAATCCTCCAGAAATCATCCTGATCTCTCCCATCAGCTCCTGGTGTTGTGCAAGAGCTTGTTGCTGAGGTGCTGGGGGAGGGTGAGCCCTGTTCTGATTATCATGTGTCACAAAGCGGCGTAGCTGCCCTCGTTGAATCAAGAACTTGATTTCCTTTTTCAATTGGATGTAATCATCAGTGAGGTAGCTGTGGTCTCTGTGGTACTCACAATACTTTGTTGCATCTTTTTTTGCTGGGTCTGCCTTCATTTGAGGTGGCCACCTCAGGAATTTCTCATTATGTACTTCATAGAAGATCTGGGATATCGTAGCTGTGAGTGGAGTGAGTTGCCGAGGTGTGTACCTTGGCTGTAGTCCTAGTTACGGAGGACCTAGGCGATCCCTGACATCTCCCCTTCTTTTGGGGGAACGATCTCTGTCTCTTCTTAGAGACCTGTCTTGACTTTTTTCTTTTCTGGGACTTCGATCCCTCTTTTTCTCTTCCTTTCCTTTTTCCTTATGCGTGGATGAGTTTCCTACTTTAGAAAGGAGAGCTTCTTCTCCATTAATGTAATTTTCTATTTTGGCTAGCACCTCTTCCATACTGGCTTGTGGGTTCTTAGATATGGAGAACATTAAGTCATTCGACTGTACTCCTAACCCAGCGATGAAAGCAGTAATGGTGAATTTTTCATCTGGAACGTCCACTTTCAGTGATTCTGAGTTGAACCTTTGGACATAAGACCGTAGGTTCTCATTGGGTCCTTGTTTCACATTCAGCAAATGGTAACTTGGTTTTCGATAGGTCCGAGCTCTTATGAAGTGTGACACAAAGGGCATGGAGAGCTCTCTGACGGAGGAGATGGACATCGGGGCTAGCCTGTTGAACCATGATAAGGCTGAGCCCTTCAACGTGATGGCAAAGGCTTGGCACCGTACAGGGTCTCGATACTCGTGCAACTCCATTTGGTTCTTGTATTTGTTGAGGTGATCCATGGGATCCTTTGTCCCATCAAAGGTTTTCATCTGGGGAATTCTGAACTTCGGAGGGAGGGGGAAGTGCAGTACTTTGGCAGTGAATGGTGTAACACCCCGCATTTTTCTTTTATATATGTATATAGATATATAGTAGATAATTGTTTTAAAACTGTAGATATATGTAGTGACATAAGAATAAACCGTAGGAATAAATGCTATGGAGACAATTTGATTGGGAAGCTACGTGTCGAAGATGTTTAAACTTGGAAAGGGTGATTAGACAAGTTTCTAAAGGTTTTTAGGTCAAAATAATGCTTCCATTGAATCCGGAAGGTCGAACAACCTTGGGAGAGGTAATATGAGGTGTATTGGAAGCTAGGAAGTATTTTGGAGTTAAAACCCACTTTAGAGTGAAATTGGGTAAAAAGTATCTTGGACACCTTTTAGTATTTTAGCCATAACTTTTTATCCTTACATCCAATTGATCTGAAATTTTTACAGTAGATAGTAGACATCTAGGGCTACAAAATTGTATCTATTGGAAATTTTTCAAGTCGACCTCTAAAGGGGTCAAAACTGTTCTGGAAGTCGAAGCAGCCAAACAGTACCGGTACCCAGTACCGGTACCCCCGAACCAGTAACTAATTGGTACCGGTACCCTTTGACTGGAGCCTTCCCAAACAGTAAAAAGTCGGGATTTTGGGTTTTAAAACACCCATTCCAAGCCCTATTTGCCCCATTCTTCATCTCATCCTCACCACAAACATCTTAGAGCCCTAGGAGGAGATAAAGAAAGGGAAAAATACCAAGATCAAGATAGATTCACACCTCATAGAAATCAAACCCGAAATTCCTCAAGAACACCATTCTTCTCCTCTCTTCCTATACACATTCACTACACCCTTACCCACATCTCTTAGAACCCTAAGAGAAGACAAGAAGGAGAAGGAGAAGGGAGGAAGGAGATCTTTGGAGCTTGGGTTAGCTTATAACTCTTGGATTCAAGGTAGGGGTTTTCTTCCATTCTCTTACATTGAGGTTAGGGCTACTATATATATGCATTCTCTTGACTCTCAATCATATATACTTGCTATGAATTCATCATTTCTTGTTATTCTTGCAATTATTACCTTGTATTAAACTATGTGATGGTTGGGTAATCACTAAACCTCTTGTATGCCCTAGTTCTTCAAGGGAAGTGGGTTTTCTCTTGATTTATCCTTGGTTATTGATTTCAATCTTGATATTCGTTTGTTGTCGATTTTAATACTTAATTGTTCCTTTATTCTTGATTTCAAGCTTGATATTTGTTGTTATGGATTCAAGACTTGATTTACCCTTTATTCTTGATTTCAAGCTTGATATTTGTTGTTAGGGATTCAAGACTTGATTTGTCCTTTGTTCTTGAGTTCCAAAGCTTGATCATTCATTTGTTCTTGATTTCAAAACTCTAGCGATTTGTATTGAACAATAAAATGATACTTTTGATGATCTCATGTACTTTTTCTTAAATATGTTTTATGGGAAATATCACTTGCGAAAGTTGTGGATTTGGGGGAATTGTTGGATATGTGTGATAAGTGTTGGTATTGAAATTATGGAATGTTGTTTGGATGAACATGGGTGAGAAGTTCCTTGTAAGGATGCTCATACCACAGAAAACTAAATTGTGGAACTTGCTTGTTAATTGAGAAAATAGTTGGTATTGTATCTCTTGTATGGTTGCTCGATATGAACATGGGTTACTATTGACTAGGTATCATGGAGTGGGTAGATGTCTTCTTTGGTAAGAACTTTTCCTACCACTCATAGTGGGGTTAGTGCTTTGGTAAGACTAAACCACTATTGCTCACGGGGTAGCATTGGTATGTACTTGCATGGGACATGATATTCTCGATGGTGACCATGCGGAGTCGTGCTTCATACCTGAGATACGAGGACAGTCGTATATCGTTCATTCTACCATAGACAGTTTCTGCAAGAGTCCTGGGGTAGTATGGGATGCCACGAGAACTTGTGGAAACGGTGTATGGTGGAAATGGATTATAAATTATAAATGGGTTATTGTGGAAATGGTGAATGGTGGAATGGTGTATTAATTGTATATTGTGTGCATGTATTCATTCAATTACTGTTTTTACTTAAACTTGAGATCCGTTAAATGTTCTGGTGTTATCTCAAAAGCTATATATGTTATTTGTGAAAAGAGACCGACCGTTTTCTATGTTTTCTAAACCTTGTTCGGGTTTGGGAGGATTTTCCTACAGAGCTTAGTGCTCACCCCCTACAAACAATCCATTTTTCAGGTGATGCTTCAGAAGGAGATCGTATAGGTGATGGGCATGTGGATCCAGATGGGGATATTTAGACTGTCCATCTTTGTATTAGATGGAAGAGTTATTTTGAGATCATGTAAAAATATAATCTTTTGTTAGTCCGCTGCTAGATTAACTTTGAATCTTTTGGGATGAAATCGCCACATTTTGGCTTGATCTTTTGGGATAATGTTGTAATTATTAGATATGGTGAATGAACTTTTATTTATGAATGAATTATATTAGTTGCTCTCATGGTATAAATGGTTTTAGAATGTAATGTCGTCCAGGGTGGTATTTGGGGCGTTACAAATGGGGACTCAGTCTGCTGCATCAGGGCGTCCATGGTTATTGGAGTCTTACCTCTCACAGCCTCCTTCATGTGGTTGAGTTCTTGCTGGATATCTCTGAAACGTTGTTCCCAATATTGTTCTCTTCTTTCCTGCTAGAAAGGGAGAAATTCATTTTTCTCAGTTCCCCCATTCTGGCTCTGTACTTCTTCGTTGCCTCCATTCCTAGGAGGTGGAAGAGGAGCACGGCCCATGGCTTGGCTATGCTCGCCCCCTTTGTTGCCCTCCCTTAGGGGGTCGAGACATTGATGCTCCCCTTGTAGGGGATCATCCTGGGCTGGTCGTGTCTTTTGAAGACGTTGTAAGAGCTTCACGAGTTCATCGTTCTGCTGTAGTAGACGCTGGTTGACTAGGCAAAGAGCCTCCAGTTCGCTATTCGGTGGGGGATCTGCCATGGGAGGATTATTCTTAGTGGTGGGCATGAAGTCTTGAAGATTTTCTTGTTGTCTTCCATTGGTGGCTTCCTGTTGGTTCTACAACCGCTGAGGATTCAACTGGCTTCTGCTCATATTGCGCGTAGAGACCATCAATTACTGAAATTAATCAGTATATTTGTAACAGGAACATTCGTTCCCACAGACGGCGTCAAACTAATGGTGTTCTTATCACGATTGAGCAGTGGTGTTAAAATAAAGTGTGGAATGGTTGGATTCAGTTCAGTCTGAGCTGGAGAGCTCTAGGAAATAGGATTTTGGGATGACTGGGTGACTACACAGAGTGTTTATAATGGTTCACCAGCTCGGGAGCTCGGCTAACCCACTCTTTAATGGAGTCTCTTGCTCCTGAGAATTATATTGAAGATTATGAAGAGATTACACAGTCTTCTTGATACTATTCTTGGTTTCATGCCTCAAAGTGAGGACATTATACAGTATTTATAGCCTAGTTCCTAATTTTATGGGGTCTGTGGCGCGATCTTTGCCTCCCTTTTGTAATGTCTTGCTTGATTTCAGGCGATGATTTAGGCGGTTGAGGTTCTTGTGCCTAGACTGGCGCTTACTGTCGTTGAGGGGGCGTTTAGTGGTTTTCAGCTATCTTCCACTCATTTTCTTCGGGGCACAGGTCGAGGGAGCCCAAGATCTGGACCTCTGAGCTCAGGCTCTTTTGGCTAAGCTCCCTTCCTGACCTCAATATCCGAGCTCAAACTTGAATTTTTTCTGGGTATCATCAATGGTGTTGTGTATATAATGAAAGGTTACTTTTTATTGATTGATATTTTTGTTCCAGAATCCTCAATCACTGAGGAGCAAATCCATCTTTCACATGAGGTGATTGATTTTCTAGTTTTTAGAGTTGGTAAGTATGGTTCTTTTATTTTTTTTTTGAATTGAATTTATGCTCCTCTTGGTAAAATAGAATTCATGACTTGACACTAAAATTGAGAATCAAAATTTACAATTTTAATTAACTTTGTCCTCAAATTCGAATTCAAAGGCATAAACTCCAACAAGTATACTAAATATTCACTATTTTTTATTGTAATCCACCTATTAATTCTGATATTTTCACAAACCACTGTTGCTTGGATGCAGCCAAATAAGTCGTTGATGGCTTTGGTACAATCTATTTGATAAACACTACTTTGGATATAAACTAGAAATCTGGATATCTTGAGAAGTCTAGTAGTCTGAATTTACCATTGGTAGAATTATACTTCAATAAAGTTGTAGATAATCCAAATATTGTTTTTTGTGTTGGGTTGCAAGAACTCATTATTAACTTTGTTTTGATTGCTTCTCTCTATCTACACTATTAATAAAAATACACTATCAATCAAAAAAAAAATTTGTCTAATTATTTTATCCCTAAAACAAAGAGTAATATATATTGGAATCAAAAAATTTGACTTAATTTACAGACCTAATGATGTGGTAACACCAAGTTTCAATGTTTGATAGAGTCCACAATCAATCCAAATTGTCAAAGTGATTTAGCTCAACAAATTAAGTCTCAATAGTATTACTCTAAAACAAAACATAATGATAATATTAATCATATTTAATGTAAAAGTCATATTAATACGAAATTTATATTAACACAAATCTATATAATAAAGTAGAGTTGAGTTTGAATTTTGGAGACAAAGAGAGGTCCAGATCGTTTTGAGACAAAACATAAACACATCCAACGGACAATGTAATCCCAACATAAAAAACGGTTTAGATCATCTCATAAAATACTGATCCAACGGATCAAATTAACCAATGAATTTTGTTTTCCCGCCCACGTAACTTTCCATCCCATTGAACGCCACCGATAACGCCAAAAAAATCCCCAAATCCACGCCTCACTCTCCCAAAACAGACGATCTCTCTCACGCCCTTTCTCTTTCCTCCCCCAATCTCTGCCTAAACTCTCGCCCCTCTCACTGTCATCTCTCTAACCCCACTCTCACACACGACTCTATCTTCCCCATATCTCTTATCCTCCCCTCTTCTTTCACTGGCTGCCTCATCTTCTCCCCCTTCCCTAAACGCTATTGTCAGCCGCCTTTCTCCATGGCAATCGGCGACGCCACCCAACGACAGTGCTTTCTCTATTCTCTCTGTTCATGACACACACCCAACAACGTGTTTTGAAATAAAGCCCGATTCACCGGCTTCAGGTACTCTATTCTAATTTTGCAATCTATTTGTTATATTTTTCATTTGTCCTTTTTCTCTTTCACTGGTTATTTTTTCTATTGATTGATTTGAATTTATGTTTCTCTTTTGATGTGTTTTGTTTGATTTTTGCAATTATTCTTATGGCAGTCATGGGATTCTCTTCCTTTGGTGCAAATTCATCAAGTTTACTGCAATTTCTTCGCAAAATCGTGAGACCAGAGAGGGGATAGATAGATAGATAGATAGATTGATTCAGTCTGGCAAAATGCAAACCTTGCAGGTGCTCAATCTTTATTGTCCCTCAAAATTTTTAATTTGTTTTGGTATTAAAATTTCATGGTTAAAACTAAGAGGAAGCTATTTAATTTTCATTCCAAGATTGCAGTAAATGACATACTAATGGTGGGTTTGGTGCTAATGTAATTCTGGTATCCTACATCACCTTGAGCTAAACATCACCAATTTGTGGGTGAAGTAGGATACCAGAATTATGATCATCACTTCACTTCATGCCATTTCCAATTTTAGCCAATTTGATCATTTTTTTCTTTTTTTTTCTTTCTTTTTTTTTTTACAACTTAGTCCGCTGTGAATTTGATCATCACTACACACCCAAATCCACCCCCCCCCCCCCACACACACACACACTCAGACTCTATTTGATTCTTGGGTATTGCTTCTATTCATGTTTAGGGCCTTTTTTATTTATTTTTTTGTTGTATTTATAATTACTATGTCATTTGTTGGGTTGGATTCCTAAGGATCTCACGTATTCAATAAAATTTCTCTTCATCTGCTTTTTCATTGAATGGGTAAATTCCTTTCTCATTACCATTAATTGCATCATTTACACAATGTATACTAATTTTCATTAACTTTGAACATTTGATGACGTATTACAAGAACAAATTAATATGTATAAAAAAAACTGTGATATTTAAGTGACAAAATTATTTTGTTGTGTTTGGCTTTTTGTCTTCAATTGGACAATTGATTTCGTGCTTATGTGGAGATGATCTATGGGGTACTTTATTCATTTTTGTTAAGTTCTCATAAGCTCTGTCCATGGTTTGGTGTATACCCACTAAAGGAATATGACGTGCTACTTCTAAGTTATGGGTTGTTATTATTTCAACTGGTTGAGCATTGAATCTAATGCTTATTTCAGTTTTGTTTTTTGGGATAACTGTGCACCACAGTGAACACTAGACACATGCCATTTGAATGTGGAGCTAGAGATGGAGTGAAAGTGTGATTGTATTGAGTTGAATTTTTTGGATGAGCTGTCACGAAAATCCTGTTTCATTCTTTGGTGAAAGATGCAAATTGCGACGGCCTTCGAAATACCCTGCTTTGTGTCACCAAGACCAGGTGAATTTGAGTTTTCAAGTTATTTGCCTAGGTGAATTTGAATTTGAGTTCTCATTCCAAAGCGTAATGTTTTTATAGTTGGTGATATATTGCAACTAAGTTTAAATCTAGCTTTTATATTTTTACAGTTAGCTATTTCTAGAAGAGTTTACAATTAGAAAAAATTGAATTTCACTCAGGTTAAGAAAATATGAAAACACTACAGATTGGGAGACCGGTAACTGAGCTTTTTTTATAGCTTTGCTTCTTTTAGGTAAAAGGATTCACTGCAGCTGAAAGTAAAGCGTAGGGTAGGTTTTTATTTTACCTTTCTGTTAATGCTTTATTTTCTTTTGTTCTTAGTAAATTTTTGGTCGTAGTTATTAGCATATTATTGTGAATCGTTTCGTGTTCCTAATGATCTGAGCAATGGTTATTAGTGTACCTTTTAGCTTGGATTATATATAACACTCATGTCATGTTTTTCCTTGGGCTAAGTTGGTGATGTTGGTTCTACTTAAATGTTGGATAATAAATCATCATGATAAATTTTGAAATTTTAATTGCTAATTTTAGCATGGGTGCAAACTTTTTCAACTTAAATGCAATCTTGAATTATCTTTTTGTGGCTTCCATTCAAAACATATAACACTTCTCCTTCCGACATTCCAGCACCGGGATCCATGATTTCTTGGTCTGCTATGCATGTAGATATTCATGCACTCATAAATTGTCTGAGGTCGTGAAAAGTGAGCTTAGAACTTTGTGAATTTTTTGTAGTTGCTGGAGTAGACAGTTGGAAATGGGTCGTTGCGTAGGAAGAAGAGTTTTAAAGCTACAACATAAAAACCATCGTTGAGTTGGAAGAAGAGTTTAGAGCATGTGTAATATTTGTAGGTCCAAGGACTATGTGTTTCTTCCTTGGGAGATTGGATTTACAGTGTTAGTCCTTTTTTAGTTTTTTAGACTTTCAATTGTGAATGACTTTTTTGTATTTCTATCGCATAAAATTTAGTTTTTACGGACTAATGAATAGAATGGTAAATGCCTTTGCTTAGTATAGACATATGGATTGGGTTTGGTATGATCTGAAAAATAGATTATGGATCATAGATAGCAATGAAGATATATTTTTCTAATTTATTGTTGAGTTGAATTTGGTTTGATTGGACTGAGATGAAAAATTAGAGAAAAGGAAAGGAAGGAACCTAATTTATTTACAATTGTGTAATCTGAGAAAACGAAGAAAAAAAAATTGTCGATTTGACATATTTATATTGCACAACTATTCTAAGTTTTTTTTTTTTTTTTTTTTGTGTGTTACACCAGTGCCTTCCCTATAAGGCTTATAAGTATTGCTATTGGTTGTGATTATGATTTTTTAGTCATGATTTTTGTTGGGGAGGGTTAGAAGTGATGAGTTATGGTCACAACTCGGTAATATTGGAAGGGATGTTTAAGAAATAGAAGAGTTTGGTGGTGGTGGTAGCTTAGACCTTTACATAGAGATATTATTTAGACTAAACATTTTTTTGAGTTATATAGTGCTACAGACACAACCAATTAATTGTGATTTTTTTTTGTTGCATAGTACCTTCAGACACGAGCAATTACTAGTTCATAAATATTATACATATTCAAGCTTTTTATCTTCCTTTTAAAGGCAACTTTAACTGTTGAAAGGAGTTAGCTTTATTTTTATTAGTTGATGATCAAACTATGAATAAAGACACCTTGAGCCTTATTTATTACAGAATTTATTTTGATTTATCCTGAATAATAATATCAAACTCCAACCTTTCATTTTCTTCTATTTTATAATTTTTGTAACAATGCAACCTGACGAGCCCAAATTTGACTAGGCTAAGCCCGATAAAATAAATCGAGAAAAGTCCAGATATTAGAAGCCCAAGTCACTAAGACCCATTCAATGGGGTCAACCCATCCTAAAGGAGTCCAGAAGGAAGCCAAATGACCAAGGGGGACCAAGGGGCGCCAACAAGAGGTCATCACTTGGGCGCCGCCACTAGGGGTCATCACTTGGGCGCCGCCCACTAGGGACTCATCACTTGGACTCATCACTTGGACCTCATCACTTGGACTCATCACTTGGACTCATCACCTGGACCTCATCACTTGGACCTGGTCACTTGGGCGCCTACTTCTCTCCACTCCTCTTGACTCCGTCACTCCAAATCAAGTCCAACCCAGCTCAAGAGGACAACTCAAGTCTAACCCAGCTCAGAGTACTCCTCCGACGGAATAGGGACACGAGGAAGAAAATATCGGGATACGCACCAGAGATCTAATCCTACCATAACTGTACCTACCAAAGTGGTAGAATCCTACCATAACTATTCTTACCAAAATAGTGGTAACCGCCTCAACTCACCGCCTCACCGCCTTAGTGAACCTATATAATGTAAGCTCTCTCCACTTGGAGAGGCATCTTGAGATCTACACACTTGGGCAGGACCTTGAGACCTCTACCATTGGAGATCCCTACACACAATACACCTCCCTACATACATTGCTCTCTCTCTCTCTCCCAAAGGCATTGTAACACCCCGGAGTAAACTCTCCCGGTAACTTTTACTCATCAATAAAGATCTCCGGCCATCGCTGCCGTTCCCGAGAGTGGAGTAGGTCACCCGGACCGAACCACTATATATCTTTGTGTTTGCCTCTATATTTACTGTTTTGCCATTGATCTGTCATTGATTGCCTATTTACTGCTCATTAATTACACCCTTATATATTCTTAACTGTTGATCTTGCACAAGACAATTTTGTGCATCATCAGTTTGGCGCCGTCTGTGGGAAACGACTAGTTTTCTACTCTTTTCCAGTCTATGACAATCACAACCAGGTCAATGAGTCAACAACCGGAAGACAACAACCCGGCCCACCAAAAGGAGGCTCTGCCTCCCCTCGCACCCTCGGAACCATCTACTACGGCGACTCCCGTTGTTGGACAACAACTCCTCAAAACCATGCAACTGCTGGTGAACCAAAACCAGCAGATCATCCAACTGATGCTAGCCCAAGGGAGCATCGCCCCTCACCCCGTGGGAGGAGTCTCACTCCCTCCAACATGAGAGCCACTGCATGTCCCTTCCGGGCGTCGCACAACCCCTCATCATGGGGACCCTCGCCAGAACGCCCCAGGACCACGTCAGGGCGCCCCTCGCCCAGCAGCCCCTTCTCAGAGCGTGGGGAGCTCACGTGTTCCCCCTCCACACGTACCTCCGCAGGAGGACGAAGACGAATGAGAGATCAAATATAGCGATCATGGAAGCCAGTGACTTTCATGTTATCTATCCTTTATTGTTTTAGTTTATTTATGCTGTTATTTTATGAAATTCTGCGAATATTATTGTGTCTGAATTGTCTTGCTTTCCTGAAACTTACAAACAGCTTATAAAAGTCAAAACATGGCTTAACAACAAGGTGTAGACAAAAGGACAACAGTCGTCATACTCTCGACGATCAGTCACTACTTCCTGAGCCACAACCACTATAATCAAGGCTCTTCCCGTCACCAACTACTGCTGGTGCCTCATAAGGCATGAAACCAGAGAAATTAACAGTGGCCCTCTCATCAGGCGCCCAACAGCAGGCATCCAGGCACACCCAGGCCAACACCTAGGTTGGCACCACCCAGGCCAACGCCTAGAGCCCCTTGGTGTCCACGCCCAAAGACGTCCAGCGCCCCTCGACGTCCGCGCCCATCACCAGGCGCCCAACACTAGGCGCCCAGCTCCTCAACAGCAGGTGCCCAGCACCTCAGGCGCCCTCCTCATCCCCATCTCCATGGAGTGAGCCTCTGCCCTAGTAGCTATCTCAAGTGCTACTCGAAGGTTAGCCTCTAGATGGGCAGCCCTCTCGTGCGCTAGCCTCAACTACTCAGCAGCATCCTCTCGTGCCTGCTGCTCGAGCCCTACCTGCTCAGTGGCATCCTCTCGTGCCTGCCACCCGAGCCCTACTGCTCTGTGGCATCCTCTCATGCCTGCCATCCGAGCCCTACTTGCTCCGCAACATCCTCTCGTGCCTGCTGCCCGGGCCCTACTTGCTCCGCGACATCCTCTCGTGCTTGCCACTCGAGCCCTAACTGCTTCACGGCATCCTCTCGTGCCTATCACTCAAAGCACCAACTACTCTCAGAAACCCCCGTGCCTACCTCTCTGACATCCCAAGGAGTCACAGACCTCCAAAGTTGCTCCTTGGCCAAAGTCGCATTGCTACAATCCCCTTAGAAATCGCACCGGAGTCTCCATTCCTACAGCAGTACAACAGCTATCTCTGGTACACACATGAGCCACAGTTTGAGAAGGAGTGGGGGCACCACCAGACCTTGCACCTGGCCATCGGACCTTAACTGGGGGCATAAAACCTCACTTTCTCGGGAGAAGAGGAGACACTACCATGAAAGCACAAAGAACCTCCACCTCCATCATCGCTCTTTCAACAGAAGCTCCTGAAATCAGAGACAAGGTCAGTTAATGACCAAGCACCAGAGAGGCGTCACCCATAGCAAGACTCAAGGCGCCGCCCAAGGAGCTGCCCTGCTTCCAGGCTTCTCCCAAAGCGCCTGCCCAGTAGTCCTGGCGTCACCCAAGGGGAGCCAGCAGGGCCCTTGCCCAGGACAATCAAGGCCCTCGTTTATGCTAGCCAGCGCCTCACCCAGCTGTCCACCTAACGTCACCCAACGCCTTGGCACCGCCCAGGCTATTCTTCATGCACCTGGCGCCTCCATCTGCTAAGTTGCCCAATCTTCAAAGATGTTTTAATATTGATCACCACAACGACATCACCATGGGCAGGGGAGCCTTCATGCTCAAGCTTTAACTGCTCTTCAGCAGTCTCACGTGTCTGCCTCTCCACTGTCTGGCCATCAATTGCCTCCCTGATCTTCAGCGTATTGGGCAAAGCAGCAGCCACCTGCAAGCACCCAAAAGTAAAGTATAAAGAAAGAAAGCCAAGTACAAAGCCAAAGAGGAGTGCGGGACATACCAAAGCAAAGCCTCTGCTACGACAGCCATCTCCCGAGACTATACGTAGCTCGGCCTATGACTCTACTCTCGCGCAAGTAATCACCTTGTAAGCCTCTGCTACGGCAGCCATGTCCCGAGACTATACGTAGCTCGGCCTCCATGACTCTACTCTCGCACAAGTAGTCACCTCTGCCACGACAACCATCTCCCGAGACTATACGTAGCTCGGCCTCTATGACTCTGCTCTCGCGTAAGTAGTCACCTCTGCTACGGCAGCCATCTACCGACACTATACGTAGTTCGGCCTTAGCTCATGCGGCCCTCTCTTAAGACGCCCACAGCTCTAACTTTGCTCTCATGCAAACAACCTGCCTCTCTCTCCAGGTAATCATGTTAGATATTTTAATGTTGAGATAACATTGTCTTTTCCAGGTACACTTTTGAAACTCAAGTCGTCTACACTGGAGTCCCAACTCCGACAGTAGTACAAAGACACACATAATGGAGGAGTGGGGGCAAGACTCATGGTGTCACTCAAGGCGCCCTGCCAACCTCTTGGCGTCACCCAAGGCACCTACCCCAGCCTCATGGCGTCACTCAAGGCACCAGGCCAACCTCTTGGCGTCACCAAAAGCGCCTACCCCAGCCTCATGGTGTCACTCAAGGCACCCTGCCAACCTCTTGGTGTCGCCCAAAAACTGTCTGCAATGCTCCTGCCTCGCCTGTCAAGCTAGCATCGTCCACCAAGTCTCCCCCTAAATTTGATGCCATACAGGGGTCCATAGCAAAGAAGGCACCACCCAGCAAGGCGCTAGCGTCGCCCATGGGAATGAGTCCTCCCATCTCGCCCAGTCTCCCATCTCAACTTCACGACCGCCTAGTGCAAGACCCAAGCCGCCAGCATGTGACAGGGCGTCGCCCACACTGCCCATGAACTCCTCGTCAAAGTTCCTCCTCACAAAAAAAAAAAAAAAAAAAAGAGGAGGACTAAGAGGTTAGCGCCCAAGTAAGGAGGCCAAGAGGGCGACGCCCAAGCAAAAAAAAAAAAAAAAAGGAGGCAGCATGAAGGCGGCGCCCAAGCCCAAAAAAAATAAAGGCCAACGCCCAAGAGGCGACGCCCAAGCAAAAGAAGAAAAAAAAAAAAGGGGAGAAGTCAGCAAAGCCAAAGCAAGGAAAGAAAAAAAAAAGGGAGGAGGCCAGCGCCCAGGAGGCGGCGCCCAAGCCAAGAGAAGGAAGAAAAAAAAAAAAAAAAAAAAGGAGAAGACAAGGGTCAGCGCCCAAGCAAAAGAAGAAAGAAGAAAAAAAAAAAAGAAAGAAAAAAGAAAAAGCAAAGGAGAAGTCAGCGCCCAACAAGCCAAGAAAGAAAGAAAAAAAAAAAGAGAAAAAGACAAAGGAGGGTCCCGTGCCCAAGACAAAAAAAAAAATTATATCCGATACCGATAAATTCAACAAGTCTCCGAAGATGAGTGAAAACGGAGTACATGCCCACAACATTTTCCTCCCACAGAAGTCAGAAGCTTGGAGCATGGGGGGCAAATGACGAGCCCAAATTTGACTAGGCCAAGCCCGATAAAATAAATCGAGAAAAGCCCAGATATTAGAAGCCCAAGTCACTAAGACCCATTCAGTCGGGTCAACCCATCCTAAAGGAGTCCAGAACGAAGCCAAATGACCAAGGGGGACCAAGGGGCGCCAACAAGAGGTCATCACTTGGGCACCGCCCACTAGGGACTCATCACTTGGACTCATCACTTGGAGTCATCACCTGGACCTCATCACTTAGACCTGGTCACTTGGGCGCCTACTTCTCTCCACTCCTCTTGACTCCGTCACTCCAAATCAAGTCCAACCCAGCTCAAGAGGACAACTCAAATCTAACCCAGCTCAGAGTACTCCTCCGACGGAATAGGGACACGAGGGAGAAAATATTGGGATACGCACCGGAGATCTAATCCTACCATAACTGTACCTACCAAAGTGGTAGAATCCTACCATAACTATTCTTACCAAAATAGTGGTGACCGCCTCAACTCACCGCCTCACCGCCTTAGTGAACCTATATAATGTAAGCTCTCTCCACTTGGAGAGGCATCTTGAGATCTACACACTTGGGCAGGACCTTGAGACCTCTACCATTGGAGATCCCTACACACAATACACCTCCCTACACACATTGTTCTCTCTCTCTCTCTCTCTCTCTCCCAAAGGCATTGTAACACCCCGGAGTAAACTCTCCCGGTAACTTTTACTCATCAATAAAGATCTCCGGCCACCGCTGCCGTTCCCGAGAGTGGAGTAGGTCACCTGGACCGAACCACTATATATCTTTGTGTTTGCCTATATATTTACTGTTTTGTCATTGATCTGTAATTGATTGCCTATTTACTGCTCATTAATTACACCCTTATATATTATTGACTGTTGATCTTGCACAAGACAATTTTGTGCATCATCACAACCTCTTCCTCTTATTAGTAACACATGAGTAGGTTTGTTTTTATTTTTTTATTTTTGTTGGATGATGACTAATACTATGAATATTCATGATTAAATTGATTTGCTTATCGAAACTATCTTAATTATTTATTTCATTTCTACAACCTAACTTTCTTTCAATTGTGTATGATTGTATGACCCCCATAATTTAAAACCCTATCTTTATGTTTTTTTTTTACAATTCAATAGATGTTTATACTTTTGTTTAGTTGTTATATATATCCACATACCGTAATACGTGTTTGGCCCGTGATAATGATATTGCAAATATAATTCATCTAAATTATTAGTTTCATGTAAAAAAAAATTTAAATCTTAGGAGGTAGAACTTCATAAGAAAATAATTACTCAAAACTGTAAGAGTTAATAGAAAATAAATAAAAACTAATATTTTTTCTAAAAACATTCTAATATATAGATCGTACGAATTGTAGCAAGTTTACTTTATTGTTTGATTAATAAATATTTATAGGATGTTGTATTTACATGATTATTTCAAACAATTACGAAAATAAAATTAAAATAGAAATTATAATTTAAAACAATTCATGTGTAAAGCACGTGTGCATGATCTAGTTTATCTAAAAATCTCTACTAATTTGAGATATCATTTGGAATTCCAAATTTAGATCCCTAGAATTACTCATAATTCATATGCAATAAGTTGGTGGTATGGTTTGGTCATTGATGGAATTCGACCATTTTGTCCAAGGGCGGAGCCATGTTATGGCCCAAGGGGCCATGGCCCCCTCAACTTTTAAAAATTATATATTATACCCTTAAAATTATATTTTTTATTATATTTTATGTCACTTGAAATTCTTAAAATTATACTTTATACCTTACATTATAATGCTTTTATTTTATGCTCTCGATTTTTTTATTTGACCATATTGCACCATTAACTATTAAAATTAACATTTTACATGAATTGTTAAAGTGAAATTAATGTCATAGTTAAGAGACAAATTATAATCTATTAAAACACTACATAAAAAGTTCAAAACTATTTAGAATATGTATTTCAGTTATTTGTTCTCTCTCCCCACTCTCTCTCTTCACATTTGTCAAAAGTATGAAGAAATCTAATTATACTCGAATAATTAGATGATAAAATTCAACTTATATAATTAATTATTTGATGAATTGATTTATTTTTACATCTATTTATTTGACTTAGTTTAAATTAATTTTATTCATTTTATTGAAAAGTAATCATTACACTATACCATATGAGATTGATTCTAATATATTCTATGCATATGAAAAATTGACATTAATAATGCTATTGAATGATCCACATTAAATAAAATATTATGTTATGCCACTATATGGCCCTCTCAGAAGAAAATCTTGGCTCCGCCCTTGATTTTGTCTACATAATGTCTTTTTACACCTTGGGATGACATAAAATTGATAATTTAGTCAAATTTTTGAATAGTTCCTCTTTATTTTTGGAGTGGTTAAGTGGTAAATAATAGTGATGATGCACAAATTGATTTTGCACACCACCTGTCAAGTAACTGATAATTAATGCAGTAGTAAAGTATATAGATATAGAGATACAAGTAAGACAATGATTTATAGTGGTTCAATCAACATGACCTACATCCACTTTGAAAGGCTAGGGGCGTCGGGGTATTTTATTACTTCAAGCAGTGTAGGGAGAGCAGAGAGTTACAAGCTGAGAGAAATAAGAGAGATGTGCTCGATTGAACGTGATCTGCACCTCAAGTGTTGACGGAGCTTACAATTTATAGTCGCCTCATAACAGATTTGGACGAGTTATTAGTAACTAAGTGGCTAATCTAGTAGAGCTGGCGCCCTCTTCTCAATTGATGAGACAGTTACAGTGCTCTCCATAAGATTCGGTCAAAAGATGACATGGGGGTTGACTCTTTCCAAGGCGGCGTGGATGAGGCTCTTGGATGACCATGTATGCTCCCTTGCTGCTGTAGCTCCTCAAACCTGATGAGCTTGATCGGACGTGGACCACTTTGGGCTGGACTTGCTGAATCTCTTGGAGTTGAACTATTACTTCAGATTGGGTTCGTAACATGAGTTGGGTCATTGGGCATGGCCCATCAAATAGGATCAATGATGTCTTATCCTTAAAAGATTTTAAAATTTTTATATTGATTTTTAATGATTAAAAGTCTCATATTACATCTTAAGCTTTTAAAATGATATCAATGTACTCCAACTATTTAATTGCTTCAAAATTTATGTCAATTGGCATCGCGTGTAATGCATATGATCTGATTTGCCAATTTTTTGTAAAAATTGAATTTGGCAGGCCAGTCTGGGTTAACCTAATGCCCACATAATGGGCTTTACATGGGCCGACCCATCAGAGCATCCTGACCCAAAAATTCTAGCTCCAGACCCTACTCTAGGATAAGACCATCAACTGATTGTATCTTGATCTGTCCGGGTCCAAATCTTATAAAAAAATCCGAGGTTTGAATTTGATCCGTTTACTGGACGAAATTCAAAATCTTAATTCATATCTGCATCCATTAATAATTATATATGAAAATTTGATTTGATCTAAAGATTTGAATCCAAACAAAATTTCATAAAAAAATAATAATTTTATCAAATTTTAGTTTTTCAACCTCATTTAATCAATCAATCATTCTATTCAATAATTTCTATTTGATTTTATATCAATCTCACTAATATTCTAATTAAGTATGTATGTATATACAATAAATTCTCTCAATTAAATAAGTATGCAAATTTGAGCCGATTAGCTAAGTATGTATGTATATACATATGAATTAGTTTTTTATTGGATCGAATTTATATGTATCCAAATTCAAATTCACTTAAAGAAACTTAATCATATTCTGAGTTCATGTCTAAAATACAACCTGATGATGCACAAATTGGTTTGCACACCACAGTCAAGTGAATAGTATAAAATGCAGTAAATAAGGAGAAGAGGAAAGACAAGAACAACACAAGAATTATAGTGGTTCGGTCAACAAGACCTACGTCCACTTTCAATGGCTAAGTTCGCCGGGAAGTTTATTAACTTCAGTGTGTAAGGAGATCAGGGAATTACAAGAAAGAGAGAGATGAGCTTGAGTTTTTGTGAGATGCCCCCCAAGTGATGGAGAAGCTTACAATTTATAGTCGTCTGCGTAGTAATTGAATGGGTAGTTTGACGGTCATAACGGATTGTATCAACTTAATAGCATTAAACAGCTTGACGACCTTTCCTCTCATTGGCGACCTCTCCTCTCCTCAACCGGTAAGGGAGTGCTCTCCAAAGGTCTTGGCCAAATGATGTATGAATGTTGACTTCCCCCAAGCGGCCCGGATGCTCCCTTAGTGGAGTAGCTCCCTAATGAGCTTGACCAGTCTGGACCACTTAGGGCCTGCTTGGTCTTCTACGAGCTTGGGCTCCTTTGGACTTTATACCTGGATTGGATTGTTTGGGCCTAGCCCATCATTTGCCCCCCAATGCCCTGCGTCTAACGGAACTTGGAAAGGAGAGCATTCAGTTTGAATTTGATTTTTCGGCTGACCGATAAAATTGGAAAAACTTCGGGAGGACACAACATGTCTTTCTAGGCCTTTTTTGGGATTTTAACAGCATCAGTCACATCCAAAGGCTGTGAGTCTTGTAGGGCTCGCCGAGAACTTCGATTTGATATATTATAAGTCTTGTTTCGAGTAACGGAGCAAAAGTTACGGTCAAAACTTCGAGCAGAGAGTCGGGGTGCGGTTTTGGGCGAGCAGATGGTGATCTGGGCGAGCAGATAGTGTCCTGGGCGAGCAGATTTTTTTTTTTTTGAAAAAACTTCAGGAGGCCAAAACATCTGTTTTTGGGCCTTTTTTGGACTTTTAACAGCATCAGTCACTGCCATAGACAGTGAGTTTTGTAGGGCTCGCCGAAAGCTTCAATTTGATATATTATAAGCCCTATTTGGAGTAACCAAGCAAAAGTTACGGTCAAAATTTCGTACAGGCGCGCTGGGTGCGCGGTTTTGGGCGAGCAGCAGCTTTTGGGCGAGCTGAGGCTGCCTTGGGCGAGACTAGGGCTGCCTTGGGCGAGCCTGGGGCTGCCTTGGGCGTCTTGGGCGAGCTTGGGCTGCCTTGGGTGAGCCTAGGCACGCGCCTTTTGTGCGCGAGAGGGAGGTGCTGGGCACCCATATAGGGGCTAATTTGAGCAGCTTGGGCGAGCAGGAGGCCTTACGAGCTCCCTTGGGCGAGCTCCACTGAAGTAGGTGGCATGGTGGGCGCCCAGGGGGCTGCTCGAGTCTTCAAGCGTGATGGCCTGCACGCTGGGCGTACAGGGAACTATCTGGGCGCCAATTTAGGCGCTGAACTGGACAGTCTAGGTGAGTTCAGTGTCCGCGTGAGGGAGGCGGCAGTTGGGTGCCTAGCCTTATGCGTTGATTCGAGTAGTTTTGGCATGCAGGCTCGTAGAGACGGGCGTGCAGAGGCTGTTCTGGGCGGCCAGACGGCTTTTTTGGGAGGCCAGACAGCTTGGTACGTTGATCTGAGCAGCCAGGCAGCTGGTTTAGGCAGTCAGGCAGCTGATCTAATGTAGTCCCTCGGGTTGCAGACGACCTGAGTTTCAAGATCCTGCCTAGAGATGGCAAAAATAATGTTATTTCAAACATTAAAATATTTAACATGATTACCTGGAGAGAGAGGCAGACTGCTTGCGTGAGTGCAAAGACAAAATCTGAGGATTGCTCGTGAGAAAGCTACACCTTTTGAGACCGAGCTTTTGGGCGACCCATGAGAGAGCTCCTAAGTTGGAGGTTTAGGCTGCTTGCTTGAGAGCAGAGCAGAGCAGAGGTAGGCCAAGCTTTTTGGCGACCCGCGAGAGAGCCGCTAAGCTGGAGATAGACTGCCTGCTTCAAAGCAGTGCAGGGATAGACCAAGCTTTTTTTGGCGACCCGCGAGAGAGCCGTTAAGCTGGAGATGGGCTGCCTGTTTGAGAACAGTGCAGAGGCCAAGCTTTTTTTGGCGACCCGCGAGAGAGCCGCTAAGCTGGAGTTAGGCTGCCTGTTTGAGAACAGTGCAGAGGCCAAGCTTTTTGGCGACCCGCGAGAGAGCTGCTAAGCTGGAAATAGGCTGCCTGTTTGAGAACAGTGCAGAGGCAGGTCAATCTTTTGGCAATCGGCGAGATGATTCACCTCGCCTAGACCTGCTGATTTCTTCAGCATTCATATATTTTTGAGCTTTTGTCAATAGTTCTGGCATGCTCTTTGGTGGTCGCTTCATTACTGAAAAGAGAAAGTTTGATGATCGGAGGCCTCCCAAGAAGGCGGTCATGCTGACTTTTTCATCGGGTTCCTCGACCTTAAGGACCTCCTCGTTAAAACGAGTGAGGTAACTCCATAAGCTCTCATCTCGGTCCTGTTTTATGCTGAGCAGGTGGGTGGCAGGCTTCTGGTGGCAGCGTCCTCCAATAAAGTGTGATACGAAGGACCTGCTCAGCTCAACAAATGAACCAATGGAGGCTGGGGAGAGCTTGGAGAACCATTGTCGAGCAGATCCCTTCAAGGTGGTTGGGAATGCTCTACACATGATTTCGTCGGGGACGTTTTGCAGTTGCATCAAGGTCTTAAAAGTTTCGAGGTGGTCCAGTGGATCCTTCGTACCATCAAAGGTCTCGACGGATGGCATCTTGAATTTTTGAGGAAGTGGGTAATTCACCACGTCAGGTTTGAAAGGTGTGTCAGTTCGACTTACGAGGTAGTCCACTGTCTCGGATCCCCGTGCCTTCATGGCGTTGAGGACGTCACCCAATTGATTTTGCACCTCCTTAATTTTTTCGTCCCAGTGATTAGGAGGAGGTCCTCTAGAATTATCATGAAAATGGCTCAAATGCCCTATGCTTTGGTTTTCACCCTCCTCCTCTTGGAAGTGAGGGTCTCCACCATGGGGAGTAGGAGCTGGAGGAGGTGGAGGTCCTTCTTGGAGGGCCCCCCTATGTGGGGCGCCCAAGGGAGCTCCTAGAGGTGGGGCGCCTAGATGGGGAACACCTAGGTGGGGAGCTCCCTGATGCCCAGGGCATGGAGCTCCTCTGACTTGAGGTCCAGGCTGCGCTCCTCCTTGTTGCCCGAGCATCAACTGCAGAATCTGCTGGTTCTGGGCTACAAGTTGCTGCATTGTGTCCAGCATTTACTGTGCAATAGGGATGGGATTGGTAGGTGGAGGAACAACATCTTTCTCTCGTGCTGGATTGTTTTCAGGCTGATTCATGGATGTAACAGAGAAAAATTTTTAGAAGTGAGAATTTTTTCGTTCCCACAGACGGCGCCAAACTGATGATGCACAAATTGGTTTGCATACCACAGTCAAGTGAATAGTATAAAATGCAGTAAATAAGGAGAAGAGGAAAGACAAGAACAACACAATAATTATAATGGTTCGGTCAACAAGACCTACATCCACTTTCAATGGCTAAGTTCGCCGGGAAGTTTATTAACTCCGGTGTGAAAGGAGATCAGGGAATTACAAGAGAGAGAGAGAGATGAGCTTGAGTTTTTGTGAAATGCCCCCTAAGTGATGGGGAAGCTTACAATTTATAGTCGCCTACGTAGTAATTGAATGGGTAGTTTGACGATCATAACGGATTGTAGCAACTTAATAGCATTAAACAGCTTGACGACCTTTCCTCTCCTTGGCGACCTCTCCTCTCCTCAACCGGCAAGGGAGTGCTCTCCAAAGGTCTTGGCCAAATGATGAATGAATGTTGACTTCCCCCAAGCGGCCCGGATGCTCCCTTAGTGGAGTAGCTCCCTAATGAGCTTGACCAGTCTGGACCACTTAGGGCCTGCTTGGTCTTCTACGAGCTTGGGCTCCTTTGGGCTTTATACCTGGATTGGATTGTTTGGGCCTAGCCCATCACAACCCATTTATTAAACGGGTAAAAATTACAAAAATGGAACATGACCCACTTAGTTGACAGTTTACCCTGACACGACCATGTAACCCTTCAAATAAGTGAAGGGTTTGAATTGTTTTATTGCATTTTTTCTCTTCAACCCTCTTTCTCTGAATCAGTTGTAGGCCTCTAATCCCATGGAAGAGTATAAAAATGGGTTTTCTTCGTTATATTTATAGGAGAAAAAAATTGTATATGTATCATTCTAAAAATGCAGGTTGTGTATCACGTGTTGTCCAAGTTGCAGCTATTTTTTTTGTGCAGATGGGCTGAGTTGGGAATATGTATGAACTTCTAAATTAAAATTGAACAGGTTTTGCATCTAGGCACAATGTTTATGCATGCCTACTATTTAAATGGACAAATTGGTGATAACCAAGTTGATATATTTTATCCAAAAATGACTCATAAAACAGGTCAGTCTAGCGGGTTCACCTGTTTATCACCCTAACCCGTTAAAGTCGATCTCAAATTTGCTAATTTTGTGTCAAATAATCGGATCGTATTGTATTTTGCCAGACCTACCTTATGCCCAGCTAACAAGGTACCCACAACCTTGCCGGGTGGCATGTCGAACTGTCTGTTTGTCCGTCGGGTCTCGGGCTATTCGCTAAGCCTTAGTAGAGAGCCTTTTTCTTTTTCTTTTTTTTAAGTGTAAAGATATAGTATCAGAAAAAAAAAAATATTATATCAAAAATTATTATTTTTAAGATTTTAATTATGTAAGCTAAAATATTATTGGACTATTGGAAGGGTTGGGCCCGAAACTATTCAATGCAACTATGTCAACATTCATGACTAGGGATGACAGTGGACAGGTAAAAAACGAATATTTATTTAAATTTGCACTCGTTTGAATTGGAGATAGACTATACATATTAGATAGTGGACGTATACGAAGATACTCATATAAACCCGTGTGAGGATGGAGATGGGGATGAACTGAAACTCATCTCTGCCCCTGCCTTCGCCCCCTCCTGCCCGGTTAAACTCGTATATATATATATATATATATATATATATATATATATATATATATATATTAAGTGAAACACACGTTTGTTATATATATTATTTTTATGAATTTTTATGTTTGATTCATTTGTTATATAATAAATTTTTATTCTTCTTGCAAATTTATTTGTGAGATTTTATGATTTTTTTAAATTTTTTTATTAAAATCATAGAAATTAATTATTATGGACAGGGACGGTGGCAGGAATGAGGACAAGAACGGGGATCAAAATTTACCCACATGGCAAGGATAGGGATTAAAATTTCCCCTGCTAACGAGGTGGACCGAGAATAGACGAATATTTTTTAAACTGGTACGGGGCTGGAGACTATTTCCCCCGCCTCGTTCCGGTCCATTATCATCCTTATTGATAACATGATATCACTAATCAATAATAAAACTCTAAATGGATAAAATTAATCCTACTTAAATAGTTATTAACTTACATGAAAAAATAGTTGATAGTTAGTGGCTTAGATTGATAGATAGTTATTGATTTGTGTAAAATCTTTTTTTCTATTTATTTATGTATTATTAATGGATGATATCACGTGATAATATTGACATAATATCACAGTTGGAATAAATATTTTTTCCTCCACCGGATAGCGAGGGTGGCTCTAATGAGCACACTCTAAGGGTTTGTTTGCATGAATTTTGGGGAGATGTTTGAATTGGTTTCTCCAAACTTTTCCAAACTCAAACCTCTCTTTACAAATATGATATTCAACATTCAATTCGGTTCATACATATGTTTGGTATGCAACACATACAAATATATGACCCACAAATATAAATTATTTTTCCTAAATTCATCTTTCCAAATTTTCTCATACCCCTTATCAAACAACCCCTAAATTGACAACTACATGACAACAAAGGCATGTTATTCGGTGACGGTAGACGTTGACCGTTATTGTAGAGTAAATAGATTTGTTTGACAGAAGCAAACACGTGTCCGGTGATGATCGGAGGGTGACGTATTCGATTGTCCTACGATAGACTTGTCACTACTTCCCCGAATCTCTGTCGCTTTGTTGCTCTGAGATTTAAGAGAGAGGTTAGGTGTTGGAGGCTTCAATGGTCCGATCTGTGGGCACAAGCTAGGAACCGAAGATGAATTGTGTGCTAAGCGACGTCCCACGGTCAAAATGCAATACCATATTATTAATCGATACGAATTAATATAAAAATTAATAAATTTGGTTGAAATTTTAACGGATAAAAGTGATAAATAATAAACTTATTAGACCTATTTTATTAAACGGGTCTTATTCAGGTGAGATATGTCAACTAATTAATATGATAATAAATTAATAATTATTTAATTTTTTTGTCAAAATGATATTTGCAGTTTAATAATTAGATTAGTTCAAAAAAGTTTAATAATTATTTTTTAAATTATGATATAATAAAAAATTTCATTAAATAAGTTAAATGAGTCATGTCGAGTAATACGTTTGATAAACGAATCGTGTTCGGTTTGTAGAATTTCACCCGCTTAATTAAACGAATTGTGCATCGATTGAAAGTGTTTTTTACATGAGCCCGATTAGACCCAATATGAATCCGTTCAACTCAACACAGTTGACACCTCTAATCCTACTCGATATTTTTTTTGGCATTATACCAAAAAATATTAATAATAAAAATATAATTATGATTCAATCAGTTGTGGACTATTTTTTTTAGTCCTAAATTAACTGAATTGAGTCATAAATGACTTTTTTGAGTGGCGACTTGACCTCAATTAAATTGTAATTAAACTCTATTTTAATCATAAAATATTATATAATATTAAATTTAATACCATAGTTATTCCTTTTCAACTATATCATGGTAATATTCCACCAAATATAAAATTTTCTTTAGTTAAAAATTATCCGATATAAACTACAACAAATCAAATTAAATAACTATTCAATTCTAAAACATTTCATACAACACTAGAACCAGATACGAAAATATAAAATTAATCGCATTATGTCTCAAGCTAATGAGATTATTCATGGTATTAGTCCAACGTAATCATTCTATGCGTTCATCGGTAGTATCATTTTTAAGTTTGTATCGTATGAAGATTTATATCAAATTCATGTTAACGAGTACAATCTACATCTCTAGTGTTTTATTTTCTTACAAGATTTCCTTTTATGAAATGAGACCTATGAGGTAGTAGTTATAGATCATTTGTCACACTCATAGATAAACCAAGTGGTTAAGTGTATGTATGCTTGTTTAGCAATTTTGGCTAAACGAAATACATGAAATATGCATCTTTGTTTAGCAATTTCTCCACTTTTTCGTTTCCTTCATTGGGTCGTTTCTCACACGTCTTCCACAATTTACAAATTGTACTTGGTCTTATAATTTTATTTAACATTTTAACTAACAATTTGAATTAAATATTTATAAAATATAACTATGACTGTGATCAATCCAATCTTTATTTAATTTTCTCTAGTGATACAAAATTCATTCAAAAAAAAAAAAAATCATTTAAAAACTTCATTTTCTCTGCATTGCATCCAATATCAGACAACTCAATTAAAACACTAGTCAAACTAGACAAACCGGCTAACTCACAGATACATCGTTATTCTCTCTACCTCTTTCTTATTTTCTCTATGCCCACTCTTATTTTATATTAAAAATAAGAAAAAATAAATTATTATTTAAAATATAAATGTTATACGATGAATGTTCAATTTCCGGGATTATAGAGTATGAACGGAATTTTATATAAGATATAAGTAGGTATATGGCGTATAAAACAATTATTTATGTGCCCCATCCTGTGGGTAAGTAAGGTTAGCTGGCTACATCTACACGAGGTCTAGTGTGTATAGATTAGTCATATATGTCTCAAGCACTTGAAAGACAAAACCCACCAACATTTGATGTGGGCCATTTTTTTTTCTTTTTCGGTGGTGAGAGTCGTTAGTTGCCGATTAGACTTACGATCGTAACACAAATTTTAAATATATGATGTTTTGAGTTGTGTAAAGGTCTTATTTGAGGTCTGAAAGGAATATGTTCAATCTTTAGAAGAGTAAATTTTTAGAGTTGGTTTAGTAATTGAGTCTGTCTTTTGGTAATTTAAATAACTCAGATTCAATTCATTTTCACACCCCTAAGAGCTAGTCACTTTTATCCATTTGGGGACATGTTCTAGACCAACTCAAATCACGGTGGTCAGCCGCTGAGTTCGAGGGAGTCGGTGCAAAGCTGGACAACTTTTAGCCAAAAAAAAAATCTTTAGAAGAGTAAGACTGTTAAGTTGTTTTTGACGGTTTGGTGGAACTGAGGTTAGACTATCACTCAGATTATTCTAAGAGAGCACCGATGGATTTTCTCCGCTTATGCACCTCTGAAAAGTTAGTAGGGACTTCACATCTAATCGCTTCCATCCACCCTTTTTCTTCCAAGAAAAAAAAAATAGGGTTGATTAAATTCAAATTATATATGTCAATGTAAATTCAAAGTTTAAAACGTGGTGTATTATACGATATCCCTTCTGAATTTACCTGTATCAGTTGATGTTGGAGACATTGCAATTAAGTGATATACATAGATAGGTTTTGAGTTGCAAAGATGTTAGAGGGCAGAGAGGTTAATGAAGGTGGGCTCAATGTCACATATGGTCTCGTAATGGTTGTATGGTCCAACCACAATTATATCACCTAATTTCTCATCTTGGGGTGGGGCCACGTTGCAGCTAATGATATGGTTCATAAGTCTTTTTCCCCGGCAGCAGTAGTCACAGAGTGGCCATAGTTTATGACACAATAATGCCAAAGCTGTGGACTTGGTCTAGTCATAATCATGAGTTAGAATATTAGACTGTGATACATGAGTGTCTGTCTGTGTGTGTATGTATGTATGTCTGTTGCCAACTTTATTCATGTCCCTCATGTGTGCACAACTACTTTCATTGGGTACTAGCTAGGGGCTTTTCTAATTTTTGTATTTTTATAATAAAAAATTTAAAAAGGCAAAAATATGTCATCTATAGATGCAGTGCATACCCTGAGCTGGTGACCACTCATCATCACTTTGGTAAGAATTTAGGTTGTTCATGTGAATTATGGTAAATAATGAGAATATAAGCAACGATTTTAAAATTTTTTAACTTTCAATTGTAATTACATATTTTTTTTTCTTTTTTAGACTGATTTAATATAATTAAGGGTAATTTAGACAATTACAAAAAAAATCTTATGACTTTAATTTCTTTCAAACAATATAATGAAATTGTTTTAAAAATTTTCCGTAAATTTTTCATTCTAACCAAATACATTCATGAAAATATATTTTCTACCATTTTCTTTTCTTTCACTTCACTTTCTATCATTTTCATTTTCCATCATTTTTTTCTTCCTAACCAAACGAACCCTAAGGGAGTAGAAAAAAATTTATTTCATGTTGAATTTTCTCTTATATTCTGTTTTTTTTTTTTTTTTTTGAGTGCAATAAGAACTAAAATCATATTAACGGAGAAAAATTAATATGTCAAAAATTGAATTATAACATTTATGCTCTGTTTGGTATGATGGAAAAATGGAATGATGAAAAGTTGAAATGATGGAAAGTTGGATGGATAAATAAAACATCATGTTTGGTAAGGAAGGAAAATAGGAAGGATGGAAAAGTTGATAGATTAACTTTTTTTCCAACTCACCAAAATCAATTCCTCCAAAATCGGAAGAAAAGTGGATGGAAAGTTAATTATTTATGTTGAGATGTATCTTATTTGTCTATATATCTTTTGATATATACATATATTATGTATACATTAATTTCATATAAAAATACAATGATAAAATATATATATTTTAAAAAAAATTTAAAATAAATTTTAAAATAAAAATTTTAATAAATAAAAATTTTAAATTAAAAAATATATTTTTTTTCCATCTTAACTAGGGGTGAAATTTTTTGACTCAACACGATTACACGACTCGAACTTGACACGAACTTGAAAATGACCTGACACGCGAACAAGAAATATAAAAGACTCATATTCAGTTCAACCAGTCAAACTCAAAATTGACACCATCAACCCGTTTTTTTAAAAATAAACATTTTCTCTATTTTCTCGTTTGTATGGTAATACGAAATTAACATGTTTAACTAGTATTATAGACATAAAATGTTAATTATTTGTAATTATTTATTAAGTATTGACATAAGTATTATATAAAAAAGATATTTTTACTTATTATTATTATATTTATTTAAGTTAATTTTTAGTTTGTAAAAAAAATATTAACATAGATTCAATTAAGTGAAAATAGAATATTAGCGTTACATTTTGTATTCAAAGTTTATGTAGGTCAACACGAATACTAACACGAACACGACACGAAAATAAACAAGTCAACTCGACACGACACAATTAGTTAAATGAGTTGAGTTAGGTTTGACTAATGTTTGACACAGACCCGTAATGACTCAACACGAATCTGACACGACACGACTCGATTGTCACCTCTAATCTTAGCCAACACACAAAAAAAAAAAAAAAATTTAGTCATTTTTATTTTCCATCCATCCAACCAAACACAAAGGAAGGAAAATATATAATTCTTACTTTCTTTCCTTGAAGGATAGAAAGTGTATCCCTCTTACTTTTCATTCTTCCTACTTTCCATCATTCTTACTTATCATCCTTCCTACCAAACGGAGCATTAGTAATTTCCTAAAAATTAATGTCAAAAATTGAAAGTTATCGTTTCTAATCATAAAATATGTCAAAATAACTTCTATAACCTTAAATACTTTGTTTTTTTTTCTCTGTCTAAAAGGTACCTTAAATTCAAAGTCTCAAAGTGAAGTGAGATTGACTGGTCTAATGTTGGGCTGATTAAACTTAGTTGACGAGGTTTCCAAATGGATGTTTTTTGAGGTGACTGAGACCACCACTACATATGAATAATTTTAGCTGCCCATTGTAAGCGTGGGTAGGAAGTAGTCTTTTTTTTTGTTGGATCTCGGGTAGGAAGTAGTCTACTCGCACCTATTAATCAACGCAGTAGAGAGGTGGAGCTAATTCTTTCAAAGAAAATCTAAAAGATTATTTTATTTTAATTTCTCTCCGCAAATTAAACCAAACCCATAAACAATTCATCCATGGTCATGTGAAAATCAACTTTCTTTTTTTTTCTGAATACATACACGAAAATACATGTACATTTTAAATGTACTTTATCCAATATTATATTACAGTTACAAGAGATCAAGAAGACCAATAATACCAAACACCCCTTCCAAATGGCCTAACTTTTGGAGGAGTAGATGAGAGTTTATTAATTAACCTCAAATTCTTACCGCAACCGATGTCAGAATTAATTTTGTATTGTATATAAACTGTAAATAGTTATGTGTAACTAAGTTGATGTTATGTGTAATTAGATGTTTTAATTCATCTACTAAATTAATCAGATGGGCAGTGGCAGAGGGAGGTAAGGCCGAAGGGGGCTGGGTCCACCCTATTTTTTTTTTTACCTATATGTGTTTTTTATATATATATATATTTTTTAGTTTACTAGCTTTAAGAGATTTGTTAAAAAGGCCTAATCCCATAACAAATCTCTTGAAGCTAGTAAACTAAAAAAAAATTGTTTCTTGCAAATGAGTTAACATTTTAAGGTTCCATAGTAACTAAAAAAAATGTTTAGGGTTTCATTATAATTTTTTTGATTGTTAAGCTGTGAATTAGGTTACAAATTTTTGGAATTTTGTTGGGCCTTTTTGATTGTTTATGAAAATTGACCTTAAGTTTAACCCTTTTTGAAAATTTGTGTTTTCCTTCTCTCTTCCTTCCCCCCTCCCCCCTCCCCCCCCCCCCCCCAAAAAAAATAAATAAATAAATAAATTGTTTGATTAGTATAGTAAAATGTAATTTAGAATGCTATTCATCTCTAAGTTAGGTTATTAATTTTATTTGTGTGAAATAAATTATATAACTTATGTTGTCTTATTAATTTTTTTTAATAATCATGGAAAAATACTTCAAGAGAAAATCAGAGTTAAAATTATCACTTCATACTAAAAGAGATGGTGATTTTAATTCTTCAAAACAGAGTCGCATGTAATTTAACTTGGCGGATCTTCCCTCAAATGAGGCTTACAACCTTGAATTATAAATTATAGTCCTAACAATCGAGATCAAATTCATGGAATGTTTTCAAAGTATGAAGATTCGTCAGAGTCATTTGTAAATGACAATAATTAGCCTCACTTTTTGTAAAAAGTTATAAATAACATCTTTTTATTTATTTTTTGTTTGCACAGAATATATATACCGACTTTAGGCCCAAAAAATATATGTTTAATGAATCTTTAAGTATCACATATGATATAAAAATTATAAATATATCACATTTTTTTATTTATTAGAGAATAAAGTAAAATTTTTAGTTAAAGTGTGCCTATCCTATATCATATTTTTGATTCCGTCACTCAGATGGGTCAACTCTTTTCTGACTCAAAGCCATTGAAACTAAAACTATATTGGATTAATTTAGTTGATTTTGTATCAAATTAGCGCATCATGTTTAAATCCTAGAGAAGACTAGGGTATCACAAAAAAAAAAAAAAATTATACCGTACAGTCATATATAAATTTTGTGAGTTTTTATTTTTATTTTTTTTATAAATTATGGGTGTTAGATTATGTATTTGTAATTGGCTAATTTTTTGGAATTCATTGTAAAATCTCAACTATTTTCATGGTCATGATGCTATCAAATTTAAGATTCGAAAGCGTAATTGAAGGGAGAAGATTAAGCATCAAAGTTACATCATTCAAACTCTGTATGCACTGTAAAATCTCAACTATTTCCATGGTCATGATGTTATCAAGTTTAAGATTCGAAAGCGTAATTGAAGGGAGAAGATTAAGCATCAAAGTTACATCATTCAACCTCCGTATGCACCTTCATGCTTAGGACAAAGGTAATTGTCTAGACACCTTAAATGAACCCTTAGTTATTTTAATTTAGGTCGATTAGGATGAAAATGGAATTGAAAGAGACTCGATTATGACTCCTAAGTGATTTTGAAAAAAGTTTTTCTAAACCATTTATGAGTTTTGAAAACATAGTTTGAGTCACAATTAGACCCCTCTTTGAGCAACACCCTTTAATGGTTAAGAGGATAAGTTTTTACATGGTTTTAGGCTTAAAAACTTATAAAGACTGCCTTATGCTCGCTAGCTTTCACTAGAGCGGTCTCTTGATGATTTAGGATAAAAAACAAAAAGATTCCAGGGGATCAACACAGGACTCACACTGCGAGTTCGCTTGAGCGGTCCCATGTTCACTCAAGTGGTGCCCATGGTCGTTCAAGTGGTTCTGGTCCTTGGCTAATTTGAAATGTTGTTTTTCACTCCAATGCCAACCGCCCTATAACCACCCTCCCAGTGATCAAGCGGTCGTTCGCGAATCTAAATTTTCTTTTTACAAAGAGTATCCTTATTCTGCGCCTATAAATAAGGAGCGTCTTTCCCAAACCTAGGTTAAGCCTCTTGTGAGATTTTTAAGAGAAAAAACTATCTTTTTATCTTGAGAGTTTCCACCACAACCGAGATCCCTAAGATCCAAAGGCTACCACTAGTGATTCTATCCAGTCTTATAAATTGGTGTTTTAGAACTTATTGGTTGAACAAACTCATTAGTGTGTTCATATTGAGGATTGTTGGCGTGCCCATAGTCGCACTAGGCCTAGACAAACCAAGCAGCGAGAAGGTTCAAGTGAAGCTACACCAGATGCCGAAGAAAGAATTTCGGCAGAGAGACATAGAAAGGAAATGCGTGTCTAACCATAGTATTGGTTGATGTATAAGTCTCGAATACTTGTATGTTGACTTGGAGAGCAATAAATTAGGCTTTGGTGAACCCAACGAGGTTCCCCGCGATTTTTCCCAAAGAGAGTTTTTCACGTCAACAAATTGTTATTGTCTCTTATTGTTTATTGTACACAGTTGCATTTGTTAGCACACACGTGCACTATGTGTTTGATTATTTGATATTATATCATTCATAGTTGTGCATTTGAGTTTGTGGGTTTGTTAGGATCACCGTGAGATTGACTTGAGTTAATTATTTTAGAGAAAGTTATCGCCGTTTTTCTATCGGGTACGCAATCTATCCAGAAAAATGGCAATACTATTACCATCTCCATTCTTCCACCCGTGTACCGAAACCCACTTAAATCAACTCCAAAATTAGTTTTCACCCTTCACTAATCTTTGTTTTTTTTTTTCCAATCATCCAAAACAAGTTTTAAGTATCAATTTAAACAATTCATAAAGCTTTTATGAATTAATTCTCCAACAACTAAACATGAATTTCTATTTCTTCTCATCATGAATACTCAATTCAAACTTACACCTATCATTCAAATATACTACCAAGACATGCAAACACTTAATTAAATTTCCAACTCTCAGGTTGGAGACTAATACAAAAGTAATCTAATTAATTATGCATAATGCACGGGAGATTTCCTACAATGAATATGGATAGTAATCCTCCGAATGATGAACCTGAAAATAACCAAAAGGTCAGGAAAGGGGCCGGGTGAACACCCGACTTATCCCCTCCGAAGCTTAAGTTAGTAAGAGTTGGAGGCTTGAGCACATTATATTCCTCTTTCTGAGTCTAGATTATGTACCTTTGTTCATTTTTCTGAGGAATATTTATACCTAAATTAGCAATGAGTGCAAGGGAAATGAGTCCCATCTCGCCATTTAATAGTTTGCACTCTTATACACGTGTAATGAATGTTCTCCACTCAGATTCTCGTGTTTTCAATGCTCGGGTAATAGGACAAGCGCTCAAGGTCATGCCGAGCACTTACAGCTATTACCGTGCACTTGAGTTTCCCTGATCGGCGCCTGACACCTACTCCCGAGCATTTAATGCTCGGGGAACAATACCTCGGGGTTTGCCGAAGACATAAACTCGGCGCAATAGCCATTAATGCTTCACAATCATGACTATCAGTTTGGATCTCGAGGACCCAGGGACTCATTAATAGCCCTGTCCTAATCACTCAAATATTCATTAATGAGTTGTCAAGTCCTCATAAATGCTGGTGTCGGTATGTGTACTCGGCTCTTCTGAGTAATAATTGCTCGGCGCCATATCCCGGTGTCTCTTGAGTTTTAGAATAGTTGTATCAATCCATGTGTCAACTTAGGGGCTGGTGAGCCGCCTAAAGTCCCGTCAACTGCCCCCCCAGCCCCCATTCTTCTTGCGACGTGGGACAAGTGGCGCATGGAGATTGGTGGCTTCCCGAGCACGCTGGGGTAACAGGCGGTTACTTGCACGTCTTGTGCCGCCTTTTTCAAATTTCTTTATGATTACATGCCTCTTCGATTCCCGCTCCTTCAGTAGGGTATAAATAGGAAATCACTTGGCCATTTCAGAACTTTGCATCCTCGAATTCCCTTAGCACTCATCTCCCGAGTACTCTTCTTTAATCTCCCGAGCATTCCCCCTTGCTTTCCCGAGCTCTCGCCTTGAAGATCTGCCACTTGTAAGTACCTTCCTCCTTTCCAGTTTGTTTCTCATTTTCCCCTTCTTCTTCTACATTTCTCCTAGACTCCTCTCATGGCTAGAATACGTAGAACCGTGTCGAGGGAAACTGTTAGGGCGAGGGATAACCGTAGGTTGAAGAGGACCGAAGTGACAGGGGATAATATCCAAGCTTTTAGGGATAGATATCACATTGTCGAGCCTGTTCTTGTCTTCCCCTTCGACTCTTGTTTTCATAGGAGAGGTACAGGGAGTGTAGAGCTCATGCCCTTCTATACAAAATCCATCATGGAATGGGGGAGTCACGTTCCCCCCTCCATCATCTCTTGTTGAGGATGCTAATGCAGCTTAAGCTCTTCCCTCTAAAATGTGGTGTCAATTTCTATAGGTTGGTCATGGGTGTAGTCGCCCTAAATGCTCGGCTTGGGGTAAACCTGGGGGTAGACGAAATCCTGTTCTGTTACGACTTGAGACTAGTCGCTGGGGGCAGGTACTACCTCCAGGTCGGGACCCTTCCATGTACCTGGTGACCCACATGCCGGACTTGGATAAGGGGTACGTCGATAATCTGATCATGCTCGGCGGAAGTTGGGAGAAAGGAGACGGGCCCGAGTATGACGGATTGTACTACCCCAAAGTGCTGAGGGACCCAGGTGTGTATTGCATATATTCTGAGATTGTTTGGCTTCTATTGCCTTTCCTAACCTTCTTTGTGGTTTATTTTTGCAGAAGGATACAGGGTCGATGCTGCTCAGCCTTTGAGGTCCCAAGTTAATTTTGAGGACTTGTTGAAGGTCTGGTCTCACAATCCGGCGGACCCTTTTGCCCGAGCAGCCCACACACTACTCGGTTACCATCTGACTTACACCCGTTTCTCTCAAGTCCCACCGCCCTTCGATCCTTCTATCTGGGTAGACCGTTCCTCGGAGGAAGAGGAGGACCTCGAAGCCGACCCCGACCGAGACGCCAAACGCACCCTCTCTCCAAAAATGTTCAACTTTCCTCGCATCACCATTGACTCCCTCGAAACTCAATCAAGGGCAAGGCTCTCTGCTGCCGGCGGACATTCCGGCACCGCTTCGATCATTCCACCGCCGCCTCCACCACGCCGACAACCGTCGCCTCCACCGCCGCCTCAAGATCCAGTCATCCCGCCGAGGGACCAGCCTCCGCCACCCCCAAGTTACCTCCTTGGAGGAGCAGCAAAGGGACCGCCGCCGCCGAGAATCATCACCCTCTAAGGAGCGCCGAACAAAGTAGTGCCACGACACTCCAGCGCCGGACGTCCCCGCCGAGTGGGCCCCCCGAGTCCAGACTAGGAGGGGGAACCCAGTGTTGGAGTCTTACTCCATCCTCCAATCTCCCGACGTCGCCTTTGCCGTCGCCGGGAGTTTCCAGTTCGAGGCCGACATGGCTATTTACCGAGGTTGTGGTGAGTGCGCTGATTGCCCTAACTTCTTTTCATTTTACTTTTTTGTCTATTTTTGACTTGCATTCTTTTCCTTTCAGGCCTGCCAACAGATGGGGGCGATTATTGATCATTTCTGGGAGCACAAGTAGGCGGCGAGGAACGCCTGGATCGAGCTAGCTAGGAAAGACGAGCACATTCGGGGCATGGAGAAGACGGTCGACGATTAAACCAAAACCATTTCTGATCTAATCCGCAAGGCCAAAGCCCTCACTGTCGACCTGGACAAGGCTAAGGCAGTCGAGGACGTGGCCACGAAGAAAGTGGAGGAGCTCGAGCTTCGGGTTTCTGCCTCCGACGTCAAGCTGATCGACGCCGAGGCCCTCGTCCACGAGTTGACCACTAAGGTGCAGGCTTTGGAGGCAGAAAAGGCAGGGGAGTCCGAGAGGACCCAGAAGGCGCTGCAGGATTTGTATAATCAATGCCAAGAAGACATGATCCCGACCTTCGAATAGGGAAAGAGAAAAGCCAATAAAGAAGGTTGGGATGGGGCCTTGCATGTCGCCGGGGTCGACGTCGGCTCTACCCTGTTTTCCATGCACAGTCAGCTCGGGGGACTTGGAGAAATGTTTATTCAAGAAGAGCAGCACCAGCCCGAGCCGAATCAGCCGAAGGGGCGGGCGGGGCCGAAGGCCAGCATGAACCAATCACACTTAGTGATGGTTCTGATCAGCATTCTCCCTCGCTTCCTCCTTTTTCTACCCCCTAGCCAGAGTGGTGATCTTCGCCCCGGCACACCCCTCATTCTTCTTGGGGTACCTGACACCGAAGTTAACGAAATACTTGGTGTCGGGGAGGAGCCATTGAGGAGGCGTGGTGGACTTGGCGGCGAAGAGGCAGCTGACCCTAAAGGCCTCGGCGATTCCTAGCCGTTCTGCTTGTAGTTGCTCTTTTTTTTTTTTTGGTAAAATCTTTTTTGTATGCTCCAGGGATGCAAGGCCCCTTTTTTGTCAATGAAAATTTTCTTTTCATTATGCTCTGATTTTTCTCTCTTTTTTCTTGTTAACTACATCTCCTTCTGTTGAAATATTTCTCGTACTCAGAGCTCACAAAATTTGTGAAAATGTACAAGTATTTGGGGATTTAGGCCGCTCGGGGCCTTATGCCTAGTGACCGAGCCCAAGGTCCAAACTTTGAAGGAGTTGCTCCAAGGGTTGGAGTCTTACACCCCTTGGGGTCGTGCCCCTAACGACCGAGCCCTAGACTCGTGTTAATTTTTGAGGGCGTTGCTCCAAGGGTGTAGTCTTACACCCCTCGGGGCTGTGCCCCTAACGACCGAGCCCATGGCTCGTGTTAATTTTTGAGAGCGTTGCTCCAAGGGTGGAGTCTTACACCCCTCGGGGCCGTACCCCTAACGACCCAGCCCAAGGCTCGTGTTATTTTTTTAGGGCATAGCTCCAAAGGTGGAGTCTTACACCCCTCGGGGCCGTGCCCCTAACGACCGAGCCCAAGACTCATGTTACTTTTTGAGAGCGTTGCTCCAAGGGTGGAGTCTTACACCCCTCGGGACCGTGCCCCTAACGACAGAGCCCAAGGCTAGTGTTAATTTTTTAGGGCGTTTCTCCAAGGGTGGAGTCTTACACCCCTCGGGGTCGTGCCCCAAACGACCGAGCCCAAGGCTTGTGTTACTTTTTGAGACAGCCTTGAATCCAACTTTAGTGGTAATATTTCTTCAAATTCGATACATTCCAAGGTCAGTTTACATCGTTGTCATCCATATCTTGTAATCTATATGCCCATGTGCCCCCCACAAAAATTACTTTGTAAGGGCCTTTCCAATTGGGGCCGATTTTCCCATCAGTGGATTCTCGAGTATTGCCCACAACCTTGCGTAGCACCAGGTCCCCTACTTGGAAACTCATTGTCTAGACTTTCTTCTGGTGTTGTCTTGACAGCTCTCCTTGGTATTTTGCTAGCCTGATAGACGCTAGTTCTCTTCTTTCCTCAACCAAGTCAAAGTCTCGGGCGAGTGTCTGGTCATTGTTTCCTAATTCAAAGGCTTGGCTTCGTATTGTTAGGAGTCCTACTTCTAGTGGGATGACAACCTCAACCCCATATGTCATGGCGTACGACATCTCTCCTGTTGAAGTCATCGGCGTTGTCCTGTAGGCCCATAGCACATTGAGCAACTCCTCGGTCCACTTCCCCTTTGCCTTTTCCAACCTCTTCTTGATTCTGGCTAACACTATCTTGTTTGAGACCTCTACTTGTCCATTACTCTGCGGATAGGCTGGAGTGGAATAATAATTGTGTATCCCAAATTTTGAACAGAACTCCCTAAATGGACCATTGTTGAATTGAGTGCCGTTGTTTGAGATGATAGCCCGAGGGATTCCGAACCAAGTGATGATATTCTGCCATACAAATTTCTTTGTTTCAACATCCCGAATACGGCTAAGGGGCTCGTCTTCGATCCACTTTTTGAAATAATCAGTAGCTACCAAGAGGAATTTCTTGTCCAAATGGGCCCTTGGGAGGGGTCCCACAATATCGATTCCCCACTGAGAGAATGGCCAAGGACTCGTCAATAAATTCAGATCTCTTGTTGGTTGTCGGATGATTAGAGCAAATTTCTGACACTTATCACATTTTCGAACGTAGCTTTTAGCATCCCTCTACATATATGGCCACCAATACCCTTGAGACATTGCTCGGTGTGCTAGAGATCTCCTTCCTGTATGACTCCCACATATACCCTAATGAACATCATAGAGCAAAGGCTCTATCTTGTCCTCGGGGACACAGAACAATGCAGCCCCGAGAAGGACCACCTATATAACTGATGACCGACCGATATCTAGAACCTGGGAGCCTTGAGTTTGATCTTCCTGGCCTCTTTGATATCCTTAGGAAGCACTCCTTCCTTCAAGTATGTGATTATGGGATTCATCCAACCCGGAGGCGCTTCTTGCATTTGCGTCGGCAACACTTGCTCAGCCTTCGTTTCTTCAATACTTTGGCATTCTCGGCTTTCAATGACAATACGCCGAGTTACCTCCGAAGCCAATGCCGAGGCTAGGCAAGCTAACGCATCAGCGTGGGTATTGTGATCCCTTAAAATCTGGGAAACTTCCACCTTTTCTAACTTCTCGATTCTGGATTTGGCCTTCTGATGGTATGCCTTCATCCTGTTGTCTCGAAGCTCGAAGTCACCATTGATCTGATTCACTATCAGCTAGGAGTCACAGAAAACATGGAGGCGCCTGATCTCGACCAAGTACGCAATATCGAGTCCTGCTAACAACGCCTCGTACTCGGCCTCTTTATTGGACGCTTTGAACCCCAATCTGATATCTCGCTCTATTATGAATCCTCCGGAACTGGCCAGTACTACACCTATCCCTGCCCCCCTTGCGTTCGAGGACCCATTAACATGCAGGTTCCAAGTGTCATCGTTGACAGCAACCATCCCTTGTGGGGCTCGGACGCAGAGAACTCGACAACAAAATCGGCAAGGATCTGCCCTTTAATTGAAGTACATGATTTGTACCTTATCTCGAACTTCCCAAGTTCCACAGCCCATTTAACAACCCTGTCTGACATGTCGGCTTTATGAAGAATGGGCTTGAGAGGCCGATCGGTCAGGACTTCTATGGCGTGTGCCTAGAAGTAGTGTCAGAGTTTCCTCGCTGAGATAATCAATGCTAGAATAAGCTTCTCCATTGGCAAATATCGCGTTTTGGCATCCAGCGGGATTTTGCTTACGAAGTAGATGGGTCTTTGTGCCCCTACACTTTCCCTTACGAGGGCTACACTTACCGTCCCTTCCGAGACAGACAAGTAGAGGTTTAGTACTTCCCACGCCGCTGGAACAGACAAGGTTGGAGGAGACTTAAGGTACTCCTTAATCCCATCAAGCGCTCGACCACATTCCTCGTCCCAACTTCCCTTCGCTGCCCCCTTGAGCATGGCGAAGAGCGGCTTGCATCTATTCGAGGACTTGGAGATGAATCGGTTGAGGGCCGCTAACATCCCAACCAACTTTTGGATGTCTTTGGTGGTATTCGACGCCTGGATATTCTGTACGGCCTGTACCTGCTCGGGGTTGGCTTCAATTCCTCTATGGGTGACCAAGTACCCTAAGAATTTGCCCGAGCTTACTTCGAAAGCGCACTTTGAGGCATTAAGTTTCAAACCGTACCTCCTGAGGATGGCGAATGCTGTCCCGAGGTCCCGGAGATGGTCAAAAGCCTTCTTGCTTTTAACTAGCATGTCATTTATATAAACTTCCATAGTAACGTCGAGCTGCTGTTTAAAAATCTTGTTCATTAGGCGCTGGTAAGTGGCACTAGCATTCTTCAAACCGAAGGGTATCACCATGTAATAATAGATCCCCCGAGGTGTAATGAACGTCGTCTTCTCCTGATCTGATTCATGCAAGGGAATCTGATGATAACCTGCTCAAGCATCCATGAAGGAGATACGCTGATGGCCAGCGGTCGCGTCCACGAGTTGATCCACCTTGGGCAATGGGTACTCGCTCTTAGGGCATGCTTTATTCAAGTCTGTGAAATCCGTACAAACTCGTCACTTCCCTTCTTTCTTCTTTGCGCACACCGTGTTGGATAACCATTGAGGAAACTGTACTTCCCTGTTGGAGCCTGCCCCCAACAGCCTATCCACTTCCTCATCCATTACCTTTGCGTGATGGGGCGCCGTTCTTCGGGCTTTCTGCCTTACAGGTTTGAAGGATGGGTCCACATGAAGCCGATGAGTCATAACATCGGCAATTATACCCGTCATCTCGGCTTGTGTCCACGCAAAGACGTCGGCGTTTTGACGCAAGAAAGATATCATCTCAGACTTCTCGGCGCCGACTAATGATGCCCCTATTAAAAAGTACCTTTCCCCGTCCTCGGGATTCATAAAAACTTTGACCAAGGCCTCCGTTGATCGGTCGGCTAGTTCTGTAATGGGTTCGTTCACACTAGGCCGATCAAACTATGATTGTTATTTAGCCATCACTGCCTCGGGATCACGTTCCTGAGCTTGGCTGTTGATCCCAGTCTTCACAGCGGCATAAAAGCAATTTTTCAAGGCTTCCTGATCGTCGCAAATCTCCATAACTCCCTTTGGAGTGGGGAACTTAATCTTCTGGTGATAGGATGAATGCACTGCCCTCATCGTATGCAACCACGTCCTGCCCATGATGGCATTGTACGGCAAATCGGAGTCTATCACCACGAATTCCACCGAGACGGTGACGACGCCGACACTAACCATGAGGGTGATCTTCCCGAGGGGAAGGGCACTGGAACCGTTGAAACCTATAAGGGGGGTCTTTACCTGCTTCAAGTCTTTGTGAGCAAAACCCATTTTACAGAAAAGGTTGTCATACATAACTTCGGATGAACTGCCCGAGTCCACTAAGATCCTCCTGGCATCAAACTTGTCGATTCGCAGGGTGATCACCAAAGCATCTTCATGTGGGAGCGCTAGCCCTCTTAAGTCGAAATCGAAAAAACTGATGCTCTCGGCTTCGGTCCGAAGACTTTTAGATGACTGCTCCCCACTTTCATCCCCTTTAATCGCCTGCCAGACCCTTTGGAGGTCGACCCGGAGGGACTTATATGTCGGTTTGTCAATTGTGCAAGCGTGTATTACCTCAATCACGATTGCCGCTTCTTGATATATGTTGAACCCTCCTCCCCGCCGAGGCCACGGCTGGCTTCTCAATGAATTCCCCTAGATGTCCCTCTCGGACCAATTGCTCCAAGAAAGACTTATACACCCTACAATCCTCGGTCAAGTGCCCGACATCCCGGTGATAAGAACACCGAGATGTCGAACCCCTTGTCGATGGGTCCTCTTGCATCTTGGGCGGTCATTTAAAGTAGGGTTTTTCCTTTATTTTGTTCAGCATCTTGTAGATGAGCTCTTTGAAGACCGTATTCACTCCTTGAAAGGACATACGATTCGAGGGCGGGACGGACGCCCCTCTTCTCGCCGGAGGTTCTTTCTCCCTCTTCCTCGGCACCGGGGCCCTATTTTCGGGCACCGCAGATTCTTCTTCCACCCTGGCGTACTTGTTTATCTGAGCCATCAGGTCTTTCATGTCTCTTGGGGCCCGCTTGGTAAGGGATCTATACAGGTCGGTGTCTCGGGATAATCCCACTCGGAATGTCGCTGTCGCCATGGCCTCTAAACATGCATCAAGCTCGTTAACTTGCTCCCAATACCTGATAGCGTACTGCCGAAGAGATTCTCCATTCCTAAGTCTGAGAGTCAGCAAGGCGCCAATATCTTTTGGCCTCTTGCTACTGGTGATGAACTGAGCCACAAATAGCTCGGTCATTTGCCTCCATGATTTAATACTCTCAGGGGCCAAGTTCTCGTACCACTTCATAGCGGTGTCCCCCAAACTCATGAGAAAAAATCGGCACAACACTTTTTGATCAGTGTCGTATATGGACATCAATTGCTTGTATTGTCGTAGGTGGCTTTCGGGATCTGTCCTCCCATCATAAACCTTGAATTGGGGAACAGTGAACTTCTTCGGCATCTCGGTCTCCCGGATTGCTCATACAAACGGGGAGATGATTTGCTCATCCTCTTCATCCTCCTCGTTGTTGGGTCTCCGGCGTTTGGCATCCAAACGGGTTCGGAGGTCCTCTCGGGGCCTTTCTTTTCCGGGCCGCCTAGCGGTGGACTCCGTACGGGACTTAGTTGCCGCGTCATTTCTCGGCAGTTTATGGCGGGGGTCCCACCGAGACAGGCCCACCCTGCGGTGATCCTACTCCGATCTCTTATCGGGAGCGGGTCTTCCCCAGCTGCGTGGGTAGCGTTCCTCGGCTGCGCGCCTGCGCGAGTTCCTCCCGGGGGCACCTAGGATCGTGTGTTCACCATGAAGCAACCGCTACGGGGAAAGTTCGTGATGATTCCCACATATGGCGCCAAATTGCGTGGGAGATTTTCTGCAATGAATACGGATAGCAATCCTCCGAATGATGAACCTGAAAACAACCAAAGGGTCAAGAAAGGGGCCGGGTGAACACCCGGCTTATCCCCTCCGAAACTTAAGTTAGTAAGAGGTGGGGGCTTGAGCACAGTATATTCCTCTTTCTGAGTCTAGATTGCGTACCTTTGTTCATTTTTTTGAGGAGTATTTATACCTGAATTAGCAATGAGTGCAAGGGCATGGAGTCCCATCTCGTCATTTAATAATTTGTACTTTTATCCACGTGTAATGAGTGTTCTCCACTCAGATTCCCGTGTTTTGAATGCTCGGGTAATAGGACAAGCGCTCGGGTTCACGCCGAGCACTTACGGCTATTACCGTGCACTTGAGTTTCCCTGATCGGTGCTTGACACCTACTCCCGAGCATTTAATGCTCGGGGAACAGTACCTCGGGGTTTGCCGAAGGCATAAACTCGGCGCAATAGCCATTAATGCTTCGCAATCATGACTGTTAGTTTGGATCTCAAGGACACAAGGACTCATTAATAGCCTTGTCTTAGTCACTCAAATCTTCATTAATGAGCTGTCAAGTCCTCTTAAATGCTGGTGTCAGTACGTGTTCTCGGCTCTTCTGAGTAATAATTGCTCAGCGCCATCTCCCGGTGTCTCTTGAGTTTTAGAACAACTGTATCAATCCATGTGTCAACTTAGGGGCTGCTGAGCCGCCTAAAGTCCCGTCACATAACAAATGAGATATTCTATAATCAATACAACCCCTCACTAGATGCATGCAACCATGACATTCAACTTTTTAAGACCTGTTTTAGATCTTAATAATCAATTTTAACAATCAAAAAGAAGAGCTTATCTCTCCAAAAGACCTCTAATCTAATTAATAGAAGTTCCATCACAAAATTTCAGCAAACCCACAAGAAAAGATAGAAATTTTTTTAGCTTCTAGTGCTCCTGAAGAGAGAGAGAGAGAGAGAGAGAGAGAGTGGAGAACGTCTGCCAAGAGATGTCTCCACTGATGCCTTTATCCATCTTTATATATTTGACCTATTTATAAATACATCCCAATTCTTTTCTAATATTTTTACTTTAATCATAAAATGTTTTCAATGCCAAAATATAGTTTTGACCCTTTAAAGAATTTAACTCTTATAAGTTACTCCTATTTTGTCTCAATAACATCAACAATTTGGGTTTCACATTAACCATAAAAGTCGTGACTCAAAAAGTTATAAAATTCTATTGTTATAAACAAACTCAAAAAGATAAAAAAAAAAAAAAAAACTAAAAAATTTATATCTTAACCCACAAAATTTATAAAATTTGACAGTACGGTATTAAATTTTATTTTGGTATCGTATTCTTCTCCTTAAATCTTATATAGTCATGTTATGTATAATGAAGTTGATTATGTATACTTGAGTGTATCAACTCATTTATTCAGTAAATCTTTTAATCTAATTATGATTCAAATTTATCAAAACTTTTGTTTGATTTGTGTTTATAAAATAATTTTTTGTTCTCAAAACTCTAAAAATAGAAAAAACCTGTTTGGTTAGATTTTTTCAATCTCTAATTTTCACAAAAAGTGGGAATTGAGATGGAGTTTTAGAGAACAAATGGGTGATATTTTGGTTGAATTTAGGGAAAAAAATTCAGAAAAAGTGAAAACATGGAAAACAAGAGGGTCCAATTAATGAGATCTCACTATCGAATCCTATTTGCTACAAAATATGCCCCCCAAAGGTCGATGACGAAGGCCAAACGAAGAGCACCAACTATACGAGCACCGGCGAAAGCCGAAGGCGAACACTTGTCACCTTCTCTCTCTCTAGCAGATTTATATATAGATCTGTACACAGATCTGTGTGTGTATATATGTATATATTGTGCAATATGTGTGTACTATGTGAGTGTGTGTTTTCTGTGTACGATGGTTGTGTGTGTGTTTGTTGTGTGATAAGATAATGAAGAGAGAGAGAGAAAGAGAGAGAGAGAGAGAAGGGAAGACAGAGAGACGGGATTGGAGAGAGGACGAGAGGAGTGATAAGATAAAAATTGGGGTGGAGATTTTTTTGTGGATCATTGTTCAAACAAGTTTTATTATTTTTTATTCTTTAAAATTATTTTTAAAAAGCATATAACCAAATAGGTTTTGTAATATAAAAATTTTTAAAAACATTTTTCTTAAAATTTTTGTCAAAAATTATTTTCAAATACTGTTTTTTGTGATGTAATCTAAATACGCCCTAAATTTCTATCAAATAAATTTATGCTAATGTCAATGTATGTACACTTCACGCGCTTTAAAAGGGTGAGTACTCCCACAACTACACACTAATTCCCAGCGAACAAAAAGGAGGCAGTTTCAGTTAACACCTAGTTTTAACACAAGTACAAACCAACAAAACCCAAACCCAAACCCCAAATCAAACCCAAGAGTACAGTCATTAACCCTAGTCAACACACTTAACCCATGTCTAGTTAACTTCTCTGCCTTGCTTTTAGAGCAGTATTGACTTCCAACCATGACTCTCCCTCACTACAATGCCTTGATATTTTCAATATATCACGATATCCCATTAAATCTTTAATTAGGCTAAATTTATAATAAACCCGAAATAAATAATCAGGTTGATTAGGAAGGAGAATTAGTAAATTGGTTTTTTAATAGCAACCCATTAAAATATTATCTGTATATTTAACGGGGAAAAGTGGATTGCTTTGCTTGGTTTAAGATCTTTGTTGTTTTGCTGGCTTCTGAAGATACAACAGAGTTTCTTCAGATCCGAAGAAAAAGGTAAGAAAATATTATTTGACTAAATATTCAGGTAAAAGTACTAAGCTATAACACTGTTACACTATTATAAATATGTATATACATATATATATATATATATATATATGTATGTATATATGCATGCTGTGTTTGTAAAAACTTTATTGTGGTGATGGGTTTGGACTTTTTGTAGTGATCCAAAAGACACACACAGAGAGAGAGAGAGAGAGAGAGAGGGCATTGAATGAATCTTTTAAGAAATCTTTGTTGCTGTTGTTGTGAATGCATGGTGTGTCGGTTAAGGACTTGTTTGGTTGTTGCTGTTGTTGTTGGTTGTGCTTGAATGGGTCTTTGTTGAGACAAAAAGATGACAAGAGAGTGAAGGAAAAGCAAAATCATCATCAAGTTCTTGATGGGTTTTGAATTTTTTTTCTACTAGGGTTTAGTTTTCGATCAAAGATCCATTTTTTCTGCTAAATTCCGCAGAGATTTTCTTGTTTAGAGTTAGTTACTGATATTTTTGGAGAGAGAGAGAGAGAGCACTTGTGAACTCAAGCGCCATATGTACTGTAAGCATAGAGTTAGGGTTTTTAATTTGGAAGTTAGGGTTGTTCTGCTACAATATTGAATAACAGAGAGCTTCAATTGATAAACTTGGAGAAAATGAGAGTTGTTTTGTCAAATTTCTTGTGACGAGCCCGTAATTTATCGAATTTTCAGTTTCGGGTGTGGATTTTTGTAATTGAAGATCAGCACTGAAGATTTGTTTAAAACTTGAGGTTTTCTTGGGAGAAATTCACAGGAGTCTTCCAACAGAAATAATTTTTCCGGATTTGAAGAACAGTACGAGGCTAGAACATTCTGATTTTCAGCTGTGTTTGGACACATTAATATGCCTTTTCTGGTTTTCTTGGTGTTTCTGAGTAGAGATAAAGAGGTAAGAACTGAAATTTATTGTTTTCTCTGTGTTTTTGTTTGATTCTGTATTGCTATTACTATTATGTTTAAATTAAATTTTCTATTTCGTTACAGCATTTACTGTGAAATGTTGAAGAATTAGGGAAAATCATCTAAAGAACGTGGTTTTTATGCATTTTAGAGTTGTTTGATTGGTGTTGTATAATCGGTCGATTTGACTCGAGATGATTACTTTCATGGAATCAAAAGATAAAATGAAGGAAACTGATAAATGCTTAGACTCTCAATTGTGGCATGCCTGTGCCGGTAGTATGGTACAAATGCCACCGGTGAATTCGAAAGTGTTTTACTTCCCTCAGGGTCACGCAGAGCACTCGTTTGGGAATGTCGATTTTAGGAGTTTCCCTAGGGTTCCGGCATATATTCCTTGTAGAGTTTCCGTTATCAAATTCATGGCGGATCCTGAGACCGATGAGGTTTATGCTAAAACTAGGTTGGTTCCCATTGGTGATAATGAGGTTAGTTTTGATGATGGAATTGTGGGGATGAATGGAGTGGATAACCAAGATAAGCCCACTTCATTCGCAAAGACATTGACACAATCAGATGCGAATAATGGTGGAGGTTTCTCCGTTCCTCGGTATTGTGCAGAGACGATTTTCCCTCGGTTGGATTACTCAGCAGATCCTCCGGTTCAAACCATCCTTGCTAAGGATGTTCATGGTGAGACTTGGAAATTCAGGCATATCTATAGAGGGACACCAAGGCGTCATCTTCTAACGACAGGATGGAGTACTTTTGTGAACCAGAAGAAGCTAGTTGCAGGGGATTCAATTGTGTTTTTAAGGGCAGAGAATGGGGATCTTTGTGTTGGAATCCGGCGGGCAAAGAGGGGAATTGGAGGTGGACCTGAATCATCGTCCGGCTGGAATGTATCTGGTGGGAATTGTGTTGTGCCATATGGAGGGTTTTCGGCATTTCTGAGAGAAGATGAGAACAAATTTATTAGAAATGGTAATGATAGCAGCTCAAGCAGTAATGGGAATTTGGTGGGCAGGGGAAGAGTGAGGGCTGAATCCGTTATTGAAGCTGCAACCCTTGCGGCCAAGGGACAGCCCTTTGAGGTTGTTTACTACCCTCGAGGAAGCACTCCAGAGTTCTGTGTGAAGGCCTCGCTTGTAAAGGCAGCATTGCAAATACGGTGGTGCTCAGGGATGAGGTTCAAAATGGCGTTTGAAACTGAAGATTCTTCACGAATAAGTTGGTTCATGGGTACCATATCCTCTGCTCAAATCTCTGATCCCATTCACTGGCCAGATTCGCCTTGGAGGCTTCTTCAGGTACAATTAATTTGGGCATCTCATTTTAGCTGAAGATCGTGCTTTTGGTTCAGAAACTGTCCATGTATTGATTGCTTCTTATTTGTTTTTAACTTTTGAAAGCTTTTACCCTGGCACAAGTTCTGATATGTTTTGATATCTGGATGTTGCTTGTTATGCTTTACATGCTATTTCAGCATTTTTTTCCGTAGTTAACATAGTTGTGTTGTTTTGAGCATGTTCTGTTCCTGACATGAACTGAAGTTGTGGACTGCTCCTACTGTGTTGCATTGTTTTCAGACTACGAAGAGGTTTACAGTTTCATCCTACCTGTTAATAAAGATAAGCAGTCTCTGGCTGGATATTTCATTGCAAACACACTAATGCAACTTCTGTTGCCTCTCCTTTTGAAAAAAAATGTTGGATGTAATTCTTCTATGACTGCATTAAATACAAAAATTCTGACTTCATGTTTATCTCTTTTCTTCCCCATCTAACTTCAATTTTTTTTTTTGTGGGGGGCGGGGAGGAGTGAGCCATCACCACTAGGCCACTCCCTCATCTCCATCTAATTTCATTTCCAAATTAGACTCAACTATGGTATTTGGTGATCACGTTCTCCTTTCTGAATGATTGGCAAAAGTTCCTCCCTTCCTTTCTTATTTGGAGTAATGTGTTGTAGGTGACGTGGGATGAGCCTGATTTGCTTCAAAATGTGAAACGCGTCAACCCTTGGCTGGTGGAATTAGTATCAAACATGCCCACCATCCATCTCTCCCCCTTTTCGCCTCCTCGGAAGAAGTTGAGACTACCACAACACCCAGATTTCCCACTCGAAAGCCAATTTCCAATGCCCACATTTTCGGGCAACCTCCTTGGGGCCAGCAGCCCCTTCAGTTGTCTTCCTGACAACACTCCTGCTGGCATGCAGGGAGCCAGGCATGCTCATTATGGTTTATCTTTATCGGATCTCCATCTCAATAAAATGCAGTCAGGTCTGTTTCCGGCTGGTTATCCGCCCCTTGATCATACTGTTATACCCATCAGACCCTCAAATAACCCCATCATCCATAGGCCTATCAACATTGAGAATGTTTCTTGCTTGCTAACCATGAGTAATTCTATCCAGACTTCAAAGAAATCTGATAATGGAAAGGCACCCCAGTTCGTACTTTTTGGTCAACCAATACTCACCGAGCAGCAAATCTCTTTAAGCTGCTCTGGTGATACAGTCTCGCCAGTTCGCACTGGCAATAGTTTTTCAGATGGGAATGCAGACAAGATAGCCAACAATTCTGATGGTTCGGGTTCGGGTTCTGGTTCTGGTTCAGCACTTCATCGTCCTGGCATAACAGAGCGCTTATCCTCTGAAGGGCTCCAATGGTACAAAGACCGAGAAGCCGACTCCAACTTAGAAACTGGTCAGTGCAAAGTCTTCATGGAATCGGAGGATGTAGGTCGAACTCTTGACCTTTCATTGCTTGGATCTTATGAAGAACTGTACAGAAAATTGGCTAGCATGTTTGGCATTGAAAGTTCTGAGATGCTGAACCATGTGCTCTATAGAGACGTGACAGGTGCTGTCAAGCAGCTTGGAGATGAACCATTTAGGTGAGGAATCATTTGCCTTTTCTCTTGCGTTTGCTCCTACAATGCTAATGTTCTCTCAAATCTTAAAATGCAAAAAGTGGGTAATGAAACCTATCGATAAGCAGCCTATTTTTTAAGGTTAATTCATTTAAAAGTTTTCCTGTTGCCATTTCAGTGACTTTATGAAAACAGCTAGAAGATTGACAATTCTAACAGATTCAAGCAGCGACAATGTTGGTGTGTAAAGACTAGAGAGAGCTAAATAAGACTCGAATTTCGAATGTACAGCTCGATGTCCTACTGCTTTGTTCCTGACGTCTGACTCTTCTTGACCATGGTGGAGGAATTACCTTCTCGGAGGATTTTCAGTATGCAATCTTTATTTGAAACTTCCTTTGGCGTCGGTTCATTCTGCAGATTTGTTGGTATTTTATTCCCAGAGTTTTGTTCTGACATGTCATAGGACATGGTCTTTTAGCTTAGGCTTCTCAGAATGGATTGTATTCTTCTAAGAAGGTAAGGAGAATTCTATGTTGGAGAGAGACCTTTTGATTTTTATGCGTACAAGAAAACATGTTTTTTTCTTCTTGGTTATCTTTTTTTTGTTGGTAGAAATGTCGATGGTTGCCAAAAATTCCATCAATCTCCTCTCAGCGCGGCTAATTTTTCAATTCAGAGAGAATGCATAACATTCAGAGTCAAAGGGCTTGCTCTAAATGTATAGAAACTCAGAAAGGGTTCTTTGAATCTTTAGGACTTCTTATTCAAATGTAATTATTACAGCAAAAGAAAGACAATATATATTCATACCAAACATTTCAAGACGACAGGATTCACCTGCACTGAAGAAAACATTTATTCAAAGGTCCAACAGTTACCACCCCCAAAACAAAACAAAAATAAAAATAATTCATATTTATGCTAAATTGACTTGTTAATTTTCTTTAGGGCATGTTGTTACAATAAGACAACAACAGATTGTCAAAAGATCACCAAGAGAGATTCTTGGCAAATAATCAGACACCATGTGTATGTCGTCGTAGGTCAAATAGTACGCTGAAGATCAGTTCATTATATTATATCTCAATTTCTTTTGAAGATATATCACCCGACACGAATTCAAATAAAACATATATAGTCTATATAGTTGAACTTCTCACTGATAGGTTGATTTATAATTGAGAAAAAATTTAAAAGGGACAGGACAGTATTGAAATGAATTCAAATCTGAGTTTAGGTTGAGGCAAAAGTCACTTAGTAGACAAATTTTTAGTTTTCCTTCAAATATTGAAATGTAAATGTCCTATTCTAGAGCCGCAAGTGTTGGGCAATTGAAACAATTAGTTAATCAGATATATTAATTACTTAAGTATTGGGATTACAACAAAATATAAAATACTCCTCAAATTCAGCAGAGAGAGGGAGAGAGCGAAAATGTAGTTTGCTTTGCTTATGCTGATGTTGAGTTTGCGTAACTCTTCTTGACTTTGTGTTTGCTGCTGTTCTGTCTCTCTCTCTCTCTCTCTCTCTCATAAAAAAACGCCGCAACTAATGTAACTCTAGTTAGCTGACGCTACCACACGTGAACCTATTAATGTTGACCCCATGGTTCGTCCCATCTGAGGTTTTCCACTCCCACGTATGGGTCTTATTTTAGGTAATTCTATGATACTTCAAAAAAAATTAATTTTATAATATTGAAAGTTATTATTTTTTAAAATCAAGTTATATTTTTTAAAGATGAAGTTATAACTGTTTTAAAATAATTTTATGATCAATCATGAAATATTATGATCAATCATAAATATTCTCAATTAATTATAATTTCACCTTTAAAAATATAACTTAATCTAAAAAAATAATAATTTTATCGTTAAAAGTTATAATTTTTAACAGCATAGTCTGTCTGATTTTACAAATACAAAATTGTTGTTTTACAAATACAATATTGTTGTTATGAGAGAGAGAGAGAGAGAGTTTGTTTACTTTATTAATCAGTTTGCTTACCTGCCCAGTACGACCCTGTCGCGGTCACGCGTCTCAATCTCAAGTATTACCATTTTGCCTCAAATATTTCTAACTTTTCTCTCAAACTGTTTTCTCTGTAGATTTTAAAACCATGAATTTAACTTAAAAATGAGGTAGAATCAAAATGGGTCTTAAACTCGACAAACATTGGCTTTTGTCTCCGTAAATACTTCTTGCAAGACTCGAACGCTAGATCTTTTTGTTAGAAAGCGCGGAGGAGATACGTGGAGGAGACCAAACGATTAGGAGAGAGTCAGTTAGAGTCTAGACGTGACGTGACGGTAAAGAGAAGTGAGACTCTAAGAAGCTCGGAAAATAAGGAGGTGTGACATTATGAATCGCTAGTTGGAGGTGGTTTGGTGCGTGACCTAATATTTTAGGCAGAGAGACCATGATTACAATCATGGCCGGGACAAATGACGTCAATGGTTAGAGGTCATCTTCTATAAATACCGAAGGCATGACTACAGGGAAAAGATCCTCAATCAACACAACAAATCTACACAGAGCCAACCTCTGGTTTATACTTAGTTTTGCTTAGTTTATTTCTCTGCAAGTCCACTTTGGATTGTAATTCATCACTTCATTGATTTTTTTCCTTCAGTTAATGCTAAATTCAGTATTCCTTTTTTTTTTTTTTTTTGCATTAAGTATTTGTTGTTATCTTTACATATGAGTAGCCTTTCTATATTCCAGCCGTCTATGTTGTCAATAGGAAATTATTTAAGTCCTTGATCACCAAGACATAGAAAAGAGTTCAGAGGTAACCTTACGCTTCGCTTCAATCGTCTGAAAAATTACGATTTAAGAATCTCACGCCAATTCGAAGAGGTATGGTCGCACATGTTTGGATTTTAAGTCTGTTTGAACTTTTGCACTCCCGCAATTCGAAAATACACTAAATATATTTTTTGGCACGCCCGATGGAACTCTAGGCATTAGATGGCTAAAACTCACAGAAAGGCCAAAAAAATTGAGATTCTAACTTAGAGTCGGAGGCCTCTATTAAGGCCTTGTCATAAGAGGTTTCGCAGTAGGTCTTCGGGTTCATCAATGGCTTGAGAGATTTGATAAGAGAGGAATTTGGTCGCACCAGACAAGCTTTGGAGCGGCTTTTCGACAAATTTCAACCGCCCTAGGGGTGCCAGGTTGCCGCAGCTTCCCCTAGTGCAACCAGAAACATCACAGCCCATGCTTCCTTTGTATTTACCTCCCCCTAGGGCACAGCAGGCCAGGAATGGCCCTTGGATGCATAATAACTCTCTATTCCAAGATGAGGTGGTCCCTGTACTCGAGTTCGGGGGACAAATGAGGCAGCTGACAATTGTTATTCCTCTAGCGGCGCCCCAAGTGGTCATGAATAGAGACCAGCTGGACGAAATCATATAGGAGCATGTCGGCCCGACTATGAGGCGGGTTACAAGGCTGGCATACCAAAAACCCTATCTAGATTAGGTTGACAGAGAATATGGATAGCCTTGGGGGTACAAGGTCTTAGTGTTTGGTACTTTCTCTAGGGAGGATGGTCAGTCGTTTGTGGATCACATTGGCCACTTCATCGTGTAGTGAGGTGAGGCGAGGGCAAACGAGTTTCTAAAGCTAAGGTTATTTGTTAATTTCCTTATTGGGACGACCTTTAGATGGTACATTGACCTTCCACCAAACTCTGTGTTTAGCTAGTAACAACTAGAAGATAAGTTTCACGCACAGGTTTATTGTACTGAGCCAGATGACAGGAGAGATCACAGAGCAGTACATTGCACAATTCAAGAAGGCCAAGAATAGGTGTCAATTGGCCTAGCCCGAGATGGATTACGTGCGCATTGCGCAGAACGACCTCAAATTTGAGCTTCGTAAGAAGTTTGAAGGAATGTAATTCAATGACTTGTTTGAGTTGGCGACGCGAGCTACGTATTATGAGCAGATTCTGCGGAAGGAGTTGGACCGCATAAACACGTCCGAGGGTACATACTACTGGGACTCTTATACAGAGGTATTCATGGTCGAACCAGACTAAGAGTTGGAAGTAAACATGGTATAGATTGTGGCCAGACGGCTACATGTGTGCAAGGCCTTATCCAGGGCCTCTAAAGATCAGGCACAATCCTTGATGAGCGTCGATAAAGGATCCGATGACAACAACTAGAAGTACGACTTTGACATTGGTAAGGCCGATCAGATTTTTGATCACTTTTTGGTTAAAGACACGATCAAGCTATTGTATGGTCACAAGATTCCCCCGACCACAGTGTTAAAGGGCAAGTGTTATAACTTTAAGATTTCTTCACCCAAGCGTAGGTTATCGCGAAGTAATAAACTCAAAAGTCCAAGGTCGTACCACAAGAAATTGGTAGAGTTTGAGACACAGAAAAAAATAAAATAGCTTTTGAAAAGATTTGAGAGATAAAATTTGGGATAACAGTAAAGTTTAAGTGTGAAACAATAATTGGGAATACTAAAGCATCAAGGATCCTATTCTAATTCTATACAATATCTAACAATGACCTAGTTTTCAAACTCAATTAAAAATCAGCTCATAAATGATCTTAATCGGAAGATTTAACAGTGATAATGAAGAAAACAAATCTAAATTATAATTAAGCAAATCCCAAACATTCATCATGTCCGAACTCAACAATGAATCAAGGTTTCCAACAAAGAAATCTTCCTTTAAATCAGAAATCAATTATGTTAATGAGACTCCAACTAATTAATCCATGCATGAAACTCTAGTTATTTGACTTGTAGGGAATTTAAAGCATTCATTGTACGTGACAAGATAAAATAATAAATTTTACAAAGCAAAAACTTTATCAACAAATAAGAATTAATTAACAAAATAATTCATACATTGAAGAACATCGGTTCAAAAATAAATGTCGTACTTCATTGGAACAATCACCCCTAACTTTAGTTGGAGAATTAGAAAGACATAAAAAAAAAAATACAGCAAAAACTAGAGAGGAGGAAGGCTAGGCCAGAGGTCTCTCCTAAAATAAGGTAATGGAGTATTTATACTCAATTTAGGCAATAAAAACCTAGTTTAGGTCAACAAGAAGTTGGCAGGTAAAAGGGACCTTGAGTCCGGATGGCAAAAACACGCGTTCGGACACATGAAAGCATCCAGCATTTTCTCCTAGCCGCATCTGGACGTGCGTTTCCTCCGCCCGGACGCCCCTATTCCTCTGGAAATTCTTCTTTTCTTCTTTCCTTTTCATCCATTCAAGTGATTCTCTTCCATCCGAATGGCTTTCTTTGCGTCCAAACACTTTATTCTTTCTGTCTTGGCATGATTTCTTCATTCCAAAACTTCCAAGGCCCTTCCTCCTTGCACGAGTGTCTCCTATCATCATCAATTAAGCCTTTTTACCTTCAAAACCAATGAATCTCTGAATAAAAGTTATAATCCACAAAATAATACAAGCAATCACAGTTAACCTCCTATTTAATGAAATTAGCCTAAAGATAATATGGGTTGAGCGAAATGCGGCAAAAGCAAGGAAAATCCATGGACCGAACCCATAATCTCCACCCAAGCACACTGGATTGCCCAACCTTATGCCTCCAAAAAGGTACTATTCTCTAGTAGATGTGCATATTTCGCGACTAATCAACAAGACATATTTCAAATGACACAACTTGTGGAGTCATTCTAATAATTAACTACGTGGTCTTCCACAATACCATCCAGGATAACTTAGTCAAAAGCTAGTTGATGTCCGACGACAAGAGCAAGCTAGAAATGGGGTTTGGCAAAGATCATTTCCAGAAGATAGCAACCATCAATATGGTGGAGGTGGGTCAATCCAAAACCTCGTGCAAGAAGGTAGACTTGGGAAAGGATAGGCGAGAAGCCTAGTGGTGAGAAGGATACCACTCCTTAATACGAATCCCCAGAGGAGGATTCATATAGCAAGTCTGAAATTTTGCACAAAGTACAGGCTCATCTTGAGATGGTAAAGCTGGGCTTGTGCCCCCGATGTAAGGCTTATTATTGGCTTATTCCTGAGGAGGAAGAGGTAGAAAAGGCAGGGCAAGATATCGTGGAAGAGGTGGCATTACAAAGGTACTATCTGGGAGAGGCCAAGTGAGTGGCCTTTGTCGAGGAGGGATCACAAAGATAGGCCTAGCAAGTTCATGAGGCCAAGTTACAAGGACCAAGATAGGGAATTATCGAAGCCGCTATGAAGCTGGCCCGTGCCAAGACATAAGGAGTTCACCACAAGGCTAACCCTTAACTAGCCAATCCGGGCTGAGGGTTATCATGACTAAACCAAGATGATCAAGCCAACAGAGCCCCTCGAAGGCCATTCATATGTAGTTCAGCGCCCTAAGTTCCCACAGTAACATCAGCCATGACCAATGTCTAGGACGCAGAAAAGAAGGTGGCAACACATTCAAGTGGATCTACACAAGTGGGAAGAGGAACAAGAGATACAAGAGTAGGATAGCGTGGAGGCTTACCGCCAGTGATTACTGAAGTCGGAGGTGGTCAGGCCGAGACGGGGTGTTTCCCCGCCTCCATAGCGAGCAATGGCTCCAAGAAAGGCCACAATTGCTGAGAAAAGGAAGAAGAAAATGAAGCCAAAACCTTCGCCAAATGAAGATATCGAGGAAAAAATGGTTCAGAAGATGGTGGAACATGTAAAACCTACACTAAACATCCCTATGAAAACATGCAAATGAGGGAAGAAAGAAGACTCCGCCGATGACGATGACAGTGATGGCAACAACTCCATTTAGTTCGGAACTCTAGGATGTTCAGTTTTTGTCAGTACATTGGGACTCTTGCTTACGTCCTTCAAAACTTCTGGCGGGCAATCATCATCTCTGGAAGGAGACGTCGAGGAAGCCGAAGCTCAGGGTTCAATGTTCGCGTACCAAATGACGTATGTGGTAGATGGCCAACTAGGTCAAGTTTATGAAGTTAATGTGCCCTAGAAACTTAAGGATACAAGCCAGATTATGGTCAATAGAATGATGGAATGGTTGTTTGAGAAACTCACACGGCCTATGACTTAACATTTGAAGCCAATATACATTTAGGCTCATTTGGAAGGCAGGTCTTTCAATCAAGTACTAGTAGAAAATGATGCGACTGTCAATATATTACCCATCACTACTATGAGGAAGCTAGGAAAGAAAGAAGACGACCTGGTCCACATGGAGCTAACCATGAGTAGGTTCACGGGTGGTGTCAACAAGACAATAGGTGTCTTACCCATTGAGCTGGCTATAAGAACCAAGGTTAGCATCACACCATTTTTTATTGTCGACATTATGACCTCTTATAATGCACTGTTAGGTCGGGATTGGATCCACCTGAGTGAGTGCATTCCATCAGCATTTCACTAGCAGTTGATTTTATGCAATTTGGAGAATTTGAAAATAGTGGCCCTAAAAAACACCCCTTTCATAGTAGACATCCATATGGACAACGCCCGGCTATACGATGAAGGAATCGGGCCATTGAAATTCCAGGGGAAAGATAAATATGGAAGCCCCAAAAAGTGTTATTTCAAATTGACTTGAAGCACTCAGTGATCCGCCAAGTGGAGGATGAAGTCCTTCGGCCAACAAACGTGACAAGGCCAAACGACGTGAAAGTGGCTAAAAAAGTGGTTGATGATGGAGGTTCACTACAATAAATAGAAGAAGCAAGTCGTAAGTTCCTCTGTTGCTAGAATCATAGTATATCTAGCAGAAAATAGGACCGCAATCGACGGGGTACCATCAACATGGTAGATTGTGAAAACGTGGAGGCCTTCACCTCTAGGGAATTCATAGAGCAAGATGACCTTATTGAGGTTTAGGACCCCTTTCTTGAATTCAACCTTAGGGGGCCAAATGATTATAGATCCACTTTCATCAACAAGCTGCTCGAGCCAAGTTTCTAAACACGACTCATACAACTATTGAAGCAGTATTGAGACTATTTTGCCTGGAATTATAAGGAATGTCAGGCTTAAGTATAGATTTAGTTTAGCATCGGTTTCCCATCAGGGATGGATATAGGTCAGTCAAGCAGACACCAAGGTTGATGTCTCGAGAAGTGACCCTGCTGGTTAATGAGGAGATTGAGTGTTATTGTAGGCTAAGTGCACACGAGTGGCGCGATGTGTGGAATGGGTTTTTGATGTTATGCTAATCAAGAAAAAAAAAAAGGCAAGACCAGGGTGTTGTGACTACCGAAATCTTAACATGGCAACCCCGAAGGTTGAATACTGATTAACCATCAAAAGTGTTATTTTATTATATTTAAAGATCAGTTAATTTCATATTATTTGTGATTAAATGTGTTAAATTCTTTGATTTTCTAGTTTGATACTTTTTCTAGTTGTTTGGTTTATTTTGCAGGTAAATTGGTTGATTTAAAATAATAATGGATAAGACAAATGAAGCAATCACTAGAGGAAGAATCATAATTGATAAGGATTGAAGCGTCAAGATTGAGATAGGAAGACTTGAAGATAAATCAGCATTTTAATCCTTACAAGAGTCCAAGTTTGAAAAAAACTCATTTAAAGTTGGATTGAGAAGATATCCTAGAAGATAAGGATTTGACACGTCTTTAGTATTTTGGTCATAACTTTTGACTCCTACATCGTATTGACATGATTTTTATGGGGTTTGAAATTATATTTCAAGGGCTACAAAAGTGTATTTCAGGCCAATTTCGTGATTCAGCCTCTAAATATGCGAAATTCAAACTTGAAGTCTAGATATATTTTGTACCCGCGGCCCCCAAGATTTTATACATGGGATTTAAACTTAAAAGACTTCTTTTGGAAAAGAATTCTTCACAAGCCAACCTTATATCTTCTACCTATATCTAGGACTTATTTTAGTATAAATAATGGCTCTCACCTATTGAGAGGGGAGGATTTGGAAGATTATTATCCTCTCCCCATCTTTTCTTTTCTAGCTTTTGTTTTAGTTCTATGGCTTGCTAAAAGCTCAACTAAAGATAGAGGAGATACTTGCAATGAAGCACGGTACTTATTATTGATTCAATGTTCTTTTTAATGCATGATTTATTCTTTTAATTTAATTATTGTCTTTTAGTAAAGTTTTGCTCTGTATAATTTTTTGATTCGTTGTGCCACGTACATCGAATTCTTGAGATTCCCTACGAGTCAAATAACTGGTTATTCCATGCTTGAATTAATTAATTAGAATTTCTCATAAGATATTTGATTTATTATTTGCAATAAAATAAGATTTACCTGTTAGAAAGCTTGATTTATCCTAGATTCCGAGCACGGTGAATGCTTGTAATCTACAAGTAAATTCTTATATTTATTCAATTAATTCATTAATTATAACTTTTAATGTTTTCATATTATCACCGCTAAATATTCCTATTGGGATCACTTCTCAGTTGATTCTCAATTGAGTTCAAAAACTGGATCATTAATAATTATTGTGTGGATTTGAAAGGATATCCCCGATACTTTAGTATTTCAATTATTGTTTTAAAATCAAATTTATTGTTTTCTAATTTCAAAATATCTACAACAATTTTTTCAAAATAATTTTCTTTTATTTTTCTTTGTGTTCTAAGTTTTTCTCAATTCTCTGTGGTTTGACCTCAGATTCTCAAGAAATTTATTACTTCGCACAACCTGCACTTGAGTGATCAATTCTAAAGTTGTAGCAAGTTTTTGGTGCCGTGGCCGGGGAATTGTTTGAAGACAAGGAACGCACCACCATCTATTGAGGTTTGCTAGATTTGAGATTCGTCATAGATCTGGTAATCTCATCCCTTATTTTTTTTATTTTTCCTTAGGTTAAATTTTTATAATTTTTATTTTTATGCTTTTAGATTATTCTAATGAGGTGTCAAGTTTTTCTCCTATGGAGAAACTTTGTGTGATTTGTGATGTGTTTGGGCATTCCACTGAGGTGTGCCCTTTAATTCCAACTGCTCGACAGTTTTTGAGGAATGAATCAATTGTACTACCTAATTCTTCTCAACCTTACCTCGACCATTGTTTTGAAACTTTTTATCCCGATTTTGGTTGGGGGAATGAACATTATCAGTTACTGATATATGCTACATCACTACAAGACCCTCCCCAATATCCACCTTACCATGACCCACAAGAAAAGAATTTGGAAGACATTTTTTGTGAATTTATGCAAAGCCAACTAGCTTTCAATGTCCAAATAAGCCAAGATATTGAAAGCCAACTAGCTTTACATGCCCAAATAAGCCAAGATATTGAAGAGATAAAAGACATGCTCAATATATTGATACAAGAACAAGAGATTGAGAATAGTCAATGTAGTGAGAGTGATTCTTTTCCTGAACTACAAACTGATGATGAATCCATTAATATTCTTGATAGTGAAGAATTAAGTGACATTATTATTCTACAAGAGGCTAATGAGCCCAAAGACCTTTCATTATCAACAAGTAGTAATGAGATTCATATATCAAAGTTTGGTGGGGATATGAAAGTTGAGTTGAGTGCTACAATTAATAAAGATTTATTTTATATCTCATTATTAGATTTGCATAAAAATGTATATCTCTCTCTTTTCTTGCATGTTCCAAGGATATATTGGTTATATGAATGGATAGTTCGATTAAAGGAGTTACTTTGACACCATATTTTTAAGCTAGTAAAATTGAATGGTCGCATATTCAAATCTGACTTTAAGTCGGATTGAGCGTGAGCTTTTATTTTTATTTGTACATAGTAGTTATATTTTATTTTTTAATTTTAGTTTATTTTCTGTTTGTTTCAATTTATAGTTTCCCTTTTTTGTTGAGTCTTTTATTTTTAGGTTTTAGAGTTGTTGCGGCACTAGGTATTCTTACTCATTTGATCTTTATTCATTATTTTTATTAAGCATTAAGGTATTTATTTTTACATTAAGGACAATGTTGAATTTAGGTTGGGGGATGTGAATGTATTTTTTGTTATGATAATTTCTAGTTTATTTACGTTGGTAAAAAATCAAAAATATAAAAAAATTTGTTTTGGTTATTAAATATCTAAATAACATTTTTATGCATAATTTGACATCACAATATGGGAATAATTTGCTTAACTTTAAATTTACAACTGTTTAAGTATCACATAAAACTTTATTCTATATTTTTGTATCTCATATCATGTTCTTATAAAAACTCACAATTTGTGCACTTTAGACTTTACCAAATTGAAAATTTGTTAGGTATTTTACCCTGAGAACTTGAAACATATAATGGAGATGCATAAAAACCTAGTGATTTTTTATCCAATCTTCCTTGGAGTGTTATTTACATTTACTCAATAAATAATATTTTTATTCAACTAATCTCCTTCAATGGTCTCATTATTTTTGTTTTGGTCAACACCAAAATTATGAATGATTTAAATTATTTGCATGGGAAGTATGTTATCAAAAGTTCTTGAGATATGATTTTAGGTCATCTTTGATATTATTTGAGCTTAAGCCTTATTCTTTGAATATTATTATCCCTAGAAGCCGTGATTGAGCCTTTGAAGCAAAAATTTATTTCTTATACCAAACATATAATAACCAAGCCAATGAAAAAAAATAATATCTTTTACCCTTGGTTATCCCGAGATTTAGTTTTTATTGTTTATGTAATTTGGGAGATGTTAGTTGAAAAAAGATGATCAAAAGAAAAAAAAAAGTGTTACATACTTGTGCATATCTGCATTAGATGTCTTGCTGAAAAAAAAGTAAAAAAAATATTGAAAAAAAGGAATGACAATATGTCTAGCTGTGAAAAAAATAGATTGAAAAAAAAAAGAAAAAAATAGCAAGCATGGTTTTGAAAAAAAATGAGCAAGTGTTGTAAATTGTGCTTCTAAAGGGTGAAGAATGAAAGGCTATGAAAAAAAATTTAGTTGTGTAATGTAAATGTTCTCTCGGGATAGTCTTTTGAATTCCTGAATATCCTTCGTTTCAAAACCCTAATCCCAATGCCCCATTACAACTTTAGATAGAGACATATCTGATCTCAAGAGTTTATTGGTGGATGCATAACTTGTGTGAATAAGGAAAAAAATGGTGATTATTTATTTATTGTGTGTTGATTTCCTTTCATGAGATTATGTCAAATCCTTTTTTTTTTTTGGATTACAATTATTTTAATAGACATGTGAGCATTATTTTGTTTTGACTTAAATATGTTCTTCTCACATGTAATATTTGAGGGAATAGTCGCTATAATCTGAGAGAATCTTTTATGAGTGAATTATCTAGTGAGATTTGGCATTGAGACGAATAATTGATAGTTGTAGAGGTGATTACCGGATAAGTTATTAACTTGATATAGTTAATTCACACTACATATGAGTTTATATGAGAATATGATAAGTGCATACATTTATATAGCGTAGAGTTCTATATTTTGCTTTGCATGAGCTTATAAAAAAGTTTGCATCTTAGAATTTTTATATTGTGGTAGCAATTTGTGTTATAAAATTATTATTCAGATATTTGATTACAGGTTGATGTTTGTGGGAAGTCTCAGAGATTATTGAATTCTCTGGCAGTGTGTAGGTGAAAGATGGTAGAAACATTGGAGGATTTTGATCTATTGGTAGAAAAACAGGAAGATTGATTGTATTTATTTAATCTTGTGGCTCAACCTGTTCTTCGAAAAAGGATTGTAGAGTCACGACAATAGTATCAACAATTGGAGGTGATTCGGAGTCGGTTGGAGAAAGGTGAGATGGTTGATAATTGGTCACTACATAATGATGAAGTACAATTTCAGGAGATATTATGTATATCGGAGGATGCCCAATTGAAGGAGGAGGTTATGGAAGAGAGCCAACGTTTTAGGTTTACCATTCATCCGGGTAGTACCAAGATGTACTGGGATATGAGACGCTAATACTGGTGGAAAGGGATGAAGCGAGACATATCTAAGTGCATAGCCAAGTGTGCGGTGTGTCAGCAAGTAAAGATTGAACATCAGAGGCTCGGTGGATTACTACAATCTTTACGAATTTCGAAGTAGAAGTGGGATCATATTACAATGGACTTCGTGTCAGGCTTGCCACGGACCACTAAAGGGCATAATGTGATTTGGGTGATTGTGGATAGGCTCACTAAGACAACGCATTTCTTACCTATAAAGACAAGTGATTTATTGGTGACTTTGAGTCACTTGTATATTCGTGAGATAATTAGGCTTCATGGAGTGCCTTTATCCATTGTGTCGGATTGTGACAGTAGATTTTTGGCTCAATTTTGGCAAAGTCTATAGAAATATTTGGGAACGGATTGCACTTTAGTATTGCCTTTCATCCTTAAACAGATGGATAACCCGAGCAAGTGATTCATGGAGTGAGCATCTACCATTAGTAGAGTTTGCTTGCAACAATAGTTATCAGGCTAGTGCTTCAACTTCAAAAGTGTAAACCCAAGCGCAGGTTGAGCAGAGTAATATAATCTCGGAAGTCCGAGGTCGATCCCACGAGGAATTGTAACAAGGAACAATCACACAAACAACAAAAGTAATTTGAACGGAAAAGGATTTGTTTAGAAAGTTGTTGATTGGAGAAAAGTGATTTTTGGTAATTAAAACAGTAATAAATAAAATACTAGAGCACCAGGTACTCCCTCTCAACTTCATACAATAATAGTTAAAGACTCAAAGCTTGACTTGAAAGAGGAATTAAATGTCAGTTAAACCAATTAACAAATCAAGTGATAAATCAAATGGTTATAATCAAAAGACTACCAGGAACCTGAATAATCATTCAATCATATTATTTTATGAAATAATGTTAATCCTTCCAGCATGGAATAACCAGTGATTTACACGCAGGGAAAATCAAGCAATTGATGTACGTGGCACAACAACTCAAGAATTTATACAGCATAAACATTTTGCTAAAATATTAGGGATTAAATTAACACATTAACATAAATCCTTAAGTACAAGAGTCAATAACAATACCGTACTCCGTCGAGAGGTTTTCCCCTAGCCCTAGCTTAGCCTTCTAGCCAGACATGATAAAAGGATCTCAAAACAGATTAATGAAAATAGAACTCTCCTTTTCAAGGTCCTAGGTTTGTATTTATAATTCCAAAGAGATTGCATCCCATTAGGATTCTAAATTCGGCAGCAGAAACTTGACACGCGTCCGGACGCACCTCTCAGAACCGTCCGGACGCAACTTCCAGAATGGTCCTTTCTCCGTTTATCAACTTTCTGCCAATCGCGTCCGGACGCGTACTCTTCTTCCGTCCGGACGCGTGTTCCAGTGTGATCCGTCCTGAGCTATGCTTCATCTTTCCATAATTTGACCCCAAAACTATGCTTTTGACCTGCAAATTATCACAAATCAACATTTAATAGCATAACACCCAATCTTGGATAAACTCTTATATTTATCACACTTTTACAATTAAAATATCAATCTTTCCTAATAATAATTGTGATTATTTGGCCTTAATCACACCCCCCCACTTAGATCTTGCTAGTCCCTAGCAAGACAAATATCAATAGATACAACCACTGATTTTAGGAAACAAAATAAAATGCAATAAAACAAAACCACTTTCGTAGGACTCACGATTGCATTTAACCTATGCAACAAGCCTTTAAACCCCTAGGTTTCCCTAGTGGACGAGTATAGTCTCGTGAGGGTTTCCAGAGATGATACCCACAAACATCACCCTTTGATCAAACATCTGAATAACAAATTTATAATATAAATTGTCACCACACTATTGAAATTCAAAGACACAACTTTCTATAAGCACACGCAAAACATAATATAAAACTATGCGCTATATAACTGTATGCACTTATCATATTCTCATATAAACTCGTGTGTAGTGTGAGTTAACTATACCAAGTCAGCAATTTATCCAATAATCACCTCTACAACTATCAACTATTCGTCTCAATGTCAAATCTCACAAGATAATTCACTCATAAAATATTCTCTCAGATTATAGTGACTATTCTCTCAAATATCACATGTGAGAAGAAGATATTTAAGTCAAGACAAAATAATGCTCACATGTCTATTAAAATAATTGTAATCCAAAAGAAAAGAATTTGACATAATCTCATGAAAGGAAATCAACTCACAATAAACAAATAATCAATATTCTCTTCCTTATTCCCACAAGTCATGCATCATCAATACACTCTTGAGATCAGATAGGACTTTATTTAAGGTTGTAATGGGGCCTTGGGATTAAGGTTTTGAAACGAAGGGTATACAGGAATTCAAAAGACTATCCCGAGAGAACATGTACATTACACAACCAAACTTCTTTCCATAGTCTTTCACTCTTCATCCTTTAGAAGCACAATTTACATCACTTGCTCATATAAATTTTTTTTTTTTTTTTTTTTTTTTCAAACACATGCTTGCTATTTTTTTCTCTTTTTTTTTTTTTTTCACAGCTAGACATATTGTCTTTCTTTTTTTTTTTTTCTTAACCAACATCTCCCAAATTACATAAACAATAAAAGTTCAATCTCAGGATAACCAAGGGTAAAAGATATTATTTTTTTCATTGGCTTGGTTATTATATGTTGGGTATAAGAAATAAAATTTTGCTTTAAGGGCTCAATCATGGCTTCTAGGGATAATAATATTCAAAGAATAAGGTTTAGGCTCAAATAATGACAAAGATGGCCTAAAATCATATCTCAAGAGCTTTTAATAACACACTTCTTATGTAAATAATTCAAAGTCAAGCAATCATTCACAATATTGGTGTTAACCAAAACAAAAATAATGAGACTATTGAAGGAGATTAGCTGAAAAAATATTTTTTTTTATTGAGTAAATGTAAATACCCCTCCAAGAAAGATTGGAACAAAACTCACTAGGGTTTTTATGCATCTCCACTATATGTTTCAAGTTCTCAAAGTAAAATACCTAACAAATTTTCAACTTGGTAAAGTCTAAAGTGCACAAATTATGAGTTTTTATAAGATCATGATATGAAATACAAAAATATAGAATAAAGTTCTATGTAATGCTTAAACAGTTACAAATTTAAAGTTAAGCAAATTATTTCTATTATGTGGTATCAATTTATTCATAACAATGTTATGTAGATATTTAATAACACACCAAACAGAATATGCATTTTATATAATAAGAATTTGAGTACAATGCATATTCAAAAGATAAAAGAAATCAAGCCTAACAAAAGTTACCCAAAATAGGCTTTGATCTCACAAATATAGTAAAGGAAATAAAAGAAACAACTTTCAAACACCGGGACCTAGAAGAAATATCCTAAGATAAGGGGCCTGCCTGACTCTGAGAACTCTGCCCTAGCCCCCTCATCTGCGCCCTCAACTCTCTCATCTCCTTCCTCATCTCTCTCTGCCCTCTCAGCAGCTCAAACAAAATCTGTCTGTCAGTCCTGGGATCAGTGTCCTCATCCACTGGTATCTCAAAGTCCTCATCAATATTGAGGAACTGATCCCAATCCTCTACCGGCACATCCCCTTCTGGTGGTGCTCCTTGCTCATGACCTGGACCCCTCTCCCCTGCCACTGGCCTGACTACACTCTGACTTTTCAAAAGGGTACCAGAGTTGAGTGCCACCACTTTCTTTGCCCGTTCCATAGTGGCATCAATCACCACTCATGCTTGCTCGCACAGGGCAGTAGCCAAACCAGCAAACGGGATAGATGGTTTTTTCGGGTCAACAATGGCTCTCCGCATTTCAGACAAAATGAGTGAGGAGAGGTCTATAGTCTTGCCAGTACCTATGGCATAAAGGAGTCTGGCTCGGTCAAGATAAATGTGGTTGTTTCTCAACAATGGGAAAATATTTGATACCGAAATTAAATTGAGAATTTTGTACTTGTTGGTCAAATCTCCCTGCTGAAGAAACTTCACATTATCTGTCCAAACAAAGTCCGGGTCTCCAAGTAGCTCCTTTCCCACCTCATCTCCAGCATAATTTTGTGGGTATTCCGGGTTGACCACCCGATCCTGACTCATTCCAACTAGCCTTGCTATGGCTGTGGCATCTACCCTTATATTCTTTCCCCGGACATAAGTTGTGATGACTCCATCCCCGCAGTCATTGGCATTGCTGTAAAATTCTCTAGCTAGGATGGGGATGCATAGCCACTCCTTCCCCATAAAACCTGCCCACCTCCTAGATGTTATCAACTCCTGAACCCCCAATCTGGCAAAGTCTTCATGCTCAACTCTCCTCTCACAAACAATGGGTTTTGTTGCATAGTACTTGAAAAATCTCACTCTCTCCTCCAAAATCTGGAAGCGGACTGGATCAAAAGTGGTGTCCTCCTCCTCCTGAGTGTTTACTCGGGGTCTCTTCGAACTAGAGGCTCTAGGTGGTGCCATGGCAAAATGTGAGGAAAGGTAGATATAAAGGAGGAAGGAATGTATTTTGGTTTGGAAGAGTGTGGTACAAGAAATTCTGACCGGGCAGTCGGTATTTATAATTTTTCCCACGCGTCCGGACGCATGGGGTTAAACCGTCCGGACGCGTCTCAACTGCCGCCTTAATTAGCCTTAATAATCACGCATCCGGACGCACCTCTCTCAACCGTCCGGACGCGTACTATGAATTTCAAACGGTTGGCTTTCCCGTCCGGACGCATAGCAAATTACCGTCCGGACGCGTTTTCCAGTGAGTTCAGACTCGTTGGTTCCGTCCGGACGCAACTTCCAGTAGGTTATGCTCTTTATTCATGCGTCCGGACGCGTGTTCCAGTGAGTTGTTTTTTCCTATACTTAGAAAAATTTTCATATTTACCTCCCAAATGGCTCCATTCTACTCATAAAAAATTCCTAAGTCCCTAAAAAAAAAAAAAAAACTACTTGACTATCTAAAAAAAACAAAACAATAAACACACAGTTGCATGTGCACAAAGCTCAAATTCAAAATCCACACAAATTCAAAATCCAGTATACTTTGTTTTATCAAGTAAATGCTCCACCCCCCCACTCAAAAGTTTGCATTGTCCTCAATGTAACAACACGCAATGTAATATTAAATAAGGGTGACGAAGACATACCGGATGCTCGGATAATGTGCTCATGTATCTGTGAAAAAATAAACAAAAACAAAAGAGTAACACTAATATACATAACTGTACAGAAAATGGTTAGAGATGGATCATTCATAGTGGGGATCCACCAATTCGATGGATTCCACTTCCACAATACCCTCCTCCAAGAATGGTTTCAATCTTTGCCCATTAACCTTAAACATGTTCCCATTACTTGGGTTTTCAATCTCCACTGTTCCATATGGGAATACTTCCTTGACAACGTACGGACCACTCCATCTAGTCCGAAGCTTTCCCTTAAAGATGTGAAGCCTAGAATTATAAAGAAGAACTTTCTGTGCAGGTGTAAAGGTTTTACGCACAATATTCTTATCATGAAACACCTTCATGCGTTCTTTACTGATTCTAGAGTTCTCATATGCCTCATTCCGGATCTCATCAAGCTCATTTAACTGTAATTTCCGTGCGGTGCCAGCTTGGTCAAAACTAAAGTTGAACATTTTAATGGCCCAATATGCTTTATGCTCTACTTCCACAGGCAAGTGACAAGCTTTTCCATAAATCAATCTATACGGAGACATACCAATCGGGGATTTATATGCAGTTCGGTATGCCCATAATGCATCAATTAGTCATAACGACCAATCTTTACGATCTGGGTTCACCGTTTTTTCCAAAATGTAAGAAATTTCCCGATTGGCAAGCTCTACTTGACCATTTGTCTGTGGGTGATAGGGAGTTGCAACTTTATGTGTTACACCATATTTTTTCATCAAATTCTCAAAAGGCCTATTACAGAAATGCAATCCCCCATCACTGATAATGGCTCGAGGTATACCAAATCTGGACAAAATATTTTCCTTTAAAAATTTCAAAACAACTTTATGATCATTTGTCCGACATGGTATAGCTTCAACCCACTTAGAGACATAATCTATTCCCACTAAAATGTACATATACCCAAAAGATGGGGGAAAAGGACCCATGAAATCTATTCCCCAGCAGTCAAAAATTTCTATGATCAAAATCGGGTTTAGGGGCATCATATTCCTACGGGTCAATCCCCCCAGTTTTTGACATCGCTCACACACTTTACAAAAATTATGGGCATCCTTAAAAATTGTAGGCCAATAAAATCCGCACTGCAAAATTTTTGCAGCGGTTTTTTTCATAGAAAAATGGCCTCCACACGCTCCCGAATGACAAAAAGATAAAATGCTACTTACCTCATCATCAGGTACACATCTCCGGATAATCTGGTCTGGGCAATATTTGAAAAGGTATGGGTCATCCCAGAAGAAACTCTTTACTTCGACTAAAAATTTCCTCTTATCCAAAGCAGTCCAAGCCGGTGACATGTTACCTGTAACAAGAAAATTCACAATGTCAGCAAACCATGGTAATGAAGAAACTGTCAATAACTGTTCATCCGGGAAGGTATCTTTGATCGGCACTGTCTCAATGGGCACATCACTCACCAGTCTAGACAAATGGTCAGCCACTACATTTTCTACTCATTTTTTATCCTTAATAGTGATATCAAATTCTTGGAGTAGTAGGATCCACCTCAACAGTCTCAGCTTTGCATCTTTCTTAGTTAATAAGTATTTGAGAGTTGCATGGTCTGTGAAGATAACAATGGGGAAACCCACTAAGTACGACCTGAATTTGTCTAGTGCAAATACTACAGCCAATAATTCTTTTTCTGTGGTAGAATAGTTCATCTGTGCACTATTTAAAGTTCTACTGGCATAGTAGATGACATGAGGCTTTTTGTCATTCCTTTGTCCTAAAACCGCCCCTACAGCATAGTCACTGGCGTCACACATGATTTCGAAAGGACGACTCCAATCTGGGGGTTGCATGATTGGAGCAGTGACAAGCATGCCCTTTAACTTATCAAAAGCTTCTTGGCATGCTTTATCCCACTCAAAAGGTGTGTCTTTCCCTAGGAGATTGCAGAGTGGTCTAGATATGGAACTAAAATCCTTTATAAATCTCCTATAAAAACCAGCATGACCCAAGAAAGATCTAACATCCTTAATGGCTTTAGGGATAGGTAAATTAACGATTAATTCAATTTTGGCCTTATCTACCTGAATTCCCTCAAAAGAGATAATGTGACCAAGAACAATTCCCTTCCGAACCATGAAGTGGCATTTCTCCCAGTTAAGTATCAGGTTCTTTTCTTCACATCTTATAAGCACTTTCTCAAGGTTAGATAAACAGTCATCATAGGAATCACCAAAGACAGTAAAATCATCCATAAAAACTTCAAGAAAACGTTCAACCATATCACTGAAAATACTAAGCATACACCTTTGAAAAGTCGCCGGTGCATTGCATAGTCCAAAAGGCATCCTTCGATAAGCAAAGGTGCCAAAAGGGCAAGTAAATGTGGTCTTCTCTTGGTCTTCTAGGGCAATTTCAATCTGGTTATATCCCGAATAACCATCTAAAAAGCAATAGTACAAGTGTGAAGCAACCCTTTCTAAAATTTGATCCATAAAAGGCAGAGGGAAGTGGTCTTTTCTAGTAACAGCGTTAAGTCTCCTGTAGTCTATGCACATTCTCCAACCAGTAACTGTCCTAGTTGGCACAAGTTCATTATTTTTATTAGCAACTACAGTGACTCCAGATTTCTTAGGAACTACCTGTGTGGGACTTACCCATTTGCTGTCTGCAATAGGGTAGATAATTCCTACATCTAACAGTTTCAACACCTCTTTTTTCACAACTTCTTTCATATGTGGATTTAGCCTACGTTGCATCTCCCTAGATGTTTTAGCATTATCTTCCAAATAAATCTTATGGGTACAAACCAAAGGGCTAATTCCTTTTATATCAGCTAAAGTCCAGCCAATTGCACTCTTATGTTCCTTAAGAAGGTGTAACAACATACCTTCCTGTGCTGAATTCAATCGAGAAGAAATTATTACCGGATAAGTTTCATTATCTCCTAAAAAGGCATATTTCAAATCTACCAGTAATTGCTTGAGGTCTAGCTTGGGAGCTTTATCCTTGGATGGTATTGGTGGATCAGTTCTTGGTGGGAGCTCCTCAAATCTCTGTCTCAACTCTCTCATTTGAGGTACCTGCAAAGAATTTAACATATCAGTTGAAACAGAAATTTCAGAATTCCTCTCATCTATCTCTAACTCAGAATATTGTTCAAGCAAACACGCTTCAAGTGGATCAAACAAGGAGGAATCATATACTTTGCTTGGAACAATAGATTCAATCATGTTAACTTCATGCACATCTTCATCAATATTCCCAGGTTGTTTGCACACATTAAAAATGTTGAGCTCTAATGTCATATTCCCAAAGGTCAATTTCATCACACCATTCCTGCAATTAATTAGAGCATTTGAAGTTGCTAGGAATGGTCTGCCTAAAATGACGGGAATTTGAGCACTAGTATTTAATACAGGTTGAGTGTCCAAAATTATGAAATCCACAGGAAAATAAAATTTATCAACCTGTACTAAAACATCCTCCACCATACCCCTCGGTATCTTTACTGATCGGTCAGCTAATTGAAGTGTAACCGAAGTGGGTTTTAACTCCCCCAACCCTAATTGTTCATATACTGAATAAGGAAGCAAATTCACACTAGCTCCTAAATCCAGTAATGCTTGTTCAATTTTATGGTTGCCTATAACACAAGAAATAGTAGGACAACCTGGGTCTTTATACTTTGGTGGAGTTCTGTGCTGTATAATGGAGGATACTTGCTCAGTCAAAAATGCCTTCTTTTGCACATTTAATTTCCTTTTAACAGTGCATAACTCTTTCAAAAATTTTGCATAAGAAGGTATTTGTTTAATGGCATCCAACAAGGGAATATTGATTTTCACCTGCTTGAAAATCTCTAACATATCATTATGCACAATAGGCCTGGTAGAAGTGAGCAATCTCTGTGGGAATGGTGCAGGTGGAACATACTTTTCAGACTTATTGATTTCAGACTGGCTAATCTTATCATCACTCTCCGTGGGTTGAGAAATCTTTTCAGAATCTTGAGTTTCCAAAGAAATGGTTTTATTAATTTCTTTCCCGCTGCGGAGTGTAGTGATAGACTTGCTCGTGAACAGTCTCAGAAGTGCAATTCTCATTCACAACAAATTGACCCTGTGGGTTCGGTTGTGGTTGTGCTGGAAGCCTACCTTTTTCCTGATGGCAAGGGTCAATGGTCAATTTAGTGATTGCACTCCTCATATCCTCAATAGCCTGAGTTGTTTGTCTATTGTATGTTTGCTGACTCTGCATAAATTGTGACAACACCTCCTCAATGTCTCTTTTCGGGCGTGGAATGTAAGGTGCAACATTTGAAGAGTTTTGTTGGGATGGTTGTGATGCATGATTGTCATTCCTCCAACTAAAATTTGGATGATTCTTCCACCCCGGATTGTATGTGTTCGAGTATGGATTATTGTAAGGCTTTGAAAAAGTGTTTACAGCATTTGCTTGGTCATACACCTCTTTTAACGCAGGTAATGATGGACACTCTGTCACAGGATGTCCAGGGGTTTCACAAACACTGCATATCCCCTCAACCTGAACTGTGTCAACCTGGTTAACTTTTTTGTACTCCATAGCCTCTACCCGTCTTGTTAAGGTGGCTATCCTAGCTCCTAGGTCATCCTCTTCCCTCAACTGGTATTTGCCCCCACTAGATGATGATGATTGTGTAGTTTTACCCTTAGATGGTTCCTGGGATGTAGTATCCCAAGATTGTGCACTCTCGGCTAATTGGTCTAAATAGTCAAAAGCATCATCTGGTTCCTTATTCATAAAATCACCATTACACATCATTTCAATAAATTGACGTAGCTGTGGGCCTAAACCCTCATAAAAGAAACTTATTATGCGCCAGCTTTCATAACCATGATGTGGACAAGATGCAAGAAGGTCTTTAAATCTTTCCCAACTTTGATAAAAATTTTCAGACTCCTTTTGAGAAAAATTCATTATCTGTCTTTTCAAAGAGTTTGTGCGATGTGTGGGAAAAAATTTCTTTAAAAATTGTTTCTGCATCTCCTGCCATGTTCCTATAGACCTAGATCTCAACGAATATAACCAAGTTTTAGTTTTTTCCTTTAATGAAAAAGGGAATAACTTCAGCCTGACTATATCCATTGCAACATTCTGGTCATGGAACGTAGCACATACATCCCCAAATTCTCTGATGTACAAATATGGGTTTTCTTCACCTATACCCAGGAATTTTGGAAGTAATTGAATCATGCCAGGTTTGAAAACAAAATTAATGGCATTCAATGGAAAAATTATGCATGACGGTTCAGTGAGAAGTACAGGTTGTAGATACTCACGCAAAGTCCTACCCTGATTAACATTATCCACCTCATTTTCATCATGATTACTTATTCTATCAACATGATCCTCCCGTTCGGGAAGATCATTCTGCCTATGGTCATTAGGATTAGCAGCCATTGTGTGCAAGAAGTGATTCGACACAGATAAATCAAATAAATTTCCAAACAGAGTATCTGAATCTTCTCTTGTTAAACGTCCACTTAAATCACGATGCCAAAAGCTCATAAAACAGATAAATAACCTAAATAAATTCTAAATTTAACTAACAAGAAAAATAACTAAAATAAATAAACTAAAAATTAGAACGAAGTTACCGGATTTCCGAAGACTCGCAAATACCGCAAACCTCAATGATGTGATGGCTCCTTGTCCTTCAAGTCCCTGGCAACGGCGCCAAAAACTTGCTTCAACTTCAAAAGTGTAAACCCAAGCGCAGGTTGAGCAGAGTAATATAATCTCGGAAGTCCGAGGTCGATCCCACGAGGAATTGTAACAAGGAACAATCACACAAACAACAAAAGTAATTTGAACGGAAAAGGATTTGTTTAGAAAGTTGTTGATTGGAGAAAAGTGATTTTTGGTAATTAAAACAGTAATAAATAAAATACTAGAGCATCAGGTACTCCCTCTCAACTTCATACAATAATAGTTAAAGACTCAAAGCTTGACTTGAAAGAGGAATTAAATGTCAGTTAAACCAATTAACAAATCAAGTGATAAATCAAATGGTTATAATCAAAAGACTACCAGGAACCTGAATAATCATTCAATCATATTATTTTATGAAATAATGTTAATCCTTCCAGCATGGAATAACCAGTGATTTACACGCAGGGAAAATCAAGCAATTGATGTACGTGGCACAACAACTCAAGAATTTATACAGCATAAACACTTTGCTAAAATATTAGGGATTAAATTAACACATTAACATAAATCCTTGAGTACAAGAGTCAATAAAAATACCGTACTCCGTCGAGAGGTTTTCCCCTAGCCCTAGCTTAGCCTTCTAGCCAGACATGATAAAAGGATCTCAAAACAGATTAATGAAAATAGAACTCTCCTTTTCAAGGTCCTAGGTTTGTATTTATAATTCCAAAGAGATTGCATCCCATTAGGATTCTAAATTCGGCAGCAGAAACTTGACACGCGTCCGGACGCACCTCTCAGAACCGTCCGGACGCAACTTCCAGAATGGTCCTTTCTCCGTTTCTCAACTTTCTGCCAATCGCGTCCGGACGCGTACTCTTCTTCCGTCCGGACGCGTGTTCCAGTGTGATCCGTCCTGAGCTATGCTTCATCTTTCCATAATTTGACCCCAAAACTATGCTTTTGACCTACAAATTATCACAAATCAACATTTAATAGCATAACACCCAATCTTGGATAAAATCTTATATTTATCACACTTTTACAATTAAAATATCAATCTTTCCTAATAATAATTGTGATTATTTGGCCTTAATCAGCTAGCATTAGAATGCCACCTTATGAGGCATTGTATGGGAGACCATGTAGATCACCGACGTGTTAGGTGGAAGCCAAGGATAATAGTTTATTTGGGCCTAAAATAGTAAGGGAAACCATTGAGAAGGTTCAATTAATTTTAGAGAGGCTGAGTACTGCCCAATGCCGACAAAAAAGTTAAGCGGATAGGAGAAGAAGCCCATTAGAATTCAATCTAGAGGATTATGTGTACTTGAAAATATCACCAAAGAAGGGGGTAATGTGTCTTGGGAAAAAGGAAAAATTAGCTCCAAGATATACGGAACCTTCTGAGATAATTTGGGTTATGGAAAAAATGGCATATCAATTGAATCTTCTGACTCAGTTATCAAGAATCCATTGTATGTTCCACATGTCAATGCTAAGGAAGTGTGAACCCGATACATCGTATGTAGTGAATTTAGAAGGAATTGAGATTCAAGATGCTTATGAAGAGCAACCGGTGAGGGTCCTTGACACCAAGGAGAATTTTCTTCTCAAAAAAGTCATTTCACTTATGAAATTTTTGTGGCAACACCATGGAATGGAGGAAGCGACATGGGAATCAGAGTTGGAGATGCGAGCAAAGTATCCTCATTTTTTCACTACTTGAGGCTATTTTTTAGGACGAAACTTTCTCTTAGGGGGGTGGATTGTAAACCCCCATGTAATTATGTGAATTATATTATATTATGATGTATTTTATTTATACAGAATGAATTAATGATGAATAAACTATTCATGTGGTGATTGTAGAAATAGTCTAAATAGGTTAAGAAGATCGAAGTTTCAGGATGGTCACTCAAAGGAGAAATGAATTTAGTTACATTTTAAACATATTTAGAGTGAAATAACATCAAAAATAGATCCATAAGGTCGAGAAAACTTGGAATAAGTATATAGGGTGTATTGAAAGTTTAGAAGTATTTCGAAGTTGAAATGTATTTTAGAGAAAATTTGGGTAGAAGAAAATTTGACACTACCTTAGTATTTGGACCATAAATTTCTACTCTAATTTCCGATTGATCTAAAAAAATTTACAGTAGAAACTAGACTTCTAGGGCTACAAAATTGTATTTCATAAAAAGAAAATTTGAATCAGCTTCTACATAGGTCAAAATCGAGTAGGAAGTCATGGGTAGACTATCACCCGCATCCGAATGGGAAAAGACACGTGTCCGGATGCATTTGGCAGAATGTTTGGTGAAAAGACAAGCGTCCATATGCTTAAAAACGCACATCCAAATACACCGAGCAGAGAGTTGCCCGTTCCCGACCTGTTTTGGGTGTTTTCTCCGATTTTCACATTATAAAAACCTAGGAGGTAACACTTGAGCCTATTTTCATCAGTTTTTCATCCTAGAAAACCCTAGAGAGTGAGAAAGAAGGAGGAAAGGAAGACTTGGAGGGATTTTTTAGTAGGAGACAAATTGAACACGCTAAGGTTATCTTCCAACATCGGATTAAGGTAGGGTTTCGTTCTCAAATTAAACATTGAGACTAGAATTATTATGTATATGTTTTCAATTCATATTTGTATGCTAGATGGACTATTCTTGAAGATTCTTTTCAATTACATGAATTGTTTCTTGATCATAAATAATTTCTACTCATGTTTTATTCGTTCGTTATAAAAACCCCTAGTTCTTGACTGGCAACTTATACTACACATGTTTTATACCGAAACTTGCATGTTCTTGATTTCTAAAACTCTAGAATTTTGTTATGAATAATGTAAATATCTTTTTAGAAGATCTCTTGAATGCTTTCGTGAATTATTCTTTTTGAGAGGATACGAAGCTATGGTTCTTGATAAGTGTCGGGTTTCATGAAAAATTGTGAAAACTATCCCTTTTATGGTGGGTTTCAACTGACCGAGTATCGTAGAGGGGTTAGATGAGTTTCTTACCTTTGGGGGTTTGAAGGTTCCCTAACAATCATAGTGGGGTTGGTGTCTTACGAGGACCAAACCACTATACTTTTCCTGGAAAGTTACATCAATGTCGATGCGTCGATATACGCACTTCTTGAAAGCGTGTAATCCTTTTGAGGATAGTATTGATTGGGGGGGTGTGGGTTAGAATATTCTCGATGTGTGAATTCATGTTAGCCAACCTGCAAATTGTGTTAAGTTATTCTATTGAGAGATGATATTGTTTACTCATAAATTATTATCATGCTTACTGTAAACCTGATATCTCATTATTGTCACTATTTTATTTCAAATTATGTATATTATCTTGCTAAATGAGACTTACATGTTTTATGTTTTCAAAACTTTGTTGGGTTTGAGAAGGTTTCTCTACTGGAATTTTTGCTCATACTATATGAATAATATTTTTGTCAGATTTTGGGATTGATGAGAATCTTGAGATAGGTGAGCAAGCTGATTGGGATTTTGGAGCAAATCATGAAATGGATCCAAAAGTAGATGTTTAGAGATAATACTGTATTTCTCAAGTGACTATGAGGCAATGTTAAGAGTATTATTTTCTCTAGTTCTGTTACAAGATATTATTTGGGTATTGTTTCATTTATTGATGGTGGTTTGTAGATGCTAGCGTGGTTGAATGTTTGGTAGATAGTTAATGCCTTCCAATGTGTATTTTAGGGCATTACAAACCCATTGAAGTGTGCATTCAATGTGACCGCCCAAAATTTTCTAGAATTTTTGGTGCACATAAAGGGAATTGAGCTAGACAAGAACAAGGCGAAGGCCATCATTAAGGCCACGCTGCAAAAGACCAAGAAAGAGCTACAACGGTTGATTGGTTAGGTCAATTTCCTTCGACGGTTCATTGCCAACTGTACGAGAAAAGTGCAGGTATTCTTGTCGCTTTTAAAGTTAAAAGAGGCGGAGGACTTCAAGTGGGAAAGCCACCATGTGGAGGCTTTCTAGCAGATTAAGAGTTACTTGGCCAACCCACCAATCCTTTTGTCACCCATAAGGGGTAGGTCATTGCTTTTGTATCTGTCAGCCATTCATGAGTCTATTGGCTATTTGTTGGCCTAGAAAAAATAATACAAGCAAAGACCAGGCCGTTTATTACTATATAGGATTTTAAATCCAATCCAGCAACGTTATAAGCCGATCGGGAAGCTTCGTTTTGCATTGTACCTTGCATCACAAAAGTTGAGAATATACATGATTTCAGTTGTGGTTTTTATTGTTGTGCAAATATATTTAACAAAGACCAGGCCGTTTATTATTTAAGTAGGATTTTAAATCCAATCAAGCAACGTTATAAGCCGATCGAGAAGCTTTGTTTCGCACTGTACCTTGCATCACAAAAGTTGAGAATATACATGATTTCAGTTGTGGTTTTTATTGTTGTGCAAACAGATTTAATAAAGTATATGTTTACTAGGCCGATAATGAGATGGAGTATCAACAAATGGGTCTTAGTCTTAATGGAATTTTCCTTATAATATTTGCCACAATGTGCGGTCAAAGGTGAAGCATTGGCTAACTTTCTATAACATCCTAATTTTTTATAAAATAAGAATCATAATTAGGGTTTAAATTTTTTAGGAATATTAGAATTTAATGTGATCAATATAATTTATTGGTGGATATTTCATATGCATAAATGGATTCCTTGTGTAAAGATGAGTCCAATGACTGTAATATTGGATATGTTTCAGGTCGGAAGAAACGAGCGATGTTAAATAATCGTAGTAATAGAGAAGACGTAGTTTCTAATTTGATCTTCCATAAGACATTTGTTTAAAATGGAGTGTGACACGTGGAAACCACGACTAACCATTGTGTGTTTGGCAAGTATTAGGACACTTGTCATGTAGCATGTAAGGTTTTGTACATGTTGGACTAGTGGCGAACACGTGCCGTGTTGCATGGTATGAAGGGCTTAGTGGTTAACAAGTGTTTGGGCCCTTGTTATATAGCATGTGCACTAGCATTGCATGGATGCTAAGTGTCCCATGACACCTTGTACTTCTTTTTCTATAAATAGGGCTTTTTTGGCCTACAAATCCAGCCACCCCACACTTGTAGTAACCGTAGCCAAGAAAGAAGAAAGGAAGTGAAGCAAAAAGAAAGAAATCGGGCTTCACCAAATGGCAATTTTTAGATCGGATTGCTACCAAATTTGAGGATATGGTTCTTAGTAGTTTTAAATTCATATCTATCAGAGTCAATTAACAATTTGAGGTATGAGGTGGTATACAATGTGTTTCTGTCTTTTAAATCTCTTTGTAAATAATGTTCTATTGATTATATTAAAATTGTATTCTTATTCGTTTTTTGTTGATCAGTATGAATTTGAGCTAGCTGTGTTTTGAGTTAATTACTCTAGGACTAATTGGTACACGTACGAAGTGAACTTGTAGCATATTTGTGAAACATGATTGTTGCCCTACAGCGTATGATTGTGGCCTCGTGAGATGTGATTGATCGGCACGGGTTTGAATTTATACCCAAGCGTTACTTGTCATGTTTTCAAAATGAACCAAGAATGATGTGATGTATGTTGTGATATGTCGTCTTTGATTCATAATTTTCGCAATTGCCTATCGATTGTGTTAGTTGATATTTGATCATTCGTATCCTGTCGTATTACATACTTCCTCGCTTAATTAATTTTTCAAGAGAATTATGGAGCATAGATTGTGATTGGAATATTGGAGGAACTAGAGATGATAATTTTTGTAATATGTAAATTGTGAGCTCTATTTGTATTTGGATATTTAATTATCAATTTAATTTTTATTATGGTAATTAGAGCTCTGGCATGTGTATTTAGAGCTATATTGGTGGAATATATGATTTGATCTATCATTTAATGCATCCAAAAAATTGGGGTATTACAAAGTGATATCAGAGCTTAGATTTCAGATCTTACATGGGTACTATAGGGAGTGAATTAGCTAAGTTTCCATTGTTAGAATGTATAAGTTAAATAGGCATCAGAGTGTGGAAGAAAAAAGTAATAAACTTATACACTATGAATTTCGAGGACGAATTTTTTTTTTAAGGAGTGTAGATTGTAACATCCCAAATTTTTATAAAATAAGAATCATAATTGGGGTTTAAATTTTTTTGGATTATTAGAATTTAATCTAATCAATATAATTTATTTTTAGAGATTTCATATATATAAATGGATTCTTTATGTAAAGACGAGTCTGATGACTATAAAATTGGATATGTTCAGCTCGGAAGAAACGAGCGATGTTAAATACCCGTAGTAATCAAGAAGGTGTAGTTTTTAATTTGGTCTATCATAGGACACTTGTCAAAAATGGAGTGGGACACGTGACAAGCACGACAAATCAAAGGATGATTGTGTGCTTGACAAGTGTTAGGACACTTGTCATGTAGCATGTAATGTTTTATGCATGTTGAACTAGTGGTGAACACATGTCGTGTTACATAGTATGAAGGGCTTAGTGTTGACAAGTGTTTGGTCACTTGTCAAAAAGCATGTGCACTAGCGTTGCATGGATGCCAAGTGTCCCATGACACCTTTTACTTCTTTTGCTATAAAGAGGACTTTCCCAACCTACAAATCCAACCACCCCACACTTGTAGTAACCGTAGCCAAGAAAGAAGAAAGGAAGTGAAGGGAAAAGAAAGAAATGAGACTTCATCAAATAGTGATTTTCAGATCGGGTTGCTACCAAATTTGAGGATATGGTTCTTGGTAGTTTTAAATTCATATATATTAGATTTAATTGATGATTTGAGATACGTGATAGTATAAAATATGCTTTTGTCTTTTAAATCTATTTTCAAAGAGTGTTCTATTGATTATCTTAAAATTGTATTCTTATTCGTTATTTATTGATTGATATGAATTTGAGCTAGTTGTGTTTTGAGCTAATTACTTTGGGACTAATTGGTATATGTACGAAGTGAACTTGAGGCATATTTTGTGAAATGTGATTGTGGCCTTGCGGGGTGTGATTGATCGGCACAGGTTTGAATTTATGTCCAAGTGTTACTTGTCATGCTATCAAGATGAACCAAGTATGAGGCAATGTATGTTGTGATATGTCGTATTTGATTCATAATTCTGTAATTGTCTATCGATTGAGTTGTTTGATATTCGATCATTTGTACTTTTATTGTAGAGCGTATTATTTCATGTTGTATTGTATACTTCCCCACTTGATTAATTTTTCAGGAGAATTATGAAGCATAAATCGTGAATGGAATATTGGAGGAAATGTAGATGATAATTTTTATAATATTTAAATTGTGAGCTATATTTGTATTTGGATATTTGATTATCAACTTAATTTTTATTGAGGTAATTAGAGCTCTGACCTGTGTATTTGGAACTATATTTGCGGAATATGTGATTTGATCTATCAATTAACGCATCTGGAAAACTGGGTGTTACACTTTCTAGTAGACTACCCTTGCGTGGATGTAGAGCAAGAGTCTAGGGAGTCACTTGGTCTGCTAAGGATCCCCATGGTGTGCCTTTCACCATGCAAATTGATGTTTGATGGGTCACTGACATGAGAGCCCGCAGGGGCTAGGGTTATTATAGAATCTCCTAGGGCCGAAAAACCTGTCTTTCCTTCAAACTGGAATTTGAATGCACCAATAACCAGGTTGAGTATGAGGCATTCATTATCGGGCTTAAGTTCTTATTAGGAATGGGTGCATCGACTATGGAAATTTATGGGGATTCCTAGTTAGTCATCAATCAGATAGCAGGTAGCTTTCAGTGTAAAAGCTGGGAGTTGTGCCCATTTCACTCCATCGCAATGTCTTTGCTATCGAATTTTGATGATGTGACCCTATAACCGATCCAAAGAGAAATGAACGACCGTTCAATAATTTAGCACAGTTAGGGTCCGGGTTGAGAATTCCTCTTGGCATGGATGAGAAGTTGATCAAGTTTTAGAGAAAAGTGTTGCCATCCATTAAAACTAGGGGAATGGAGTTCGAGGAATTAATGGTGGAAGTGGAAGAGGGAGATTGGAGATTTGAAATTATACATTTTCTGAAATATTCAAATGGAGAGGTTGAGCACACCAATAAGAGGAAGGCTGTGAACTATATACTTATGGATAGAGAATTGTATAAAAATAGAATGCGCGATGACTTGCTATTAAGGTGTATTGGAAAAAAATAGGCCATGTTGGTCATGGCCGAGAGCCATGAAGGCATATGCGGGGCCCATCAAGCCGACATAAAAATATGATGGTTCATAAGTTGATATTAATATTATTGGCCAAGTATCTTGAATGATTGAATCGAGTATGCCAAAGGATGTCGCATCGAGTATGCCAAAGGATGTCAGGCGTGCTAGCGCTATGACCTTATTCAGAAGGTTCCCACACAACCTATAGTAAAGCCATGGCCGTTTCGAGCATAGGCCATGGACCTTATAGGAAAGATATTTCCCCCATCAACAAGGCAACACTCATTCATTATTTTGGACACAGATTATTATACTAAGTGGGTAGAGGCTATTCTAATGAGAACGGTCAACCAAACCGATATCATTCGAATGATAAAGAAGAACGTAGTGCATTGGTTCGGTCTTCCCTAACACTTAGTGGCCGACAAGGGAACGATTTTTCGTAGAAGAATATGATTTTATCATCATACACTCGACCCCATATTACTCACAGGGAAATGGCCAAGCTGAATTTTACCAACAAAGTAATGAAAGGAATCATTGTTGATATGGTGGAAGACAACTCGCGATGCTAGCATGATAAGTTGTCAAAAGCTTTATGAGCATATAGAAGGTCGAAACGGTCAAGCACTGGTATTACGCCGTTCAAGTAAACATATGGACATGATGCGATCTTGCCAATGGAAATCACGGTTACGTCCCTAAGAGTTATTTTTCAGTACAACTTAAGTCCACCTGAGTACAACCAAGCAATGATGATGGAGCTTGAGGACTTAGATGAAGTGAATTTAGGCGCCCTGGATTGCATCAAAGTGCAAAAGTTAAAGGCAGCTAGGGTGTATAACAAAAGAGTCAAAGAAAAGACTTTCGGAGTAGACGACTTGGTTTGGAAAGCAAAATTGCCTCTAGGACTTAATGATTAAAGGTTTGGCAAATGGTCTTCCAATTAGGAAGGTTCGCTCAAAGTCATTGAAATAAAAAAAAGGCAATGTTTACCACTTAAGGAGTTTGAATGGCAACTGACATAGTTGTTCTGTTAATGGGCAATTCTTGAAGGCCTAGAGACCAACGGTTTGGGAGGCTACAAAGCACGAACATTGAATTTAAAACAGCTTGGTCGATTGCTAGGGTAGGTTGGCTTCCAGTTAGGTCTTCGTCTTAATACCAAAAGGTCAATATACGCAGCGTAAAAGTAAGAATAGGACGAAGTAAAATAAAATAAAAAATTTATTCATGAATCTTTGTACAAGTTCAATGGATATAATTTGTAAAATAAGGCCTAAGTAAACTGCTGCGCTTGTGTCGCCTTGTTCTAGAAGTGGCGTATCCCAGTTTGAAGATCATAACTTACGCACTGTAAGCACAAAGAAAGGAGTAAGAAAAGAGCAAAAGCTTGGGTGTATGAGGGTGGCCTCAATGCACAAGCCTTCCCTGTAAAGGGCTTCCCCATGATTCAGGTCAAAATCAGTGTTGAGGAGGCTTATTTTGCAGTTGGCTAAAGATCAAATGAGGGAAAATGAGATCCAGTGCCATAAGATGCACCATGAGCTAGAAGGAGGCCCTATGTCCAACTTCTTCAGGTACATGTTATCGACCCATTTTGCTCAGTTTTTGGATTTTGGACCTTCTGTATGATTGGATAGGCGCCATGAGGCACCCCTCCTTCCCCTCTGAAGGATATGACACAAAATGGTAAAGCAGACTAGCGACACTAGGTGAGAAAACCAAAGTAACAATTTTGGTTAAGACCGAAGGAGAAAAGGGTTGAGGACTGACGAAATCATATTCACTTCTCTCTTCTAGGCTAGGAGGTTTACAAAGTGCAGGAGGATTGTTGGAATGTTGAGACATCCTTTGAAGGTCTAGGTTTGCTCCGAGGATTGAAGCACTTAAGCATATTTATAGGCCAAAGGGTGTTGAAACACATTAATGGCTTTACCTTGAAAAATGCAAACATTTATGGAAGTTAAGGGAGAGAAGCATAAAGTGTCATTTTCCAAGGCAGACAAAGTGCCTGAATTCATGCACAAAGTCCAAACGATGGAGGTGTGTTCTTGCTAGCATTAAGTGCTAGATAATCACAGTCGTGTCAACCGTCACATGGAAATTTAAAGGTGCAAAAAGAATAAATAAAGAAAAGGAAAGGTCTTTTTATTATTTATTTTTCAAGAGTTTGTACAAGTTTTGAGAAACAAGCTCGATCGAGGCAGACTTAATAGCAATCACGCCATTATCCACAAAGGCCGCAGCAGCCTGCACCGAGGCCGTTGCTTGTTCCAAGTGCACATTGTATGATGCAGCCTCCTCAAGTAAGGCCGCACATTACTTCTCTAGTTCAGTAATTTGGCAGTCTATTTCTGTCAGTTTCTCAGGAACAGAGGTATGACGGAAAGATTTGCCAGAGCACAAAAGGATGTGCTTCTGTAGCTCGACAAGGCGATCCTGTTGGTCGAGAATAATGTCCATGTAATCATGTCAATTCTAATAGAGTAAGTCAACTTCTTGAATAAGTCAAAGGAGTTCATCAGCCTGGTGTGCTAGGGCTCAATAATCTTCTTCAATAATAAAAGGAGAATTAGCTTGAGCTTTGATATCCTCGATTCGTTTGTCAAGAAGGTTTGGTTTATCCAAAATAAACTCGAGGGAGATGTTGATGATCATCGTTACGATCACACGGTGCTCTTCAAAATCAGAGTCCAGAATTAAGTTTGAACTCTAGAAAAGAATAGGACCAAATGATAGAGGTGTTCTCAAAGAGTCTAGAATAGCGAACAAATCATCCTCTATCATAGGGAGATCGATTAACGCTGGGGCAACGGTTTGAGTCGAGGCCGCGGCGGGTGCTATCTCAACAACCTGGGAAATGTTAAGGCTAGCTGGGGAATTAGGTAGTTCCTGATGAAAATTGTTCGCATCTGTATCAGCCACATCGACGTTAGTCGGATCAACATCTGCCGCACCAATGTCCACAACATCAATGTATAAGATCTCAAAGTCCACTGTATTAGTGGCCATGTCTTCAAAAGAAGGCATCGGTGGAACTAAAGTGGCAATGGCCATGGAAGAGACTGCTAAAACGGGCATAGTAGCTGGCCCAAGGCTACCAAAGATCACCCCTTAAGAAGGATCTGCACTAGCAGAATGAGAGGCAAAAGAAGAGACCCCATCGCATCGAAGAACGCGATGAATTAGAGGGGCATCATCGTCAAAGTCTTGGTCCTCTTCGTGCTAAAGGGCTGACACCATTCCAAATCCAGCACAGAAGGACCATCGTCGTTTATCCCTACGGTGAAAGCTTCGCAGTGAAGGAGGACTTGTTGAAGAAATAAGATCTATAGTGGCAACAAGGTTAGGCTCAGGAGCTTCTTGATATGCCAAGGGTGAAGGAGATAGATGGGATGAGCTCGCCCTTGAAGAAGAATGAATGCGCAGTGGGAAATCTAGCCGGTGAAGGGTAGTGGACGTATCGTCCCTGAATTACTGATTAGTATAGTCTACCACCATAGTTTGAAGGACTCCAGGACATTGAAGGTCTCAAGAAACGAACTCAAGTGGAAAGACTTACAAGTAAGAGAATAAATATGCATAATGCTCTAGACATCAACAATGGCCAGATTGGGCCGATCAGCAAGGTCAATGTTGAAATTATGCACAAATGGTTAAGGAATCTGTTGCACTAGGTTGAATTGATGGGCAAATTGTTGGGGCAAACACACTTCCACACCGCAATTGGCATTGGGACCTTGAAGCAGCCCTAAGCCATAATGCAAGTGCCAAAGGCAAAGATAAGAAGACCAAGCATCGATGTGTGACTCGTCCGGTGGAGCATCCCCAGGTTGGTAGAAAAACCATTCAGGACCTCGGCTCCTAGGAAAAGACATCCAGATGGGCCGCAGATCTTTCAGATTGTATAGGAAAGTGAAGCAATCCGTGAACATTTGGATAGGTCGTCAATAGGACGAACGATGAGTTCTAGGAAATAGGTGTGTAACCACAGTTGTAGAGCCCAGAAGAGTCCTGAACCTTGCTACATTTTTGTGCCTAGATTTTCCCACATCCCACAATAAAGGTGGCCAAGATGACTAGGGTTTAGCATAGGAAGATCCAGCGGCCAGATTTATACCCAGCGGGATATACTTCGTGGTAATCTTGCAGGAAGAGGCACAAAAGAAGAAGTGGTAGAGCCAATAAAACAGAAAGGATATGTGCTATTTTTTTGAAACTAGAGAACCATACTGGCTACTACAAACTGTAATAAAAGTGAGTAGGCAGTAATTTATTTGCCAATCGTATCAACTGGCAAATGATAGCTTGTGACGGTATATTTCAAAAGGGCGTTAACCACAACCCCAAAAGGAAGAAGGTCGAGGAGCGTAGATATGTCGTAGACTGTAGCGCCTATCATGCCAAAGGAAAAATGAAAGGCATTGTTGGCTATAGAACAAAATAGAAGAATGGTGCCAAGCAACGGCTTGTCGGCAAACATTGTGATGGTGCCAAGGTCTATGGCATCATAAATGCCAAGGCAAAGCCATAAGTTGCCTTTGGCCACCTTAACACGAGTGACCCAAGCAACCTAATTCGTATTAGGATGCTTCGATGCGCAAGGGCTAGAAATCCAAATCGCCCAATTAAAAGGGTTCTTGAACAGGAATAGAAATGAAGCAAGTGGAGCAAGGTAAAATTTGGTAGCTTTCGTCTGAAGGAAGTTTTGTGAAAGCAGACTCAAGGCCCATTATTATTGGAGAGGAGCTGGAAAGAGGGACGAAAGTATGTAGATTGACATGCTCAAAGGGGAACTACGATTAGCTTCTTCTAGGGTAGCGGTACGTGAAGTTGCCATTTGAAGAAGAAGAAGAAGAAAGGCTAGAAAGTTAGAATAATGACAAAATGTAGTTCTACAAGTGGATTATATGGGCACAGAAACCGAAAAGTTGCAATGATGAAAGGATCTGGACGAATTCCATGTCAGCCATTTCTATAGATTTGAAAAGGCGAGATGAAGACCGAGAATCTCCGCATGGAAGCTATGCCGCATACTTTGGTTCTTATAGCCAATGGTAGGATGAAAACTTAGCAGGACGAAAGCGGCAACAATTCAAATTTAAAGGACCAAAACAACACTCTAAATATGAAGTATTCAATTGCATCATTTATTTTATTTTATTTGGGGGGGGGGGGGGGATGGGGAGGTTAAGAGAAGTGAACTCTAAAAAGCCTGGAAAACAAGGGGACGTGAAGTTATGAGCCGCCAGTTGGAGGCGGTTTGGTGCGTAGGCCTAATATTTCAGGAAAAGAGACCATGATTGCAGTCATGGTGGAAAAAGATGGCATCGATGATTAGCGGTCATCTCCTATAAATACCAAAGGCATGGCTATGGGGAAAAGATCCTCAATCAATACAACAAATATACACATAGCCAGCCTCTTATTTTTACTTATTTTTGCTCAGTTTATTTCTTTGCAAGTCCTCTTTAGGTTGTAATTCATCACTCCGGTTATTTTTTTTCATTCTGTTAATGCTAAGTTCAGTATTCATTATTCTTGCATTAAGTGTTTGTTGTTACATATCAGCAGCCTTTCCATATTTCAGTCATCTACTTTGTCAATAAGAAATTATTTAAGTCATTGACCTCCAAAACATAGAAAAGAGCTCAGAGGTAATATTACGTCTTGTTTTAATCGCCTGAACAATCATGATTTAAGAGTTTCACGCCAGTTCGAAGAGATAAAGTTGTATGTATTTGGATTTTAAGTCCGTTCGAACTTTGACATTCCCGCTATCCAGAAGTACGCCAAATACTATCAGCATTGAATCCCCCATAAAATTAGTTTAAACATTTAAATGGAAGTTTACTGTCAGGGAGGTTGTTGGGAACCCTTTAATTTGGTGTCTTCTATCATTTAATTAAAGAGTCACAACTCCATCCAAGATGGGCATGAAACTCTATCAATAGGGTTCCAGGAATGGCTAAATTAATTGCTACATGCTTTTTGTTGATTTTTTTTCTTCCTCTGTCAAGGCTTCTTCATTATCATCTAATTCCTGATTTTGCATCCTGTTTGAATTTTGGTTCCAAAACTATTAAGAAGTGCCGATGAAAAAATAGAGATGTCTCATATATTACTCATAATATGTGAAAGTATTGACGTAATTTCATAAAGTCATTCGGTTTAAATACTACATAAAGTACATAAGTCAGGTAAAGGAATAGGCAGACGTGTATTCTAAAGATAAAATTTTAAAGAGTTAATTTGCATTATAGTGCATAAATTATAATGTTAAAAGATATCTTCTTGAGCGTGTTTTGTCAAACAATTTTACTAACTATCATACTCCTATAGTTAATTTCTATCACGGATTTTGTGCTACTTAAATTTATGGCTCAAAAATAATGACCCAGTAACAATTGGTACTAATAGATTTGATTTTGTTGGTACCGAATTTTCGAATAATTTAAAAAAAATTGCAAGAAAATATCGACATCATTAAAAAAAATCAATTAAAACATAGAAAACAAAAATTCGTAAAAGATAGTAATTCATGGCCTTGTGCGCACTACATAGAAAACTGCTAGTTATTACGTTCAAGTCAACTTGTGCGCATTAGTAATTTCCTCTCCGATTCAATCAATGGCAACCCACCCACACTTAAATTAACAAATTACGTAAGAAATAAATCATTCATGGCGTGATTCAACGAAATTCCATAATTCATTCATTCAAAGACTGAGCATTCTAATTTGGGCACAGTGCGCAGAAAACAAGCCACACCCTTTCACTTCGGTTCATAGTTACCGACAAAGCAACATAACCCGAAAACCAATACCTCTGTGATGAGATCGTGATCGTTGGATCACTTTAACTGGTAACAACGTTTGATAAACTGATTCTATTCAATTAAAAACATCTTTAATTTGGTGTAATACCGAACAACATTGATTCTCTCATTCTAATGTTCCCTTTAAAACTAGTTTTCTGGTCGTTTTGTGTTGAGACGAATTTTGGTAACCCTAAAAGCTCTCTTTGGTAAGAATGATGAAAAGTATGAGCGATAGAAAATAGAAGAGATACATTTTCTATCATTCAAGGAAGGAAAGTATAAATCATACATTTTCCTTTATGTTTGATAGGATGAATGTAAAATAAAAATAATTAAATTTTTTTTTGTGCATGGTAAAATGGAAAAAAAAAATTTAATTTTTAAAAAAAATATATAAATACATATTTTATCATTATATTTATATATAAATTAATGTATACATAATACATGTAGATATCAAATTATATATAGACAAAAAAAATACATTTCAATACAAATAATTAATTTTCCATTAATTTTCCTTTCAAGGTGAATTGGAAGGAAAGTTCATACATCCACTTTTCCATCATTCCTATTTTCCTTCCTTACTAACCATTATGTTTTTTCTATCCTTCAAACTTTTCATCCTTCCATTTTTCTATCATACCAAACGGAACATAAAAATTATTTTGAAAAATTCCTTTTTTTTACTTATTTTTAAAACGAAAATAGTCTATTTGCACGCAAAAGTAAGATTATATATATTTAATCTTTCAATTCCCATAGTGACGGAAAGTCTAATACACTAAGTTTTTTCTTTAATTTAAAATTTTTAGGAGGCTTATTAAAGGCCAAACCAAATAGTCAATAACCAGAAGTCAAAACACCCAAGAAGGGAAAAATGGACACAATACCCTTTCCAAAGCATTGTTTTACTGCGTGGGGGTGCAAACGATTTCTGCTTTCTTTGCAGCACCTACATTCCACAATATATGGCATGCTTTCCATCCAGGAGAATACTACCGTACCGGTCTAAGTTACAATTTTTTAGGGTTAAATTATAATTTTTTTGAGATATATGTTATTATTTTTAAAGGATATGAGCGATCATAAAAAATTGTGATTGATATCGAAGTTACATGATCGATCATGAATATCTGTGATCAATCATAACTTTCAGTTGAACAGTTGTAATTTTTTCTTTTAAAATTGTAACTTAGCGGGATAGTTAATGTTAACTAGTTTCAAACAAACTATACTTCTTTGGTGTCAAACTAAAAAAAATATATCGAATGAAGGGATTAGACCCCAGCGTTACACGTGTCCTGTCATTTAATGTGCTCACGTGAGGCTGAAAAGACTAAACACGTGCTTACAAATGAAGAATTCGTAAGTGTCCCTTATCCGATCCAAACAATGGAATAGCTCGGCTCGAACTCAGCCGAGCTATTGAATGAGATCAGCACGGCAAGAGAAAGGGCTCTCATGCCAAACCGAGCTCGTTAACGGATCGGCAAACAGAGGATGTGCTCGGCATTAAGAAAGTCCGACCTTTTCGAAAGCAGAAGATACAGAAAGATTTGCCTAAAACTTAGGCAAATCGGATGAACGAGATCTGCTAAAATAAAGGCATTCAGAGAAATTATTGGAGAAGGATTAGAAACTTCCCAAACTCAAACACTGAAAGAAAGGAAGGTGTGCCACCTTGCCTCTGAATTAACGGAAATCCTAAGGGGAATACAAGCTATAAAAGGAACGCGAAACCAAGGTGAAAGGTACGCTAAACTCTCCTAGTCTTCGCACAGTTCATATCATTCAAGTACTGACTTAAGCATCGGAGTGCCTTCGATCGAAGGACTTCGATCTTGGGCAGTTTGTTCGTTTTGCAGGGAGAAGGCTGGGAGATCAGGTTCAGAAAATCTCATAAATCATAATCCTTAATTTCATCTTGTCAGAGGTAATCTCTATTTTTTGCCTCTACATCGAATTACCAGAGATCAAATTTATGATTCAATTTGAATTAGTCCTATAAAACTTAATTTCGATCATCAGATATTGGGTTTAATTAGTCTTGTATAAACTTGTAAATTATCATCACATCTGTTTGAACCGTAATTATAATCTCAACTAGTTCATCATCACTTTTAGTATTAAAGGAAGACTATAGTACCGAATGAGGTATTGTACCAAAAATTATAATTTTTTAAAATCAAGTTATAACTTGTTTGAGTTATAATGTTAAAAGACAATTGGTCAAAAAAATAATATGATCAATTATAAAAATTACAACTTTTAAAGGTGCAATTATTTTTTTTTTTTTGGTTAACCACTATTATAAAAGAGAAGAGACGACGTGGTTCGAACCCGCGAAATTAAGATTCAACAACGGGAACGATAACTATTAGGTCAACCGTTAACCTCAAGTCAGATTATACTTTAGAAGATGAAATTATAACTAATTGTATTATTCATTATCAATCAGAACATTTCGGCGTAGTGTTAAATTTTTTTTTTTTCGATATTATAGTGGTATCCTCAGCATTCTTTAGTATCTAAAAATCACATATATATTATACATGTATTTGTACCATATGTGTATATTTAACTATGTATGTATGTATTGCATGTGTGGAGTTATTGGGATATTGATTTGGCTTGCAAATTACGTTAAACAAGTGTCAGTTTTCGTAGTCCCCCACCAATAAGAGGAAGAAAAGTTGTCTGTTTTTCGTTTTTTTTGAAAGATCCATTGTCACGCCAAACAGGGCACTGTTCATGAGACAACTACGTCATCAGCATTTAATGACACTATGTTTTACTTTGTCCTTCTGGCTGCTTTGACTTTTACGCTACGTTACAACTACCTTTTGCTTTCTCTCTTGTTTTTTTACACCCAATATTTTTATTTATTTTCTTTGTGCACCCAAATAAATAGAATTAGGAAAATATCTATGAATTTTGTTCCTTTTTCATACAGGTGGACAGTTTGGATAGGTTGGACCATCCACTCTAAGTGTAGTTTGAATTCAAGCTTTACCATGAGCCATTCCAACGTTTAAATAAAATTCTTAAGATAAATTGTAATATTATTTATCATCGTCATAACGGAATGGATTCAAATTCAATATTGTCTATTGCCTTTATAAATTTTTACAACATCATTTATTTAAAATTACTTTTCTTTTTTCTATTTTTATCACCTTTGGCAGGGGGAGTGGGGATCTTGATTCACGTCAAACAAACAAAAAAAAATTAGATATCTAATTTTAGAAGATATCTAGATTCCAAAATAAAAAGTTGCAAAGGGTGATCTTAAAAAGTCAAGAGGACTGTTGAGTCATCTCTGGTACATTACAGACAGGTGAAAAACAGAAGAGGGCCCATTCCAGCACAGCCCTTATCGTTATCCATTTGTAAGTATTGCCAAAAATGGGCCCGAGGTCAGGCCCAAACGACAGAGATTCGTGTAGGGTAGGGGGTGAGAGGGGTAGTGACCCGTGCGGTGTCCCCTCACCAGACAACCGACATCCAAACAACAACAACTAACCCTCAGTAAAGTGTCAAAAAAACTTTTTGACCGTGACTTGTCAATTGGCTCTGACTCTGACTGTTGGCTGGTTTTTTTTTTTTTTTAACCTCTTATTCAAACTCAGAACTGTCTGTTGTGGTCCAAGAACTTGAGTTGAGTTAAATTAACCCAGGTTCATGGGAATGGAGAGAGAACCCAATAAGTGGAGAAAATTTTGAATATACCGGTCTATCAGTGATATTACGTCAATAGTGATAATAAATTAATCAATATTCATACAATGGTGATACCATATTATCGGTGATACATGATATTACCGATCAATAAAAATACATTGGAAAGGATAAATAAACTCCACCATTCAAAAGTGTCTGTTAATCAATAGGGTGGTGATTAGAAATTACTAAAATAGTGAGATATTTATCCTATATTGGTAGGAATGATGGAAAGTAGGAAGAATGAAAAATAATAAAGATACACTTTCTATCCTTCATGGAAGGAAAGTATAAATGATACATTTTCCTTCCTTTGTGTTTTGTTGCATAGATGGAAAATAAAAATGACTAAATTTTTTTTTTTTTTTTTTTTTTAAGATTAGGAGTGACAATTAAATCGTGTCGTGTCAGATTCGTGTTGAATTATTACGGGTTTGTGTCGAATATTAGTCACACCTAACTCAACTCATTTAACTAATTGTGTCGTGTTGAGTTGCGAGTTAACCTGTTTATTTTCGTGTAGCGTTCGTGTTCGTATTCATATTGACCCACATAAATTTTGAATAAAAAATTTAACGCTAATATTTTATTTTCACTTAATTGAATTCATGTTAATATTTTTTCTACAAACTAAAAATTAACTTAAATAAATATAATAATAAGTAAAAATATCTTTTTTATATAATAATTATGTCAGTGCTTAATAAATAGTTACAAATAATTAACATTTTATGTCTATATTACTAATTAAAACATGTTAGTTTTGTGTTAATTTCGTTTTACTATACAAATAAGAAAATAGAGAACATGTTTATTTTTAAATAAACAGGTTGATGGTGTCAATTTTGAGTTTGACTGATTGAACTGAATATGAGCCTTTTATATTTCTTGTTCGCGTGTCAGGTCATTTTCAAGTTCGTGTCGAGTTAAAATCAAATTTGTGTCATAAAATTCCTGTCGAGTTCGAGTCGTGTCATCGTATTGAGTTGAAAATTTTTATCCCTAGTTAAGATGGAATTTTTTTTTTTTTTTTTTAAACTTATTTTTAAAATTTTTTAAAATATATATTGATGAAGTTAGGTTTTTGGACCTGGGCTGCCATTACGACCAAGCCCAAAGACCTCCAGAAAACACTGACTGAGGACTCCGAAGCCCAAAAGGGAATGGTCCCAACCGGCCCACATTCGATTCTCAGCCCATGACCCGAGTTAAAGCCTGTGGCGCCACGTGCTCCAAGGATAAGGAAAACCGGCTCTGATTTCTCAGAGTTACTCCCTGCAAAAACAGAGAGAGGTGGAGCCGAACGAACCCAGGCAGTCGTGGGCACAGTATCACCGGCGGTCAGAGTGGCTTGCAGGCAAAGGACGAACGGTCCCCACAAGATCAAGAAAAGGAAGAACAAGAGCAAAAAACCCTAAGGAGAGATAGGATATAAATAGAACAGTGGAAGTAAGAAACAGGGTCTTCTACCTGGCATTTTTTGCCCTGAACCCTAGAACATTCGTAGAAGAAAAGGGTTATTGCGGCCCTGCGCCTAGAATTTCCTTGTAATCAGTTGAGATCAATACACACCATTAAGGAGCAAGAGCCTTCATTATAATGGACGTAGCCCAAGTCCTTCGGCTGGGGTGAACCACTTACATTTGTTGTCTGTCTTCGTATAATTCCAATTCTCTTAAAACTCATTCCATAAAACCCAATAGAGCCATACCGGCTTGGGCCTGGGAGATTAATTCCGAGGCATCGTCATATATATATACATATTTTATCATTATATTTATATATGAAATTAATAAATACATAATATATGTATATATTAAAAGATATATAGACAAATAAAATACATTTCAACATAAATAATTAATTTTTCATCAACTTTCCTTTTGATTTTGTAGGGATTGATTTTGGTGAGTTAGAAGGAAAGTTAATTCATCCACTTTTTCATCCTTCATATTTATTTTTCTTACCAAACATGATGTTTTATTTATCCCTCTAACTTTCCCCTTCCAACTTTCCATCATACCAAACGGAACATAAATGATAATATCACGTAATATAATACTCCCTCCGTTCCTAAATAAGTGGCGTTTAAAGTTTTTACACAATGATTAAGGAAGCTATTAAATAACTCTAATATGAGTAAAAAATAATTATACAAGACTAAAATACTCTTATTCAATACGTATTGGGAAGGAAATGAATATGAAAGACACTTAACCTACACCTAATATGATGCATTGAAGAGTTAAGGATAAATTTGAAAAAAAAAATATTAATTGTGCTTTGGTTTCATTAAACGTCAGATATTATGGAATAAAAAATATTGTGTAAAACGTCACTTATTTAAGAACGGAGGGAGTAATAACATAATATCACCGTTACGCCTCAATAAATCAGATTTATCCTAGAAAGCAGATGGCTATTCAAATTTTCATATCTCAAGCAAGGGACACCAGACAAGACTAGTGAGTTTTAGATGTAACATGAATACAACACGGAATTAAAGAATTAAAACCGACTTTTACTTGTCAGATTCGAAAATGGTACAAACCCCCAAAATGTTTCAAAGAATTCTTGACTTGACCATGATGATAAGAGATGCCTACTGCAAACGCCCCGAGCAGAGAGTATGATCTAACTATGTGCCATCCTTAAACACAGTAAGAGCCGGTAACCTGTAAGTAGTATAGAAAGAGCAACTGTGTATATCTATATCATTCCGAAAATATTATTTTCATGGTGTAGCTGACATGAGCATACTGTAAAATTTGTGCTACGGAAGTATATTTGTCACACAAGAATCCAGTTTATCCGCAAAATTGTCAGTCATCAACGTCGTGAATGATTTGGGGGTGAAGTCTACTTAAAAAATCTCTCCACCTGATATAAAACTTCCAATGAGTGCTAGATCTGTCGCATGCTACACTTCAACTTCTCAGCTTCAAGCTCTTGTTTCATCGACTCAACCCGTTCAAGCAAGTCCATGTTTTCCTAATAATGTCACTCGATATCAACAGAATAAAATGGAATTGAAATAAAATAATATTTTTTAAATAGAATACAGAAGCCTATGCTTTCTAGTTCTCCATTACATTGGAGACGGCATATCTCCAAATTCAAGAGAGAAAAATAAGTGAAAGACAAGTCAAATATGATCACCTTTTGTAACATTTCCATTTTCTTGTTAACAGTAGCTGCTGCATCCATCTCCTTTGTCTTGAGAGATTCCTTCATCTACATGGGCAGGGCATACTTAAATCAATTGTCAAGGTACGAAGTGCAGAGTTTACCTCATATTCCCTTAAAGCCAAAGAAGGAGAAAATTCCGTTGTTTAAAGAAGCAAATGGTTACTTAACACCTCAGGAATGTTAGATGCCTAAACACAAATACTGCATCTCTATGTTCCAATCCCTAACACCAGTAATATTGATAAGTCTGCAAGTATTTCAGAAAGCATTTTTTTTCACCAGTTGGTGCTATCAAACATTTATAAATTCATTTATCAACCAATTCCTTAGAAGCCAATCTTTTAAAAGATTATTGGGTGATTGATTAAATTTTATGTATTCTAGTGTAATTTATTCTTATTGTAATCCAACATTTGCACTTTTGAAAGAAGGAAATAGCAGCTTGACCCAAAAAAAAAGGGTTGCCATTAAGTTACTGGTCTCAATCCCACAAACAGCCAATCTACAAGCTTAGGGAGTAAAACTAAATAGAAATAAACAATGGAAATCATATATTTGAACTCCCCAACTGTGTTAGTTTCGTCATTGGATACCACCAACTCTCCCCCTAGCTATGGTAAGTGAAGGTTCCAGGGACTCTGCATCTGCTGCTAAAAAAATCATATTTATGCATTTCACAGAGGCATCTCAACGAATAAGCACTCTGACCATGCTGAGCTATCAATCAAAACCATGTTAATCAGTTCCAATTGCATATAAGATAGCTCATGAACATAGTTCAACTACTGTTGACTGAGGAGTGATAAAATCAAGTGCAGTTAAAAATATGACATGGAGAGCCTGATAACCAACTTTTCTAATCAAAATAGACTATGTTGTGAGTTTACTCTCTCTCTCTCTCTCTCTCTCTCACACACACACACACACCCCCACACACAGACGAACAGAGAAAGTGAGATAATAATTTCCTCTATAATCTCACATTGAAAGCTTTAAAAACGAATTATACGTCACGCACACCAAAATTCAGATGTAGCCATGCAGCACAAAGACAGAATCACCGAAGTTTGCAATAAACAAGTCCAACACAGAGACAAAATAAGACGGTTGAAATTAAATGGTATTCTTTGTGGAATTCTTAGGTATCCATACATATGGAGCGATAAAATAAGATGTGCACTGAAAACTTTAGCCCTCTCACCTACCCTACGGGCCTTTCTTTGTAGAGAGACATAATTTTGCAAATAAAACTTTCTGGAAGATATCTTTATAGCAAAGTTTTACATGTCTGACCATCCAATAGCTCAGTTGATGACACTGGCTAGGCGAGGTGTTCGACATGTGACACATTAAAAGAGCATTGTGATTTCCACGTCATATCTAAGCCACTTTACAATTCTAAGAAAGAGTAAAACCATGTGTCATCCCAATTATTAATATGGGTTGCAAATTGCAACACATAAACTAATCCAATGACCTAGGATAAAATGCCCTCAGGAAAAATCCATCAATCAAAAGATCTCCAGGTAAAAGAAATAAAGTAGACAAAGTTTTGTAACTGTCCAAGAGAGGACAGAATGTATGGTCGGAATTATAAATTCGTCACTATGTATAAACTGAAAAGCTAAATGAAACATGCCTACCTCTATCAGTTCCTTAAAACATTTAGCAGCCCTATCCACCTCCTCATCATATCTGTGTCTCCACTCTGCAGATTCATCCATTGCTTCCTTGTTAGCAAAATCGAATTGCCTTCTACAAGTAGCAAGCAAACAGAAAATTTATCAAACAGAAACTGGGCTCGGAAGTACTGTTTGATCTAATTTTTAATGAAGTTTTCTTGATGACATTAAGGTGATACTTGTTCTACTTTATGGGTATTAGAAGAAATACTCAAGTGTTATAGATAATCACTACGTAAAAATACATCCAGCACATGACCACGGAACTAGAAGTGTTTAGATAATTTTTTTTGCCCTCATGACAGAGGTAGAAGACCTCATACTTTCTTTACGAACTTACGCAATGACAGGTGCAATTAATTGCCTTGTGCAATGCTAAAATCTTAGACAGTCAAGTGTCAGAAGGCAGGTTCAAGTCCAATAGCTATTCCATATAAATAAAGCTGAAGGTTAGGCGTACATTCAGTCCACCTCTCCCAGCAGTCTTAATTGGTGGTACCACAGTTAATAAATGCCTTTATAGAATTAATAATTACACCTGCTTGACTTCCAAGCTTGTAGTGGAATTAAAGTGTATAACATTGCAAGCTAGCAACAATTGAAAAAAAAGGGCACACATAATTAGTGAATGGATATTGTAGTTTCTCTTCTTCAAAGGCCTATCGCAGCACAGTTTAATTTGACAAATGTTATTATCAATACATCGATAGAGAGATAAGAAACTCCCCCTAAGCAGGTCTAAAGGCAAATATTTGTATACAAATGCTACCAATTTTAATCATCTGATATAATCTAACATAATCTTTGAGCTACGGTGGATTAAAATGAAGTTCCATTAATGCCAAACTTTGTGAGAGGGAATGGGAACCTCGGCTTTTCAGTTGGAGACGATCAAAACTTTATGCTAGTTTTTCTTTGACACCAAGTCCAAACACCCCAATTCATAGTGCCAAACATGGTGTCAAGTGTTGCAAACAAAACTGTTAGGATTTCTTACTAGAAGACTTTTTCTATTCTCTTTTCTCTCTTTCAGCTAATTTGCTGTGAAACAAACCTAAGCATGAATTTACACATAAATCAAACTGTTATGAAATGACCCAAATAAGGTAAAACTCAAAATACACAAAACTAAATCAAGCCCTCCAGTTGATTACTTTAAAAATGAGGAGAAGAAAAAAGAAACTGGACCTCTGAGGGATGGATCTATATTCGGTTATTTTGCTTTCTTTCTAGGGCAAAACCCTGCAAACCTAATCCACATATTTGTGTAAACCATGTTTTCTTAAATACCAATTTTGGCAAACAAAGTCCCCCAATATTACTTTCGTCTGCTAATTAACCGCAATGTTCTCAGAAACCAAACAGAGCATACGAATTCCCAATCATGAATGTGATTAAGCCTATACATCCACAACAAAATAATCTCAAATATCAGTTCTACTCATAATGGAAGTCTCCAAACACATACAGAGACTAATTAGATAAACTGATACAGGAACAAAGAGAGCACAATAGGGGAAACAATCGGAAGACAAATGAGAAAATAGAAATCACCTTAATAACTCACTCTCCGTAGAAGAAAGACGGTAATCGATAGTCCAAAGCCTCAAGTAGACGGCAATACCCAGCACCATAACCAGCGCCAAACCCATTAAGATTGGCTTTATCCCTCTCCCCATTCTCTCTCTCTCTCTCGACCTTTTACAGCAGAGAGTTGCAAAAACTGAAAATTAAGAACTAAGTGAGGTTAGCCGTTGGACTAATAGTCACGGGCTAGTTGTATGAGAAAATATCCAATGAAACCGGGATATCATGTTAATATTAATGGTACGACATTATTAACTAATAATAAAATTTTAAATTGATAAAATGAATCACACTTAGATAGTTATTAACTTATATAGAAGAATAGTGAGTAATTATTAACTTACATAGAGGCCATTTTTGTATTTATTTACTTTATACAGTATTAGTTAGTGATATCATGTCAGTATTGACATGTGGTATCACTATTGTAATGAATATTTTTTGGGTAAATTACACTGACACCCCATGACTTTTTGGTTTATTACACGGACACCCCCTGACTTTTGACAAATGACACTAAGACCCCAATAGTTAGACGGAGTTAACTCTCCTAATAAAAAGACAACTTTGCCCCTATGTTTAACCCAACCCAAACCCAAACATTTGCCCCTCTGTTTAACACAAATCTAAACCCAAACTCCAATCTCTTTCTCTCTCTCTCAAACCCAAACCCCAATCCCTCTTTCTCTCTCTCCCACCAACGATCCCAATCATCAGTCTTCTCTCTCTCCCTCAGCCCATCTCTGTGTGTGCATGTGTGTGTATATATGTATATACATACATATATATATACACACAAGCAGAGAGAGAGAGGATGTGGAAGCGGTTTATTTTGCCCCTCTGTTCATCGGTCTTCTCTCTCTCCCCCTCAGCCATCTTTGTGGTGTACGTGTGTATATATATATATATACACACACATTCATATATACATACACACAGACACCACCCAATACCCAGCCCCTAATACCCAGCAACGCAACCACACCACCCCCCACCCAGCCCCCCATCTCTCTCTCTCCCTCTCTCTCTCTTCAGCGATATAGCAGACCCCCAATCGCAACAATGGAGTCATTAGTACCCATTACCGGCACCATTGCCGAAGACCCAATTGCAACAATGGAGTCCACCATCAACACATCCATCAGCTGGAATCTCACCAGAGATAAAGAGACCCATCAACACCACCACCTCAACCATCCAAAATCACCCATTAGGATTTGCGATCTTTACCTCAAATCTTCTTTCTCTCTCAACGAATAAACCATCCAAAATCACCCATTAGGGTTCTGTACATGTTCATTCTTGACAAAACTCTGTGTGTGTGTGGGGGGGGGGGGGGTGATCTGTTGCAGCGGTGAATGTCGATGGTGGTCGATGGTGGCTTTCAGTGTAGATTTGGGTTTGCTTTTTGTTGTTGTTGTTGAGATGAAGAGGGTATGAGCTTCCATTGACCACTAGTGTATTGGTCTCTTTGGATTAATGCCTTCAAACTGTTGTTTTTGGAGCTGCGGATTAATCCAGTTCTTGCTGTGGTGGTTGTGTGTTTTTTGTGTGTTTGCGGAGATGAAAATGAAGATGGAGGTGGTGGACCGATGATAGAGTTACTCTGTTACTAGTGGCGGTGCTCTGTACATAAGAGAGAGAGGAGGAGGAGGATGAGGTGGTGGTGGTGATTTTTAGGGAAGTATGGTGGTGGTTCCGTGGTGTGGAGGCGGCAGTGGGTGGTTAATTCAACATTTAATTTTAGTTTAAATGTAAATGTGAAATATAACATTTAATTCAACATTTAATTTTAGATTAAATGTGAAATATAACATTTAATTTTAGATTAAATGAGAAAATTTTAGTTTATATATGAAATATAAAATAGAGAAATGATAAGTGAGAGATTGATAAATTTTTGGGGTAAGAACATATATTTGGCGGGCATTTTTGGTATTTTAGGAATTAATATCGATGACATCAGCTTTGACCGTTAGTCATTCTAACGTCTGTTAGTTAGAAGGGGTGTGACTGTTATAAGTTTTAAATGTCAGGGGAGTTCGGTGTCATTTGTCAAAAGTCAGGGGGTGTCCGTGTAATAAACCAAAAAGTCAGGGGGTGTCAGTGTAATTTACCCATATTTTTTCCTAGTTGTTGGATCATGTCACGAGTTCGAATTTCGTCGTTCTTCCATGTAATAGTGTCTGACTCTAAAAAAGAAAAAGAAAAAGAAAAAAATAGATTAATTTGGTATGAGTTTAAATATAAGATTGGAGATAATTTTATGAATCTTTTTTATGTTAATTTAATTTAATTTTTTGGTTAGGCACTTGTACAAAATGAGGTACAATGAAGTTCAACACCACGATTTAAAGGTTTAATAGGGGGTGATAGTTATTAGACCATCTTTAATGAAAATTCAAACTCTTTATCCAAATTTGAGTAAAAAAAGGTGTAAAAAAATTGATTTGATATAGACCACTGCAATAGAGAAACCCAAATTTAAAAGAAGAGAAATCTAAATTTAAATTAGGACAAACCTAAATTTAAAAGAAAGTAAAATATGACTATTAGATCTTTAAAGAATGGTGAAATATCACAATTAGAGATTTAGGTATGAATTTGAGTCTCTCTTAATTTGAGTAAAAAAATAAGTATCCATTTATTTGATATGGCTATTGGTTTGGAAAAAAAATTTAAGAATTTTTTATCCAAATTTAAATTTAAGTTTAAAGAAGCATAAGGATTGGAGATGATTTTAGGCCACCTACAAACTTCACCCAAATTTAAATTAAAATAAATAAATAAAGAAGGTAATGGCCGTAAATGTTCGGCCGAAAAAGGGACCTCCCACTGATTGGATCGGCTTGGTCATAGGACTGACCCGAAAGCCCAACTTCATTGGCCCAACCAGAAATTACCTTTTCATGGATATATTGTTGCGCCGGGTCACGGTTCAAACCCGTTTGGAGACCCTTAACCTAAAGAATGAATAAGTAATTCTTGGGTATTTTTTCTAAAATATTGATGAGCTTAGATCTAATTGGGTCCAGATCCAATTCATGGAATAAACCCAAATTAGCTACAAAGCAGGTCAAGCCCAACTCATAGATCCGACACAGGCCAAAGTTCAAGGAGTCTAGGAAGATTAGTGCACGTAAGAAATAATTATCGGGATAGCCACTCTCTAAGATTAAGACTATCTCTAATTGTACAAATCCTTAGCTGTAGCTATCCACGCCGAATGACTAGTCATCTATCCTTTCACGTCACTGTCTCAACCAAGGCTATATGCCTATAAATTTTAAGTCATCTCTATATGAGAGGGGCATCTCTCTACATATCTTACACAACTATAACTCTCATAACTACGAAGAGAATACACTTGCTCTCTCTCTTTCTCACCTACTACTTCAATCAATAAAGACCACTGGCCACCGTTGTCGTCTAAATAGGTCACGCTGACCGAACTATTATACATCTGTGTGTAGCTTGTATGGATCTCACATTTATATTTACTATATTTATTACCTATATTAATTACTCGACAAGTTGTGTATAAATCCACTTTTATGTATCATCAAATATATTCGAGTATTGTGTTCATTTTACTATTATAGGATTAGAGCTAAAAAAACACTCAATCATGAGTAATTTTGCATAAAAATTTTCATGGCTTACGTGAACTTATTTGTTCACTTGAATATAGTCAATTTGAATGAATGTTACCAATTCTGATTAAATTACCAATGTCTCAATTTTTATTTTTATTTTTGTTTATGGTTTTGGTTTTGGGTTGAATCAAAACTTGAAGCGTACGTTCGTTTTCATAATTAAATTGACCTCTTAGAAATTAAAATTGATTGAACCAATTGAATTTTGCATTAGTTGGCCACGTACGCTTAATACTTTTAACCATGAGGTGACAGGATTAGTACCCTGCCAGAGACATAAATTGATATCTTCTGTAACCTTGTAGAACTCTTAATGGTAAATAATAGTTAAATACTAAAAATAAAACCAAAAAAGCTTATCATATTAATTTGACATGTATATTCCATAATCTCCTAGTCACTACCCACCCATCATGGCTTGACCTCAATTTGATGGAACGTTAATAAAGTGGAATAATTTCATTTTCATTTCAATGGCATTTCACTCTCAAGATCCAATTCAAAAGTCAATTCTTTAGGTAGCTCACAACGTGTTCTTCTTCTTCATTGACAAACACGAAACCCACAAGAAATAATTTCTATATATTGTAAATCCAGACACACCACCGATAATAACAAAATGGGGATATATCTGTCTTTTTACCTGTAAGTAAATAGGGACAGATCTGTCACTCAATAATGTATACATGAATTTTACTTCAAGGGTTGTTCTAGGCTTCTAGCCAGCTAGCCTTTTGCTTTCTCACCTACCCCTAAAACAACCCCAACAGTCTCTATATCTTCTCTATCACCAAAAACAAAAACAAAAACACAAACAAATCGTTAGGAACAAAACAGTAGCTCCAACAAGAAAGTTTTTGGGTTTTTATTTTGTATAATTAAATTTGTATATCAAAAAAAAATTCTAAAATATTCAATAAATGTGGTCTATGTGATTGCATATATTCTCAACTTATACTCTAATTACGATGTTATATCTTTTGATCTAAATTTAGGCATCCAACCCAAAAAAAAAACTCAGAGGAAAACTAGATATGGCATTTTAATGTTATTATGCCATGGTTTCAAGTTTGAATCTTAAAAAAAAAAATTTGACATCTTCACTATAGTTAATCAGTGAATGATTTTATACATTTTCAAGTTTGAATGGTGATTACCAACGTACAAAACATGTAGTTGAAACGAATTCCAATACTGAGAGAACTAATAAAATCTTGTTAGTTTGGCGGTGTAAGAGTAATTTAGAATAATTTGTAAACTCAAGCGTCGTGTGTTTAACTATTATTATTAATAACTCTCGAATTTGTCCAATATATATAATTAATGAGTAACTACACATATATGTAATTAGTGAGTCATTACAGGTATCAGAAGCTTACTCCAGCATATGTGAGAGATTACTTGTCGCCACATAAAATTAACAAAAAAAAAGAAGGAGAAAACATAGACATTTGAAAAATAAATGTTCAGAAAATCTCAATGTTAGTATTACATATAAGAGGAGTGATCCTCTGAATAAAAGTCCCACTGAAACACACCAAAACTAGAGGATTATTTTTTTATTTTTTTTGGTAGGGAAAAGGGGAAGGAAGAGGAGACTTGACCTTGATTTCGACCTCAAGAAGATAAAGTCTTTACAAAATAAAAAGTACCATTAGACCAACGCTCATTGGTAAGAAGATTAAACTTCTAATTAGTCATACAAAATGTTAGAACTACGAAGTATAAATATTAGTTTCATCGAATGACAACATTAATCTTCTGCCCTAATCTTCAAACCCAGTTTGTTTCCAAATAGCATTTCTTACCCTACTCAAGTCTCTTCCCTTCAAAGTCCTCCCAACACCTTCATGCACAGAAAAAGAAGAACCTCTAGTCCTTGCTAAATACACATGGGGCGGTACCCTACCGTCTTCATCATCATCATCCTCCTCGTTCTCTCTCTTTGGGTTCTTGTACTCCCCTCCGAGGATCTGTGACCAGTCCGGTATGTTCACCGGCAGCGATGTCGCCGCAGTGCCGGGCCTCCGATCAGTGCTGCTGATCTTCTTCAGTGGTTTCTTCATACGTGAAGTTGGTATAGATTTCTTGGGTTCAGATGGAACATCATCGACAACTTCGTTTGAATCCCAGACTTCAGCTTCACGGAGTTCAAACCCAGAATCGGAGGTGACTGGATTGACTCTGTGATCTGATCCTTCGAGATAGAGGTAGCTTGGTCTTTCGTGGTGGTGGGTCTTCTTCCTTGTCGCCATTGGAGAATGAAGAGAAAGAGAATGTCGGAGAAGATGATCTCGTTTCGGGGTGTTGGTTTGGTTTCCTACCAACCAGTGCTCCGATGGTAGCAGTATTGCTCTCTTATTGTTGATTGCTGTTGTGGAGCTGTGCTTTTATATAATAATAATGGAGGAATGGATAAGCACAATAGTACTACCTACAAACTTACCATGTAGCAATTAACCGAAAAAAAATATTGAAGTGACACGATTTTACCATGTCAATAATAGATCATATCGTGTAATTATTCATTAATAAATGAACCAGTCAATAAGTGAGTTTCATAAAATTAAAGACTAATACTATTAAGACATAATTTGTTAACCTAATTTACTATGACCTTGGATTCACTGTATGCCCCATCAAACATTGAAACTTAGTGTTAATCCAATGATTCTTATGAAGCCACATCATTATGTCAGTAAATTAGATCATATTTTTAGATCTAAATAGCATTACTCTTAATTAAATAATCATCTATCCATGTAATATATATTCACCTCTATCTAAGGCAATGAGGTACACTTTATCTATTTTTTAACTTTTTTATTGGACAATTACACTACATGATAATGCTGATGTAGCCGTTATATTAAATATTTACTCCAATTAACATGTAAAAAACAATAATGGAGAGAGGATCCAAGGTGGGTGTCTTCATGGGTTTATCATGAGACATCTATTTGATTTTCTCATCAATAGATATTTAATAATTTCACAAATCAAATTTTAGGGAATTATATCTTATTATTAGAGATTTTTTAAGGTAGTCCCTTTTTTAATTTAGTCTAGGGACGAAATACGTAAAAATAAATAAACTGGAAGAATGACAAAATACCAAATTAATGCAATAATTATATGAGAAAATTAAAAGAATATCTCATCATAGATTACGCTGATACCTCGACCTGGTAGTTGTATTACATTTAGTTTTGTACATATTCACTTCAAAAAAAATTAGACATAAAAGATTGATGGTACTAAAACTTCTTTTTTTTTTGGCAGATTAAGATTCTCTTTAATATAGTTTTCAAATTTCTCTAACCATAGAGTATTCATTAAGTACATGGGATAATTTAGTTATAAATGATGATGCACAAAACAGTCTAAATCAACAATTGAGTGTGTGATAAAGTGTAATTAATGGATAATTAATAGAACAATCAATGACAATAATGTAAATATCGAGTTAACACGCAGATATATAGTGGTTCGATCCGGGTGACCCACTCCACTCCGGGAAACGGCAACGGTGGTCAAATGACTTTTTATTGATTAAGAAGGGTGAACGAGAGAGAGAGCAATGATTAGCCTCGAGAGGGATACAATAGTTAGGAGAGAGAAAAACTATGTATGGGGGTGTGTAGAGAGTTGTTACAATTTATAGGCACAGGGTCTTAATTGAGGCGGTGACATGAGGGTAAATGCACTAGTTCTTCGGGGAGTATAACTACAAAAGGTAAAAACAATTAAAGATTGACTTGATCTTCAAGAGTGGGTATCCCGATGATTGCTCCCCACGTGCTCTAATCTTATTGAACTCCTTGGGTCTTAGACTAGATTGACTTCACTAATTGGGCTTGACCCACTTTGTAGCTGATTCAGACTTAATTAATTGGTTAGGCCGGACCCAATTGAATCTAGGTTCATCAATAAATATTATACTCGCCTTAAATTTTTGCTCGCCTATCTAATATTGACAAATTAAGGGGAAAAAAAAAGCATGGGAAGAATCTCACTCCCACTACTATTGCAATTATAGGGATTATTTCTAATAAGATATTAAAAATCTATATTCTATTTATTCGTAAATTATTTTACATAAATTAGTTTTACACAAAATATTATCTTGATCAAGTAAATATTGAATGCAAGAGTGATATCATATTACCATTAATGACATAATATCACCAATTAATAATAAAATTATAAATGGATAAAGTGAACCATACTTAAGCTTACATGGAAAAAGAGTGAGGAGTTATTTACTTACATGGAAGGTTAGTTATTATTTTTTGTGGGATCCATTTGTTGATATTTTTTAATATTGTTGGTTGGTGATACCACATCACATTGTCATATGATATCTCCGTTGTAATGAATATTTTTTCATCTATTTCTTGTTACCGTTTGAAAAAATAAAAAGTATAAAACTAAGGTAGAATAGGATTGAACACCAATTAGAGACGAATGGTAAATTCAAATGTCTTGATTCAAAATTAAGTAATTTTCTTGGGGGCAAAATCATGAGTGATTTTTATGTCATGAATTCTTTAGGCTCAGACCAGATCAAAGAAATAATTAATTGAAATGTGAATAAATCATCGTAATCGCAATACAAAAATAAAATAAAAATAGAATTTATCCATTAAAAACTGGTGGTAACGTGTACCAGTAAGAGGAGAGGATCGATAGTCCCAAATATTGAAACGGTATTCATATTGGCAATTGTGGACTTGTTTGTGGTCCCCACTTACCATCACCAGTCTGGTGAGTAAAAAAATGTTTATTGTAATGGTGATACAATAAACATTGATAATATATTATGGGTTAGTCATGTTTTTTTTAATTTATCATATCTTCAAGAATATCTCTTTTATTATTCAAACTATCACTGACACCATTTCTAGTTTATATTTAAACATCACTATCACTCCCTGTCGTTAAACCATCATTTTTATGAAAAAAGAATCATCCAAAATACCAAAATTATCCCAACATAAACCCCAAACAATCTTACATAAAATTAGATGAAAATTAGAGCTGATTAAAATTTATTTTTCTATATATTAAAATTTGAGTCAATTAAAATTCGAGCCTATTAAATTTTTTTTTTCTACGTATTAAAATTCGAGTCGATTTGAGTTCTACCTGAGCTGTTAGAGTCGATTAAAATTTGTTTCGAATCGATTAAAATTTATATTTTTTCTGATTAAAATGTGTCAATTAAAATTCGATTCAAGTTGATTAAAATTTATTTTTTACATATTAAAATTTGAGTCGATTAAAATTTATATTTTGTTATATATCAAAATTCGGACCGATTAAAATTCAATGTGAGTTGATTAAATGTGATTCGAGCCGATTAAAAATGAATTTTAATTGGCTCGAATAGAATTTTAATAGGCTCAAATTTTAGTACGTAAAAAAAATAATTTTAATAAACTCGAATTTTAATTAACTTGGATCCAATTTTAATCAACCTGAATTTTAATACGTAAAAAAATTAAAAAATAAAGGGGGTCTCATTGAAGATATGTCTATCTAAAAGGGGTGCAGATGAAATTTTTCTTAAAATATATCATAGACAATTTAGTAAAATTGTATTTTAGTTAACATTTTTAATTTAATTGGAGGTGTCAATGAAGATTTAAAAAAATAAAAAAAATATCCTTAAAGATATAATAAACTAAAAACAGTGTCACTGAAATTTTCCCTATATTATATGTTCTCTTGATCAGAATGTTATTAGAGTTATTTACCAATCTAAGACATTTTTTAAATAAATTTATCAAAATACTATATTTTTAAACTTATTTATTAAATTACAACTCTTTTTAAAAACAAAATTAATAATATCGCTTTTGTTAAAAAATAGAGTCAATAATCCTCCTTTTCTTAAAAAACGGGGCAACATCCCCGCTTTTACGCTTTTCACGTGTTGCAGCTGTTGATGTTGTTACAGTTGTGAGAGAGAGTAGCCACGCTTTTGAGAGAGAGAGAGAGAGAATTATGGGCATCATCACTTGGTACAAAAAAAATGGTCTGGAAAAAGCATGTTTAGTGAGATAGAGAGAAAGAGGAGAGAGAAATCATAGGTTTTCAAAAGTTGTCAGATTGTTGGTATAGAAGAAGACCTCTTCGAATTCATGGTCTGCTCTGTTATTGGCATTTTTGTCTGAAAAGCGTGTTTATTAACACGTTTTTCATAAAAACCTTCAAAACTAAACACTTTTCATCAGTTCCTTAATTTTTTTTTGGTACAAAAGCGGGGTTGGTGACTCTGTTTTTTAACAAAAACGGGATTGTTGACTCATTTTTTTAACAAAAGGGGAGTTATTTACTTCGTTTTTAAAAAGTGTCGTACTTTAATAAATAAATTTAAAAGTATTATATTTTGGTATATATGTTTTAAAAGCACGATATTTTGATAAATAACTCAATGTTATTACAAGCCACGTCATGAACTCATAATTTTCGTCATGTGTTTGTATTTTGTCGGGACGCCAAAACTCTTGAGTAAAGATCCTCTACACTTCATCCAAGTCGTTTTTTTTTATTATTAACAATGCACGACGCAAGTGAACAATATAAAATAATAATTTTTTTATTGAATCTATAAAAATATAAATTTTATGTGTAATTAAATTAAATAATAAATTTAGTGTCAAAAAATTAATTTTATTTCTTATTAAATCTAATTATTGAAAAAAAATTAAATATAACATATATTTGATCTTATAATCCAAATTGATAACTATTTATAATATAAAATAAGACAAACTTTAATAAGTTCATCTGACGGTTTCAAATAAACTCATCCAATGCCACCAACATTCTTCTCAAAATCATTCATATTTCACCATACATTCATGCACGGGTTACCCCTAGTATGTATATAACAATAAACTTTTCGCACTTTGTACCTTGAAAGATTTTAAGATTTTTTATTTTTCACCCTCAAAAATTAAATTTCTCATATGCATTATCAATGTATCAAATGTATTGCAATGCGACCATTCTGTTAGCTTTTGTTATTTTTTTCGTCAAAAGCCAACTCATTGACACTGATAAAAAAACTAACGTAAAGCTAACAGAAAAGTTACATTGTAACACTTTTGATACATTAACGATGCAATATGAAAAATTTAATTTTTGAAGGTACAAAGTGTAAATCTTAAAAATTTTCAGGGTGCAAAATAAAATTGATTCTATAACAATATAATGTAGATTCATCTTTACTTTTTCATATAAATATAGACATAGATATGAAAATTTTTATGTAAGTATACAACTATTAAGGAGTCTAAAAAAACTTAGAAGTCAAGTACTATTTATAAACGAGTTCAAAAGAACTTGAAAGTCAAATTACGTATATAAAAAAAATTATATGAAGGTATAAGGATATAGTTAATTTAACACATATAAATTTTATCTATTGTTTTATATGTTAGATTAACTATCGCAAATAAACTAAAACAAAATCAACGGATTCTAAAGGATTGTTTTGGTATTATATCGAAATAGCCTTTATCAGTATCACAGATGTATCCCAGAGCTGAATGTAGGCATGGAGGTTTTCCTCTCATCCACGATGTTTAAAAATTAGTTTGAATTTCTATTTAAAATATAATATTATGATCTATCTATATATCTATATAATAAAGTAGCTAGATTGATTTGTCTTGAACTTTTCGCGGCTCAGATCATTTTCAGGTTTTTGATCCAACGATCCTAATTAATCTACATTCCTACAGGACTCTACTACATTTATTTTATCTCTCCTCATCCCCATTCAAACCATTTGATAAATATCTACATCCTTACAGGACTCTACTACATTCTTTTTTATCTCTCCTTATTCTCATTCAAACCATGGGAGAGATTGACTTGGATGGTTATATATATGTATATAATAAAAACAAAATATATCTAAAATCTATTAAAACTCTAATAATAAGGATTATCTCTAAAAAAATATAAGTTCATTAACATATACCGGCCTATTTATCTATCTATATATATATATATCTATATTAATAAACGAGTCGTGTTCGGGTGAGACCTGTCAACCCGTTTACCTGTTTAAATAAATTTAATATAATAATAAATTATATATATATATATATATATATATAATAATGAATGAGTAAAGAAAAAAAAATAAAGAAAACATTTAAAAAAAAAAAGTAAAGATATCAGTAGTATGAAAGTGAAGCTTTGAGCCTTATGCTCCGTTTGGTACGATGGAAAAGTGGAAGGATGGAAAGTGGGATGGATAAATAAAACATCATGTTTGGTAAGGAAGGAAAGTAGGAAGGATGGAAAAGTGGATGGATTAACTTTCCTTCCAACTCACCAAAATCAATCCCTCCAAAATCGGAAGGAAAGTGGATGAAAAGTTAATTATTTGTGTTGAGATGTATCTTATTTGCCTATATATCTTTTAATATATGCATATATATACATTAATTTCATATAAAAATACAATGATAAAATATGTATTTATATATATATTTTTAAAAAAAATTTAAAAAAAAATTAAAAAAATTAAAAAAATTAAAAAAATTAAAAAAATTAAAAAAATTAAAAAAATTAAAAAAATTAAAAAAATTAAAAAAATTAAAAAAATTAAAAAAATTAAAAAAATTAAAAAAATTAAAAAAATTAAAAAAATTAAAAAAATTAAAAAAATTAAAAAAATTAAAAAAATTAAAAAAATTAAAAAAATTAAAAAAATTAAAAAAATTAAAAAAATTAAAAAATTAAAAAAGTAAAAAATAAAAAATAAAAATAATAAACAGTCCAACTCGTAACTTGACACGACACAATTAATTAAATGAGTTGAGTTAGATTTTAGTAATGTTCGACATAAATTTGTAATGACTCAACACGAATCTGCCATGATATGACTCGATTGTCACCCTTAATCTTATCCAGCACAAAAAACAAAAAAAAAAAAAAAATTTAGTCATTTTTATTTTCCATCCATCCAACCAAACACGAAGGAAGGAAAGTGTATCCATCATACTTTCCTTCCTTGAAGGATAGAAAGTGTATCCCTCCTACTTTCCATCCTTCCTACTTTCCATCCTTCCTACCAAACGGAGCATTAAGGTATTGAATTGCCTTTTGACCATTTTCTTTGAATCCCACATCGACAAGGAATGGAGAGGGGAGACTTCAGTTGCTTATAAAAAAAGGTGGTGGAGTTCTCATTTTAACCAACCTTTGTGGTGTGATTTTCACGTGAGTTGTTGGCTGTAATTCCTTCAATTGAGGAAAGTACAGTTGGAAGCAAATAAATAGAGTGTAAAAATTTATTAAAATAATATTTTTTTTTGTTTTTTTTTAAATGGGTTAAACGAATCGTGTCGTGTTACCTGTTTATTAAACGGTTCGTGTTCGTGTTAAAAAATTTTACCTGTTTATTAAACGTATTATATATGAGTTTATATGTTTTTCACCCGTTACCCGTTTAACCCGACACGATTGACATCCCTATACAACATCATAGACTTCAACAAGCCCATCCGACAGTCTTAACTAGACTTATCCAGCAGCCACCATTATCCCTCTTAAAACCATTCACATTGAATTCTCCCCCTCCAATTCCATCACTTCTCACTTACGTTGTGGCTCAGATCGCTTGACGATTATTGATCCGACGGTCCTAATGCTAAATTCTCTCTCCCAATTTTTGAACAAAACTTTTATTCCTTCCACAATTCTAAGATTTCGATATCTCTTATAAGTCTCTCTCTCTCTCTCTATCTCATACTACACATTAATTAGGTTGTTAATTATGACTCTATATAATTACAGATTATTTTTAAAATTTTTAAATAAACAAATGGACCTTAAATACATATTCTTTGTATCAAAACAAGTTGAATGACTATAATATAGGTCATATTTTGTATTGAAATAAAAATACTATAATATTCGAATGGTATAATAAGTGAATAATATATATATATAATTTGTGATATATCTATATATTAAGGGAGCTACCATTGTTTGTCTTGAGTTTTTTGTGGGTCAGATTGTTTTAAGAGTATCGATCAAATGATCAAAATTACTCCTCCAAATTTTTTTTCTGCCCAAAAATTACAAGAATCTTTTCATTTTACTAGATTATTGATTCGAAGTGATTATGATTAGGATTCGAATTGAGCTAAATTTGATTGTTGAGTATAAAGTATATATTTTTGTTTAAACTTAACTTTGCTTGAATTTTACGAGTATTCAAAATTGAAGTCAAATTAAAATTGATTGTAAAAATAATAAAGAATAATTAAATTAATATATATATATATATAACCATCCAAGTCAATCTCTCTCATGGTTTGAATGGGAATGAGGAGAGATAAAAAAGAATGTAGTAGAGTCCTGTAAGGATGTAGATATTTATCCAATGGTTTGAATGGGGATGAGGAAAGATAAAATGAATGTAGTAGAGTCCTGTAGGAATGTAGATTAATTAGGATCGTTGGATCAAAAACCTAAAAATGATCTGAGCCGCGAAAAGCTCAAGACAAATCAATCTAGCTACTTTATTATATAGATATTAAGGGAGTTATCATTGTTTGTCTTGAGTTTTTGTGGGTCAAATTGTTTTAATATTATTGATCAAATGATCAAAACTACTCCTCCAAATTTTTTTTCCCGTGCAAAAATTACAAGAATCCTTTCATTTTACTCTATTATCGGTTCGAAGTGATTATGATTAGGATTCGAATTGAGTTGAATTTGATTGTTAAGTATAAAGTATATATTTTTGTTTAAAATTAATTTTGCTTGAATTTTACGAATATTCAAAGTTGAAGTCAAAATTGAAATTGATTGTAAAAATAATAAAGAATAATTAAATTAAAAAAAAATTATGGTGTCATTGTGAACGGGAATAAATAAGAATTAGTTTGTATGTTTAAGATATAAGTGTTAATTGAGTCGAACTTAAATTCAATTCTCGATTTGACGTAATTATGATTAAAACTCGAATTGAGCTAAATTTGACTGTCAAGTATAAAATACAAATTCTTACTTAAACTTAAATTCGATTGAATTTTACAAATATTTAAGTTGAACTGAAATAGAAACTGATTTTAATTTCTTAACAAAATTTTTACATTTACTAAAATTCACGTGAAACTTTTGAATATTTTCCTCACAAAAGTTACACAAACTCACATTGGAAAAATAGTACAGAGATAATGTTATAAACTTTAGGTAGAAACTTGCAGAAACACAAATAGTTATAATTTTTTCAAATTTGAGATAAAATTTATTAAAAATGTTAAAATCGTAGATGTTTGATCAATAATAATTATATTTCTCAGATTTTTGAATTAATATGTTACAGTAGTTGTACCATGACTTTCGTTATATAAAAGTTTAATTATATATATTTTTCATATAGATTGAACAATATCAATTTGATCGTTGTATTGTTCAAATTATATTTGACATTGTCTTTATTTATGAACAAATATTTGTAATTTTTTACAAGTAATATAGTGCCTTCAGGCACGGGCAATTACTAGTATTCAATATATCCATTGATAGAAAAACTTTTAAATACAATATAATAAAAATTATCTTAATAACTAATTTAACTCATAACTCTACTATCTTAGTAACCACCTAAGAAATTAGTCACAAAATACTCTATCACTAATCCATTTACTAAAATAACTACCTAATAACTATCTCAAGTATTATATAAAAAATATATTAAAAATGTGTACATAACATAATTCCTTAGAATATAATATGAAGACTTTTACAAAACAAGAAAAAATGAAAATTAAGTATATTGATATTATTAATGACCTATACGAAGGTAAGGTAATTTTTTTATCACTAGCGATATAAATCACAAATTTTAAAAAATCACAATTCCTACTAGCTTACATTAGGGATCAGTCTTACGCAGGGGCGGCCCAAAGTCAAGCGGGCCTAGGCAAAATTTTTATATGAGGTCCTATTAATATTTTGTCTATTGCTATATTTTATTTTTAATTATTATAATTTTTTATGTTTTAAAAAATTATTTTTTATTTTTTAAAAAAATTTAAAATATTGATCAAGTTTTTATACTCAAGTTTTGACAATAATTTTTTTAATACATAATATTTTTAATTCATTCACTCTTAGTTGATTGTAAATAAAATTTCATCAATTTAAGTTTTTAACAAGTAATTTAATAATAGAATATATGAGCAAAGAATCATTTTTTACCTATGAGTAATGTGCACGCATAAAGTAAAAAACTTTAATAACATAGACAATTTAAGTATAAATTATTTGGACTGAAAATTTATATTAAGACAAAAAAGGAACCAATTTTATAGATTTTTACCATAAGAAATAATAAATATAAATTTTTTATGTGAGTGAGTGAAATACAATTATGAACACATCCAAAATATTTAGAAAAATTTAAATCAAAGCTCACACGAAGGAGTAATTTTGAACCCAAAAAAATTAGATATTGATTTGAACTATTAAAATTTGAGCCCTAAAAATTTGAATCATATCTAAAATACAAAAAATAAAAATAAAAAGGACTATTATACTAAAGTGGTAAATTTTATGGAGGCCTCTAAAATTTGGGCTTAACCAAGTAGAGAGTAATTTTAGACCTAATAAAATTAGATACTAATTTGAACTAACAAAATTTGGGCTCTAAAAATTTTAATCATATCTAAAATATAAAATAAAACATAAAAAATTAGACCTACTATACTAAAGAGATAAATATTGTGGGAGTTCTCTAAAATTTGGGGCCTAAGGCAAGCAACTTAGTTGCCTAAGGGTTGGACCGACCCTAGTCTTACGTCCATATCATTTGTGTTCTGGTTAAAAATGAATTAATTAAACACATTAATAATTAAAATTTAACATCGTCTATATTATCTGCTTAAAAATAATACATTTTCAATATAACTATTTGACCGTATATGGTACAAGTCTCGAGAAAGCTTCTAGATAACCCCAAGGGATAGTTTAATGGAGACAGATGAATTATAAATTCAGTCGTTTTGAATTCGACACTTGACAATTTTCTTGGAATCAGACTATAAATTTTTTTAACCTCGATATGGATAGACTGTCTTTGATCGAATTACGAAAAAAAATTAATCGAAATGTGCATAACATTGTAGACAAATCACGTGACTTTGTACGTGTGTGGATCACACTTAATAACACCCTTAATTAAATATACAGTTCATTCAATAATGGTGTTCCATTGTGGTCAAAATAATAGTAATAATAATAATAAATAAATAATGGTGTTTCATGTTCTAGCTACTTTTTATTATTTTTATTTACCCAAAACAATTTTTAGTAATTTTTTACCTGGCCTTGTGCGCATCACAATTCACGTGTTGCAAGTTACTATCCTATCCATTTATCCCGATAACACAAAGCTACGTATTATGCACAGTTGTCAATTCGTCAGATAGTTTAGAAAAATAAAATAAAATAAATGTCCATGATTATTAATTTTCAAATTTTAAGTAAAAATCATAGTTGATCCATAAATTTGCCTTCAATTTTAATTTAATTCCTGAACTTTCAATTGTTTTATTCTTTCAATTATCAATTTTGTCTCAATTGGGACATTCAATCCATTTCTACTGTTAGATCAACCCTGAAATGAATTAGATTGAGCTAGTATTCAATTGATTTAATGATAAAAATTAATAAAAAGACTTAATTGTAAATAACTTGATAGTTGAGAGACTTAATTAGGACATAATTGAAAGTCTATGGATCAAATTAAAACCGGAGGCAAAGTTCAAGGGCCAATTAAAATTCTTACTCTTAAATTTTAAGTTTATTTGGTCATTAAAATCACAACTTTAAATCTTATAAGATTCAATACATGTAGTTTATAAGTGATTGCATGTATTGTGAGTTGACATTGCAATTACAAATATATGTGAATGATAAAGTGTACTATCTTTCTAATATTACAGTTAAGAAATTGAATTATTAACTTATACAATAACAACCAAGATCGATCAAATGTTCATTTATTTTGATTCAAATGATACAAAAATCATCTTAAACCTTTTTTTGCGTTTAAAAACATTATTTTCATTGCACGACCCCCAGTATCAGATAACTCAATTAACAAATTGTCCAATGTCAGATAAACCCATTAATCCACCTATCTCTCTCCAATTTTCTCTTTGTTTACTTTGATTTTAAACTATGTAACTATAGAGAAAATAAATTAAAATATAAATGTTGTATAATCAATACTTAAATTTTAATATTGTAGAGTGTCTTCAGACACGAGTAATTACTAGTTTATTTAATATTATAACTAGCAATTTGAATTGTACACTTATAAAACCACAATAACAATTGAAATTAATTCAATTTTCATCTAATGGTATAAAATTCATTTAAAAAAAAAAAAATGTTGTCCAAAAATATTATTTTCTCTACATGGCTCCCAATGTCAAATAATTCAACTAACATACTTTTCAATACCAAACAACCCCACTAACCTACACCTATCTCGTTCCTCTCTCTCTCTCTCTCTCTCCTACATCGCTCTTATTTTCTTTATGTCAACTATAATTTTAAATTAAGTAATTAAAGAAAAATAAGAAAAAATAAATTATTATTTAAAATATAAATGCAACACGATCAATGTTCGATCTGTGATATCGCATAGTATTTTCAAGCACGAGTTTATTGCTAGTGATACATTACAATTTAAATGAAAACTAGTTATGGTAATCTCCATTATAACAAGTCAGGTATCATTTGGTAGTTTTTTAAGTCAACAAAAGAATTTTGCCAAAAAATAGAAGTCTATTTGATTATTATATTGCAAAATGATCTAGATGTTTTTTAGTAAATGAATTATACTCGAATTGTATAATATAAATTAACTAGTTATTGCCTGTGTTTGAAGGCACAGAGTAATAAAAAAAATTGTCAACAATTGATGATACCTAAAATAAACCCTAAGCACGAGCACATAAAATGAGCCCAGCACGGGAGATCAAGTAAGATATGCAGAGCTCATCCAGCCATAGTCAGAGCTCATCCGGCCATAGCTGAAGCTTTCCCCAAATTAAATGATATGGGAAGCGGTGAGGAGACAACAAGATGATAGAGAACACTTTCGAAATAATAGCCAAGCTAGAATCAAGGCATAAAATCTTTAACCAACCAAGATCCTCTCCAATGATTAAGGAGGATCCCACGACAGAAGACAAAGATCTCGGGATAAAGTCCATTAAACCAGCCATGCGGAGTTTAGGTAACTCCCGCTTTGGGGAGAATAAGGGGGAAAGATCCCTTCATTATAGGAAGAAAAATCGAGTTAGAGGTAAACAAGAGGCTATAAGAGCAGGGCAAGCCTCCAGTGAGAGGGGGACATGTGATAGAGCCAAGAGGAACCCTAATTTCCTCCACATTGTATTGTAACATACTCGACACAATCAATAAGAAAACAGGAGCAAGAGTCTCAATTGAAGAGTGGACTAGCCGAGCTCCCAGACCGGTGAACCACTGTAATTTCATTGTCATCACTTCCCCTTCCTCAATTTTCCTCAGCATTTACCAACATTTCTGGCACGAGCCTTGTAGCTCAGACATCATATTTGAACACATACACACACTCTGCTCATCTTCGATAATTTAACACCATTAGTTTGGCGCCGTCTGTGGGAACGACTGTTCCTATTACAAATAAGCTGATCTTTCAGTGACTGATGGTCTCAACTCGCAACATGAGCAGAAGTCAAATAAATCCACCACGAGTGACAGATCAACATGACGCCGCCGACGACGGACAGCCTGAGAACGTCCAGGAGACGAATCCTCCTAGGGGAGTTCCCCCCACCAACAATGAGTTGGCAGCCCTTCGCCAAGCCAACGAGCGCTTGATACAATAGAATGAGGAACTCTTGAAACTCTTGCACTACCCACAGGAGGCACAACGGGCCCAAGAAGGCCATAATAACCCCCCACGCAGGGAGCATCAACACCTCAACCCCCTCAGAGAAGCCGACGAAAGGGGGGAAAATAGCTAGACCGTGGGGGAAGTCCCTCATCAACCCCTTAGGAATGGCCACAATGAAGAGGTACAAAGTCAGAACGATGGGGGCGAGAAGGACGATTTTTTTCCTTACCAGCAGGACAGGAGAGAACAGCACTGGGAGCAATGCTTCAAGGATATCCAGCAAGAGCTCAGCCATATGAAGGAGGCTGTAAAGAGCAAGGCTCCGCTTACAATGGATGCCCTAGTACAACAGACTGAGTCCCCATTCACCACTGGAGTGCTGCACTTTCCTCTCCCACCAAAGTTCAGGATGCCTCAGATATAGGTCTTTGACGGAACGAAAGATCCCGTAGATCATCTCAACACTTACAAGAACCAGATGGAGTTGCATGGATACCAAGATCCTGTACGTTGCAAAGCTTTTGCCATCACGTTAAAAGGCTCTACCCTGGCCTGGTTTCACAGGCTCTCACCAGCTTCGATCTCATCCTTTAAAGAGCTCTCCATAGCTTTTGTTTCTCACTTTATAGGAGCTCGGATATACAGAAAACCGAGCTACCACCTGCTTAATGTGAAACAGGGATCCCAAGAGAACATGAGGTCTTATGTCCAAAGGTTCAACTCGGAGTCACTAAAAGTAGACGTCCCAGACGAGAAGTTTGCCATAACTGCCTTCATAGCTGGATTGGGAGTGCAATCTAAGGACTTGATGTTTTCCATTTCAAAAAACCCGCAAGCAAGCATGGCAGAGGTGCTCGCAAAGGCAGAAAAATACATCAATGGCGAGGAAGCCTTCTCTCTAAGATGGGGAGCTCGTTCTCGCAAAAGGAAAAAGGGAAAGAAGAGAAAAAGAGGGACCGAAGTCCCAGAAGGGAAAGAGGAAGTGATAGGTCTCCGAGAAGAGACAGAGATCCCCCCCCCCAAAAAAAAAGGAGAGGTAACGTCAGGGATCGTTTAGGCCCACCACAACCAGAGCTACAACCAAGGTATCCACCTCGGCAGCTCACTCCTCTAACTGCTACGGTGTCCCAAATCCTATATGAGGTACAGAATGAGAAGTTCTTAAAGTGGCCACCCCGAATGAAGGCAGACCCAGCAAAGAGGGATCCCACCAAGTACTGCGAGTTCCACAGAGATCATGGTCATCACACTGACGATTGCATCCAGTTGAAGAAGGAGATAGAATACCTGATTCAACGAGGGCATTTGCGCCGCTATGTTGCTCAAGACAATCAGAACCAAGCTCTTCCACCTCCACCATCTCGACAGCAAGCCCCTGCTCAACATCAACAGCCCCTGGGGGAAATCAGGGTGATATCCGGAGGATTTGCTGGAGGTGGAGAATCCAGCTTTGCTAGAAAGGCCCACCTACGAAGAATCAGGGCTGGGGAAGCATTGGAGGTTCACACTGTGTCCAAGGCACCTCGGTTAAGCACCACTATAACCTTCTTCGACTCAGACATGGAAGGTTGCCAACATCCCCACGATGATCCACTGGTAGTAAGAGCTGTAGTGCCAAACAGAACAATTCATCGAGTCTTAATCGACAACGGGAGCTTGGCAGACATCATTTTTGCCTCTGCCTTTGATAAAATGGACATAGGAAGGGAGAAGCTAGACCCGGTGAGTGCTCACCTGTTGGGATTCTCCGGGGAGAGAGTATTACCACTAGGATCCATCCAGCTTGTGCTCACCATGGGAGACCCTCCATGTCAAGCCACCACAACTGTGAAGTTCCTGGTGGTGGATGCCCCTTCCGCATGCAACATGCTACTGGGAAGACCTTCTCTTAATGCCATGAAGGCCATCCCCTCTGCCTATCACCTAGTGGTAAAATTCCTTACGGAAAATGGGGTAGGAGTAGTCCGAGGAAACCAGCGTATAGCCAGGGAATGCTACACAGCTTCGATGAAACAGAAAGAGGTTGAGAGCATCCATGTGGATGAGCTTGACATGAGGGACGAGCTAGACACAAGACCAATGTCGTCAGAAGAGCTGGAACCTGTTCGGCTTGACGAAGAACCAGAACACCTCGTTTACATCGGATCCAAACTGAGCAGAGAAATTAAGGACTTTCTCATTCGTTTTCTGAAAGAAAACATCGGGGTGTTTGCTTGGAAGCAAGAAGATATGGAAGGTATTGACCCCTCAGTTATTACCCACAAGCTAAGCGTGAACCCAACTTGCAAGCCCGTTAAACAGAAGATAAGGAGTTTTGCCTCAGAGAGACAAAAGACAATCAACGAGGAGGTCAGCAAACTCCTACACGCCAAGGCAATCAGGGAAGTAGACTATCCCGTCTGGTTAGCAAATGTAGTTCTTGTCAAGAAGACCAATGATAAGTGGCGGCTCTGTATTGACTTCACTGATCTCAATCGCGCATGCCCCAAGGACAGCTTCCCCCTACCTCGGATAGACCTCATAGTGGATGCCACAGCAGAACACGAGCTCCTTAGCTTCATGGATGCCTTTTCAGGCTATAATCAGATTAGAATGGACTCCAACGACCAGGAGAAGACCTCTTTTGTCACTGAGCAAGGGACATATTGCTACCAAGTCATGCCTTTCGGGTTGAAAAACGCTGGAGCCACTTACCTGCGGTTGGTGAATAAGATGTTCCAAAAGCAAATAGGAGCATCCATGGAAGTCTACATCGACGACATGCTAGTAAAGTCACTGAAGGCAGAACTCCACATCGAGCACCTAGCCGAATCGTTCTGGATCTTAAAGGAGTACAAGATGAAGCTCAACCCTGCGAAGTGTGCATTCGGGGTCTCGACAGGAAAGTTTTTGGGTTTTATAGTTAGCAACCGAGGAATTGAAGCCAACCAAGAGAAGGTTAAGGCGGTGTTAGATATGCAGTCACCATCCAACACAAGGGAGATACAACGCTTGATAGGTAGGATAGCTGCCTTGAGCCGTTTTGTATCCAGATCAAGCGATAAGTGTTAGCCATTCTTTCAAGTCTTGAAGAAGGCATTCCAGTGGAATACCGAGTGCGAAGAAGCGTTTAAAGCCCTGAAAAATTATATGAGCTCCCCCCTGTTTTGGTGAGCCCTTTAGAAGGGGAAGTCCTTACTCTCTACCTGGCAGTTTCAGATTTTTCAACTAGTGCAGCGCTGGTTAGGGAGTGAGACAGAGCTCAGCAACCAGTCTACTACTGCAGCAGAGCTCTGAGGGGGGCGGAGGAGAGATATCCAAAGATGGAGAAACTCGTTTTAGCTTTGGTTACAACAGCTAGGAGACTTAGGCCCTATTTCCAGGCTCATACTATCGAGATTCCAACAGACCAGCCGATGAAGCAAGTGCTACATAAGCCGGAATCTTCTGGAAGGTTGGTCAAATGGGCCATAGAGGTCAGTGAGTTTGATATCAGATATAAGCCAAGAACTGCCATCAAAGGGCAAATTTTGGCGGATTTCATCGCAGAATTCACAGCAGCAGCACCAATGGAGATCACAGAGTTAGTACCCAACCTCCCCATATGGAGGCTTTTAGTGGATGGAGCTGCCAATGCTCAGGGAAGCGGTGCGGGTTTAATCCTGACTTCTCCAGATGGAATAGATGTCGAGTATGCCCTTAGGTTTGGGTTTAAGGCTTCAAATAACGAGTCATTCTTTCAAGTCTTGAAGAAGGCATTCCAGTGGAATACCGAGTGCGAAGAAGAGTTCAAAGCCCTGAAAAATTATATGAGCTCCCCCCTGTTTTGGTGAGCCCTTTAGAAGGGGAAGTCCTTACTCTCTACCTGGCAGTTTCAGATTTTTCAACTAGTGCAGCGCTGGTTAGGGAGCGAGACAGAGCTCAGCAACCAGTCTACTACTGCAGCAGAGCTCTGAGGGGGGCGGAGGAGAGATATCCAAAGATGGAGAAACTCGTTTTAGCTTTGGTTACAACAGCTAGGAGACTTAGGCCCTATTTCCAGGCTCATACTATCGAGATTCCAACAGACCAGCCGATGAAGCAAGTGCTACATAAGCCAGAATCTTCTGGAAGGTTGGTCAAATGGGCCATAGAGGTCAGTGAGTTTGATATCAGATATAAGCCAAGAACTGCCATCAAAGGGCAAATTTTGGCGGATTTCATCGCAGAATTCACAGCAGCAGCACCAATGGAAATCACAGAGTTAGTACCCAACCTCCCCATATGGAGGCTTTTAGTGGATGGAGCTGCCAATGCTCAGGGAAGCGGTGCGGGTTTAATCCTGACTTCTCCAGATGGAATAGATGTCGAGTATGCCCTTAGGTTTGGGTTTAAGGCTTCAAATAACGAGGTTGAGTATGAAGCTGTCATCGCCGGGCTCAATCTTGCTCATTCTATGGAAGCAGAACAACTGGAGATCTGCAGTGACTCTCAACTAGTGGTGAAATAGATAGAGGAGTCCTACGAAGCGAGGAGCGAAAAAATGATCCTTTACCTTAGAAAGGTACGAGAACTAATCAAGAAGTTTGTGCAGGTTAAGGTCAGGCACGTTCCCAGGTCAGAAAATTCACGAGCAGATGCGTTGGCAAGATTGGCAACTGCCTCGCAAAAGAACTTGGATAGGTTAATACCAGTGGAGCACCTAGCAGAACCTTCAGTGAGCATCGAGGAGGAAGAAGTGCTCCCAGTCTCAGCTCAGCCGAGCTGGATGGACCCCATCATAGAGTACTTGCAGAACGGAGCCTTGCCAAATGACCCCAGGGAAGCCTCCAAACTGAAAGCCAGGTCAGCTAGATTCTCTCTGTTGTAGGGAAATCTGTACAAACGAGGTTTTTCAGCACCTGTCTTTAAGTGCGTAGGGGACGAAGGTGCCAACTATATACTCAGAGAAGTGCATGAGGGAATCTGCGGCAATCACATCGGAGCCCGGGCCTTAGCAGGAAAAGCACTGAGGCAAGGGTACTAATGGCCCACCATGCTTAAGGATGTCACTGAGTTGGTCAAGAGGTGCCAGACCTGCCAGAAGCACGCCAACATCTCCCACTGTCCGCCCGAGCCACTAAGCTCGGTGGTGAGTCCATGGCCTTTCCAGCAATGGGGTTTGGATATACTTGGACTACTTCCCACCGGGGTGGGACAATGCAAGTTTGCTGTTGTAAGGGTGGATTATTTCACCAAATGGGCAGAGGTCGAAGCTTAGGCAACTATCACCGAGCAAAAGGTGCAAAACTTTGTTTGGAAATCTATAATTTGTAGGTTCGGAGTTCCCAGAGCAATCGTGTCTGATAATGGAAAGCAGTTTGACAACGCAAAGTTCAAGAGATTTTGTGCTGAGCTCGGAATAAAGAACTATTTCTCAGCTCCGGTACACCCTCAATCCAACGGGCAAGCTGAGGTCACCATCAGAACCATAAAGGCAGCTCTGAAGACCAAGCTAGAAAACCTGAAAGGAAAATGGGTGGAGTACATCCCGGAAGTACTGTGGGCCTACAGGACCACCGCCAGATCTGCAACTCAGGAAACCCCATTTGCTTTGGCTTTTGGAACCGAAGCAGTGGCACCAGTCGAAGTAGGGCTCATATCACCTAGGGTTGAGTTTGCAGATGCTGAGCATAACGATGAATCTCTCCTGCTGAACCTCGATCTCCTGAATGAAAAGAGAGACATAGCTCTGCATTGCATCCAAAGTTACCAAAGAAAAACCGCGAGATATTATGACAGAAGGGTCAGACACAAAGGCTTTAAAGTGGGGGACTTAGTGCTTAAGAAGCTTCTACTTGCGAGAAAGGATCCCACTCATGGGAAGCTGGGACCTAATTGGGAAGGGCCCTACATCATTTCGAGGGTGATCAGACCTAGAAATTACGAACTACAAACAGAGGAAGGAAAGATCCTACTTCACTCATGGAATGCAGAACACCTTAAATTTTTTTTTCAGTAAGTCTCCTTTGTAACAAAACAGTTTTCAATAAAAGTATCAAAAAACTCCTCAATTCCTTATACGAGCCTTGTAGCTCGCAATGAACTCCTAGGTTCATAATTTGAGCCCTGTAGCTCGCAATGAACTCCTAGGATCATAATCTGAGCCCTGTAGCTCGCAATGAACTCCTAGGTTCATAATTTGAGCCCTGTAGCTCGCAATGAACTCCTAGGATCATAATTTGAGCCCTATAAGCTCACAATGAACTCCTCAGTCCATGATATGAGCCACGTAGTTCACGCTGAACTGCTTGATTCCTAATACGAGCCACGAAGCTCAGGCAGAAATTTTCAGTTCATCTCACGAGCCACGTAGCTCAGTACGGATTCACATGTTCATAAAATAAAAGAGAGCCACGTAGCTCAGCATGAACTCAAACAACGAAGGAGAGCCATGCAGCTCCATACGAACTCACACAGAAGTAATATTCAAAGAGCCAAGTAGCTCACGATGGAGCTTAATAGCTCATTAAAAGAGCAAAGTAGCTCATAACGAAGCATAGAAGCTCAGCAAATTGAGCCCTGCAGCTCAGGAAGGACCCTTGAGGTCACGAAGTAAGTCAGGAAAAGTCTGACGAGCCGAGCAGCTTACCGACACATATAGCAAAAGAAGAGGTGAATTTAGTGGTAAAAAACACAAACAAACATGCAAGAAAGAGATCTAGAATCTATTACATCAAAGTCAACTAGGACAGAGGAGAAAAGCCACTATTTTTTCCCAAGCTGCCTCCTAAGCTCCGCTACTTCTTCCTTTAGACTCCTTTGAAACTGAAGAAGATAAAAGAGGTCGGGGATCTGGCGACAAACGAATGAGGGAGGGGTCGTTAGATTCCTCCTCCATGTCTAATCCTCTCTTTGCACTGTCTTGTCTTCTTCTGAGGAGGTTAAATTTCTTAATAGGATCTCTGAGGTAGAGAAGGAGAGAAATGGGCTAAGACATAATTTGTGAGGCTAACTTCAAGCCCCGAAGCGAAGAAGACCGCAATTGAGCTCTGTTCACCCAATTCAGCTGACTGAGGGCAGCTCTGACATGAGGTCAGCTCACATGGTTGCATGAACATTCTGGCACACCACAGAGTAGACTGCATTGAAGAAGGAATAAATCACATTGGGACTGTAATAAGCCTCTCTCAGCTCTACAGCTCTGGGGGGGGGGGGGCTCTTCCTTAAGGAGCCACACCTGAACCGTCGGTTAAAGTCAATTATTGTCCTTTAAGAGGAACTGAAGTGCCTCTTAAAGCGGGGGGAGCAAGGGAAGTACAATGAGAAGGAAATGCAAGTCAAAGTCAGGAGAAGGAAATGCAAGTCAAAGTCAGAACACGAACCATGTGAGTTATGTCTCAGATCAAAGTCAGAAACACCACATTTCAAAAATAAGTGTTGTATTTCAGAAACAAGGATCAAAGGTACATCAAATACAAGTCTACAGTTGCAAAAAAAAAAAAACACTAAGTCTCTTAAGGTGGATCTTGAAGTTCAATAGAGGAAGTCTCAGTTGCAGGAGTAGAGCTCGGAAGATCAGCAAGCAAGGACTCAGGGGTCAGAGGAGTAGTAGTCTCAGGGATGCTGGCCCCAGGAACCTCCACTCCATCACCTAGCAATTCTTAATTAAGGGCCCTGGACACGAGGTCAGCAGAGAAGGAATTGGTATGTGGAATAGCCGGAGAAGCAGGCACACCCTGGTTCAAGGCTTCAGCTGGAGGAACCGAGGTGTCTTCCTCATTATCAGAGTCAGATTCTTCCGCTTCTTCCTCGGTAGGGATAGAGAAGTTGAAGTCCAGGTCTGGAAAAGCCTTGATAGCCTTACGCCTAAAGGCAAGCCACCCAGTAGCCCACAAGGTGGTGGCCTCATCCTTCAGCTCTGCCACCTCGTTATCCCTTTGTCTGACCAGGTCTTTTTGCGCCTCAAGCTCCTCGCAGAGCTTGCCGTTTTCGTCGTTGAGGGTGAGGTAATCCTGTTTTGCCAAGCTGAGCTCTTTCTTGGCGTCAAAGGCCTCTTGACTAGCCTTGGTCTAGGCCTCATACTTGAGCTTCAGATCCTCCTTGGTTATCCGTAGCTCATCTCGAGCTTTCTTTTCCCCTTCCTCAGCTCTGACCTTGACGGTTAGGGTGTGTTTGAGGTCGGAGGCTTGTTTCTATGCTTGCTCCTTAAGATCCTGCACCTGAGTCCTGAGATCCTTGTTCTCAAAGGACAATTCAGCAACCTTGATCTCATACGCCTTCAGAGCCTTAACAGAGCGCTCAGAAGACCGAACCCGGTGTAATAGACCCTTCACATGGAGGGCTGTCTGAGAACACAAAGGAAGTTCAACAAGTTACGTGAGACAATGATATAAGGGTAAGTAAAGATGAAAAAGTACCAGTACTTACAGCAGCTGCTCCCTGAAGAGCTGAAACAACGGATTCCTCGAGGGGCACAAAAGCAGCCTTTAGGACGTCAGACTCAGAAAAAATAGAAGAAACAGCTCCCGCAGCGAGATCCATGTTATCGAAGAAAGAATCTTCATCTTCCTCTTGGGGTTTTCTCCCTCTCCCCACAGTCTTCCCGGAAGCACTATACGTGACAGAGCTGGGTTGGAAATAGGAGATCTGTCCCAAAGCTCTCTCGACCTCAGAAGAGGAAGGGGAAGCCTGACCTCCCACTTGAGCTTGTACCAATGCAAGCTGAGCCTCTGAGGGGGAAGAGGTGGCTGCAACTTGAGGAGTGTCGGATGAGGAAGCCAATGCCTTGGTGGGAGCCTGTTCCTTGGCGGATGAAGAGGGTGAAGACATCTCCAACCTTGAAATTTTAGCCCGAGTAATAGGGCCGCTTCCAGAACCGGCCTGGTGTTCTTGATCCGAAATGTGTACACCCAAGTGCAGGCGGTCAAGCTGTAGTAATAATCCGATTTGAGTCCGGAGTCGAATCCACAGAGAACTTTTGTTGATATTTCTGAGGTAAGCAGTGGTAGAGACCTATTGATTGTAACCCTTGAGATTTTCTGTGAGATATGAGTTTTCCTGGATAGAATATAAGATTCTTTCCAAGAGGATTTTCTTAACAAAACAGGAGATAAGTGCTAATTAAAAAGAGTCACTCTTTAGTGCAAGGATCTGGACATGTAGTTAGTTATCCGGTTTGTCATAATTGTGCTTGATAACTCAATTAACTCCTGTGTCAACAACAAGTTAATCGGAAGATAAAGATGGATTGTGAGAATTAAGAACATGATTCCGATGTCTTTCTAGAAGTTTACAAGAATTGCCTGTGCCGAGACTTAACTCGTCTACAAACAAGCAAGTGTTTCTACAAGACATCCAATCATGATATTAATATTCCATTCTTTAAATGAAGTACAATAAGGGGGAGGATTGAAGGGTAGTCATGAGGATCTAGCCGGGGTACTTGCCTTGAACTGATGAGTCTTTCTATGCAAGAGTCATTCGTGTCATAGAAAGAGCCCACAGTTATACAAAGTACCTTAGCTTTGCTAGATGCAATCAATCATCCAATAACAAGAAGAAATAAACGTTAAGCATAAAAACAATGCACAAATATGATTCCCGGATAACTTATACATGCCCTTTTCCCTTACTAAAGAGTGAATGAGAAACTACTCACTCTTCATGGCTTGGGTAAAGCTAGAAAAGTGAGTGATGCTCATCCCTCCAAGTAGAGAACTTAAAAGATAAAGTAACAACAAACACGGAGCCAATCTTTAACAAAGAATGGGTGAATCACGTTCCACCCTTCACGGCTTTGGTAAAGCTCTAGAAAAGTGGAAGAGTTTCACTCTTCTAAGAAAGAAAAAAGCTCAAGCAATGGAAGTGAAATGCATGAACAATAAAAGTAGAAGAAAGCTAGTCACATTTGGAGGGTGGCTTCCTCAACCAAGAATTAGAGGGTTGCTTCCTCAACCAAAAGATGAACTATCTCTCTTCTATGCATGTAAAATGAAAGCATAAGCATAAAACTACTTTTATAACAAACAAGAGATGTTGGACTAAAGCCAAACTAATCTCTAAGATAAAGACTTCATACAAGGAAAATAAGCTAAATCTACAATGTGAGTGGGAGTCTAAGCCTCCATCAACTTTTCTACTTGGCTCCCTTAGCTCTCTAACAAGGGGAGTATTTATAGGCAAGAGGAGGAGACAAGAGGAGGTGAAGGAATAGTGTTTGCCGCCCAAGTCCAAGTGAAAAGCCAACCACTCTGCTGCCAGTCTGTGGAGAACGTTCGAACGTGAGTTGGCGTTCGAACGTTGTTTCTGTTTTTGCACTAAGGGCGTTCGAACGTTGACTGCCGTTCGAACATTTCTTCTGTTTTTGCACTGAGGGCGTTTGAACGCCAGATGTGTTCTGACCCTTTCACTCGAGTGGTTTGTTGGTCTTCTGTGAAGTTCAGTTCCAACTCTATGCAGTAGTCTGGTCTTCAATCAACTCAAGTGCACGTTCGAACATGAGTTGGCGTTCGAACGTGACACTCAAGTGCTTCAGAGCTTCAGTCTTCTTTCCTAACTGCAACACGCCTTCTCTTAGCAGTTGAGTCTGCTACAGTGTAATGTGGATGTTCGAACGTGAGTTGGTGTTCGAACGTTCTGGCTGTGCTCCAAGCTTCTCCAATTTTGGGCTCTAATGTGCTGGTGTTGCATCCAAGTGTGGTACTTGTTGTTCTTGGGTCCTTGTTCAGTTTAGGGCCTGAAATGACATCACTTAAACTCCATCAAAGTACAATTAGTCTTAAAATGGCATAGTAATATGCTAATTTTAAGTGCTAATCACCTGGGCCTTGCGCTTGCCAGATTTACCACTCTTCATTAACTCCTCAACCTTAGCCTGAAGCTCTTCAGGGGTAGACTTCATGGTGGAAGGTCTTGGAAGGTCTGGGTTGAATTAAAAAAAAAAAAAAGGAGGAGAAGGAAATATTGGAATAGCTAGTGGTGTTACCTTCCTTAGCACCTGCAACAGATATTGGAATAGCTAAGGTCACCGGGGGAGGGCTCAGACCTAACTCCACCAGGTATCGAGGCTCGATGAGATCAGCGTATCTCTCTGGCTTGAGTTTTCCCAGTTTCAATAGCACCCTTTTATCTTCAAGGCTGAGCTCGGGTCGAGAACCTACAAAGAAAAAAACATGCAAGTAAGAGCAAAACTAGAGGCTCATAAGTTCCAGATCAAAGCTCAGTCAGCCTGAATAAAGACTCACCCAAGTTCTCTGGTTTAGACCAGGCCGTACGGATACCAAGTGTGTCAGTTTTATCAGCAGGGTTATACTCCCAGTTGGTACCCCCAACAAAAAAGAAATGCTTTTTCCACCCTTTATGAGAAGATGACAGGTCGGTAATAACCTTCCTAGCGACATTACGCTTGGAGATGTACAGAAAGCCCTCAGAAGATGTCGGCTTGACATTGAAAAGTTCCATAAGCAGAGAAATGCTAGGGACCCCAAGTTTATGCTTCCTAAAGATGACTAAAAGGCATACCAAAACGCCATAGAAATTGGGGGAAAGCTGAGAAGGGCAGACATTGAAGTGTTGCAGAACACCCTTGATAAATGGGTGCATGGGAAAATGAAGGCCGTTCTCAAAAGCAGCAAGGAAGAAACAGACCCTCTTACGCACCTGCTCTACATAATAGATGGACTTGTCCGGGCACTAGGGTTCGACTACAGGAGGAAAACCGTAACGAGCTTTATAAGCTCTCATCAATGCAGGGGCCTCCCTACTGTGCCCCATGAGCTCGGCATGCCTAAAGGCAGCCCCCAGGTATGAAGACCTATCAGTAACCCCCACTCCACTCACCTTGCCCTTACCTTTGTCAGGCTTAGGGGGCACGAGAGAAGACGTGGAAGGGGGCTCCTCGGTGCCGACCTCCTCAACACCAGGAAAATTTTCTATTTCCTCACCTACATCCCCTACATCGGTGTCCTCCTTGACAGACCGATTGCCTAGGAGGGAAACAGAGGAATGGGTTGCACCAGAAGAGGCAGACATGATTGAGCAAGAAAATGGGAGATTAAAAGAACGGTAGAGGGGAGGAATGTTCACTAAACACTCCTTAATGACTCTAAAGTCTGCACAGTAACTCCCGACAACAAGGATTCGCACGATGACACCCCAGTCAACAAAGGAAGGAAGAGGGGATAGGCAACAATCACGATTCCAGCAATAAAAGAACCGAAAAGACCAAAAATGCAGTAAACACCTCGAACTCGAGGGATCCAGAATGAGGAAAGATGTGAAAAGAGGTAGAAAGGGCGTACTTAGTTGGAAGAGAGCAACGAACAACAACCCAGGGCCAAATCAAAAGAGGGAAGCGCTGTGAGTCCTCGAATCGAACACAGGAAAACTGATTTTGAGCAAGAATCAGAAAGCTTTGAGACAGAAAGCCAAGAATTCACAAAGGCAAGAAGATCGAAGGACAGAGAAGAAGCTGAACAGTAGGAAAAGACGATTTTTGACAGCAGTTGGAGCATTTAAAGCTTGGGAGGCGTGGGCTGAAACGCGCGCGGGAATCGAGGAAGCCATGATTATTGAAAACCGCCAGAGGACACTTCTCACGTGCACACCAGGGTTAGCCACATGTATATTTAGCTTGGCCCAAAATAACTCAGCCCTTGCCCGAGCTCGCTTGAGGCAGGGGCTGGGGGGCAACTGATGATACCTAAAATAAACCCTAAGCACGAGCTCAGAAAATGAGCCCAGCACGGGAGATCAGTTAAGATATGCAGAGCTCATCCAGCCATAGTCAGAGCTCATCCGCCCATAGCTGAAGCTCTCCCCAAATTAAATGATATGGGAAGCGGTGAGGAGACATCAAGATGATAGAGAACACTTTCGAAATAATAGCCAAGCTAGAATCAAGGCATAAAATCTTTAACCAACCAAGATCCTCTCCAATGATTAAGGAGGATCCCACGACAGAAGGCAAAGATCTCGGGATAAAGTCCATTAAACCAGCCATGCGGAGTTTAGGTAACTCCCGGGTTGGGGAGAGTAAGGGGGAAAGATCCCTTCATTATAGGAAGAAAAATCGAGTTAGAGGTAAGCAAGAGGCTATAAGAGCAGGGCAAGCCTCCAGTGAGAGGGGGATAGGTGATAGAGCCAAGAGGAACCCTAATTTCCTCCACATTGTATTGTAACATACTCGACACAATCAATAAGAAAACATGAGCAAGAGTCTCCATTGAAGAGTGGACTAGCCGAGCTCCCAGGCCGGTGAACCACTGTAATTTCATTGTCATCACTTCCCCTTCCTCAATTTTCCTCAGCATTTACCAACATTTCTGGCACGAGCCTTGTAGCTCAGACATCATATTTGAACACATACACACACTCTGCTCATCTTCGATAATTTAACACCATCAACAATAAACATATTTGTATTCATATCCAAAATCAAATCACAAACATAGAGGAGAGATAAAAGAATTTAAGCATCGATTTGTAGTGGGTGTGAGAGGTGGTGGGCGGCAGTGGTGGTGGTAGCCGTGGGTGGCAACGCTGATGGTAGTAGTGACCGCAATGAGTGACGGCGGTGGTAGTGATGAGTGTGAGTGTGGGTGGTGGTGGACGACAGTGATGGTTGTTACCAGTCGTGGTGGTAGGGTGACGACGGTGGTGGTGGCAGTGGTAGGCGACAACAAATGCTTCTGGGCGACAGTATGGTGGGTGGGAGCAAATGGCGGTGGTGGTAGGTGTGGTCGGGGTGGGTGATAATGTTATTGACGACGAGTGGTAGTCGGCAACAATATGGTGGTGGTGGGTGGCGAAGATAGTCGTGAAATGATGTTAGTAGTGGTAATAAATATAAGAATGAGATGACGATGGTGGTGAGTGGTGGCGGTGGTGGTGGTAGTGGTGGTAGTGGTGATGGTTATTGGGCGGTGGGGGTAGTGGTGCTAAGGGTGATGGTGATGGTGGGACGACAACGGTGGTAGTGAGGGTGGTGGGGCGGTGACGGTGGTGGTGGTGGTGGTGATTGTTGTGGCAGAGGCGGTGGTGATAGTAAGGTGGCGGCAATGGTGGTGGTTGTAGTGGTGATGGGGCGGTGGGTGTGGTGGTGGTGGCGGTGTCGACGATGGTGGTGGGGTGGCGGCGATGATGGTAGTGGTGATAGCGGTGGTGGGACGGTGGGGGTGGGACGGTGGGGGTGGGACGGTTCCAAATATTACTTTTTTTGTTTAAAGTAGTTATAAGAAGTTATAAGTCCTTGAAACACTTTTAAAAAGTCATCACAAACACACCCTTAGGGACTTATTTTCCGAATTAAATTTAGGGTGTTAATATTAGCCGTCAGATTAATTTTAAAGTAAAATTTAAAGAGATCTCAACCGAGAAAAGTAAAAGTCATTTTGTTTATCTTTTGAGATTTGAATTGTATTGTACTTTATTATATATTAATATATAATTATGTTTAGAAAAAGTAAGACCCGACAAAGAAAAAATAAAATTGTGAAAACATGCGTTGTCTAATTTAAAAAAAAAAATACAAAAAACAAACAAAAGGATTTTTAAAAAAACGTTATTAAACGATATTCATTTCTAAGTTTAAATACATTATACATTGGGAAATTGGGTAGAGATTCAAGATGACGAGAAGAAATCCAATGGCCCCGCCACCAATTAACCAACCAATTTCATTTGGTTTCTCTCTACAGACAACCATCACTGCCACCTCTTCTTAAAACTTAATGGTCTAGTCCTTAGCCACCACCCATGTGAACCTATCCGTTGTCACCATCTACCAAATTACAACTCCAACCACAACGTGCAAGCACGCTACAACCCTAATTTGCTTTTTAGCATGCCACAATTTGAGTTTCTAATTTCGATTTCGCTTCAATTTGATTTTCCAACTTAGATTTAGTTCCCTTCTGCTTGTGATCCTATTTACAATTTCTAATTTCAATAGCATTCTGGATTGTTTTTGATGATGGTAAGATTTCGGTTTGGGCCGTCCATCCAAAACCTAGAGCATCTAATGGGCCCCTTGGTTATATGGCAACCCAAACGGCCCATTCGCAGTCTGCCCATCCCGGAATAAGAATGGGCCACAACCTAAAGAAGAGAGTCTAACGACACCTAGATCAATATGTTCCTGCTCGGCCACATCAAGCTCAGCGGAAATCAGCTCAGGAGCAAGGAACTCGGTATTCGTTAGATCTCGAGCATCTCCCGTCGCGCCACGTGTCTAAGGGATAAGGTTACACTTATGGAGCCCCTAACGAACATGTACTCCCTGATAAAAGGTAATATTTGTACACATTCCGTTTACGGATCGTGGACATAATTTGCGTTAGAATGGCAGACACCACTACAGAACAAAGGAAGAGGGGACCACGGAATCAGTAAAGGGAAGGAAGAAATCGCAGGAAACCCTAAATAATTACTTGTATAAATTGAACACGGATACACTGTGTAGGAGAGTTCCAGAAAATTGTATTCACAAGAAACTGTAACAAAGACTCTAAGCCAAAAAAATCTACTGTAGTCTTCTTCTTCGAGCAATATAAACCCCAAGGAGCAAGAGTCTCCATTGCAGTGGATGTAGCCTTGGTTCTTCGGCTAAGGTAAACCACTTATATCATGTTTTTGTTCCAACTTCATCTCTTACTTCCTTATTAACCTAAATATTTACATCACCTCCATTGAGTCTCATAACCCTTATTCTGCACTTGGGCTAAGTAATTTCGAGCAGCATTAGTTTTTGATGATGTTATTTCACGTGAATGAGCAACGAGATAGGGTTCAATTGTATGGGATGGATCTGAGCTACAAGGCTCGTGAATTGGTGGATGAATGCTCTAATTAACCGAGGTGTAGTGTGTGATATAGAGTAGAAATATAGTGGTTCACCGGCTGATGAGCTCGGCTAGTCCACTCTCTAATGGAGGCTCTTGCTCCTTTCTCTTTATTGATTATTCCAGAATGTTTACAGAGAATTTCATCTCTCTCCCCTTGGTTGGGGTAATGTACAACACTTATACTATTACTCCTAACCCTCAAAGATCTCTACCGAGATCCTTGCCCTTTATTCATGGGATCCCCCTTAATTTAGGGAGGGGATCCTGGTCAATTAAGAGTTTTACGCCTGGGAGGTTGCTTGGCTTCTGGTTTGGAGGTTCTAGCTTTCATCTAGCCACCTCCCTTATTGATTCGGCAACTATTTCGGTTGGGAGAGCCAAAGCTCTGGTCTTCTGAGCTCTGGAGCTCCGAATTGACCTCTCGATCTGACCTCAAGGGCTGATCTTACACTTAGAACTGATTTTGGGTACTATCAGTTGCCCCCAGCCCTTAGCCCAAGTGAACTTGGGTAAGGGCTGAGCTGAGGTCCGGTTATAGCTGACCTCCAATTGCCGACATCGGTTCACGTGCGAACAAGTTTTTGACGGTTACAGGTAATCATTTCCTTTCCTTGTTTCCCGCGCACGTTCTCCACTTTGTGCAGTTGGCTTTAAATGCCTTTGAATTGACACTAACAGCCATTTTTCCCTCTTGAATCTTCCTGTCAAGCCTTCCATCTTCCATCTTCTTTGCAGATTCACACTCCCCCCAATCCTTCGGCGAATTTAGGATTTTGCTGAAACTCCTTTTCCTTCGAAGTGGTGTGTGTGGCTTGCTCCCTCCGAACTTTGGTTTGCTGTTCGTCCTCGATTAGGTACGTTCTTGGCTCCCTACCTGTTATTTTCGTTCTGGATCCCTCGAGTCTGAGGTGGTTTCTTCAATTTTGGACTTTTCGATTATGTTATTTTAGGAACAGAGGCCTTTCCCTGATTCATCTTCCCCATTTTTTGGACCCCTATTCCACCGCTAGAATCTTTATCATCGCTCACAGTTGTGTCGACCCCAGAGTTCTTAAGGAGTGCTTTTCTGAAATTCCCCCCCTCTACAGGTCTTTCAAGCTTCCCTTTACCTGCCCAACTATGTCTGCTTCCTCCGGAGCCACCCCTTCCTCTGTTTCCCTCTTAGGAGACGTTTGTCGAAGAGGATTCTGACTTAGGGGCCGTGGGTGAGGAGATCGACAATTTCCCTGGTGTTGACTCCTTCGATGCTCAGGCACCTACTAACGAGCCTCCCTCTACTCTTTCCCCCGTGGTCAAAAAATCGAACATGGGCAAGGGCAAAGTGAGTGGTGTAGGTGTTTCGGCTCCAGGGGTGTCGTCTGCTTTTAGTCACGCAGAGAATGTAGGCCGTAGTGAGGTCAGCCCTTCTCTCATGAAGGTTTTGAGTGCTCGTTATGGTTTCCCTCCGGGGGTTCAATACTGGTGTCCGGACGAGTATACCCCATATGTTTCCCAAGTTTATAAGAATGTCTGCTTCTTTGTGGCTGCCTTTGAGAACGGTCTGCGCTTTCCCCTACACCCTTTTATAAAGGGTGTTCTTCAGCACTTCAACATTTGTCCTGCTCAGCTCTCACCTAATTTCTGGGGGGTCCTGGTGGGTCTTCTCGTCTTCTTCAAAAGCCACATGCTTGGGGTTCCTACTATTTCCTTGCTCATGCATTTTTTCAACGTCAAGCACACTACTTCTGAGGGCTTTCTATATATCTCCAGAAGAACGAAGACTAAAGTGATCATTTCTGATCCCCCGAGCTCCCACAAGCATTGGAAAAAACAGTTGTTTTTCATGGGGGGCTCGCAATGGGAATACAATTCTGCAGATAAGACAGATACTCTTCCAATCCCCAGGGCTTGGTCTGTCCCTAAAAACCTGGGTAAGTCTTTGTCCAATCCTGACTGTGATCGGGCTTTGTGGCTTTCTCTGAATTTGCTTTGTTTATATTGTTTCCTAGGTGAACGCCTTGAGCTCAGCGCAGAGGATGAAAATGTGTTGTTGAGGTTAGAGAAGTGCTCTACAGCGAGATACTCTGAGCTCATCAGACCTTGGGTTCTTGTAGAGCACGGGTTCAGCCCCCCTGGGATAATAATAGAATCCCCCACTCCTCTTTCTGTCGAAGCACCTATTCCTCTTTCAGTTGCTACGGCTGAGGTGGCAGGTAGTAGTTCTCCTCTCCCTGTTCATCTCAGATTTTCCTTTTTCCCCTGTTCCTTCTTAACTGGCTTGTTTTGATTTTTTTTTTCCAGGTTCTTCCTCGATGGAGCCAACCCAAGAAGAACTTAAGGCTAAGATAGCTCTGTTGAAGGGTAAAAGTGGGAGCAAGCGCAAGGTAGAGGTCGGTTCTGGTAACCGTCCTGTTACCCGAGCTAAGGTGCAGAAATTGGGATTGCCCCCCAGCTTCCTTGTCTCAACTACAGGAACCCCTTCTAAACCATCGAGCTCTCTTGCTTCGACTCTTGGAGTTGTTGCCCCCTCATCGAGCTCTCCTCGAGCCCCAGAGATCCTTCCCTCAACAGGGGCTCTGCAGGCTCCTGATAGAGCTCATGCGCAAGACCAGACCTCACCCTCATCATCTGAGGTTGAGAGGGGCCTGGAGTTAATTCCTCAGCTTCCGTTGGCCTCTCCTCCTCTTGGATCATCTGAGAACACCTCCCAGCCATCTCAACCGAGCTCCAAGCTGGAGAAAGGGGAGTTCCCTAAAGCAGAAGGGAGTGAAGACTCTTTTTTTGACAACATTGATCTTGCCGCAAGTGCCATTACTTCCATCATTCCTGATTCTGATGTTCTGAGGGCTGCCACTATGCCTCTTGAGAGCTCCATCAACTCAGCTCTCTACGGAACTACAACTGTAAGTACCTGTCATTCTTCTTTAAGCTCCCACCTTATGCTTGTCTTTTTCTTTTTACTCCTTGTTTCTGATCGTATTTCTCCTCTGCTGGCTATACACGTGAGGGGTTTGCTGAGTCGAATCCGTTCTATGGAGAGCTCTGTTAAGGCGTCCAAGGCGTGGGAATTTAAAGCCGCAGAGCTGACCTTTGCTAATGATGACCTCCAAGCCCAACTTCAGAGTCTTCGAGAGCATACGGAGAAACAAGCTTCTACCATCAAGAGCTTGGAGGCAGAGAAGAAGAAAGCCGTAGAGGAAGAGAAGAGGAGTAAAGATGACCTCAAAAAGGTCTCAGAGGAGCTCAAACTGAAGACCGAAGCTTGGGTCAAGGTAAACCAAGAGAAGTTTGAGGCCTTGAGTTCTTACAACGAGATGAAAAGAGAATATAGTGTTTTGGGAGATGCGCACGACGTTATGCTTGTTGAGCTTGAAGTCGAGAGAGCAGCTGTTAAGGAGAGGGATGATCTGGTTGCCAAGCTAAAGGACGATGTTGTTACCAGGTGGGCCAAATGATGGATTGCTTTTCAAGAGATAGCTGAAGAGACCTATCCTGATCTTGACTTCAACTTTGACATTCCGGCAGAGGCTTCGGTTGAAAAGGAGGCAGAGGTGCCTAGTTCAGCACTTGCCTCCGAAGGTGTCCTTGTGGGTTCTGAGTTGCCTACCTCATCGGCTGAGGTTCAAGCTCAAAGTATTCCCATCTCTGTATTTTCTGCTACCGCGGGTACCCCTGAAGCTTCCCTGGCTCCTGCTCCTACTGACCTTATTGCTGCTGCCCCTTTCTCTGCTGACCTGGTGACGAGAGCTTTAACTGAAGTCGAGGTTTCTGCTCCATTGACTATTCCAGAGACTTCTATTCTGTCATTGCTTATTCTGTTAAGGTTAATTGTTTTGTCTATCCGCATTTGTTGTCTGCACTCCTTTTATTTTGCATTCTTCTTTCTATGCCTGTATTCCCCTTGCCCCCTTGCTTGGAGGAGTTCTTTAGTTCTCCTTCCCAAGCAAGATTATCAAACTTGGATGTTCAGAAGAGCTGATAACGTACCAAATTAAGGGATGCAGAGCTAAGAGGGTTGTTGGGACCATGAGGCCTTACTTTTTGAAAATGTTGAGATTATTGAGGAGGGCTTCTTTATCTCATCTTTTGAAAGTAAGAGGCCTCTTAGAGCTCTTTAGGATGTGAGACTTGGCATCCCTCGTGGTGGCAAGAGGTTTGCTGGACTTGGAAAAGATAGCAAATAACTTGATGCTTGATCTCTTTCAAAGGTAGACCTGCTGGGGCCATGTTGCTACATACATGAGGACTTTGAAGACCGATGAGCCTAAGAAGTACTAGCCAATTTCATCCATGATATGAGCATGGTTCTTGGAACTGGAGATCTCAAAAAATTGCGATGGAGAAGTTAGGCAGCCAACCGAGTTAACCTCAACTCAAAGAAGTCTGAGGAATATTCTGTTTAGGTGGGGTCAGACTTACTTCCAATTATATTGAGCGCATTGGGGGGGTTATCTTGTGCTGGTTCACCTTCCCGCATTTACTCAACTACTTTCCAAAATCGTAACTACCTTTATTAATTAGGAAACCAAAAGGACCGCCGATTCCGTTTTCCGTGTGGTTCTTGGTTTCTTAAAAACTCACTATTTTCCTCAAGGCTTCTAATATCTCCTGTATTTCTTTCTCTTTTGCCAAAATATTTCAGAGTCTCTTCTTGAATCTCCGTGGTTACCTTCTATCCTCATCGTAATCCTGATGGCTGCCCCTGTTTCTCCTCTGTTCAAAGAACGCACTTCTTTCGGAATTGACTGGAAGTGGCATTGTCGCTACTTGTCTCCTTCAACGATGGAGCCTTCTGACTTGGCAGTCATCAAGAAGCGATTCTTCCCTGAGCTTGACTTGCCTCTGCGAGTTCCCACCCCTGATGAGCCTTGTAATTACCTTTCCGAGGGGAAGTTTGTTTTTTTGAGGGTGCCATGGACATGGGGCTTCGCCTTCCCATTCATCCTTCTATTGGGTGAATTCTTGCATATTATGACTTGTGCCCCTCTCGCCTTTCACCTCGAGGATGGGCTGCTATGGTCAGCTTTTTCCTTTTCTAGCGTCTGTATGACAATGGTAGGTTCCCTTCTATTGCCGAGTTCCTTTACTTTTTCGAGATCGAAGAGGATGATTTCCCCTGCTTCAGTTTCTTTCGTTGGAGGCACTTCAATTTACCCTGTTTGGTTCTGGACCTTCCTGCCTCTCCTGAAGGGTGGTCTCAACGCTTCTTTTTTGCCTCTGGGAAGTCCTGGCGGTCTCCTGAGCTGCGCTGTCCTCGTACTAGGATTCCACGATCCTGGAAGAGCTTCTCTCGAATAGGTATGCTCAAGCAGAGCTCTCTCGACCATTTTCCGTGAAGATTTCTTCTTATTATGTTCTTGTTGCGCAGGTCCTCCTGATCTGGATTTGCCAGAGATGATGAATATTGATGAGCTGCTGCTCGTAGATCCCAAGCCTTTTTCAGATCTGATGACTCATGAAAATCTTTATTTGCTTGGCGCTGAGGCAACCGCTTGGGAGTTTTCTTCTTTTCCAGACTCTCCTTGGACTTCTCATTCTGATTCTGACGAGGAGGAGGATGCTGGTGGGTCCTCAAAGAAGCGTAGGAGGGATGGTTCCTCTTCACCTGATTCCTTTCTTGCCACTATCTTGTTCACCTCATCAGGCGAGAAGCTTCTCAAAGCGCTCACTAAGACTGAGAAGGAAAGGGACGAGCTGAAAGAGGAGAATGCCCGCCTGAGAGTAGAGGTAGCCGAGCTGGAGCAGCAACTTAAAAAGAACTAGGAGCTCTACCTTCTTGTACTCCCTTTTGAGTAATAAAATGCCATACTTTCGTTTAACTTTTGCTTCTTCCTGAATGCTTGTAACCATGAATCCAGAATGCCAGACCCCCTTTTCTTTTTATGAGCTGAAGAGCTCATCTCTTATGATATGAGCTAAGGAGCTCATCCTGAAGTTTATAGGCTAATGAGCCTATCTTGAGCTGTAGAGCTCATTTCTTATCAAATGAGCTAAGGAGCTCATCCTGAAGTTTATAGGCTAAGGAGCCTATCTTGAGCTGTAGTGCTCATTTCTTATCAAATGAGCTAAGGAGCTCATCTTGAATTTTATAAGCTTAGAAGCTTATCTTGGGTTTTATAAGCTTAGAAGCTTATTGTTCGTTTATGAGCTGAGGAGCTCATCTTGAGTTTTATAAGCTTAGAAGCTTATCGTTTGTTTATGAGTCGATGAGCTCATCTCGAGCTTTATAAGCTTAGAAGCTTATCGTTTGTTTATGAGCCGAGGAGCTCATCTCGAGCTGTAGAGCTCATTCTGCATTTCAAGAGCCGAGGAGCCCATCATTTTTTTTATTATTATAAGCTGAAGAGCTTATCCTGAGCTGTAGAGCTCATTCCATTCTTTATAAGCTGAATAGCTTATCTTGAGCTATAGAGCTCATGCCATTATTTATGAGCTGAATAGCTTATCTTGAGCTGTAGAGCTCATGTCATACTTTATAAGCTGAATAGCTTATCTTGAGCTGTAGAGCTCGTTTCATTCTTTATAAGCTGAATAGCTTATCTTGAGCTGTAGAGCTCATGTCATTCTTTATGAGCTGAATAGCTTATCTTGAGCTGTAGAGCTCGTTTCATTCTTTATAAGCTGAATAGCTTATCTTGAGCTGTAGAGCTCGTTTCATATATATATATATATATTTTTTTTGTGGAAGCCATATGATGATGAATCAAGAACTTGCTATTTTTATTGAGAATAACTTTATTACAAAGAAAACTTACTGAAAGAACTTCTTAAGATGCTCGGCATTCCAAGAGTGAGGTAGGATCTTTCCTTCTTCTGTTTGTAACTCATAGTTCCCAGGCCTAATTATTCTTGAAACGACGTAGGGGCCTTCCCAATTTGGCCCCAACTTCCCATGCGTGGGGTCCTTTCTCGCAAGCAAAAGTCTCCTAAGCACCAAATCTCCAACCTTGAAGTTTCTGTGTCTTACCTTCCTGTCGTAGTACCTTGCGGTTTTTCTATGATAACTCTGAATGTGCTGCATAACTCTTTCTCTCCTTTCATCTAAGAGGTCGAGATTTAGCAGGAGGGATTCATTGTTATGCTCTGGCTCCTCGAGCTCGGTTCTAGGGGATGGTAACCCTATTTCTACAGGCGATACTACTTCGGTTCCGAAAGCCAAAGCAAACGGTATTTCCTGAGTTGCTGCCTTGGGGGTTGTTCTGTATGCCCACAACACCTCTGGGATATAATCGACCCATTTTCCCTTCAAAGACTCGAGCTTGGTCTTCAAGGCTGCTTTGATCGTCCTGATCGTCACCTCTGCTTGTCCATTTGACTGTGGATGGGCTGGGCCCGAGAAATAATTCTTTATCCCCAGCTCTGCACAAAACTTTTTGAACTTTGGGTTGTCAAACTGTTTCCCATTATCAGAGACAATCGCTCTAGGTACCCCAAACCTACAGACTATAGACTTCCATGTGAAATTCTGAACCTTTTGATCCGTGATTGTTGCCAGAGGCTTCACCTCTGCCCATTTAGTGAAATAGTCCACTCCAATTATGACGAATTTACACTGTCCTATGATGGTGGGAAGAGGGCCAAGAATGTCTAATCCCCATTGCTGAAAGGGCCAAGGGCTTACCACCGACGTTAAGAACTCTGGTGGACAATGAGATACATTGGCATGTATCTGACACGCCTTACACTTTTTAACCAGATCGGTGGCATTCTTTAGCATGGTGGGCCAGTAATATCCCTGCCTCAAGGCTTTTCCTGCCAGAGTTCGAGCTCCGATATGGTTACCGTAAATTCCTTCATGGATCTCCCTAAGTATGTAATCGGCATCCTCATCTCCTACACATCTGAGGAGAGTCATCGAGAATCCTCGCTTATATAAGTTTCCCTGTAAAATAAAGAATCTGGCTGACCTTACCCTTATCTTTACGGCCTCCTTGGGGTCTGTTGGCAAAGTTCCGTTCTGAAGATATTCCCTAATTGAGTCCATCCAGACAGGTGGGGAAAGGACTGGGAAAACTTCCTCCTTCTCAATTCCTACTGATGGCTCCGCCAATTGCTCTACCGGTATCAACCTATCTAAATTCTCCTGTGAAGCAGTTGCTAACCTTGCCAGCGCATCTGCTCGAGAGTTCTCTGATCTGGGGACATGTATAATCTTGACTTGCACAAATTTCCTGATCAACTCCTATACCTTTCTGAGGTAAAGGATCATCTTCTCGCCCTTGGCCTAGTAAGACCCCTCAATCTGCTTCACCACGAGCAGAGAGTCACTGCAGATCTCCAGCTGTTCTGCCTCCATCGAGTGAGCAAGATTTAACCCTGCTATGACAGCCTCAAATTCTGCCTCGTTGTTCGAGGCCTTAAACCCAAACCTTAATGCATATTCAACATCTATTTCATCAGGGGAGGTCAAAATTAAGCCAGCACCGCTACCCTGGGCGTTGGCAGCTCCATCTACCGAAAGCTTCCACGTGGGGAGGTCAGGTACCAGCTGCGTGGCCCCCGTGGGTGTTCCTGCTGTGAATTCTGTAATGAAGTCAGCCAGCACTTGCCCTTTGATGGCTGTTCTTGGTTTATACCTAATATCGAACTCACTGAGCTCGATGACCCACTTAACCAGCCTACCCGAAGTCTCCGATTTACTTAACACTTGCTTCATTGGCTGATCTGTTGGGATCTCGATAGTGTGAGCTTGGACATATGGCCTAAGCCTCCTGGCAGTCATAACTAAGGCTAAAACAAGCTTCTCCATCTTTGGATATCTCTCCTCTGCCCCCCTCAGAGCTCTGCTACTGTAATAGACCGGTTGCTGAGCTCTGTCATGCTCTCTTACTAGCGCTGCGCTTGTTGAGAAATCTGAGACAGCTAAATAGAGAGTAAAGACCTCACTTTCCAACGGGCTCACCAGAGTAGGTGGGGAGCTCAAATAATTTTTCAGTGTTCTGAACGCTTCCTCACACCGGGCATCCCACTGGAAGGCCTTCTTTAGGACTTGAAAGAAAGGTTGACACTTGTCGCTCGATCTAGACACAAAACGGCTTAAGACAACTATTCTTCCTGTTAGACGCTGCACCTCCCTTGTATTAGACGGAGGTTGCATATCCAGTACTGCCTTCACCTCTCTGGGTTTGCCTCTATTCCTCTGCTATTAACTATGAAGCCCAGAAACTTTCCAGCAGAAACTCCAAAGGCACACTTGGTGGGATTGAGCTTCATTTTGTACTCCTTCAAGACCTGGAAAGATTCCGCCAAATGTTTGATATAGAGCTCTGCTTTTAGTGATTTGACCAACATATCATCGATGTAAACCTCCATGGTCGTTCCGATCTGCTTTTGGAACATTTTATTCACCAAGCGTTGATAAGTGGCTCCAGCATTCTTCAACCCGAAAGACATAACCTGGTAACAATACGTCCCTTGCTCGGTTATGAATGAAGCGGTGCTCCCAATATTGCTCCATTCTCTCCTGCTGGAAAGGAAGGAAATCATTTTTCTCTAGTCCTTCGTTTTGGCTCTGTGCTTCTTCATTAACCCCCTCCTAGGCGGCTGATGGGGTGCTCGACTGCTCTCCCCTCATTCGTTCGCTTTTCTGAGGGGATCAAGGTATTGCCGTTCCTTATGAGGAAGATCATTCTGGCATTGCTGGGCTGGTTGCGTCTGCTGAGGGCCTCGTAAGAGCTTCAAGAGCTCCTCATTTTGTTGAAGTAAACGTTGATTGACCAAATGAAGGGCGTCTAGTTCGTTGTTGGCGGGGGGATCCATCGTAGGTGGGTCGTCTTCGGCGGTGGGCACGAAATCATGAAGGTTTTCCGGTTGCCTCCCACTAGTGACCTCTTGGGGATTCTGCACCCTTGAGGGATTCATCTGACTTTTGCTCATAGTACGTGTAGAGACCATCAATTACTGAAAAATCAGTATACTTGTAACAATAACTATCATTCCCACAGACAGCGCCAAACTGATGATGTTATTTCACGTGAATGAGCAACGAGATAGGGTTCAATTGTATGAGATGGATCTGAGCTACAAGGCTCGTGAATTGGTGGATGAATGCTCTAATTAACCGAGGTATAGTGTGTGATATACAGTAGAAATATAGTGGTTCACCGGCTGATGAGCTCGGCTAGTTCACTCTCTAATGGAGGCTCTTGCTCCTTTCTCTTTATTGATTATTCCGGAATGTTTACAGAGAATTTCATCTCTCTCCCCTTGGTTGGGGTAATGTACATCACTTATACTGTTACTCCTAACCCTCAAAGATCTCTACCGAGATCCTTGCCCTTTATTCATGGGATCCCCCTTAATTTAGGGAGGGGATCCTGGTCAATTAAGAGTTTTACGCCTGGGAGGTTACTTGGCTTCTGGTTTGGAGGTTCTAGCTGTCATCTAGCCACCTCCCTTATTGATTCGGCAACTATTTCGGTTGGGAGAGCCAGAGCTCTGGTCTTCTGAGCTCTGCAGCTCCGAATTGACCTCTCGATCTGATCTCAAGGGCTGATCTTACACTTGGAACTGATTTTGGGTACTATCAGTTTTCAAATTGGTTTCTAGTGTTTAGTTTGGATTTCCAATTTTGGTGAGGGTGGAGTTTGAATTAATTGGAACTGGTGGCAACGTTGGTGGCATGAGAGAGAGAGAGAGAGAGAGAGAGAGAGAGAGAGAGAGAGAGAGAGAGAGAGAGAGAGAGAGAGAGAGAGAGAGAGAGAGAGGACCACCGTTGAGTTGTAGTGGTGGGTTTTGGGGGTGCAATGCTTGGTAAGTTATGATGATGGGTTTTGGGGGATGTAATGCTGGGTGTTGGTGGTGGGTGGTGATTATGAGTGGCGTTACTGCTTGTACAGTGATAGAATTTTGTTTATACTGGGGAATGAGAAAAAGACGATATAGGAGATAGAAGAGAGAAATGGTGTTATGGTCATTTTATTACCTCCCTTAACAGAGTTAGTTGTGCGCTTTAATCCATACACATGGGGTTATATGTTTATTTTTAAACGTCAGGGAAGGAAAATGAAGTTTGTCCTAAATTAAGTGATTAATGATTATTATCTTTGTGTTTGTGATCATCTTCAGTTGATTTCCTTCGAGAATTTTGAAGCAGAAAAATAACCTATGGATGGTCAGTTGGGAATCCTGCTTTATAGGTTAATTTTTTTTGGGATATTACAAATTTAAGAATTGGGGGAGGTTTAGTTCAACTTTACATAAATAAAATAAACATTGTACTGTAATTTCCTGGTTTCAAGGAATATTGTTTGATAAACCATATCATTATACTGATCACATCCAAGCCATGACCAAAATCAGATCAATACTATTGGGACATAATTTGAGAACTTAATGATTGTGACAATTAGATTGTTAGTGAGTCTCAACATTAAATTATCACTGAATTTCAACACTATCAATCCAATTGTCATAATACATTAATTCCTCAAATTATATCCCTAAATTATGTCACAATAACATTAGTGTGAAAACCACCACATATAAGCAGACAACGAGGTAGGGGTACCGAAGGTGGGGAAGCCAGGAAGGGCACAAAATATTCGTTACAACAGTGATATCATGTGACAATATTGACATGATATCGTCAACTAATAGTATTAAAATAAATAAGTAAATGAATCTCACAAAAATTAATAACGCAAATTCTATGTAAGCAAATAACTACTCATCCACTCTCCATGTAAATAAATGACTATCTAATTGGGGTTCACCTTATCTACTTGATGTTTTATTATTGGTTGGTGATATTACATACATGATATCACCATAACATTCAATATTTACTCGAGGATGAGAGGGACAGGCGTAGTCGGAGAGGGGGATAGGATACTAGAAGGAAAGGTTCGATAGGGTATGGGGCATCGAAGAGGGGGCTTTGGACAAGGGCAAGTAAAGAGAAAACATAGAAAGTATGTTGTGCTTTGTCAGGTTTTGGTCTGCTGCTCGTATTTCATGTTGATTTTGGGTTTGAGGTTGGCCCAAAGGTAAAAAGATCATTGCGATGTTTTCATTGTGATCAGTTGCTCATCAGTTGTCTAAGGCTCAATGTACTTTCTAAAACCTAGAAGGGTGGAATGTAATAAGTGATAAAAAGATTTTACACTTTGTGGAGGCACCATTTGATCTAGAGGAATTTAAATAGCTAGATTTAGGTTGAGTGCATGATTAGAAATTTTGGGCCTCTCCTTCTATTCATTGTTATGGGCAGCTTTATTTTGGCTCAGAAATTGATGGTTGTCATTTGTATAGTTATCAAAACCAGACCGTAGATCGAATTGATATAAAAATCGGGTTAATGGTTCTCTGGTTCAATTGTTGTGTCAACTGGACTGATCGTATAATAAAAAAATAAAAAATTATAAAACTCAATAATTTAACTTAAAAATATGGAACATATTCATAATTGTTGTAAATATTACATTGTGTAGTAAATATTACATTGTGTATATATATATTGTATATAAAGTGGATGACCACTAACGTTCTAATTAGTACCCCAAGTAAATAGGAATTAGTGGTGTTAGTGCATTAGTTTATAACCCCCTATCCATTGATATACTACCTTTATTATTGTATTTGATGGTCATTATATTTGAAATCCTATAAAAAGAGGTCTTGGGTACATTGAGAAATACAAGTTAAGAAACTCTATTCTCTAGCATTTCTACAGTCTCTTATCTCTTTACAATTTCATTCTCTATATTTCTTTAGTTTTATAACACGTTATCAACACGAGTCTCTATCAAATTGAAAAAATATAGTCTATCTCTTTTATTTATCATACATCAAATGGTGATTTGGTTTCATAATTGCTACTTAAACAAAGCATGAGGTAAGTACCTACATGCATTATATTTGTAGTTTTCTTCTGTCATAAACATCTCTCAATTGATGGCAGAGGCAATCTTTTGCTTTTTTTTTTTGGTTTCAATGATGGAATATACATAAATTGGATTTCATAGTTCATGAGTACCCATGCCTAATGATATCTTACTCGCAAGAATTTGGGTGCTGCTCCTTTCTATATTATTTCTAACAGTTACATATGCAACCAAGTAGGTGTTGTTTATATTTGTAAGTTATGTAATTTACATTATCATTTAGACTGAATAGATTATTGTTCATTGTAGTTGTATAACACCAATAAAATTGTTATATTTTATATTTCGAGTTAGACTTTTCTTGGATCCCTGAAGAAATCCACCTTGATCTTATGAATCTTGAAAATTATTTATACTGATAAAAAATAAGGAATTGGTTGCCAGAAGCAATAATTATTCACCACCAGAAGCAGAATGAATCCATTGCCATAAATAATAATTAATTCACCATCATAAGCAAATGAATCATGTATAGAAAAGTGTGCATTAGTGACACTTTGATGCTAAGAATCTTCAAGATTTAATGAAAGAAGGAAATCAAGTGTCCTTGAAGGATCGCGGAAAGATAATGTTTATTTTTCGCCATCATGCATTTTCTTGAAGAATAAAATTGGGTAGCTCACAGTAAGTGACCCACTATCCGAAACAAATTGAATGAGAGATACGAATCTTGAAGATCGTAATCCTCTCAATAGCTTGATGCAATTGAGATAGCAAGATCCGCTTAAATATGAGTTAGTGAAAAAATAAATTCTGAAGAGACATGTTAGAAAAACATGCTCCATATTTCATTCTTCTAATGTACTACTGAAGTAACACATTAAGAAGGTACCACAATGAATTGATATCATGTGGTTGAAAATAAAATAATAATGTTATGCTTTTGAGAAAAAAATGTCAATCTCATCTGACCGAACATATATCATTCCCTAAAGAGAATGTGTTTAAATGGTCATGAAGAAAAATAGATTAATCTTGAAGATCAACTCTATATAGTTCTTGAATAACTAATTCCTCTACGCTACATTGTATCTTGCAATTACTATATTTTCTTGGCTTTATATTTTCTTACATCATAGTATCTTTTACTTTATGTATTTCGATGATTATGGACATGACCTTGATGGCTTGGTAAAAATAACTACCTAAAAATTGGTAGTCATGATTCTTAAAATACTGATACTATAATGAAAGTTCCAGAAAAATCAATATTATGTTGCTAAAAAAAATAAAATTCTATATTGATATAATTTTTTTTAGAAAATTTGAAAGACATATGTCGTGATGAATATTATATTGTTGCCTTATTTTATCAGGCCTGAAGCATATGTTAAAAAAAATTCTAACTTTTGATACTTTTTTAGAACATATGACTGTAACAACGATTGAACGAAATATTGTAATGCCACCTAAAGTGATCCAACTTAAAGTATTTATTCTTTGGCATGCTCGTCTTGAACATCAAGATCATCTTTAAATCATTGTCAACTCATAAGGGACTCTCCAAAAAAAAAAAAAAACAAAAGATTCTTTTGGCAATTGGTACCTTGAATGTCTTGCAAAAAAAATAATTTCGTTACCAAGCATTTTCTTGATATATGATGTTATTTACAAGTTTAAGGTTGATAGATGGGTTAGATATATATGTAATTTATTGGAATAAATCAAGTTCATTAACTCGTTTATTACTATGAATTATTTCATTTAAGTTTTTGCAAATTATGAAAATACAAGTGATAATCTGTGTCCGAAGACACTTTACAATTCAAAAAAATCGAACATTGATCGCAGATATGAAAAAATAAGCACTGAACAGAGACATGTACTAAGCTGAAAGCTTAAACTGTAGTTTTAACACACATGTACTTTGCATACATGCTCAATAATGTATTATCAATATGAAAATTCTTTTGAAGACGAATTTCAATGAAAAGATAGAAAAAAATTCAACTTTAATAATTATAATCTTACAAAATTAAAATTGAAACCCCATAAATTTCACATGCTTGAGACTACATATGTAATTAGAACTTATAGTAGCGCCTATAAATATTTACTCAAAAGTCAACTTACAGGGATTTGCAAGTTTATGTCATTAGAAGAATGCTCAATTCCGAAGACATCATGTTATGCTAAACAAAAAAAAGCGCCAATATTCAATCAACACAATTTTTATTTGTTCTTTTAAAAAAATTGGATAAAATTTCCCTTAAAAACACAGAGCCCTAAGAAAATATCAACATGTATAGACAATCTATAAAACACTAATTGCACAATCTACCCTCTATAAAATGTTAATTAAACAAATAAACTACGAACCCTGCATGACATTCCTCAAGTTTAATTGGACAAATCCAATCAATATTTGTTGACTATTCCAAATCAACCCCCACAAATCATTACGTATTGCTTATATAAAGGACCAAGTAAAATGGATTTGGTTAAAAAATAAATAACATGCCCCTTTTATGGATCTAAAGGGGCACTTTTTCACGGATTATCACTTAAGCTCGCATAAACAAAGTGTGTTAAAAGTACCAAAAAAATATGCAAAAAATACCCATATTCATTTCATTTCTTCACGATTCCCACATTCTCTCACCTTCACAATCTTGCTCCAAGTACCAACAAACAAATCAAAACCAATCTTATATATATCATCCTCATTATTCATATCAACCAACCAAAAAGAAAATAAACTAAAGTCCAAGAGGAAAATCATTTTCGAGATTCCTAATTCTCCTAGCACATCTTATCATCATACAATATGCACAAAGTACACCTCAAAAAAAAAAAAAAAAAAAAAAAAAAAAAAATATATATATATATATATATATATAAGTACCTAAGATACGCAAAATGAAGTGTTGGATCTGCAGAAGTCGAACGCATAAAGAAATTCACGGGGTCAGTGTGTGGGCGATGCGTGTGAGTGTGCGTGTTAGAGTATCTCCAACCTTGAATCAAATGTAGACTCAAATTTAAATTTGAGTCAAAATAGCCCAAAAAAGTTCTTCAACCTTGGACTTAAACTTATACCAAATTAAGACAAAACCCAAATTGAAGCAGATTCAAATTTTATACCTAATTTCTAACGACAACTTTTTAACTTATCCAAAACTAAAAGATTTTTTCGACGACTTGTTATCTGCCTCTTCTTGCATCTCTCTACTATGCTGCTTTCATCACCGACCACTACGGAAGCTTGCATAAATCATTTGAAAGCTTGCTGGTAAGTTTTTTCCTTTTCATATTCCATCTTCTTGATTTATTGTATTTTGTAAAAACCCTAATCTCACCCATCTTTCATACTATATAAATCCTAAGCCTACCCATCAAATTTTTCTTTGATTTTTTCGAGTTAAACACTATTGGTAGTACAATTTCAGGCCACCAAATTCTTATTGAAATTTTGAGCCTTCGCTATCCACAAATTTAGAAAATTTGTCATTTTATTTCTTCACTCTTCAATTTTTGTTAAAAACGTATGTTTTTGTGCACTTCAAATTAAACCCATGTAAAAATAGTTATATATATTTTTTATTTGGATTTATAAAAAAAGATAAAGGATTAGAACAATCTTAGGGGGTGGTTTCTTTATTCACATGTAGTGTTGTATATATATTCATTTTTTTTTTAATTACCCATTTGTGGAGAGATATGAAAGTTTCATTTACTTTATCAAATATCATGATTTGAATGACACAAAAAATGAGTTTTCCGACAATAATGAAATTTTTAAAAGATTTGAGTAGATATTTAAGTTTACCCATTGAAGTACTCTATATCAAATCAAGTTTTTTACTCAAATTTGAGTCTAAATTTGAGTCATGGTTGGAGATGCTCTTAGAGCAACTCCAAGGAGGCTATGTAAACTAGCTAGCAAAAATATATTTTTTTATTACATTCTCTACTTTAGCTAACCACTTTTTCAAATTCACTCAAACAACGCTATCTATTTTAGCTAATCACTTCAACTAACTTTAACTAACTCTTAATTATTAAAATCTAAAATACTATGTAGTATACCATGTCATCACCATATTGATGACAACACATGCTGACGTGTTACGCCACGTTATCAAAATTTTAAAATTTTAATTTTTTTTAATAACGGTCATATTTAGAATGGTCACGAAATTCAAAATTTTAAAATTTGAATTTTTCAACGGTCATATTACAACGGAAACCAATTAAAGTTTGAAATCAAAAATCGAACACTAGAATAACTCTACTAATTAGCAATATTACCTGAAGCAGAAGACGATCTTTAGCGATGAAGCCTCTGGGGTGTTGTTGGCACAAAAAAAAAGAATAGCTAGCTTCTTTGCCCTAGCTAGGAGTAGCTAGCCAAATGGTGGTAATGGGAAATAGCTAGTGTGATAGCTATTCCATTGGAGACAATATTTAACCATTGGCCATGTAAAATAGCTAAAAAGAGTGTTTTATGGAGCCCCTTGGAGTTGCTCTTATGCGTGTTTGCGAGTGACATACAACCCTAATTTATGTTGTGAAAATATCACGTTAAAAATGCTACAAACAGAAAATAAGCAAGACAAGAAAACTTATCGATAGAGGCATGTAGTCACTGTCCTTAAGAATAGATTTTTGCCCCTCTGAGTACGAAACTCGGTGCAATAGGTTATGGCGTTCTACCCTCCGGTATTTAGCTATCGCTTCTCCACAAGCGTGCACTCGCAAATGTAGAGGTATCTCGAACAACTCTTGATCGCTCCCAAATCAAATGAAATGATTTTTCAATCAATGATATATTGGACTGGATTATATAAAAACTGAATGTATATGGGAAATGTTGGTTTTGAGAGGAGTAAACCAACTTTGACATAAACACCAATTTTAGACTCTCGGTTTCTAGTTTCTGGTATGTATCTATCTATATTTCCACCGTCTGGTGACGGTTGGTTCAATCGACACAAACGGTTATATATATATGAATTTTTATTTTGAAATAAACATCATAAATTTCAACAATTTCAACAAATTAACAACCAGATTCTGAATTTGATGAAATTTTTTATGTGGGGGTGTGGGTATTATGCGATGTGTGCGGGTTATGTGTGTGTGTGCGCGTGTGCGCATGTGAGTGTGTGCACGATGGGAGTAATAGTGTCAAAGACGTGAAAGAAAGAGAAAAAGGGGATAGTGTGTACTATGTGAGTTTTATATGTGGTGTGGGTGTGGGTGTGAGAGAGGTGACAGAGAAAGAAGAGAAGAAGGGGAGAGAAAGACACTAATCGGATTTGTCAAGTTGCCCAAGAGAGAGAGAGAGAGAGAGAGAGAGAGAGAGAGAGAGACGACAATCACTGTGTAAAAAAAAATGGAAACTAACTATGTAATGTAAATTGTTATGTAATTTTCATTCCTTTCTTTTAATTACACAATTTGAAAACAATCTAGACCCACTATTTTTTTAGGGAAAAAATTGCAAAATTTTCTCTAAAAATAGGACTACAACATGTGTACGCTATTTATATACTGAATGAGCATACCTTGAAACCTATATTTAAAAAAAAACATAATCAAAACCAATTTAGACCTTCCAAATGATTTGACCCAAAACAAAACTCCAAAAAGTCTGTAGAGAAGGAGTGTGCGTGTTGTGGGTGTTGTGTGGGTGTTGTGTGTGTTTATGTGCGTGTGTTGTGGGTGCAGAGATGAAGATAAAGAGGGAGAGACACATAGAAAGAAGGGGAGGGGTGAGAGAATTAACAACCATATTAACTACAAATTAACAACATCAATTTATTGCAATTAACAACCCTACTATTGTTCTTAAAAAACTATGATTATTATAGACAAATGTCTATAACTATGAGAAATGTTCATGAATGCCTACCAAATTACCACTACTATTATTTTTTCTTGACTTGAGTAATTGAATAAACCACAAAAAGAATGCCAAATCAAACCAAATGCCTACGCTAAAAGACCTAAATGAAAATATTTTCATATAACAAATACATCTTACGCATACCAAGTAACTAAAATTTTCTTGGTGATGTACGTATATCATAGATGATTATATTTTCTTCAATAGGCCACCGAAATGTATAAGCGAAAGTCCCTAATTTTATAAACCATGCATTATAGTGCACATTATAAAAAAACATTCAGCAAGATTAAATTGAGAGAAGCGAAAATCACTAACCTCCGTCTCTGTGTGCAATGGAACTTTGGGTCCGAGAGTTACAAAATCAAAAAATGTTTAGTTAGAGTCGTAGGTCATTAGTTATCAAACAAAACCCAAGAAAGAGGAACATAAATTCAACTTATTATACCCACAAAAATTTGTATCAATCAAAAGAGTATAAATATTACCCATAGGCATTTCAACAAACATTTCATAGGTGTTGTATTTAACAACAAATCAACACCAAATTAACAAAGCATAGAGAGTGAAAGAGAGGGGGGAAGAGAGGAGAGGAGAGGAGAGAGGGTGTGTGAATTTGACAGTGTTTGTGTGTGTATGAGTGTATCATGTGTGTGTGTGTGTCCGTGTATGTGTGCTGTGTGTGCAGACAGAGAGGAAGAGACACTGAGATAATTAACAACCCTATTAACTACAAATTAACAACATCAATTTACTCCAATTAATAACCCTAATTTTAAAATTATTTGTGCGTGTGAATGTTTGGGCGATGGGTGTGTTAACGTGTCTGTGAGAGAGAGAGAGAGAGAGAGAGAGAGAGAGAGAGAGAGAGAGAGAGCGCGAAGAGGGATACCTGAGAGGGGTTTGGTTGTGGCAGTGGCAGTGGCAGTTGTTGTGTCGCTGGCAATGGTGGTGTTGCTGGAGATGGCAAAATAAAGAGAGAGAGGATATGAGATGAAGGAAAGAGCATCATGGTTCTTTAACATAAGAGTTACCGTTGAGGGGAGTGAGATGTGATGGAATTAGGGGGGAAAATATGTAAGGGATAAAAATTCAACTTCTTGTGTGTTTTATTATATAGATGTTAATCTATTTAGTCAAGTTGAACATTGTTTCAACTTTTAGTCACTTAAGTATCAGAAAAGAACAGTTACAAGAGGTAACTTGTTTTTGAAACTCAATTTGAAAGAATACTCTAAGTCACAATTGTGTGAACTTTATGATAGTGTTACATTTTATGTGTACTTTTAATTTGACAATTTCTAACCTTCAATGCTTAACAGAGTATTTGCAATATATTAGATCTTATTAAAGGGTTAAGATTATTATTCTTTTATAGTATATGAATATATGAGATAAATATTTTTTTTTTGTACATAAAATATTATGGAACAAATTTATCTAGATTGCGCTAGAAGCGTGAAAGACTTGTCATAGCAATAGACAAGATTCCTCAGAAGGGAAAGAAATAATGAAAATACTTCAAAAGTTAGCACTCCCGGAAAGGCTACACCCACAAAAAAGACAAAATAATCTATCCAAGCCTTATATATAAACTTCCCCAGAAGAGGAGTCTCCTGCAGTGACTAAGTTACCTAAAAATAATGAGATCTCAACAAGTTATTATTTACACCCAAAAGTAGCAAGATCAAAGGGTGACACGTGGAAGGGATTCAACAGTCACAAGGGAGTGTATGAGAGTCAACCATTGACAGAATAGTTAGAAGAGTAGAATTCTTAGAATCCCAATAAATGAGGAAATGTGACATCATGAGTCGCCAGTTAGAGACGGTTCAGTGCACATTCACGTATTTCGAGGGACAAGGCCATGATCACAGTAATGGCCGAAAAAGATGGATCCACATTTGAAGGCCATCTCTATAAATAGCAGAGGCTAGACCACTGAGAAGTGATCCTATGATCAATCATACAAACTCTTCATAGAGCTATAGCCTAACTTATATTTATCTTTTGCTTCTGAGCAATTTTACTCTTTATGTAATCATCACTCCAGTAATCTTTTACTACTTTCATTTAATGTTAAGTTCATTACTTATTTCATCTTTGAATTCAGTATACTTGATAATTTACATTCTATTTGTTTTCTCTACGGTGTAGTCCATTACGCTATTGTTTGGAAAATTATTTAAAGTCCTTTAACCATAATGCATAGAAAAGAATTCAGAGTTAACCTTACGCCTCCCTTCAGCTGCTGGAATAGTCACGATTTTAGAACCCCATGCCGGTTCGAGTAGGTAAGGTAATACATGTTTGGATTTTAAGTCCATTCAGACTTTGACATGCCCGCAATCCGAAAATATGCCAAACATATTTTTTAGCACGCCTGGTGGGATCCTAAGAAGTAGCATGGCGAATACCCGAGCGAAAGCCAAAGTTGGCGCATCAAAAGTGCCTCCAGTACACGAAGTTGTTGAAGAAAATAGGCTTGGCATCCCCAATCTGCATAAAGAATTACCTCCACTTGAGGGGCAAGAGAACCGTTAATCCGACTTAGAGACGAAGGCCTCAATAAAGGCTATATCACATAAAGTCTTTCAGTAGGTCTTCGGGTTTATCCAAGGCTTAGGGGATTTGATCAGAGAAGGATCTGACCACACCAGACAAGCATTGAAGTGGCTTACTGACAGTCTGATCCGTCTAGGGGATGTGAGACAACCATTGTTTCCCTCTACATAGACAGTTTCAGTGGAAGTACTACAACTATTGCTTCCCCATATGTGCCACCTCAAAGGGCACAGTAGGCCAGGAATGGACGCAGGCGACACAATAATCCTATTTTTCAGGAGGAGGTGGTCCCCAATCTCGAGGTTGGGGGGCAAAGGAGGTAGCTGCCAATTGTTCCTCCAGTGTCACCCTAGGTGATCATGAACAGAGACCAACTGGATGAGATCATCCAGGAACATGTCGGCTCCGCTATGAGGAGGATCACTAGGCCAATATATCAAAAATAATATCTTAACTTGGTGGATAGGGATTGTGAGTATCCTTGGGGATACAAGGTCCTAGTGTTCACAACGTTCTCGGGAGAAGACGATCAATCGACCGTGGATCACATTGGCTGTTTCATCGTATGGTGCGGTGAAGCAGGGGCTAATAAGTTTTTGAAATTAAGGTTGTTCGCCAATTCCCTCACGGGAATGACCTCCAGATGGTACATTGATCTGCCGCCCAATTCTGTGATGGGCTGGTAGCGGCTTGAAGATAAGTTTCACACTCAGTTTTACTGTACTAAGCCAGATGTGGCCATGACCGATTTGGTCAGGTTGTACCAGATGACTAGGGAAATGGTGGAATAGTACATTATGCATTTCAAGAAGGCCAAGAACCGATTTAGGTTGGTGTTACCCGAGATGGAATATATTCACATTGCACATAATGGTCTAGGTTTCAAGCTCCAGAAGAAGTTCAAGGAAATGGAGTTCAGTGACCTGTTCAGACTGGCGATGCATTCTACACAGTATGAACAAATCCTACGTGAGGAGTTGGACTGACAAAACACGTTCAAAGGAACATACTGCAGGGACACCAACACTGAAATATTCATGGTCAAGCTAGGCCAGGAGTTGGAGGTAAATGTAGCAGAGATTGTGGCAAGACGGCTGCATGTGTGCAAGGCCTTGACCAGGCCTCCAGAGAGTCTAGCATAGGCCACGCCAAGTGCTGAAAAAGGAGCTGGTGAAGGAAACGACCAGAAATATGGGTTTGACATTAAAAAGGCTGATCAAATCTTTGACCATTTGCTGGCTGATGGCATTATCAAGTTAGTGTTCGTTCACAAGATTCCATCGGCCACGGTGTTGAAGAACAAGACGTGTTGTAAATGGCATAACTTGTGGAGCCATTCTACTGCGAATTGTGTGGTATTTCACAATGCCATTCAGGACGGCCTAACTAAAGGCCAGTTGATCTTCGGGGATAAGAGGAAACCAGAGATACGGGTTGAAACAGATCCTTCACATAAGATAGCTGCTATTAACATAGTGAAAGTGGGGTAGTCAAAGACCTTGTGGAAAAAGGTAGACTTAGACGAAGACACGACGAAAAACCCAGGAAAGAGAAAGATAACACTCCCCAGGAAGAGTCATTAGAGGAAGACTCTGGGGGCAAGCTGTATATCTTGTTGGGTCTCCAAGAGCAGTTTGACATGGTCAAGAATGGACTATGTCCCAGATGCAAGACCTGTTATGGGATTATTCTGGACAAAGAAGAACAAGGGGAATTGTCCAAAAGACCGCAGAAGAGGTGGCATTACAAATGGACTCATTGGGGGCGGTAAGGTGAGTGCATATTTTGTGGCTTCATTACATTCATTTTAACTCAACTTTACATTTAATTACTTAGAGTTAGTCAAATTTGTGAATAATGTGGAAATTTTGATGTTGCAGGTAATCATAGGGTAATTAATGGCTTTTGAAACCCTACAACTAAGTGTGGATGAGTGGTGAAGAGATGGACACATTACATGAGGATTTGGAGGCTTAAAAGTGAAAGAAATCAAGGAGGTACCGGTACCTGGTATCATAGCTACCGGTATTCACACCATTTGGTATCGGTACCCTGGTATTTTACATTTTTGACCATAATCCACTTGAAATCTGAAAAATTTCAAACATGAAAATTGTAGATCTGGATGTCCTCTATCTTATGTCAAAATTTCAGCTTAATCGGACGATGGGATCAAAAGTTATGACAAATTTATGAAAGTTGGAAATGAGCTACCGGTAGGACATGCCTTACGACCTACCGGTAGGAGCTTACAACCTACCAGTAGAAAACCCTACTGGAAAATACCTACTAGTAGGTTACCCACGACCTAACGATAGAACATGCCCAGAAAGCCCATACATTTCTCCACCAACCACGGGGGCCCACCTTTTATCCTCTAAACCATGCCCTGACATTTTTAACACCCCATGATGATCTCCTAACAACAAAAACTCAGATTTTAAGCATGAGGGAGTGGGGAGGAAAGAGAGAGAGAGGCAGTGGTTGGAAAAGCATGGGAGGACCATCCTCTTGGGTATATAAAATAGACTATCTTTCATTTTTTCTCGTAGTGTAAAGTGTTTGATTTGACTAGGTTGAGTGCGGACGTAGTTATGGGCTTTTGATACACCTTAGACTTGTCACGGGGTATGCTTTTGCCCAACACAACTACATAAGTCCCTCACTTCATACTAATCAATCAAACACCAAGACATCATTGGTTGAATGAAATGAGTCGATTTGGCATACCCATTGGAATGAACTCTGTGGATTAGCCAACCCTATTTTTACTTGCATATTTCTCAAAACACAAACCACCAAACTTCAAATCACAATATTTTCTATTTTTCCTTTTCACAAATCACTTCTGAAAACACTTGACATTTCCTTCCCTAAGGAGACAACCTTGGAATACTCATTCCAAGTAAAACACGACATTGCAAGACTCTCTCTATGCTTGGGGAGCACTTTTGCACACACACATTTTTGTTCATTCACACATAAATTTCCCCACTTCTTGCATTGAACTTGAGGGAGAGTGACACTCACCAATCTCTATAAGCCATATACACATAATTTGGGTTCGAGTTGGACGTCAGGGAAAACGATCAAGTAGTGGCTACTACCGAAGAGGGAGTATGAGGATTGACCTAACAAGTTTATACAACCAAGCTATAGAGAGCACGATAGAGCCATACCGGAGCCTTTGAATTTCGACAAGGGCTGAGGTATGAATAAATTATTACATAAATAAGCTTGGTCAACCCATCAGAGTCGAGGGTTATCGGGACTGACTGAGGATGGTGAAACCAACTGAACGATTGGAGGGCTATTGGTACATAGCTCAGCATCTGAATTTTCCACAGTACCACCAGCCATGTCCGTTGACTAGAAGTCAAAAGCGCAAGAAGCATCGAGTTCAAGCGGAGCTTCACACATGTGAAGAATCTTAGAAAGTGGAGGCCTGCAAAGGGCGAGAAACATTTATGCGGCATTACCTTGAGGTAAGGGAAGTTAATTCATGATTCGGTACCTTGCCGTCTCCACAGTGTTTAGTGGCTACGAAGAAGGCCATGGCTGAGGAGAAGGGGAAAAAGAAAGCAGAACCTCAGTCCCCACCCGAGGTGATTGGTGAAGAGGGTGGTAGAGTGCATGAGAATTGCACTCAATATTCCTCCAGAGACTTGTAAATGGGAAAGGAAACATGACCCTACCGATGAAGATGATAGTGATGGGGGTGATTCCATCCAGTTCGGCACGTTGGGGCACTTGACGTTCATCAATACTCTCGGGTTGTTGCCAACAGGCACTTCAACAAAGTTTTAGTTGATAACGGAGCGTCCATCAACATTCTTTGCATGGCTACCATGAAGAATCTTAGGAAGAAAGAAGAAGACTTGATCCACACCGACTTGATTGTGAGTGGATTCATAGGAGGAGTCAACAAGGTGGTGCTAGTTTTACCCTTCAAGCTGGCTATCAGAAGTAGGACCAACTTCACCCCGTTCTTTGTGATTGACACTAGCATCTTACAATGTTCTTTTGGTTCAAGATTGGATCCATTTGAGCGAATGCAGCCCATCAACTCTGCACCAGTGGTTGGTCCTATGGAACCTTGATGAATTAGAGATCGTGGAGGCGAATCAGACTCTATTTGTGGTTGATGTTCACATGGACGACGCTTGACTTTGCAAAGAAGGAATAGGGCCAATGAAGTTTCAGGGCCAAGACAATTATAGGAAACCCAGGGAAGTTATATTCCAAACCGACTTGAAGTTCGCTGAAATTCATTAGGTGGAAGAGGAGGTCCTTCGGTCCACTAATTTGTAGAGGCCGAACGACGCGGTAGTAACGAAGAGCTCGTTTATTGATGGATCTTAGTGACAGTAAATGGAGGAAGCAAACAGTAGGCAACAAAACACCATTAATATAGTGGGCTGTGAGGAGGAAGAGTCTAGACAATTCACCTCTCGAGAGTTCATCGAACTAGATGAGATCGATGTTGTTTCCACCAAAATCAATGACTTGGTCGAGGTTCAGGATCCATTGCTCAAAGTCAATCTTGGCGAGCCAGGGGAGCACTATCCGAATTTCATTAGCAAACTGCTAGAGTCAAATTTCCAAGCACGAATTATACATCTATTGAGGGAATAACGTGATTGCTTTGCCTGAAGTTATGAAGAGATGCCAGGGCTGGACCCGACCTTGGTGGAGCATCGATTGTCAATCAAACAAGTAAATAGACCGATTAAACGGGCCCCAAGGTTGATGTCTCAAGAGGTAATCTTGTAGGTAAAGGAGGAGATTGAGCACCTCCTGAAGTCTAAATTCATCCAGGTGGCACGGTACATGGAATGGGTATCCAATGTCATGCCAGTCAAGAAGAAACAACCAATATTAGAGTTTGTAGTCACTACTGCAATTTAAACTTTGCAACCCCCAAAGATAAATACATCATGCCATTGGCCGACCAAATTGTGGATGCGGTAGCCATGAATGTAATCATGTTATTCATGGATGGCAACACAGGCTACCATTAGATCATCGCAAAGGAAGACCGGCACAAAACTACTTTTCGATGTCTTGGGTTGATTGGGACGTTTGACTAGCTAGTTATGCCATTTGGACTCAAGAATGCAGGGGTTACATACCAGAGAGCCATGAACCTTATCTTTCACAAGATGATCAGTAAGATCATAGAGGTATACGTTGATGACATCATAGTCAAGACTCGAGACATAGCGAAACACCTTAACGATCTGAAGACGGTCTTTGAGAGGATGTGTGTTCACCAGCTAAAGATGAACCTGCTGAAGTGTGCCTTTGGTGTTACAGTGGGGAACTTCCTTGGATTCCTGGTACACAAGAATGGAATTGAAGTAGAAAAACACAAGACGAAGGCTATCATAGAGGCCGCGCCTCCGAAGACCAAGAAGGAGCTTCAGCGCCTGATTGGTTAAGTCAATTTCCTTTGGCGATTCATTACCAATTGCGCAGGGAAAGTGCAGACGTTCTTGTCGCTTTTAAAGCTAAAGGGTGTAGAAGGCTTTAGATGGCAAACACAGCATCAGGAGACTTTCTGCCAGATTAAGGAGTATTTGGAGAACCCGCCAATCCTCATTCCACCTATTAAGGGTAGCCACTGCTATAGTACTTATCAGCTACACATGAATCCATTTGGTGTTTGCTGGCTCAAAATAATAATACAAGCAAGGAACAAGCCATTTATTATTTAAGTAGAATTCTGACTCCGGTTGAGCAACTTTGTAAGACGATCGAGAACTTTGTTTAGATTGTACTTTGCATCACAAAAGTAAAGAATTTATATGATTTTAGTCATTGTGTATGTCGGCGTTGTGTACATGCTAACCGACCGATTATGAGGGGCTGAATCGGTAAATAGGTTTTGGTCTTAATGGACTTCTCACTACAATATTTGACGTAGTGCACGGTGGAAGGCCAAGCATTGGCTGATTTCTTAGCAGACCATCCGTGTGTAGACGTAGAACAAGGTACAAGGGAATCACTTGGTCTGTTCAGAGCAGTGTTATTAAAACCAGACCAGACTGGACGGTTCGACCGGTTGGACCTTGAACTGGTACCTAAAATGGTCCGGTTCTCTAGTTAGACCGCATAAGGAAGCAAACCGCTTGGGAACTGCTAAACCGGCCGGTTTTAGATCAAACACGTGAACCGGACGGTTTGAAAAAATCGGCCGGTTGGAATTTCAAGAGCTATATTAAAAAAAAAAAACTTTTTTTTGGGTCATTTGCCTTAAATCAATCGCAGATCCTGCCCTAAATCAATCGCAGATCCCATCCCCTTTTCACACTTCAGACGACCAGCGACCAGTCACCACTCACTCTCAGGCGACCAGCCACCACTCAGGCAACCAGCGACCAGCAACCAGCCACCACTCAGGCAACCACATAGATAAGGCTGGCCACTCAGGCGAGAAAGAGAAGGCTAGGGAGGGAACGAGAGAGAGAGAGAGAGAGAGAGAGAGAGAGAGAGAGAGAGAGAGAGAGAGAGAGAGAGAGAGAGAGAGGTGTGAAATGGTGTAGCAGCTTTAAGCTTGAGCTTACAAAACGCATAGTTGGAGCTGAGTGTGATACTTTTAACGATTGCCGATAACAATGGCTATCGGCGCTGTTGTTTCAAGCCAGAATTTCTATTCTATCACCGGTTCAGGTATTAATTTCACTGTCAAGATCTGTGGATACATCATACACGAGAGCATTCTTATATGTATATGTGTAATAGTGATTTCGCTTTCTGATCCGAATCTCCTATGGAATGGGAGGAATTGTTGTGAATTGTGCTCGATTAGTCGAAACTATGATGTATATTGTGTTGCATTTACTCTGAATGTTCTCAGGGAAACTAGAACATTTTAATTTTCATTTTCAGTTGTTCCGTAGAAATTCTTTAAGTTGATGGGATGTTCTTGTGTTTTAGTTGAATTTCTTGAGTCTGCATAGAGGTAGCTAGGTGGTGAATCAGGAATATATAGCCAAAATTTGGAAAGTTTCCAAACAAACTTGACCATTTTAATAATGTTCTCAGTTGGTTTGAAAATTTGATGAATTATGAATTAAAGAATTTTTAATTTTTATACGAGTTAGATATAACTTTGGTTTCTTTGCATGTGCATTCTATGGATCCTTTTCAAAATTCTTTCAGAAAAATTAATAGTTATAGCATTTTTTTGTGACCAACTTGGTGAATTGTGAATCAATATCTGTGTGGAAATGACTCTCATTTCCAGATACTTGTGAAATTTTTTGAATTGTGAGTTGAGATTGTGGGAATGGGAATTGATAATACTTTATTTCATTCAAAATATTTAGTATTATTATGTTTTATAATTATTATATATATTTTTTTATTTTTTTATTATATAACCGGTTGAACCAGTGAACCATTGACCCGGTCCCTTTGTCGGTTCGATGACCAGTCCAGTTCTGATAACATTGGTTCAGAGTGCCCTTGTGTCATTAGTGCCATGGAAAGTAAGGTTCGACAGATCACACATGCACGAATTTGCTGGGGCTGGGGTGATCATAGGATCGTACCAAGGCTGTCAAACCCAACTATCATTTAAACTAGAGTTTGAATGCAGTAATAATCGGACTGAATATGAGGCATTGATCATTGGGTTCAAGGTTTTGTTGGGAATGGGGGCATTGACGATCGAAGTGACCAGTGACTCGTAATTAGTTATTAACCAAATTGAAGGCAACTTCCAATGCAAAAGTTAGGAGCTATGCCCTTTCCACTCTATTGCAATGTTATTGCTGGCAAATTTTGATGATGTGCCGTTGCGAGCGGTCCCAAGGGAGATGAACGTCCGAGTTAACTACTTGGCCTAAATTGGGATCGAGTCTAAGGATTCCTCGAGGTATGGGCGAGTAATTAATCAGGTTTCAAAGAAGAATCTTGTCGTCACCTATAAAAACCAGGGGGATTCGGTTCAGGATAATTCACAGACTCACAAGATTCTGCCGGCAAATTTTGATAGTGAGGAGTGCCCTCAAACATAAATAAAACAAAACAACGTTATTCACAGTAAACCAAAGAATATATATAAAAATTGAAGGTCTTTTTACCTTTTACCTTAAAACACCTTTAATGGTTCCCCAACAACGGTGCTAAAAATTTGATTTGATCTAAAATGTGTACACCCAAGTGCAGGCGGTCAAGCTGTAGTAATAATCCGGTTTGAGTTCGGAGTCGAATCCTCATGGAACTCTTGTTGGTATTTTTAAGATAAGCAGTTGTGTAGACCTATTGATTGTAACCCTTGAGATTTGTGTGAGGTGTGAGATTTCCTGGACAGAATATAAGATTCTTTCCAAGAGAATTTCCTAAACAAAATATGAGATAAGCTCTAATGTAAAAGAGTCACTCTTTAATTCAAGGATCTGGACATGTAGTTAATTATCCGATTTGTTATACTTGTGTGTGATAACTCAATTAACCCCCGTGCCAACAGCAGATTAATCGGAAGATAAATGTGGATTATGAGAATTAAGAACATGATTCCGATGTCTTTCTAGAAGTTTACAAGAATTGTCTGTGCCGAGACTTAACCCGTCTACAAACAAGCAAGTGTTTCTACAAGACATCCAATCATGACATTAATGTTCCATTTTCATTCTTTAATTTAAGCACAATAATGGTGAAGATTGAAGGGTAGTCATGAAGATCTAACCGAGGTTCTTGCCTTGAACCAACGAGTCTTTCTATACAAGAGTTATCTATGTTATAGAAAGAACTCTTGATTATACAAAGTACTTTAGCTTTGCTAGATGCAATCAATCATTCAATAAGCATGGGGAATATAAAGCATTAAGCATAATCGAAATTGCACAAATATAACATCCGAATAATTTATACATGCCCTTCTCCTCTAACTAAAGAGTGAATGGGAAACTACTCACTCTTCATGGCTTTGTAAAGCTAGAAAAGTGAGTGATGCTCATTCCTCCAAGTAGAGGGTTCACAAAGTAAAGCACACTAAACAAGGAGTCGATCTTCGACAAAGAATAAGTGAATCACGTTCCACCTTTCACGACTTTGGCGAAGCTCTAGAAAAGTGGAAGAGTTTCACTCCTCTAAGGGAAGAAAGAAGCTTAAGCAATGGAAGTGAATGAAATACAAATTAAAAGTAGAAGAAAGATAGTCACTTTTGGAGGGTGATCCACAACCATAGGTAAGCTATCTCCCTCTATGTATGTAAGTGAAAGCATAAGCATAAAACTACTTGTATAACAAGCTAAGAGATGTTGGACTAATGCCAAACCAATCTATAGAACAACTACTTCATACAAGGAAATATAAGCTAATTCTACAACCATATGGGTGGGAGTCTAAGCCTCCATCAACCTCTCTCTACCAAGGCCCCCTAAGCTCTCCAACAATGGAAGTATTTATAGGCAAGGAGGAGGAGACAAGAGGGGGTGAAAGAATAGTGTATGCCACCCAAGTCTAAGTGAAAAGCCAACTACTCTGCAGCTAGTCTGTGGAGAACGTTCGAACGTGAGTTGGTGTTCGAACGTTACCTTTGTTTTTGCTTTATGGGCGTTCAAACGTTGTCTGGCGTTCGAATGTTTCTTCTGTCTTTGTTTTATGGGCGTTCGAATGCCAGATGGGGCCTGTCCTTCTCACTCAAGTGGCATGTGGTCTTCTGTGAAGTTCATTTCCACACTCTATGCAGTAGTCTGGTCCTCAATCAACTCAAGTGGACATTCGAACGTGAGTTGGCGTTCGAATGTGGTACTCAAGTGCCTTAGAGCCTTAGAGTCTTCCTTTTGGCCGCAACACGCCTTCTCTCAGTAGTCAGGTCTGCTCACAGTTCAAGTGGACGATCGAACGTGAGTTGGCGTTCGAACGTTCTTGCTGTGCTCCAAGCTTCTTCAATTTTGTTCCCTAATGTGCTGGTGTTACATTCAAGTGTGATACTTGTTGTTCTTGAGTCCTTGTTCATTTTAGGACTTGAAATGACATCACTTAAACTCCATCAAAGTAAAATTAGTCTAAAAAAGGCATAGTAAAATGCTAATTTTAAGTACTAATCAGACGTAGCTCTAGTCGCGTAAATGAACTTTAGTTCTTGGTCCGAAGGATTCTGACCAAAGGTTGGCCCTAGATCGAAAGAAGAAGAAGAAGAAAATGTTGATTTTCTCTCTCTTCTTCCCTTTCTCTCTCTCTAACGAAATTCAGCAGCCAAATTGGGGGAAAATCTGACTTTTCCTCCTTTTTAGACCCTTTGGATGCTTGGCCCACAACGCACGACACGTCCCACCTTTTACTGATCCGAGTTTATCCCGAATCAATTAATTTTCGTGTCATTTTTAAGTTCAACATATTTTATTTGAACTAAATTTAAATTATTTTCACGTTTCGTAATTAATTCCCGATCGCGTTTATTTTGGTGACGCGATACCCGATCGCCGCGTAAAACGCAAAAAATTTGACTGTCTCGGAATTCAAGAAAAATTGACCGGGTAACTAGACTTTGTGAGACGAATCCAGCGGTGAAGTCCGTTTCATCAATCGAGTTCTAGAAAAATTTAGGTTTTCAACCCGTACCGTAGAGACTAATTACTGTTTTACCTTTTTCATAAAAATTTAAATTTTCCCGGGTTTTACATTCTTTCCCCCTTAAAAGAAATTTTTTCCTCGAAATTTACACACACATGCACATATAACCACTTGCATATGCAACAAGTCATATAACACTTATGACCACAAGAATGTACCTCCATCCTCGAATAAGAACGGATAACTAGTACATATAGTGTCCTCAAGCTCCCATGTCGCTTCCTCCACACCTCGGTGCTGCTACAACACCTTCACCAACCTCACGGTCTTGTCTTGTAAAATCTGCTCTCGGTTATCTATGATATGCACCGGTCCTTCCTCGAAGGTCCCATCTGCATCAACAACCAGCTCACCCTAATCCACCACATGCGTAGGATCTGGAGTGTACTTCCGGAGCATGGAGACATGGAACACCGCATGAATGCCCGATAAATTTGGCGGTAACGCCAACCGATAAGCGACTATACCAACCTTCTCAAGTACCTTGAAGGGCCCGATATACCTCGGCGACAACTTTTTCCACTTCCCGAACCTGACCACTCCACTCTTGGGCATCACATTCAAGAAGACGTGATCTCCAACTTCGAACTCCAAAGGTTGTTTCCGTCTGTTGGCGTAGCTCTTCTGTCAGCTTTGTGCCATAAGAAGATGCTTCCGTATCAAGTCCACTTTCTTCGAGGTGTCTCTAATAAAATCTGGACCCGTAGAGGGTCTCTGTCCAACCTCCGTCTAATAAACCGGAGAATGAAACGACCTCACATAAAGTGCCATCTATATGCTCACCTGATAATTATTTTTGTAGGCGAACTCTACAAATGATAAGTGTTCTTTCCAGCTACCCTTGAGATCAAGGACACATGCTCATAGCATGTCCTCTAAAGTTTAGATGGTCCTCTCTGATTGACCGTCCGTTTGGGGATGAAAAGCTATGTTCATCATCAACTGTGTCCCCATAGCCTGCTGGAAACTCTCCCAAAAATGGGCCATGAACCTGAGATCCCGGTCAGATACTATAGATATGGGTACCCTATCTAACCAGACTATCTCCCGTATATACAATCTGCAGAATTCCTCCAGTGTGAAGGTCATCCGCACTGCCAAGAAGTGTGCCGACTTCGTAATCCGGTCCACTATCACCCACACCGTGTCATGCCCCCGCGATATCCGTGACAAATGGGTCATAAAATCCATCATGACGTGATCCCACTTCCACTAAGCCACCTCCAAAGGTTGGAGCAATCCTGCTGGTCTCTGGTGCTCAGCCTTGACCTGTTGACACGTGAGACATCAACTAATAAAATTTTCAACATGTCTCTTCATCCCATTCCAATAGTACTGGCGACGAAGATCATTGTACATCTTCGTGCCACCTAGATGCACAACAAAATGTGAGCAATGGAACTCTCTAAGGATCTCATCTATCATATCCGTAGACTGGGAAACCACAACCTTTTCCCTAAACCAAAGACAACCATCCACGTGAATGGCCTAACCCTTGTCACCTATATTCGGTCCCTGATGGATAATATCTCTGTGTCCTGCTCCTGGGATCGATCACCCTGCTTAGTAGGGAAAACGTAGCCACCAAACTCCCCAAAGTACCCTAAGCCTAACCCATGTAGTACAACTCAAACTGTCCTACAGTCTCGAGCATCTATCACTCCCAGGAAACCACACTGGCCAAGATTTCCCGTGACTTTTCAGCTGAGTGCATCAGCCACCAGGTTTGTCTTACCGGGATGGTAATGCAAAGTGAAGTCATAATCCTCCAAATACTCCATCCACCTACGCTGCCTCATATTGAGGTCCCGCTGCGTAAAGATGTACTTCAGACATTTATGGTCCGAAAATACCTCAAACTGATCACCATACAAATAGTGGCACCATGTCTTCAAGGAATATACGATGACTGCCAACTCCATGTCATGCGTGGGGTAGTTCTGCTCGTAGCTCTTCAACTGCCGAGAACCATAAGCTACCACACTCCCGGACTACATCAAAACACACCCAAGTCCATCCTTAGAGGCATCACAATATACTGTGTACCTCTATCCCCTCTTTGAAACTATCAAAATCGGAGCTGAAGTAAGCCTTTTTTTCAACTCTTGGAATGCCCTCTCACATGAGTCATCCCACTAAAACTTGACCTTCTTTCGGGTCAATCTAGTCATATGTGCAGCTAGTTGGGAGAAGTCCTCAATGAACCTCCTGTAATACCCCATTAATCCCAAGAAATTACGTATCTCGAATACTGACTTCGGCCTATCCTAACTCATGACTGCCTCGCTCTTCTCCGGGTCCACGGACACACTCGAAGCTAACACCACGTGTCCCAAAAATTTTACTTTCGTCAGCCAAAATTCACATTTGTTAAACATGGTGTACAACTTATGGTCTCTCAAGGTCTGGAGATCAAGCCTCAAGTGACCCTCATGCTCCACCTCAGACTTGGAGTAGATCAGGATGTCGTCAACAATGACCAAGACAAACTGATCTAGGTAGGGTTTGAACAACTTATGTATGAGATCCATGCATGCCGTCGGTGTATTCGTCAATCTAAAAGGCATAACTGTCAACTCAAAAAGCTCATATCGCGTCCTAAACGCCGTTTTAGGGATATCTACCTCCCTAATCCTTAGCTAACGGTAACCCGTGCGCAGATCTATCTTGGAATAGACTTGTGCCCCTCTCAGTTGATCAAACAAGTCATCAATTCCCGGTAAAGGGTACCTATTCTTGATGCTAACCCGATTCAATTGCCGATAGTCTATACATAGCCGAAGGGTCTTATCCTTCTTCTTGGTAAACAACACTAGAGCGCCCCAATGTGAGGTACTCAGTCCAATGAAACCCTTGTCCAATAATTCTTGCAATTGGACCTTGAGTTCTTGCAACTCTACAGGTGTCATTCTATGCGGAGTCATAGAAATAAGGGATGTACTGGGTTGTAACTCAATGGTGAAGTTTGCATCCCGATGTGGAGGTAATGCCGATAACTTATCCAAAAAAACATTCGCATACTCACAAACTACCCAAGGTAGACCCAACTCCTGTCTCGCCTCGTCCTCTAGGGTAAGGCTCGCAAGCTATCCCATCAACTGTCCATGCCAACGAGAATCATATTGGGGGTAGAACATCGTGCTTTTTCCCCTCAAACTTGAAACAAACACCCTCTGGTGTATATGACGACGTGGTGTGCCGTCAACCAATCCATCCCAAGGATGACATCAAACTCCGACATGTCCATGAACCAAAGGTCCACGGTGAATAGAATTCTCGATATCTCTAGCTCACAACCCTGACATATCTGATCATTGCATACCCTAGCTCCTAGGGGAAAACTCACATGCAAAGACTTTTCCAAGGTCTCAACCTCTAAGTCTAATTCCCTTACACATGATACATAAATAAATGAATGTGATGCACTAGAGTCAAATAATGCCATTGCCCATAAGCGAGAGAGTAGAAATGTACACTGAATAACCGACTAATCCACTGGCTCAATCTGAGGTGTGATGGCGTAGACTCGCCCTTGGGTCCCCGAAGTCCCCGCCTGTAAGCCCTGTCCTCGGCCTCAGCCCATGCCCTGTCCCATTTGGCCTGATTGCGGAGCCCCCACTCGGGAAGTAGTAGAGGCTTGTATAGCACCCTGGAACTAAAACTGGTTTCCCTGGCCCATGGTGGGGTAGGGAAGAATGGAGAAATTATATGGATGCCCCACCGATGACTGGGACTAAGATGCCCCTCCGATGATTGGGACTGAGATGCCTCATAGATTTGGGATCCCTACTTCTGAGGACAATCCCACTTCATGTGACCTGACTGGTGGCATATGAAACAAGTCATCTGGCTTGCCTGGTAGGAAGTCCTGAAGTTTCTCCCATCTTGGGAGGATTGACCTTAGGCTTGGCCTTGATAGCCGCGGCCCTATCCCTGATACCCTTGTGGGGTAGAAGTCTTTTGCTTCTTCCCTGAACTAGAAGAAGAGAATTGGCCCTCATTCTTCTTGTCCTTAGCACCCTCCTCCTAGATTCCCCTTGCGTCTTCCCCCCCTCTCTCAATGGCCATAGTTGTCTCGACCATTGAGTCCAAATCTTGTAGGCGATGGTCCACAATTTTTCCCCGGATGAACAATTTCAAACCATCCTCAAACCTCCTCACTTTGACCAAGTATGTGGCTACATAATCATTGGCAAAACAGGCTAACTCGGTGAAATTAGCCATGTATTCCATCACTGCCATAGTCCCTTGCTTCAAATCTAAGAATTCCTAGGCTTTCGCTTGTCAAACAACCGATAGGAAGTACTTGCCCATGAAGAGCTCCCAAAACTCTCCCCATGTCATTGCCTCTAGGTTCTTCGAGACCTTTGCCCAATCCCACCCTAAATGGGCCTCTCTTTCAAGCTGGAATACAGCTAGCCTTATCTTAGTGGCATCAGACGTGATCTCCATAGTCTCTAAGATCTTATCTACCTGTTGGAACCAATGGTCGGCCACCATCGGATCCGTTCCTCCCATGAAAGTCGATGGCTTATTTGACTTAAACTTTTAGAGGTTACTTGAGCCTCTTTGGCCCACATGGCACTAGCTTATGCAAAGGTAGCCGCCATTATGCCTATAGCATCCACGAAGGATTGTTGGTCAAAGGCCGGTGGTGGTTGATTGTTGTTTCACCCACCTCCTTGACTGTTCCGGTGTCCACTTCTCCCTCTATTTTCCATCTACACACATGTCAAATAGCAATAGAGTACTAACATAGTATCCCAAGGTAGGGATCAAGTTAAAACATTGAGATTTCTCTCTTTGTCTCACTAGTAGAGCGCGTGCCACCCACTAGTAGACATCTATACCATGAACGCCCCGTTCATTCTCTTTCCGACCCTCAAGGTTATATTATGTAACCCTAGTGTCATTTTTTCATATACATTTTATCATGCATATTATTTCACATAACATATCAAACATAACATGCAGCATTTAGAGCACACAATATGTAATGCACAATAGATGCAATGACCTTGACCCATGCCCCGCAAGCCCTAGGTAAATCGAGAGCCTAGACTCTGATACCAAGCTGTGACGGTCATCAGAGCCTAAGCTACACTATGGAATCTAAACCTTTTTCATTCTCGCACTGGAAGATGACAGACTCATTTCCCATAAGGCACATATAAGACCTATGTCCTATGCTCTGATACCAAGCTGTGACGCCCCTAAAACTGGGGGTTCTTTGTAAACCCGTTGATCACCCATCAACCCGCGGAAGTACCCGTGAATGCCACATAACTTGACTCCATGGCATAACATCCCCTTCACCGGGATCATAAACAACACATAGTTTGGGCAGAGTCTCCCTTGTACCGGACACTTTGATCTCTCCTAGAGGTTATTGATGTTGCGCAGGGACTCGCTGTTGAGGTTCTGGAGGTTGTTGAGCTCGATTCTGGTTGTCCTGCATCACAAAGCGGCGTATTTGTCCCCGCTGGATTAGGAACTCGATCTTCTTCTTCAATTGGATACAATCATCAATGAGATGGCCATGGTCCCTGTGATATTCGCAGTAATTTGTTGGCCCTTTTCGTGAGATCTGTCTTCATTCGAGGTGGCCACCTTAGGAATTTTTCGTTCTGTATCTCATAAAGGACCTGAGACACTAGGCTGCAGTTCCTATGGTGGTAGACCAAGGCGGTCTTTGACGTCTCCTTTCCTTTTCGGAGAGCGATCCCTGTCTCTTCATGGTGATCTATCTCTACTTCTTTCCTTTCTGGGACTTCGGTCTCTCTTCTTCTCCTTCTCTTTGTGCATGGACGTGTTCCTTACCTTGGAGAGGAGTACTTCCTCGCCGTTGATGTACTTTTCTTCCTTGGCGAGGATTTCTGTCATACTGGCTTGCGGGTTTTTTGAGATAGAGTACATCTGGTCCTTTGACTGGATTCTCAATCCAGCAATAAAGACAGTGATGAAAAAATTCTCGTTAGGGACATCCACCTTCAGGGATTCTGAGTTGAACTTTTGAACATAACTCTGCAGGCTTTCATTGGGTCCCTGTTTCACATTCAACAGATGATAACTCGATTTTTGATAAGTCCGAGCTCCTATAAAGTGTGATACAAAGGAGACGGAGAGCTCTTTGAATGATGAGATGGATGTTGGGGGCAGCCTATTGAACCATGCTAGGGCTGAACCCTTCAAAGTGATGGCGAAGGCCCGACACCGTAATGGGTCCTGGTACCCATGTAGCTCCATTTGATTCTTGTAGGTGTTGAGGTAGTCCATGGGATCTTTCATTCTATCGAAGGCCTCCATCTGGGGCATTATGAAATTAGGTGGAAGTGAAAAGTGCAGCACCTGTGCGGTGAATGGGGACTCAGTTTGCTGAACTAAGGCATCCATAATCACTGGAGTTTTGTTTTTAACAGTCTCCTTCATGTGGCTGAGCTCCTTTTGAAAGTCTTTGAAGCGCTGTTCCCAATACTGTTCTTTCCTTTCTTGTTGAAACAGAGGAAATTCATTATTACGAGCTTCCTTGTTTTGACTTTACACTTCCTCGTCATCCTTATTCCTATGAATTCGATGATGAGCATTGTGCTTGACCAAAAACGTTGTTATTTTCTAACCTCTAAAATCTATCCCTCAAAATTGTAATGTATAGATAAGGGGAATGTCACTCTCCCTTGGGATAGTGTGAAAAGAAAGGGCAAGAGGAAAGGAAAATGGGATGGTGAAAATATGAAATGTGGATGCACAAAACTATGTGTGTGTGTACAAAAGTGCTCCCCAAGCGCAAGGAGACTTTCGCGGGTCGTGTTTTACTTAGTGGTATTCCAAGGTCGTTTCCACGGGGAAAGAAGTAAACCAAGGGGAAGGTGATTTCGGGTAAGAGAAAATGTAAAATCTTTTGGTTGTTGAGAGTTGTTTGGTAGTGTATGTTGATGAAAATCAAATGAAAAACAAATGTTGGTAAACCCAAGAGGTCACTCCAATAGGAATGCCATCTCAACTCGAATCCCTCCTACGATAGAGCATGAATGAACGATTGATTCATGAGAAGTTGAGGCTACTAAGGGTGAGTATCTAAGCATAAACCGTGACTAGGCCTACGGAATATCAAAGACTCACCAATTTATCCACCCACAACCCAGTCAAACCGAACCATTGATCTCCGGAAAGGGAGGAGAATGAGTTGATATGGCATACCCAAGAGGAGGTTCCCCTTGGTTTTACCAACTAAAGGATTTAGCTACTCATGCTTGTAATGAAGTTGACTATGTAAGAAAAATGCATTGCAAGAGAGGAAGTTCTTGAATAGCTAAAATGCAAGTAGATAGAAATCAGAGAAGGATGCATTTAAGACCCATTTACAGCTAAGAAAATGATGAACCTTGTTGCATTAATGGTGAGAAGTCAAGAGTATTAAACTAACAATGAACTTGAAGAAAAACAACATTGATGGTATTAAAATGAAGCTTGAAATATTCTTACACAGATTACAAGACAATGCAGTGAAGAAAATGCAAAAATCTGAAATTCATCTCTCTAGAACACTATTCATCATCTTCTCCAGACTTTTCTCTCTCTACATATCTCTATTTTCTGCTACCAGCTGAATGCCTCTCTCCCCTGGACTTGGCTTCCAAAAACGTGCATGGAGAGATCCCCTAATCTCTAGAAAATGACCTCCATCAGTAGGGGTGCAGTAGTACTGGGCTGGAAGAAGGGTTGTAGAGTTTGTCTGCATACCTAGCTCTTCTTCTCTTCTCTCTCCTCATTTATCAACAAGACTCCAACTTGCAATCATAGGTGTAGAAAGGGGTCACTAGCATTGTAGGTGTGTCAGGGAAGCTGGGATGTCTGTTGGTGGGTCCCTCAAATCAGCAATCATGAGTTGTAGGGCAGTTGGACTAATCAGGCAAGGCGTACCGGTACGGCGAACTCCAGTAGCCTTAGCGTACCGGTACGGTTTGGCTAGTTTCTTGATTTTCTGGTTTCCTCCTCCACTGAGCGATCCACAAGCTGTCTTCTCATCTTCATTTGCCTCACATGATTGGGGAAGGCCTTAAGAGATCTCATTTAGCACCATTCAACTATAAACACCAAATATCATCGTTAAGAGTTCAATTAACCTAACTCCCATCATTTAAATCTCCAAAAACAATTAAAAAGAGATGATTAGCACATCAAAATATAAAAAGTTTTGTGCTAATCACACCCCCCAACTTAGGTTTTGCTAGTCCCTTAGCAAAAGATTATTTTCAATCACAAAACAATAAGTATAATGCACACCTAATCCATCTAGCTAACCATTCATTCAATCAATTAAAAATCATAAATCATGATGCAATTTCAAAATAACATAGACAAGATTAAATCCGAAATTGTGGTATTTTCATTAATGTGTTCTGAAGTTGGAGTATATAATGTAGGACAACAAAAAAGACAAAATAGCCTACGACTCCATTCCATCCAATTCAACCCTAAAAGAAAATATACAAACTATAAACTACTACATAACATCCTAATCATCACTAGAGCCATCATCCTCCTCAGACTCTTCACCTTCATTATACTCCTCACCTTCCCCCGATTCTTCAGTTTCTCCGTCATCATCCTCCTCCTCCTCCTCGACTGCTGTAGGGGCAGAGGGGGCAGAAGCAAAAGGAGCAGTGGCTAGAGCTGGTCTAGTGGGCACTTCTGGGATGGGTCTCCCAGGGAAGGTATGTAAAAATAGCTCTTGGCTCGCACAGTAGCCTCGATCCCATGCACTGTAGTCTCTAGTGCATCGAGGAGCTGAGGGATTGAATGGGGAGGTGCTGCAACAGATGGCCCAGCAGATGAAGATGCCCCGGGGGCCTCAGAACCAGCAGCCATGTTCTTAGCTCGCTTTACTCGACTCATTGCTTTCCTTTTCTTTTTACTGGTCCTGCTAATGGCTCCAAACTCAGGTGGGGTAATCTTGTCGAATGCATAGCCCTTAACCTTGAATTGCATGCACATCCGGGTTACCAAGTCCCCGAATGGCAGTTTAATCATGGGCTTCTGCAATTCAGCAAAATTTTTCATTTCCTGCCAAATAAGAAGGGCAAAATCAACGGCCTTCCCAGAAACGACCGCATCCAAGAGGGTCAGCTTCTCTATGTTTGGCTTCTTTTCAGCACCCCTTGGCATAAGATTGCAGTGGAGGAGCTTGTTAAGCAATCCATAAGTGGGCTTGAGTCTCCCACTTTGCACTGTCCCTTTGAAATCTCTAGGCTCTTCATACATTAACTCAACCAACTCAGAAATTTTCTTGGATCTGGTGATGTTGTGGGGATAGACAACCGTAGACTCTGGTGGCCTCTCGTACCCTCCCAAGAGTGTGGCAATGACATCCAGGGTCACCACAAACGCCTTGCCATGGACATTGGTTTTTAGGATTTCCACACCATCCACCTCAGACACCCGGAGCATCTAGTAAAATTCCCTACATATCGATAGATTGTACCCTTCAACCGGCTCAAACCAGAACTTCATACCATGTGCTTCAATGATTTTTATAGCCTCGTTCCTAGGGCTGAGAGAGATGGAGTCCAGGTACCTTTCACAAGTCACCCCTTTCTCCTGGATCAGTCGATCCCTAGCCTCATTTTTCGCTTTCTTTCTCTGCTCATTCCTATCCCCACTCAACCCCTCTCCACTTCTTTTACGACCACTTGAGCCTTCGGGTGGAGGGGATTTGTGTCCCGTCGTCTTGGTGCGGGCCATGCATAGCAATAGTGCCCCCATCATCAGAAACGTACAAAGGGCGAAGAGGAGACTCTCAATTGAGTCCATGGTCACTTGGAAACACCCTAGAGAGCGAGCCATTTGAGAGATTTGAATTTTTTTTGAGAATTGGAGAGAGAAAAGGGTTTGGGGAATTTCGGCAATTAGGGTTTCACAAGGTTGGTTTCCACTCAATCAAAGAACAAGGAAAAGGATTTGAGAGATTAAAGGGGGCTTGGTGTGATTGGAAGCTTAAGGGTTGATTTCGAGTGAGAGAGAGGAGTGAATGGGGGCTGTATTTTAGGAGGGAAATGAAGATGTTTTAAAACAAATCGATTAAAAGCCCTAAATCTTGGCTTCCCAGGAAAATCGTACCGGTACGCGTACCTGTAAGTCGAACTCCAGTGGCAAAAGCGTACCGGTATGCGTACCGGTACGGTTTGGCTGACTCCCTGAAAATTCCTGATGAGCAGCCCTTCACTGCTCCCTTTCATTTTAGGACCTCCCCTACACATTCTAACACTATTTTCATAACCTCTACTCCACCCCAAAATGTACTCCACTTATGAACCACAGTCCGAACCATCATGCCCAAATTATTACTGAAATTGCAAAGTGATTTAAACTTTTAAAGCATTCAACGTACAAGGAATGGATTTCTATTCTTAACTATCAAAATGAACACCCAAAATGGTAGTCATATAATGAATAACAAAGAAATTTCTAATTCTTTTCAAATATCAAAAAGTTGAGCCATATTCCCTCATTCTTGCAAGCATGGAGCTATTTGACAGGTTTCTCAAATGATTGAACTAAGTATACATGAGCCACACCATAGTCTTAGATACTAGTTTAAGGTATGCACCTACAAATTTATTTTCAACTCGAGTGTGTGTGAAGTTTAACAATCAATTTGAGCACTTACACAACAGAATTCACATTCGAATAGCCAGACAAATTCAGTTTCGATGCAAAACTCACCAAGGGTCACTCTTAAACAATGAAATACACTCAAGTTATCCTGGTATGCACTCCATGTGTACATGTGATATAGAATCTTGTGTTCAAAACAAAGTGTGCTCACATGTAATCCAAAAATGAAGTTCATATATGAGAAGGAGCGACTTTGGCATAGTCTCATGAACAGAATGCTAGGGCATTAGGTAGTAAGACATGACTCATCATTTCCTTTGAAATTATGCACCTCCCATGATTCTCTGGATCACTTGGGACTTTCACGGGTTATAATGGGGCCTTGGGGTGGTATTAAGGCAAAAGGAACGAAGGATATAGGATAACAAAGAGGGTTGTTCCAAGTGAATGACCTTTATTTCAAAAAAAATCTCCCTTTTTTGGGATTTCTAGGCTAACACCATCACTTCACTCTTTGTTTCTTTTATTTCTTCTTTTCCTTAACATTTTTCTTTTCTTTTTCTCTTTCTTTTTCTTCTTCCACCCTTTTTTCTCCTTTTCTTGTATTTTTCATTCTTTTCCGTTCAACTCTTTGAGTTTCAACATCATTCATCCCTTTTGTTTGAGTTTCCACACCCTACTTCCTTCTCTTTTATGATCTCTCTTACTCAGCACTAGGAACAACCAAGGTGAGGTAGATTTTATCATTTTGCACTAGCTTGGTCAATTGTGTGGCATGGAAACAAATTTACAATTAAGGCTCAATCACGGCACTAGGGATAATTTTTCACAAGAAAAAGGCTAAGGCTCAAAGAAATAAAAAAAAATGGCCTAAGATCATTTCTAGATAGGCATGGGAGAGCATCATATGGTCAAGACAAATCAGTCCACTACTCAAATGCAACTAACCAAAACAAGCATAATGAGACTATTGAACAAATTTGACAATGAAAAATTATTCTTTGAGTAATTGTAAGTTCCCTCCAAAAGGATTTGACACTAAAGCTCTCACGGGTCCTTACTCATCTCCACTATTTATGTCAAGCTTAAAACATGAATTCAATCCGTAAATTGCAGAGATTACACAATCAAGAATCACATACAGTTGAGTTCAAAAATAAATACATATGTGATACTTTTGCATAGGATCAAATTTCATAGGGTGCTCATGTGCACATGGTTCACAACAACGATCAACATGTCATCCAGCTCACACACTCTTCATGAAGGAATACAGGTCAACAATCAGATATTTTTCATCAAAAATTTTCAAAAATTTCACATATTTTCTACTAATGCAAGCAAAACTCAAAAATTTCCCAACAATTTGGTGTATCATACACATGGTGCACCTCACCCCCCAACTAGAATCATGCATTGTCCTCAATGCATCAAAAAAGAATTATATAGTATACAATGAAAGACCGTAACAATGAGTAGGGTAAGAGAACACCTCGTGATTGAGCTTTGGACAACGGCACCAAGATCTGAAATTAATAAAGACACAGCTATACAAGCAAAGAAAGTGAGTGACAAGAAAATAAAGATAACGTAAATACATGAAAGTAACTGTACACTAAAGAGTACAAACACTAGCTAATCCTCCACACACTCTGGTTACTCGGGATCCGTCAACTCTTCCTCCACTTCTTGCTCTCTAGAACCCTCGAACAATGGCTTGAGTCTTTGACCATTTACTTTGAATGTTTGGCCATTCTCAGGGTTAGTTACCTCAACAGCTCTGTTGGGGTAGGCCACCTTGACAAGATAGGGGCCATCCCAACGGGATCGGAGTTTTCCTTGAAAAATTTGGAGGCGAGAATTGTATAAGGGCACCTTTTTCCCGGGCTCAAATGATTTCCGTGTGATGGAATTATCATGAAAGATTTTAGCCCGTTCCTTTGAAATTTTTGAGCTCTCGTACGCATCTCGACGAATTTCTTCCAATTCATTCAGCTCCAACTTCCTATGTGTACCGGCCATCCTCAAATTAAAGTTTAAAGTTTTAATGGCCCAATAGGCCTTGTGTTCCATTTCGATAGGCAGATGGCAAGCCTTTCCATAGACAAGCCGGTAGGGAGACATGCCCAAAACAGTCTTATAGGCAGTGCGATATGCCCACAGGGCATCGGTTAGTCTATTGGACCAATCCTTTCTACTTGGGTTGACAGTTTTTTCTAGGATGGTCTTGATCTCCTTATTGGCTAGCTCGACTTGGCCATTTGTTTGTGGGTGATAAGCGGTGGATACTTTGTGAGTGACGCCATATTTGGACATTAGAGATGCAAATGGCCTATTACAAAAGTGTGATCCACCATCACTGATCATAGCTCGAGGTACCCCAAACCTTGAAAAGATATTCTCTTTGAGGAACTTGACTACGACCCCGTGGTCATTAGTCTTGGTCGGGATGGCCTCCACCCACTTGGACACATAGTCCATTGCCAGAAGGATATATAGATAACCGAATGACATAGGGAACGGACCCATGAAATCGATGCCCCCACAGTCGAATATTTCTATGATAAGCACGGGAGAGAAGGGCATCATACTTCGACGGGTCACACTACCCAATTGTTGGCATCTGTCGCATGCCTTGTAGAATGAAACACAGTCTTTGATAAGAGATGGCCAGTAGAAACCTGATTGAAGAATTTTAGCGGAAGTCTTCTTTGCTGAAAAATGTCCGCCGCAAGCTTGTGAATGGCAAAATGCTAAGACATCCCGCTGTTCATTTTTGGGTACACATCTCCTCATGACCTGGTCAGGGCAATATTTGAACAAATACGGGTTGTCGAAGTAGAAATACTTAACATCCACCATGAATCGTCTTCTATCCTCTGGACTCCATTACGGCGGGATCTGTCCTGTTACAAGGTAATTGCATATATCAGCATACCAATGACATACTGAATGAATTGAAAGTAAATGTTCGTCAGGGAAAAAGTCAGGGATCAGAATGTGCTCATCAGTCTTCTGCACCACAAGCCGTGATAAATGATCCGCCACCACGTTCTCAACTCCTTTCTTGTCTTTGATCGTCAAGTCAAATTCTTGTAGGAGGAGTATCCACCTAATGAGCCTTGGTTTCGCATCCTGCTTAGATAACAAATACTTCAAAGCAGAATGGTCAGTAAAGACAACAATAGGCGAACCAATGATCTATGAGCGAAATTTATCTAAGGTAAACACTACTGCTAGCAACTCTTTCTCGGTGGTAGTGTAGTTCATTTGAGCATCATTGAGTGTTTTGCTAGCATAGTGTATTACATACGGCCTGTTTTCCTCCCTTTGATCGAGCACTGCACCGACCGCGTAATCACTCGCGTCGCACATGAGCTCGAAAGGTAGATCCCATCTGGGTGGTCGCATGATAGGAGACGTGACTAGCATGCTCTTAAGTTTTTTAAAAGATGCCTCACAATCATCCAACCACTCAAAAGGAACCTCCTTAGACAGTAGGTTGGTCAAGGGTCGGGTCAATGCACTGAAATTTTTTATAAACCTGCGATAAAAACCTGCATGGCCTAAAAACGACCGGATTCCCTTAATGGCCCTCGGCGTGGGGAGGTTGGAGATGACCTCCACCTTGGATCTGTCAACTTCAATACCCATTTCCGAGACTATGTGGCCCAGCACAATTCCTTCCGTCACCATAAAGTGACACTTTTCCCAATTCAACACCAGATTTTTTTCTTCACATCTAGTTAGGACTTTCTCCAAATTAGTCAAGCATCCGTCAAACAAATCTCCAAACACTGAAAAGTCATCCATGAAGACCTCTATGATCTTTTCCACCATATCGCTGAAGATGCCCATCATGCATCGCTGAAAGGTCCCTGGAGCATTGCATAGACCAAACGGCATGCGGCGGTAGGCGAAAGTACCATAGGGGCAGGTGAAAGTAGTTTTCTCTTGATCCTCCAATGCGATCTCTATTTGATTGTAGCCAGAGTACCCATCTAAAAAACTCTAGAATAGGTGCCCATCTACTCTTTCCAAAACTTGATCAAGAAATGGCATTGGGAAATGATCTTTTCTAGTGCATGAGTTCAACTTCCGATAATCAATGCATACCCTCCATCCGGTGATCACTCTTGTAGGTATTAGCTCATTCTCATCATTTTCCACCACCGTGACTCCGGATTTCTTTGGCACTACTTGTGTGGGGCTGACCCACTTACTATCGGCAATTGGAAAAATGATCCCCACATCAAGTAGCTTCCAAACCTCATCCCTTACCACCTCCTTCATGATGGGGTTTAGTCGTCGTTGTGGTTGTCGGGAAGGTTTGGAGTCCTCCTCCAAATATGTGTTGTGGGTGCAAATGAGAGGGCTTATGCCCTTGATATCCGCAATGGTCCACCCAATTGCTTCTTTGTGTTTTCTTAATACCTCCAAAAGCTCTTTTTCTTGTTCCTCATTCAGCGTAGAGCTAATGACCACCGGGAATGTTTCTACATCGCCAAGGTATGCGTACTTCAAATGTGAGGGTAATGGTTTCAATTCCATGTTCGACTTTTGTTCGTTTGACGAGAAAATTCTCTTTCCTTGTTTGGGTAACTCCTCAAATGTAGGAATCCAAGTTGCCATCCCTTTCAATTCTCCAACCTCCTCTAGTTCCTCCAACTCCTCAAAATTCACAACTCCTTCATCCTTGAACCTCAACATCCTCTCCAAGTCCATGTGCTCCTCAACCAAGGTGTCGATTCTATTGACCTCGCTTATTTCCTCATCATCACTCGGTTGCTTCGCTAGGTTGAACACATTGAGCTCCATTGTTATGTTCCCAAATGCCAACTTCATTAGACCGTTCCTGCAATTTATAACAGCATTAGACGTAGCAAGGAAAGGTCGTCCAAGTATAACGGGAATCTGGGAACTAAGATTAGCAACAGGGTGTGTATCTAGCACAATAAAATCGACGAAAAAATAAAATTTGTCAACTTGAACCAAGACATCTTCCACTACTCCCCTTGGTGTACGGATGCTCCGATCCGCTAATTGAAGCGTAATGGAAGTGGGCTTTAACACCTCAAGCTTGAGTTGTTGATACACAGAGTAGGGAAGGAGATTGACGCTTGCTCCCAAGTCAAGCAATGCTTGTTCCACCCGGTAATTCCCTATGGTGATGGCAATTGTTGGACAGCCGGGATCTTTGAATTTGGGAGGAGTATTGGTCCTCAAAATTGAGCTGACTTGTTCGGTTAAGAATGCTTTCTTCCGGACATTCAATCTCCTCTTTACCGTGCATAGATCCTTCAAAATTTTGGCACAAGACGGTATTTGCTTGATGGCATCGAGAAGCGGGATGTTGATCTTCACCTGCTTAAACATTTCCAAAATATCAGTATAATTTGCCACCTTAACAGGTGGCTTCAAACGATGTGGGAAAGGGGCAGGCATAGAAGGAACAAAGAAGGAATCATCGGTCACTTTTTCTTTCTCATCACCCTCCCCCTCTTTCTCTTTACTCAACTCACCCTCATTGGTCTCACTCTCCTTACCCTCTTTGGTCTCACTCTCCTTACCTTCTTCTAATGGCAATGAAGCTTTGGGTGAGACCCTTGGCAAAATGGTTTTGTCAATTTGTTTGCCACTACGAAGGGTGGTGATAGCTTTGAGTTGCTCGCAACTCTCTTTGGTGGGGTCGGATGACTCAATGAAATGTTGCCCCTTAGGGTTCTCTTAGGGTTGAGCGGGGAATTTCCCCTTCTCTTGTTGTGATAACCCTATGGCATTGGAGATTTTGGTGAGTTGAGCCGACATGATGTTATTGAAGGTAGTTTGGGTTTGAATGAAGTTATAGAGCACATCCTCCAAGTTCCTTTTATGAGGGGGTTGGTAGGTGGGAGGATTGGATGGACCTTGTTGGGAGAAATTTTGTGGAGGTGGATTGGATGAATACCCTGCGGATTGGACTGGGGGTATTGGGAGCTCGATGCTTGCCCTTGACCTTGGTATTGGTTGTGGTGTTGACCTTGCTTAGTTGGCACGGGAGATGTGTATGTGTTTGATCCATGAGGGACGGGGTTATCATTTCTCCAACTAAAATTAGGGTGATTAATCCACCCCGGATTGTAAGTGTTAGCATTTGGAGAAAATGATTGCCTCGGTTGGTTGAAGGCATGGACTTGTTCATGGTACGCTTCCTTAAGCGCTGGAATGCTCGGGCACTCCGATATGGGATGCTCGACACTCTCACAAATTGAACAAACCCCCTCGGTCTTTGACATATGTGACACTTCATGCCTCCTATTGACCTCAAGACTATCAACTTTCCTCGATAGTTTGGCAATTTGTGAAAGCAAGTCTTCCCGGTCTCTCAAATCATAAATCCCCCCCCTTTGTGGCTGACTACTACATGGAGATGTCCTAGGTACATCGTTAGGATCCCTAACGTCCCAAGATTGTGCATTTTGAGCCAATGTACTAAAGTAGTCTAGGGCTTCATCAGGGTCTTTGTTCAAGAACTCGCCATTGCACATCATGTCAATGAATTGTCTATGGGTTGGTGTGATACCTTCGTAGAAGAAACTTACCAATTGCCACGACTCAAAGCCATGATGTGGTATGAATTGCAACAACTCTTTGTAATGATCCCAGCATTGATAAAATTGCTCATTGGGCTTCTTAGAAAAATTTTGAATTTCCTTTTTCAAAGTAGTGGTTCTATGAACTGGAAAAAATTTGTTCAAAAATACCGAAACCATTTGAGCCCAAGAGGTAATGGATCGAGGTCGCATGGCATCGAACCATGATTTGGCCTTATCACTAAGGGAGAAAGGGAACAATTTCAGTCGAGCTATGTCCTCCATAGCATAGTTAGCATTGAATGTTGCAACTATATCCTCAAACCCTTTTATGTGCCGGTAAGAGTTTTCGTTTTCAATCCCATGGAATGTAGGAAGTAATTGCAACATCCCCGGCTTAACTTGGAAAAGCTGAGCTTGGACTGGGATGAGGATGCATGAGGGTGTGGTGCTACGAGTTGGTTGAAGGAAATCCCTCATAGACCTTGCCGGAGGATCCATTGGAATGTTATTCCCCTCATTCATAGGAGGAGGAAATTGCACTCGTGGGTTGGGCATTCTAGGTGGTTGCAATCCCCCACCTCCTTGAACGTTTGGATTTGCACCGACATTCTCAAAATTATTACCCGCATCCTCGGGTGGGTCTTGGTTGATGTTCATGTTGGGGCCTAAGGGTTGTCTAACTAATCGGTTTTGTTCGTCCCTTCCCCACATGCAACAAACTATTTACAAATGAAAATATACACAAACAAAAATATATACACAGTGATGAAGATCACGGGACTTACCTCCGTCGTCCGGAAATCACCTTCTTGGTTTGACACTTGCCTTCCCCGGCAACGGCGCCAAAAATGCTTGACCAAAAACGTTGTTATTTCCTAACCTCTAAAATCTATCCCTCAAAATGTGTAATGTATGGATAAGGGGAGTGTCACTCTCCCTTGGGATAATGTGAAAAGAAAGGGCAAAAGGAAAGGAAAATGGGATGGTGGAAATATGAAATGTGGATGCACAAAACTATGTGTGTGTGTACAAAAGTGCTCCCCAAGCGTAAGGAGACTTTCGCGGGTCGTGTTTTACTTGGTGGTATTCCAAGGTCGTTTCCACGGGGAAGGAAGTAAACCAAGGGGAAGGTGATTTCGGGTAAGAGAAAATGTAAAATCTTTTGGTTGTTGAGAGTTGTTTGGTAGTGTATGTTGATGAAAATCAAAAGAAAAATAAATGTTGGTAAAGCCAAGAGGTCACTCCAATAGGAATGCCATCTCAACTCGAATCCCTCCTACGATAGAGCATGAATGAACGATTGATTCATGGGAAGTTGAGGATACTAAGGGTGAGTATCTAAGCATAAACCGTGACTAGGCCTACGGAATATCAAAGACTCACCAATTTATCCACCCACAACCCAGTCAAACCGAACCATTGATCTCCGGAAAGGGAGGAGAATGAGTTGATATGGCATACCCAAGAGGAGGTTCCCCTTGGTTTTACCAACTAAAGGATTTAGCTACTCATGCTTGTAATGAAGTTGACTATGTAAGAAAAATGCATTGCAAGAGAGGAAGTTCTTGAATAGCTAAAATGCAAGTAGATAGAAATCAGAGAAGGATGCATTTAAGACCCATTTACAGCTAAGAAAATGATGAACCTTGTTGCATTAATGGTGAGAAGTCAAGAGAGTATTAAACTAACAATGAACTTGAAGAAAAAAAACATTGATGGTATTAAAATGAAGCTTGAAATATTCTTACAGCAGATTACAAGACAATGCAGTGAAGAAAATGCAAAAATCTGAAATTCATCTCTCTAGAACACTATTCATCATCTTCTCCAGACTTTTCTCTCTCTCTATATCTCTCTATTTTCTGCTACCAGCTGAATGCCTCTCTCCCCTGGACTTGGCTTCCAAAAACGTGCATGGAGAGATCCCCTAGTCTCTAGAAAATGACCTCCATCAGTAGGGGTGCAGTAGTATTGGGCTGGAAGAAGGGTTGTAGAGTTTGTTTGCACACCTAGCTCTTTTTCTCTTCTCTCTCCTCATTTATCAACAAGACTCCAACTTGCAATCATAGGTGTAGAAAGGGGTCACTAGCATTGTAGGTGCGTTAGAGAAGCAGGGGATGTCTGTTGGTGGGTCCCTCAATTCAGCAATCATGAGTTACAGGGCAGTTGGACTGATCAGGCAAGGCGTACCGGTACGGCGAACTCCAGTAGCCTTAGCGTACCGGTACGGTTTGGCTAGTTTCTTGATTTTCTGGTTTCCTCCTCCACTGAGCGATCCACAAGCTGTCTTCTCATCTTCATTTGCCTCACATGATTGGGGAAGGCCTTAAGAGATCTCATTTAGCACCATTCAACTGCAAACACCAAATATCATCGTTAAAAGTTCAATTAACCTAACTCCCATCATTTAAATCTCCAAAAACAATTAAAAAGCGATGATTAACACATCAAAATATACAAATTTTTGTGCTAATCACATTGCCCACAGTTTGGTTGTACTCATCTCCCTCAGTGTTGTCTTTCAGGGGGTTGTTGTGTTGTCGTTCCCTATAAGGGGTTTCATCTTGGGTTGGCTGCGCTCTTTGTGGATGCTAAAGGATATTCAACAAATCCTCATTATGTTGGAGGAGACATTGATTGGCTAGGCGAAGGGCCTCTAATTAGTTATTAGGTGTGGGATTTACTATGGGGGGATCGACTTCAGGTGTAGGCAAAAAATCATGAGGATTTTCTTGCTACCTCCCAGTGGTAGCTCCTTGTTGGTTCTGTAGTTGAGGGAGATTCTCTTGTCCTCTGCTCATGTTGCGTGTAGAAACCATCAATTACTGAAGGGAATCAGTGAATTTTTTAACGGGAAACAATCGTTCCCACAGACGGTGCCAACTGATGATGTTATTAACGCGACTGGACAGAGGTATGAATGCACTAAATAGTTCAGTCTGAGCTCCAAGACTCTAATGGATGATTACACACAGTGTTTATAGTGGTTCACCAGCTCGGGAGCTCGGCTAATCCACTGTTGAGGGAGTCTCTTGCTCCTGAATCTATTAATAACTGTGTGTGGTTTACAGAGAATATATTTTGTAAGGCTATAGTGGCTCTCCCTTCTCTAGAGGGTTTTGCCTCTTATTTATAGATATTCCTAGGCTTTGCTTGATCTGGGGCGATATCCTCCCCCCTTCCTTGTAACGGTTGCTCCTTATTGCGCAATGAGACTTGCTTCTGTTGGGTGATTAATGCCAGAAAGATGGGGGACTTGATAGGATTCAGCTGTCTTTTAAACAAACTTCTTTGAGATATGGACACATGGAGTTGAGGTCTAAGGTCGAGGTCCACTAGTAATAATAATGAGTTGAGCTCCCGAGCTAGTTAGCATGACCTGGGGAACCGAGCTCATCCTTAAATATTTTATGATACCATCAAGCAATTTAGGGGCAATTTAACTGGCCAAAACATCTAATTAGTAAATGGAACCAGTTAAAGGGCTGATTTGACCGGATCCAATTCTGAGAATACCGGTCATTTGACATTCGGTTCATAAACAGCTTTATTAGGGCATCTCCAACCCTTACTCAAATTTAAATTTGAGTAAAAAAGCCCAAAAAACCTGCTCCAACCCTTGACTCAAACTTATATCAAATCAAGGAAAAACTTTTTTTGGACTCAAATTAAGGGAGACCCAAACTCTATATCAAATTCCAACAGATATTTTTTCTCTCCACAAAAGCCCTATTTGCCAAGACGTTCTCTGCCACTTCAACGCTTCTGCCACTTCAATGCCGCTACAAGCCCGGAGGAACGACGGTCTCAAGGTAATCTGTTACCCTCTTCATCTTCTATTTTCTTCCCTTTTCATCATTGACTATCCCAAAATTTTTTTTTTTGTATAGACCCTAACCCTACCCATCGTTGCTGCGTGAATCCCTTGTAGATATGAAGCCTTAATCCAACAATTTGCTGCGTGAATCCCCTGGCTCTTTGCTCCGACTGCAATACATTCGCCGAGTATGTGAAAGACCAAGATATTTATCATCTTCTCTCTCTCTATACGTTCTCTCTAAAAATCTTGCCCTGTGATATGTTTGGACTTCTGGTTATTCATCATAAGTTACAATTTTTCCGTTGAATAATTGAATTGTGTCATCATGGTATGAAATTACAGTGTCAAGCTCTGAATTTTACATTGTGTTTGTATATTTTTGAAAGTTACATAAGTTAATAATATGCTTCTATTTTTTCGGTTAGTTACAGCTTGAGCTTACTATTTCTCAGAGTGTAAATACATATAAGTCTAACTGTAATTTGCATCTTTTGTTCCTTAAAGTAAATCTGATAATCTAAGAATTTAAATGTAAGTATATAATGTCAATGTGGTTGTTATTAAGAGGCATCTAGATTGTCAAGTTGTGTGCAAATTTTAAGTTGCTTATGTATCATACTGCGTATCATGGAATTTGCAGGAAAAATAGAGATTTTTGATAGTTGGATGTTAAGAGTTCCCATTTTTTATCAAGTGAGATGGTTTTTTTAATGGGATTGTTGAGACTTTTGATTAAAGTGGTATGTGCCTTATATGTGAGATAGTATTGATTGGAGCAGTTTGGCAATTGCTATTCTTTATAATGAAGTCTTGGAAAATTTGTATGGAATTTTGGGACACAAACACATCTTTTTCTTTTTGGTTCAGTATTCAACCAAATATTCAAAATAAGTTCAGTATATTTGGTGGACACAAACGTATCTTCTTTTTTTTTGCTTGGTACTTTGAAACATATCTACATGTATTATTGGATGACATTTGGTTGTGATTTGCAAATTCAGCCTTTTGATAGTTACTGATTTAATATTTTAGTTGCAGACCTTCATGTAGATCATCAGTTATTATATAAAGTGCACTATCCTGCTTGTGGGATTCATTTTGGAAGTAAAACGACTCAAACAATGGATGATCAAGAAATGTTCGAAAATTCTCCATGCTTAGAGGAATCTCATGGAATAGAAATTATTTCTGAAAGTAGTCGTTCTCGTGGTAAAACCTTTAGTATGTTGGTAGATGAAGCGCTCTGTCGAGCATGGTTAGCCGTCTCCCAAGATCCGATTTCTGGAAATACCCAAACCAAAGCAATGTTTTGGGATCGTGTTCATGCCTATTTCTCTTCCCAACCAAATGTTCAAACAAATAGATCCAACATATCTTTAGTTCACCGCTGGGCTTTGATTCAAAAGGCAGTGAATAAATTTTTTGGTTTTCTAGAGCAAGTTCAAATGAGGCAACAAAGTGGGATGGTTGAAGTAGACAAGGTAATTTTTTCAAACTAAAGTTAATTACAATTTTATTGTTTAATATTTGATTTATTTATTTTTTCAGCTTACTGAAGCTAAACGCATGTATCATTCAATTCAAAAAAAACACTTCACATTCAAGACATGTTGGGAAATATTGTGTCATAGTTGTAAGTGGAATGAACTTAGAACGCATTTCAAGAGACCTACGGTGCATACTTCATCGCCTTCGATTTCTTCAACTCCTACTACTCCGTTATCTCTTGACTCTGATATAGAAACACAACCTTCAAAAGAGAGACCAAAACGACCAAATGGTAGTAAGGCTACAAAAGAATCACAAAGGAAGAAGGTGACTCATGATGGTAGGCTTGATGATATAGCAGTCAATCAAACTAAAATTATTGAAGTGTTGGCTAGTTTGTCTTCTCGGGCTATTGAACGAGATCAGCAAAAGGCAGCATTTCGTGAGAGGAAGGCTAAGATTAGGGAGGCCCAACTACAAATGTTAGCAATGATGAATGACAGAACAGAGAAATGAGGATCATAAGATCATGTCAATGGACATGACAAATTTATATACTGTGCAAAGATCCTACTATGAAGATCTTCAAAGACAAATCAATTCTCGAAATAGAGAGAATGGATATTAAATCATGGCTTGGAGTTGGTTATTTTTGTTTATTGCAATGAACATGTTATTTTTGTTTAAATCATGTCAATGGACATGTTATTTTTCTTTATTGCCACATGTTTATGTTGGATACTATAAAAGATTCTAAACTATGAAGACTTTTGTTTGTTGCTTTTAGATTGTGTTTGTCTTGTGGTTGAAACTTATCACTGTTTGTATTTTTGAAGTGCATGTTTAAGAGAAATAACACTAGACATCCATGTTAACAGAGAAATAAAACTAGAAATATCTATATATTGAAAGTAGCTTGCAATGACTGACAATAGGCTGCTAAAGGAAAAACATATATGCTTAATAAATAAACAACATCTTCACTTTGTCATAAGCACAAAGTCACATCTCTCCGTGACGTTGACATAGATGCTCAATCAAGTCATTTCGAAGGATATGATAAGCATTTTTATCTCTAATTCTTGCATGACGGGCCAAGAAGGATTCAAAGTCATTGTTACATTCTCGTGAAATGACTATGGACGAGTTATGCATTGATGTTTCATATTCAAAATCGTCATATTCATCTCGCTCGTCTTCAACAATCATATTTTGTAAAATAATACACGTCCTCATGATATCCCCAAGTGTTTCAGGATCCCAAAATTGTGCTGGCCCACGTACTATTGCAAATCAAGATTGGAGAACCCCAAATGCTCGTTCCACATCTTTTCTTGTTGACTCCTGCATCATAGCAAAATGTTGTTTTTTGGCTCCTTGTGGAGAAGAAATGGTTTGAACCAATGTCGCCCATGGAGGATATATACCATCAGTAAGATAATAACCCATATTGTAGGTATGCCCATTGATGGAGTAATTAGCAGGAGGAGCTTGCCCTTGGACAAGTTCAGAAAAGAGAGGAGAGCGATGTAAGACATTTACATCGTTGTGAGATCCTGGCATTCTAAAAAAGGTATGCCAAATCCACAAGTCATAAGATGCTACGCCTTCCAGAATTATAGTAGGTTTTTTCACATGACCGCAATACTGAACTTGCCAAGCCGTTGGACAATTCTTCCATTCCCAGTGCATACAATCTAAACTTCCCAACATTCCCGGAAACTCGCGAGCCTCTCCAACAGCAAGTAGCCTATCAATATCATCTCCCCTTGGAGATTTGAGATACTCACCTCCAAAAATTTCAATAACTGACCGACAAAAATGTTTGAAACTTAATATTGCGATACTTTCTCCAATTCGTACGTAATCATCCATAGCATCCGCTGGCATTCCATAGGCGAGCATTCTAATTGACGAAGTCATTTTTTGAAGGGAGGATAATCCAACAACATGACAAGCATCTATTTTTTGAACAAAAAAAGGATAATGTGTTTCAATAGCATTGAGAATACACATAAACAACTCACGTGTCATTCGAAAGCGCCTTCAAAACGTTGAAGGAGGGTAAACGGGATTTTCAGCAAAATAATTGGTGAATAATCGATCATGACCCTTTTGCCTATCACAGAAAATGAATCTTCGGCCTAGAATAGAACCATCATGTTTGTTGGGTTGTTCGGACTCTTCTTTCAACATTTCTACCATTGTGGCATTATTTGTCTCATAAAGAGCCACCATTGAAGCTACTTCAATATCATCATCATCCGAAGAAAAAGAAGACGAAGATGAAGATGAAAACGAATTTAGCAAAATATATTTTGAAGGATTCATTCCTATGAGAGCAAAATTGGTTGTCAGGAAACTAATGAGTGTAAAATATTCTTGTATATCTTTTGCTAAATTCATGTCATGATTTGGTGGCAAAAGGACATGGATGTGTACGCAGATGTGTACATTCTTGTGTACACAGTGGTAAAATATTTTGTGTACACATCCATGTATGTAAAATTAAGAGGGATAAATTTTGGAGGGAATGAAATATTGAGAGGCAAAAATAAGGAGGATACTACTGGCGGGTAATATTAAACAAATTAGTTTTTGGGACAATATGAAAATTTTTTAAAAAATTTAAGTAAATATTTGAATTTATCCATTGGAGTGAGTTATACAAAATTAAACTTTTTACTTAAATTTAAATAAAAATTTGAATCTCTATTGCAGATGCTCTTAGTCATCGAAGTGTCTAAGTCGCATTTTATTTGGGCATTCAGAAACACCAAAACCCAGGTTAATTCCGTCATTTTAGTCTTCACCTGCAAAACCCTAGCTTATATAAACCCTAAAACCACACACTGATCACCTCCGACGCCGCACCCTCAAACTCCCCCCCCCCCTCTCTCTCTCTACAACCGCCGCCCCCTTCAAAAAATGCCGCCAAAGTTCGACCCATCACAGGTGGTTGACGTCTACGTCCGGGTCACAGGAGGCGAAGTCGGAGCTGCCAGCTCTCTCGCCCCCAAAATCGGTCCACTTGGTCTGTCCCCAAAGAAAATCGGTGAAGACATCGCCAAAGAAACCGCCAAGGACTGGAAAGGCCTTCGCGTCACCGTCAAGCTCACCGTCCAGAATCGTCAGGCCAAGGTCTCCGTCGTTCCCTCCGCCGCAGCTCTCGTCATCAAAGCCCTGAAAGAGCCAGAGCGCGACCGCAAGAAAACCAAGAACATTAAGCACACTGGGAATATCAGTTTGGATGATGTGATTGAGATCGCGAAGATCATGAGGCCGAGATCCATGGCTAAGGATTTGAGTGGAACGGTCAAGGAGATTCTCGGGACGTGTGTCTCGGTTGGGTGTACGGTTGATGGGAAGAATCCAAAGGATCTTCAGCAAGAGATTGCTGATGGTGATGTCGAGATTCCTCAGGATTGATTTGATACGAAGAGCTAGGGTTTGTTTTTTCGGCTCTGTTTTCTGTTATTATTCAAGCTCTTTGTCTCGATTAATGTTTCTATAATGTTCCTCTATTTTCAATTTTGGAATTTCTGAGGATTTTGTTGGCTTAAATTTATGGATTTTAGCTTTTACGAATCTCCGATTTTTGGGTATTTGAGCTCGAATGATTTGTAATTTTTGCATGCTGAGATGTAATTTATGTTAGTGGATTTGGATTATCATCATATTTGGAACATAAACGTGATGAACGCATGAGTTTTTTTCAAGCATTATTCATTATCACATATCCAAAGAGATTACATGAGTTGATTACTTTATAGTCTTTTAGCACTTTAAAGCAAGCAATATAGTTAAATATTGGTTTTTATTCTTTTTATTAATTACGTTCATTATATAGATGTACCATAGTGAGACTATAGATTACTTTTTAAAAATAAAAAATTGTTAATATTATTTATTATTGTTAAAGAATCATTAAAAATTATAGTTATCAAGTCATTACATAATAGTAAAAGTATAAAAATATATATTTATAGACGTATCCTGACCGTACCCGTATTTTATTTTTTGAGGTTTTATCGTATCGTTATATTCGTATTATATTATACTTGTATCCCATATTTGTATCAGTGCTTCCTAGTCAGTTTCTTACTATTTTTTGTGTGTGAGGTGATAGTGGGGATCAATCAAGATTATTATGTTGGTTCACCATGGTTTTTCAAGCTTCGTCTTGTTTGTTTTCTGTCTACATTGATGTGTTTTTCCGTGGGATTGGTTTGGTAAATTTTCAATGAATTGGCGGATTTGATTTTGACATATATATCTGGAAATTTTGGATTCTTGACATTCAATTCAACCTGGTAGAATTGTGAGATGTAATCTTAGGTTGTGGCTAGTTTACTTGTGCACTGAATTCCATCAGCAATCATTTTAATAGACTACTGAGGCCTATTTCTTTTGCAATTTGGTTTCAATATGCAATGGCATTGAATCACTATCTTCTGAAGTAATAAGTAAAATAGGAAATGCGCATTTATTGCCATCATCACTTAAGTGATCTGTTTGTTTGATGTGCATTTTCTAGAGCAATAAAAAGTATTCAAAAACAATTATTTCATCCAAATAACCAGATCTGTGACGGGGTGTCATTTTTTTTTCATGTGTAAAGAATAGAAATTGCATTTCTTGATCCATTTTGGTTTTTGATTTCTTTTTTAGCTTTTATGCACTGTACATCAGTATAATAAGGAATATCCCTGTTTTAGTATGCTTGGGGCACTTGTCTGTATTATTGAACTTTTGAACCTGTGTTTGTGCATGTAAAACACTATTAATGTGTTTGTTATGTGTGTGTTGGATGATGTGTAACGTGTTTGGTTACTTATTTCCTTACACGTAAGTCATAAACTTCAGGCACAGCTGATTTACCTAGTGGGTTGTTTGTTTTTGTGTCGACTGGAAGAAGTCGAGCCTGCTCCTGATAATACTAACATATTTCAGTTTGGTCATTTTGATGTCGGCATATGTGGATGAAGAGTTGAACTCCCTCCTCTTTTGTGTATGGAGTTCAGTATTGTCCGTTCTTGGGGCCTATTGTGCCTAAACCTCTTACTTTTTGGACTAGGACTTTCCACATTTTGCTAGTTCTGTTACTATTGTAGCCTATCGGTGGCCTTTTGATGACACTACAAAGTTTCTTTTTTATTTCGTAAGTTGAATATAATGAGATGGTGTGGACATTACATTCTTCTGTAGATTCTCAAGGTGTTTAGAGCACCGAGTAAAACCGTTTGTACTAAATTTTTTATATTAAATGATTTGGCAACATTTTCTTTCATTGGTTGTTTAGTGGGAGCCGGTTGGACCCAGTAAATTTAACAGTCTACAAAGATTTGATAAAAAAAAACGTGTGTAGATAATAATAGAACATTCCCTACTCGTGTTCTGAATCTTTTGCTGGAGAATTTGATTTTCAACCTTCTGTATCTTAATTCTTAAATAGACTTGAGAGTTTTAATCTCACTAGAAATGCTGCGTGCCAGTTCTGTTCTGTAGACATCATTGAAGTAGGAAAGAGGGAGAAAGACCTTGTGGAGAGTTTTGTTATCAGGTTTCACACCATTAAGTTTTGGTGTTTACCGTTATATTTTTGTTATCAGATAACGTGCCTTACGCAGCAAAAAGTATTTGCCTATTATTACATGACACATTCTCCAAATTAACCTACTTTTTAGAAAAAAATAATTCACAACACAAAATAAAAGCCAAAAAAATATAAAAATTATTCTAACATTCATAAAGAGACAACATTTATCACGAATACATACCATTCGAAATTTTTTAAATACACAAACTTAAACTACATAATAGAAGTATGAATACCTAACCAAATAAAAATTTTCTGTTCTCTTAATGCACATTTTACTTTCTCCCTTTGCATTGTTTAGTCTTTCCTTTGCACCTGCACCTAAAAAAAAAAGATTTTTTTTATTATTTATATCCAATTATAAATCTAACATATGCAAAATCTAGAGACATCAACAAGGATAAGGACAGAGACATGATACAATATAAAAATGAGAGCATGCCTATGAAAAAAAAGGATACAAACATGGCAACAAAAAAGTCGACAATAAAAAAATAAGATTTCATTGGACAAAAATTTAAACCACCATTTGAGTCTTGAATTACCTCAATTAATATGCGCCCAATAAATTTTATAAATATCATTTATGTGAATATAATTTAATACCATCAAAAGGGCTTGAGGATTGGGATGAAAATCTATCCACCTGCCAATTGGGATCTTTACATTAGGGTTCATTTACAGTACCTAAAATTCTTTTTCGGTACTGTACCGTTAAATGAATGTGGGTCATTGATCTATAACGAATAAATTATAACCATTGATGATACAAAACAACAATATTTCACCTTTTATCGGTTATCCTCTCAGTAGATAAATGAGATAAAGGAAGAAAATATTTTCATAAAAAAATAAAGAAAGGAAAAGACGAAGACGGACAAAGAAGAAAATTAGTAGCAGAGTTCATTCACAAATTTTTTGATCCCTATGGAACCATTCAAGGGATTATAAATTAATTAGGTTGAGATTAAGGTAATATTATTTTTAAAAAAAAATATATACTTAAAATTTTTAGGATAAGGTTATCCTCTTTTTGGGTGCACTAACCCCACATTTTGGGAGTGAGAGTACGTTGTTAATACTTTCTGGTATTGTTGGAGTGAGGTTATCACTTTATGGGTGTGAGCTACCACGTTTTGGGGGTTACATTACCACTTTTTCGGGTTTAGTTAGCACGTTTTGTGAATGACATTAACACCTTTTGGACAAAGTTACCAATTTTTGGGTTTGGTTACCACGTTTTGGGTTAGATTAGCACGTTTTGGGTGTATTTACCACTCTGAGATGTGGTTAGTATTTTTTGGATGTGGTTACCATGTTTTGGGGGTGACATTTCCACTTTTTCAGGTTGCGTTATCACATTTTGGAGTTGGGTTAACACACTTTAGGTGAGTTTACCATTCTATTGGATGAGGTTACCATCGTTAGGGTGATATTACCATTCTTTCGGGTTTAGTTAAAAATGTGGTCACCATGTTTTGGGTGACATTATTATTTTTTCGGGTTTAGTTACCACATTTTTTGTTGGGGTTACCATCTTTGGGATGAGGTCACCACTTTTTGGCTGTGTTACCACATTTTGGGATTTGGTTAGCATATTTTGGAATGTGAAGTTATCACTTTGGGATAAGGTTACCACTTTTTAGAAGCGAGGTTAAACCATCTTTTATAAATTAGGATCGGTCATGACTATTTATTCAAATTACGACCAGTAATAAGTAGGAATGACCGATCCTAATTTAACAAATGAGTTAATAATACTTTTATGCCTAAAATATGCACATTTTGTCAATTTGATCTCTAAAGTATCAATTATGTCACTTTAGCCCCTAAAATATTCAATTTGTGTTTACAACATCCAATAAATATTCAATTTATCAAATTAACCCTAAACTAACATGTAATTTCATCCAAAAAATATTTAATTCATCAAATTAACACTAAATTAACATTACATTTAGCAAATTAACATTTAATTTCATCTAATAAACATTCAATTCATCAAATTAACATTTATATTCAACTATTTAACATTAAATTCATCAAATTAACACCAATTAATAATTAATTCATCCAATTGATAATCAAATTCATTTAATTAACACTCAATTCATCAAATTAACATCCAAAATCATCCAATAAAAATTCAACTTATCAAATCAACACCAAAGTAACCAGTAATTTCATCCAATAAATATTTAATTCATCAAATTAATTAAATTTCATCTAATAAACATTCAATTCATCAAATTAACATTCAAATTCAATTATTTAATATTAAATTCATGAAATTAACAATTAATTCATCAAGTTAATTTTCAGAATCATCCAATAAAGATTCAATTAATTAAATCAAAACCAAAATAACTTGTAATTTTATCCAATTAATGTTCAATTCATCAAATTAACACAAAATTAACATTCAATTCATCAAATTTACATTTAAATTCAATTAGTTAACTTTAAATCCATCAAATTAGCATTCAATTTCATCCAATTAAAACCCAATTCATCAAAATTAACACCAAATTAAAATTCAATTCATCCAATTTATATTCAAATTCATCAAATTAACACTCAATTCATCAAATTAACTTCTAAAATCATCCACAAAAAGTGTCACAGGTTATGAATTCTAGGCTACTTCAACCTTTTACTTCCTTGACCAAAAAAAAAAAAACCTTTTACTTCCAACGAAGTGGTTGCAATTGTCATGCAATTTCATCCTTCGAAAGCATCCGATGCAGATGGTATGGTGCCTGTTTTTTTACCAAAGGTGTTGGGGAGTAGTTGGAAGCCAAGTTTTAGAGCTGGTTTTAGATTTTCTGAATAATGGTAATTTTTGTCTGAAAATCAATTATACTCATATTGTTTTAATTCCCAAAGTGAACACTGTAGAGGAAATGTCTCGTTTTCGTCCGATAAGTCTTTGTAACGTTATCTACAAGATTATTTCTAAGGTCCTGGCTAATAACCTAAAGTCTATCCTTCCTGAGGTGATTTCAGAAAATCAAAGTGTTTTTGTACCTGTTAGATTAATTATAGATAATATTTTGATTGCATATGAGCTTATTCATTATTTGAAGACGAAGAGGAGTGGAAGGAAATGTTATATGTCTTTGAAATTGGATATGAGCAAGGCATATGATCGGGTGGAATGGTGTTTTTCTCAAAGCAATAATGCATAAACATGGGTTTGCTAGTCGATAGATTCGGCTGATCATAAAATGTGTCTCTTTTGTTTCTTACTCAATAATCATGAATGGAGATCAAATTAGTTATTTTCATCCACATAGGGGTTTAAGGCAAGGCGATCCGTTGTCTTCTCATTTATTCTTATTGTTTTCTGAAGGAATCCCGACACTTCTAAAGAGGGAAGAAGATGGAGGAGGAATTCAGTGCTTACCGGCTGGAAGACGTGATCCAATGTTCACACATCTACTCTTTGCGGATGATAGCTTATTTTTCGCAAGAGCAAACAAGTACAATGCTGAGAGGATAAAAAATTGTTTATCTCTTTATCAGAAAGCATCAGGTCAGACTATTAATATATCCAAATCCGAAATTGTTTTTTTTTTTTTTTTAATAATGTTATTCTTGCTGAGGGAACTTCGGTTTTGGAATTGTTACCTTTAACGATTGTCGTGAGCCATGAGAAATATTTGGGTTTGCCTTTAGTATTGGGGAGAAGGAAGAAGCAGATGTTTGATAATATTAAGCAAAGGTTTTGGGCTAAAGTTCAAGATTGGCAAGGTATAAGTTTCTTTCTTGTGCTGGGAAGGATGTTTTGATTAAATCTGTGGTGCAGGCGATTCCTACGTTCTCCATGTCCTGTTTTAAACTCCCAGCTTCCTTTTGCTCTGAAATCAACAGCCTTACGACTAATTTTTGGTGGGGTCATTCTGATGAAAGTAAGAAAATCCATTGAGTTTCTTGGAAAAAGTTGTATTTATCAAAGTTGATAGGAGGTATGGGTTTTCGTAATATTGAAGTTTTTAATCTTTCCTTGCTAGCGAAACAGTACTGGAGGCTCATTCATAATCCAGATTCTTTATTTTCTCAAGTTCTTAAGGCCAAATATTTTCCTTCTTGCTCATTGATGGAATCTCGTCTTGGGTCTAATCCTTCATATTCTTGGAGGAGCATATTAGTATCCAGACAAATTGGAGAAGCAGGTTTGAGATGGAGAATTGGGGATGGTCAAAGTATAAGAGTAAAATATGATAGATGGATTCCTAGACCATTTTCTGTCAAGCCTATAAGTCATCTGCATGATCTCTATGCGGATACAAAAGTCAATTTCCTTATCGATAATGGGATTAAAGGTTGGAATATTGGGCTGCTTTCGACAACATATTTTTGGATTTTGAAGTTCAAGAGATTCTTTCCATCCCAATTTGTCCACATTTACCGGAAGATCGACTACAGTGGTATTATACGAAATATGACCATTTTTCGGTTTGTAGCGTTTATCATTTAGCGATTGAACAAAATCTAATTGGTTTTCATCATGATTCTAGTTCTACGAGTAGAGGAGGGGATAGATGGCCGGGTCTCTTTATTTGGTCTCTTAAAGTGCCTAACAAAATTAAAAATTTTGTTTGGAGGTTGTTTATAGACATTCTGCCTACTCTATGCAATTTTAATTGGATGAAATTGTATGTTACTTTGGTGTTGATTTGATAAATTGAATCTTTATTGGATGATTTTGGATGTTAATTGGATGAGCTTAATATAAATTGGATGAATTGAATGTTAATTTGATGAATTGAGTGTCAGTTGGATGAAATTGAATGTTGATTTGATAAATTTAATGTTAACTAGTTGAATTTAAATATTAATTATATTAATTTCAATGTTAATTTGATGAATTGTATATAAATTTGTTTATTAATTTGATGAATTGAATATTAATTGAATAAAATTTTATATTATTTTAGTGTTGATTTGATAAATTGAATTTATACTGGATTATTTTGGATTGATGAATTGGGTGTTAATTGGATGAATTTAAATATAAATTAGATGAATTGAATATTAATTTGATGAATGGAATATTAATTGGATGAAATTGAATGTTAATTTGACGAATTTAATCTTAACTAGTTGAATTTGATAAATTGAATGTTTATTAAATAAAATTTGATGAATTGAATGTTAATTAGACATTAATTTGATAAAACTGGATGTTACTTTGGTATTGATTTGATAAATTAAATATTTATTGGATATTTTGAATGTTAATTTGATGAATTGAGTTTTAATTGGATGAATTTGAATATAATTTGGATGAATTAAATGTTAATTTGGTGTTAATTTGATAAATTGTGTGTTAATTGGATGAAATTGAATGTTAATTTGATGAATTTAATATTAACTAGTTGGATTTAAATGTTAATTTGATGAATTTAATGTTATTTGATGAATTTAATTTTAACTAGTTGAATTTTAATGTTAATTTGATAAATTGAATATTTATTAGATGAAACTGAATGTTAATTTGATATTAATTTGATGAATTGAATGTTAATTGGTTTAGTCATAGTTATGTTATGGGTCATTTGGTTTAACAGAAATTGTGCTAGATTGGGGAAGGATGCTAGAACTCCTGTGCAGATTGTTGACTATTTTGGCTCCTACTTGCAACAATTATTGTCTAGTTCTTTGACAGGAATCCAGTAAATAGGTTGTTAAATGGGAGAGCTACAAGGGGATGGCTGGCTCCTTCACCTGGGACTTTAAAGGTTAACTTTGATGCTGCTATTTTTGAACAGCTGGGGTGTACTGGTCTTGGTGTTATAGTTCGTGACTATACTGGGACTTTTAAGCTGGGGTGGAGTAAAAGAGTTGTTGGGGTTCTATGACCTGAGCAGGCGGAGGCCTGGGCCGCTGCTATGGTGGTTAGTTTGGTGGTGGAATCGAGTTTGGGGCAGATTGTATTGGAGGGCGACTCGAAAGTTGTTATTGATGCAGTGAACTCGAATCAAATGCAACTTTCAGACTTTGGTCATTTTCTAGACCAAATCCTATGTTCTGTGGGAAGTTTTTATGCCTTTTCAACTTCTTGGCTTTATAGGAATGGAAATCAAGTTGATCATAGTTTAGCAAAAAATGCAATTGTATGTTCTAATTATCAATTGTGGAGGGATGTGTGTCATGTGTTCTTGTTGCACATCCTCCAACATGATGTACCTGTTTCATGTTAATATTAATATCTTACTGCTTCTGCAAAAAAAAAAAATTAATTGGATAAAATTGCGTGTTATTTTGGTATTGATTTGATAAATTGAATCTTTATTTGATGATTTTGGATGTTAATTGAGTGAATTTGAATATAAATTGGAGGAATTGAATGTTAATTTGGTGTTAATTGGATGAAATTGAATGTTAATTTGATAAATTTAATGTTAACTAATTGAATTCAAATATTTTTTTTTGAAAGGAAGCATTGACTTTAGATGTTAATTAGATGAATTGAATATTAATTGGATTAAATTGCATGCTATTTTGGTATAGATTTGATAAATTGAATCATTATTGGATGATTTTGAAAGTTAATTTGATGAATTAAGTGTTAATTGGATAAATTTGAATATAAATTGGCTGAATTGAATATTTATTTGTTGTTAATTTGATGAATTGAATATTAATTGAATGAAATTGAATGTTAATTTGATGAATTTATGTTAATTAGATGAATTTAAATGTTAATTAGTTGAATTTGCTTGTTAATTTGATGAATTTAATGTTAATTTAATGAATTGAATGTTTATTAGTTGAAATTGAGTGTTAATTTTGATGAGTTGAATGTTAATTTGGTGTTGATTTGATGAATTAAATGTTAATTGGATTAATGAAATGTAATTTGACGAATTTAATTCTAATTGGATGATATTGATATTGATTTGATGAGTTGACTGTTAATTGGATAAATTTGGATTTTTATGTGACGTCAATTTATTGAATTGCATGTTAATTGAATACTTTATATAAAATTGACAAAATTGATACTTTAGGGATCAAATTTACAAAACGTGTATATTTTAGGGATAAAAGTGTTATTAACCCATTTTAGGGATAAAATTGCCAAATCAGGATCGATAATGATAAACCATGATCAATCATCTATATATATCTATACTACTAATAAAAGTACTTTAAATGAAAAACTTTTGATTCACTATTTTACCCTTCTAAAGAATTTTAAAATGCAACACTATTTTTGTATAGATAAATATCAAAATTACAATCACGTCCTTATTTATTTAAATATTCAAATTACCCCCTAACATCTATTTTAATTCTCAATTCTCTATGTATTAACATCAATATTTATGAGAATTTTTAATTGATTACAATACCCTTACAAAATATATGCATCATTGTAGTTTTTAATAGTGTTTTAAAAATTTTCAAAAACTACATCAATAGATCATTACTACTAACAAAAGTACATTAGCATGAAAAAACTTTTGATCTATTATTTTACCCTTATAAATAATTTTAAATACCACATTATCCTTTCATAGTTAAATATTTAAATTATTATCATATCTTTATGTGTTTAAATCTCCAAATTACCCCTAATATCTCTTTTAATTCTCTATTCTCTTTGTATAAATATTAATATCTATGAAACTTTTTAATTGACTAAGTTACCCTGAAAAATATCTGCATCATTATTGTTTTCAATAAAATGTTCAAAAAATCTTTTAAAACTTCATCAATCTAGCATTACTCATTTCACATATAAAAATAACATTATGACTACATATGTGTATTTTTTTTTTCATCCAAAATTTCAACCATTTATTTTTAAGATAAAAATAATCTTTTACATAGTTTTTTAAAAATAATTTATGCTAAATCAACATAATTCTTCAATCACAATAAATTTTTCATGTTTTATTAAGAGTTTATATAAAATATATTGAAGTGTATTTTTAATTAAAACTTGAATTTTATAATTTTGATATTTTTTAAAATATATATTATAGAATAGACGCTAAAGTATGCATGTTTTGTAAGTATAGTTCTCATTGTATCAATTATCAATTTGTTCCCTAAATTATTTAGTTAGTATTAAATGATTTATACACGAACAGTCTATTTGACAGAAGTGATCACGTATTGATCACTTGATACTATTTGAAGGAATGATACGTGGTCACTTCCGTCAAAAAACTTAATGGATCGTCTGATTAGGTATCATTTAAATAAGAATTGAATATTTTAGGGACCAAATTAACAAAAATTCATATATTGAGGACTAAACTGACAAAATACGCATACTTTAGAACCAAAAGTGTTATGAACGCTATATTTTATCCTTATTAACCCTATATTTTATCCTCATTACCTCTAATTATAGTAAGCATTGATTACTATAATTATAGTAAGCATTGATTAGAATATTGATAATTATTTTTATTTTATTCAAAGAATTAAAAAATTGAAACCTAATCAAATGAATTATTTTTATATCTTTTCTTATAATTCGAATAACGAAACGTTGAGAACAATTTTTTTTTAAAATTCTATGGTACAATACAGGCGATAAAAACATAATTTTGATAAATTTTTGATTATATTTAATTGAGGTACACATATATTTAATTCATTTTATTAATATTTTGTATACAAAAATTATTTACGTGCAACGCACGTAGTGCATTGCTAGTGTACTATAAAAAGAGGTAACATGAAAAAGTTGTAATTTACTCAAAAAAAGTGGTACCCAAAAAGTAATAACTTACCCCAAATAGTAGTAACTTATCCCCAAAAAGTGGTAATCTCACTCAAAAAGTGCTAACTTCTCCCAAGAAGTGCTAAATTTATCCCAAAAATTGGTAACTTAACCTAAAAAGTAGTAATATTACTCCTAAAAAATGGCAATCTCACCCAAATGGTGGTGAACTTATCCCAAAAGTTGCAATACCCTAAAATAGTGGTTTTTTACCCCCTAAAAATGGTAACCTTTCCACCAAAAAAATGTTAATGTCACCTAAAAAATGGTAACTTTACCCAAAAAATAGTTACCTCACAGAAAAAATTAGTAATCTCACCTTGGTAATATTTTTAACCTCACTCAAAATTGGTAATCTCGCCCAAAAAAAGGTGATAAATACCACCATGCTACTATCACCCAAACAAATAGTAAATTCTGTTAATATTACTATAACATGACCCAAAAAATGGTAATGTCATCCATAAATTCTGTTTGTGTGTATTTCATCCACTGTTTTAAACAACATTTTGAGAGAAATAATTATCATTTTTTAAAACAAATTTTAAAATTTGAAATCTGTATAATTCTTTAAATTATATATCGGTGAAATCAATTATGAGCTTTTTTGTTTTTTTGTTTTTTATTTTTGTCAAAAAAAGTTATTTATGTTTGCAATGTTAATAATCGTAGATGAATATCCGAGACACAACAAAAAGATTTTTTCGTTTTTCTCAGATGTGGTAAGAAAATCATCATACCCAAGATATGGAATTGGTCAGAACAGTTCGTATCAATTTAGCACATTACTTCCCACGGAAACTTAAAATGGGCACTATCGAAAGAAAGAAAAAATGATCAATATATGATAATGCACAAATTGATTTTATGCACCACCGGTCAAGTGATCAATAATTAATGCAATAATTAAATAAAGAGAGAGAGTAACTCCAGCAAGGCAACGATGTAGAGTGGTTCGGTCAACGTGACCTACGTCCACTATAAAGGACTAGAGTCGCCTGGGTATTTATTACTTCGAGGAGTGTAGGGAGAGCAGGGAGATACAAGCAATAAGAGAGAGATGAGAGTAATAGCAGACGTGCTCGATTGTGTGTGATGTTCCCCAAATATTGGCGGGGCTTACAATTTATAGTCGCCTCCTAACAGATTGAGGCAGCTTATTAGTAACTAAAAGGCTAATTGGGTGTAGTTGGCACCATCTTCTCAACGGATGAGGCCGTTACGACGCTCCCCATAAGATCCGGTCAAAGGATGACGTGGTGGTTAACTTCTTTCAAGGCGGCGTGGATGAGACTCTTGAATGACCCTTAGTCTAAGGTGGCTTGGATGAGGCATGGATGAGGCTCTTGGATGACCCTTACTCCAAGGTGGCTTAGATGAGGCTCTTGGGATGATGCTTACTCTAAGGTGGCTTGGATGAGGCTCTTGGGATAACCCTTACTCCAAAGTGGCTTGGATGAGGCTCTTGGGATGACCCTGCCTACTCCCTTGGTGATGTAACTCCTCGAACCCTGATGAGCTTGACTGGGCGTGGACCTCTTTTGGGCTGGACCCATTAGATTTTTTCTAGTTGGACTCTTAATTCAAACTGGGCTTATAACTTGAGTTGGGCCCTTGGGCCTGACACATCATTTCCCCCCCAGTGCCTTGTATCCAATGAAACTTGAAGAAGAGGGCATTTTGTTGAATTTGAATTTTGGCTGACGGAGACTCCTTTTGACTGATGACCCCTTTTCCTTCTTGATACTATTCATAACCATGAGTGGTAGCAATTTGAGTGAGGCCAGGGAGGTTACCTATGAGCTGGGTGACCGGAGACCATTGTTGGATGAAGGAGGGGAGATGCAAGAAGTCATTGTCATTGGAGATGAGGTAGGCAACGACAGAGCAATCGACGTTGAAGCTAGCATGCAGGCTGGCGTCGGCTAGGCAGCGGGTGTTGGCGAACCTAGGTGCTCTATGGGCGTCGCCAAGTGGGCTCCGGTGGTGAGGCGCCAAAGGTGCGACTAGGCCTCGAGGATGGGCGAGACGCTATGGGCACCGCTGAGGGCGAAACGCCATGGGTGCCGCTAGGCGAGGCGACCTAGGACGCTGAAGGCGAGGTGCTGCGGGTGTCGGCTGGTGGGCGTGCTGATCATGGAGAGGGCATCGCCGTGGGCTGGGCTCAGCCAGGGGAGCACGCAGCATCAGGGGTTGCGCAGGTGCAGGAGGAAGGGACGCCGGGAGTTAGGCGCCACGAGGGGGCGCGCCAAGAACTTGGCGCCAGGAGGCATGGAGCTAGGAGGGGGCGCCATGAGGTGAGCAGGTGCCAAATCCTTAGTATTGGGATCGCACAGGCCTTGTTTGCACTAGGTGTTAAGCGTGGGAGCCCTGCGGCGGTGCCGGATGGCCGCAAAAATGATGAGGCTCGATTGTTGACATTCAATCTAATATAGTCCCTAGAGTTGCAGATGGCTTGAGTTTCAAGAGCGTGCCTAGAGATGGAAAAAAATGTTATTCGAATATCAAAATATCCAACATGATTACCTGGAGAGAAGGGCAGATATATCGGCATGTACAGAAATAGAGGCTGCTTGCGTGAGAGCAAAGAAAGAGTTTGAGGTTGCTCGCGAGAGAGCTGCGACTCTTGAGACCAAACTTCTAGCGACCGTGAGAGAGTCGTTAAGCTGGAGGTAGGTTGACTGTGACGCTGCCCGCATGAGAGTAGATGCAGAATTTGAGGGTTGCTTGTGAGAGAGCTACACCTTTTGAGGCCGAGCTTTTGGCGACCCGTGAGAGAGTCGATAAGTTGGAGGTATGGGCTGCCTATTTGAGAGCAGAACAGAGATATGCCAAGATTTTGGCGACCCGCGAGAGAGCTGCTAAGCTAGAGACATAGGCTTCCTGCTTGAGAGCAGAGTAGAGATAGGCCAAAGTTTTGGCGACCCGCGAGAGAGTCGCTAAGCTGGAGACATAGGCTGTCTGCTTGAGAGCAGAGCAAAGATAGACCAAGCTTTTGGAGACCCATGAGAGAGCCACTAAGCTGGAGACATAAGCTGTCTGCTAGAGAGCATAGCAGAGATATACCAAGGTTTTGGCGACCCGCGAGAGAGCCGTTAAGCTGGAGACATAGGCTGCCTGCTTGAGAGCAGAGCAGAGATAGATCAAGTTTTTGGTGACCCGCGAGATGATTCACCTCGCTTGGACCTATTGATTTCTTCAGCATTTATATTTTTTTGAGCTTTTGCTTATAGTTATGGATTGCTCTTTGGTGGTCGCTTCATTACTGAAAAGAGGAAACTTGATGAGTGGAGGCCTCCCAGAAAGGCGGTCATGGTGACTTTGTCATTGGGCTTCTCGATTTGGAGGACCTCCTCGTTAAAAGGAGTGAAGTAACTCCTCAGACTCTCGTCTTGACCTGCTTTATGCTGAGCATGTGGGTGGCAGGCTTTTGGTGGCAGCGTCCTCCAATAAAGTGCGACACGAAGAACCTGCTTAGTTAGGCAAAGGAGCCAATGGAGGTTGAGGAGAGCTTGGAGAACCACTATCAGTTTGATCCCTTCAAGGTAGTTAGAAATGCCTTACACATGATTTCGTTGGGGACGTTGTGCAGCTGCATTAAAGTCTTGTAGGTTTTGAGGTGATCAAGTGGGTCTTTTGTACCGTCAAAGGTTTCGACGGATGGCATTTAGAATTTTTGAGGAAGGGGGTAGTTTGCCACGTCTGGAACAAAAGGCGTGTCAGTTCGCCTAACGAGGTAGTCCACCGTCTCAGGTCCTTGTGCCTTCATGGCGTTGAAGACGTCACCCAGTTGATTCTATACTTCTTTGATTTTTTCGTCCCAGTGATTTGGGGCTCTTTTGGAATTGTCATGAAAATGGCTCTCATGCTCCACACTTTGATTCTTGCTCTCATCCTCTTGGAAATGAGGGTCTCCACCATAAGAAGAGAGAGCTTGAGGAGGAGGTGGAGGTCCCTCATGGTTTTGGTGCGGGGTTCCCCTATATGGGGCGCCAAAGGGGGCGCCCAAATGGGGAGCTCCTTGATGCGCAGGGCGTGGAGCTCCTCTGGCTTAAGGTCCTCCAAGCTGTGCTCCTCCTTGTTATCCAGCGAGCATCAGTTGCAGGATCTATTGATTCTAAGCTACGAGCTACTGCATCGTTTCCACCATCTACTGTGCATTCGCAGCAGGATTGGTTGGTGGAGGGGCAACCTCCTCCTCTTGTGGTGGATTATCTTTGGGTTGATTCATTGATCTGGTGGTGATCGTCATTGGTATAGCAAGAAAAGTGATCAAGTGAGAATTTTGTCGGTTCCCATAGACCGCGCCAAACTGATGATGCACAAATTGGTTTTATGCACCACCGGTCAAGTGATCAGTAATTAATGCAATAATTAAATAAAGAGAGAGAGTAACTCAAGCAAGGCAAAGATGTAGAGTGGTTTGGTCAATGTGACCTACGTCTACTACGAAGGGTTAGGGTCGCCTGTGTATTTTATTATTTCGAGGAGTGTAGGGAGAACACTGAGATACAATCAATAAGAGAGAGATGAGAATGATAACAGGCTTGCTCGATTGTGTGTGATGCCCTCCAAATATTGGCGGAGTTTACAATTTATAGTCACCTCTTAACAGATTGAGGCGGCTTATAAGTAACTAAAAGGCTAATTTGGTGGAGTTGAAACCATCTTCTCAACAGATGAGGCAGTTACAACGCTCCTCATAAGATCCAATCAAAGGATGACGTGGTGGTTGACTTCTTCCAAGGCGGCATGAATGAGGCTCTTGGATGACCCTTACTCCAAGATGGCTTGGATGAGGCCTTGGGATGACGCTTACTCCAAGGTGGCTTGGATGAGGCTCTTGGGATGACCCTGCCTACTCCCTTTGTGATGTAGCTCCTCGAACCCTGATGAGTTTGACTAGGCGTGGACCTCTTTTGGGCTGGACCAATTGGATCTTTTCTACTTGGACTCTTAATACAAACAGGGCTTATAACTTGAGTTGGGCCTGACACATCACTTTACCCCCTAAAAATGGTAACTTTTCTCCCCCAAAAAATGTTAATGTCACCTAAAAAATGGTAACTTTACCCAACAAATAGTTACCTCACAGAAAAAATTAGTAATCTCACCTTAGTAATATTTTTAACCTCACTCAAAATTGGTAATCTCACCCAAAAAAAGGTGATAAATACCTCCATGCTACTATCACCCAAAAAAATAGTAAATTCTGTTAATATTACTATAACATGACCCAAAAAGTGGTAATGTCATCCATAAATTCTTTTTGTATGTATTTCATCCACTGTTTTAAACAACATTTTGAGACAAATAATTATCATTTTTTAAAACAAATTTTAAAATTTGAAATTTGTATAATTCTTTAAATTATATATCGGTGAAATCAATTACGAGTTTTTTTTTTTAATTTTTGTCAGAAAAAGTTATTTATGTTTGCAATGTTAATAATCGCAGATGAATATCCGAGACACACCAGAAATATTTTTTCATTTTTATCAGATGTGGTAAGAAAATCATCATACCCAGGACATGTAATTGGTCAGAACAGTTCGTATCAATTTGGCACATTACTTCCCAAGAAAACTTAAAATGGGCACTATCGAAAGAAAGAAAAATTATCAATATAGATAATATAGCACTCACCAGACTCCATAATATTTGGTTCCTCCCTCCTAATATCCTCCATAACAGATTTTGAGTCTCTTTCTAAAATAATACTTGTTAACCCCAGCTCCCGTCCTAGCTCCACAGCATGAAAAGCAGCCAACGCTTCCACACATTCAACACTCAAAGAGCCTTTTACTAGCTTGCATAATCCCCCAATGAAATTTCCCCTCCAATCTCTGGCAACAACCCCAATCCCCACTGCTTTAATAGATTTGAAAACAGCCCCATCAAAATTTATCTTCACAGAACCCAGAGGAGGAGTAGACCAGCGAGACAGACCAGCAAATGAAAAAGAAGTGTTTCTTTGGGTTCTACGACCCTGTGCCTCCATGAACTGATGTAGGTATGATCTTGAAAAATCTACTACTTGGCTAGGGGATTGGACAACCCCTTATAGGCGAGCCTTTTTCCTATTTTACCAAATAGACCAACAAATAACTAACACAACACTTACCTCCGATGATGGTAGACATCCTAAGGCAACCACCAGCCAGTTATGGAATGAAGTAGCTGGGCATTCTGGCAACCTGATCACGGATTATCGCCACACCTGTTTCGCAAAGGGACATTTTAGAAGGACATGGACAGTTGATTCATGGGCAGCACCACAGAGAAAACAGTTATTTTCGACATTTAATTTCCTTCTAGCGAGGTTGCACTGTGTTGGAAGAATATCTTGGATTTTCCTCCACGCAAACATCTTAACTTTGTTTGGGATATTTAAACTCCACACAAATGCACCACCCCATTGTCCTTGACTACTACCTGGGTCACCATGGGATCTGATATCCATAATCAAATGGTATGCACTTCTGACCGAGAACTCCCCCGACTTTGTAAAGTGCCATACTTGCTAAGTTTCAATTCTTTTGAAATAGTTTCAATTCTTTTGAAATAGTTGAAATAAGGGAATCTATTGATGGTGGTCAGAAATTTCTTCAAATTCAAGCCCAGATCAACATCTTTGATCCACTTTTGCGTGGTATATAGTTCCAATTACTTGAGAGTAATTCTCTTTTTGCACTGTTTCAATATGAGAGGCTACCCTACATGTGTTTCTATTGTGGTTGAATGGGGCATATTGAGAAACAATGTTCTCATAAAATCAATGTGGCAGAGGGAAGTAGGCCATGTAGTACTCAATATGGTCCTTGGTTAAATGTTTCATTTGGAAGATCAATTCTTATTCTTAGGCAGCGTTTTCCGGTAGATGTCTCCACCAAATTTTCAGCAATGTCCGCATATATGGATCAGTAACAGTTTCCCAACTGTCAGTTGCCCGACATGTCTATTCCTGTTCCTGATTTATCACCTAATTCTAAGGAAGAAGTTGTACAAGAGGTGGTTACTAGATAGGGGAATCTGGCAATTTGGAGTTGCAGAAATTAACCGATCTAGTTATGCTTTCTCAGGTTGAGGGAGTGGAAACTATTATTCATGCCGCTGTCAATACGCAGTTTATTGTGCTGGGTCGTTCTGATTTAATTCAGGCCCATTCTCCAATTTATCTACAAGAGTCTCTCTTATTTGAGGTGGGCCTAGCCTTGGATTCTTCAGGTGGATCAGTAGTTCTCGAAACAGATAAAGTGACTGGGTTGGGCCCCATTGAGATTAAGCACGGGTTTTTAATGTAAAGCCCATGTTTCTAATAAAATCCACAAAGGCCTTGTTGATTTCTTCTTCTCTCGTTCCAACTAAACGAGTTGAGGAAATTGGAAGGAGGTACACTAAATTAGAGTTAATTACAAAAAAATACACAAAAAAAAACGTAGAGTAAAAAAATCCTTAATTTTGATACTTATTTGTGTCTAAGTACATTATTTGAAATTTTCAAATTTTTTTTGTGTCATTTTTGCCCTCCCTTAATCCATGCATAATTTTTTTGGAAAGTGGTACATTAAACATCTCCTAATTTTATGGGAGAACTTTAATATTCCGTATTTGTATGCCTCCCTTGATTCATGCGTATTTTTTTTTGGAAAGTGGTTTTGTTTTCAAATTATATTTAATGCACCTTGATTCACGCATTTTTTTTTGGAAAGTGGTTTTGTTTTCAAATTATATTAATATCCGAACTCCATAATAGTATAACAATAACAGTGTAACAAGACATTTACACAAAATATTGTACTATTACATTGTGCCAAACATATATTTTCATATAATTTCATTCAAAATAGTCAATCTCCGTTTTGAATTTGTTACCACATGCACAAAACCACTGAACACTGTTTTTGTTACAGCGTATTGTTACACTGTTTTTGTTACACTATTATGGAGTTCAGATATTAATAAATTTTGAAATTCAAACAAGTGATATATCCTAAAATAAACGGAATATTAAAGTTCTTATAAAAAACTAGTAGTAGTAAATATTTAATGTATAAATATAATTTGAAAACAAAACCATTTTCTAAAAAAAAATACGCATGAATCAAGGTGCATTAAAGATAAGAGATTTTGAATTAAATGACTCTAAATTTTGGCGCTTAAGATAAATGCCTTGTTATAGTTTTTAGGAAAGAAAATTTTACAAAATGGGCATTTACGTCTTGGTATCTCAGCTATATACTTTTTTTCAAAAAATTTTATTATGTGTACTTTTTTACAATTATGTTTAATTTGGTGTACCGACTTCCAAATGACCCAAACGAGTTCTTCCTTCTCGTAGAGAGAAAGGGAAGTCAATTAGGGCTTTTGAGGGTTTGAAGTGAGAAGAAGACTGGACTGTGCATGAGGTTATTTCTAGAGTGAAGCAGAGCAGTGGGAAAGTCGAGGATGGTCTCTCTGCGAAAAGGGGAAGGATTGGTTTGGTAGATGACAATCTTCAGAACTCAACTACAATATCGGCGGCGAGACTGTCGAGGGCTTGGGAACCCTCAGACAGTTCGGGCTCTTCATAATTTGGTGAAGAAGGAAGATCCTAGTTTGGTTTTTTTGATGGAAACCAAACTAATTTCTCGTAAATTTCCTTGGATACAGAGGCATTTGGATTTGTCTCAAGGGTTGGTTGTCGATGCAAGAGGACAGGTTGGTGGTATTGCATGGTTATGGAAGAGGGATTTTCAAGTGAGTCTTAGAAGTTTTTCAGATTTCATATTGAAGCTGTTATCAATGAGGGTTTGGTTGATCAGTGGAGATTTATTGGTTTTTATGGTCACCTCGAGGCCTCCAAGCGTAAGAATTCTTGGTCTCTATTATCAAAGTTGCATAATCAATTTTCTATACATTGGTTGTGTGGGGAAAATTTTAACGAGATTATTGAGGCTAATGAGAAATATGGAGGATCAGTAAGACCTTATTGACAGATGCCGGATTATAAGAGGGTTATTGATGATTGCGGATTATTAGATTTGGGTTTTCAGGGTCCTCCATTTACTTAGTGGAATGATTTTCTCATCCTTTTACTGTGAGGGAGAGGCTTAATCGGGTATGGGTTTCAGATTCTCGATTGTATCGTTTCCCAGCAAGTTCAGTTACTCACGTTATTACATTGAATCTGACCACTGTTAGAGCAACTCCAAAGCAAGGGTGGCATCCCCATAACCGCCAAAAGGCCACCCCAAATTAAAAAATTTGGACTCCAATGGGGGTGGCATTTTGGCAACTCTGGAGAGAGAAAGGGAGATGTTGCAAATTCACTCTTCAATCCCAACGGCTCTATTCAACAAAAATTTTCTACAAATACAGAGATTTTGAAAAGAAAACTTACTTGATTTTTGCTCCTGATTTTTCTTCAATCGTTGGAAGGAGGCTCTCTGCTCCTGATTTTGCTCCTGATCCTAAGTAAGCTCTCTGCTCCTGAGTTCACAAGAGTCAAATTTTTCTTCAATCGTTGGAAGGAGGCGCAGAGGGAAGGGGAAATGGGAAGGGTCTGAATCGGAAAGGGAAGGGGAAGGGGAAAGGGGTAGGGTCTGAATTGTAGGGGAAGGGAAAAGGGAAGGGTTTGCCTCTTTGATCGTTCCAGATGTTTCTGCTACTATTTATTTTAGGACAAATGACACCTTGTACCCCAAAATTTTTTTGTATTCTCAATTTATATATTAAATTTTTTTTGTATTGTCATATTACACCATTAAATTTTTTTGTATTGTCATATTACACCATTAAATTTTTTTTGTATTGTCATATTACACCATTAATTTTTTTTGTATTGTCATATTACACCATTAAATTTGTTTGTATTGTCATATTACACCATTAAATTTTTTTGTATTGTCATATTACACCATCATAATTTTTTTTTGTAGATGGATTCGCAATTTGACGGTTCTTTTACTGATTTGCTTATGAATGACACCGATTTGTGATGTTATGCAGACCAATCCCACAGTATTGGCGCCAGAACAAAAGGAAGCCGCTCCAAGTGTGAGAAAATCGCAAAGGACAAAGAATTTCTCTCTAGAAGAAGATAAATTAATTGTGTCTACGTGGCTTAACACGAGTAAGATGCAATTACTGGGAATGAACAACAATGTGGTGCTTTCTGACAAAGAATATTGAAATACTTAGAACTTCATGTAGGCAATCAAGAAGAGCGTTTGCAAGCTTCTATTAAAAGCCGTTGGACTAATATAAATGCAAAATGCGGCAAATTTGTCGGTTTTTATAGTCAAATTAAAAGACTGCAACAAAGTGGACACACCGAGCAAAATAATGTAATAATTGAGTTTTTTTTAGATAGACACTACTATGATTTGATATTTGAACTATTGACTGAATGATTTTATATGTTTTTCAGGTTGATGAAGCAAAATAAATGTTTGTTACGATCATTGGAAGACTATTTCAATACGAGCATTGTTCGAATATATTGAAAATGGAGCGGAAATGGACTGATAATCTCACCAGAAATAAGATAGTAAAAGCCCATTCAACTGGTAGTCCTGTTGAATCAAATCATGTTGAATCTTGCTATTCAACTCCATATTTAGGGGATGACACTGAATCCTTGTCCACTCCCAACCTCGATAGGCCATTGGGCAAAAAGGCTTCAGGGTACATTTCTACTCTCTTGCTTATGGGCCTAGAGACGAGTTTTCGCAATCACACCACAGACTGAGCCGACGGATCAGTCAGTGATTCAGGGTACATTTCTACTCTCTTGCTTATGGGTAAGGGTATTATTTGATTCGGGTACATCTCACTCATTCATTTCTGTACCAACGGGTCTTTGGTCCAATAGTACTACTTACCTTGTGAAGGCTTTGCCTTCTTGAATTTAAGGGTTCAAGTCACCCTCCACCTCTCCCTCTCCCCAAAATTTTTTTAAAAAAAAAACTCATTCATTTTTACATCATGTGTAAGTGATTTAGGTTTAGAGGTTGAGACCTTACAAGAGCCATTGCATGTGAGTTCTCTCCTAGGAGCTAGGGTTCGCATTGATAAGATATGTCAAGGATGTGAGTTAGAGATCTTAGGGATTCAACCCACTATGGACCTTAGATTCATGGATATGTCAGAGTTTGATATCATCATTGGGATGGATTGGTTGGCGGCACACTAAGTCGTCATCAGTTGTGATCGAAAGAGGGTCATTGTTTATACACCAGAAGGTGTTTGTTTCAAGTTTTAGGGAGAAAAACACAATGTTTTACCCCAAGACGTGTATAACTCTCATTGGCACGGATAGTTAATGGGTTGGCTTGCGAGCGTGACACTTGAGGACGAAACGAGACAGGAGTTGGGTCTACATCGGGTAGTTTGCGGCTATGCGAATGTTTTCCCAAACGAGTTACTGGGATCGCCTCCACATCGGGATGTAGACTTTACCATTGAGTTACAACCCGATGCATCTCCTATTTCTATGATGCCACATAAGATGGCACCTGTGGAGTTGTAAGAGCTCAAGGTCTAGTTGCAAGAATTGTTAGACAAGGATTTTATTAGACCAAGTACCTCACCTTGGGGCGCTTCGATATTATTTTTCAAGAAGAAGGATAGGACCCTTTGGCTATGTATTGTTCGAAAAGGGTTTTGTGCGCATGTTTTTAATCAAACACCATCCTTGGTGGGTTGATACGTGGGCTCAAGAAGGTTGGACCTAGGTTCGACTAAGTCGCATGTGTTGCATTGAAAATATATGCCGGGTGTAGTAAGAAGGGATAAATTCTCCCTCGAGTGCAAGGTCCGATTACTTGGTTCACTCACTTGACCGACAGTAAAATTTCAGAAAAGTGTGCCAATTTACTTAGAATCGGAGGTTTGATGCTCTCAAATGTCATTCCTGTTTGGTAGAATGTTGGTGTGATGTCCATAAATTACCCACCCAAGAAGGACACAAGATTTTATAAAATGGTCATTGGATATCTAACATCAATGGCTGGGGCATGGAATGCCCAGATGCATACGCATGGCATGACATGTATTATGAGAGCTGGTGGAGGGCTCAGGTTGCATTACATGCGTGAGTTTCATCTCATGACATAGCATGAAAATGTAACATTCATTTATGACATGTAGGTACTTTAATTAATGTTTAATGTGATAAATTGCAAGTGACATTTCATATGCATCTAGGTTCTTAAAATTACAATTTGTAAACTCATGTATATTTTGTTTTGGCCTTGTATTAATCATCTACAAAACTTATATTTGGACTAAAGCATGTAATGGGACATTATTGTTTTTTAAAACAAATGAATGGAATGGGTGTTGAAGTCATTGGATGAAAAGTTGGATTTTTGGGAGTTTAGGGGAAATATGGGCTCTAAGTATCGGTACCTAACAGGTACCTGGCATCCAGAGAGCTTAGGTACCGCTACCAAGGCTCACAGGTACCGTTATCCCGAAGACAGCGGGCTCAAGTACCGGTGCCTAGGTTCACAGGCACCGGTACCACTCTGTTGAGGGCCCAGGTGCCAGTACCACGACTTACATGTATTGGTATCTGGAAACCAGATGTCTCAGGTACTAGTACCACATACCCGAGGTACACCTTTTCCAAAAAAATTAAAATTTTAAATGAAACATTGTCAAGCCTTCACATCTTGAACTCTTTTCTTGGAATGCTGTAAATGATTGAATTTTTAGCCTATACTTTGGGATGTGAACCTTGGAATGGTCGTATGATTATTGTATGCACATATTACAACTTGGGTAGAGCTCTCGTACAAAGGAGACTCTACTCAAATTCTGTTTTGGGTTATGATCCTAGTGAATGGGATGTAATGACGTAGTATCGGGTTGTACAGTACTCACGGGTATTTTCGCGGGTTGATGGGTGATCAACGAGTTGAGAAAAGAACTCCGGATTTTTTGGCGTCACAAGTCGTAACAAAAATTTGGACTTAATTGAGCTATACTATATTATGGAAACTTATTTGGCCTTAAGTGCATTTTTTGAAAAAAGAATAAAATACCATTCACTACTTCATTACTCTCTCTCTCCCTCTCTCTCCATTACTCTCTCACTCTCTTCCTATTTTCTTTCTCTCTCTTTCTCCCCCCATTGATAATTTATTTTCTTTTCAAATTTGTAAAAATTGGATTTGATTTTTTCATCTATCTCTCCCCTATTTTCTCTCTCTTTCTCTCTCAATATCTCTCCCCCTATTTTCTCTCATCGTTACTCTTTCTCTCCTTATTCTTTCTGTCTTTATATCAATGTTACAACAACACAATTATACCAATCAGTTATAATTGCCTTATAATATATCAAAAAGTTACTCATTGTTCTAATAAACTAAAAAGTTGTACCAAACAATTATACGAAATTATAACATCAACTCAATTTGTCATTCAGTTTACATAAACCAAAGAGTTACACCATTTAGCATCACGACATAGTTACACCAATTATATACACCAAATTGGGTTTATCATTACACAAAAGAGTTTATCATTACACCAAATTTGGTGTATATAATTGATATACATATGCCGTGATACTAAATGGCATAATTTTTTGTTTATGTAAACAACTGAATGAAAAATTAGGTTGGTATCATAATTTTTTATAATTGTTTGGTGATTGTTTAGTTTATTATAACACATGAGTAACTGTTTGATGTATTATTGAGCAATTATAACTGATTGGTGTAATTGTGTTGTTGTAACGTTGATATAAAAAGAGAGAGAATAACGAGAGAGACTAACAGTGAGAGAACATAGGAGGAGAGAGAGTGAAAGAGAAAATAGGGGAGAGATATAGAAAGTAATGGAGAGAGAGAGTAAAGGTGCGATAAATAGGGGGAGAGAGAGTGAAAGAATAAGAATTATGCATAATTTAAGCAAATGTAAGTAAGTAAAATAAATAAAAGGTCATTTGAATTTTGTACCTAATCACAAGATGTTTTATTAAAATTAAACTTAATAGAGTAAACAACTTATCCATACACTTCTTCTTAAATAAGTATAAAAAAATGTACCCACACCCATAAAACCCAAAAATAAAAGGGGAAGTTCAACCAGTTAAATCATTTCATTCTTGCACAATACAAAGACCCACTCCTCCAAACCCTCACCTTAGGTGCCGAAAAACCCTAGGCTTACTTATAAACTCCTCTAATCCATCAAACACTCCATTGATCTTTGCTTCCTAGTGGTGATTTTCAGAAATGGCTATGAAGAGGATTTTGAATTCGGTTTCTCCAGGTATTGTCTCTTGGTTCTCTTTGATGTTTGGTTTGATTTTCCTTACCCCTATGATCTCTATGGTGGTTGTGGGCATGGCTAGGACAATGGGTAGCAAAGGGAAGCCCCAAGCCAAGGCTTTGGCACAAGCTAAATGTAAAGGGCAAAGGCAAGTGGTTTCTGAAAGTGAGGATGAGCCCGAGGCACAAGTGCTTAAGAAGAGGAAGAAATCTGGGTACACGGAGACTATTGAGAAGAGAGGGATAATAAGTGAGCGCATCGTGGATGTGAATAGTTTGGGAAAGAATGGACCGGTTCGAGCAATCATTGACAGTGGACTCGAGTTCTTCTTTAAGCCGGTTGAGGGGTACATTTTATCTCTTTGCCGTGAGTTTTATACGGGATTGACCGTTGTGGATGTGGACTTGATGATCTTGAGGACTATAGTCCGTGGGAAAGTGATAGAGGTCACTCCGGCAAAGATAGCTAAATATATGAGCTATAAGAGGCCTGGCCCCTCTACGATTGACTACCTTCATATGGAGTTCGCAGCTAAAGACCCTTCTAACTATATCAAGGAGATGTATGATAGGCCTAAACATTCCAGTGTACTTTTTTCCATAGCCATCTGGATGCTGAGTACAGGTTGTTGAATAAGATTCTTCAGCACAATGTCTACCTGAATGGGTCTGAAAAGAAGCCTGGGATGGCTAAGATTGTTTTGTTGTTAGATTTTATGGTTGGGTCGAGGATCGACATAACCCTGATGATTTAGGGAGTGTTGAGAGACTATTGTACGACGAGGAGACAAAAGAGGAATATGCCCTTTGGTAGTATGGTTACGAAATTCTGTCTGGGAGTTGGGGTGAAGAAGCTTGCATCTGACAATCTTCGGCCTCCTGAGCTAGGCCCTTCTAGCAATGTTGGAGAGAGGAAAGCTCTACTATAACTAAGGGTAGTGGTTATGTGAGAAAGAGCAAGACTACTCCTTCTACTTATAATAAGACTGCCCCTACCTCTTGAGCTATTGTGCATTAGACAGGGAGTATGTTATGGAGAGGTAAGTGGCATTGAGAGTAGTGTGAGGGTTGTTTGGCGATCCCAGGATAGGGTGGAGATAAAGGTGGACATGTGTATGACGATTTTGGAGAGATTGTTTGAGGGTGCTTTTTTGGGAGAGGCATTTCCAGGGGAGAATCCAGCACCTAGTTTTGCACTTGCTACTGGGCCAGGATCAGCTCCTATTGCTGCTACACCTCTTAGTGTGGCTTTGGAGAGTAAGGGTGGGGGAGGATATTTCAGATAAGGAGGATAATAAGGATGATGATGAGGGGGATGCTTCAGATTCTGAGTGACTTTATCTAGGACCTTACTTTACTTGTTTATGTTCTTTTATGTTTTTCTTTTGACTTTTCTTGGTTGGATAATGTTTAGATTTTAGAAGAACTTTAGGAAGTTACTTTTTGGGTAGTAATAGCCTAGTAGAAGAACCTTAGGTAGTAAGGCTATTACATTTTGATCGTTGTACCCAAAAGCACAACACAGATATATATGAAGTCTTTTTTATTCCAAATGTGTGCCTTAATTTCTTTTGAGCATATGCATTTCAATTTTTTACATTTGTTATGTTATAGATTATGCTTTGGAATTTCTAGTGTAATGTTAGGATTTTTATGTTTGTTTTTTTTAGTTTGCTAAGGGACTATCAAAGCCTAAGTTGGGGGGTGTGATGAGAGCATAATATTGCATATTTTATGTCTCATATTGTTCATCTTAGTTGTGTTAGTTATCTATTTCCTTTGTTTTAGCTTAGTTTTGTCTTTTATGAAGAATATTCGTGTTTGCAGGTAAATAAATATAACAATAAGGTTTTATACTCATTTTTAATGCTATGGAAGACTTTGGGAATAAATTAGGAGATCCAGTGGTTGAGCCAAGAACATTGGAAGCATAATTGGGAAAAATGATAGTCCTACCGATAGGTCTTTTACCGATTCAACGGTGAGCAGAATTAGGTTCTACCAGTAGCAGTTGATTCCTACTAGTAGAAGTGAAACAAAAACTTTGCTACCGGTAGGTTGCTACTGTTCTACCAGTAGGTCTTAAATAGAGAGTTATTCTACTAGTAGTTGTGAAGAGCTACCAGTTCGTCAGAAACAAAAGCTTTGCTACCGATAGGTCATTTTTGTGCTTTCTACGGATAGGTTAGTGATTTTCTGTGGCGAGAACTCCTTTGGAAAGTTTATCTATTGGGACTTAAAAGAACCATGATTGGTGGATTAATTAGAGGGTTTTCAGCGAATACTCTCCTATAAATACCCAAGCCTAGCCAAAGAGAAGACATCATCGATAAATTGCTCCTTAGACGTTCTTTCATATTTTTGTTATTTCTTCTTCTCATAGGGCTAGAATTAGGGTTTTTTCTTTTCAAGAGTTCATCCATTGTTCTCAATTCAATGCTCTGTTCTACTTTTAGTCCTTCAATTCTTGCAAGTCGAATACTTTAAGTTTTTTTTTTCGTGTAACAATTTAAATTAATTGTAATTTAATTCAAGGTAATTTCTTTTATTTGAAATTTCAATTTCAGTTTTATTTTGCTTTGAATACAGTCTGTTCATCAGAAATATGCTATGATATAAAGACTTGCCATTCTTCAACTGAAAATAGCCTCTCTTGTGGATAACGAACACCTGCATTCTTCCAGACGACCTTCACAAAAGGACAGCTCATAAATAAATGGAAAGAGGACTCATAAGAATCACCACACATGAAACAATAATTGACCACCTGGACTCTTCTCTGCTATAAATTACATAGAATAGGTAAAATGTCGAGAAACAACCTCTAACCAAAACTTCTAATTTTGTTAGGCACTTTTAGAGACCAAAGAAAGAGGCTCAGCCATCTATCCCTTCCACTACTCAAAGAACCTAGAGTCATGATGGAACCCAACTAGATTTTGTTCAATCGCCGAATGACAAGCTTTACGAACCGAAAAATGATCAGATTTCGTATAATGCCACCGTATTCGATCATCTGATAAATGTGGACAAATTTGGATGGAGAGAATCTCTTGAACTTTAAAATCCAAAAAATGTTGTCAAAGTAGCTCAACATTCCAGCTTTTACTCCCATTATCAAAAAAGAAACTGACCTTAGTTGCTACATCGAGATCACGCAGATGACTTATTGACTTGAAAGAATATGGTCCAGGAATCCACTTGTCAAACTTAACACTTATACTTTGACCATCCCCAACCCTCCATCTCAACCCCGCTTCCACGATCTGTCTAGATGCTAAAATGCTTCTCCAAGAATATGAAGGATAAGAGCAAGACGAGCTTCCCTCAATGAGTAGGAAGGAAAATATTCGGCCTTGAGAAAGTAAAGAATCTGGATGTTGAATGAGCCTCCAGTACTGTTTCGTTAGCAAGGAAAAATTAAAAGCTTCAATATTGCGAAATCCCATACAACCTTTCGACTTTGAAAGACAGTTTTTGCCAAGAAACCCAATGAATTTTCGTACTTTCCGCAGATTGACCCCACCAAAGGTTAGCCATAAGTTATTAATTTCTAAACAAAAGGAAACTGGGAGTTTGAAACATGACATAGCATATGTAGGTATCGTCTGTGCCACGGATTTAATCAAAACCTCCTTCCCAGCATAAGAAATAAGCTTACCCTGCCAACCTTGAACTTTAGCCCCAACCATTTGCTTAATATTATCAAACATCTGCTTCTTTGTTCTCCCCAATACAGAAGGCAAGCCCAAATATTTCTCATTGCTCACCACAACCGTTAAAGGCAACAACTCCAAAACCGAAATTCACTCACAAGTGTGACATTATTAGAAAAACAACCGCAGATTTGGACATATTAATAGTCTAACCTGAAGCTTTCTCATACAGAGTTAAACAAATTTTAATCCTCTCAGCACTATACTTATTTGCTTTCGCGAAAAATAAACTATCATCCGCAAAGAGTAAATGTGTAAACATTGAACCTCTTCTTCTGGCCGATATACCCTGGATACCTCCTTCAACTTCTTCCCTTTTAAGAAGTGCCTAAATTCCTTCAGAACACAATAAGAATAAATAAGCAGACAACGGATTGCCCTACCTTAACCCCGCTGTGGATGAAAAAAACTCATTTTATCTCCATTCATGATAAGTGAATAAGAAACTGAAGAGACACATTTCATAATCAACAGAATCCACCGACATGCATTATTGTTTCAAGAAAACACCATTCTACCCAATCATACGTCTTGCTCATATCCAATTTCAAAGACATATAACCTTTCCTACCACTCCTCTTGGCCTTCATATAATGATTAAGCTCATAAGCAATCAAAATATTATCTGTGACTAACCTACCAGGCACAAAAGTACTATGAAATTCCAAAATCACCTCAGGAAGAATAGACTTTAGACGATTAGCCAATACCTTAGAAATAATCTTTTAGATCACGTTACATAGACTAATCGGATGAAAATGAGACATTTCCTCTGGATGGTTCACTTTGGGGATTAAAACAACATGAGTAAAATTGATTTTCGGACCAAAATTTCCATTATTCAAAAAATCTAAATCCAGCTTTGTTACTTGGCTGCCAACTACACTCCAACACCTTTGGTAAAAGGCAGGACCCATACCACCCAGACCAATTGCTTTTGGAGGATGAAATTGCTTAACAGCTGCAACCACTTCATTGGATGTAAAGGTTGAAGTAGCCTAGAATTTATAACCCGTGACACTCGTTGAGGAACGAACCTTAACACCTCCATCATGTCATCCTAGGAAGGAGAAGAAGAAGTAAAAAATTTCTGGAAGTACTGAACAGCAATATCCTCCATCTGATCTTTATTCGAACACCATACTCCACTTTCACTTCTCAAACCTTTAATAGAATTTCTCTGACATCGCAAATTAGCGTAAGCCTGAAAAAACTTAGTGTTTAGCCATAATTCCTTTGACCTCTATTTCCACTTAATATCTTTAGCTACCATCAACGTATGGGTTTCTAAATGGATATCCCTCAGCTCCTGTCTCATATCCTCCGTCAAAATCTGAAAATGGATTACCGAAATACAATTATGATTCTCAGTTAACCTTCGAGGGACATTATCAAACCTACACTTCTTCCATTTCAACAAACCAATTCTACAGGATCTAATCTTATTCATAAATCTTTGTTCAGTTGAACCCCCATTAGAACCTTGCCATGCAGATTGAATAACCCCCTGACAAGAATCATCTAATAACCACATTGGTTCAAATTGAAACATTCTCTTCTTTACACCCACAAGAGTCTGTAAGAAATCCTTTACACAAAGTAAGAGCAACTCCAAAGGGAGTTGCCATCAGGGGTGGCATCCCCATAACCGCTAAAATGTCACCCCAAATTCAAAAATTTGGACTCCAATAGGGGTGGCATCTGGGGTTGCAAAGCCCAAACTGCAAACTTTCTCATTCTTTCTTTTCCGACCCCAAGGTTATGTTTTCTAACCTTAGTGTTTCATTCCCATACACATTTAATCATGCATATAATCACATATCATACAACATGTAATATTTAATGTACATAACATGTAATGCATAATGAATGCAATGGCTTAACCTAATCTATCCTCAAGTCCAAGATAATCGGGAACTTAAGTTCTGATACCAGGCTGTGATGCCCCAAAATTCGGGGGTCTTTTCTCAACCCGTTAATCACCCATCAATCTGCAGAAATACCCGTGAGTACTGTACAACCCGATATCACGTCGTTAGCTCCCATTCACAGGGATCATAACCCAAAACGGAATTTGGACAAAGTCTCTTTTGTACGAGAGCTCTACCCAATTTGTAACCTGTGCATACAATAATCATACGACCATTCCAAGGTCCACATCCCAAAATATAGGCTAAAAATTCAATCATTTACATCATCCCAAGAAAAGAGTTCAAGATGTGAAGGCTTGGCAATGTTTCATTTAAAGTTTCAATTTTTTCCAAAAAGGTACCGGTACCTTGGATATGTGATGCCGGTACCTGAGCCCTCTGATTTCCAGGTACCGGTACCTTTAAGTTGTGGTACCGGTACCTGGGCCCTTGACAGAGTTGTATTGGTACTTGTGAACCTAGGTACCAGTACCTGAGCCTACTATCTTCGGGGTACTCGTACCTATGAGTTAAGGTACCGGTACCTGAACTCTCTAGATGTCAGGTACCTGTGAGGTACCAGTATCTAGAGCCCAAATTTTCCCCCAAACTCCAAAAAATCCAACTTTTCACCCAATGACTCATTTAACACCCATTCCATTCATTTGTTTTACAAAAGAATAATGTCCCATTAAAGGACTTAGTCAAAATACAAGTTTTGTACACGATTAATACAAGGCCAAACCAAAATATACATAAGTTTACAACATGTAATTTTAAGAACCACATCCCGACTCATTCTTCACAACACGGGCACAAGTGAGGGCCATCCGCTGAGGCTTGCCCAACACTTGAAATATATATCCCTGTAAATGGTGAGCTACGCTTAATAGGGTATCTCCTAAGGAGGCTACTCCCCAACCCAGATGCATATGAAATGTCACATGCAATTTATTACATCAAACATTCATTCAAGTACATACATGTCATAAATGAATGCTACACCTTCATTCCATGTCATTAGATGAAACTCACGCATGCAATTTAACCCGAGCCCTCCACTGGCTCCCATAACACATGCCATGCCATGCGTATACATCCAGACATTCCATGCCCCCGCCATTGATGTTAGATATCTAATGACCATTTTATAAAATCTTGTGTTTTTCTTGGGTGGGTAATTCTATAGACATCACACCAACAGTCTACCAAACAGGAACAACATTTGAGGGCATCACACCTCGGATTTCGAGTACACCGGCACACTTTTCTAAAATTTCACTACCAGTCAAGTGAGTAAACCAAGTAATTGGGTCTTGCACCCGTGAGAGAATCTATCATTTCTTCCTACACCAGACATGTATTTTCAATGCAACCCGTGCGACACAATTGAACCTAGGTCCAACCTTCCTGAGCCCACGTATCGACCCACCAAGGATGGTGTTTTATTAAAAACATGCACACACACACACACACACTCATGTCGAATGCTCACGAATGTCTTGCTACCCGTGCAAATGCAAGTGTAATGTACAATTATATTTCATATCATTATGCCATCAAATTGTATAACTGCAATTTCTTTCACAAGCTCATCATGTGTTAAGCATACAATGAACATATCCAATTCCCATAAACATTACCAATTCCTCAAATGTCAATTATATCATTGAGAATATAATAACATTTCACAACACTACTAAGCATGTTATAACATTTTGAATTCAAATAACACACTTAATCCTCCACAGACATTTTATCAAACACCTATAAGGCACAATGTAAACACATAGCATTCCCATACAACACATTATCCATGAAATTCATATCAAGCAACATCATCCAACCCAAATCATACAAGAATTGGTTTAAACATATCTCACACCCATTTTCCACATTCTAGCTACACTAGGTGTATGCTAAACAAGAGAATTCATCTCTAATCATCCTACCCATTTCATATACAACTCAAGGTTGAAAATAAACCTAGTTAGGAAAGGAACCTTACCTCTTGTAGCGTATATCCGCGTAGTAGAAACCCCAAGGATCCCAAATCAAGCTTTCAAGGCTTTATCCCAAAAATCTCATCTTTGAGATTTTGGCGAAACCCGCAATCATTGGTATGGATGTGTAGCTCTCGTCGAGTAGAGCAACTTTACCTTTTGTCTCGAAGTAATTCGACAGTCGGATCGTCGTAGATCGGAGGAAGAAGGTTAGAGGCTTTACGTTTCTCTCTCTCTCTCTCTCTCTCTCTCTCTTTCTCTTCCAGAATGGCTGAAGACAATGGGGAGCTTCAAATACTTGGTCTACAATGCGCCACTCGTCCTTTTTTTTTATTGGTCCAATTTTATCCTGAATCAATTAAATCTTATCACGTGTTAAGTTTAGTATATTTTTATTGAACTAATTTTAAATTATTTCTCAGGTACTGCAAATAAAATATGATCGCATTTATTTTAGTCGCGTGATACCCTATCGTCTAGTAAAATGCAAAAAATCTGACTGTCTCAGAATTCGACGACAATTGACTGGGTAGCTAGATTTCACGATACGAATTCAACGGTGAGGTCCGTTTCATCATCCGAGTTCTAGAAAAATTTGGGCTTTTAACTCGTACCATAACGACTAATTAACATTTTGCCCTTTTTAATAAAATTTTAATTTTTCCCCAGTTTTACACGACTTCCAAATTTTCCTTTATTTTTTCGGACCAAACAGGGTTCTATCATTAGGAAACAGGTTTTGACTTGCCGGTAGCTCTACACAAAATTTCAAAAATTTCCTAATTTTTTCTTTTTCAAAATTAAATCGAAACTAACCAAAAACCTAAATCCTAAAACTCGAAAATGTACCCAATGAAAGTCTTTAATCACATTCCATATGAAATGAAATTTATTTCACGAAAGAACATGTACAATGCAAAAGAAATTAAGGCATGATAAACCATCTAATAAGTGCAAAAATTAAATGAAAATTTAAATTACAAAACCACTTTCGTCGACAACACGATTGCATTTAGCCTATGCAATAAGTTGTTCAACCCCTAGGTTACCCCTAGCGGACGAGTGTTGTCTCGTGAAGGTTTTTAGAGAAGATACCTACAAACTTCAATTCATCTATCCCGAATTTAAATTATTATATTTTAATCACCATAAAACTAGAGATACACCACATCTACTCAAATTAATCTACACACGACTCTACTACAGGCTTAAAGGCTATGCAAGAAAATTTACAATCATGTTAGCATCCAAAACTCGTGTGTGTGTGATATGATCAAGTAACTCAAGGGATTTATCAAAAAAAATTCATATTCCTACTAGGTAACCAAGGCTAGTTTCGATGCCAATCTTACCAAGTTTGTTACACTCAGAAAAGAATTCTTTGACTATAGTGGCTGTTTCACTCACACGTATATACGAGGATCGAATTTATGCAGTCAAAGTAATTTAACTCACATGTGTCTCAAAAATAAAGAGCATAATTCAAATGAAATGACCTTGGCATAATCTCATGAAAGAAAGTTAAAAAAACAAAAAAGTAAAGCAGTTAGTATATCTCTTAGGCATTAAAGCATACACACTCAACCATACCTCCTAAAATCAAATAGGGCTTTATCTGGTTGTAACAGGGCCATGGGTGAAGGTTTAAGAAATGAAGGAAATTAAGGATTCAAAAGAAGTTATCCCATAGAAAAATTCTATATTCAACACTTGTACTCTTCTTTCGATACAACACAAAAAATCATATCCTTCACTTTTTCTTCACACCCTTTTGCTTTAACCTTCAATATTCTCTTTTACATTTGGTTCATGATTGAACATTTCACCACAACTCCTAAACATATATCAAGTTGATACAAACCTAGGGGTAATTAAGGTAAGGTATATATTTTTTTATGCTCAGCTTGGCTATTATTTGTGGTAAAGAAACAAAAATTTATTATGGCTCAATCACGGATCCTAATGATAATGGAATGAAAGAACAGGCTTAAGGCTCAAATAAAATTCAAAGATGACCTAAAATTATCTCTCAGGAAGCATGGAAAAGTTTTGCTTATTATTGAGATACAACCAACTAATCACTCATATGCTCCTAACCAAAGCTAAAGTAATGAGATTATTCAAAAAAAAAAAAAACAGATTTGAAATGACCATCATCTGAGTAAATGTACTGTAACCCTCCAAAAATGATAAGCACAAGACTCACAGGGTTTATGCGTGTATCTCTACTATAAATATCAAACTTTTTCAAAACATAAATCCCATCTCATAAACCTCAATAAAAATTACATGCTCATAGTGAACAAAATTGAGTTCCAAATACACACATAATTGTGATATTCTAGCATAGAATAAAAGTCCATAGAGTAACAACATGCAAACAATTTGACTATCAAATAGCAAATCTAACTTTCACAACTCTTAAGAAACAAAAAATATCATCCAGATAGACATATTTTTTCAATTTTTTTTTAAATTTTTCACTAAAAACTACTAAAAACAAAAACAAAAACAAAAGCAGTGATGTAACCCTCATCGCCAACTTAAAATCTGCATTGTCCTCAATGCAATGAGAAAAATAAAAAGATAAAGGAAAGAGAACACCTGAAAAAAAAAAAAAAAAAAGCTTGTAACTAAAACTAACTGCAAAACAAACCAAAAAAAATTAACATATAAAAGAAAATAAGTAAAAACTATCTAAAAAGAAAAGAAAAATGCTATCTAACTAATCTGCTATACACAATGGTACACTACACAGATGGAAGATCCTGATATACGGGGTCAATAAGCTCGTCCACCATCTCCTCAATTGAAACAACCTCTAAGAATGGCTTTAGTCACTAGAAATTGACCTTAAAAGTCTAACCATTTTTAGGATTTTTCTACTTCTATCGCATCATGAAGGTAGACTGTACGGACCACAAAAGGACCGGCCCAATGGGAGCAAAGTTTTTTCAGGAAGAGGTGAAGTCAAGAGTTGTATAAGAGTACCTTTTGTCCCAGTTCGAAATTCTTTCCCAAAATAGACTGATCATGAAAAACCTTAGTCCTTTCCCTATAAATACGGGTACTCTCACACGTGTCTTTACAGATTTCCTCTAACTCATTCAGTTCCAATTTCCTATGACTTCCAGCTAGACCCAGGTTGAAATTTAGGGTCTCAATGGCCCAATAAGCTCTATGCTCCATCTTTACTAGAAAATGACACGCCCTACCATAGACCAATCGATAGAGATATACCTAAATTTGTCTTATATGCAATACGGTATGCCCACAAAGCATCAGCCAAATGAAGTGACCAATCCTTACAGTTAGGGTTAATCATTTTCTCTAATATGTGCTTAATTTTTCTATTGGACAACTCAGGTTGGTCGTTGGTCTGTGGATGGTAGGCAGTGGAAACCTTATGTGTAATTCCATATTTATGCATAAGGGTAACAAATGGGCGATTACAAAAATGCAAACCACCATCACTAATAATTGCCACAGGCATCCCAAATCTAGACAAGATGTGCTCTTTAAGGAATTTAATCACAACCTTGTGATCATTGGTCCTAGTTGGGATAACCTTTACCCATTTAGATACATAATCCACAGCTAGTAAAATATAAACATAACCAAAAGAAATAGGAAATGGACCATGAAATCGATGCCCCAATAGTCAAGTAGCTCTATCAAAAGGATAGGGATGAGAGGCATCATATTTCGATGAGTCACACTATCTAACCTTCGGCAATGATCACAACCCTTACAAAAATTGAAGCAATCTTTGAATAAAGTTGGTCAATAGAAGCCATACTACAAGATCTTAGCTGAAGTCTTCTTGGAGGAGAAGTGACCTCCACATGCCTCTAAATGACAAAAAGAGATGATTTTTTGTTGTTCTTCATCCAACACGCATCTCCTCATTACATGATCAGGGAAATACTTGAATAAGTAAGGGTTATCAAAATAAAATTTCTTTACCTCTACCAAAAACTTCCTTTTCTCCTGTGACTCCAATACCAGGGACTAATCATATTAACTGAAAATATGTGCTCATCAAGGAAAGTGTCAGGAATAGGTATGTGCTCATATGTGTCATCAAAACAAGTAGTGACAAATGGTCAGCGACCACGTTCTCAACTCTCTTCTTGTCTTTAATAATCAGATGAAATTCCTGAAGGTGGAGGATCCACCTAATTGAGTCTTGGATTCGCATCCTGCTTAGACAACAAATTATTTAGAGCAGCATGGTCAGTATAAACAATAATAGGTGAACTAATTATGTATGACTTAAACTTATCAAGAGAAAAAACTACAACTAGTAACTATTTTTTAGTTTTTGTGTAATTTATTTAAACTTTATTCAATGTTTTACTAGCGTAGTAGATGACTTGGGGTTTCTTATCCTGATGTTGGCCTAGCACTACTTCGACTGCATGGTCACTTGCTCGCACATGAGCTTAAAAGGAAGTTCCCAATTGGGTGGTTGTCATGATTAGAGGTGTTATCAACATGTTTTTTAATTTTTTAAATGCCACCTCACAACCCAGCGACCACTCAAACGAAACATCTTTGGCCAAAAGGTTACATAAAGGTCGTGACAGAGCACTGAAGTTCTTTATGAAATGTCTATAGAACTCGTCATGTCCAATAAATGACCTGGCATCCTTCACACATTTAGGGGTAGGGAGATGTGAAATTAACTTAAGTTTGGATTTATCTACCTCTATTTCCCTTTCTGACACTATGTGTCCCAACTCAATACCTTGAGTGACCATGACATGACACTTCTCCTAGTTAAGCACCAAAATTTTCTCCTTGCATCTTACCAACACCATTTCTAAAATTTTCAAGCACCCCTCAAAAGAATCACCAAAAACAGAGAAATCATCCATAAAAATCTCCACGATTTTCTCTACCATGTCACTAAAGATGCCCATTATACATTGTTGGAAAGTACCTAGGGAATTACATAGCCCAAATGACAAGTGAAGGTTGTTTTCTCCTAATCCTCTAGGGCAATCTCAATCTGTTTGTACCCAGAATACCCACCAAATAAACAATAAAATAGGTACCCGTCCCAAGACTTGATTAATTAATGGAAGCAAGAAGTGGTCTTAATGAAGCATTTCGCTTCCTATAATTTATACACACCCTCCACTTAGTCACAACCCAGGAAGGAATTAATTCATTATTTTTGTTGATATGTCTGGCATTCCTTTTTTTGATTTTTTATTTGGACTCTAATTGAAGACATGATTTTTCATTGGAAGCCTTGGTAGACAAGTTTGGCTTTAATTGGGATTATGTTGGTTTGATTATTTTAATGGAGATTTAGTCCAACATGGACTTTTGTGGTTTTTACTCCAAGCCTTCAAGGAGTCTTTTGTGTTGTCCAGAAGATATATACAATCAAGAGGAGGAATTTGGGTTTCAACAGTTTTTCCTTGGGTGACGACGTCGACAACTCTTTTTTGAGAATAAACTTTGGGTTTTGCTCTATTTTGTTTTGGGTCTTGCTCTATTTTGTTTTGGGTCTTCTTTGGGAATAGCAATTTTATTGGGAAGAAGATTTTTGACACTATTAATTTTATAATAGTGATAGAGCAATTATAGTTCTCTCATTGATTTGTTTCGAAAACTTTGTAATCCCCAACCTTTAATAGTGAAATCTTGACATTGTGCTGTGTTCGTGGATGTAGGCTTTCTTGTTGAGCCGAACCATGTAAATCTTGTGTGTTCTGTTTTTCTATTTCGTTGCGTTATTATTTTTTTTGTGGCTTTAGCTCATAACAAATTGGTATCAGAGCTATTAGTTTCGGGATGACTATAGTAAAATTCGAGATAACAAAATTTGATGGTCATAACAATTTCACTTTATGGAAGATTAAGATGAAGACATTGTTTTCTCAGCATGGTTTGGCAAAGGCCATTAATGGAACTTTATCCAAGGAGACAGATTAGACTAAAGTTGCTGATATTGAAGATAAAGCACACAGTGAATTCAGTTGTCTCTTGCTGATGAAGTTTTTTGTGAGGTCGTTGATGAAGACAAAGTCAAAGGGCTATGGAAAAATTTGGAGACTTTGTATATGAAGAAGCCTCTCGCCAACCATTTGTATTTGAAGTAACGGTTTTATACACTCAAGATGAAGGAAGGTATGCCCATTAATGAACATGTTGATGAATTTAACAAAATTATTATTGACTTAAAAAATATTGATATTAAAATTGGGGATGAAGATCAAGCCCTGATTGTGTAATGCTCATTGTTTGATTGGTTTGATAATTTTGTTAATTCGATGTTGTATGGGAGAGACTCAATCTCCTTATTTGATATGAAATCTTCTTTGAATTCTAAGGAGTTGTGTACTAAATTAAATGATAAAGGTAGTGATGCTCAGGTCGAGGGTCTGTTTGTAAAGCGTTGTCATGATAATTCCTCTAATAATAATAGATGTCGATTCGTTGAAAGAAATTCAGATAAAGGAAAAGAAAAATCTGGATATCGATCATAATCTAGGAAGAAACAAAATAATGTTGAATGTTTCTATTGTCACAAAATTGACCATTATAAGCGTGAATGTTTTAAGTTGAAAACTAAAGGGGGACAGAAAAAATCAAATCCTTCTGATTCCTCTAGTGTTGCTGGTGTTGCAGAAGATACATCTAATAGTTCAGATAATGCCCTTATAGTTGTTGTCTCTTATGTGCATTTTAATGATGAGTGGATTCTTGATTCGGGTTGTTCCTATCATGTGTGCCCTAATAGGGATTGGTTTACCACCTATGAGTCAATAATGGTGGTTCAGTCTTGATGGAAAATAATATTTCTTGCAAGATTGTTGGAATAGGTACTATCCGAATTAAGACACATGATGGGGTTGTGAGGACTTTGACAGATGTACGGCATATTCCAGAATTAAAGAAGAATTTGATTTCTTTGGGTACTTTAGATTTCATTGGTTGTAGATTTTCTACTGAAGGTGGAGTTATGAAAGTTTGCAGGGGTTTCCTAGTTATGATGAAAGGTGAAAAGATTAATGGCATCTATGTTCTTCAAGGTGATACTGTGATTGGTGTAGCTAGTGTGTCATCTTCAAAAATTCCAGATTCAGATACTACCTAGTTATGGCATATTCATTTGGATCACATGAGCGAGAGGGGCATGGAAGTCTTGTGTAAACAAGGTTTGCTTGGCAAACAGGAAATTAGGAAACTTGATTTTTGTGAGCATTGTGTCTTCGTGAAATAACGTAGAGTCAAGTTCAGTACAACTATTCACATGACTAAAGGTACAATTAATTATATTCATTCAGACCTTTGGGGTCCTTCTAAGGTTCCATCTAAGGGTGGCGCTCGGTTTATTTTGACCTTTATTGATGATTATTCAAGAAAAGGTTTGGGTGTATTTTCTGAAACACAAGAGTGATGTTCTTGGGAATTTCAAGCAATGGAAGATTTTGATTGAGAAATAGACAGACAAGAAAGTTAAGCGTCTTAGAACAGATAATGGTTTGAAATTTTGTGGAGGTGAATTTAATAAATTCTGCAGAGATGAAGGCATTATCAGGCATCGTACTGTCCGGTCTACCACACAACAAAATGAGGTTGCAAAAAGGATGAATATGATGCTTTTGGAGAGAGCACATTGTATGCTCTCTAATGCAGGATTGTTTAAGGATTTTTGGGCTGAGACTATCAACATTACTTGTTATTTGGTTAATCGTTCTCTGTCCACTGTTATTGAGTTAAAGACTCCACACGAGGTATGGTCTGACATTCCTGCTGATTATTCTGATTTAAAAATATTTGTTTGCACTGCTTATTATCATGTGAATGATGGTAAGCTTGAGCCTAGGGCTCAGAAGTGCATATTTATTGATTATGTTAATGATGTGAAATGATATAGATTGTAGTGTTTTGATCCTAAATCACCTAAGTTTATAGTCAGTAGAGATGTTGTATTTGATGAATCTTCTATGTTTCATCCTAGAAAGAAGTTTGTAGTTTTTGTAGGGAAAGAACAGGGTTATAACAAGGAGGTGGAGATACAGGTGGAAGCTTCATAGGTACTCTAGTTCAATCTCTATCAGATTTGTCTGGTTCTAGTTCTGGTGATGATCCACAAGAGTAACAGGAGTATAGTATTGCAACTGGCAGGGAGAGGACGCAAATTAGAGCCCCTCAGAAATATGGGTATGTAGACTTGGTGGCTTATGCACTGACTATATAGTAGAGGAATTTGGTGTTCAGGAGTCTTCCACATATTCAAAAGCTATCACAGTTAATGAGTCCGCACATTAGGCTGTAGTTATGACTAAAAAAATTGAATTCCTTCATAAGAATCAGACTTGGGAATTAATGAAGTTGCCTAAGGGCGTGAAGACTGTTGGTTGCAAATGGGTCTTCAAGAAAAAAGAAGGAATTCTGGGGGTTGAATCTACAAGGTATAAGACACGATTGGTTGCAAAGGGCTAGAGTCAGAGAAAGGGTGTGAACTTCAATGAAGTTTTCTCACAAGTTGTAAAATATAGCTATATTCGTGTATTGCTTGCCATGGTTTCTTCACTCAATCTAGAGTTTGAGCAACTTGATGTAAAGATAATTTTTTTACATGGTGAGTTAGAGAAAATTATCTACAAGCATCAACCAAAGGGATTTATTATTCAAGGTAAAGAAGATCATGTTTGCTTTGTTCAATTTGTGTAAACAACCGGGAGATGATGAGGAAGTACATGAAGTCAATAGGATCAACACATTGGTGGAGGATCACTTGGAGCTTTTGAGCACATTGGAGCTTAGGGAGGAAGAGGTTGATGATCAAGTGGAGCCGGAGAGCTTCAAAGGGGTGGAAAAATGGACCCCTACATTTGAGAAGCTTCCACATCTAGACAAGAAGATCTTTCCATCGACTGTGAAAAATCTCATCTTGGAGTTGAAGCCTTTTACCATCCAATCTCAAATATTCATTCTTGGGGGAGCATGAGACCTTCCCGGTGGTAATTAGCTCAAATTTGGACGCAAGCCAAGAGGAAGAATTGTTATGTGTATTGAGGAGACACAAAGGAGCCATCGGGTGGACTATAGCCGAGATTAAGGGGATTAGTCCCCTCATTTGCACCCATAGGATTTACTTGGAGGAAGATGCAAAACCATCCCGACAACCACAATGGAGACTTAATCCCATTATGAAAGATGCGGTGAGCGATGAGGTACTTAAGCTACTTGACGTGGGCATCATATTTCCAATTGCCAATATTAATGGGTTAGTCCCACACAATTAGTACCCAAGAAATCGGGAGTTACAGTTATGGCAAGTGAAGAGAACGAGTTAATTCTAACAAGGGTGGTCACCGAATGGAGAGTGTGTATTGACTACCGAAAGCTCAACTCGTGCACAAGGAAAGACGACTTCCCATTGCCATTCCTCGACCAAGTGTTGGAAAGAGTAGCCAGACACTTGTTCTATTGCTTCTTGGATGGATACTCCGGCTACAATCAAATTGAGATCACATTGGAGGATCAATAAAAGACCACCTTCACTTGCCCCTACAGTACCTTTGTCTACCGACGCATGCCATTTGGGTTGTGTAATGCCCCAGAGACTTTTCAAAGATGCGTTATGGGAATTTTCAGTGATACGGTGGAGAATATCATGGAAGTTTTTATGGATGACTTCTCAGTGTTTGGAGATTCCTTTAGTGGTTGTTTGGAAAACTTAGAGAGGGTACTTGTAAGATGCGAGGAGAAGAACGTGGTCCTCAACTGGGAGAAGTGCCACTTCATGGTGACACAAGGGATAGTGCTCGGACACATTGTTTCGGCAAAGGGGATCGAAGTCGACAAATCAAAGGTGGATGCAATTTACAACCTCCCCACGCCAAAGGTCGTCAAGGATATCAGGTCGTTTCTTAGCTATGCTGGTTTTTATCGTCGCTTTATAAAGGACTTTAGTGCATTAGCTCGACCCTTGACCAACTTACTTTCCAAAGATGTCTCATTCGTGTGGTCGGATAATTGTGAGGCATCGTTTAAAAAACTCAAAAGCATGCTCACTACACCTCCGATTATGCAACCACCCAAGTGGGACTTACCTTTTGAGCTTATATGCGACACAAGTGATTACGCGGTCGACGCTATGCTCGGTCAAAGGGAAGACAAGAGACCTTATGTAATATACTATGCTAGTAAATCTCTTAACGAAGCACATATGTTAGCTGTAGTATTTGCATTGGATAAATTTTGGTCTTACATCATTGCTTCACTTATAGTAGTCTATACCGATCACTCTGCTTTGAAGTATCTTTTGTCTAAGCATGATGTAAAACCGAGACTCATTAGGTGGATACTCCTACAAGAATTCTACTTTACGATCAAAGACAAAAAGGGAGTTGAGAACATGGTGGCGGACCATTTATCCCGACATGTGGTGCAAGATGCCGATGAGCACATTCCTATCCCTAACATTTTCCCTGATGAGCATTTATTTTCTATTAATTCTTTTTGTCCTTGGTATGCTGACATATGCAATTATCTTGCTACAGGACAAATACCACCGCACAGGAGCCTTGAGGATAGAAGGAGGTTTATGGCGGATGTGAAGTACTTTTACTTCGACAACCCGTACTTGTTCGAGTACTGCCCTGACCAAGTCATGAGGAGATGCGTATCAGGAAATGAACAATGAAAAGTCCTTGCATTTTGCCATTCAGAGGCGTGCGGTGGCCATTTCTCTTCAAAGAAGACCTCGTCAAAGGTTTTAAAATCAAGTTTTTACTAGCCCTCTTTAATCAAATACTGTGTTTCATTTTGTAAGGAATGCGATAGGTGCCAAAGACTGGGCAATGTGACCCGAAGGAACATGATGCCCTTCTCCCCTGTACTTGTTATTGAGATATTTGACTGTTGAGGCATTGACTTCATGGGTCCCTTCCCTGTGTCTTTTGGCTACCTATACATATTGCTGGTAGTGGACTACGTGTCCAAGTGGATAGAGGCTATGCCAACCAAGACCAATGACCACCGTTTCGTAGTCAAGTTTCTCAAGGAGAACATTTTTTTTGAGGTTTGGGATGCCTCGTGCAATGATAAGCGATGGTGGGTCGCATTTCTGTAATAGGTCATTTGCATCTTTGATGCATAAGTATGACGTCACACACAAGGTGTCCACCGCTTATCACCCACAAACCAATGGCCAAGCCGAGTTGGCCAATAGGGAAATCAAGAACATCCTAGAGAAAATGGTGAACCCAAATAGGAAAGATTGGTCATTTAGTTTGACCGATGCCCTATGGGCTTACCGCACTGCTTACAAGACCATTCTAAGCATGTCACCCTATAGGCTCGTCTGTGGCAAGGCTTACCATTTGCCAATTGAAATGGAACACAAGGCCTATTGGGCCATGAAGACCTTGAACTTCAATTTGAGAATGACTGGAGAGAATAGGAAGTTAGAAATGAATGAATTAGAGGAGATTTGTAGAGATGCGTATGAGAGCTCAAAAATTTCAAAAGAGAGGGCTAAAAGCTTTTATGACAAATCCATTGCGAGGAAATCATTTGACCCCGGACAAAAAGTGCTCTGGTATAATTCTCGTCTCTCGATCTTTCAAGGAAAACTCTGATCCCGTTGGGATGACCCCTATCTTGTCAAGATGGTCTACCCCAATGGAGTTGTGGAAATCACCAACCCCGAGGATGGAAAGACATTCAAGATCAATGGTCAAAGACTTAAGCCATTTTTTGAGGGTTTTGAAAGTCAAGGGGTGGAGGAAGAATTGGTAGATCCAGTCTACCCGGACTTGTTGGAAGATTAACTATTCCTATAGTCTTTAGTGTACAGTCGTTTTTACCTACTTTAACTATTTATGCTTACTTACTTTATCTTTGCATATAGTGTTGCCTTTCTTAGCTGCAGATATTGGTGTTTTTTCAAAACCAAGTGCGAGGTGTTCTCTAACCCTATTCATCTTTTTACACTCATTCATTACATATCATATCTTTTTTGTTGCATTGAGGACAATGCATGAATCCAGTTGGGGCGTGAGGTGCACCATTTGTTTGATACACCAATGTTTGTGGAAATTTTTTGTTGATAATACCAAAATTTTGTGGTGAAATTCACCATTCAAATGATCTATAGATTTTTGTTTAAGAATAGTTGAAATATGTGAAAATTTTGAAATTTTTTGTGAAAAATATATGAATGTTAATCTGTATTCCCCTAATTAGAGTGTTATGGGTTTGTTGATATGTTGATTTTTGCGTTGAACATTGAACACATGAGCACATTATAGAAGTTCATCCTATGCTCGAGTATCAAATATGTGTGTGCTTTTGAACTCAACTTTAAGTGCACCTTGAATGTGAAATTTTGACAATTTACAGATTGAGTTCACTTTTTAGTGTCTGACATGAATAGTGGAGATGAGTAAGAACCCATGAGAGCTTTAGTGCCAATCCTTGTTGGAGGGAACTTACATTTACTTAAGGAACAATTTTTCAAATTCTAAATGTGTTCAATAATCTTATTATGCTTGTTTTGGTTAGGTGCATTTTGGTAGTTGATTGACTTTGTCTTGATATGTACAATGCTCTCCCATGCCTATCTAGAAATGAAATGATCTTAGGTCATCCTTAATTTGTTTTGAGCCTCAGCCTTTTTCTTATGAAAATTTTATCCCTGGTGTCGTGATTGAGCCTTAATAGTAAATTCATTTCCATGCCACACATTTGACCAAGCCAGTGCAAAATGATAAAAATCAACCTGACCTTGGTTGTTCCTAGAGCTGAATATGAGTGATCATAAAAGAGAAGGAATTGTGACGCAGAAACTTGACCAAAGGAATGAATGAAGTTGAAGTCAAAGAGTTGAACAGAAAAGAATGAAAAATACAAGAAAAGGAGAAAAAGTTGGTGAAAAGAAGAAATGAATGACAAAACGAAAAGGAAAATGTTAAGGAAAAGAAAGAAAAGAAACAAAGAGTGCAGTGATGGTGTTAGACTGAAAATCCCATGGAAAGGGAGAGGTTTTTGAAATAAAAGTCATTCACTCGGAACAACCCTCTTTGTGATCCTATATCCTTCATTTCATTTGCCTTAATATCACCCCAAGGCCCCATTATAACCCTTGAAAGTCCTAAATGATCTAGAGAAAGCATGGGATTCCTAATGCCCTAGCATTCCTTTCATGAGATTATGTCAAGGTTGTTCATTTATAGGCATACTTCATTTTTGGATTATATGTGAGCATACTTCTTTTTTTGCACAAGATTCCATCTCACATATACACATGGAGAGCATGCCAGGATAACTAGAGTGTGATTCATTGTTGAGAGACACCCTTGGTAAGGTTGCATCGAAGAGTAAATTGGATAGCCAAAGTGAATGTGAACTCTATTGTGAAAATGCTTAAATTACATGTCAATTTCACACACACACGAGTTTGAAAATGAATGTGTAGGTGCATACTCTAGACTAGCATTTAAAGTCATGGGGTTGCTCATGTGTCCTTGGTTTGGGTATTTGAACGATGTGTTTTGCAACCTTATGCTTGCGGGATGGGGGAATATTGCTCAACTTTCGATATTTGTAGGAATTAGGAATGCCCTTGTCATTTGAATCTATGATTTATATTTTGGGTATTCATTTTGGTAGTTAAAATTAGAAATCCATGTCTTGTATTTTGAAAACATAAAAAATTTAAATCATGGAGCAATTTCGGAAATGACTTTGGGCATGATCAATCAATTGTGGTTCATATGTATGGTTCATTTTTTTGGTAGGTTAGATGTCATAGATAGGGTGTTTAAATGTTTTGGAGATGAAAAAAGTTGGGTTGGATGTGAGTTTTGGAGCAAAAGAATGGTTTTGCAGCAAAGGTAAAACCTCTCGGAAGGTTTAGTTATAAACCTTCCGGAAAGTTTTCATTACTGGACAGTGGTGTCCCAATAGTAAGCAAAACCTTCCGGAAGGTCTTTCCCAGAATGCTAAAAACAAGGGTTTTAAGTTAGAATTTTTTGAAAAACCCTTCACATTTCCCCCAAATCTCAAGCTCCCAAACTCTCTCCTCTCCATCTAACTCCTTCCAAGCTTCAAAATACTTCACCCAAGCCCTTAATTCTTACATTTCTCTTGATTAGGGTTGAATTTGAGTGATTGTTGCCGAAAATCTTGGTGTTCTCACAAAAGCCCTAGTTTCCCAAGTTCTTCCCCCATTTTCCAATCACCCTTAGGGTTTCTCCAAATCTTGGAATTCCATTGCCATGGCTCGTGTAGGAAGGAATTCTCTTGACACCTTTGAGCCCGTTGAGTGGCTCTTGATGTGGATTTTGACAATTCTTAGCTTGGGGGCACTGTTGATCACCATGGCCCGCACCAAGAGAACGGGCTCTGAGTCCCCACCACCTGCGGGCACTAGCTCCCGCAAAAGGAATGTGGAAGGCCCGAGTAGTGGAGACCGAGAGGAAGAGAGAAGGACGAAAGCGAGACACGATGCACGTAAACAAAGGATCGATAAAAAAATGTCACGTGTGAGAGGTACGTGAACAAGATCTCACTTGGGCCAAATGACAAAGTCATGAGGGTGATTGAGGGACATGGTTTGGGTATTTGGTTTGAGAAGGTGAGTGATTAGCACAAAACTTTGTATATTTTAAGGTGCTAATCAGCTCATTTCACTTGTTTTTGAAGATTTAATGATAGGAGTTATGATGATTGAAGTCTTAACGTCAAAAATTTGTGTTTGCAGTTGAAAGGAGCTAATTATGGTTTGTTAAGGCCCACCCATACCACTTGGGATGAAAGGAGATGAAAAGAGAACTTGGGGACAGCTCAGGAGCAAAGGAATCAGAAGTTTCAGACAAGAAGGCAGAACAGTACCGGTACTCAGTACCGGTACGCCAAACATTCTGGAGTCGAAGTACCGATACTCAGTACCGGTACTGTATGGTACCGGTACTCAGTACCGGTACGATTTGCCTGACAAGCCCAGAGTCTGCAGATCTGCTCAGCTACTTCGAGGGCCCCACCATAGATGCCCCCACACTCCTCTGACACGCCCACAACACTGTTCATCAGGCCCACACCTTACTCTGCACTCTAGAGCTACAGCCTTAAAGGAAGAGAGAGAGAAGAGGAGGAGCTGGGTGTGTGCAGACCAATTCTGCACTCCCTTGTCCAGGTCATCCAGGCTACACCCTACTGATGGGGGTCACTTTAGGGAGCTACAGGAGCAGACCAGGCACGGTTTTGGAGGGAAAGAGCTCTCCAATGATCAGCATTCTTCCATAGCAGAGAGAGGCAGATAGAGAGAGAAGCTCTGGGCGTAGAAGACGATGAATAGTAGTTTTAGAGAGAGAAAGTTGTGATTTCTGCATTTCTTTTACTGCATTGTCTTGTAATCAATGGTAGGAACCTTTATATCTTCAATAAATGTCATTAATGTCATTTTCCCTTATGTCATTGCTAGTTTAATGCTCCCATTTAAGTTCTACCATTAATGCTTTCAAAGTATTCATGTTTATAGATATAAAATAGATTTTCATTTCATTCACTTCTAGTCTATGATTTCTTGCACTTAGTTACTTCAAAACTCCATATCCATACAATGCTTTATATTTACATTGTCATTTCTATTTCAAGTATGAGTAGCTAAGCCCTTTTTGTTGGCAAGACCAAGGGGAATCCTCATTTGGGTATATTGTTTCAACTCTTTCTACACCCTCCCTTTAGAGTCCCATGGTTCGGTTTGACCGGATTGAAGGTGGATGATTCGGTGAATCTTTGATAATCCGTAGGCCTAGTCACGGTTTATGCTTAGGCACTCACCAATATCATCCTCGGCTTTCCGTGAATCAACCGTTCATTCTTGCTCAATCGGAGGTGTGAGTTGAGTTGAGATAGTATACCCATTGGAGGGACCCCTTGGAATTGCCAACGCTTGTTCTCTCATTCTAATTTTACCAAAACACACTTCATCAAACAATTTCCAACAACAAGAATTTTACACTTTCTTTGCCCAAAATCACTTTCAAATTGGTTTACTTCCTTCCCCGTGGAAACAACCTTGGAATACCACCAAGTAAAAGACGACCCACGAAAGTCTCCTTGCGATTGGGGAGCATTTTTGTGCATTCACCTATCACATTCCCACTGACCTATTTCCTTTCCTATTGCCCTTTCTTTTCACACTATTCCAAAGGAGCGTGACCTCCCTTCCCGGTTGAATATACATCACACATACACCTTGGGGGATAGTATTTTAGGGGTTAGGAATAGGACTATTTTTGCTCAATCATTTTGGCGCCGTTGCCGGGGAAGGCAAATGTCAAATCAAGGAAGTGATTTCTGAACAACGGAGGTAAGTCCCGTGATCTTCATCACGGGCTGAGGTACGTTGTCTTGTGTACATATTCTTGTTTGTTTATAATTTCATTTGTATAGATATCTTGTTGCATGTGGGGAAGGGACGACTATCACCGATTAGTTAGACAACCCTTAGGCCCCAACATGAACATCGACCAAGACCCACCCGAGGATGCGGGTGACAATTTTGAAAATGTGGATGTCAACCCAAACATACAAGGGGGTGAAAACTTTGACAATGTCGGTGCAAATCCAAATGCTCAAAGGGATGGGGGATTGCCCGAACATAGGAGGCCTAACCCAAGAATGCAATACCCCCCTCCCGATGCTTTTGATAATGAGGATCCTAACCCGAATATGCAAAGGGGTGGGGGATTGCAGCCACCTAGGATGCCCAACCCACGAATGCAATTTCCCCCACCTAGGAATGAAGGGAATATCCAACTTGACCCTCCACCAAGGACAATGCGGGAGTTCCTTCAGCCGACCTGTAGCTCCACACCATCATGCCTTGTTCTTCCTGTCCAAGCACATCTCTTTGTAATCAAACCATGGATGTTGCAACTACTCCCTAAATTTCATGGGGTCGAGAAGGAAAACCCTTATAGTCATTTAAAGTCTTATGAGGAAATAGTTGCAACCTTTATCCCAAATTACAACATGGAAGAGATAGCAAGGATGAAATTGTTCTCTTTTTCGTTGGAGGGTAAAGCAAAGATTTGGTTTGATTCCATGGGGCCTCGGACCATGCTATCTTGGGACCATATAGTTTCATTCGTTTTAAAAAAGTTTTTTCCGGTTCATAGAACCACTTCTTTGAAAAAAGACATTCAAAACTTTTCTGAAAAACCCAATGAACAATTCTATCAGTGTTGGGATCGCTATAAAGATTTGATTCAATCCATACCACATCATGGTTTTAAATCGTGGCAATTGGTGAGTTTCTTCTACGAAGGAATCTCACCAAACCATAGACAATTCATTGACATGATGTGCAATGGTGAATTTTTGAACAAAGACCCTGACGAGACCCTTGACTACTTTGGTACCTTGGCTGAAAATGCACAATCGTGGGATGTTAGGGATCCAAGTGATGTACCTAGGACGTTGCCAGTGAGTGGTCAATCTCAAAGGGGAGGGATATATGATTTGAAAGACCGGGAGGACCTACTTTCACAAATTTTCAAATTGTCTAGGAAAGTAGATAGCCTTGAGGTGGAAAGGAGACGAGAGGTGTCTCATGTGTCAAAAACCGAGGAGACTTGTTCTATTTGTGGTGGTGTCGAGCATCCCACATCGGAGTGTCCGAGCATTCCGGCACTTAGAGAAGCATATCATGAACAAGTCAATGCCTTTAACCAACCAAGGCAATCATTTCCTTCAAATTCCAACACTTACAATTCGGGGCATCGTGATCACCCTAATTTCAGTTGGAGGAATGAGAACCCCATCCCCTTTGGTTCCAATACATACACCTCTCCTACACTTCCCAAGCAAGGTCAGTACCAATCCCAACATCAAGGCCAAGGGCAAACTTCTAGCTCCCAATACCCACGGGCCAATCCGCAAGGGTACCAATCCAACCCTCCCCCACATAATTTCTCCCAACAAGGCCCATCTAGTTCTTCTAGCTACCAACCACCTCATAAAAGGAGTTTAGAAGATGTGCTCCACGCCTTCATCCAAAGCCAAACCACCTTCAATAAGGACATTACGGCTCAACTCACAAAGATCACCAATCACATAGGCTTGTCTCAACAAGAGAAAGGGAAATTCCTCTCTCAACCACAACAAAATCCCAAGGGCCAAAATGTGATTGAATCAGTTGAGCCCACCCAAGAGAGTTGTGAGCACCTTAAGGCGGTTACCACTCTTCGTAGTGGCAAACAAGTTGAAAAGATCATAGTGCCAAAGGTTCCACCCAAGCCACAATTGCCAACAGAAGAGTCCATTGAGGGTGAGTCCATTGAGGGTGAGGCCAAGGAACGTGTGGCCGAAAAAGGTGGGATGAGTAAAGATAAAGAAAATGAGCAAATTGAAAATGAACATGTGGTTGATGATAGCTTGTGTTTTCCTCCTATGCCTGCCCCCTTTCCCCATCGTTTGAAGTCACCTGTCAAGGTGGCTAATTATTCTGACATTTTAGACATGTTTAAGCAGGTAAAAATCAATATCCCGCTCCTTGATGCCATCAAGAAAATACCGTCATGTGCCAAAATTTTGAAAGATCTATGCACGGTAAATCGGAGGCTAAATGTCCGGAAGAAGGCATTCTTGACGGAACAAGTGAGCTCCATTCTGAGGACCAACACTCCCCCCAAATTCAAAGATCCCGGTTGCCCAACTATTGCCATCACTATAGGAGATTGCCGGGTTGAACAAGCATTGCTTGATCTGGGAGCAAGTGTCAATCTCCTTCCCTACTCCGTGTATCAACAACTCAAGCTCGAGGAGTTGAAACCTACTTTAATCAGTGAGTCGCTACAACTTGGGGTTGTGTAGAGAGTTCTATAAGAAATTGTCGGTGTTTGGCGAGGATGGTAGTTGGTTAAGGACTAATGTGCGGGGGAAGACTTTTGAGGTGAACCCCAACCTGTTTGCCACATTACTAAGGTATGAGAGGCCTCCCCTTACTACCCCAGTCTACCCACACAATGCTGAAGGGGGTAGGACACTCGCCGATTATGTGCAGCTCACCTATGAGGACCCGACCACATTTAAAGGGATGACTCTTGTCGGGGGCCTCAAGCATTCTTACGGAGTCATGAACAAAGTACTCCATTATAATTTGATACCCCGGGGTTCTGAGAAGAGCCAAATATTGAGAAGCTCGCCCTCCTCCATGCTTTTATGACATGGAAGGCAATTGATGTGGCCTTGTTGATATGGGAGGAGATGAGGGAGTTCGCCAAGGCTGCAAAGCCGAAGGCGAATCTCCTCTTCGGGAATCTCGTCACGCGGATGTGCTCTCACAGCAAGGTGAAGTCCTACGCGCAAGACACGCTGCTTCCCCTTGAGACTGGTGCCATTGGGAAGTCGAGCAGCAGTAAGAGAGCAACCAGAATAGGGGGAGAAAGAGCCAGAGCATCGGGATCGGAGCGACCTACAGCGGGGCCATCCTCCTCAACACCTTCTACTTCTGCCCCAACCCGCACCATGTCACAGCGTATGGATGCCTTGGAGTCTACTATGTACGGGCTGTCGATGATGGTGACGAGGATCTTTCAACATACCTTCCCGAGAGAGCCCATCCCCGGTGGACCTCCGCAGCCTCCGGCCGGGCCATCTACCTCAGCTCCCACACCTTCTATGGTTGTTGAGGTGGGAGAGTCCGGTGATGACGATGATGACGACGAGGAAGGGAGTGAGTCTGAGAGTGGTGCTGAGGATGAGGATGCATTTGATGATGATGATGATGGTAATGATAGTGATGAATAGGATGTCTCTAGTGTTTTGTTTCTTTTGATTTTAGGTTGTACAGTTAGGGTTAGTTTTGTCGGCCTAATAGAAGTACCTCTAGGATTTTGGGCCGTTTTGTTTTGAAACTCTAACCCATTGTATTGAACTTTTGTGAATGATTAATGAAAAATACCATAGTTGTTTCATTTTATCATTGTCCAAATCCATTTCTTTAATTGCGTTGTGATTTTTGTATTTTGTGTGTTTGAATATTTACTTATATGAATGGATTTTGTCGTAGTTTTATATCTTGTGGTTTGAAATGAAGTTTGCAAAATTCAAGTTGGGGGGTGTGATTAGCACAAAATATTGCATATATTGTACGTGGTTATACCCTTTTTATAATTGCTTTTGTTATGAATTTGGAAAGAAATGCAGTTAATCTACCTTTTTGATGAAGTTTTGTGTGAATGTAGGTGAAAATTTGTAAATGGCTTGAGTTAAGCTCACATCGTAGTGTTAAAAGTCAATAAAGATGAGGGGATAGCTTAAAGGAAGGATTAGAAGGTGAAGAAACCAAGAAAAAGGCAAATTGGATGAAAACCTTCCAGAAGGTTTGGCCATAAACCTTCCGGAAGGTCTGCACTTGGTCTGCCTATGCACTGCCAAAACGTTCCGGAAGGTTTTGCCTACTGGAATAAACCTTCTGGAAGGTTTGCATCGACCTTCCGGAAGGTTTAGCTCACTGGACTGCTGTTTGCACTGTTCTTGCATAAACCTTCCGAAAGGTTTGCATCGTCCTTCCGGAAGGTTTTGCCCAGAAATGCCAGACAGCCTGCAACTCAAGCCCTACCATTTAGGGGTCCTACCTATGATTCTTCCACTTGTCCCATGACATCTCTTACACACATACATGCCTCCCCTTGCCTAAGGTTGGACTTTGGAGGCTCAAGCATTAATGAGGAAGAGAGAGAAGAGGGATGTCAGGGAAGTTGCAGGCTAGGCTTGTCCTAGCCTGCCCAAGCCATCAACTCAGTCTCCTATGGATGAGAAGCCTGTCGCACATGCTAGAAGACCTCCATGGACGAAAATGCAAGACACACTTCACATTATTCAGCATTGTAGAGAGAGAAGCTAAAGGAGGAAGACATAATTTTAGAGAGAGAAGTTAGATTTTTGCATTTCCTTTACCCATTTCACTTGTAATCTTCTACAAGACTCTTGTAAGCTTCATTTATTGTACTTAATGTCATTTATTTTAAGTACATTGCAAGTTTAGTCAAGTATCTTTCAACCTACCATTATTACATTCAAGTTTTACATTTCAAACTTTTTAGTTGGGTATTCAATGCACTTATTGTTGTAGTTTCACTTCTCTTCACTTTAATACAAGTTTAACTTCCATTTCAATACCATGTCTCTTTACATATTGTATGTCCTTGCATTAAATATGAGTAGCTAAGCTTTAAGTTGGCTAATCCAAGGGAGAATTCCTCTTGGGTATGCTAAATCAACTCTTTTTCATTCCTCCTCGTAATGTAAGATGGTTTGGTTTGACTAGGTTGAGTGTGGACGTAGTTGTGAGTTCTTGATACACCGTAGACTTGTCACAAGGTATGCTTGAATCCTCACCTCCATTTTAGTCTCTCGCTTCCTACGAATCAATCGAACTTCTAGGCACCATTGGAAGAATGTCTTGAGTTGATTTGGCATTCCCATTGGAATGACCTCTTTGGATTAGCCATCACTTGTTTTCATTGCATTTTTTATCAAGGACACAACTCACCAAAACACATATTCAAAAGATTTTTACACTTTTACTTTTTCACCAAAATCATCTTCAAAACAATTCACCTTCCTTCCCTGAGGAGACGACCTTGGAATAGCAATTTCAAGTAAAACACGACCCTTGAAAGTCTCTCTACACTTGGGGAGCACTTTTGTACACTCACACACACATTTCATTCACATACCCGTTTTCCCATTTCTTGCATGATATCTGATGGAGAGTGACACTCAGCTAACTGTATAAGCCACATACACTTTACCGGAATCATGGTCAGAAATTAGGAACGATGGAATAAGTCAAGCACGCATGTCCCGCACCTGAAATATTGCCCCCATAAAGGGTGAGTCACGCTCAATAGGGTATCTCCTAAAGAAGCTACTCCCCAACCTAGATGGATATGAAATGTTCACATGCAATTCACAAGCAACAATTTATCCATTCAAGAATATGCAATTTATAATGGATCATTTATGTCATGTCATGTTATGAGATGAGACTCACACATGCAACTTAACCCGAGCCTTCACCGGCTCCCATACACATGCATTGCCATGCATATGAATTCGGGCATTCCAAGCCCCTGTCATTGATGTTACACATCCAATGACTATTTATAAATCCTGGGTCTTTCTTGGGGTGGGTATTCATGGACTTACACCAACGGACACCCAACCGACACGGAATTAATGGACTTCCACCAACGGCTCCGCGTACGCTGACACACTTTATGGACTCTACACCAACAGAGTGCGTATCCAATCACCGGGCCTTGCACCCGAGAGATATTCTAGCCCTTCTTGCTAACCCTGACTCTATTTCAATGCAACCTGTGCGACTCAGTCAAACCTCGGTCCAACTATCCCGAGCCCACACATCATCCACCAAGAATGGTGCTTGATCAAACCATGCACACGCACCCACACTCATGTCAATTGCCCACGAATGTGATGCTACCCGTGCATATGCAATGTAAATGTACAATTGCTGTTCCTCAACCATGTTTAATATGTCATGAGCACAATATGAACATTCTAATATCCAATCAACATGTCTCATGGTAAATTACATCGTAAGCATATAACCACTATTAATAACCTCAATGTCAATATATCATATGCATATATCAACATTTCCCAACATCAAATTTCAAGCATGTTATAATATAATCAATGCAAATAACACACTTAATCCACATAGGCATTTAATCAAACACCTTCAAAACACCTGTAAACACATAATATGCCAAATTTCATCACAAATCTTAAGAAATCACAAACAAGTAATTTTTGCATACACAATTCATACTAGAATTGATTTTACCATTCTTAATACTCATTTCCCACATTTCAAATACCATAGGTAAGTGTTATACATAAGATTACATCTCTAACACCCTACCCATTCTATATATTAACCCTAGGCTGGAAATAAACCTAATTAGGAAAAGAACCCTACCTCTTGGAACGTAATACAACTTGTAGAAAGCTCCCAATACCCAAATCAAGCTTTAACCCTTGATTTCAAAAAATCCTGTCTTTGAAATTTCGGTGAAATCTGTAATTTTTTTGCACGTAGTCATAGCCCTCGTCGCGTAGACCAACTTTGATTCTTGGCCCGAAGGATTTCGACGAATGTAGCTCCGTAGATCATAGAGAGAAGTTAAAGAAAAATCCTCATTTTCCCTCTCCTCCCTCTCCAATGAAATCTGATGGGTAAATGGGAAGAAATCTGATTTTTCTCCCCTATTTACACCCCTTCAATGCTTGGGCCTCGTTGCTCGTCCTCCATTCCCCTATTCGATTTCGTCCCGAAATAATTAAATTTTGTCCCGATTCAAGTCTAAAATATTTTTATTTAAACTAACTTTAATTTATTTTTCAATTTTCAAAATTTAATTTCAGGTCTCGTTTATTTTGGTCACGCGACACCCTATCGCCTCGTAAAACGCGAAAAATTTGACTATCTCATAATTCAAAAAAAATTGACTGGGTAACTAGATTTCGCGAGAAAAATTCAAAAATGAAGTCTATTTTATCATTCGAGTTCTAGAAAAATTTGGTTTTTCAACCCGTACCGTAGTGAAAAATTTACCATTTTGCCCTTTTTCATAAAAATTTAAATTTTTTTTGGGTTTTACAGGTTTCTTGCGAGGGTCAACCACTATTTTTCCACATAGGTTTGAGGCTGATGGTTAGTATACTACTCCTAGAAAAGGATACGTCATTGCTAATACATCAGTACACGCCCTTCCTAAAGTGTTGTAAGTGTTGTGGCCCTACAGGTATTGATTTGAGATGGTTTGTGTTTGTGGGTGGACAAGATAGGTTCGGTGTGTAGATTCACAGTATGCCTACATACATGAGACAATATGTTTTGAGATTTGGTTTTGTGAATGATTCTATCATGTTATGAATTTTACTGTTTTATACCGTAAAATTGATATCTTTATTAAATGTCACTGTTTTATCTCAAAATCATATATGCTATTTTATAAATGAGACTTACTTATTTTCATGATTTCTAAACCTTATTTAGGTTGAGAAGGTTTTCCTGCTGGACATTTTGCTCACCCTACTATAATATTTTGGACTTAAGGAAAATATACCTTTAGATGAACAGATTGACTTTGAGGTTGTAGGAAATCAAGATGTGGATCTAGACGTTGAGACTTAGAGGATGCCTTTCTAGTTTAAATTTTTGCAGTTCAACTATTAGACATTGTTTTGGAATATTTCTTTTATTAGTCAATTGTCAGATTAATATTCTGATTTTGGATGTAACCTAAGGATTTATTTATGTTTTCTTTGGGGATTTATCTAGTTAGATATTAGATGATGAATGGTTTTATTTATTTAATGGAAATTTAGTATGCTCTCATGGTTGGATATTGTATAGATAGTAATGTCTTCCAGAGTGAATTTTGGGGCGATACAGGTTCTTTCTCAAATTAATTTATTAATGATTAGGGCTATATAATTATACCTTTTTTTATCCTTGTTATAATATAAATAATTGATCTACAATACTTTTATGTTCGTTTGAATCTACCATGGAATTAATTAACTATTTATGCAACATTCAACCATGAGAGGATCTAAAATAATTTACAAATAATAGAATCACTCCATCCATCAAATAAATACTAAACCAATCCCAAATCAAACATTCTAAATTTTAAGAGTTACAACCAAAACCTGAATAAAATTTGTGCAACTACTATCAAATAACATATTCCAAAAACATAATCCAATTGAGAAATTTAAACTGAAGAGATAGCTCTAGAAATCCACTTTCGGATTCATTTCCTGATCTGCCTCAATATCCCAATCCACTTGCTCAACTACAAAGGTGTCCTCCTCAAAGCTAAAATCTGAAAAATTAGATATATATATAATAGGATGTGTAAACCTGGGAAAATTTAATTTTTTATGGAAAATGGTAAAACAGTAATTAGCCGCTACGATACGAGATGAAAACCCAAATTTTTCTAGGACTCAGATGATGAAACGGACCTCATCGTTTGATTCATCTTGCGAAATCTAGTTACCCAATCAAGTTTTGTAGAATTCTGAGACAATTGAATTTTTTGCGTTTAATAAGACGATCAGGTGTCGCGTGACTAAAATAAACGCGACCGAGAAATAAATTACGGAACGTGGAAAATAATTTGAAATTAGTTCAAATAAAAATATATTGAATTTGAGTCGGGACGAGATTTAATTAATTCAAGACGAAATCGGACCCGAGAAAGGCGGACGTGTGGCGCAACGAGGGCCAAGTATCCAAGGGGTATAAAAAGGGGGAAAATCAAGGGTTTCTTCAACTTCTCTCTACGATCTAGGGTTCTTCTCCTAGCTAGGTTTATTTCCAACCTAGGGTTGAAATATGAAATGGGTAGGGTGTTAGGGATGTTTAAGAATGGTTAAAAATCAATTCTTGCATAAATTGGGTTTGTGAAATTGCTTGTTTGGTAATTTCATGTGAAGTATGATGAATTGAGCATATTATGTGTTTACATGATTTTGTGCCTTATGGGTGTTTGATAAAATACCTTGAATGATGTGAGCTTGTTATTGAATGAAATTGATATTACATGTTTTGATGATGTTGTGAATTGTAATTATATGCTTAAGATATAATTGACGATTGGAAATGTTGGTTGAGATGAAATATACTGTTCATAATGTGCTCATGACATATTGAACATGACTTGAGATTTGCAATTGTACATTACATTTGCATATGCACAGGAAACATCATATTTATGGGCATGTGACATGGGTGTGGGTGTGTGCATGTTTTTGAATCAAACAACATTCTTGGTGGTTGAGGCGTGGACTCGGGAAGGTTGGACCTAGGTCCGACTGAATTGCACGGTTGCATAGAAAACTTATATCGGGTATAGCAATAAGGGCTAGACTCTCCCTTTGGTGTAAGACCCGATTACTGGTTTATACAATTCCGACAGTGAAAGTCCAAAAAAGTGTATTAGTGTACGCGAAACCGGAGGTGGGATACCAAAATTCGTGTCGGTGTGGTGGACCGTTGGTGCAAGTCTAGGAAATCACCTACCCAAGAAAGACACATGGTTCATTTCATAAAATAGTCATTGGATATTCAACATCAATGGCAGGGGCTTGGAAAGCCCAGATTCATACGCATGGCATTGCATGTGTTATGGGAGCCGGTGAAGGCTCGGGTTGCGTTGCATGTGTGAGTCTCATCTCATAACATGGCATGACATAGAAAATTCCATTATGAATTGCATATTCTTAAATGGATTGTTTGTTGATTGTTGAATTGCATGTGAATATTTCATATGCATCTAGGATGGGTAGTACCCTCTTTAGAAGATACCCTATTGAGCGTGGCTCACCCTTTATGGGGACAACATTTCAAGTGCGGGACATGCGCCGGTGGATGGGTCTCATTGAAGAAGAAAATTTGAGATATGGATTTAAATTATGTTTTTGTAAAACAAATATGTAATTTAGTTTTTGGACATGTAATATTGTGTAAAGGATTGTAAAACAAACTCATATGGACTATGTTTTGTATAAAATTGTATGTTATATGAGTTTGGGTTGTTGTTGTATGAGATTGGAAGAGTTGGAATTGAAAAAGGATTGAATCGGGGGTAAACTGGGCACTTCTACCGGTAGAACATTGAGTATATACTGGTAGAATAATTCTAGTAGGCACTTCTACAGGTAGAACGTCGAGTACCTACCGGTAGAAGAATTCAAGTGGGCACTCCTATTGGTAGAACGTCGATTATCTACCGATAGAAGTATTCCAGTGAATTTTTCTACCGGTAGAACGTTTCTTTTTCTTCAAGTAGGTCCCCTTGAAAATTCAGAAAATTAAAATACTTTCGTCCAACCTCCGAGCCTTGAGTCTTTTTGCTCAAAGGGGGTTAATGGAGTAATATTGAGCGTAGATGGAGGTATATTGGACCTTGGAGTGGTCAACTGATTGAATTGTACACATGTTAAGCGTTTGGAAGTACCCGGTACAAGGGAGACTCTGTCCGAACTCTGTGATGGTTATGATCCCGGTGAAGGGGATGTTGTGACGTGGTGTCGCGCTATGCAGCATTCACGGGTATTTTTGCGATTTGAAGGGTGATTAACGGGTTGATAAAGGACCCCCGATTTTAGGGGCGTCACAACTTGGTATCAGAGCCTAGGTTCGCGATTTACCTAAGGCTTGCAGGGCATGGGTTTAGACCATTGCATCCATTGTGCATTACATGTTATGTGCTCTAAATGCTACATGTTATGTGTTATGTGAACAATATGCATGATTAAATGTATATGAAAAAGAAACACTAGGGTTAGAGAACATAACCTTGAGGGTCGGAAAGACAAGGAATGGAAAGTTCATGGTATAGATGTCTACTAGTGGTGGCACACACTCTACTAGTGAGATAAGGAGAGAAATCTCAATGTTTCAACTTGATCCCTACCTTGGGATACTAAATTAGTACTATATTGCTATTTCACATGTGTGTAGATGGAAAATAGATGAAGAGGACACCGGAATGGTCGAGGAGGTGGGCGGAACAACAACCAACCACCACCGGCCTTTGACCAACAAGCCTTCATGGAAGCTATAGGCATAATGGCGGCTACCTTTACACAAACTAGCGCCAATGTGGGCCAAGGAGGCTCAAGTAACCTCCAAAATTTTAAGGCACACAAGCCACCGACTTTCATGGGAGGGGCAGATCCGATGGTGGCCGACCATTGGTTCCAGCAGGTAGATAAGATCTTAGAGGCTATGGAGATCACATCCGATGCCACTAAGATAAGGCTAGTTGCGTTCCAGCTTGAAGAAGAGGCCCATCTATGGTGGGATTGGGCTAAGGCCTCAAAGAACCTAGAGGCAATGACATGGGAAGAATTTCGGGAGCTCTTCATGGGCAAGTACTTCCCACCGGCTGTTCGGCAAGCGAAAGCTCAGGAATTCTTAAATTTAAACCAAGGGACTATGACAGTGATGGAATACGTGGCTAAGTTAACTGATTTAGCCTGTTTTGTCAATGACTATGTGGCCACAAACTTGGCCAAAGTGAGGAGGTTCGAGGATGGTCTGAAGTTGTCCATCCGGGAAAAATTGTGGGCCACCGCCTACAAGATTTGGACTCAATGGTCGAGATGGCTATGGCCATTTAGAGAGAGGTGGAGGACGCAAGGGGCATCTGGGAGGCGGGTGCTAGGGAAAAGAAAAAAGAGGGTCAATCATCTTCTTCTAGTTCAGG